>CM048647.1:64329910-65743410 GCA_026413185.1 Pueraria montana var. lobata | reverse complement strand
AAGGGCTAACCCGAACATTGATGGGCCAGGCTTGTCGAATGGAGACAAGGAGCGGAAGTTGTTGGGTCATTGTCGACCCAGCATGGATCATTATGATGGGACCCATAAATCTGATACCTGCATCGCATGCATTACTGAGATTGACTTGTACATATGATGATATGTCAAATTAAATTTCATTTATACATGTAACATGTTATATAGCTCACTTCAGATATGATCTTAGACACTACTCACCCACTCCCTCCAAAAGCCAATATTCAAAATTCAAAACAAAATAGTCAGACATACATTATTTTACTATTTTATTTGTGTTTTGCATGATCTGCTGCCGTCTTCTTCAGAAGGTCTCTTTTCTCTTGTCTTGTTTGTACTTTGTATCTGCCATGCCATGGCACATAATTGGCAACCCTATTCCTATTGTCATTGTTGTACGCACGCTCCTTTCTTTATCATACTCGTATAGTCAGTCATATTGGTATCTAGATTCTGATGAAACCAACCCAGCATCTGGGCCTTTTGAGAATCTTCAAACCTCTTTTCATTATTACTAGCACGTTTCTTTTACCCGAAATGGTCGTACTTCATTCTAATGCTGAATCACTACATTAGTATAATTTGTGAGGTCAAAAATAATAATTTTATGGTGAGAAAAATTAGTTAGGAGTGTAGTAAAAGTTTAATATAGGGGAGGGAGGTTAACTAATTATGGTAAACTATAATCGGTTAACCGATCTTTAATTTTTAAGAATAAAAAAAAAATCAAATCAGTTATCAAGGTGCTACGTACATTCATAAAAGTTTACATTATACTGAACTAACTACCGCTGCCTATAGAACGTGTGTGGGTGCCTTGTGCCTTGTTGTTACTGTTCATGTCAGTGGTGTTTCACACTATTTTTGCAATGAAAGATAAAGCGGCGGGTCTTAAAAAGATTAACCACTTTCAGCTTAACCAAAACATGATGAAAATTTCACTTTCATCTCCTTTCATCAATCCACTTTCACTTTCAACTCTCCATTTTCAGTTGAACCAAAATGAGGTACAAGTAAATAATGTATACCAATAAATATAATAAAAAAAAACTTACCATTTTAGGTTAATTTTAACCAAGATCTGAGTTGGAAGAATAAGCGGAAATGTTAGTAAAAAACTAAAATGCCTAATAATTTAGTTGTTATTATTTTTTTATATTTTTTTTAAATCAAAACAGTCAAAATACTAAGAATTGAGATACTGAACAACTTACATAAACATCTAGTAAGGTTTGTTTTAATTTTAATACATGATAAAAGACGCTTAAATATTAGACGTCATCGTTTTCTTTTAATTTTTAAAAAATTTACATATAATATTAATAACATAATATAATAATAATATAAATTACTAAAATATGCAAAAGAGTTTAGTGATCTAAATGAGAAGAAGTGAGAGATTAGTTATCTCTGTGAGTGTTGTGTGTGAAAATGAAAGAGAGAACGTGAGAGAAAACGTGATTTAAGTCAGTGTATGAGGTGTTATAGTTTGTACTTTCTATTGTTGTAGCATTGAAGTGAGAGATGGGAGAGAGGTGAGAAATAGGAAGAAGAACACCCGGCCATTGGTAAAATGCTAAAAAAGAGAATGACTGGTGACATGATCAACAATGGTGGGAATAGGAAAAGATGAATAACTAAAAAAAATAGTATTACTTCTTTCATTTCATTTGTCGTGTAAGATGAAAAAATAAGTATCAAAATAATTATCATTTTACAAGGATCATTTTTAAAAAATAATTTTATAAATAAAATATAATATATTATAAGAATTAAAAATATATTTAAACCAATAAAATATTGTTGATCAAGTTTTTTTTATCTAAAAGGTTTTGTATAGATTGCTAATGCGCTTTAACTACAAATTAAAACAAAAGATTTTTTTTTCAAATGGACTTTATTTTCAGAAACATTTTTAAAAAATGTTTTCTAAAATTCAACTTAACCATGTTACAGGCCTTAACAAACCAAGTCTTGTACAAAGTGTCTTCGATTCTAAGTAAACACTATAGCCAGGGTATTAAAAAAATGTTTATATCACAAACATGCAGCTGGCGATATAAATTAACGCATAAAAATCTCAACCTCTAGCAGAATATATTGACTTTTATGTGCATATATAAAATCAAAATTGTTGTGATTTTAACACTAGTTTACTGCTTGTAATCCAATCGTGCAGAAACGAGGATATATATATATGTGCTTATTGAGAAAAGGGAATGTATATAGCTGATAGCTGAACCATTTGTGTCTAAAGACAAAACATCCTAAAGTCCTGATCGAGCAACCATGCATGTGCAGCGGAACAAGCTAGACGACAAACTTGATTAAGAACGGACTGTTACCGTGTTTTTGTTTTGACACAGATAAGCATTGACTTTGGTTATTGAAAATTTCTTTTCTTTTCGATCTTAATTAAACCTTCCTTGAATTGCAAATAATTAACTGGAGTCGTTACCTTCAATCACAAGAAAAACAGGGCTTATCCAACTGTTTGTAAGGAGTATATATATATATATAACTTGGATAAATATGAAATATCTTCAAATATCGAATTTAGT
This sequence comes from Pueraria montana var. lobata, assembly GCA_026413185.1. Classification (NCBI taxonomy): domain Eukaryota; kingdom Viridiplantae; phylum Streptophyta; class Magnoliopsida; order Fabales; family Fabaceae; genus Pueraria; species Pueraria montana. Next base: position 65,740,813 of record CM048647.1, on the reverse strand, counting down.
CAGTTTCATTACCGGACAAAACAATATGGAACTCCAACTTCATTTATTCCCTTTGAAAGCTTCAACTTATGTAACCTTTGAAATGAACACAGGCATATTTTTATAACACGAAATCTATATATTTACTATACGATTTTTAATAAGCGTCTTCTAATTAAGCAAACCTCATAATCACATGAAATCAGGTCATGTTTTTGACTTTTTGTTCCCCTTCTAATTTTTTATACTTTGTTTATTGAATTCAAAGATGATATATACAATTTTAACGACTAAAGATTTAGGTGCCTATATATATGACATGAACATATTCTGATATAAGCTGGTTATATAGCTCTTAATGAAATAGGAAATAGTCCCCAGCTATTCGTTTTTGGCAAATTATATATATATATATATATATATATATATATATATATATATATATATATATATATATATATATGTCTCAATCTAATACTATAGTAGCAATTAATGCTGGAGGACAGCTCATTAATTTGCTAAATCTAATTAATGTAAAAACACATATTCGTGTTGTGTGCTAACCTAAAGACTCTTATAAAGATATATTCTGCCTGCATTTGCATCTCACTATGATTCGTTCCATATGTTAAGGGACGTGCATATTCAGCAAGTTAACTACACAAGTTAATCATCAGTTCGCTAGTCGAGATGCTCAGTCAAAGCTTAAAAAAAAAAAAAAAATAGACAGAAGAAAGCTTTAAAGGAGGGTTGACATAAGACGATTATGACAACAAAGAACACAACTATACAAGGTTGGCATGTTCTAACCAAAATAGAATTGAAAGACTGAGGGTTTTTTTTTTTTTTTTTAAGTTAATTATTCTTTGAGTTGATATTCTATTAATTTCTAAACCGTGTCGTCACTGTTCATTGGTAGATGCATATTTTAATGAAACTAGCTATGCCCTATACATGCACATTGCGTCCAATGATTGAGGAGATGCATGAAATTATAGTTGCACAAGCTAGGGCACCGGCCGGTTAATTTAGAAATTAATCTCTCCCAAATAATTATAAAATACATATATACTAATGCTTTAGAAAGATGACATATAATGCCTATAAAAGGGAGCGAGATCCTTGTAGCTAAGCATTAATTCCATTTCTCAAGACTATACTTACTATATAGAGAGAGAGAGAAGTGAGTGCTGAAGGATTGAAATTTGAATATGAAGATGAGAATTTTGGTATGTATGGCACTTTTGGGTTTCCTTGGGGTTTGTGAAGGAGGCAGCCTAAGGAAAAACTTCTACCGGGATTCCTGCCCTCAAGCCGAGAACATTATTAAGAACAAAACCCAGCAGCATGTGTCTGCTAATCCCGATTTGCCGGCCAAGTTGCTTAGAATGCATTTTCATGATTGTTTTGTCAGGGTGGGTATATATATTAATAGCTAGTATATATAATTCCATGATTGTTTTAACTTTTACGTAATTATGTTTTATCCAGTTTTGATAAACAAATTTTACCGTGGCATATATTACAACATGCAAAAGTGCTAATTGTTTAGTGCATATTTGGTTTCACGTTGCAGAATTAATTCTAAATTCATAATTGATTTTAGATAAATTTTGGCATGTTTGATTTCACGTTGGATAAGAGTTCAGAATTGATTCTGGATCTATAATTGATTCTGAATTGAAGTAACTTTGAATAGTTTTTGCATTGGATCCAAAATTTTGTACTGAATTTTACTCCTAACTTAGCTTTCATAATAAAAACATTCAAACATAAATCACATTACTTCAAAATCAATTTTAACCAAAATCAATTTTTGGTAATGCTCATTCAAACACACACTTAATATGCACTTAATATGCGTATAAGATAATTAACATGGTTGCAATGCAAACGTACATTTCAGGGTTGTGATGCCTCGGTTTTGTTGAACTCTACTGCCACTAACACTGCTGAGAGGGATGCAATTCCAAATTTATCTTTGGCTGGCTTTGATGTCATTGATGACATAAAAAGTGCGGTGGAGGCTAAATGTCCCAAAACTGTATCTTGTGCTGACATACTTGCATTGGCAGCTAGGGACGCTGTTTCCGTCCAAGTAAGCAAGCTAACCCTTCATAAATAATCTTAGGTTATTACTTACTTCATGCATGTTTACCTGATATATAAATAAACTTTGCAGTTTAATAAATCTATGTGGGAAGTGCTGACTGGTAGAAGAGATGGCACGGTATCAAGCAGTAGCGAAGCCTTGGCCAATATCCCAGCACCTTTCTTCAACTTCACCCAACTCAAACAAAGCTTTGCTAGCAAAGGTCTCACTTTGCACGATCTGGTTGTATTATCAGGTAACATTTCATAAAGATCATAATCAGTAATATATAGTACACATTAATTAACAGTTTATCACAATTGTGTTTATATATAATTTTTTCATATATGTAGGGGCACACACAATAGGAATAGGGCATTGCAACTTGTTCAGTAACAGGCTTTACAATTTCACCGGGAAAGGTGATCAAGACCCTTCCTTGAACACCACTTATGCTGCATTCTTGAAGACAAAGTGCCAGAGCCTGAGTGACACAACCACAACGGTAGAAATGGATCCTGGCAGCTCTACTGATTTCGATAGTGACTATTATCCTAACCTTATCCAGAATAAGGGTCTGTTCCAATCAGACGCTGCCCTTCTAACACAAGAGCAATCAGCAGATATAGCTAAAGAATTGGTTGATCAAAACAAGTTCTTCACAGAATTTGCACAGTCAATGAAGAGAATGGGAGCCATTGAGGTCCTCACTGGCACTGCCGGAGAAATACGGAACAAGTGTTCAGTTGTCAACTCATAAATGAATCTTGTACTAATTATAATAAGAACTGTTTTGTGGTTTTAATTTCCTTTCTTTATATTATCTTTCAATTGTTTTTGAGTTGCCAATTATGATCAGTTGTCAACTACCTTTAAACCCTCATGGATAAGGTTATTACTGTTATCATCAAATGCCTATAAACGTGTATTAAGTATTTATACACCAGAGTGACTTTCTCTTGCCACGATACATCTATTACATTTTTTTTTTCCACCATGTAATTTGTGTGAAATATTCATTTACTTTATGATGATTAATTTTTACCAAAAAATCTAACCAACTATTTTAATGGAGTCTCTCTCTTTCCAATCACATTTTTTTCATAAAAAAGCTTATAATTTGAGACCTTAATTAAAGAATTTGAATCTAATTTTACTTAGACATGTTGGTATCTATTACATCCTTTGAAATATTATTCTCTTTAAAAAAATAATTAAATAATCTTAGAAGTATCAAAATCGAGTCACCAAAAAAAAAGTATCAAGATCATACTAAATAGTTAATTTTAAATTTTTTTAAAATTGATCCCTTAACTTTACTAAAATAAACTTAGAGATTAAAATAATAAATATTGAGAGATTACTTAAATAGTTTTATTATTTTAGGAGAAAAGACAATATTTTTTTCCAAGATTTTCATGAAATGGAAAGCATCTTGAGCCTTCAAACATGTGAGTTAACACAAAATCTTGGTCTAGATTATTTTGGACAAATTATTATAATAAATGAAGTTGTATTTTGTACAATCTTATGTATAATTTTTTGTAATGATAAAGAGAAATGAAAAACTGTACATGTGAGATAAGATATCTAATGTAATGAAAAGAGATTAAAAAATGTAATGAAAAGAGATTAAAAAAATTTGTTATTAAAAGTATAATAAAAAATATATACTATATAAATAATATAATCATACAATATATTGTCAGATATCGCAAAAATTTTATATGAATTATTTTATTAGTTATTTATTAGCATTTTAGTAAGTTTTTTTTTCAAATATTAAGAAATCAAATTAAAATTATTTTAAAAAATTTCTTCGGCGCATAATTATTTTAAAGTTTGTATTAGCTATACCATATTTAACTTTATATTTTAGCAAGTATATTGTCATTGTAGGTATATTTTTTAATTTGAATAATGAACAAAAAATCTAATTTGAAGACAAATAATTTGATTCGTAATTAAAGTCAAATTTAAAATACTAAAAAAAAACAGACAAAGAAAAGTATTAGGATTACCTCCGATAATATAATGATGTGTATATATTGATAATATATTAATGAAATTATTTATACAATGATGTGTATAAATTTCTAATATTTATACAAATAGTATAAATTTTATTAGTGAAAGGTTATGACAACAAATGTTCATCCAAAGCCTAATGTACATATGATTATGTGAACCCTAAAGATCAAAGTTTGGAATTTTAAATGAAAAGTAAGCATTAATTTGCAAACTTGATTTTACTGTGCCATTTAACTTGGATTACAATTGGAGGACATTAAGAGTGTGTAGAGGTGTCAAATGGACCGGGCCAGTCCGGCCTGGCTCGTCGGGCCAAATGATGAAAACGGATTGGCCTGGCCTAGCCCGAATCTGTCATAGGCCAAATTTTTTGTGGCCCGACTTGGCCCGTTAGGCCAGGCCAAATTGGCCAATTTATTTTTTGTTTGTTTAAATTTATACTAATTTTAAAAGGAAAAAAAAAAAAGATGGGCCAAGAATTTATAGGCCCGGCCTGGCCCGTTTAGCCCGTTAGGCCAGGCCAAATTAGTCTGATTCTTTTTAGGCCAATTTTTTTTTAGCCTAGCCCTGCCTGGCCTGACGGGCCATCGGGCCAGCCCAATTTTGACACCTCTAAGAGTGTGTTTGTTTACCTGTTCAACGGGAAAAACACACTTTCCCAGACACCAATCCAAAAGCAACACCTTTGTTGCTTTTAGAAAAATGTTGGTTTTGTTTAAAAAAACGCTAACCCAAACACATAGTAAGTGATCTGAGATGAAAATTACAGAGGAATGGGCCCTTCTAAATTGTTGCTGCTTAAATCAAGGATCTCAACATGGAAGAAGAGATATTTGAAAATTAAGCTGACCATGAAAAATGTTGTTGGAAACATCTAAGATAGATAACCGCCAAAGATTACTTATAAAAGCTGGTAATGCTCCTGAGAACCTTGTGTGAGTTACAATCATTGTCCGAAGAGGACCATTCAATAGGAATTCTGGTGAAGAAACATAAAGATCATTGTTGAATGATATGTCTTTATCAGCCAATGTTGAATGATATGTCTTTACCTGAAAGATCTGTGAAAATATTTCTGGCAACCTGCTATAACTAAGGTTTAGGGTTGTCAGATTTCGAAAAAAGGATTTTGGCACTGGCAATGATAAATTGTGACCAAGAGGAATGACTGAAAGGTTCTCAAGTCTGGTCAGTGAAGAATCAAAGGGTCCAGAGAGATTGCAGTTTGACATGCTCAATTCAAGACTAAACACTGGTATCAAATTGTATGATTCCTGTCCGAGTGTTGATATGCTTACACCATCCATATATAGTTGCCTAATCCTGCTGAAGTTTTGGACAAACTTTTGTAGCTCTAGGCACTCAAGTTTCAGCAGTTGTCCTGTTGAATAAGAGATAAAAGAGATAAAGATAGTAACCAACCTTGTCAACTGAGAAACCTCTATTGAAGTATGCCCCTGATTGCCCCACAAAGCCAGCATATGACAAATTCAGATACGTTTAAGTCCTTCAGTTTGCTGAATCTAGATGGTATCTCAGAATTGAAGTTATTATTAGCCACATTCAAAACCTGCAGATTATTTTGGAGACTGAAAAGAATACTTGAATTGTCAAGTCCACCGTAGATTGATTCTCCACTCAGGTCAAGACCAACATGTCCCTCCTTGTCACCAGTTACACCACCCCACTCACAGCAAGCAATGTTTTGATGCCAGGACACAAGTTTGGGGGAACTTTCTGAATTGAATTTGAAGTTGTCCTACAGAAACCAGTACTAAACAAAAGACATACGCATTTGCTTCTATATACTTTTTTGTGTTGATACCTTGTCTAAAAAGAATATCTAATCTTCCTTTTCTTTATATACACCTTATAATAAAGTTTCTTCTTTTACCATACATAAGAAACCCAAATGCAAAAGGAGATTCATTTGTAACTCTCATCTTACTTTATAAAGACTCCCACCAAGACGGTTCCAAGTAGAAGCAATAGTTCAAATCCAATTCTTTGAGTGTGGTATTCTCATCACTTGAAAGAACCTTTTAAATCAAATCACCAAACTGACCATTAAGATCAAATACTTTTGACAGGAGTTTTCAGCTGAAGAACAGTTGCTTCATATAAATATTTGCTCAGCAGCATAGCAGAGTTCACCCACTTGTATACCCAAGACACAACATATGTATGTATGTATGTATGTATGTATGTGTTGTACCATCCAAAATCAACATGCCAGAAGGTAAAATAATAGTGTACAGCTGTGGAATAACAATGATTTTATTGTATGGACTGCTAAGTATTTGTTTATGTTTTTAAATGGTTTCAGTTTCCCTTTTCTGGCTTGTGATCAGGGTCTCTGGTCATTAAGGCCAGGAGGTTACCAAAATCAATAACACAAACAAAATAGTGAAACCTGAAACGATACCAAAATCAACTGTATATATTCATTCCCTAACACAGCAATATCTGAAAGCTAGAAAATAATTATTAACATTTAACACTAACATAATATAGCCTGAAGTAGTACCTAGCTTCAGATATACCTTGCAATTAGAGATAAAAAGATGATTAGACTCTTGGGTTACCGATCACAAGTTCTGGCTTTGTATCTACAAAATAATCCTTGAGGGCACTAGCTTCCCATGAAAACCAGATCTAGAGATCAAACCAGTAAAGTAACAGCCAACATTGTGTAGTTCTGTAGCTATTACAGCATCAGCATTCAAATGTTCCTTGAGAAATCCTTCTACCATCACTTAGGCACAGTAGTGAAGTATCTAGACCCTACTGAAGCATGAACCCTCATAAACCTAAAGGTTGAGGTTCTCAATGTAAAGCTTTTAAACAGCCCTTGCAGTCTTTTCCATGTTATATATTATAATTTGAGTTGAATATGCTAATTGCTAAATCATTGGATGAAGCTATATAGATGATTTATCAAATTGGTTACTTGATCCACCTAACCTGCAAACATATCTAACTTCTTATTGAATTTTTAAAATAATTTTATATGGTTAAGTTAATGATTAAATAAAATCACCATGAGTTCATTACCGACTTTGCTTATTAATTCTAGCTAAACAGTCATAAGCAAATTGGCCACCCTCTCAAGAAAGGAGTAATGTTATATTGCAAACTTGGGGAGCATAGCAAAGAAGCACTTTCATGAACCATTTTGTGAAAATTAGTAAATTATTAATAAATTGGATATAACTGTCATGACTGCAGTTCAAGGTTCAGTTATTTAATACAATAGCACATTACATATTTATCTAAGTTGGCTGCTAGAAAATATGGATACCTGCAAAGTAGGTGCACAAAGAGGTCTAATTTAATAGCACATAGAGATCTAATTTTGGGATTCAATACCTTCTTGCCAATGGGATATGAAAACACAGCATCAAGCACTTAAACACACAGCATTATAAAAGATCCGCCTGTTCTGAGGGCCATCATACAAAAGAAAATATTATATAGGTGCCAAATGAGACCATAGATGAAGGTATAAGTAGAATCCCTTAAACACAGCTGGCAATAATTTAAAACATTTCCTGGTGCCTTCCAAGGATCACAGTTGCCAACAAAAATTCTAGAGAAACTAGTATTGCCTGAATTAAATTACCAGAATAACAAATACATTCTTAAATTAAAAAAAAAAAAAAAGGATAGCCTAACAAAACCAGCTCATAGATGAGAAGCCCAAAATTTCATCTTCCAGCAATCTTCAACAAAGGAGAAATTATACCCTGTATCTCTTGCAATGACTGTTGAATCTGAATCTCCTCCTCAACACACTGCTTGAGTTGTCTTATATGACTCTTGAGGGCTTCAGAAGCTTTAATATCATCCGCCCTCATGTCAAGAACCTTCTTGGTGAATCCCATCAACAACCTAGAATATCTAGGCATGGTACAATACTTGTGCAAGAACGCCAAGAGCAGTTCCAAATTCTCTTCATCCAAGTTGGAGACACACTTGAGCAATTTCTTCCTAGCCACCAATTCCTCCATCACAGCCACCACATGGCCAGGGTTCTTACTTTCCAACACACACACCAGAGCATCCCTGTGCCTAAACTTATTCAACAGCTTGTCATGCTTAGCCAACTTCTCCTTCTTCGGCCTCGTAACCAAGTAATCCCCCGCAGACGATTTCTCTCCCTGCCCTCTATGGAAATACCTAAATTGCGAAGGCCTCACCACTTTCCTCTCAGTGTGCTCCACCGGCGCAACTCTCCAAAACAAGCTAGACTCACTCTCCTTCTCCTTCTCCTTCTCCTTTTCCTTCATCTTCCTCTTGCTAGCATAGATCACTCCATTGGAGGTCCCAATCACCCTGGTAGAGCAATCCGGCGAGTAGGCGACCGACAAAAGAGGCGCGGGGAACCTCATAGAATGTGTGACCTTCAATGCTCCATAATCAAACACCTTCAAGTACCCATCCAACCCCACACTCATAATCCTAAACTGATTCGATTCCTCTCCAAAATCCTTCCCAATCCTACCAACACATAGTGACGTCACCGTCTTGTTGTGACTCTCCATGGAGAACACAAGCTTCCCTCCGCCAATCAGGTCCCACAGCTTAACGGAATTCCCACCCGCCGTCGCAACGATCCCTCCGGACGGTAAAAACACAACATCCTCCACGGGCGCGCCGTGGTTCACCTGCACGGACGATTTCGAATCCCTAAGCCTAGCGTCCCAGAGCTTGACGACATGGTCATAGGAACCTGTAACGAAGATTTCGGAATTCACAGGGGAAGAGTCTCCGCACCTGACGTAGTCCTTGTGGCCGAGAAACTCGGCGACCGGGGTCTCCTCGGCGACGTCCCAGAGCTTGACGAGGGCGTCGTCGCCGGCGGAGATGAGGTGGAGCTTGTCGAGGCGGGGGAAGTGGACGAAGCGGACGGGGCGGGAGTGGGAGCGGAGGCGGCGGAGGGAGGTGCGGGACTTGACGTCGAAGACCTGGACGAGGCCGGAGAGGTCGGAGGCGGCGAGGAGGCGGGAGTCGGAGCGGAAGGAGGCGCAGGAGACGGCGTCGGAGAAGGAGGAGATGGTGGCGGCGGGGGAGAGGGTTTCGGAGCTGTAGAGAGTGAGGGAGGCGGAGTGTGCGGCGGCGAAGGAGTAAGGGGGAGTGGGAGAGAACGTGAGGGAAGGAACGGAGATGAGGTTGGGGATCTGTTGGGACTTGAAGGAGGACCAGTATTTTGATTCAGGGGTTTGCTTTGGGTTTCGGGGTTTGGATTTCAGCTTCGGCTTGACGGGGAAGTTCATCTGAACTCTGGGTTCCTCCATTTTTGCACCTCTCCACAGCTCCCGCACGCCAAGGTTTAGGGTTTAAGAGCTGCTGCGTCTGCTATGTTCTTCGCTTAGTCGCTCTACTATTATAAAAATGTCTTTTTTTTATTTTTATTTTTTCTTATTTTCAATAACTTATAATTTTATAAATATAAATAATAGTAAAGGAAATCAAATCTTAATTTCATTGGTTTTTTTTATATAAATCTTTAAAAACAAAAAATATTCTTAATTAGACATCCAATTCATTCTCAAGAAAACCAATGTTTAAGAAAGTAAGTTATCATAGATTTAATTACATTCTCAATGTAACATTTACACCAACAATAATTTCTAAAATCATCTAAAAGAAAAAATAAATAAAAGCATTGTTAATTTAACAAATAAAAAAGTACTACTTCCAATCTTTTATATAAGAATAAAAAAAAATTCGTCTTAATTATAAGAAACATAAGACTATTTTTTAATGTATTAATTACTAATTTTCTTTTATACTCTTGATTTGTTGTAAAGTCTATTGATGAGTTATTAATAATATAACTCATTCTCATTGGTTGAAAAAATAATTGCTTAGATTATGAGTAATGTCATTGTATTTAACCACTATTTAAACTAATTAATTTTATAGATATTTTTGGAATAAAATTTATATTTATGATAATATTAATTAAAATTAACAATTTAACTACTTTTTTTTATAAATTAGGTATTTATTTATATATATAAAAGTAATATTAAATACACACACCTCCACCAACATGTTGTTGGTTTGAGCGAAACTGAACTTGATTCTCTTAAGCAATGTCTCGGTTCGAGCATTGTGAATGGAAAAAAAGTGGTTGAGAGAGAAGATCTCACTAAAGGTGATCAGCTCCAAGTTCTTTAACGGAGATTAGTCATAGCTTAAAAATAGGGAGAAATCATTGTGACTTTGCCTCTACAAAGACACTGAATATGCTCCCAAGCATGGATTAGTTTTCAAATTATTATCACTTCCCTTGGGATGCCCAATATCGATAAGAATTTGACTATAGAAAGAAAATGCACTCCCTATACTGATAAAAAAAAAAAAAAGTGCACTCCCTACGTCCGAGTAGTTTTTGTTAGAATAATTTTGGGAGTAATTCTAAGTAAAAATGAAAATTAAAAGGGTAAAATATGTTTTTGGTCCCTATACTTTCAGAAAAATTTGGTTTTAGTCCCTATACTTTCGAATTAACCATTTTAGTCCATGTAGTTTCAAAAAAACTTGGTTTTAGTCCCTCTCCTCTAATGGTATTAATACTGTTAACGAAAATACAGTTTTCGGTGGCTATAAACTGCCACAAAATACGCATTCCTCATATATTTAAACTTAACATCATTGGAGGCTAAAAACCGCCATAAATTATTAAAAAAAATAAACACATAATGTGTCATCGGTAATGAAAGAGATGAGTTTCTCGTTGAGTTTGAGTTTATTTTTTTAATAATCTGTAGCGGTTTTTAGCTGTCAATAATGTTGAGTTTAAATACATAAGGAATGTGTATTTTGTGGCAGTTTATAGTCACCGAAAACTATATTTCCGCTAACAGTATTAACACCATTAGAGAATAATGACTAAAATCAAGTTTTTCTGAAAGTACAGGGACTAAAACCAAGTTTTTCTGAAAGTACAGGGACTAAAAACATATTTTACCCAAATTAAAATTAAAGATGTGGAGTAATTTGTGTGGTCTATTTCCTAATTTTTAAAGTAAAAATAGGTAATGTGTTATGATGATACTAGTAAAAAAAATAAATTCAAACAACTTATGGTGTTTCACCATTAAAATTCTCTAAGAAGTATTTGTACTTATATTAATTAATATAAGACGACGTGGGTGGGGAAGTTTTTTTTTTTTTATCAGCAAAAGAAACTTTGTATATATATATATATACGTTTTAAATAGGTACTAGCAGTACCAAAGAGCAATACATCATCCTAAGATTTTTTTCCAATAATATTTACTTTTTTTTTTAATTCCTCAATTGACCCTCTCTTATAATTATTTCCATGAATGGCCTCTTTTACTGTAGCAAGTATTAAATTATTTAAATAATTAACAATATATATTAATAAATTAAATTAATATATTAAAAAGTTGATTTAAATAATATAAATAATAATTAAATTTGTAAAATATAAACTAATAATATAATTCATCTTTAAATTAAATATATAAATAATTTTAATTTTAATTTTTCCTGTTTAATTAATAATACATTTAAATATATTTGAATAATATATTTAATTATTCAAAATAAATAATAATAAGTAAAAAGTCTTTGTAAACTGGAATTTCTAATATTATTCAAGAAATAGATGTGATATATTAACGGGGTTGCGTTGAAGATATAGGATGATGAGGACATTTATTTTTGGAATGACCCGGTGTTCTACAAAGCGAACAACGTTTTGGTTGCCCCTTTTCCCGTATGTCCATTTCCGTGCGTATACAGCTTGATTTTGGGCGACCTTTTGCCGTCCTACGCATTTTCGGATTGTGACATAAGAGTGGTCCAGTGTACTCTGGCCAATGATCTTCGTGGCGCATTCCAGCAAATGATCCGCAGTACACGTTCGAGACATATTGCAACGTGTAAATGTCATTGATGTAATGGCTGTATTCAACATTGGCGTGTTTACACACAGCAATCGCATGTGAACAAGGCATGTGCATTTTTTGAAATTTTCCACAATCACACCTTCGTTGATGCATGTTGACAGCGAATTTCCCAGCCTGTCGTCGTGTTGTTGGATTCACAATTTCTTCCACTAAAAATTCAGTACTTTCTCGATCAAAGTGAATCACTCGATGGGAGTTTGCCTTTGTCTGTTCCTCCTCAATGAACTTGGTAACAGTTTCTGGAAAATACTTACCAGAGGCCATCATTGCTGTTGCTTCACTCCCTCTCCTGATGAAGTATTCGTTGCAACGTTCGCAAGTTGTTCACACTAGGGCTTTGACTGGAAGATTTCTTGCTTTTTTTAGCACATAATTAATTGACTCGACAAGATTAGTGGTCATGTGTCCCCATCGTCGCCCTTCATCCCATGCAAGAGTCCATTTTGTCTTTTCGATCTGATCAACCCAGGTTGCCCCTTCCGAATTTTCATCTCGAAGATTGTTGCGATAGTAGTTGAACTTGGGCTCAGTCATAGCGTACCCTAGAACACGATTTTGGATAGATTGTCAGTAACTTAAATTAGAAAACATTAAGTTATTTCATTTCGATTCTTACCCATATTAATAACATCCTTTTTCTGAGCTGTATTCTTGAAATGTCTATTTTGTGCGATGTGCCGAATGCAGAACACATGCACTGAACCGTTTGTCATCCAACCGCTCCTTGGGTGTTCATAGGCACTAATGATGGAAGGGTGCCTGTCTGATATCAAGCACAATCCTTCTTGCATTGTCACGTGCCTTCTCAATTTTTTTAGGAAGAATAGCCAAGCAGCGGCGGTTTCACCCTCAACAAGGGCGAAGACTAGAGGAAATATGTGGTTGTCCCCATCTTGTGAAACTGCCACCAACAAGGTTCCTTTATACCTTCCATATAGAAAAGTCCCATCGACCATTACTATGGGCTTGCAGTATGCAAACCCATCGATGCAAGCTTTGAATGTCCAAAATAGACGATGGAACATCACCATTCCAAGAACTACCACACCTTGTTCGTTGTGCACTGGTAGATCCTTTTGCTCAACAATTGTTCCAGGGACAAGTTCTTTTAGCACTAGGAGCAATTTAGGTAGTTTATTGTATGATTCCTCCCAATTCCCGTAGACTTGTTCAATGGTCCATTGTTTAGCTAGCCATGCCTTTTTATACGTGGTGGTGTAGTTGTATTGTTGACGGATATGTGCAATGAATGCAGGGACAGATATCGAAGCATCTCTATCAACCATCGATAAGATGTTTCTTCCAATAACCTTGTAAGTTAACGATTGGTGGTCTTGTGAAATCGTTGCCGATACACAAGTGTGGGGTTCTTCCAATTTTTTAATTTCCCATTGGTGTCCAGTTCGTAACCCCGATGACGCCCTTAACCTGCAACAACATGAACAACATTTATCATTAAATAGTAATAGTAAGATTATAAAACAATGGTAAATAAGGTGTACCTCCATTTGCACCCTTGTTTGGTACATTTGTGAACTAGTCTATCAGGGCTAGACTTATCGGCTTTGCTAGTGACATGATTTGTGATGTTGTATATGTTAATAGCATGCTTAACATCTTCTTTTGTTGGGAAGCGCATGCCGACAACGAGCGTTCCTGCTTCATACTGGCCTTCTTCTTGGCGGTCCAAAAAATGGGCGTACTATGCATCTTCAACCGCTTGGTCGTAGCTTATATCGCGCATATGTTGGGGTGGATTGTAGGCCTTCTCCTCTCTTGGGGGTTGTACATTAACATGTACATGGCCTTCGTCGTCGTTGTCGTCATCTTCATCATCGTCGCCTTCTTCGTTAGCCTCATTCTGCAAGATTTGGTCTTCATCCTCACTGAAAGGACCAAGTTCTTCGTCGGGTAGGCCGGGCTCTGCATATTCAGGATTAGATCGTTCCGTTGTTGGTTCGAAGTGATTTGCAACTAGGGTACCCTCGGAAGCATAATAAGGTGGTACTTCGTTCACATTAAACGATGAAGATGGCAGCATATGGGGGTATGAAGGGTGGTCAAGAGTTGGGAATACGACGCGAGGTCGGTAGCCCACTCGTTTGGTTGAGCAAGGTTGTTATTAATATCATAAGTAGGTGTATAATATGATTCATAATTTGTTGGCTGAGGGATTGGGGAAGGGGGTGAAGCATCACCAAATCTGACAAACAAGTCAAATCCAGTTAGTCCTGGATGTTGATTCCATGCCTTGAACATAAGCTCTACGTCCTCGTCATCCTCAAGTAACATTGTCGTGTAAGAGATACCTCTAACTCTGGCTTCACAAGGGTATTGATAATGGACTTCGCTAATCATCTGGTGTGGTTGGAGTTTAATCTTTCGCGCTATGTTTCTTTTCAAGCGATCAAGTGTGATGCCTCTCGTCACCGCCAACATTGAACGTTTTGTTGTATGAAAGGTTGACCCTTCATCGGTTTCTATTATTTCTCCATTGTAGTAGACAACAGCGGGAACAATTTGTGGTTCAGTTGTCATTATGTGGGTTGCATGTGTGATAATGAGAACAAAGGTTTTTCTTTTCGGAGGGGTTGAAATTTGATTGTGGAATGAAGCTTAGTCTTAGTGCTTATTTATTAACCAAAATTGTAGTGCATTCACGGGCCAACAGGGCCCTTCTTGGATACCTAATAAAAGCACAATAACACTAATAGGTGAATAGTGAGAACTATTGATTGCATGTTGAACAATAAATAATGCAAGTGGAAAAAATGCACTGTCTTACAAAGATGAAAAGATGGGCGTACAGATTGTTGCTAGGCCTAATAATTACAGTGCACTTATATGCAGAGATTCCTGACATTTAATATATTGCGATCTCGACCATCAAAATGGATGGATGCGATCTTGGCTCTTTTTTCTGCCACAACAAGACAGACCTCTGAACGATTCCTGACACGTGAATAGTAACCATGTTTGAATTTTGCCGATCTTAGCCATCAATGTGAATCATTGCAATCTTGGCCGCTCCTTTTTCTACCATAACAGGACGAACCTCTGAACGATTCCTGACATGTTAATCATTTCACATTTGAATTCTGCCATGGTTCACGCGTTCACATGGAAAGCAAGGGATGAACCAGCTTGCACTGAATATTTCGAAATTAAGTTTTAATGTACAATTTTGCAAACTAATTTCAAAACCGAAGAAAATGAAGCAAATATTAAAGCATGCAGAAATTTATATTAGCCCAATACATGTAAATGGAAATACAAACACTCAAACATTAAAATTGATAATAAAAACAAACAAACAATAATGATAGAAACACAAACAATCATTGCATTACAAATTAAAACACTAATAATAGTAAATGTTCTTCTCCTCCTTAGTGCTTGCATCATTATCTTCGCCAAGGTTCATGGTTTGGTGCAAATATTGGGAAAGGCCATCCCAATACAACAAAGACTGTGATTGAGTATCCTCAATAGTTGCGCATAACTCAACGCACGTTAGGTTTGGGTTTTCTGCATAAGTATTCAACATTGATATGACGTCATTGTCATCTTCGATTTTACTAGCCCTATAATGAAGAAACCCATCAACTATGCCAATCGGGCATCGGTAATAGATCTGGATGATTGTTTTACCATTGCCCTGTCTAATTTTATGTTGAATGGCTTGCTTCAAGGCATGCAGTGTTGTAATGTTATGGGTGTTGACTCCCTTTGCATAATTTGGGTAATTATGCACAAACCTTGTTCCATGCTCAGTTTCCTTCATGTCACCGTTAAAGTATACAACTGCTAAGATAAAAGAGGAACTCATTTTTTTCTACAAGGCCTATTGAAGTGACTGTTTCGTCTAAATGCTAGCATGTGAAGAGGGTTTTGTGGTGAATGGAAGTGTCACAGACCACCTATATGTACATGAGTCTTAGCCCATGAAACGACGGTTGAGATGTAACCGACAGTTTTTACGAACCAGATTGCACCGACAATTAAATCCACCTAGAAAGTACCAATTAATACACAAATATTGTTTACACATGACATCGATTATAATGCAAACACTATTCACGCGTGATGTTTTGAACAGACTTGCAGGAATCTTTCAGAGTACTATTTTTTTCTCGTCAGAATAAAGCAATGACGTACATTACACAAAAAACTTCGTTCACCGACGTTGCACGCATGCCAAGGCTACACTGTTTAAACAATAGAAAGTCACAATGTCAACACTGTTTACGCATGATCGCATTCAGCCATGATGTGGATGAATCACATCAACAAGTTGTTGACGAAGGAGAAAATGCAACACAACAACAACAACAACTACAACCCCGCCAAAATCCACCGCATATTAGGAAACCTAGGCCGTGTGGAACTGGTTCCCACTTTGGGAATTAATTTGTTTATTTTGATTTTATTTATTCGCAATTACTTTGTTAAAAAAATTGTTGTTATTTTTATTTTGATTTTATTTATTCGCAATTATTTATGGTAATGTATACTAGTTTTTCTGGTTCAATGAAGCATTCATTCCCATAGTTTTCATGTCGATGAAGCTAACAATACAACGTTTGAAACTTCAATTAGTCTAAAAATGCAAGAAAACACTGCCCCAAAAACTTAAAAAATTAACTTTTTGTGCAAAACTTCATTCCATGTGGATAACTTTGTACATCTTTGTTATTAATTCATAATTACCTAATTATATTCAAATGTACAAATTTATATTTTAAATATACTTGAAAAAAATATAATTAAATTTAATAAACATTATAATAGAATATAATGTAAAGAAATTAATTTAATTATTTATTTATATTTAATTACAAAAAATTAATTATATCATTTGGTTATATGATTAGTTTATATTTTACAAATTTAATAATTATTTATATTATTTAAATCAACTTTTTAATATATTAATTTAATTTATTAATATATATTGTTAATTATTTAAATAATTTAATACTTGCTACAGTAAAAGAGGCCATTCATGAAAATAATTATAAGAGAGGGTCAATTGAGAAATTAAAAAAAAAAGTAAATATTATTGGAAAAAAGTCTCATCCTAACACCTGCAACCGTTCGTGAATGACAGGTCGGTCACCAAAGGGTTACACATTATTTATGATGTCTTTAACATATAAATAAAGTGTAACCAACAACGTGCAAACCCTACTGTCCAAAATGAATTACACATTAAATGAAACAACCAACAAAGCCTACAGAACTACTCCGTGGTCTTCCTAAATTCCTACCTTCTAGGACACCTACTTGTTTCTACATTGAAGAGCAGAAAAAACATATTTCAAATCCGTCTGGTAATGGTGTTGAGCATCTTTCCTCAAGAGCATCCTCCCAAATCAACAAAGAAAGCCAACACAGGCTGCAGGATTTACTGACCATTGCATGAAGCAATATTTAAAGTCTTCCATCTTGCTATGCAACCAAGACCATGCAGTGAAATTTATTTTCTGCATCAGAGTGTCTCTGTTAAATCTTTCCACTTTGAATATGCAGCAGTTTCTTTGATTCCACATACACCGTACAACCGCACACCAGAGTACCCGCCATCTTTCAACCTGCGATTTGTTACAAAGCGCCATAGGGTACTGTAGAAAATGTTCCTCCAAGTTTCTAGCCAGAACTGATTCATAACTAAACCAGCCGAGACATATCCTCCATATACTTTCAGCCTCCCTGCATCTTAAAAACAAGTGATCACAGGATTCGTCATGTTCACGACAGAGAATGCATGAGTAGTCGTTGTTGTTGAGTTGAATATTTTAGTTCTCAAATTATCCGTGGTTGGCAGCTTATTTAAAAAAAAATCCTCCATGTCATATGTGCAGCTTTTGGTGGGATGTTAAGTTTCCATAACAGAGATAATGCTTCATTGTCCTGATATATAAATCTCTCATGTAATAGAGATTTATATGCTGAAGATACTGTGAATTCCCCTGCACTGTCAGGCAACCAAATCCAACAATCTGGTTTCTCCTTTTTTATCCGAATTCCTCTTAGCATATCCTCCAACCTCTGAATCTGTACAGCTTCCCACTCAAAACACCTTCTACGCCATTTAAATTTCCATGTCCAGATATCCCCATCCCATACCCCAAAATCTTTCACTTTCCGGATTGGTCATCTGAAAGTAAATAAAGTCTAGGGAACAAGTTCACCAAACTTTGATTTCTCATCCATCTATCAATCCAAAAAATAATTTTCTCCCCATCTCCAATACTCCATTCCATTTTACCCTCAAACCAGTTTTCCAAGTTTTCACCTCGACACACTTTCCTCAAATCCTTCCACCAAATTGAGGAAGAAGAAATCTCCACATCAATAAGAGCTCTCCACCCACCATACTTAGAGAACAAAATTTCTTTCCACAAACATTGCTCTTGATGATAAAGACCCCACCTCCATTTAGCAAGAAGAGATTCATTAAAAAGTTTAATATTCTTCACACCCAAACCCCCCTTGTTTTTAGATTGACAAATTCTCTCCCATCTCACCCAAGCAATTTTGTTTCTCCCTTCCTCACAACCCCAAAGGAAATCCTTTTGCAATATCACAATCTTTTTAACCACACATGTAGGTATTTTAAAGAAGGATAGAAAGAGTAAAGGTATAGATGAAAGAATTGAATTAACAAGAGCAATGTGCACCGTTAAATTTAATATTATATAATTCAATGGTTAAAATGACTGACTTGTTACCTTTTGTATAATTTATTATAATTAATATTTTCTTAAACTAATGATATTATTTTCCCATTTTGTCCCTCTGTGCATTTTACTCATTTGTCCTTTGAAGCAAAAGTGGAAGAGGATGCTGTAATGGGAGGCGAGGACGGAGGCGAATGGTGGGTGTGGCTTATGCTGTTGGGGTTAGAAGGGGAATTGGCAATAGTAGGTTTGGAGCCGTTGTTGGAGGAGTGGGGTGATGTTAAGGACATGGTGTTTTTGGAGGAAAGAGAAGTTGGGATTTAGGGAGGTTAACAGTGATGTAGTCGGTGGTTAGGTGATGAATGTAACACCGTGATTTTTCTAATTCATGACAAAGTGATTGAAAATAATTGCAAGAGATAATTAAATTTAATTGAAAAAAAAAATAATTAATTCATATGTGTAATTTATTTTATTTTATTTTTCTTAATTGGGAAAGACCCTATAGACTCTACACACCCACATAAACTAGAAATTTAAAGCAAATAACTATATCTCCTTCTTTCTTTTCCTTCCATACGGAGATTTAGTTTTAGGAGATAAAATATATATATATATATATATATATATATATATATATATATGCAGTGCCAATTGCTTTAAGTGTTACTAGTTGTTGTTGAAAAGTCAAAGAAAATAGGCTATAGCATTTAGAACTCCTTTTCTTGTTGCATACACGGTGAGTATGGAGTGTGGACTACCAAATAACATTCCTTCAATTTCTTTTAAGAAAAACAACCGTTACCCATTTGTTATTTAATGGTGAGATTTAATTTTCTTCACACCCTCATTCTCTTTGCTTAGTACGTGAATTGTTAGGAGGGTAGGACAAAACAATTTAATGCTTCCCAAATACATATTAGTCAAATACACAAAGAATTTTAAAGAATGGTTTATTTCTTTGAAAGTATCTTACGGTTTGCTTTTCAACTACATTAAATAAGTGTAATATTTTTTTTTTTACTTTAATCTCTCTATAGCTTCCTCCTACTTACACCTACTGTGGGACAATTGTCAATATGTTCACATCTTTGCTTTTCTATGGTAAGCCTCCCTTGTACGTTGGCTTCTTATTCAAAGACACAAATCCTTGAAAATTTAATTTATCAAGTAATGCATGGTCTGACTTGAAGACCAGGCCTCACGTACACTTTGCTTAGTAAATTGGCAATACAAATTCAAAGAAAAAAATTGATATTATAAATAAGCCTCCAATTTCTTCACCTAATCTGACATTGTGCCCTCAATTTCTTCACGCAGCTAAACTTGAAAGACCAATTTGTTTAAATTCAATCAGTAAGTTGCCAAAATTTCAACACAAGTACACTTTATTTTGCTGACCGGTGGCTCTAAGTTGACAAAAGAAAACACAGACAGCAACTTCCACGTTTTTTTTTTTCTTCAACTTGTCATTTAGCAACACAAATTCAAAAAGAAAAAATAAATAAATAAAGGACTTGGCTATTATAAAAATGATGCAACAGGAGAATGAATTTCACACTTTCTTTCTTTACCCAGCGTGAAGTTCACCAACAATTCTCTTTCTCTATTCTTTCAATATTACTCTCTTTGTCTCACCGTCTCTCACTGCCAATTCCATAATCATGGATTCAAAGAGTATTCAAAGATAGGAAATTTAGTTCTTTTCTTGGCTTAATCTGTATTTGTAAGTTATTCTTAATCCTTCTCTTTCCTTTTCCTTATAAAGTCTGAACATTTTTTTCCTAACCATTTCTATTTTATTTTGTTCATGGAAATGGTTTGTTGTTGGATTAATGGTGATTTGTTCAAGACCTTATTCAAAGAACAAATTTCTTCCACTTCCCACTCTCCAAAAATTCAATCTTTTTAGCATCTTTTGAGGTAAGGGAAGCTTGTAATTATTATTATTATTATTATTAATATTATTTTTGTTAACCGAATGAAATGTGCTATTCGGTATGGTATGATTTGCTTGATTTCTATTATTTGTTCTTGTTTGCTGAAAGCTTCAGTCATAAAGATGACTAAGTTGGAAATTTATTGGTATTAAATTTTCTTATTTTAATTGAAACTCTTCATCTATTAAAAACAACAGTAATTAGTATATAGATTTATATGAGACAATACGTGATATATATATATAAATATTTCATTTTATGTTCATAATTTTTTTTTAGAAAAGAAGAGTAAATATAATATTAAAAATCTACAACTGTAGTCGGTGATTAATCAGTGGGTGACAGGCATGAAAAGCTTGAAGGGTATAAAAAGTATATAACACACATAAGAGAGTATATTTACTGCATGAGAAATATATTATGATATTCTGTTTTGATCGGTGATTACTGCAGCAAGCTGCTTACTGCCATATATGTTCGGTGGCCATGATCATATTTTTCTGATTTGAGACGCATGCTTACTGTCATATATGTTTCGGTGGCAATGATAATAAATATATATATATATTTGGAGATAACCCTTAGCCTGGTAGGTAAGGCAGTGTTAGTGTAAAATATTGTTTAATGATGGTAGTATATTGAAGTTTTTATTTACTATTTTTATTTTATCTGTCCAAAATTAATAAAAATAATAATAATAAAGAAAACATGTAAATGAACAAAAAGGACAGTTATTGTAGGTATTGTCTAAGACATTACCGAGAACCAAAGACCTAAGACTAACAAGGTAAGATTTCTTATATTTAAGTTTAATTGTATAGGAGAAAGGTTAAAAATATAATAATAATGTAATAATGTTAGGAGATTTCGTTAGATAAGTGTTAAATATATATATATATATATATATATATAATAAAAGTAAATTTAATCATTATTGCTAAGTTTCTTATTAGTGGTAATAAAAAGAAAATTATTATTTAGTAAAATCTTTATTTGACTTAAGTATCAAAAATTTAAATCCTTAAGTACTGTAGTTAATCCTAATAAATTTTTAAAATTTAATAACCTTGATGATTAGGATAACAATTAATAATTTTCTCCGAGAAAAAGAATGATGTAAGATATTCGACGTATTTAGTAATGTCGAAAGTGTGAGAAAGATAGTTGTTGAAAATCCTAAGGGATTTTTTTTTTATTTAAGACTTTGATAGTAAGGTGATGTGTTTGCTTAGTACCTCGTGGAAAGGCCTGGCCCATGAGAGGTGGCAGACATATTTTGATATGTCTAATCCATATAAAAGGAAATCTAAGCGGTGATGTTAAGTCGGTTGAATGTTGTTTAGTAACACACATTCATGTATGAGTCGTTGAGGAACGCTGAATAAGCGTTGGGAAGGCTAGTGGAGGTACCTTTGGTATCCTTGGGGATGTACGGATGCGTGAATCCACATGAGGCCGGGACCATTGCAAACCCCGTGTTGTGGTGGCGACCACCCACATACGTATATCCTGACGAAGCCACAGTTGCTCCAAGATCAGATCTAGTGTCGCCCCAATGGTTTTTATTTGACACGTGTCATTTTTCTTGGATCCGCGTGGTCCGTGTTGTTGTTGTACCATGCTTAAGGGACACGTCAGACTGATCGCTCAACCTGTTGGAGATCTCCATGGAGTCGAGTCTATATATATATATATATGTCATGATTGTTATCGTAGACATATCTACTATATAATTTTGTCTATTGTCTTCATCGAATGTTAATGTTTTGTATTTTGGATGTATGAATTGTTAAGCTTAGATTATTCTTAGTTATGTAAGCTTACCCTTGCGTTGTTTGTGTTTGACTGTGATGATCGCGGCGATATGTTCGCGGGAGCAGAAGCTGGAGACGTGTCGGTTGCTAACGAGACTCTACGTTAGATTACTGAACACCACTGTCAGGCCTGGAGGAAATGCGAAAGATTTCGTCCCTGGTGATCAAATTCGTTGAGTAGTGGATAGGATGTCATCAGTTAGATCGCAGTTATATTTTCGTCTCTGTTGTTCTTAGGAGTAGTAGATGTGTTTTGGCCAGCTAGGGAGTGAGTTGATGTATTAGATTTCCCTCCCCCTTTTGATGTACTATCGTATGGGTTTATCTCGTACAAGTATGTATGCCATCCTTTGAGATACTATATTGTGTTTGGTATTTGGGTTGTAGTGCCATAAGGCACAATACTTATGTTTCTGTTGGTTATGTTATCTATGCATGTAATTCAGTATATGTTCTCTTACTTTTAAGTTGCAAATTTTTCTTGTTGAAGACTAGTTTTGAAATCGCGAAAAATTTACATGTATTTTTATAAACAAATTAATTATGAGTTTTAATTAAAATAAAATAAATTCCATTATCCCATTGAAAAGTGTCATGTAGCGATAGTGGGTCGTTACAATGAAGGGCATGCGATTAACTCATTAGTCGTAGGGTTGAGCATCGGTCGGTTTCGGTCGGATTCGGGCCGAAAATGTCCAATCCGACCAAAACCGAACATTGTCATTCCTGGACCGTATCCGACCGTGCAAGGTCTTCGGTTAGTTCGGATTCGGGTTTGACGGGTGGCGAATATGTCGGGTGGATAGAGACGGGTTTGGGTTGTTTTCATCTTGTTGCCGACGAAGGAGAGTTGGTTGTCGTGGATCGTGGTTGGATCTTGCGGTCTGCACAGCGAACTTCATTTTGTAGTTTTTAATGTTTTTGGCCATGCCACGGAGGAGAGGAAACTCAACCTCTCTAAAATGTAGAGAGGACTCACCTGAATCTGGGTACAGTTGGTATCAACTGTCAAGAGTTTTCCATCATCAATCTCTAGTTGCTGCTTTTATGTGTGCCTTTGGTAATTTTCAGCTTTCGATATTGTTGAAGAGGGTGCAAACTGCAAACCAAGGTGGGAAACACACTTTACAAGCCACCGATGAGTCCTCAACGGCAGAGTGAAAAAGATTAGAGAATATGAATGAAAATTTAGAAAATAAAAAAATAAAGAAGTTTGAGGAATTATGTGACGTGAAGGGATAAAGATGGTCACAGACTTTGGAACTTGTTCTATAGTTTATTTTGAATTTTAAATATTAATAGTAAATTAATTTAAACAAGTGAGGAGGTGAGGTGAGGTTGAGTAAATTTAGTTTCTTTTTTAATTGTCAAATCAAGTTAAAAAAATTACCACTGGTCAAAGCATTAATAGTAACGTGCAAACTGCAGAGTCACCTGCTAAGCATTAATAGGAATTTGTGATAGTTTATTCGGTCGGGTGTGGGTTCCGACGGATTATTTTTTTCCCACCCGCACCCGCCCGTAACTATCCGATTTTAACTAATTTTTTATTCAATTTAACTCATAACCCGTTTGTATCCGACCGAGAATCTTATTTTCACTTCGGTTTTTCGGGTTTGCGGGCGGGTCACATAATTCTGCTCACCCCTAATTGGACGCACATGATGAATGGTACCTACTGCCTTGACCAGAGTAATTGTTCTATTAGACCACCAACAACGTGGGTCCATGTACAGTATTTAATAAAAATTACAGTTGGAGCCGTTTGTGGATAAAGTTTTGTGCCTACAATTTTTTTTGCTTTATGCATAACGATAATTTTTTTTCCCTGTTAAAATATTACTGTTAATTTTTTTTAAAAAAATTAACTATTAAATATTAATATTAATATGTATATAAATATGAGTAACATGAATTCTTATTAAAGTTGTTTTTTTACTCAAAGTTCAATCTCATCCAATTTTTTACTAAATTTTATCTTTTTATTTATTTTCATCCAATGGATCCAAACTAATTCAATCTCAATCATTGGTTAAATTTCATGCAAAATTATCAATATCCAACCAATCCAAATTTATAAAATCCTTCACTCCCACAAAATCCACTATCAAACCCACAAAATAATCTAAATATGGCCAATTTTCATAATTTTAAATAAAATTTAATTTAATAATGTTATTGTATTATCAAAAATATTTTTATAAACGTTAATTTTTATTAAGATAATTATAATATAATATAAATAAATTATTGATAAAATGTAACGTGAGTTTTTTTGTGAGATCCAAATAAAAACTCAAATAAAGATATTGAGTTAGAAGGAATATGTGCTTTTGGGATGCTTGTATTGGAAAAAGTAAAAATTAGTAATGTGAACATGTCCAATTAAGAATCCAAATAAAAATATTAGGATGAAGATGCTCTTGGTAATCGACATTCTTCTCCAATTCGATAGTTAACGAACCGAATCAACGCCTCAATTTCCCATATCTGAAATACCCAGAAGGAAAAGACCGAAACTTTAATTATTGCGATTCTTGCGGAGGTGTAGAGATCTCGCAACTAGATCCACCACCACCAGTGGCGGCGCATCGTACGAGGTGGCGGGACTGAAGGTGACGGAAACAGATTCTCTCACTGGTTTAAGAGAACCATAACAGTTTGTTTGGGGTTGCCAGATTGGAATTGAAAATTCATTTAACAAAAGGGAAGTTTTTGAGTTTTCAATTTTCACTACCTTGTCACGGCAACATCCTTTTTCTAGCTGAACTCTAGGGTCCAAGTTCATGACCAACTTTATTTATTTATTTTTTACTAAGTACATTACATAACAGATGCTTATAAAATGCTATAGATCTTTTGTAATTTACTTAATGTGGTAATGTTTTTAAAATGTTAGAATCCTGGAAGTGTTCCTGCTGCCACAAATTCAAGGCTTTCGCCTCTTAAGCCAAACCTGTTGATTATAATTATGGCTAGGCTTATAAGAACAATGGTGGTTTTCAATGAACCAGCTTTGGAATTGATTTAGGAGAGGTTGCTGGCTCTTTAGCGAAGGTGAGAGAGAGCAAAAGAGGAAGAAGAATGGGAACGACAACTATTCTTTTCGGGGCTCACAATGAGGGCATAAAGGTCACAACATAATTTCATTAAGGTTATAACTGTCAACATATACTTTTTTATAAAAAAAAAAAAAGGGTAACTGGTTAAAAAAAATTAAAAAAAAAAAAAACCTACTACTACAGGTCACAGAACATTGCTTCACGGTGAAATACCTAAGTCACTTCTCCACCCTAGATGTCGTCAATAAGTTGTATTACTTTATCTTCTTGAAGTATAAACTAGTTTTTTTTTTTTTACAGTTATTGTACTTCTTAGGGTGTTTTTGTTTTAGTATTCATTAGTCTCAAACATCAATTAAACTCAATGATACAAGACTCGTGGATTAGCCTCAATGTACATCGGAACGTGTGCTAATTGAAAACAAATACTCTTAATGAAAAAAGTTTACACATTTATAATATATTACAATTGATATTGACAACAAATACAAGATTGATCATAGTCAAGTCAATCTAGTTGCACAAGAAAGAGCTTACAGCTTAGAAGAAAGATTACTCACTAACCTAGGCCAATTCTTGGCTTTTAACACTTAATTTTCAATCCATCTAGATCTTAAAAGGATTATTTTTCCCTATCAATAATTAGTGGTGAATTATATTGTAGAATCAAGTACATGTCATTTTATTTGAGGACCTTTTATTATTGTAATGTGATGATACCTTTCTAGCGTCATATATAAATTTTAGTGATATTATTCATACAATATTTTCTATTGTGCTAATTTTTTCTCTATTTCTCTTCATCCTAATGACCATCTTAGCCCACACTTTTCTATCTTTTCTTCTCATCTTTCTCTTTCTCTTTGTTGTATAAAATTTATCTACAAATAGAAATTTTATGTTTGAAAAGCAAGAGACCGGGATTCTAGATTCTCCCTTACAGAGTAATGATACACATACACCCATTTATTCTAAACATCTCACTAACACCTCTCATTTCTCTCTATCTCTCTCTTCCTATCACATCATAAATCCTATAATACTTATATTTTTCTCTCTCTCCCTAGGTGTCTCATAGCACAATGGGTGTCTATGAAACATTTTTCTTTACATACCTAAAGAAGCACAGATATTATCTTACCTCTGTGGCTGACAGAAAACAGCCCGTGGTAAAAAGAAAAAAGAAAAAAGTATTGTTTCAGTTTGGGTAATTCCATCATCGTGGAGATGGAGTTCGTTTTGAAAAGTAACTTGGACTGATTATAAATGTTAAATTTGGGACAAGAAGTGTCTTACGGTATGTTTTGTTTCTTTTCCTTATTCTAATTTTTTGCATCCTTCCCATTCGTTTTTGCAAAAATGGACCCTAATTTCTGTAATTTATATTTCAATGATGAATAACTACATCACAGATTATTTGATGCTTATTGGTTTCCAACCTCTTTTAATTTTATCGTCTAGGAAAAGTGTGGTGCTTTATCATGTGCCAGAATAGTTGATAGCCTTCTTCTCTTTTGGGATAATAAACTGACTCCCTATTAACAAGTGTGCAACGAAGTGCATTGCACCTTGAACGAGTTCCATATGGCACCTATCTGCCCCTCTTTCTTGTGCTAATTTGCTGCTATTGTAATAATATAAGCAAGTAGTCTGATTCTTTTGTATGAATTTTGTAGGACTTCGTTGGCAATGGTAATTTCCTGAAGGAACTGAAGTTGAGAGGGCCTAATACGAATACTCACCAACCTGAGTCAATTCTTGATCTGAAGCAACTGCATCTTTTAGCTGACTTGATGTGAAAACATGCATTCCAAATGCAAATCCAAACACACTGGAAAAGCAATATAGTAGCTTTCTTAGTTATATCCAAGATGAACCGAATAATCTTTTCGAAAGGAATACTACCTCTTCATTTTTCGTTGAGGCCTTTTTTTTTCAGTGGACCGGGAATACTTTTATAAACCTAAGAACTGCCTACTTTCATCCATGTGAAATAAATCAATTCAAACTTTGAGACTTGAGAGACGATTGATCCAAATGTTATGAACATTTATAAAGGAAAAAATATATATTTCTATATGATACAATATATATACTAAACATCGGTATTCCCTCACTAAGTCATCCATCCCCATGTTGAGGGGGAGAAGACACTAACATCTCTTCCACTTTAACCATGTCCCATGCCTTATAAACCCAATCTCCACAAGCCATTCGCTAATTGGCTAACATAAAATAATGCACTCTCTCGAGCTATTTGCATGCTAATGAGAAGAATATAGTACAAAATATGTATTCTGTCAACAATGACAGGTATACAAACAACATTAGGTTGGCAGGATATCAAGCGATGACGAAAAATCCCCAATGTGCAGTATTTATTCAGGTCATGAATTATATCATATGTATGCTAGTGAGCCACGATCAAGGTCAGGCTGAGGTCGACCCCGAGTAGGAGTTGGTGGCCTCTGAATATTAAGCTCCTACAATAAGCAAATAAGCACCAAAAAATGAGAATTACCATTCAACAAATCCACTTCATTAATTGTTAAATAGTATAGAGAAGAAAGATACTGCATAAGGGCTCACCTGCATCCATGTCTCATCCGTACCACGCTCAGGAGATGTCTCGGGAGACTGAAGAGGAGGTGGTATGGGATGAATTAATTTTGGAACCACAACCAAACCCCTACCAACTACCAGTATAGCTCCCGCATTGTTTGCCGTTCCTGAATAACACACCCAGCATGAGATTGAAATGCTATAACATGCAAATGAGAACGCTGGTGAGAAATTATGCTTACCACAATAGTTAGTTGCAGAAAAAAGGGTGATTAATTGTCCCTGGGCAAATCGTTCAAAACCATCCATGACACACTCATGGGCCCTTATAATGAGCTGTAATTTGTTTTTCTTACAAAATTCTGTGACACGATCAGGCTGCATAATATAAGAAAAGTAATAGGTCAGCTTCCCATTTAAATAGCAAGAACTTTAAGGCATCCCACTATTGAATAATACTCCACTGTAAAAAATGTTATCAATAAGTAAAAAGAATTGATTTCTGAATTGGGTTCAAAACAATTGTTAATATTTCATAATACTTTTGCAAATCAAATGGTATCTTAATTATTAAATTCTAATTCGTACCCCTTTTTTGGTCTTGAAGAGACCGCCAAAATTTGTTGCTTAACATTTTCATTTTTCCTTTATGGTTCTCAAGAAAGATCTTAATTTATATGACCACAGAAAACCGTGGATGAGGAGGAAGGGTTAGTAGACCTTTTTAAAAAACTGATTTTTCCTTTCTAGTTAGGCACAGTTAGCTTAGTCCAAACTAACTTATACTTTTTGGTCATGTAAAGGAAGAATAGCATGTCTTAAAAGTAGCTCTTATGAGAAAGTATTTTTCAAGTCAACACCGAACATCTAACAAGGGACTTCTCCAACTAAAGGTCTTTTTAACAGTTACAGGATGACAATATATCCTCCAAAAGGTTGGGGTAGATTAGAGAACATAATAAGATTCATGAATATGGCAATGCTTCCCAATCTTTGGCATATATGAAATGATAACTCGCTTAGAAGTTAAAATAACCATGAGCCAAAAATACTAGATAGGGGCAAAAGACCTGTCCTATTTCAACAGTGAATCAAATTGTTAGGACTGAAGAAGAGACTATTATTTGTTTTTGAAAGGTAATACTATAATTAGTTTCCAGAGAGAAGCAACAAAGCAGCAGGCTAGGGCTAAGTAACCTTTTCAACTAGTTCTCGGACTTCAGGAAATTGTGGAAATTGAAATTCATATTTCTCACGAGGAATGATGTTCAAATTTTGTGGGAAGACTTTTTCCAGACTATGCAACATGGCTTCTGTTTATTAATTTTTGACAGATATAAAGGGGGAGAGGAAGGGGGCAGGGGGATGAAACAGATGGTTCTTCCAACACTGGATGTGGATGACATACATAATAATAAAATAAATCATCAACTTAGAATCACACCATTCATACAATAGCTTGTGATCTTAGCTGTAAACATGAGAATACATGTTCATACATCATAATCTATGGGTGGGGTTGGAAAATTGACCAATAGCATGAAAGGTCCATGTTTACAATGAAAGATAGCATATACGTACCCCAAAAGTGACAAGCCCTGGGCCTCTAGCATTTGGTCTCAAACCCTCTACACTATCATTCTCTGTGGGATCAGACCTACACAAACCCATAGAAGTTGTAATAAAAAAGGAACCGGAGAAAAAAAAATGGTAACCCAATGCACAACGCTCCCACCAAGTGGGGTTTGGGGAGGGTAAATGTTCGCAACCTTACCCCCGCAAATGGAGTTGTTTCGAAGATTTAAACACATGACCTCCAGGTCATAAAATAGCAACCTTACTGTTGCATTAAGGATCACCCTCAAAGAAGAAAAGAAAAGAGGGAATGCAAACATAACAAAATAGATAGATAAACAAAGAAGAGGTACCATAAAAGGTCCATTAAGATAATAGATCCTGCATCCATTGTTATGGGCCTTTCAAGCTTCTCTATCTGTTCTACTGAATGGATAGATCTTCCAATGCCACCATGCATACAGATAATTTTCTTTTCAATAAGAGCAGCTAATGGAAGATAGTTAAAAAGTTGATTGAATCGTGTCCATGCCCATATCCCATCATTTTCACCCTACATAGCACACAGTTAGTTGCAGAGTTGAATCCAAAAACTGAATCAATACAAGTATGTTCTGTCTCTACCATTCTTTCAATGCACTCAATACGAAAACCAAATAGTGCATTTATGTCGGCAGCTTCATGGTTTCCACGTATCAAGTGAACATTCTCAGGATATTCGATCTAGCACAAGAATGTCAGTACAAGGTCAATTATAAACACAAAGAAAACCAAATACAATAATACCAGACAAATAATGTAAAATTAAACAGTAGCCTGCCTTAAGAGCAAGTAGCAAGGTAATGGTTTCCAAGCTGTGCTGTCCTCGATCAACATAATCTCCCAAAAACA
The DNA here is from genome assembly GCA_026413185.1 of Pueraria montana var. lobata. Lineage (NCBI taxonomy): Eukaryota > Viridiplantae > Streptophyta > Magnoliopsida > Fabales > Fabaceae > Pueraria > Pueraria montana. The sequence continues at coordinate 65,710,235 of CM048647.1, read as the reverse complement.
GGTAGTCAATATAGCTGAAACATTAAATGTGTTAGCTAATTCCAAAATGTTCATATGAAAGAGCACAGCATGAGAAAAATGCCTTCGAAAAATTCTCACTCAGGTAGAAGAAATGTATTATTAACACAGAACAAGACCAAAACAGACCAAGTGTCAGATTAACCAATCCTGTTAAGGAACATACAGCTCATATTAACTCCCAACCATCAGTCGGCACATTTTACTTCAATAGCAACAAATTGTAAGTAAACTTTTCTAGAAATGGTTTTTGGACGAAAACATCTTTTAGACAGAGTGTAGAGCTAATTAAATACAACAAACCATTGAGAAGAAGTGAAATTGACAAGCAAAGACAGGCAGCCCAAAGCTTGAGGCTCCCCTTAGTGGGGCCAGGGGAGAATAAATGTAAGCAATCTTACCCCACCGCACGCGGAGAAACTTTTACCTAGATTTAAAATTGTGACCTCCAGATCACAAAGTAGCAAACTTACCAACGCACTAAGTCTCACCCACCCACACAGCAAAGGGAAGGTATATTTTTCTGAGTTAATTAGTCTTAAACTGAATTCAAAAGAATGAACCACCATTACCAAGTGCAGAACAATATCCCTCAAGACCTCAACTGTAGCTAACATAAACTTCATGATGCTTTTGACACATACTAATAAATACTCTTGAAAAAGAATGTGGTGATCTGCTTCCCAAGGAGAAGCCATTATTTTAACACTTTAAGAATATGGATGATTGACATTTCACAATAAGTAAGTTCATGATCAGAATGATGGAACTAAGTTCCAATGACTGCGAAGGAATAAAACAATTCTGGACTACATGATAGATATCACAGGAAAAGTGGGACAGAGAAGAGTTGATCGATACTCTATCTATACATAGCTTTTTGATACATGAGCAATGTTAATCTACCAATGTATACAAGTAACAAACTTACGTGATGTCTCCTGCAGTAGAAGGAAATCCATATTCATCAAATAGCCGCATCAAATCACCAAACTGACCATGAAGATCACCAAATACTTTGACAGGAGCTTTCAGCTGAAGAACGGTTGGTTCATGCATAAATATTTGCTCGGCAGCATAGCAAAGTTCACCCACTTCATAAGAATCCAAGAAGAACCGCCTGTTTGCAGGAGCTTTCCAGTTGCGAGGCCTAAGCAAAGTTGAAATTATCTGGCAAGACAGTGATAATAAGAGATTGTCTAATGAAGCAATATGGTAATTAAGTGGGTAGACACTAGGCAGTCTATGTCAAGCGCTAACAATATAAACAGAGCAGAATGTGAATCAAATAATGCTTGCCCTTTTATGTAAACCCTGAGGAGATTTCTGCCTGGTAAACTTTTTCGTAGGATACGGCAAATCATTATTTACGGGAATCATGCGTCTGCTTTCATTTTCAAATTGATCTAGCGATAATTGTCTCACCATGCCACCTAGGTTACCTACAGCCTCCTTGGCAACTACAACCTGTAACAAAATGTATATGATTTTGCATCCTTGAGAGGAACATGATCAGTTATAAACAAAGATTCCAAGCACATACAGCTCTAGGATGAAGGCGAACATCTCCCTCTGTGTCACTTCCATCTGAAACTGTTTCTGCAGCTTGTGAGTTGTCATCTGACGCAGATGTTTCTTCAGCAGGATTACTTGATATAGCCTGCACAGCTTGCCAGACAGCACTCGCTGCCTCAGCTTCAGCAGCTGATGCTTCCCTCAGTTTCTCCAAGGAATTTTTGTCCATGCTGATAAAATGAACACATATCAAGTTGTCATAAAATTGAAATAACCTGAGCATAAGAACAGTGAAGTAGAAGTGTTGAGCTTCTAAAGAAGGAAGCAACAAATGATATACCCTGAGCCACCAGATGAAGGAATGTCCGGTCCACCATCCAAACTTGGTGTTACATTATAATTTAAGTTAGATTGATTTTGTTTTGAGCTTGTAACAGGTGAACCTCTCTCAGGAGAATTAATGTCGGGCTGTAATGGCGAATTTTCAGCCACTAAGAAATCATCTAGTAGTGTATCTGCACAGGATAACATGGTTAAAACAAATTAGCATTAAGTGAAGTTGCCCAACAAATTAACATTATGTGGGACTTTCCAACACTCCACCTCCACGACTGCCTACTAGACCAAGCAATACACCACAAAAAAATGACATGGAAACAATGGATACAGGTCATAGGCTCTCATATCATGTTGTAGATTCCCTCTTAAATTTAATTGGCATTAAGTTGTCCACAAGTATATAAACCACACCCTAACAATTGAGGCAGGCGATGTGGGACTTTCCAACACCCCACCTCCTCAGCTGCCTATTAGACCAAGCAATACATGACGAAAGACAACAAAGATCCCCTCCACAAAACATGGAAACAATAGATATGGGCGATAGGCTCTAATATCATGTTAGATTCCCTCTTAAATTCAATTGCCATAAAGGGAAATTGTCCACGGGTATATAAACCGAACCCTAATAATTGAGACAAGCAGTGTGGGACATTCTAACACCCCACTCACCTCCACAGATACCTATTAGACAAACTGACCAAGTGATACAGCACGAAAAACGACAAAGATCCCCTCCACAAACCATGAAAACAATGGATATAGGCTCCTATTGACGTGTTAGATTCCATCTTAATATATTCAATGGCCATAAAGGGAAATTGTCCACAGGTATATAAACCGAACCCTAATAATTGAGGCAAGCAGTGTGGGACATTCTAACACCCAACTCACCTCCACAGATACCTATTAGACAAACTGACCAAGTGATACAGCACGAAAAACGACAAATATCCCCTCCACAAACCATGGAAACAATGGATATAGGCTCCTATTGACATGTTAGATTCCATCTTAAAATTAATTGGCATTAAGCGCAGTTGTTTGCAGGTATATAAACCGCACCCTAATAATAGAGGCAAGCGATGTAGGACTTTCCAACAATGGCACCTTTGTCGTGTAATTCTTAAAGACTAAATCCATTGGAATAAACACAAGAAAGAGCCAATCTATTTTTGTGAGCTTCACTGTTTTTGTAATAAAGAATAGAATATGCCTCATTCAGTTAAGTCAAAATAAACTCAGATCTACAATTTCAACAGCATCTCTAATAATGCAAGTAGTTACCTCCTCTTAGACCACCATAGATAAATATATGAACACCAACAGCTGCTGCTGCATGGCGACAACGACGCATAAGCTCCAAAGAAGGGTCATAATCATGACCTTTGTTTGAGCGTGAGGAGGACACAATGCCATTTCTGTCCAACCAAACCCCAGCGGCAGTGTCCAATACTGTCAAAGCAAGAAAAAGAAAACATAGGTATAAAGAGAGAGGAAATGGACAAAACAACATGACAAGAAATATACAATAAAAAATTTGGTAATAACATAGAAAAGCAAATTACCTGCAATGGATGCTTCACCTTCCACGGACCGTCCACCCCTGAGAACACCTCCTGTAACATGTAATCTTGCACCAACAAAAACCTGATAGAACACAATGCCACATTCGATCAAAAAACAATCTTCAAAACTTTTAGACTATCTAGAGGATATCCCTAGATATCATATGATTATATCTCAGAATATTTTGGCCTTTATATCTAGGGGAGATTTAGTGCCTGATGCAATAGCGGTCACAATGGCCGCAATAGCAGCCACGATTCATGGCACTCAAGGTGCAACAGCGAGCTGTAACGCAACGGGGTTCCATTGACCAGCCAATAGCCATGACGCTCCACAACGCTGTTATAGCAGTGCTATAGCACGCAATTGACTACTCAGGTATAAAGTGAGACCCCACAATGAAACTTGGTGCTTTTTAATCATTAGATCAAAGTAAGAACAATTCATACCATCAGGGTCTGTGCAGCCACATACATGTACATAAATAAGCTTTATTGCGAGAATAAGAGAAGCTAATCTTGACATTATTGAACATGAATAGTCAAGATTAAGACATTAAATCAAATCATGTCACTTTTCAAAGTAATAATGTGAAAGACATGTAAACGAATCCTAGTGAAACAAAAAAATCGTATAAGAAATTCAAGGTAGGAATCTCTCACTTACCGCAGCATGTTGATACCTTGGTGAAGGGGAAACTCCAGGTGCAAGGGTCCATTCCCACTGGCCATTCCTATGCATGAGCAGTCCATAGGCATCTGCTAGTGGCTGCAAAAGATAAATACGATAAATGCTATTATATTTCACTAAATAGGCCTCAGACACAAGATTCAGAAGTCAGAACAATATAATAACAAAGTATGTTTTTCTGCTTCAAATATAATTACTTATCACTCAGCACACTACAATTTAACAATGCAAATGGAATGTCGAAAATCCAGGCATGATAGATTAGCACACTAAGTTTTCTATAAGCAACAGATCATGATGATCTGATTAAAAGAATCTGAGGGAACATACAGCTCCAGAAGAGTCTCTTCCACCACAGAGTAAAAACATTCCATCTGAGCGGGCACTAGCAGTTGCATACCTATAAATTGAGGTAGAATAGTGTAAAATTACAATATATTCATGTGTAGAAACAATGAAGACAGTTAAGGCTTCATTAGCCAAGAGGCTAGACAGACTTACATTCTTGCAGAAGGTCTGTCACCTTCTGGGTTCAGCTTCTGCCACACATAAGGTTTTTGAGCAGTATCCAAAGCCCAAGCATCAGATACAACTCTTTTCCCTGCCACACGGTATAAAAAATTAAACTATTAGTTATGTAGCACATGATAACATCACTTTCTTCACAAGAGATTCCAAACAGATATGTGTAGCATATGAGTGCCCAAGGAAAACAACTTAGAGAAATCTCCACTATCAATTCAACAGTGTTTATTTTCAAATTTTGAATTAAACAATGAAGGTATTATGTAATAAGAACAGGATAAAAAAGAGTCAAACTTTTAACCACCAAATTATTCATAGATTATTCTGTGACTTTTCTTTAGTATTTCCAGGCGTATAGCAAACCCAGATTCAAAATGAACTTACACACATGGAATTCACAAGAGTGTTTGGATTCCCATTGGGGAAATTCCAAGCCACAGTCTAGGTAAAAGCTCATCTCTGGCAGCTTTTGCCCAATGCCCAAAACATGGTTTGGAGTTTCCCAATTGAAATTCAAACACAGAGTAAGTCAAGCTCATCATTCATGTTATGCTCTAAAATTTTGCCAACTCGATTGTTCCATTGATAAAGTCTAACCCTCATTTCTTGTTTTTATAACAACTACATTATTTACCACAGTTTTATTATGAAAATTTGAAAAACAACAACCTGGTAATGAATTTGTCTCACCATCATTTCCACTGACAGTTACTAGATATCTCTGAGCAACCAAGTCCATTACATGGCCATAGCGAGGTCCGGGTCCTTGCCCTTGTACAACGACCCTACAATTAAATTAATAGCAATATTGACTAATTGCTCGATTTTGTCAAAATTCGAGAAGTAGGGGAAAAGAAAAACATGTTTAATCACAACAAACCTCACCTGTGCCATTTGTACTTATCATTGGTCAAGTCAAGCACATAGAGATCATCAGTTGAATGGCCCGCTGGACCTATCCCACCCTAGCCAAGCAGAACCAATCAAACAGATGTTAAGATAGCCAAATTATTGAAGAAGAAGAATCTCAGTCCCCACAATTTATCTCAAATTCACACAATCACCTGAAAAACAACCATGGTACCAACTGCAGCAGCAGCATGAGCAGCCCGAGGAGACGGTGGCTCTCCGGCGGGTTTAATACTGAACACTCACAGCAGCAAAGATCATTACTTCAGTAGCAATTCACTAATCAATTTTTTTAAAAAATGAAAACACACACAGAGACACACACAAATCAACTGAATTTGGAAGATTTAAGAATTGCGAAAACGAGAATCAACTCACCTACTCCATTTTCTACTTTGAACGTCATAGGAATGAACAGTATTTGTGACTCCCGCTAACCCTGCAAGGTAAAAGCAGCGAAATTCAGGCAACAAAAATCAGGAAAAGAGGCAGATAGAGAGAGAGAATGAGTGAGTGAAGGGAGTTACGAATGCCGGGAGCGGAGGAAGATCCTCCTTCAATGGCGGTGGCGCCGCCGAATAGGATCAAGCGGGGGCCTTGGGTCTTGGTGGCGGCGACGGTGGTGAGGGTGTGGCCACAGCGAGGGCCAGGCGAGTCTTCATCGGTGTCCCAGAAGGATTCTAGAGTTCGATAGGTTGGAGCAGGGTAGAGCCACGGTTTCGACCCCATGGATAGATATCTCGAAAATATAACGATCAAAGACAAGAACCCTAAGGTTCAGCAACGGTGGTGGTGGGCCCGGACTTGCTCCGGACCCGCTAAAGCGTAGAGTAGAGTATAGTATACGCTCTCTTCTCCAGTGTGTCTAATTTTTGCAGATCAGAGAATTTATTAGAGGATAGGGAAGGGGAATTAAGAGTAATTGGGAGTGAGAATGAGGGTTTAGTTTTGGGGAATAAAAGAGTTACAGAGCAGCGAGGTGATGGTTATTTATGCCAGCCAAAGCAAGGAAGGCAAAGGCGTTGTTGTTGTGATTAAATTTGAAGAGGAGGAAGGAAGGGAAGACACATGGCCACAAGTCAAAGTGCGGTTACAGGTTGGCATTTGTGAAATGGAAAGTGAATGTCAAAATGCATGACACTGCCAACTTCCGCATTCGCGGATATGTACACACAACAACAACTTGTATTTGACTATTTGTATTCTACTACTGTACTACTATACTATTGCCTCGTAGGCTCGTACTGGACACAAAGGGGATAAGCTTATTTCAATGCTCAGACATGGAAAGTTAGTTTTTTTTTCGGGTTTATTGCATGATGGTGATGATGCATTTTTGCCTGGCCACGGGATATCATGATGTACATACATTCCCTTCTCCCCACCAATTATTCTCATTTTAATTCACTTTCGTTCTGTTCGGACTTGTTTGAAAAGGACTTGCAGCTTCAATATATATCTTCTCCCTCATTACGGGAAAATTGGATTTTCCTTGTTTGGCCTTGTGTTTTTGTCATTTTCGAATCATGTTATGTAATTCATGTAAACGACTTTCTTAGTAAGATAAGACTTTGTTGTTATTGTTGTGGGCTTGTGTTTTGTGAATGCCAAAACAAGTATAATTAAGTTGTGCAGCATAAGTTTATAGACAAAATTACATGAAGTGTTACGAATGTAAAATGTGATATGTGTTTGTTTAGTTTCATGTTTTGGTCTCTCAAACATAAGTCTTGATTCAGTCAAACATAAGTCTTGTAATTATTGCGTTTCAAATCAAGCTGATTTCGCGTCTAAAGGGTGTTTGAAATTTGATTGACATGCAAGTCTTACTCTCAGACGCAAGATCAACATAAAGTTACTACCAGAAGCCTTTGCATCAAAACAAAATTGATCCTCCCTTTAAGGATGCTATTTTCTCAGTTCTATCATTTCCTTTCATCATCAATACATCATTCATACCACCTACTCTGGTAATTAGATGTTCTTACAAATATTTCGTTGACAGATGTTCTTACCAATATTTCCTTGATGTCGCCTAACTGCACTGGGGAAGATCCATGAAGGGAGACCATATGGGGGTACCTGCAAGGATTTTAAGAAGATAGTGTCTGGTTAAGGTATGATTTAGGTGACTTTTATGATGATTGATCTGATTGGGATACCCATTGAGAAAACCACACAATCAATCATTATGGTTGTTAACTTGGTGTATTTAATGTCTCATTATGATTGAGATTTTCTCCAATGATAAGTGACATGATTTAATAGATTACCTAAGTTGTGAGATCTTTACTTTCGTGTGACTTGATAACTTACCTCTAAAACAAATTGTAATTTGGTCCTCAAAATTACAGTGCTATTACATTAGTCTCTTAATTTTTTATTACTCAATTAATCTCTCAAAGATTTAAAATGTTACTTCGCCTTCTAAAAATTTTATCTTCAACTTAGTTTCTTAAAAAATTGATTTGTCCTAACCTCGGTCCTTTTTATATTATCAAATTATGATGACATTTTATATCATTAGTTGTGGCATAATTTTTTTAGCAATATGACATAGTAAAGCAAGAAACAACTAGATGTGATAGTAAAAATGGCAGTTGACAACAATTAGTGACTATTTAAAGCAATGGAGGGTGAAATTTTGGATGCATTAGGAAAGGCAATGAGAAACAAAACAATAATGAAGATGGATTTAAGAACAACGAAACAATAAATAAGGAGACTAAAATATGATGGTGGCGTAGTCTAAGAACTATCGATGAGGGCAATGGTTAGGGATGATGATAGGCAATGATGATTGGATTACGAATAATGACAACATTTATAATCTCATATTTAAAAGACGTAGACAAAACAACAACATTTGTGAGCATAAGGTCCAAAGACTGAAGGCAAAATTTGTTAGATCTGAGACAATTTCACCCCTTAGATTTAATGAAAACAAACAAAGCATCAGATTGATTATTTCGTGAAAATGTTCAATGGTTTATTTGTAATAAAGATTGTCGTAACAACTGGTCTTACAAAGAAGTAACTTAGTGTAGTACAACTTGTTTCATCTATTAACACATTCATCAACTTTGTTTGTAAGCTTCATTTGATAATAAAGTTGTGAATAACTTGAAGAATTTCAATGTTATATAAGCTAAATAGCGTACACCATAAGCTTGAGTCTTCATTTTAGTTTAGAGAAACAAAAGGGAAAAGTTTACCAACTCCTTATATAAAAAGACATGATTGACACACAAATAGGGTACTAAGTTAGGAACTTCTGCCTACTATGTATAGAAAGTACAAAAAAATTAAGTTAGGGTTTTGATTTTCTTATAGAATTGAGAAAGTTTTAGCCTAAAAAAGCTTGAGAAAATAATAGCTGGGTGGTGTGCCTGGAGAGGCAAGTTTCGAAAAATATTGTAATTGATCATGAAGATGCTTATTAAAACAATACTTTGGTTTGAGCCTGGGGAGGTTTGCTAAAATAATACTTGGTATTTGAGCTTAGAGAGACAAACAAAATAATAATTGGTTTGAGCCTTATGAGACTTAGAGAAAATAATGCCTGTAATAGTGCATATGGAATGTAGTTTCTATAATTTTATGTGATAGTGAAAATCTTTGTGATTGTTAAGGACTAAAAGTAATACCGAATTGTGAGATGAACTAATATAAATATATGTATTCTTTTCTCTCTTTCCTTACTCTTGTTATTACTAATGTTAAAGGAATTGAACCTGTGAGAAGTACATTTTTGGTTTTAAATAAAATATTCCTAAAACTATTATGATACCTTTTGTTTGGTCCTACCCAAGTTCAAGTCTTTAAAACTTAGCTTTCATTTGTTTTGCTTGAATTTTCAAAAAGATTTGCAAAAAAAAAAAAGAAATATAATTAAACCCATCTTCCATATGTTTTGTTGTGCATTTAGAAAATCTAAATATCAGATACAAGATGGTAAAATGGGTCTTAATCTCAAACTTGAAGATTGAAAATAAAAGTTTTTATTTTGTCGACCACTTTTTATAGTAGTAAAGTAAAGCTGCATTTCATAGGTTCAATTGTTGCTAATTCAATACCCAACTAGATATAATCAACTTTTTCTCGAACCTTGGTCACATTTAACCTAATAATCTAAACAACCAATATTAAAAGGTTTGTCTGGGTTAGATTTTCAAGTTTACAAATTTATCCACACTCATTTAATAAAGGGAGTGAGAAAGTGAGTTTTAATGTTTAATGTTTCATTTTTGGCTAAATGTCACTTTTGGTCCTTTATGTTTTAACGTTTTTTCGCTTTGGTATATTAAGTTTTAAAAGTCTCATTTTGGTCCTTTATGTTTTCGAAAGTTTCATTTTGGTCATTTTTTCCATTTTTCGATAACAAACGTTAGTGTTTCGTTAACTTTTAAATTTTGAAATAATTAATTTAAAATAGTGACGGCTAAAAACCGCCACTAAGTATTTTTTTTTTTAAAAGAAAAGTGTAACTAACTACTGGGGGTAACAAAAGGCAAACACAAAATGAAGCATATTTCTTGTAATGTAACGAAACACAAACACAATAACTGTGGTAGTTATATGCTTCTTGGCAAAGTCCAATTTCTTAATGTCACAACAATATTTCTTGAACCATTGTTTCACTCTGCACAGCTTTAGTTTTTGTCTCTCGGATCTTATACATAAGTCCCTTTCCCTCTCTTCCTTCTTTAACCCTAACCCTCACACTTTGCCGCACCCACCTCCTCGGTTACCCTTACACGTCGCCATTTTCTTCCCCACTGGCAACCGGAGCAGCGAACAATCAACAACCAAAACCCAACCTTTCCTTCAACCTTCTTCTGGTTTCAACGTCGCCACACTCAGATCTGAAACCAGATCTCGAAAACTCATATCTGAAACCTGGCACCACTCAGATCTAATTTCAACCCGCACCACCGCACTTGCCGCATCACCTTCGTTGACAACATCACCAACATCGTCGCCATTGTGGATTCTGTTGCCATGCAACATCGCTTCATCTTCCGAGATCTACGTCGCAAATGCCACTGTTCGCACCGGACGGGTACACCTTCACTGTGCTTGTGAATGGTTGAGGCTGCGTCTTCTGGGTCTTGACCGTGAACACCTTTCGAGCCCTTTATTTTGATCATAGTTCATGAAAACGTGGAAAAAACGTTGGTTGATGAAAGTTTTTTTTTGGTGGGTTTGTTTTCTTGATGGAGTATTATGTGTAATTTATTCAAATTATTATAGTGGCGGCTAAAGGCCGCCACAATGTTTAAATTATTTTTTTATAATAAGACTGTTATTTGTGAAAATATTATTAAATATAGTGGCGGTTAAAAACCGCCACTATTTTAAATTAATTATTTCAAAATTTAATAGTTAACGAAACACTAACGTTTGTTAACGGAAAATGGAAAAAAGGACCAAAATGAAATTTTTGAAAACATAAAGGACCAAAATGAGACTTTTAAAACTTAATGTACCAAAGCGAAAAAACGTTAAAACATAAAGGATCAAAAGTGACATTTAGCCTTCATTTTTTCATTTGTGTGAAACAAATATTTTTGTATTGTGTAATCCATCTTTTTTAAGTAAATCAAACTAATATAAAACTAATGTAATAATATTTAACTTTTAAAAGATCAAATTAACAACTAGGTTTTATTTGTTTCTTATTTCTTACGATGATGTTCTATTTTTTTTTTTCAAAAAAAACTTATTTGATAAGGTAAGTCACAGGAAAATGCGAGAGATGGGAATCTTTTTTTTTTTTTAAGAGGAAAAACTCATATCATTTCATTAATAATAATAGACTGAATACATGATAGGATATAATCAGAAGCATGGTGACTAGCGTAAAATCTAGACGCCCTAGCAAGTTCATGAGCGACTCGATTAGCTTGTCTTCTGATAAAACGAATCATGACGTTTTGGGATATGGTAAGAAGCTGTCGACATCTATCTATGATAATTCCAAACTCAGTGTAGTTTGGCTTGTAATGCAGCAAACAATCAGCAACATACTTGCACAATATATAAATAGGAATCTTGATGATAAATGAAGAATAATTTGAAAAAATATATATAAATAGGAATAATTTGAAATCCTCCTACTTCATTTACACAATAAGTATTAAATATGTTTAAAATTTTTAAAACATTAATATATTTACTTTTCCATTTAATACTTTCTTGATAAGGAAATAGGAAGATTTAAGGATATGAATGGAAGAAGAATTTTAGGGATGTGTGCATCTTTTAATATGAACTCATGTACAATGATGGTAGGTTTGAAAAAAAAGAAAAAAAATGTAAATAAGAATAATTGTGAATCGTCCTACTAATTCTTCTACTTCATTTATTAAGTATTAAATTAAATATGTTTTATATTTTCAAAATATTTAATGTATTTAATTTTTCATTTAATACTTTCCTAAATATAAAGATAAGAGGATGTATGGGAGGAATAGTAAGAGAATATATCACAACTCTTAAGAATATGGATGAAATAAGGATTTTGAGGATGCGTGCATCTCTTGACAAGAAATCATGTACAACAATAAGAATAATTCTAAATCCCTCTACTATATTTTCTTACTTCCTTTATAATTATAACTATTAATTGTGCTTTTTATTTTAAAAATATTTAATGTATTTATTTTTTTCACTTAATACTTTTAGTATAAAAATAAGAGGATTTATAGAAAGATTAGTAGCAACATATAACATTTTTTTTTGACGAGAACATATTCTTAAGGATACGAATGAAAGAAGGATTTTAAGGATGTGTGCACTTTTAACACAAAATCATGCATAGTAATGGTATGTTTGAAAAAAAATAATAAAAAAATAATTATGAACCCTCCTACTAATTCTCCTACTTCATTTATAAGTAAGAATTAATTATTTTAAAATTTCAAAATATTTAATGTATTTACTTTTTTATTTAATACTTTATTTATAAAAAAAAGGAAGATTAATAGAAAAATACTACTATAACATTACTCTTAAGAATATAAATGAAAGAAGAATTTAAGGATGCGTGTGCTCTGTCAAAAAAATAATATTTTTTTTGAAGAAGTCAAAAAAATAATATTAAGGATGCGTGCATGTATCTTTTAATTTAACACGAAATCAAGCACTTGCAATAATGGTACGTTTGAAAAAAAGGAAAAAATATGAATAAGAATAATTAAGTCCTTAAATAGGTTTTATAATTTCAAAACATTTAGTATCTATTTGGATACAAATTGAAAATGCTTTTGAGAGCTTCTCTACTAAAAATATTATATTGGAAATATATATTTTTTTTAGAAAAAATCTCAAAAACTCTTATACTAGTTTCGTATCCAAACAAGCTCTTAATGTATTTAATTTTACATTTAATATTTCCTTTATAAGAAAATAAGAGGATGTTTAAAAATATTAGTAAGAGAATATAACATTACTCTTAATGATATAGATGAAATAAATATTTTGAGAATGTGTGCTTCTTTTAACACAGAATCATGTACAATAATGATATGTTTGAAAAAAATATAAATAAGAATAATTTTAAATTTTCTTACTATTTTTTTCCACTTTTTTATATGGTAAGAATTAAATATGTTTTATACTTTTAAAACATTTAATGTATTAATACTTTATTTATGAGGAAATAAGAGAATTTATAAGAAGTTCAGTAGAAAAAATGAAAAATATAATATTACTCTTAGGGGACATTTGGTATGAGAGAAATTTTTAGTTTTTCAAGAGTCTGAAGTTGGAAAACTTTGTTTTCCATGTTTGGTTTACTTTTTAAAAAATAACATTATCAAGTAATAATGTTTTTCGAAATTTTTTTAACTATATTTCCCACAAAGTTGTTTCCAATGAAGGAGGTGAGAATTTAACTTTTTCAAATTAAAAAAAATCACTGTGATAAAAATACCATATTACTCTTTTATTAGATTGTTTAATATATTGTAAACAATTAAAGTTTTTGGTAAAAATACCACTCACTTTTTCATTAATACTTTCTATAGGAGGATTTATAGAAAGATTAGTAGAAAGATATAACATTACTTTTAAAAATACATATGAAAGAAGGATTTTAAGAATGCACACATCTTTTATCATGAAATCACGCACAATAATGTATACATAGCAATATAGGTTAAAAAAATTGCAGTAAAAAAAAAATAGGTTAAAAAAAATTGCAAGCTAAATTACTATGGGCTAAACAAAAATTGATTTAGAGAACTCTTCTACTCGAGATGAGAAAAGATGATAGTATATGTTTATTAACTTATTTTATATTTAAAAAATATTAATTTTAATTTTATTAAGAGAGGTTTTACGAAAAAAAAAAATCCTACAAATTAAATATGTCAAACATGCAATAAAATCAAGTTGTTGTCGATAAGTAAACACTTAATATACGACGGGTTCCTTAAATTTGGACCTTCCTCAACTAGTAATACTATCTTAAATAAGTATTTATTATTATAAAAATTGATGGTAAAATGTTACCATGATAATTTATTAGGATCCAATAAAGAAATGGAAAATAATCGATGTACTATCTACATATGGAACATGCCCTCGATTTCCATCATCTCATTCAATAGATAAACTTTTTATAGAAGCGATTTTGACAAGTTTGGGACTGTTCGCATTGCATGGCATTAATCGAAAACGTAAAGTTCTTGCATATATTGCATGTATACATATTTGTTGTGAATATGACCCGTCTATTGTTAATATACATGTGTGTGTGTCTGGAAGAGACATATGAGCTTTCACTGCCGATCTATTACATTCAAAGACACTTTGATGAGGGGCAGTGACACTTTGACCCCCATACACAATCGATTATCTTCACTGGACTGACTACTTATATGATATATGATATTTTATATTCGGAGCATCCAATTACAATAGTTATAGGCTACTACGCCCACTCATGTGCCTATTACAGAGTTTGTTGTTTAGAGGTTACTTCACCTTTAGAGTAGCCCCTAAAAGTAGCATAAATTGTTTAGTTTTGAGAGAGCTTAAGAGTGGTATAGAGGATGCTCGATTTGGTTTTGCATATTTGTATTTGTATATAGTATAGTTCTCATGTCCAACTTTGGGTCGTTGGTTACCTTACTATTAGCATGTTTGTTGTGATGTTCACAGTTTCTAAATTGTTGTGTTTATATTGATGACGTTATGTTGATTTTGTCTTGTGTTACCTTTCTTAAAGGTTGCTTAGTTAGTATTTAGTCTAGTTTTATGTTATCCAGCGTTACAAATAGAAATGTCAAAGTGAGTGAGTTCCTGCCTGAGTTAATAGAAGTGTCAAAGTGAGTTAAAAATCAATTTACTTAAGATAGACCATGTGTTGTTTTGAAACTAATATTTAAAAATGAAAAATTGAAAACTTCTTCAATAGGTCATATTTTTTACTTTGCCCTTTGAATCGGGAAAAACCAAAATTAAGTACCAGATTTTTTTTTTCTTCTTTTCTTCCCACGACTTTTTTTTTACAATCTTTCGGGTTATGGTTCACCCTCAACAATGCTATATGTTTTTTTTTTTTTGACAGACAACAATGCTATATGTTGAGAATAAATAATTCAAAAAAAGGTGCTTTTTGGAAATCAAGTAATACGAATCCCACGTCAAAATGATTAATATACCAATCTGTCTCTTTCATGAGAGGAAAATAAAATACAAAGGGGGCCTGTTATTTAGGCTGCTTGTTTCTTAGTCATGGTAAGAATGACGTTGTGAATTGGTGGCGGGCTGGCGGCATTTTATTTCTAGAAAACCTTATTGTCAATCTTGATTTAAGGGGGAGAAACCGAAAATTCATTTGCAGATAATATGATATTCTGAAAGTTCTGACAAGTGAACGATGTCGTGTTCTAAGTTTTACAGTGTACTGCTGTACTAGTTCTAACGTTATAAAAAAAAGTTTAATCTAAATTGTTACTCTAATTTTTTCATTTTCGATGAATTTTATCTCCAACAAATTAATTTGACGTATTTTATCTCCAACTTTTTAAAAAAGTTACAAATTTTATCCTTTACAATTTTGATGACATGACCTGCTGACATAAGCATAAAAAATGGGAGTAAAATTTATCAAAAAGTAAAAAATTAGAGATAAAATTTGTCAAAAATAAAAAAGTTAGGGATAAAATTTGCCAAAAAGTAAAAAGTGCAACTATTTTAGCATGTCACGTCATCAAAACTGTGGAGAGTAAAATTTGTAACTTTTTTAAAAAATTGGAGGTAAAATGCGTCAAATTAATTTGTTGGGGGTAAAATTTGTCAAAAATTAAAAAATTGGGGATAAAAATTACAATTAAACCTAAAAAAAAGGTGTTTTGCATTGCTAGAAACAATATTTTGGTATCAATCCTATTGTATTTGGTTATCAATTTGGCAATTTGAGTTTATCTAATGAATGGTTAAACTGAGTGCATTATTTAAGGGACTTGGGTGTTGTTTCCCTTATAGAGTCTTTTGTTTGCAATGCTTCCTCATTCCATGTTTGGACACTTTGTTTTGAATGGTAAAATAGTTAGGTGCTCCACTAGGATAGAAAATCAATACTAGTATGTTTAAAGCAACAAATATTGCATGTTTGCAACTTCCTTTTATGTCTCACATTGAGGCTATCTTTGGATTGCACTTTGGGAGCTTCAAACTTAGGTTTGAAGCTTCAAACTCAGTTTGACATCATGTTTGGGAGTTTCGAAACTTAATTCTACAACTTACGTTTGGGTCAAATCCGGATTTGGATCAGAAGTAACAATTTTGATGCTTTTAAAGTAAAAGTACTTTTTATTTGTATATTTACAATAGAAACATGAAGTAAAAGTACTTTTCATTGGTATTATCCAAACAAGTTTCATTTTATTAACATACTTTTGAACAAAAAATACCCAAACATAAATCATGTTATAGTAAACTCATTTTTATCAAACTTAAATTTGCAACATACTTTTAATTCAAATTTACGTTTGCAAACTTTAATCCGAACATGCACTGAGTCTACAAAAGCGTTCCCTCACCATTTTGTTCTGTGACACCCCTGCATGCTGGGGCACGTGTTGATTCGCACCGTGTTACCCTTTGTTTGATGACTAACTAGCGCCTTAAGCTGCTCAAACCACGAATAGCATGTTGAGTGGATCTTAGTTCGCATGACACTGTAAAATCCATTATCCTTGAGTCCCTAATCCCTATGACCGGATCAACCGCAACGCAATCGGTCTTTAATCGAAGTCCATCCTGAATGGCATATAGTATAGTGGATGCAAACTCACCCTTTACTCTATGGCATTGTTGAACACCAAGATATGAATGGGAAAAGGGACATAATGGAAATGGGAGTAATTAGGCAGGAATATCTCAGTTTTATACACCAAAAAATGCAACCACAAGTTGGCGGGAAACACAATCAGTTTTCCAAGCAGTAACAGGTACTGAAGAAACAAGAGCCGACACGGGTATTATTTATTAAACTGGACGTGTACAACTTCTGGCCATACTGTTGGCACCTGCTGCATTTCTTAGGGAAACCAGCCTTGCAAAGCTGTGTATCATCCTTTTTTAACTCCCATGGTTCGAGGTTCCTCCTTTTTTTTTGGTCTTCCTGGCATCTTTTTGTGTTCTGGAGGAAGGACATCACTGCACCAAGTCTTCTTCCATACTTGTGGTCCATTCACCGGTTTGATCATTGATGCATACACTGCCTGATAAGTTTCTTTCCTGAAGCATGCAGGGATATAGTTCTTTGGATCAAACTTCATGGCTTTCAGGCAGGAAATGGCATGACAGCAAGGGATGCCAATCAACATCCATTTCCTGCAACTGCACTCCTGGGCCTGCAAATTGATAGCAAACTTTTCTCCTTGCATGCTAACATGTCTGACCTCATATAAATGGTCTCCAGCCCAACTGAAAACAAAAATTATAAAATGGTTAGTAAGTCATGTTGTTGACTAGAGTTTTATAAAAAAACACCAACATATATATCATAATTTATTTTACCTAACAAGCCAGTTTTTACTGAATTCTGATTCCTTTCCCAATCTCTTCTTTATCTTAGGTAGTACACTTTCTTCCAAAGTGGAAGCTTTCTCTCTATTTGTAGTCCATTTGTTCATCAAATAAAGCCTAATATCCTCCAACATGGTATATATTGGCTTTCCCCTATACTCCAGAATAACACTATTGAATGCTTCAGACATGTTGTTAACAAGTGTGTCACACTTAGGTGTAGTTGAAAATCTTGACTTACTCCAATGCCTACCAATGAATTTTACATCAAAATAAAATATTATATTAAGTAATAGCTAACATAACAACCAATAAATACAATATTAGTAGTTACCTAGCTGGTGCAAGGTTCATGATATGTTTAAAGGCCTCCACATTCAATTTCTTAATCTCCAGCATTTGTTTTTCCCATGCCTGTGGATATGTAGCTTGTGCAGCTTTCCACATCAGCTGTTTCAATTGCTTGCCCGGGATTTTTTCCTAAAATTGTTATACATATGCCTAACACAAAACCTTTGGTCTACACCCGGCAACAATCCCTCTATGGCTTACAGCAATCCCTTAGACATAAAAAGAAACAAAAGCAGGATCAATTCAATAATCTCATATCTATTATAAGATTCGATTAAACATTAAGAATGTAAGGTGACATTACCTTTTGTTGATCAGACATGAAAGTCATTTTAGAACAACTTGATTGTCCACCAAGATCATTAATCAGATACTGTAGGAACCAAAGCCAAGAATCTGTGTTCTCCCCTTCAACCATTGCATAAGCTAAAGGTAGCATTTGATCATTGGGATCTCTGCCAATTGCTAATAGAATCTGTCCTCCATAATAACCCTTCAAAAAGCATCCATCTAACCCAATGATTGGTCTACACTTTAGAAAACTTTCTTTGCAGCCATTGAGACAAATATAAATTCTCTGAAATTTTGGAAGCAAATCCCTGGGAGGTAGCTGATGTTCATCCTCATTATTTTGACCAGCATCAACATTTATCTTTACAGTTGAGCCACCATTTTTGTTCAGCAATTCATGACTATAGTCATATATCCTTTTGTATTGTTCTTTATAATCTCCTTCCACTTGTTCCTTAGCAACATTTCTTGACTTTAAAGCCAAAGACCTAGTTATCCCAGCATTTCATTTCCTTTGAACCTTGTCTCTAATGTCACAAGGTTTCATATTTGGATTTTCTCTCAGCCCTGTTTGAAGCTTCCCACTTAACCACTTTGTCCTCAAAAGCCGAATTCTAAATTGTCTGTCACAATTATGCTTGTCAAACACTTTTCTCAATTGCCATGTCTCTTCATCTTTAACTTTGGCACAATATGCATACCAGCCACACCTATCTATACATATCACTCTTACCCTTACCTTGTCATTTTTTTCAAACTTCAAGTCCCTTCCAGAATGCACAACATATGTAATTATAGCATCCTTAAACTGCTGCTTAGATACAAATAAAGTTCCCACTTGCCACTTATAATCAAGCATTTTTTGTGGCATGTTGAAGGTCTCAAACTGTACAGTTCTTCCAATCTCTATTTCTTCTTCACTATCATATATGTCACTACCCAAATCCTCTGATTCATACTCAAAATTTGAAAGTCCTCTATCAACCACAACAGGTTCAGCAACATGGTCATCTGAGTGTATTTCATCATCTTCTGATAGGTTTCCCATATCAAATGGTGGAGTAGGAATTAAGGTCTTTCTTGGCCTACCTCTCTTTCTTTTGGAACTTTCACTTTCTTGGCCTACCCCACCTTCTTCAGCAGTGACATTTGGTTCCTTGTTTGGTGTCTCATTTTGATTGGGCCCACTCTCCTGGTCTACACCAACAACATGAACTAAACCCTCATATTGGCTTTTTTCATGACCAGTGCCTGCCACAGGTTTCACACCAACATCAAACAACTGATCTAAATCAATATCAGACAAATCCATTTCATCATATGAAACATTTTCCTTTTCAACAGGCCCAATATCTTCAGTCTCTATATTCCCCTCAACTGGCCCATTTTCATCAGTTGGCCCACTTGTCCCATTAAACCCATTCACAACAAAGGGCCTATTCCCTTCAACAGGTCCATTTCCCCCAACATCCCCAACACCAGTAGAAGTTTCAGCATCATTTTCAGGTAATTTATAAATTATATCAGCTTTTGAGACAGGGTGCAACACATACAGATTCACCTGTCCATCTCTCCTTGCTATCATTTCCAATGCACCCACATCATCAATCAAAAGCCTTAACCCATCCTCTAGGTTTTCTCCCCCAACAAAATACCAAAGCTGCTCCACTGAAGGGAATTTCAACTCTTTCAAGATACCTAATATCTCAAAATAACTCCACCTTTCTGGGTCATATTCCCATTCAGACTCAATACCTTTGTATTCTATGTGCTCCTTCTTAACAAACTTACCCACATGGTTAACAACCACCTTAAAATATCCTTCCATCACAAAGTCTGACAAATGCACAAGCCAAATCACAAACATAAAAAAACAAATAAGTTTTGAAACAAAATGACAAACCCAATTTAACAAAATGGCCCCACATAAATTTGAAATTTATGCAAAACCCAACACCCACCAACAATTTCAAATACTTTTCACCACTGGTGGAGTCAAAACCACAAAAAGAAGAACGTTCCACATCTATTTCACCCATCCATCCTACCCGTTGTTGGACCAAGAATCAAAGAAAAAGGTATCAAACACATGCAAGCCTGACACACACGATGGACCACAACACAACAACCAGACAGTAAACCCTACACACGTGGCTACAGTTACCCTGCACACGTGGCCTACAGTAACCACACTTCATTGCCAAAATAATGGAGAAAAGACAAACATTAAGGGATACACAACCAAACAGCAAAAGAATAACAACAATATACATTACCTTCGATTGTTCGACTCAGAGTAACATTCAGCAACGCAATCGTAGTCTTCTTTCAACCAAATAAGCCGATCCTATGCCAATTTTAGCAACAACACCTTCATCAACAGTAACCCCTCACGGAATTCGATCAACCTCCATTAGAGCATACACACATAATCCTAACACAACGATTGTGGCATGAACATGTGACAATAACACACAAAACGACGTCATTTTCGTCTAAATAAAACGACGTTGTTTTGGTGTTACCCCTTCACAATACAACACAGTGTTTGTAACGTGACACATCAGCACTCCAAAAAAAAGACGACACATCACTTGCCACGTCAGATTTCGCCATTAACGTTAACCAGTAATTGACGGTAAGGATTTAATTGAACCATTTTAAATAATTAGATGACCAAATTAAATCATTTAATAATTAGAGAACCAAATCGAGCATTGAAAATAAATTAGAGGACCAAAATAGTAATTTAGCCAAGCAGTAACAGGTACTGAAGAAACAAGAGCCGACACGGGTATTATTTATTAAACTGGACGTGTACAACTTCTGTCCTCATTTCTCATTTCATCAACCACCATGGACGATGTAAAATAGAAAAATTACAAAACTATATATATCTTATATACACAGAAGGGAAACTCAATTGAGTGTCAAACTATGGACTTAGATTTTTGAAAAGAGTCTAAGTTAAGAGGGTCAGCAACATGGGGAAACGACTTGAGATTCGCTTGAGAGGCACCATGAGCGATCAAGTACAGCGCAACTTGCAAATGCCCTGCCTCAGCAGCACAATGCAACGGAGTGTACCCAGCATCATCGACAACATCAACCTCAGCACCATGTTCTAGCAACACCTTCACGCTCTTTATTCGACCCTTGAACGCGGCCCAATGCAACGGGGTCCACCCATTCTGGTCCCTCCCGTTAACACTAACCCCTTCCCCCAAACACCTCTTAACGCCGTGAACATCGTCAACCCTCACCGCACGCAGCAGCGCGTCGCCCCAACCCAGCAAATCGAGCAAGCGCGTGCGCGCGTGAGAGTCCAAGCGCGAATGGTCGTCCTCATTCTCCGCCGCAACAGAAAACGCCGTTCTCCCCTCCCTGTCCCTCGCGCACTTCACGTTGGAGCATTCCAACAAATACTCCACGGCCTTCACGTGTCTCTTCCACGCCGCGTAGTGGAGTGGGGTCCACCCCTTCGAATCCACGCAATTAGGGTTTCCTCCCATCGAGACGCAGTACTCGATAACCCTCACGTGCCCCTCCCTCGCCGCCACGTGGATCGGCGTCCTCCCCTCGGAGTCCACCGAATCCACGTCCAATTCGTCGCCGTAGCGCTCCAACAGAAATTCCATCGCGTCGATCCGGTTCATCGCCGCGGCCTCGTGCAGAACCACCGATTCGTCTATTCTGCAACCGGAGGCTTCCAGAAGCTTCACCACGTGGAGGTTCCCAACCCTAATTGCGAGCGGCATGAGGGATTCCGCGGTTGCGGTTGTTGCGTCCGCGCCGGCGTTGAGCAAATCCACGACGGGGTCGGCGCTGCCGCATTCGACGGCGGGTTTAAGCAGCCTCGTGAGCTGCGATTTCGTGCATGCGGATATGGCTTCGGTGAAGAGGTTGCGGGATTGGGGGGTTTGGGAGATGAGGAACTCGGCGACGTGGGGGCCGACGAGGGAGATGGTTAAGACGGCGTCGCGGAAGACGTGGGGGCCGGGTTTGGAGAAGAGGCGGCGGAGGTGGTCGGCGGTGGCCTTGCCGGTGGGGAGCATGGTGGCTCGGACGGTGATGGCGTCGGGAGGGTCGGAGAGAGGTGGTTGATCGGAGGGGTTGAAGAGTTGGAGGGTGTATGATGCAGAAGAGAGTGGGGGGATTGTGGAGTAGAGTTTGTTGATTGTGAAGAGAGAAGGGTTTGTGGTGGTTAGGGACACCGCCACTGACATGGTGTGCATGAGGTTGGTGAGCTTGAAGGAGGAGCTGCACTTTTGGCCCTTTTGGAATATCACCTCCACTTCCTTTGTTTCTGCTTTCACTAGCCTGTCCATGATCAACCTGATTGATTGATTCTGACTTTGAACTTTTAAGGGTGATTGTTTGAAAGAGGGTGATTGATTCTTTGGCTGTTTGTTTAGTTTATGTTTTTGTTAATTGATTATTAGACTTGTGTGATTAATTAATATATGTGTAGCATGCTTGTTGGTTGGGGTGTGACTGTGACAGGGAAGGTGGGAGACATTGACCATGACTCCTTGAAAGAATGGAGAAGGATATGAAAAAGTCGCTTTTGAATATGGTGAACCATTTTCAATTTTTCAGCGAAGACTCGGGACTCAAGAATGCTATTACTATTCAATTGCACAGGACACGGACAAGGTAAAGAAGAGGTAAGAGTTGCCTCATTCCAAAGAATTTGTTTTTGCTGACTGATTTTCTAGTAAGACCTACCATTCTGGTTGGAAGTTTCATTCATTTTTTACTGACCAATTCAATTTCAACACATAAATGTTTAGATTGGAAATGTTTTTCATTCAGATTCAGTTTTTCAAAACGTTAGGCATGGGTGAGGAGGAAAAAAGTAAACCTCCCTGGCTGGTTGGATTGTCATACTACTATGCCCTCTGAAAGGGAAAACAGGGCATCCCGTGTAACCCTCAAATGATATTCTCTCCACATACACTTTTTGGCCGTATGTGAAGGCGATTAGCAATTTGATTTGTGGTTAATAGAATAATGCAGTGGTTGCAATCTCAAGGATCTTTTTATCTTTTTAATACAATGACGTCATTCTCAGCAGCCATGTGTCAATTCTTTATATTATTTATGACTAAGAATATAAAAATCAGTGCATCAATGGAATATGCGAGAATTTCCTCGGACGTGATGCACGTCTTCTTATTGCCACCTGCTCAGAAAATGCATGCTGACATACGAATAATTGGGTCTGGAAAATGAATTCCCACAAATATTGCCAGGGTATACAAGGCATCTCTTTTAAGCAGTTGATCCGACAATCCAAAGGATTTACTCAACTTATGATGTCTATTAATACCTTATTTGGTGAAGCATAATCTTACTCGAATGCCCATAGTTTATTTTCTATTTTGGTGAGCATCTTATTAAAACCTTTCTTTCTGTTGATTAAATACTATCTCTGGTCCTAATTATAAACAACAAAGTTACTTTTTATTTGGTTTTAATTATAAGCAACAATCACTAGTTTTTAAAGTAAATTTTTTTTATACCCTTACTTTATTGTTTACTTTATTCCCTATGCACTATGACAACCACTTAAAGTAAATGGTGTTTTTGGAATAAAAATTGAATTTTTGGCAAAATTAATTAAAAAAAGCTGTAATAATTATTTTTCTTTGTATTAATGATTTGTCCTATGTTGCTTATAATTAGGACCAGAGGTAGTATAATATTGGAAATGCACACAACCTCAGAGATCTGTATTTATTCTCACATTTTGATTACCTTAAATTTGGACAAATTGCGGCTGAGTTTAACCTTGAGTTTCATGATGCTGATATGTTTATATACTGCCCCACACAGGAAATCTACTTCTTTACATGTCACTCGTTATGGTCTTATGGATGATGGAGTTCCTTTCTTTAGCACTATATTTTTTTTGTTCTGTTGCCTAAGTTTTTAATTTTCAGATTAAAATTAAACCTTGTATACTTTATCCAAGAGCGGGATCGGGTACTAGTAAATTCAGCCACTGGAACTGGTAGGGACTAGAGCAGTCATGTTATCTTTTCTGCCGCTAATGATTATACTTGGATCATCACATGCAATTTATACCAGGGACCGTCGTATCATGGCATACAGCATAGAGTAGCTCTCCCTGGTTCATCCACTGTCATGGCACGCAGCATATTCAGCAAATAATATACTGAATTACTGATAGTCACTACTATCTTTTCTCCGCTCCCAGAATTTAAGGGAACTGGTAATTGAGTTTTGACTCCATTATCCTGTGTAGTACGGCCTTGTTTTAATCCCAGAGTTTGCCAGAAGGACTGGTAAGTAATGTCATGTACTGCCAGAAGTGTTTTTTTGAATTTGAACAGGAATACATGGCGACTTTTGGCCAATCTTGGCTTTCAGGCGAAGGCTGAATAGCTGAGAAAACTGATAGATACATTTAAGAAGACCTCGTGGATATGATTATTTTCCCATGAAGCTGCTGAAATTAAAGTACCAGATAATTTGGTGATAATGCAAAGATGTATGTAAATTGGTTGGCTCGACTATTTTCAGATTATGTAGTGCATGCCCAAATTTGGTGCTGGATTATAACAAATAAGTTACTTGCCATTACTATCTTTTGAAGAACCGTGTCATTCATCAACATGACTAAGTAACCAATCATTCACAAATTTTCTCCATTATTCGTAGATAGGAGTTGGAATCAGCAGTTTGTAGGAGCAACTGGATTTTGTTTTTATGCAAGTGAAAGTGTGAAACTTTTATTCAGCAGGTATGATTTTTATAGTTGTTAAATGCTAAACCGTTTCTATTTCCTGCACTTCATTTTGTTTAGGTGCCAATATCTTACACAATGTGTCGCAGGAGAAGAAAACAATGGAAAAAATAGGGTAAATGACCATTTTTGTCCCTGAAAGTGTAAAGCTTAATAGCAAGTCGTAATTGTTGCACTTTTTACACATTTATGGACTAAATCAGATTTTTTGTTCTTTTATAAATTAAATTGTCACCGGCTCACCACTTTACATTTTTAGGGGACGAAAGTGACCATTTACCAAAAAAATAAGAATTTAGGTATTATATAAAATGTTTGAGAGGGTGAAAATGTGTGGGTGTGAATATGTTGGGAATGGATCCTCTGCCGTGACATTACCACTGTAGAGGATTTGTCACTGCAGAGGATCTTAACCACTCTTTAATATTTTTTAGTATAATAATTTTTACTATGAAATGGAAGCTTTAAAAAATTAATGGTGAGATTGAAAACACCGCAGAAGGTCATGTTTTTTTCCACTGCAGAGGATCCAGTTCCGAATATGTTGGAAGAAGTAAGGGAGTGAGGGTGAGGGGAAGGACAATTTAGGTATCATATAAAATTTCAAAAAAATGGAGTTGTGGAAAGTAAAAAAGGCTTTGGGCTATTATCTGAAATTCAGTATATGTTCTTAAGTTTTAAGGCTTGGTGTTTAATCTAGCTAAAGAGCTAATAATATGGTTCAGGCCTTAAGACTTAGGTTACATGATGATTGGGCCGAGTATGACAAGATGATTGGACCAAAAAAAGGGTATGGATAAAATTTTCGTGTTCAAGTTGGGGCTATTACTTCCTGCACCCCCATTTTTGCTTCCTGCACCCCTAAAAACCCCAAACAGACGAATATACCCTTTGCCTCTCCCAAGTCCCACCTCCACCCAATACCATCGCCGATCCAAACACCACGGAAGCAATCGCAAAACACCGTGTAATCGAATAATCGAAAAAAATACCACCGTTACGTAATTCTAGAAACCGGAAAAAAAAAATCATTCCAGAAAGAAGTTTTCGGAAAACAACATAAAATTATTGTCTTTTACTTCCTGCACATCCCTTTTTGCTTTACGCACTGCCTTTTTTTTCCTAAATGGAAGTTTTGGAATGGTTTTTTTTTGGGAAAGGGGGTGCAGGAAGTAATAGCCTCAAGTTGGATCTCAATCGTTTTTTTTTTTGGGCATGACAAGATTAAAAATAAGACCAATGTTAGATTGGTCAGGTAAGTTTCCTGGGAACAAGGTAGGTTTTTTTTTATTATTAAGGGAACAAGGTACTACTTCTGGTCCTAATTATAAGCAACATAGGATAAATCATCAAGACCAAGGAGAGTAGTTAAAGTAGTTATTTTTAATTAATTCTACAATGAATTTAAATTTTATTCCAAAAGTACCAT
The DNA here is from genome assembly GCA_026413185.1 of Pueraria montana var. lobata. Taxonomy (NCBI): domain Eukaryota; kingdom Viridiplantae; phylum Streptophyta; class Magnoliopsida; order Fabales; family Fabaceae; genus Pueraria; species Pueraria montana. The sequence goes on along the minus strand of CM048647.1, from coordinate 65,683,782 downwards.
TTGCTTTATTAATGTGAGTGCATAGAAAATAGAGTTAACAATAAAAGAAGGGTATAAAAGAAAATTTACCCTGAGTAACTTTACAAAAAGGTGATTGTTGCTTATATTTAGGACCAAATGAAAATTTAATTTATTGTTTATAATTAGGACCAGAGGTAGTAGTGTTTATGTATTGCAAACTCCTCTTTTTAGCATCTTGCACTTTTATAAGTGTTGTTCAATATTTTAATGAATGAGGTAATGTTTAGTTTTTTTTTACTAAATAGTAGAGAAAATTGAAATTGTTTCTACATTTTTTCAAGAAAAGGAATAATTAACTGTGACACGTTCACTAAAAAAATCCTTTTGTAGCGAATCATTTATTAAGAAAAATAAATAAACTTAACACAAAAGCAGAAAAAAAGATATAATAATAACTTGGTCTAGAGCATCTACCATTATACCTACAATGATTGGCCATACCATTGTTATCCACAATGGAAAATAGCATTTGCCTATTTATATAACAGATCGTATGGTAGACCATAAATTAGGAGAATTTTCACCTACTATAAAAAACTCATTGTGAAGACATGTTTGGTTACACACAAAAGTATGTTTATACATTAAAATTTTGCTTGAAAATTCAATTATATAAAAATAAGACTTGAGTTGTTTTTGCAAACTTTAATACATGCATTGGTTTGTTGAAATAAATAAATAACAAGGTAGTGAACAAAGAGTGGATCTCATTGGGATTGGGTTGGACGGGTTTTGGGCAAACTGCCAAAATTTCTCCAATATTGTTTCAAGACAAGCATTGAGTATTTTTTTTTGTTACCATATTATTGATACGGAGTATCCACCGGCTTTGTCGATGACTAATCTCCATCGGAAAACCTAATTGGCTACTTTTAGTGGGGTTCTCTCCTCCCAATCACGTTTTTTTTCATCTACAAGACTCGAACCCGAAACTTTGCTTAAGGGAACCAAGTCCAACACCACTCGGACCAACGACTTGTTGGTAGACAATGAGTATTAACACACACAAAAATGACTTGTTAGTAGACAATGAGTATTAACACACACAAAAAAATGAAAATAGTAAAAATAAGAAATAAATAATGAGATAAAATGGGTAATGGTGATAAAAAAAAACTAATTTGTGTGTCTATTTTGTTCCTAATTTATTCATACGTTTATTTAAACATGTATATTATTTGAGTTGAAGCTTTATCCCATGAATAAAATTATTTGGATATGCTGTACATAATATATCGCTATCCCATTTAATCTTGACTATTGTTTTTAATTAATATGAGTTGATTTAGTTATGATAACCTGTCAACTTTTCTTCTTTATTTAAAAAAAAAAAAAAAAGGTCAACTTTAGTTGGAACCGTTTGATGATTCTTTTTGCATTTTTTTTTCTTTATTGTTGTAATATTTATGTCTCGAAATAAATTAAGGAATTGATTTAATTGAGACAAATTATTAGATCTCACTTTTTTAAAAAAAAAAAATGAACGGACACATTAGCTAAAAGACAACATAGTGGACCTTTTTTCTAAAATAAAAACTTATTTACTATTATATTTATTTCTCAATCTTTTTTTTTTTGGTCCTTATTTCTCAATCTAAATTAAAAAGTTAATTTAATTGAAACAATATGTTAAGATAGGTAACTTAGTTTAGACAACTTGTTGAATCATAAGCGAATAGGATGGGGCAGTTCCATTGTGTGTGCAATTTTATATGAATTTCAACAATTTTTCATCAGAATCAAAACCCGATGTAATTTAGAATCACCAAAAAGGAAGGTATAATTTAGTAAATAAACTTCAACCTTCCTCTCTTATTCTTTTGTTTTGATTCTTTTGAAGAATTAGTGGATGAAGAATTCTCGATGACAAGGGAAAGATAAATGTAATACTTCTCTTGGTCAAGGAAGAATCTTTAAGATTAATTATCGATACTGACAGACAAATGCACTGTGCCAAACTCGGTGGGCGTTTATTTTATAATCAATAATCAATACCAGAACAGTTAATTAATCTGTCAAACTCTATGCATTCATTACATACAGCTGCATCCTTTATATAGTTTATCAGGGGAGATTTGGATTGTTATTTGTAAACTTAATTTTGAATGAGCTTGATTTAATTGTGATTTGGTTAAAAATAAATTTGAGTAGATTATTATATGTTTATAAAACGTTTATTTTTAAAAAAAAATGACATACATAGCGGGGGGCTATTGAAATAATGTCCATAAAACCATTTATAAATATATTTTTTTGGTAGATGGGCAAAAAGAGAAACAGAAAAACACAACAAAAGCAGAATAAGGTTAAGAAATGTGCATGACCTATTCGGTCCTACTAATTCGACCCAACTTAAGATTATTTTTGATAGGTTTGAATTTTAGAATTTTTTTTAGGTCAAGAATTTTAGAAATTAAATTCAATGTATTTTTTTTGTTACCATGTTATTGGTACGAAGTATCCACCGGTTTTACCGATGACTAATCTTAGTCGGGGAATCTGACTGGCCACCTTTAGTGGGATTCTCCCCTCCCAACCACGTTTTTTCATCCACAATACTCGAACACGATATCTGTTCAAGGGGATCAAGTACAACACCACTCTAACCAGCGACTTGTTGATAATTCAATGTATTTTGAGGATAAGTTCAAGTTATGCTTCAAGTCGTCCTAACTCAGTTTGATGTCTTATATTTTTTTAAAAAGTGTAATTTTTGAATAATTGTTTAATAACAATAAATTTTTATTAATAAATAATATTTTGTATAACATAATATTATAATTATAATGTTGAGATTTGAAATATGTAGTGTAAAATATATTTTAATTTAAGTTTGATACTTCTTTTATTCTATGATCTAATTATACATAATGTTAAAGATTGATATATTACATTAACAATCAGGTTGACTCAATTTTGTCTCATATATGTCAAGTTGGGTTCAAGTTCACATAAATGACATTATCAAAATTTTGAGCTAGTAAAGACAAAGATAAACTCATCCCACACTTACCCCTTTTAGGATGACGTTGCATCCCCACATGGAAATTGTTTTTTTTTTTGCCCCTAGAAAAATTTGGCAATCAATTTTTAGTCTCTATAAGTTTTAAAATTTGGTTTTAGTCCCCATAAAATTCATAAGTTGATTTTATTCCCTATAAATTTCAATGTTTAGTTTTAATTCCTATAAATTTTAGTGTTTGATTTAAGTTATTAATTCGTTATCTTATTCATTCATTTTTTTTAATTTCTAATACCTTCTTCATTAACTTTCACATTCATGTTACCAACACTTTGAAGAGAAAAGGAAAAGAGGATATTTTTTTTAATTTTAAATTAAGAGATTTCTATAATATTTATTATTTATAAAAAGTAAAAGATTATGACATTAAATTTATACTAATTTATCATGTTATTTATTTTATTTAAAAAAATCAAATAGAAAATATTTATTAAAAAATATTTTTTATTCCTTTTTTCTGGAAATCTCACTCCTAAACATATTCTTACGAGAATGGATATGTTGTTGAATTATGATTTTTTTATTAGGATTATTACATATATATTTTATAGAAAGTAATTATATTTAAATCAGGACATTTATAACATGGTAAGAATAATTTTCTTCACGTGATTTTATTTTTGCATATATAAGACTTAAACTTAAAACTTTTCCAAAGAAAAATTAGAATATTTAAATCACCTATTAATATTGTTGAATTATGGTGCAAAATTACTAGTCTTGTCACGAGTGATAATTCACAAGTGTCCTTTTTTGTTTTATATGTTGAATTAGTATATGGTTTATGTTTTTCTTCGGGCAAGAAGATATTTCGCATTTGAATGATTGTTTTTATTCCATTTCCACATTTTTTTAATCGGTGGTCAACATTTTTTCCTTCGCCTTATCCAATTATTATTATTATTTTGATAAAGGCCTTATCCAATTATTTAGTGTCTCTCTGTTAAATTACTAAAATTATTTTTTATTGTATCACACTCACACGTTTTAATATAAAATATATTAATTTAAACAATGTTTTAATTATTTTTAAACGTATAATTTAATAAAATGAAACAAACCACGTAACATGAATAGCTAAACCCTTGGCATATGCTGGAAATATTAGTATAGATTATTAACACTTAACATGTCTAATTAACTCTACAGATGTTTGTATGATTGAATAGAATGAAATTAGTAATTTTGAAGAAGTGGTGATGCCATAAATTATTATAGGAGTAGAATTTGACTGCTCCAATGGAGAAGAGATGAAGTGATAGGTCCTAGCAAAAAAGACTAGGACGGATCGCCACTATAATACGCATATGCGCAAAAGATAGAATAGAACCAAGCAAAAGGGAAAGGAAGAATGAAAAAGCAACAAAAAGAAAACCCCATCTTTTGGCGATAAGGGTTGGAAAAGCATACTCGGACTCCACAATTGAGTAGGATATAATCAAATGTTTTTTCTTTTCTTATCTTTTTTAAAATAAAGAATAAAAACTAAAAAAAAAAAAAAAAAAGAGAGAGAAGGAAAAAAACAATACACGTCTCCATGAAGTGCAATGACACAAGGGTCCAAATCTATGAAAGCTATTATTGGAAGGAGTTGGAATAGGATATGGCCATCTCCATTCCCATTTGATAAACGATAAAAATAAATGTCTCTCTCACTAGCACTTTCATTTATTTATGCCTCAAAGTCGTGGATTTTATTTTTCCACACCACCAACGGCGGTGATGGAGGGGTGGGTCCCAATCAATGGTCAGAAGAAAATCTGATCAATGATCGCACCGCACCGCACGAGAACAGCCCCTCGGGAGGATTAGAGCGAGGGACGAGGGTCCCTCGATCATCGTACAAAGCTCGTTTCGTGAATAAGACTTGGGGCGAGTGGGACCCACTCCCGGAACGAGAGTTCCTTAAGTACGCCACTTGTTCGTAGCGCACGATGAAAGAGAGACAGATACAACGCAACCGGTTCCATCGAATACGACAAAATCCCCATCTCTTTATTCAATTAATAATTCCGAAAAATAAAAAAAAAAAAACAGAAAAAGCTTCCTTATCAATTTTCATATCCTTCTTCTCCAGCAGCTTCAAAAAACATGCCGCCACGCGCTATTCGGTAGCGGACAAAACACCTGTCATCGGCAGTGGCATTTGGGGAGTATTGTGGGAGCCATGGGGGTAGTTTGGGGAATTCCTACGGAGGGCGCGTTTGGCAAAACGTAAAAGCGTCGAGACGGAACCCTTTGTCGCCACGTGCCTTGGCGTCGGCCGCACGCTGGGAACTCGTTTGTCTGGTGGTTCCTTGTTTCCACCCAAGACTTTCCCATTTAGGTACAACTCATTGCCCTGCCAATGTTTTCACTACGTCCAGATCTACTGTCCCTATAAAAAAAATGTACCCTTTTTTAGGCCACTGGTTCAATTGGTATTTCCGTGAAAATAAATTGTTCCATCCGTTTTGTTTAATTTACATGTTTGTTTGGAAATAAAAATAACAAAATATATAATTTTATTTATTATAAATGTTTGTTTTAATTTGAACTGTTTATTTTTTCTTTTTCTATAAATTCCATTTACTATAGTTTGTTTAATGGTATAAGTAGACTCTACATTTTCTAATGAAAAAAAAAAAAATGTCTAATCCGAAGTGGATCAAATATGAGGTTCACATTCATACTTTTAAACTTTTTCGATGGGTTGTTCTTTTCCTCACAATTAATTACGTGTTTAGTTTCACATTTACCTGATGAATGTCTCTTCAAAAGTAATAAGAAATAACTTTCGTATTTTTTATAAAAAGTTTCTCATATATATGTAGATAACCAATGTTGAACTATTATAGTTTTTTTTTTTACAGAACTATTATAGTTTTTTTTTTATATATATATATATATAGGAATAAAAAATATGTATCAAGAATTTATAGCAACTCACACAATTTTTCTTGTTCAACCAACTGAATTAAATTTTTTTAATTTAATTATAGGCTAAGTACAATGGATAGTGAAAATGATATGTGCAAAAACTCTAATGGAATAATAATAATAATAATAATGTATTAGAATAAAGAAAAAAACTATTTTATCATGAGGTGGAATATGGTATTCATAGGCGTGAGGTATCAACAAGGTGCAAAATGGTTACCAATATGTTCTTAGCTGATAAATGTGGTAAATCCTCGCATATATGTTGTTTTGGCCATGTATCTATGAATAGATCGAGTTGATTCTATTTCTATCACTTCTCGTGGTAGCATGATGTAATTGTGAATATAAATATATTATTAGTGATGATGATGCACCAAGGAAATATTTGTCACTTTATTTTTATCAGCAAAAAATGGATATATCATTATATATAGGGGAAATATTTGTCACTTGCACAGAAGATTAAACTAGTAGCAAGATGTGTGCTTTTCTTAAAGGATTACTTATGAGTCAAAACTATGTGAGATATCTTAGATTAAGGTTAAGTGTCTCAAAAGACTTTTAGAGCGTCTCAATTATTATCAAGGTACATAAATGATGACAATAGTAGTAATATATTGGCCAAGTACATTTCAGTGATACCAATTACTTGTTGTATCAAACACTTGTTTGTTAAAGTTCTGAAAGTAATTAATAACTTGTGATTACGAGAATTCGTTTCCTTAAAATTAGACTTCTTTAGGATCAATTTGAAACACTATTCAAATAATTTTTTGGACAAAAACAATATAACTAGACAAATAATTGTGCATTTTGTAGTGTGTGTGAATGAATATTTGTAAAATTGATTTTGATTAAAATTAATTTTAAAGTGAAATAATTTATGTTAATTTTTTTTATAGTAAAAACAAGTTAATTGTAAAAAATGGTATAATTTTTTTATCCAATATAAAATTACCTAAATTTATTTTAATTTAAAATCATTTTTAAATCTAAAATTAATTTTTCATGTGCGATTAAATATATATCTAAAATTATGTTAGCTGATATGCCAACATGATTTTAGCAAATGTGAGTCCAAACATGTAACTAAACGAGTGTCTTTAACTTTTATTTCATCTAAATTAACCATTACATATAAACTTTTGTTACAATCAACTCTTCTATTTACAGTTAACATGAATTTAGGGTTAATTGCGGATAAATTATAAACATTTAAGATATTTTTTTCCCTTCAAAAAAATTAAGATATTTTTTTTCTTGTCAACGAATCCTGTTTCACTCCTAATTTTAACGTGCTATTGCATTGATTAGTTTACAGTAATCAATTGTGAGTTGAAATTTTTGTTTCTCGAAAAAATAATTTTATAAAATATTAAAAAAAAACTTTTAAGATAAAAATAATTCCAGGTATGAAATTTATATTTTTTTAGAAACATGTTTATATTTAAATTTTATAAGTAACTAGCATATTTCTTGTGCATTGTAGGTGTAATTTTTAAATTTATATAAAATTTATACATAATAATTTAACAAATAAAGAAATTAATAAAAAAAAATCTGTCATTAATAATGAACGTTGCTGGTCATGGGAGGGCAAGTTATAGGTGGTGACAAAAGTGAAGAGGGAGAAGTAAGGGGGTGAAGTTGCCAGGGAAGGGATGTAGGTGAGGGAGGTAAAGATTATAGGTGACAAAACGTACTATCTGACCTTATACAAGCTAACTTGATGTGGTCGCCGGTTATAATAAGTTGGGCAAAAAAAATTTAGATTCAATTTAGGCTTTTAAAATAAGATCAAAGTCGAGTGAAAACTCATTTTTTTTTTTTATAGATTTTTGTGGGCTAAACATAGATTAGACCATGATTAAATCAGACTAAAAATATTAAGATTTATTTTTTTGCTGAAAATTTAAAGTCAGAATCTTATATTTCATCATGCATGTTTGAGCTCAACGTAGCTACAAGTTATAACGAGTCAAGTAAAAAAAACTCAAATTCAATTTAGACTTATAAAATGAGACCCAAGTCCTATTTTTCATGGACTTCTGTGGGCTAAACTTAGATCAAACCATGATAGGATTAAGTTAAAAAAGGTCTAGATTTAATTCGTGTTCATAATTTAAAACTTAAGCCCTACATTTCATTGGTAGGTTTGAGTTGAGTTGGTCGTGGGTTATAACAAGTTGAGCCAAAAAACGTATATTCAATTTGAACTTCTAAAATGAGGTCTAAACTCGGTGAAAGTAAAACTCAATGTTATCAAAATCGGATCGGACAGGCCGGTTCAATCGGGAATCGGTCTGGTGATCGGTCCAAATACTCTATAAAAATGGAGGATTTTAGAACCGGTGAGAATCGGTATAAAATCGGCCAAAACCGATCAAGAACCGGTGCTAAAAACCAGTTTGAACTGGTATTTTTTAATTTTTTATTTTATTTTCTTTGAAAATTTTAAATTTAATATAAAATATTTTAAAGATAAATAAAAACACATATTTAATAAATATTTCAAATAGATACAAATTATTTTTATCAGTTATTATTAATTTTTTTCTTGTAAAACATATAATATGTTCATTTATATTTATTTTAAAAAAATTATATCTTGATTTTTGATAATTTTATATTTTATTAATTTGTCATTTTTTTTGTTTATTCTAAATGTAAAATTGTTATTGTTAATGAAACATTATTGTATTTTATTAAAATTTGAACTTAAGTATTATGGTATATTTGATTAGACTTTTATATATATTTTGAATGTTAAAAACTTGTAAAATAATTTTTTAGGTTTTAATTTAGTTTTTAATGTTTTAAAGTTATGTGATATATATTTATTTAATATTATTATATAAATTATTTAATTATTATTATTTTATTAATACCGGTTCAACCACGGTTGAACCATTGAACCTTGAACTATTGCCTTGATCGGTTCAATAACCGGTCCAGTTTTAAAAACATTGGTAAAACTTATATGAATTTTTTGCAAGTTAAGCTCACATCAAACCATGATCAAATAAAGGACAAAGACTTAGATTTAACATGTGTTAAAATTTAAAGTTGAAATCTTACATTTCATTAGATGAATTCAGGCCAATAGTCTCAACCCATTTTGCCACCTCTAGTAGCTACTAAACGAGTGACAAAAAAAGAAAACAAAACAGAGTCAACGAGAAGTAAAGAGAGGTAGATGAAAGTATAAAAATGGGTGAAACAACTCTAAATATTTTAAAACTATAACTAGATTTATTTTTCCTAAAAATTAGTTAAAATAGTTTTAAAATTTTTAAAACTATTTCAATCCTCTTACCTAAATATGGTTGTTTTTAATCTTGAATTTAAAAACAAAAATCTAAAATCTTAGGACCACCCTAAACTGGCCTTAATTTTGTTTGATATTTTGACATATCAATTTTTTTTTATTTGGATTTGAACTAATCACCATTGGATTAATGAAATGTTAAAATAAAATTACATTACCATCAAACATATGAAGCAACTGATATAAAGTTGTTTTAACTTAACCAAAGTTTCAAATTTGAGTTCTGTATATGTAATTGCATTAAATATTTGGAGAGAGAGTTTTGTTATCCATAATAATTTTACCTACCTTGAGCTGATACCTATGATCTATATAAAAAAAAAAAAGTTGTATTGAAATTTGGATAAATGTATGGATTTGGAAATGATGTTTAATTAAGTTATATAATTCTAAAAATAAAAATTATAAATACGAGACGTTTAATGATATAAGTTTAAATAAATTATGTGTATACAAAAGTGTTAAATTATATATAAAATACCAATTCAATTTATAAATCTTATCATTTATTTATTTTTATTAAAGACGTGGCTAAAAGCCCAACCAAACAAAAGCTACACATCAAAACAGAAAAAGAGCAACTCTGGAAGAGTCCTCTCTAAGGAGACGCATCAGGGAGGGTTTTTGTAATTAAAATTTAAAAATGTCTCTAAAAGTAGCATGCAACATCAAATTGATGAAATAAACTAGAAATGCAACTTAAATTCAATAAAGAAAATATACCAATTAAGTTTAAATCAAAACCAGCAAGCTGGAATTTTAGCATGGGTGACATTTGGTATAGTGTGAATAAAAAGAGTGTTATCATTTTATTGTTTATAGCAAAGCGTTCCCCTTCTAGAACTAGTAACGTACGAACTGCTTGCATTTATGGAAAAATAAAAATACCAATTAAGTTTAAATCCAAACCAGTAAGCTGAAATTTTGGCATGGGTGACATTTTGGTAAAGTGTGAATGAAAAAAAAAATGGTATTGTTTTATTGCTTATGTTCATGTTTATTTATAGCAAAGCGTTCCCATTCTAGAACTAGTAACGTACGCACCGCTTGCATTTATGGAAAAAAAGATATATTTTCCGATATCACGAAATGTTGATAACTTTTTTCTCTAATTTGGAAGACTCAAAAACTTGACTTTTTAACTAAAATAGGAAAAAAAAACTATATACCAAAAACGTGTTGTATGAAAAATATTTACATGACATGAGTTGTTTTTGTCACGTCGGCGTAACAGAAGGCGCCACATCGTGTGTTTCTTCATGCATTTAGAATTTTTTAACATAGAAGACGTTATCCTGTGTGGCGCCATGTGTTGCTTTTTTCCTAACAGGTGGTGCCACACTGTGAGTTGTCACAGGAGGCGTCACCTAGTTCGTCTTCTCCTATTGCAAACACACAGCAGAGCTAGAAGTGCAGGAGACGCCAACCAATGAGTCTTCACCTGATGTGCAGACCGACATAATAAAATAATAGGATAAGACTGTCAATGTGATGTCTCATGTTCATAATAAAATAATAGGAGGAGACTGACAGTGTGACGTCTCCTATTATAGTCTCATCCTCGCTTTACACGTGAAGACCCATCATCTGACGCCTCCTGGATTGTGATCTACTGCATGTCAACAATTGGTGAAAACGAACTAGGTGGTGCCTCCTGTGACAACTCACAGTGTGACATCACCTGTTACGAAAAAAGCAACACAATGCGCCACATAGGGTGGCACCTCTCCTGTGTAAAAAAATTTGTAGTGCATGAGAAGACACACGATATGACGCCTTCTGTTATTCTAATGTGACAAAAACAACCTTTACCGTATAAATTATTTTCATACAACACATTTTTGTATATAATTTTTTTTCTATTTTAATTAAAAATTCCAAAAACTTTAACCCCAACACATATCGTAAACAAGGCCAAAACGGGGTTGTCAGTAGCCATCAAGAAAGCTTCTGTACACAAGCTTGTACGTCACAAGTCATTTCTCCCTGGCTCTCAATACACAAGCATACAAACAAAAAAAGGAAAAGGGATAAAAGAAAAATAGCGACTGAAATGATTTTTCCCAAATACCACATCCAATTGAAAAACAGCCCCTAATTAATTCCCTGATATTATATATTTAAATGGTGGGGCCCATATAAACAGTTTAATTCGGCCGCCAGCTTTGTCGTCTCTTTCGTCTCCGTCCATCCCCGTCGTTCCTTTGCGTTTGACTCTCATCCTCCTTCTTCATTCTCTCTCTCTCTCTCTAAACCTCTTATGTTGTGTTTCTCTCTCCACCACTCCTTCTTATCATTCTCTTCCTCATACTGTGATCTCTTTGAGTTAGTTCCCTTTCTGAAAACATACATATAAGTCTCCTATTCCTTTGTTTAACCGACAAATCAATCCAAAGGGAGAGATAATACCCATTACCCACCGCTGTTCTCTCTTGTTCCTCCCTCTCCCAAGATAAGAGCTTTTTTTTCTCTTTCTATTTCTATTTTCCATTATTATGAGGCGGCTTAAAGGGTCGTGAGGAGTGTGAGGATCACTGTTGCTTTTTGAGCGTGTTTCTGTGGATTCGGTTTTGCGTCTTTGCTATAGAGATAAGAGAGGAAGAACAAACATGACTGGAAGTAATGAAGTCAACCTCAGTGAATCTAAGGTAAAATCCATCTGGGTTTTGTTTTCTATTTTATCTGAACCTGGTTATGGTTATATATGTTTATGTTTCTGTGTCTTCTTTGGTTTGTTGTTTCTTCTGATTTTGTGATGTGGGGTCTTGTTGATGAAGGGTTGCGGGGATGAAGGGGTAAAATTTTAATCTTTGGCTTCAATTGCAAGGCTAAGGACGGAAAACATATCTGAGTTGCAGAGAGTTGTCTCTCTCTTTTTTTTATTACCTTTCTGGGTTTAGTTAATAATGGTGGCACTTATAGGATGATGCTGTTTTTGGGGTTTGTTTAGTTTTTCTTGTACTTTGTGTTTCTTCCATGTAGGCCTCCGGTTTCTTTTTCTGGTAATTTGGAAAATTCAAGTTTGATTTGGTGGCACAAGTTGAAAATTCCTCTCTTTTCATGAAGATTTGTAAGGCGCGTACGTACCCATTTGTAATCCTTGGTTCTGCTCTAATTTCTCAGCTTATCCTGTCGATGATTTCTTTCTTTTCTCTTATTAATCCGCTAATAGTGCTTTATCTGATACTTTCAGCTTAATGCCCTAGTTATCTGATTAGAGGAATCAATATCCTGTTTTTCTTATAAGTACTACAGTGTTAAATGGAATGCTTTGTTCATATGGATAAGGTTCTAACTTCTAATAATATCTTCAATCTTTGTAGAGTGTTGTTCCACTCAACACTTGGGTGCTTATCTCCAATTTCAAGCTGGCTTACAATCTACTAAGACGTGCTGATGGAACGTTCAATCGAGAGTTGGCGGAATTCCTCGACCGCAAGGTCCCGGCTAATGCAATTCCTGTTGATGGGGTATTCTCTTTTGATCATGTTGAACGTAGCACCGGCCTCTTCAATCGGGTGTATCAACTAGCTCCTGAAACCATGACTCGGTTAATAGAGCTGGAGAAGCCCTTGAGCACCACAGAGATTGTTCCTGTGATAATTTTCTTCCATGGTGGAAGCTTCTCTCATTCATCTGCTAACAGTGCTATCTATGACACTTTCTGCCGCCGCCTTGTGAGCAATTGCAAGGCTGTGGTGGTTTCTGTAAATTACAGGCGATCACCAGAGTACCGATATCCTTGTGCCTATGATGATGGCTGGGCTGCGCTTAACTGGGTTAAATCTAGGACATGGCTTCAAAGTGGAAAGGATTCCAAGGTTCATGTATACTTGGCTGGTGATAGTTCAGGTGGTAATATTGCTCATCATGTGGCTGTGAGGGCTGCTGAGGAAGATATTGAGGTGCTAGGTAATATTCTTCTCCACCCACTGTTTGGTGGGGAGAAGCGAACCGAGTCAGAGAAAAAACTGGATGGGAAGTACTTTGTGAGGCTGCAAGACCGTGACTGGTATTGGAGAGCTTTTCTTCCTGAAGGGGCGGATAGAGACCACCCGGCTTGTAACCCATTTGGTCCCAAGGGTAAAAATCTTGCAGGACTCAAGTTGCCCAAGAGTCTTGTCTGTGTGGCTGGTTTGGATCTTCTCCAAGATTGGCAATTGGAATATGTGGAAGGTCTCAAGAATTGTGGCCAAGATGTCAAACTTCTTTACCTAAAGGAGGCAACTATTGGTTTCTACTTCTTGCCTAATAATGATCATTTCTATACCCTCATGGAGGAGATAAAGAACTTCGTCAACCCTAACTGTTAATATACTACTTAACCTTACAGGATCCCATACATAACTAAAAGCCTGACATTTCACTTGGGTAATCTTTTTTTCTATTTTTGTATCTTTTTTTTTTTCTTTCCCAACTTTATAGTGGTGGTGTGTAGTTATATAATTGTGTAGTGTTACTTACTGTCATAACATCTATGGTGGTAAATCTGAGCTTTCTGTAACCGGTGGACTACTGCTTCCTGTTCTGTGCTCATATCTTTTGAAGGGTATCACCAGTTTCAGCAGTTTGAAGTACCAGAGTTCAGTTCATTAGTAGGGTTTGGCTGAAGCACCATAAATGAAGCTTACCCTATTTAACCTTTTCAACCTCAATAGCAGGAGGGGAGATACAAGATATGGCTTGGCTGATAGCTTTGGTTTAGTGAATGCATTTATGTTGTATAACATATTATTGAATAGGAACTGGAGCAGATGCCATCCTGTTATGAACTTTTATGTTATATAAATGTCTTGTTTGTTTACTTTTCAGTTAGTTTTTTTCATAAGGAAGAAGCTAAGGTTGTAGTATATTGCATCCTGTTTAATTCAAATTAAGCAGTTTCATCTTCTAGACATGAATGTCACAAATGGTTTTGCTTTTATTGTGGTATTCAAAGGAATGTTCGTGGCTGCAAGTGTGCTTAAAAACTTAGGGTTGCCTAGTTATTTTTGTCTTTCCTGATGCAAGGACTATTTTTATGACAAAAGAATAAGGATATGGAAGGACTATGGTAACAAAGATGAAAGTAGTAATATGCCCAAGTGGTTAAAAAGATGAAGCGTTTGAATTATTCTGTGGTTTTTGTACCCAACTCGTTGCATCTCAGTTAGGGGTTGAACATAAGATTCGCCTCAAAAAGTGGATACCAAAGTCCAGGATGGAAAAGAGAAAAGAGTTTGGCGTCATGCGTGTGCTTAATCATAAGGAATAATGAAACATGTAATGGAAACGAGGTGGGTGGGAGAGGAGGACCATCCTCAGTCCTTGATTGCCTTGAGCATATCCCATCCACCAAAAAGACATGAAAAACTTTCACAAAAACTGTGGAACAATCATAGGGAATATTAATGATTTTTCTATGAATGTGGAGACCAATAGGAGAGTTATGTGCCATATCTGCATTAGCCTCGTGGTATATGCATGAGAAATCTTTATAGTCAAGTGCTTCCTACTCCACCTCTGAATTGATTCAATAGTACTAAAAAAGGAAGGTTACGGTGGCAACCTTGCATGGTCAAGTTGATAGCCACAAGTGAGTCCCACCGACTCAAACCAAATATAGTTCAAGTTCCATGACTAAGCAATCTGCATATATAGTTGAAAGCAATCCCCATGATTCAGCCACAAGAGTGGTAAAGGATTCAAGGCTCTTACTTCCTGCACTCCCTTTTTGCTTCCGGAACCCTCTTTCCAAAAAAAAAAAAAATTACTTCTAGAACATCCTTTACGGAAAAGAAAATTGCTTCCAGAAAGGGGTGCAGGAAGCCAAAAGGAGGTGTAGGAAGTAAAAGCCAGGATTCAAGATTGCGTTGTGTTGGAACCCAAACATCCATTGTCCTTCATAGGTTCTAAAGACACCGGCACAGGCTGCATCATTAATACCATTTTGCAGATACAAAAACTGGAGTAACAAATCAAATACTAGTATTTAACTACTCATTATGGTCAATAGAAATAAGGTTGAAGGACCTTTACTAAAGGCAGAAAGATTGATGTTGTAGAAGATAATAATCGAGTTCAAGTTTGATGTCAATTGTTTTTATGCAGTTGTAGGAATTTAAATTTTTAAATTTGTTACAGTTCTTGGACAATTATTATCTTTCGTCTATAGAGTATAGATATCAGAATGTAAAAGGGGCAATACTTAATTAAGAAAAGTTACTTATAATTATAAACTTGTCAAGTTTTTCATTTCAAGATCTAAGAGTATGTAAGTTGTTATGATCAATTCTATTTTGCATTCTAGTTTAACAAGCCTTAATTAAAAGCACTTACAATTTAATGGAAGATAATTCTTCTTAGATTGATAATCTAAAAATTAAAAATATATTTAGTTTAAACATAAATAGAAGGTCATGATTAGGAACCTACATCCGAAACTTCAATGAATTGGGACTTAAATGCTAATCATGCACCAATCAAGTGTTCACGGATTGTTTCATTCTGAATTTATTTTTCTCAACTATAGTATAGACCTATACATCTCTAGTGTATCTAAGCATTTTTCATTTGGCAACCGGTGGGGTTGGAATCTGCTGAGCTGACATGCAACTAGTATTAGTTGTGTTTAAATACAAGTTGTAACACTTTCATGTGATTCGTAATGTCACTGCCAATTGGTCAGACATCTTTATACCAATCTGAGAAGGCAGGTGAGGGGTTATTTTACTTTTGATCGGCATATACCAAGGAGTTGTGGGACATTATAATCTTGCCCATGTATTTAATTTAAAATATAGCATTTCTATATTTTTATAAAATTCTTTTGAACTTTTTTTCTACCCTGGTAAGTAATTCTTTCCAGCTATTGAAATAAGTTGATTTTTAAGTTGTGATGAGCTTTATTAATTGGTCTGCCTAATAAGCTAGCTCAATCGGTAAATTCTCGAAACAGTTTATTGATGTGACCCAATCACTGGGATAAAAAAGATTTAAAAAAAGAAAAACAAACACAGACACCCGTATGGTTGTTCAACCGATCAAATTTTAATTTTTATTAACAAACTTAATTATTTATTAATATTATTAAATATTTATTTTCAAGTCAAAATTTAATTGAGTAATATAATCCTACTGTTGTTCTTAAAAGCTCAAATACGTTGTTCATAAAAAAAAAAAAAGCTCAAACACGGTTGACTATAAAAGGATATAGAAAAGACCATTAGAATGACAGTGTCAATATCCCCTACAGTTTCACTTCTTTCTTGTCGAGAGAAATACAAGCACTATCAAATTAGTTACCAATAAACCATTAATTTTATTTCCAAAGTATTATTG
This sequence comes from Pueraria montana var. lobata, assembly GCA_026413185.1. Classification (NCBI taxonomy): domain Eukaryota; kingdom Viridiplantae; phylum Streptophyta; class Magnoliopsida; order Fabales; family Fabaceae; genus Pueraria; species Pueraria montana. The sequence continues at coordinate 65,667,169 of CM048647.1, read as the reverse complement.
TCATAGTTTCTAAAGTAAACAAATTATATAAATAAATTTTCAAGTATTAGAAGTCATACTAAATAATCTTTTAAATATTAAAAATTCCTTCAAATTAATCCCCAAAGTTAGTAAAATATATTAACATAGGGACTAAATTAGTAGATATTAAATACTTTAGAAACTACTTATATAATTTTACTACTTTAAGGATTATTTAGAGAGAGAAAAAATACTTGTGAGACTAAATTGATGATTTATTCATTAGTTACAATAGACCAATGGTGCCTCATATCGCAAGGTTGACCTAATTAACCCCACACCCCAACCCTTTTCTCCTCTTTATGCAAAATTAGATCCTTTCTTCGAGTAGAATATCAATGTTTGAAAAGAAAATACTTATATAATTCTTGTAATATTTTATCGATTGTTTATAACTCATTACCTCATTCATGTCTCAGATGAGGATTTCTTATAGTTAGAGATTTTCACATCACACGTTCAATAAATTAGAATCATTGGATGAAAAATTGAATTATTCATTAGTTACAATAGAACAATGGTGCCTCATATCGCAAGGTTGACCTAATTAACCCCACACCCCAACCCTTTTCCCCTCTTTATGCAAAATTACATCCTTTCTCCGAGTAGAATATCAATGTTTGAAAAGAAAATACTTATATAATTCTCATAATATTTTATCGATTGTTTATAACTCATTACCTCATTCATGTCTCAGATGAGGATTTCTTGTAGTTAGAGATTTTCACATCACACGTTCAATAAATTAGAATCATTGGATGAAAAATCGAATTACTCATTTTATTTCGATAAATCTAACTTAAAATATTAATACAAAATGTGAACATCTAATTTTAATTTAGCAATTTTGTTTCATAAATGCGTGAATGCAACATTGAAACATTTCTCATGTTATACGTCTCTTTACATATTTTATTTTCTTAAAGTATTTATTATTTAAAAAACAAAAATATTAATTATTTTTTAATAAAACTCATTTATACGCACCTTACTTGAGTATTTACATTCTTATTGTAACATCCCGCAATTTACTAGACTTAATAAAAAGGTATTTTAATAGTTAGAAAGGATTTAATCAATAACATATTAATGGGTTTTAGTTAAAAGAAGAATGAACTTTTAATATAATGGATTATTATGGCCAAACAAGGGGCGGTGTTTATAAACCCTAAGCTACACACAGTCTCACATTCTTACCTAAAGAGAAAAGAAAAGGAAAAGGAGAAGATAAAGGAGGAGAAGAAAGAAGGAAAAAGGTAGAAGCAAGGAAATGAGAGAATGACCTAGGCATCCCCTAGTAGATTGTCAAGCATCTTTAGATGAGTGCAACCCTTTCATGTTCCCCTTTCCCATTAATTATATTGATTGCTTTTCTATGCTTCCCCTAGCATGTTTCTCCCTCCCATAACTGTGTTGATTTCTTTGTATGCATTCCCTAACATGTTTTCCCACTTTCCTACGTATGTTTTGGTTTGTATTCTTCGTGTGCGTTGCGTGAATATAGTGTTAGGATTTCAAGAGAGTTTTTATATGTTAATTGCGTGATGTTGTATATATTGAGGACTGTGGGTGAAGTTTTCTTATGTGACTATATATGAATGTAAAAGGGTCTTCTTTGGTAAGGAAATGATAATAACCCCTTGGGTCCCCAAAGGATAACTAAAGACAAGGATGAAAGATTTCCTTTGGCAAGGAAAGGGTGGTAACTCCTCCGATCCCCAAATGATAGTTAAAGATAAATGTTTATAAGGACACCCCTTTTTAACAAGGGAAGGGTCTCTGTCCCCTTCAGTTCTCAAAGGGTAGTGTCGTCCTTCGATTATTAAAGAGTCCCTTTAATTCCTATTTGACAAAGGAAGGAAGGATGTATGACAAAAGCAAGAGAGACGACTCTTGATATTATAAGCTCAAATCTATTAATAGGACGAAAAAGAAAAGAAAGAAAACAAAAAGTACAAAATTTAGGAGAAATAAAAGGTAAACTTGAAAGATAAGTTGTTGAAGCATCTATGGATATAACATTGTAAGTGTCTAATTATATACTATGAAATTTAGAAGTATTTAAATGGAATAAATTAACTATGACATAGAAATAAATTAAATCAAAGCTTACCATATTGTAACTTTTTAAACTTGGTTCATGTTGAATTGAAGTTGATGATACCTAACTGGTATTTGGTACATCTTTATCTGTGATAGTAAATTAATTTTTTTTATGATAAATTAATATTTCAAATATCTATTGTCTTGACTTGAATAAACACGATCTTATTTCATTTATCTATTTCTTGCAAATGATATCACTACTTCCTCTTATTGTTATTTTGTCATTGATTATTAGTATTTTGTCTTTTAACGTGCAAGACATTTCAACATATATGCGAGGTTCATTTAATTATGACCCTAGTTTATGAAATTTGGTTCTGTAGTATTAAAATAGAAATGGAAATGAGGGTCATTTTTTTTTTTTTTTTATCTTTACTGCTTCTAATATAAATTACTCAGCCTTATCTAGTATTTTATTTACACGAAAATTAAAAAAAAAAAAGACAGGTAAAAATGTGAGTTGTATAAGTTTGTTATATAGATCACTGTATAAATCCTTCATTTATTCTTTTAGATACACATTTTAAACTTACTTTCAATTAAATTTGGGATACTTCCCTATTGTGGTTTACTATTATAATCTTTGTCGTAAATTTTAACTAAAAATTTGATAATAAATCTTTGATAATATAAAATCAAATTAAATATAAACATATTAAAATGGTTCTTTATGTAAGTTTAAGTTAAATGATTTATTTTTAATAAACTTATTTTCATGTAACCATCTACATTATAATGATTTGTGAATGTTGAATGCAACTATTGTACTTTTTGGAATTATTAAATTCCCCTAAAAAAATATTAACAAATTAAAATGCCCCCCCCCCGATAAATTTTGGAATATTAAAAACTTAAAAATGATCAACTCCTTAAAAATGACTTTTACATATCTATAAACAATTAAGCAACAAAAACACACACATGATGATTTTTTTTTTTGAAAGGACACATGATGATAATTAAATTCTAAACTTTTCTATAAAAAGAAATACATTTCAAATCATTCATAACCAATGAATCATGCATTGTCAACGTTATAAACTTGTTTTTTTTTCGGCAATTGTTAGTTTTTATTAGTCGGAAGATTCAAACCCGCGACCTCTTCCCTTCTTTCTTCACCACCAAATCAACCTTATAACTCCTGTTATAAACTCAATTAATGTAACTAAAAATTCCCCCAACACATATAAAATTGTATATTATCATTATCATAACTAGTGCATGTATCCTGTGAGATGCACGGGATAAACTTTTTATTTTATTTTATGAGGTGGAGTAATTTTATAAAATTGTACGTAATAATATATAAACAAATTTATATGCCCAATTTAAAATTTATGAATCATATTTTAAGAAATTGTTTATTAATAATAAAATTTTATAATTACTAATTTAACTTCAACTATTTTTAGTTTCAAAAAGTATTTATAATAATTTTAAATTTTAAAATTTCAAGAAGTCATATATAACAATTTTTTTTGACAGGATATATAACAATTTTTAAATAATTAAAATCAGTAAATGTGAATTTAATTATTTAATTCCAACTATTATTAGTTTCAAAAAAGCATTTATAACATTTTTTTATAATTTTAAGAATACAATTTTATTAGTTGCAACTATTATAATACTTTTTCAAAATATTAAAATTAGTAAAATTTGAAATTATTGATTTAACCCAAAAAATCATTTTCAAATAATTTGATAATTATTTTAAAATTTAATTTGTTTAAAATATCAAGAAAATATTTCTAACAATTTTAGATAATTAAAATTAATACATTTGAGTTTAATTATTTAATGTCAAATATTCATAGTTTTCAAATTTTCAATAAAGCATTTATAACATTTAAATTTTAAAAAAGAATTTATAACAAAATTTAAATAATTAAAATTATCAAATTTTAATTTAACTATTTAATTTCAACAATTCCCAGTTTCAATAAAGCATTTGTAATGTTTTTTTTAAAAGTTTAAAATTAAAAAAAAGCATTTATAGCAATTTTCAAATAATTAAAATAGTAAATTTGAATTTAATTTTATAATCCCAATTATTTAGTTGCAATAAAACATTTAATTTATAACATTCAAATAAAATTTAACATTAAATGCTTTTGTTTGAAATACAAATGTTTCTTATTAAAATTAGGATGTATTGCATTTTTAAATAAGACACATTTTTAAATAAATACAAAATCATCCCTTCTATTTGTTATATTTTGCCTCCATGTTTCTCTTTTGTAGGTCTCTTGATTGTTGACTATTTAAATTTTCCATATCTTTATAGTGTTAAAGAAAGAAAGAAAAGAAATGAAAAAAGAATAAAAACATAATAATAAATAGAATAAAGTTGGCAAGGTTGGCAATAGATTTGAAGTATATTAAAGATTTTGGTGTTTACACTGAAGTCTTAGTCAAGACCTTTTAAATTTTCATTTATCCCAATCAATGATCTTAAAAGAATGATATTATGTAGTTTAGTTGTGTCACAATTATAGAGGGTTTTGTAGTGAATTGACAGCAAGAATTAAAGGATGGTAAGATTGAGAGAAATAATATAAAATGAAAATAAAAAAAGTAAATTAAAAAAGGTAAGATTGAGAGAGAAATAAGATAAAAAAAATAACAAAAATATTTTAAAGAGAAAAAGGGCTATGCACTGACAGTGTAAAAAGTTTTACACCGTCATCCAATCACAATCCACTATGTATGGTAAGTTTGTTGACTTTTAAAAAATTATCTTAAAAGTCATACCGACGGTGATTTATAATTGGATGACTGTGTAAAACAGTTTTACACTGTCAGTGCATCACCATTAAACTCTATTTTAAATTCATTTCTAATAACAAAAAGTAACAAAAATATTTTAAAATGATAATATACCTGAAATGGTTACATGAAAGTAACAAAAATATAAAATTCATATTTTAAATATTTTGGTACTTGTACTAAATTGTTGATAATTTGTTAACCGAGCCAATTGTTGGATAGATGTCAATCTGATTGTACATGTGTTATTTGACATGTGAGTAGTGTTGCTTCTTCTTTCTCTATATAACTTGTTCGTCTTTAAAATAATTTATTTTGTCTTTGTTTCATAGTCATTCTTTGCCTTCTATTTTTTATATTTTGCCTCCATATATATTTCTTTTTGTTATTGTTCTCTTGATTGTTGACTATTTAATTTTTTCATATCTTTATATCACCTGTGAAAGAAAGAAAAAATCATAAATGAATGTAAAAATCACAAAAGGGTGAATGTAATTGGTACACTGAAGTCCTCTTTTCTGGTATACCAATTGTGACTTTTCATCAAATGTAAAATTTTACGTTTAAAAAAATATTTAAGAAGCCAAGCTTGTAAATGTATGGCCGAATAGAAACTGACGGCAGCACCTTTTTCTTTCTGGCCTTTCAAATAGCACAGGCACGTTGGATTTTTGTTCAACCATGCACAGAAAAAAAAAACGAAAAAAATTACATGGTAAGATATGCTCTCTTGCCGTGGCTGTAGAGTAAGCAAACTACGTGAACTGGCTTGGGAGATGCGGATGAGAATCGAAGGTGCAGTGATAGAGAAAGGCCACAAGAAGAAAGTTTAAGAACAGTACAAACGTGCAGAGATGACAAGAAGGGAAGGGAGTAACAAAATTAAAGTAAAGAAATCATATTATATAATCTATCTATATATTATATAAAACACAATTGCTGACTAGGACTGGTTATCCACATGTCACATTCTGGTGACATTTTATATAATATATTGATATATTGATTGATTAATTGATTGATATTTTATTCTTAATTTTAGTATCATTAATCAATTAATTAATTATTGATTAGTACAATCATAATCTTAATATTTATAAGACATTTAATACGTTTATAATTTTCTTTCCAGATTATTATTATTATTATTATTATTTAATATTTGATTAGATTTCATATTATATATTCAATTCAATGTGGAATATAGTGTAAAAAAATTATTTGTAATAAAAAAAAGAGTTAATTACACTGACCACCCCTAAGGTTTACTCTTATTACACCTAGTACCCCTCCATTTTTGAACATTACTTTGAGCACCCTAAAGGGGGGGTAAGTGTAATATTTTTTAAACCTGAGAGGGGGGGTCAGTGTAATGATTTATGCCTATGAGGGGGGGTTAGTGTAACGAAAGTCCAAAAATTAGGGGGTTTTCTGTAGGGTTCAAAAATGGAGGGGTGCCAGGTGTAATAAAGGCAAACCTCAGGGGGTGTTCGTGTAATTTACTCTAAAAAAAATGCTAAATCAATTAGCATTTATTTGTAGGCTGTATCTATGGACAAATAAGACAAAATCAATTAACATTTATTCAACAGATTACTTGTCCAATTTAATTGCAAAACGCTTCCATTTAAATACTCATACTTCTTCTTCGGAGTCTTTAACGTTTTGGCATCTTTTACAAATTCTTCTTGTTGAAGGTATGTCTTTTTGAATGCTGTCATCTTTATTTTCTGCTTCTTTTTTTCCTATTTGAACACATTCTGTTGTAGGATTTTTTTTCCTATTTAAACGCGTTATACTAGAGTGTTTTTGTTAAAAAACAGAAATTCCTTCTTCATGGATGTTTGTAAGGAAGATGAGGACATGATTGTATTCGTATGAAGTTGGAGACAATATGAAGGTCATAATTTGTCAATATATCGTTAGTCATGCTACTTGAGATTTTGAAGAATCTCACAAAACTATTGATCTCTCGATAACTACTTTAAAAACTATTGATCTATAACTATTAGTCTAATTTGTATTTTTTTTATCAGGTTGATGTCAATAAAAATACTCAACACACTAAAAAGTAGAAGAGTAGTCTTGAAGATGTAGATTTATAAGTATCGTTGAAGCATGTGAAAATTAGACATCAACCACAAAAATGACAAAATTATTAGACATTAAGAAGGAGCCTTATGAATGAATAGTGAAAATTTTCTGGCTTTGATTTATGTAATTTTTTGTATTTTTGGGTTGCAATCAGATGTATATTGACTTTTGTTTCTAATTTAATGATTGTTCATTTCTTTAACTATATTAAAGACTTAATAGTCAATTGGATTGTATTTTAATTTTTTTTATAATTAAGTAAATTTTACTCAATTATGCTTTTTTATTTTGAAAAGGAAATAATCAAATTTGAATTATTTATTTCCTGTAATTTGTCTTGATTTTGTATTAGAAGAAATCTCTTAAATAAATAAAAAATATTTTTAAAGGTCACGATTTTAGATTCTCTATCATAATTTGAATTCAAAAAGTAAATAAAAGATATATTTTAAAAGTTCATACATTCATTTATATGAAACTTCTATCAGTTTTTTGCCATGTTTTTGTTGCGTGGGTTTAAGATTCAATTTAGCAAAATCGTGACTATAAAATGAAATAAACTTTAAAATTGGATCTATATAGACAGAATATTTTAAAGACTATTTGATTTAAGAAAATGTTTTTCTGTTTTTGTTTTCATTCTTAATTATTATAATGCTATTTTATTTTTAATTTGTTTTTTGATTTAAAAAATTTATATAAGAATAAAAATATTATATTCCATGATTGGAAAAATAAATTAAATTGGAAAAATATATCCTTATTTATTCAGTTTAAAAATATATTAAATTGGAAAAATAGATGTAAATTTAATCAGTGAAGGATAAAAGAAGAAAGAATACTAAAAATATGTACTTATTAATTGCATTAATGATTGAATATAAATTAGTGATTTGTAAATTCAAAATGAAGTGATATATTCAATAATTTATTTATTTAGTTAAAAAATATATTAAGTTGGAAAAGTAAATGAGAATTTAATCATGAGAGATATATAAAAGAAGTAAGAATATTAACTTCTAACTACATTGATGGCAAAATATAAATTAGTGAATTGTACATTTAAAACTAAATAATACATGTGTATATTTTATTTATTTAGTTTAAAAATCTATTAAATTAAAAAAATGTAAATTTAATCAATGAAAGATAAAAGAAGTAAGAATCATTTACTATTTCTTGCAGGCACCAAGTAAGAAGAGCAAGTTCGACTATCCAACATACCAAATAATGATAAGTCAAATTTTCCTATATTACAAATAAAAAAGTCATTATTATTCAAATAAGAAAAACATGAAATAAAAGTAAAGATGCTTAGCTCTGATTTTAGTATAGTATATATAGTATATACGGTAATTAGAGTTTATTTCTGAACATAATATATTATTTTCTATTAATTTTATTAATTTTAATATTTTAAATAAAGTAATTTTTAAAAATTAATGATATTATTTGAGCGCATATTTTGAATATTAAATTAGGAAATTTGATTGATTGATATTAGATTAAGAAATTTGGACACGTAAAGATTGATATTAAATTAATTCGAGCTGCATTTTTTAGTGCAACTTATTTATAAGGTGATGGGACAATTGACATGTACTATTGGAGTGATTTATTTGTGTATTATTCAAAGAATGTTGATTTCATTGTTCATCTCTTTTTAGTTGAATCTTAGTCATTCATTGTAAAGAAACTAAAAATCATCTTTTTATTTCGATTCCACATTATTAAATATTTAAATTAATATTTACTAACTTTCATTGTTTAAAATTTGTTAAAAATGTTTTTCTTGAAAATTGTTGTATTAGATCAAATTAAACTTAATGTGATATTTGATCAAATTTAATACAAACTAATGTGAATATGATATTGTACTACTGGCTTTTAATCGTTTAAGTATGTGTTATTAAATTTACATTTTTTCATTCATTCACTTAATTTTGTTTTCAATATTTTTTTTACAGGATGTTAAATTAATATCTCCATAAAAGTGATTATAATGGAATGATCTATGAGTTATTTTTGATAAAAATAATTTTATTATTATTTTCATCTTGAGTTTATTTATGCAGTTTCATTTGTTTATACAAACTTCTTTGATTTTAGGATAACAATATTTTCAAAATTAAATTTAAAGTTGTATTAAAACTAATCACATTTAATTATCTTTTATTATTTCTTATTAATAGATAAGTTCTATACTGCGGACATTTGAATTGATTATAGATTTTTTTTTCCAAATATCAATATAATATTTTATATAATCTAAAAAAATTATTCTTTCAAATTTACCTGTGCATCGCACAGGTATTATCTAGTAAAAAATAAAATTAGGATTCACGTAAAAAAAAAAAGCATACTTGTTACGTTTCAAATCAAGCATTTAATTTAAAAATGTCTAGATTCAAATAAATCCTTCAATATTATTCTAAAATCATTCAAATCATTTAAAATAAAAACAGACTAAAATTTGGAGAATTAAGAATTATTACCCTTAATAAGTTACTCCCGATTATTAATTATCATTATTTTTTTTAATAAATTTATATATTAATAGCATTTTTGAAATCAATGAGAATACCTTATATATAAAAGTATATTTTTAAATAATATATGTATATGTATATATAAACAGGAAATAAAAAATATGTTTTAATTATAATATGCACAGCTCATTCATATATTAATTGATTAATGTAATTATTTAATAAGGAAATCAAAAATATTTTCAAGAGTAATGATTGAACAAAAATTAGCAACATATTAATTATTGATATAATTGAAACTAATTATAATTCTAATATATTTTATAATACTTTTGACAAAATAATATTATTGATATAATATTTTTTGGGGAGAAAATTCTCAATTTAATTAGTTAATTAATACTCAAAATACTTGAAATCTGAATTTAATTAATTAATGTCCAAAATATTTTAATTATTTTAATTGTAGAAATTTCTAAATTTACTGATTTACCTCAATTTCCTATTTTGATTATTTTAATTACCTAAAAAATATTATTTCGAAATATTTATCATAAAAAATATTTTTTCAAAATATTTGATTTTTTATAAATATAAAAAGTTATATTTATTTTAAATATTTGTTTTTTATATTATAACAAACACTTAGATATATGTGTATAATATTTTAAATTTTAATTTTTATATATGTGTATTGTAATTAAATGTTGTATAAATCAAGCATTTAATTCATTCAAATCATTCAATATTATTTTAAACTTACAAATTAAAAAGGTCACATTAATTATGAAATGCTACATTTTGAAATTCGAATTTTCTTAATATGTTAAAAAGGAGAAAATAGGTTCATAAATTTAAAAAATGAGATAAAGATTTTGAAAGAATTAAATGCTTGATGAAAGAATAATTATTGCACGTTACATTTGTAAATTTGAATTTTTTTTGTGACCTATTTAGATGCATATGAAATTACCAGCCTGTCCTTAAAAGTTTTGGGGGTAAAATTTTTGGCTTGGTGTATATTCCTTTAAGTAATAAATGATTCGAATTTTCTTAATATGTTAAAAAGGAGAAAATAGGTTCGTAAATTTAAAAAATGAGACAAAGATTCTGGAAGAATTAAATGCTTGATGAAAGAATAATTATTGCACGTTACATTTGTAAATTTGATTTTTTTTTGTGACCTATTTAGATGCATATGAAATTACCAACCTGTCCTTAAAAGTTTTGGAGGAAATTTTTTTTGGCTTGGTGTATATTCCTTTTAAGTAATAAAGGATTCGAATTTTCTTAATCTATTAAAAAGGAGAAAATAGGTTCTTAAATTTTAAAAAAAGAAACAAAGATTATGGAAGAATTAAATGCTTGATGAAAGAATAATTATTGCACGTTACATTTGTAAATTTGAATTTTTTTGTGACCTATTTAGATGCATATGAAATTACCAGCTTGTTCTTAAAAGTCTTGGGGAAAATTTTTTTGGCATGGTGTATATTCTTTTAAGTAATAAAGGATAATGGATTGAGTCATTATTTAGGTGGGATAATGAGATTTTATATTTAGGATATAAAAGAAAAATCAGTAAAAGTACCATGTGTTGCTTGGTTCGTTTGGTTCATTTTTCGTAATCGGAACTAAAAACTAAACTAAACCACAATAAAAATGTAGCTTTTGTGTTTTTTTAATGAATAGTAAGATACACATAGTTGTAAGTATACAATTATACACCATTTGAAATTATATAAATCTCTTTATAAATAAAGTTATTCTAATTTATTTTTACTATAAATACATATTTCAATTTTTTTTTATTTTTAAGTGGAAATGCATCATTGAATAAACATTGAACAGAATTTAATTTTGCATTAAAAAATTAAAATTAAAGGCTACTGAAAATAGGAATAAGAAAGAAAGAAGAAAATAATAATAAAAGAGCGATTTGTGTGTTGCGGGTGTTTCTCCCTGCACATGCAGAGTAGAGACTCTTGTTCCCCTTCACCCACCGGCTTTATCCAATATTTAATGGTAATAGTAACATCACACATATATATCTTGGATGATTGATTGTGTGCCAAAAGCAGAAAAATCTATCGAATGTTACCCCTTTCGTTACATATATTATTAGCTCAGAACCACTCCTCACCCAAAGCTCTTAAGAGGTATCGTATCATTTATCACCATTCACTATACTATTTATTATTATGTCAAAGGTTGATTTGCAATTTACATAATTAAACCATAGATGTTTCCTCTTTATTCATGTAAATTGTGCCTCTCGAATCCACTGGACACGAATTCCTTGCTTTGACTGTTTCAGTTGACTTTCACTTTGTTCTAATGATGATTTTGCTTATTCACGGTGGGAAATTATTTGTTAGGGATAAGGGGAACTGGTTGCGATAATTCATAATTCATTCTTGCTTTTGCTTGCTTTCTCGTAAAATTTATGTTTCTGACGATTACGACGATGTTTCTGGAACGTGGAAAGGGTTTTGAGTGCAGCGAGGGGGGTTGTTTTAGTTTCGCAAATACTCTTCAGAATTGAGAATGTTATGATGTTTTGCCAAATTCCCTTGCCCTGGAACCTTATACATATCAGCAGTTGGAAGGTTGTTGAATTTCTTTAATTTAGTGCCTCAACACAACAAACCAAACCCCATTTGAAGGTGAAACCTGAGTTAGGTCCTGCTAGAATGAACTTCTCAATAAATACTTATAGGAGAAAAAAAAATAAGAAGGTAAAATTAATTAAACTTCTATGATAAGTTAAAATTAACTTATGCATAAACTAATTTGTAAAAGATATCTCATTTAGCCGCTCCAAAAGCTGATTTTAACTTTTGCATAAGCTAATATTAACTTACTAGAACCAAAAGTTGTTGGCACAAGTGGTTCGATACTTGGGTCCCTTAACCAAGGTCCGGGGTTCGATCTCCGACTTGGACATGGAGTCGCAACTAGAGGTATCACCTTACCCCAAAATGGGCCGACCTGGTGGGGGGGGGGGGGGGGGAGGGATTAGTTGGATGCCAAATAAAGCTTAGCTTGAGTCAACTGCAGTGTATTAACTTTCTACGTGAGAAATGAAATAGATTTATCTTTGACTGATCGTTGTTTCATTTTTTTTTTCCTTTGCTAACAATGATTTCTAATTATTTATATGAAAAATGAAATCTGAAAATTTACTCATTTTTGTGGCTATAGCCTCTTTTTTTGTAGGATTGACAAACACGGGGATTTTATGAAGATTTTGCAGGAGATAAGATGCTCCAGCATTACAAAATTTTGTGTGTTTCTGTGAATAGTTATGTATGCCACAGCCAGTGCACTTTACATTGACGAAATGGGTTATGCTATGAGTAGACTAGAGATAGAATCCGGTCTCTGTGAAGATGGAAATGCCATCCAAGAAGATTCTAGTAGTGGACAAACTAAAACGCCATTAAAAAATTTAGACAATGAAATTGCTCAGATAACAAAGTTGAAGTCAACACCCCATCAACAATTAGTCCAAGTTGGAACTGGAAGGCCAGAGTTGCCTGTTTCTCCTGTGAAGATGCTGGCAGGTCGGGAATCTAATTACTCGGGACGGGGAAGGTTTTCTTCAGCCGATCGCTGTCATCTTTTGAGCAGATATTTGCCTGTAAATGGTCCCTGGCTTATTGACCAAATGTCTAGTAGGGCATATGTCTCCCAGTTTTCAGCCGATGGTTCTCTTTTTATTGCTGGGTTCCAGGTAAAATGTTTTCAGCTTCAACTTTATATGCATGATATAGTTTTGATTCCAATTAAATTACTTTGCAGGGAAGTCACATAAGAATATACAATGTGGACAAAGGTTGGAAAGTTCAGAAGAACATTCTAGCTAAAAATTTGAGATGGACAATCACTGATACATCTCTTTCACCTGATCAACACTATCTGGTAAGTTACTGTGTTCTACATCCTTTTAATCCATTGTTTTTTTCTCTGAAGGTACTATTGTATAATTCTACTATTGTCAGGCAGACTCAGGCTTTTTTCTTATGGCATTTGTACTCTTCCATTTCAGGTTTATGCCAGTATGTCACCCATTGTTCACATTGTAAATGCCGGATCTGCTGAAACAGAGTCCCTAGCAAATGTTACAGTAATCACAACTAATGCTACTCTTTTTTCCCCTCCTAATTTCATAAATATTGCAATTGCTTTAAATGCTACCAAATATTACAGAGCAATAGATATTAAAAAAATTGATTTTCATGATATGTGTCAATCATTTCTGGTAGATTTGGTGTATGGATTTTTTTTTTTAATTGTATTCCTTTCCTGTTTGTAATATATTTCTTCAAATACGCAGGAGATACATGATGGTTTGGATTTTTCATCAAATGATGATGGAGGATACTCCTTTGGAATTTTCTGTGTGAAATTCTCAAAAGATGGGAGAGAATTAGTTGCAGGAAGTAGTAGTGATTCTATATATGTATACGATCTTGAAGCAAATAAGCTCTCACTTCGAATTTTAGCACACACGGTATTGTTACTAGGCCTAAATACTGCGTTTATTTAGCTATATGCTTTAGGCTATTGTTTGATATCTATTGGTATATGTAATTTTGTTGCATAATGAATTAAATTTCATGATTTCATAATATAATTGCAGTCTCTACAAGCTATATAGAATTGATTGTGCATAACATGAATGGGCAGTTTTATATTCTGTGTGATAGATTGCTCAACTGAATATGAACCACTCTATGTATTGGCAGTGCCTTTACATTAGTGCATGTGAAATTTTATTTGAGATTGTGTTTCATTGATATATTTGGAAATAGAAGTTAAAACGTATAATAAATTTGGAGAACATGGGTAGATTGTCGTATCCTAAGGAGGAATCTTGATTTTATTCCTAGATTCTTTTTGAGCTCACAATGCTAAGCCTATGTTTGCTTAAGTGCAATAATAAATTTGGAGAACATGGGTAGATTGTCGTATCCTAAGGAGGAATCTTGATTTTATTCCTAGATTCTTTTTGAGCTCACAATGCCAAGTCTATGTTTGCTTAAGTGCAAAATCAAGATCATTTGAGAGAATAACTTTGGTTATGAAATATGGAATTACTACTTGTAATGAACAGGTTTTCTGCACTATCTTTTTGGCTGAGGGGTACATTGAAGGTCTAATCCATTATTTGCCTTTGAAATATCTGGAAGACTAACAAATATGATTCACTATATTGTTGTAGAAGAAATAGATAATCCAGAGATGCTATGAATAACCTGGCTGGAGAACGGAGAACCACACTGCTTCTTAGTACCCCTACCTCCCCCCAAGCTACCAAAAGAAATTAAAAAAAAATGTCCAAGCCAAAAAACATGAATTGGATTGGACTTAAATCTTTTTTCATTTTTGTGCAGAAATTATTTTCCTATCGTGCTAAGTTCTGATGGTTCAAAAATCTTAATCCATAAAGGTTTTCTAACATTTGGTTTTCATTTTATGTTGCAGTCTGATGTGAACACTGTATGCTTTGCTGATGAAACTAGCCATCTTATTTACTCTGGGAGTGACGATAGTTTCTGCAAGGTTTGTTCTACACCATAAGATGGCTTTTTTTTCTGTCAAGATATTATGTCCTTTTTCCCTTTGAGTATCACAATTTTTGATTTTATACATGGAAGCGGTGGGAACCTTTTACATAGGAAGTCAATCTCAGTCATACGAGGTTAAATAAATATTGAGCCTGAAATTCCATATCAAATAATTAGAGTTGTTTCGTCCTTTCCCCCAATTTTTGGTGAAGGACAAATTCTAATACACAAGTTTGGTTAGGTCTGGGATCGGCGTTGCTTAATTGCTAAAGGCAAGCCAGCAGGGGTTTTAATGGGACACCTTGAGGGCATTACATTTATTGATACCCGAGGAGATGGACGTTATTTCATTTCAAATGGTAAAGATCAAACCATCAAACTTTGGGACATACGCAAAATGTCATCCAATGTCACCAGGTATGCTTTTTTTTTTTTTTACCAGGAATATTCTGATTTCCACAGTTCTTGAATTGTAAGCTTATGACATGTTTTGACAAAAGGAAATAAATAATGGGTAAATTAAACTTTGGGCCCATATTTTTGCCTGATTTTACTTTGTCACCTTATAGTTTAAAAAGTGTGAATATAGCAATGGAGAGATAAGGATCTATACATTTTGCTGATTTGGAATTTTTTAAATTAAAATAAAATTTAAAAAAAAAATACTCATGGTGATAGTGTTTACTTATGCTAATGTCATCAAATGGAGTAATGTGAAAGATAAGGA
The DNA here is from genome assembly GCA_026413185.1 of Pueraria montana var. lobata. Taxonomy (NCBI): domain Eukaryota; kingdom Viridiplantae; phylum Streptophyta; class Magnoliopsida; order Fabales; family Fabaceae; genus Pueraria; species Pueraria montana. The sequence continues at coordinate 65,651,390 of CM048647.1, read as the reverse complement.
CATGTGAAATTTAATAAGAAAAAAAAAAAGTGCTTGTAAACTACCATGTGAAATATGTCATGTCATCTTATGCATTTAGTCAGAGTGGGAAAACAGCAATCAATTGAGCTGATAATGGAAAATTGAGATGGTATATTGTTCATGACTCAATCTTCTTAACACATGTCTGGAATAAATAAGATGACTGAAGGTCGTATTAGGGTAATATATAGCTTATGAGTATATTGCTATGCTGCTGATATATAACAAGATACAGATTCAGTTATGCCCACATTTCCGTAAGTTATCATGGTGGAATTTGAATTTATCTTAATTCTTAAATGAATCTATCAGTTAATTATGCTTGTGAAATTATATTTATCAGATTATGAGGCTGATTATTTTTCAATTATCTATGAAGCATTCTCACTACATTCCATCGCAATAAATGCAAAATACTGGAAATTTTATATAATTTTGTTTACAGAATGATGTGTCATGTCGGACTCATGATTCTATATCCATTTGTGTTTGCATGACCGTGTGGGAAATTGAAGATCTTGGAATGATTTTCAGAATTCAGTGTTGCATGTGATATTTATAGATTAACCTAGCTAATGATGTCCGTTCCTTTCCAGGATTATGATATTTCTAGATGAAATTGTTGTCAATGCAATGACATACTATAACAGAATTTTCTCTCTATTCCAGCAATCCTGGGTATAGGAGTTACGAATGGGATTACAGGTGGATGGATTATCCACCCCAAGCAAAAGACTTGACTCACCCTTGTGATCAGTCAGTGGCTACTTATAGAGGCCATTCGGTCTTACGCACTCTCATCCGCTGCTATTTCTCCCCAGCGTTTAGGTGAGCACTAAGCTTGCATCGCTCTGTAATTATTCTTCCTTTTCTTGTCATGGTCCTCTTTTGATCTTTTTCTTTCTTAAAGCTGCAATTGTTTGTCTGAGTCAACCAAACTGTTTGTAAAAATCTGCTTGTTTATTTTGGGGGGGGGGGGGGAGGGGTTTAAGAAAAAAAGTTGTCAGGTTCATATTTGGACCAGCATGCAGCTTTCTTGAGCATATTAATTATTGTATTTTTAAACTGTTTTTTCCAACAATATTTTTTGACTTTTGAATTGTTGGGGATTTGATTGATTTTGTTAACCTAATGTTATTTTCAAATTTACAGCACTGGCCAGAAGTACATCTATACTGGATCACACAACGCATGTGTTTATATATATGATTTGGTATGTATTTTAGTTACTACTACTCTAGCATTTTATCCATGTTATGTAATTGGGACAATATTATTTAGGTACAAGTTAACAAAAAAGTATATTTCATAAATCATAACCAATTTTTATGACACTAATTTCCATTATATTAAACGGCAATCCACCCTTTTTATCTCTATCCATGTTACTTTTTTTGAGGTAAAATTGTGGATTATGATATATTTTAAGCATGAATCTTTGAGCATGAATAATAAGACTACAGATTTCTGTCATCATTACCCATACAATGGCTTGCTTAAAAGGAAAGCACTGATCACACCGTGATGAACACCTTTGCTGACTCTACAAAAATTCCACGACGTAGCTGCTGTGAATAAAATTGTAGAGGAAGAATGGTGTAACGTGATGGATATCCTCTTAGCCACTATGCATGAACATACTTCATCCTAATCAGGAAATTTTGCAGTTAGATTGAACTGCTGTTTGTTGATTTAAAAAAAAAAAAACACAACAAAACAAAAAGTTCAAGTTGGTTCTGTTTTGATGGTAACTTTGATCATTCAACAGGTGAGTGGAGCTCAAGTTGCGACACTGAAGCACCATAAATCACCTGTAAGAGATTGTAGTTGGCACCCCTTCCACACTACGCTTGTTAGCTCTTCTTGGGATGGAGATGTCGTGAAATGGGAATTTGCTGGGAGTGGTGATGTACCAGCCTCTTCGACTAAGAAGAGGGTATGGACAAGACATTTTTATGAACATTACCTATGATGTCAGTCAAATCAGTTATGAAAATGATCTGGGAGATCCATACCCTGTTGTTAAATGAAGTTGTATAGGATGTTTTGACATAATAAGGCATGACATGAACTCCCACAAAATCTTGGTACATAAATAACAATGTAAATTGAGATTGGAATTTTATTCATTAGTACGCTGTGCCTGTAATAAATAATATATTGTACCAATGCGTCATTATATGGTGCGGTCTTCTTGTGGTGAACCTACACTGCTGCATGGTGCTTTCGCTGAAGCATTTATACGTACACTGTACCCCTAATTTTTATTGTGGAGCACCTTTTGTAAAGATCAGGAATAAAGCTAATAATGCTTCTGGTTCCTTAAAAGTTAGGTTGTTCTCCTTCATATAGCTGGAAAGCATAGAAAAAACAGTGATAGCATATATTTGCCAAAACGCCACTGCCTAGATGCCTATATATATTACTGTGGTTGTGCCGTTGTGGGTGTCATGAGAATCTTAATTCATGTCTCATCCTTTGTTGTCTTGTCTTGCTAATTTATCGTATTATTTTCTTTGTCATGATACCTTGGTTCCTTGATTTTGATAGACCTCATAATAATTGTTATAGAAGAGCGGGTTGATTTATACTTGCCTCTTAAAAAGCAAAAGTGTTCCAAAATGCTATATTATGAGTTTTACCTTTTAAAGAATGGAGAAATTTCTCACACTATTGGCGTGAGATAGCTGTTTCTCGGAAAGGGCCACACTTCTGAAGGCGCTATCTTAACAAACAAATTGTAAAACTATGGGGGACCCTTCTCTCTGCCAGGCTATTGGTAATGAAGCAAAGTTGTTATTCTAAACTACAAACAAATTATGAGATGATAAAACGTAAGATTCCATAAGGAAAATGACTGAAATGTCGAGTAAATTAAGTACACTCAGTACTATGAAGACAACAAAACATGGAGGGTTGGGTTGGGGCCTCCCACAGAAAAAGGCTATAGGTTTTATTTTTTTTGGCGACAACGGTCTGATAAAATTTTAAGAAATACTTAATTGCAAAAGATTGCTATTTACTATTTCCCAGAAGATTTTCTCTGTGAAGATTAGGGGTAACAAAAAATTCCCTGTGGATTGGCTAAAAATTAATTTTTTTGATAAAAGTTAAACTTTGTGATTATGGGTTTAATCATATATTAGCAGATATAGACATGCATTATGCCAAAACTTTTAACGTGTAATCTGATCTAGAACATATAATCTAACAAGGCAACAACCCGAGACAGACAAAGAGTTAGACACAGGAGTGGCAGTGGCCAGTGGGTTTGACAATGTGTGTTAACTTCTTTTCGATGTGTTAGTTTTAGGTTGTTTAGCTGCGTCATGTGCCCTTTAGTAAGTTTAATCCAACCAATATCTAAACTCAGTTCTTTTTTCTTGTTTTCTATTCACATTTACTTTTTTCTATAATGCTTTCACATTAGCTGCTTCGTGTGCCCTACCTAATCTCAGTAAATTTAATCCAACCCTACCTATTCTCAGTTCTTTTTTCTTGTTTTTTCACATTTGCTTTTTACTATGATGATTCCTTGTCGCCACACTCGCGCACAGAGAAGGAGGAAAAAGAGAGAGATCCAGACCCAAGACTCAAAAGGCTTACATTTGCCATACAAAAAGAGATCCCCCAAATGGTATGGTTTGTCCCTACAACCATTTTCCATTGTAGGGAGCAGCTACTCGTGCTCATGGAAAGCTAAAAAAGCTGAAGAAACGGTAATTGCACCGAATGGCCACCACTCACTCCACTTCCCCCAAAAGGATAGAATCTGAAAATTTGTGATCATGTGACACACAATTCTTCTAAAAATAAGTAAAAACCGAAATGATGGAACAATCACCAATTGGCATATAATGGCAGTGGTATATACATCATTGCAAATTTTACATTACATCTATTCTCATCCAATATGTACCGAAGTTATGAATGGACCAGGTGCCATACCACCGTAATCATTTGGAGCTTCTCCCATTAGCATTTTAAATGAGCGAAAAATAAAAAAAAAGTGTCCCAATGCCAAGATACTAGTGATGACAATAAAGATAAAGAACAATAAAATTGAAAGGTTAAACTTAATTACTCATTTGATCACTATAAAAATATTTATGTTTTAGTCCTTACAACTAAAAATTACTCCTTTAAGTCTATACATATACACTTTTTAATCAATTTTAGTTGCTGCAAGGTGTATACATGTGTAAGGATTTAAAACAAGTAATTTTTAGATGTAGGAACTAAAACATAAAAATTATGCAAGTATAGAAATCAAAGTAATTAAACCAAGGGAGTATTTCACAAGAGATGACACAATAGAGTTTCAACCGATAGAGATAGCATGATAATAATGATCAATAACTTTTTGCTTTGTTTTTTCCTAATGGACTAATCATATTACATTAGTAATATAGATAATAATCATAATCATAATAACATATAGAGCGAGCATCAGACTTGAGAAGCTCTTGGATCAAAATAGCAAGAGTATCTAAACCTAATCCAAAAATATTCACAATCATCTTATTCATTCCCCCATAATAATTATCACAAAATTAAATAATAATGAATCAAAAAGGCAAGAAGAGAAGGAAAGGTATATGATTTTGACTTGATGGGCCGGGCCGGGTTGGATGAGGATCAGTCCTTCAACTGGTTGCACTGCGTAGTGGGCCTGGTTTTCTGCTTACCAGCCCTCAAGGGGCAGGGCGTCTCTACGGGCGGGACCATGCAGTTATACTGCAGACACAGGGAGCTTCTCTCCGGAATCACCGCCGTGGGGCTTATCTCAATCCCCGTCAGATAGTTATGCTGCAAATAAAGTATCTGAATGCTCGCGTCCAGCAACCGCTCCACGAAGCTAGCCGGTACCCGACCCGTGAACCGGTTGTTGTTAAGGTAAAGATTCTGCACGCTCGCCAGCATCGGCGATATCTGACCGGACAACCGGTTGTAGCTGAGATCAACGGTCGGGATCGACACCGGATCCATGGGCTGGACCGGGCCCCAGAACTGGTTCCTTTCTAACTGCAGATTCGTGAGAGGGAAGGAAAAGATCCGGGCCGGGATTGGGCCCGTGAACTTGTTGAGGCTGAGGTCCAGATAGTTGAGCTGGTCGAGGCGGGCCAGGAGGCGGTCCATTGGGCCGGTGAGCTGGTTCCAGGAAAGAGAGAGGTACTGCAGAGAGGGAGGGAGGGAGTTGGGAGGGAGCGAACCGGAGAGAGCGTTGTGCTTGAGATCGAGCCGGGTTAGTGTGTGTGACTCGAACCGGGGAACCGAACCGGAGAGGCGGTTGTGGCAGAGGATTAGGTTTGTTAGCTCCGGTAGGGTTCCTACGGTGGGAGGAATGCGTCCGGTGAGCTGGTTGTAGCTGAGATCGATGGTACGGAGGTTGCGCAGCTCCCCCAGCTTCGTCGGAATTTCGCCGGAGATGAAGTTGCGGTTGACGCCGAGGAACCTCAGGTTCTTCAAATCGGAGAGGGATTCCGGGAGACGCCCGTATATCCGGCCGGGGACGACGGTGAACTCGGCGAGCGTGGAGAGCTTGCCTACGGCGGGGTCGAGGCGGCCGGTGAGGCCTGGGGAGCCTGCCCTGGGGTCGCCGAGGTTGAGCGCGATGACCTTGTCGGAATCGCAGTAAACGCCGGCGAAGTTGCATGGGTCCGCGGTGAAATCCCAAGAGGAAAAGAAATCGGAACCAGGCATGTCTTCCAAGGCTTTACGAATGTTTTGCAGAGCGAGGAAATCAGCAGGGTCCAAAATAGCCTCCACTTGTAGAAAGCAGAAGAGAAACACAAGCAATGCATAGGAAGCAGTGATGCACTTCGCCATTGAAATCCAATGGACGAAGAAGCAGAAAAGAGGGTTTTACTTTTATAAGTGAGAGGAAACTAAGGTTCAATGGTGGATGGAAGTGGAGCAATCAGCACCTAATAGTCAAAGGCTTTATTTAAAGAAGAATGCGATTAAGCTTGGAAGAAAAGCAACTCACTGTATCTGAATGAATCTTTTTGTGTTAGCTTCTTAGAGAAGACGCTAGGAAATGGCAATCACTACCATAAGCTGCTGCTGCTGCTACTTCTGCTTTTTGCTTTGTTGTACTTGGTACTGTTCTTTTCTCATCCAACCAACCAAAGCTGCGTTAATCAATAATGATTTTATTTTTTTTATGGCTACAGTAATTTTTTATTCTTTTTTCTTTCTTGGGAACAGTTTCATCAAACGGTTGTCCGAGCCTATTTGGACTCCGTTCCTCGGCCTCGGATGACACGTCATCACCTTCTGCAGCCTTGCTTCGGCTCTTGTCTCTCCCGAACCACAAGCCAAATCATTAGCTACAGCAGCTGTCAAAATGATTGGGTCGCTACTGCCACCTTCAGCGACACGGGAAAAAAATATGACACGTGTTAATCATCCACCCTTGTCCAAGTTCAACCAAAGGTGTGTAAGAAGGGACACCAGAATTCTTTTGGTTAAATATTAAAATAAATTTTAACACGCAATTTTCCATGTTTGTTATTTAATATTTAATGAAAAAGTATTATTCCCTCTTATTCTTTTTATCTGTCGTTTGAGATTTATGTGTAGAAACTAAGAAATAGGTTAAATTTTCTTGATTCTAATAAAGTAATAATGAGATTTTCTATTTTATCCTCTTTTTATTTTTACTCAATAATAAATGCATGTGTAAATACATTAAAGATTAGGAGAGAAATAAAGGTATAATTGATAAAAGAGTAATTAATGTGATATTGAACTTTGCAAAAGACAGATAAATAGAAGCAAAACTTTTACAAAAATCCGACACTTAAAAAGAAACGGAGGGAGTAGTTATTTACTTATATGAGGACACCTAATCCTATGGTTGCAATAGAAATGAACTAAAGATAAAAAAATAAAAAATAAAAAGAGAAATAAAATATTATTATTCGGATATATAAAAATAAAATTAAAAAGGTTTAATTATAATTTTTATCCTCAATTTTTATTTTATGACAAATTTTACCCCAACAAATTAATTTGACGTATTTTATCCCAACTTTTTTAAAAAGTTACAAATTTTACCTTCTATAATTTTGCTGACGTGACATGCTAAAATAATTATACTTTTTATCTTCAAATTTTTTACTTTTTCACAAATTTTACCTCTAACTTTTTACTTTTTGGTGAATTTTATCCTTATTTTTTATGCTTATGTCAGCATGCCACATCAGCATAACAATAGAAGATAAAATTTGTAGCTTTTTAAAAAAATGGGGATAAAATGCTCTAAATTAATTTGTTGGGGATAAAATTCGTCAAAAAGTAAAAAAATTGGCGATAAAAATTACAATTAAGCATATAAAGTGGATAATTTTTAGATACCTAAATGTGTAGAAGAAAAAATAAAAAAAAAATATTTTTTATTAATTAAAAAATTAAATTTAATATTTTTATGTTATAAACAAATTTATTTAATTTTTAAAAATCTAGTTGTATATGTTAAAGAAATATTTTTTTCTTTTTAAATAAACATTAAAAATTTATTACTGTATTATTTTTCTTGTCTCCTTTTCTCATTTCCTTACTGTCTACTCTATTATTTACACTTAAATAATTAACCAATGTCAAGTGAGCCAAAAAGCCCAAAAGCCAAAAGCTGGGTACCAACATTGTCAGGAAGAGACCTCGGGCAAGTGTGGGTTTTATGTGGGGGCTTTTGAGTGAGTGAGTGAGTGCCAGCTAAGTTATGCAGTTAATTATCAAAGACGTAAAATAGGGGTTATCTAATTTCACCCAGTTGTTGTTCAATGCTTCTTCGAGAGAGGTTGGTTATATTTATCTCTGCTATGGTATGGGACCTGGCCTATTTCATTACTATATAGCAAAATAGATCATAAATATAAATATAAATAATAAATGTGTATTCCTTTGTTTTGCTTCCAACTCTGTTTCAAGTAAGGAAGATCGATCACGGTTCAAAACATCAGGATTTTGATACTTGATGCATCAGTTTCAGTACTTCCATTATTAGCGTTAATTGATTGTGATCCATTCTTGCTTGGACTTCAGGCCCCTCACGCAATCGCATAGCATAAATGTCATTAAATTAGAGACTCAAATAACTACTACCCTGACCATTAAGTCACCCCTCCCCCAATCTTCTTTTTAACATTAAAAATCAACCAAATATCACAAATAGCCATAACTAAAAATATTCTCTCTATCTTTTTTTTTTTTTACTTCTTGTGATTGCCAGCATACGCATTGTGTGGGAATAAACCAATAAACACTTTTTACCCTTTTTTTTTTCTTTAGCTTATAAGAAAATAAACGCACACTAATATGAAAGGAGGTGGTTTGAAGATGAAGTAAGCCGAGTCAAATGCAGTTTTGGTCAAAGATATATGCATGCTCCAAAGCTTGTTTCGCAATTCACATTCTGCTCTGAGCTTTCACCAATTACCGTGTGGAACAAAGAGTTCATGCCCCCCCTTTTCTCTTGGATACAGAATGCAAGTCAACATAACAGAATCAAATTCAGTTATCATGTGCTCCGCTACGTACTTAGGGAAAGTTTGTTTCGTTTTCATAAAATGTCCACCTTTTTACCTGTAGTGGTCTATTTCCATCCCTTGTTTACTACCTCTTTTCTTTTGCGTGGGTCAAAAGCCATACGGCTGTAAAATCATTAAATCAATTTATATTTTCAACCACCCAAATTAATCCCAAATAGGCCTATTTGAGGTTGCTGTAAAGGTAGATATATATCATATATGATTTTCTATCTACAATAATGTTTGCTAACCATCACCCACTGACCCGCAGTTGAAGAGTTAGTTTAATAATAACTATACCCAATTTAAGAAAAAAAAAAAAGAAAAAGGAAGCCTATTTTTAATTACTATTAGCCTACCACTCTGCACTCTTCAGTGATTAATTTTCTACAACACGCGGTTACGTCGAGAGCAAGTTTTGTCACAACCCCGCAGGACAATTTCATGTTCTATAATTTATTGTTCTCTAACCTCTAACCTCATACCCGATTATGATTTTTGGTTAAATTGATGAGTATGGCCTATGGTAGGAATCGGTGACAATATGGCAGAGGGGGAAATTGCGAGTTAGCTCAGACAAAAACATAAATGTAACAAAAACACAACCTGGCTAGATAGAAATGTGTGCACCCCAAACTCAAATCCAGCCAAGCAACATAAAGACAAAGATAGAAAGCATTTTTTTTTTTTAATGAATGTAAAAGAATGATGTCTGTCTCTGATGAGTTTGGTCCCAATGCATACAAAAGCGAGCAACCATATAGTGCTACAGTTTATATATAGCTATCCAATTAAACCCACCCCACATCAATTATTTACTATGAATCGTGGGAGGCAGTTCAGAGAAAAAAAAAATCCCACATGACCCCCAAATGGTCCACTTAGAAGTTGCATATATACACCAACCACAACAACCAAAACAACTACTTATTCTGGTACATGTAGTCTTCAATTTATGGAGTTTGAGGCACTGCCTTTTGAGCCTTGGGTGGTGATTACTCTATAGCTGTGTGTATTCATCCCGCATGCGTATTAATGTAACTTCGTTGTACTGTCTTTTTCATCCAGCTTTCTGCTAATGCTAGCTATGATCCCACAAGGTTATTTTTCCACACAACATTTTTAATTTTAACCCTCTTAATTCCCATTGAATAATTAGTTTTTCCTACTATGCATAGATGACAAATCTTATGCGGAAAATATAATTCAGTTTAGTTGAATATATATAAGGTTAACAAAGTTTGAACGAATCTTGATAAAGTAACTCGTGTGTCTTAAACGTAGTATGAAGATTGAATTATTTCTATACCTTTATTGACATAATTTCTATACCTAATATAAGGATGGTAGCAATTATACATGTGAGAATTTATTTAATATCTTCTTCTTCTTCTTCTTTTTTCTTTCTTTTTTTATTATCAAAATCTAATATCTTCATTCTTCAAGCTAACGGTCAGAGATTAATCATTTTAAGACATCAAAATCACTAAAATGATTTCTCTCTCTCTCAAGAAAGTGTTTATCATATATACAGCCAAGAATTACATCTGTCAACTTACTTTAAAAACTCAACTATTATATATTGTGTCAAATTATTACTTTTAGATTTATTTAATTTTTAATTTCATTAAAATAAACTTTCTTATACTACCAAGCTTGTAGTTTAACGTATTTAGAGGAAAAGCTTTGTCGTCCAGAATAATCTTACCTAGCTTTTCATACAAAAAAACCTTATGAGTATTATTTTTTTTGTCTTAGGTCTGAGACTACATGTGTCTCCCAACTCACTGGGTCAGATAATAATCTCGCTTGCGGTGTGTGGCTGCCGTTGGCACAAGGGAAGAGAATTATGAAGTAATGTTATTTAATATTGTTTTGTAGTTTGAATTTAATTTGGGGGTTAATTTATATATATATATATATATATATATATATATATATATATATATATATATTACTCTAATTGCCTAGATAATTTATTAAGTTTCATAAACATCAATAAAATAACATTTCCTAATACATTAATCGTATTTTTTGTATACTGAATGTATAAAAAATATTTTTTAAAATAATAGCACCAAATTAATGTAATTTGTTAAATTTGACAGATAATAATAATTCCTTAAGATTTATGCTTTGCTTGAACCGCTGGATTATAGGTGGAAGGATAGAGGATGGACAGAAAAATGAAATTTTTGGCTTTCGTCCTACGATTGGAGTTACTGAAAACGGGATGGATGAAAGAATAAAGTGTGAGGTGAGGCCTATATTTTTGAGTAACTAGTATCTCACCCCCTGCGATGCAGGGGTTTTTCCTTATTGTAAAAATATAGAAAAAATTAAAATGATGGAAAATAAAATAAAATTTAAAAATTAATAATTTTATAATTAATCATTTATTTTTTAATTCATATTATATCATATAATTTATACAATGTAACTAATATGTCAAGTTTATTAATTTATTAATTTTGATCACATCTATTAGATGACTTAAAAATTAACAAATTAGTAGACATCTTTTTTGGGACAAATAAATTATCTCAATTTTTTATTATGAAATTATCTCAAATTTTCATATAGCATTGCTTTGTAAATAGACATTTTTTAATTAACGGGCCTCCTTCTAGTAGCAGACAACGCTAAAAAGGCACAATTTTTTGCAATTGAAGTATATATTTCATCTAATAATCCAGAGAGTAGTGGAATCTAAAACGAAAAACAATGGTGAAAAGTAGATTTTGAGTCTCTCTGTTGAAAAGTAGTTAATGAGGAAAAAGAAAAAATTAAAGAAATTTTTTTAAAGAAATGTTGAAGAAGCCAACGAAGAAGAGAGTAACAATTGTAAAAAAAAAAAAAGGCCTGAAATATTATATTAATAGATAGATAGATAGATTTACTTTACTTGATGTTAATCTTTCGACGGTATAATATTAATATTTTTTGAAACATTATAAACTTGTATATTACAAATATTATAAATGATAAATAAATCAATTATTACAAATTAATACTTTTAGTTTTTTGTTTTATTTTTAATTATGATACTATTATATTCAAAAGCTAAAATTTATAAATATAATAAATGAATGCATAATAACTAATGAATGAATACACAAATTTAAATCCATCATCAATGACATCTTATTATGAGTATGATATCATGTTCCAATCACATTTAATCTATCTACAAATTCATATAAAATACTAAGTTAGGATATTTTTATATAATATTTACTTGTGAATTTCCTTTAAAATGTATTAATGGGTTAAAATTCTCTCACCTTATTTCTCCTCCATAAAAAATAAAATATAATAAAAATAATTTTTAAAAAAAATTGCAATTTAAATACATTATAAAAAAGAAAATATAATAAAAATAATTTTTTTTATATAAAACGTAAAAATTAGTTTGAATACATTGTAAATATAAAAAAAGTTACACTCACAGGGTTACCCATTCCCTAAAATAAAAAAATAAAAAGAAAAGAGAGAAAGAGAGAAAGAGAGAGAAGGGATGAGCGGTAAATGGTTGTGCAATTGACATATGTTACACTCAAAAGTCTCAAATATTCTATTGATAGATTCGTCCGATTTAGGAAGAAAAGGTAAAGGAAAGGTAGTTTGTATTTCAAAAGTACTAATTTATTTTTATTTTTGCATTTTTTGTAAGATATATTTATGTCATTTTATATATATATATTTATTAAGGAAGTCTAGCTGAGTTAGTTGAGTATGACGCGTTAGTTGTTATAAAGTTCCTGTTTTTGATCCCTACAGATAAAAAAATGCACATATATTTTTTATTTTATTTTAGTTTTTACATAATTAAAGAAGAGAAGATAAAGCTTTTAATTTTCTTTTCTTTCATTTTTTTTCCTATCAAACAATCTAAAAAATATCTTTCCTTTCTTTTTCTTTTTTGAGAAATGTTATTTGTACAACAACATTTTTTTTGTGTTTATCTCTTTCTTGTATATCATTTATTATGTCATAATGATGGAAAAAGATAAAAAAAAAATATTGTTATATAAATTATTGTATGAATAAATTATTCTTTTAAAAAAAAATTATTGTATGAATTATTTGATGTGTATGAATTATTGTATGATTAAAACTCTAAATTCAGTTTCCCCAACCTTTTGCTACCGGTAAAAGTGTTAGTAATTTCAGCTAAGAATTTTGTTTTCATCACATATACAGAGAAGGAAACATGTGTGCAGCTGGTTTGGTTAAGTTTATCTTCTTTGATGTTTGCCCACTGTTTCTGCTTCCCTTTGTTAGAGCAGATTCCAGTGGTGTTTCTTTTCAAAGAACTTAATTAATCTTCTTGTTTGTTTACGATTCCCATGAATAAAAAAAAAATCCCACCTCGATTTCCTCCCTTCTTGTGTGTATTAGATTTTGTATTCGAGTAATTTAATAGTAATAATGAATAGATTTTCTTATTTATATTAGCAAACATTTTAATAAATGTATTATTACAATTTACTTAAAAACATTAAACTATTTATTTAATACCTTAAAGATTCATTTGATATTAATTTTAGTTATCAAAAATTATATTATGTCAAACAAGTATCTTAAATGACAACAGAAAAAGGTAATTTTATGAAGTTATTATAAATCAAAATTTTTATTTTTTTGTCTTTTAATTTTTAAAGGCCTTAAAATCACATATACGTGAGATAAATTTTAAGTTAATAAAAGAATAAATGAAGAAAATTAAAAGAATTTAACTAGTAAAAATTAAAAACATTATCATGTAAAAATTTAGGTAAATAACTTTAATAATGCGTAAAAAATACTTATTATTTAAAATCTAAAAACATTTTTGGACCAATTCATTGTATGAACAAGAGAAAAAGTTTTGGGGCCAGTTATTCTTTTGGAATTTTTTTCTACCCAGCAATTGTGTCAGGGCCTTTACTTTCTGCACCCCATTTTTGCTTCCTGCACCCCCTAGCAATAATGAAAGTACAAAATTACCCTTCATTAAAAAATAAGGGCACATTTCCCTCACCTCTTCAGAACCCTAGCACCCCGTCCCTGTTTCGACGCAGCACCTCCTTACCTCATCCTATTCGGCACACCCTAGTACCCCGTTCCCTCCACCGCAACACCCTCCCCTCCCCTGCGACAAGCCACACTATAGGTGGTTGAAGGAGCGACTTATGAAGGCGCATTGCTCATGGGACGCTGGAAAGGTAAGGCCCTTCTACTGTATGCTTTTGTGTTCCGTTCGTTGGGTGGGTTAGTGGTGCCACAAAGGAATTTGGTTGCGGAAAAGTTGATCCAGAAATATATATTCTGGAACGGGCATGTCGGAAAGAGTCCCAAATGATATGTATGTTATGGAACATCCATTTCGGAACATGCATGTTTTGTTATGGAATACGTTTTCCAGAACATGCATGCTTTTGCTACGAAATAGGTTTTCTGGAAAAGCAAGTTGTGTTATGGAATAGGTTTTCTAGAAAAGCAAGTTGTGTTATGGAATAGGTTTTTTGGAAATGCAAGTTGTGTTATGAAATAGGTTTTCTGTAAATGCAGTTGTGTTACGAAATAGGTTTTCTGGAAAAGCAGTTGTGTTACGGAATAACGGAATAAGTTTTCTGGAAATGCAAGTTGTGTTGCGGAATAGGTTTTCTGGAAAAGCAAGTTGTGTTACGGAATAGGTTTTCCAAAAAAGCAAGTTGTGTTACGGAATAGGTTTTCTGGAAAGGGGAAATATACTCCGGAATGCCTGTTTCGGAATGTATACTTTCAAATCAGCCTTTCCGGAACGTATTAATCATTTATTTTGAAAAATAGATAAGTTAATTTTGATTATATTTTTGGAAATTAGATAAGGTATTTATTAAGTTGTAGTGTTGTGCAATATGTTCGCAAGTCACTGTCCTTGATCATGATCTCATGATGAAATGAGTAATATTCATTTGTTTGTTGCCTAGTAATCATTTTGGTCCTTATTTTGTTCGATTAATATGAATTTTAGAAAGATTAATGTAATATAATTTTGACAATGAAATTGATATAAAAGTTTATAAATAGGAATTTAGATATTTGATTATTCTTGTAGAGTAATTTAATTAAAAAAAGGAATGACTGTAATAGTTTTATGACATTTATGTTTGGTTGATATATAAATGCAGATGCCACAAACAAGAGGTGGAAATGTTGCTCCTTCTGAACGTGAAATACCTACTGCATCTGCACATTGGCGGGGTCGAAGGGCTGAAAGAGTAGATAATGTTGATCAACATATGGAGGATGTGGAGGAGGATGTGGAGCATGAGGTTGTAGAAGCAGCTGAATATGTTGTATTTGGCGGTGGGCCTGAGGACACATCGTTGTTGACGTCATATGGTGATCATGTAGCTCATGATTTGTGGGATGGATTGGTATAGTAGTAACTTTAACTGAATATTTATTAAAATATATTAAGATTATTGTATTGATTAATACTTGATTTGTAATTAATTATGAATGGTAAATACGTGTAGGATCGTTGTGACCTCAAGATAGTATCACATGGAAGAAAGCTGAAATTGTTTGGTGCCCCACATGAGCAGATACAGGGTGTGATCAATGATTCTGGCTTATTCCCATTGACGAAATGTAGCTATGTAACTGTAGACAAGGGATTGTTGTCTGCTTTTGTGGAGAGGTGGCATAAGGAGACTAACACCTTCCATTTGCCAGTGGGAGAGATGACAATAACATTAGATGATGTGTCATCATTACTACATATTCCCATCACTGGAGCTTTTTACAATTATGAGCACATGGATGCTAACGCGGCCAATTTTGTATTAGTGGAGTTGCTTGGTGTTACAGAGAAGGAAGCAGGTTTGGAGACAGCGTTCACTAGAGGTGGACATGTCTGGTTAACTTGGTTACGGGCTGTGTATACCGAAAGGTGTAATCAGATGCAATGGACACAGGCTGCTAGGGCATATTTGTTGCATCTTGTGGGGTGTACCATATTTGCTAACAAGAGTTCAACCTCTGCTGAAGTGGCATTCTTAGAGCTTTTCCGTGACCTCCAAGGGTGTGGGGGTTATGCTTGGGGTGCAGCTGCGTTGACATACATGTATGAGCATCTGGGTGATGCTAGTTTTAAGAAAACGAAGCAGCTAGGTGGTTATGTCACTCTTTTACAGGTAAATAAAAATCATTTCAAATACTTTGGTATTAAATTCATTTACAAATGTACCAACCTTAATCTTCTGTTGGTGCTGACACAGGGATGGATCTATGAGCATTTTCCTGATATTGGGATGAGGGAACTTGCTGGAATATACACTGAATTATTACCACGTGTCAGTCGTTGGGAACTTGCACAACTATTATCCCTAGGCACATACCGTAGGCAAATAGATGAGCTGACATTACATGGAGTGTGTTGGAGGCCATATGAGGAGCACAGGATAGCTCGTGCATTTGACATGATATCGTTGTTCTCTGGATTCATTCGGTTGGGCCCACATATGCATCTGCATTTGCCAGAGAGAGTCTTACGGTAATATGGATATTGTCAGACTGTTCCTCGACATCCTTCTGTATTTTTTGCCGAACCTACCACTCCGCAACAAATGGATGATAGGTGGTTGCATTTTGCCTAATACTTGATACAGCCGACAGTTGAGGCAGTGGATCCCTATTACCATGCTCCAGGGTACATGGAGTAGTACTACAGGGTATCCCACCCATTCGTACTACCATCTCATGGTGCTCCCCCTCATATTGTCCCACCAGTGATACCAGAAATGGGACATCAGACAGATGCCATGGAAGATCAACCCGAAGCCAGCACCCAGGGAGATCATCCTGCAGTTGTAAGTATACATAAATGTATAGTTTGACGTAATTATATTGTAAATCAATTGTGCTACTTACTTGAGTGTTTTTTGTTTTTGTTTTTATAGGCCATATGTCGTAGGATTGGTACACACCTACAACGCATGATTGATTTAAGGATGGTTATTGAAGGCACTGATGCATATTCTGAGACAGAACAGGCACTAACACTAGCACGTGGAGTAACTGAGGGTGGAAATGTTTACAGCAGGAGAGGTGGTGGTGGAAGGAGAGGTCGGGGTGGTCAGAAAGGATGGGGAACCGACATTTGATGTTATTAATTGTGGTTATCGTATTCACTTAGTACTTCATTTAATGTTGATTTAATTGTATGAACTTATTGACTTAGTACTTACTTTGATGTTATTATATGTCGATGAATGGACATGGTTATTATAATTGGTAGAATTTCTCTCATTTTTATTAAATAGGTTTTTTTAAGTCATTTGAATATGTCAATATTTTAGGGGAGGTTCTATCAAAATTTTAGAAGAAAACCCTAATAATAAACATGAATAAGACTTTGCATAGGTAAATCACAACTAATGCATAGGTAAATCAACATTGAAGTCATATTGTCATTACAAATGCATAATCAATCATCCGCAAGGTTTACATAATCGCGTGTAACCCTAATTAATTGTGAGAATTGTTGTATCCGACCAATGTAAGGGGCCTACCATTCTTTGGCTGCAGGATGGCAATGTGCAGACCATAACACACCAGGTTCTTGTATTGGACAACGATCTTTCAACTGAACCTGCATAATATAAAAGAGTATAAATTACAATGAAGTTGATGAAGCGAGTCAATAATGATCAGGTATTAATTAACAAGTAGCAATTGATTCACCTGAACAAAATGATTGCCATTAACATGACCTAGGCACATCATTCGATGCACTAAACTATCTATGGGAGGTTGACTTCTTAGAGGGAAGAATGTGATGTTTTGCTTGAGAGATAACAAAACAAGTATCACATTATACCTAGATGCAATAACATATCCCATATCTGGAAGAGTCATCCACTTATCCACAGATGCCTGTTTGAATTAAGTTAGTAAACACAAACGAATTAACAAATAAATAGTGTAGGATCAACTTGTAGATAATAATAGCTTACCATTGAAACATCATCAACAAGTAAAGATCGCTTTATCTTATCAAAGCGATCATAACCCCCAAATATAGTCGCATACTCGTCACGCCACTGTCCCAGCTCTTTATGCAAGTTGTTACGTACTAGAGGCCAAGAATCTTCACCCATACCTAGTAAGGCAGCAATAGCCCGATAACCACAATGATTATCTACTTTTACATTAACAATGTCCAAAATATATGGATGAATTTTTACATTAAATTGATCTAACATAGGAACTTTTCTCTTGCGTGTTGATTGTTGAGATGATGTTCTAGTTGCCCTCCATGTGGATGAGCTGTCATGCACAGATTGTAATGCATCCACATGCTCGAAGTAAGAAGGATCACACTTAGTAGATCTCTCTAATATAGTTGCACGACCCTTCTGTGAACCTTTAGTTTTGACCTTATCAACAGGTGGACACATTGAAGTCATATCAGGGTATGCAATTTCACAAAGTTTATTTTTAATAGTAACTTTGCCAACTTTGCCAACCTCTTTAAAACGTTTCATAATAACATCCACTTCTTGCTGCACAGACAACTCTTCATATTGGTCATTTGAGGACATGTCATTAAAGCTAAGTCTGGTCCAATAAACATGAACTACATCAAGTGGTATGCTACCTAAGACATATCTAGCTAGTTCACATGCACAGGGTAGGCCATGGGTAGATCTTACTATGCAACCACAACGACCACTATCAACACCAACAAACCTCACTCGATCAAACTCATCTGCAATATGATTCAATGCGTACCTTGAAACAAAGCCGCGTAGTCTCTTATACATTGTGATATTAAAAGAGTGACCAACGACATGAATGTTTTTCTCAAATGAGGCTCTAATTTCATTATGTTGTAATACATCAAGTTGTTCATTGCATCCCAGCAATTACACAAGTCCCCCATGCTAGTTTGAAGCAACCTCTTCAAGCTCCAATGTGCAGACTCAACCCTATCAAAAAACAAAGTCCACATTAGTTTCAATTGATTCATCGTAATTTGCAAACATTATTATCTATATTTGTGTTTAGTAGTTCAATACCTGTTGCTCGTTGTGTTCCCTAAGTGCATCACTTTATCTGTCCAAGCCTTTACAAATTTTTCCTTGTGCGAGATCAACCAAGTATGTTTGACATAGTCAACAAAAATAGTCCATGGTGCACAAACAACTTCAAACTTTGTCACATGATCTTCATAATCAGACTTTGAAGGATAATCCATAACACTACACCATGCATCCATCACTTGGTCCCATGCCTCTCTAGGAGTCACATACATCTTGCACCTCGCTTTCACATTCTTGCCAATGTGGAATTGGCACAATAGATTATATGACTCAGGAAACACAATTTTCACTGCATTCATCAAGGCTATATCTTTGTTAGTCACAAACACTTTTGGCAATTCATCTACTCTAACAAAAAGCCCACTAAGCCTCTCAAGTGCCCAAACAAAGTTATTTTGTCATTCTGCTTCCATATATACAAAAGTGGCAGAAAATGTCAACCCAGTAGGCGTCACACCAACAATCTCAAGCAATGGTAGTCTATATCTGTTGGTTTTCTATGTATTATCCATCAACAATACTATGTTAAATGCATTCAACAATTTTACTGCATCAGGATGTGTCCAAAAAATGTCACGCATTACTTCTGATGTATCATTCATTCTATGCCAATGAATATACGTGTCTCGTTCTAATAAATGCATTAAATGTTGCATTTCAGTTATAAGGCCTCTTTTTGATGTCCGATATGCAGTTCTAGCATTATATACCTGTTTTATGGTGGTGACATTTTTCTCATTGTGCTCTTTCAATGTTAGTAGAATATTTCTTGGCTTTACCATGCTCTTTATCATATCAATGAGCAATGTCTTCTCATCAATAGATAGTCGACCAGCATATGGATGACCAACCAATGTCTCAGCAACATCATGATTATGAGAGCCACACAGTACCTTCAATGTCCATCCTTCACCATTCTTTAGTGGAGTGCCTCTCAACCTAAAGGGACAATCACATTTTCTAGTCCCAGTAGTCGAGCCAACTAAATCCTTTTTGTATTTCCTATATTTGCTACCCCTTTCACATCCCAACAAAACAAATGTCTTCCTTCCTGCTTGACCATTTGCTATGTCTAACATCAAAATGACAATGACAAAACCTAACTCAAATGCAATGGCCCGAGCCCATTTCAATAGCTCATCTTGAGTAGAAAATACCTAAATAAACAACATAAAACACTAGTTTCATAAATCAATCAAGTATTACATACATTACATAATAATGACATAAAATATTTACCTCTGAATTTGTAAATACATTGCTACAGTCCACATCCTTCTTTATTTGTTGCTCCAATTGCATCCTAATTTCTTCATTTTCCTCATACATCATTAAATCTTTTTCCATATCCTCATACATATCAACTTTATCGGACATCTTACCCAGGTAAACATCCTCCATAGAAACTAAAATTCCAAAAAACATCAAAATTAAACTCAATAAAAAAACAACAACAGTGACTTACGAATCCGGAAAAAGCTTTATGGAATATACTTTTCCGAAAAACACTTTTCGGAATATTCTTTTCCGGAATCAACTTTCCAGAATATAATTTTCTAGAAAAAGATTTCCGTAATACACTTTACGAAACAAGCATTCCATAACATCCTTTTCTGGAACAAATTATCTGTAACATAAAAAAACAAATTCCGGATTGCTCTTTCTGGAATTGTTTTCTTTATAAACACATTCCGGATCAACAATTCCATAACCTTCAACTTATGTTCCGGAACAACTTCTTCGGATTCTTGCTTGTTTTCCGGATAAGCCATTCCAGAACTGTCTCACTCATGTTGTGGAATACCCTATCCGGAAAAGACCATCAATTCTGGAACACCCATTCCGGAACAACCTCACAAACTATCCGGAATGGCTAATCCGAAAATGACTAACCAATGTTACGGAATGACCTTTCTGGAAAACTTATTTTTCTGGATTGACTATTCCGAAATATTTTATTTTTCTGGATTTGGCATTCCATAATTTTATCCCCACATTTAAGGAACGCTTATTCCAGAATTTAACATTTTTCTGGATTACCCATTCCATAACATTTGTACAATAATTACAGAATAACTTCTCTGGAGTATACATTATAATTGAAGCTTATGGAAAACCTACTCCGGAAAATAATAAATGTAATAAAAAAAATTAATGTTACCTCAAACAGTAAGTTCACCGTTAAGGCTGCGCAGAAGGAGGACGATTCAAGCAGAAGGCAACCTTCCACAACATAATCACCTACTTCGTGGGTGAGTCGAAGTGAAGTTGGAGGCTGCGAACATCAATAATAGGGAGAGAGTAACGAAGTGAGTGAGTAACGGAGGAGCTTCAACCAACTTCGAAGTCGTAGGAACCTTACGTTTGAAGGGTATCAAGGGACGAAGAAGAACCATTGAGGTGCAGCAGAAAACCGATATTTTTATAACAGAAGGGCACTTTGGGGATATTATAAAATTTGGAGGTGCAAGAAACAAAATGGGGGTGCAGGAAGTAAAAGCCTAGTGTCAACTCCTTTTTGATTTGGGCTAACTAATTTGTCTGTCCATTAGGTGGTAGGAGACTTAAATAAAAAAAATGTAAAATATATTTTTAGTTCCTGAGCTATTTAAGGTTTTTATTTTTAGTCCCTCAACTAAATGTTGACTGGTCTTAGTCCCCAAACTTTTTTTCCGTTTGGCTTTTGGTCCCTACCGTCAAGTTTTTCTGTTAAATGATGATGTGGCAACAGATTTGTGGCCAATTTATTTTCTGGCGGTTTTAACCGTCGTAGGAAACATTTAAAATATGTTGAACCATTTTCTGATGGTTAAAAATCGCTAGAAATTGTTTTGCTTCTATTTCAAACATGCGCCCTTCAAACTCCAACCCAAAACCACATTATTTTACTTCATCAAACAAAACCACCATCACGAATTCAACATAACAGATAAAAAAACTGGTTGAGGGACTAAATTTGCCACAAATTTATTGTCACATCATCATTTAACAAAAAAACTTGACAGTAGGGACTAAAAACCAAACGAAAAAAAAGTTTGGGAACTAAAATCAGTCAACATTTAGTTGAGGGACTAAAAACAAAAATCTTGAATAGTTCAGGGACTAAAAACATATTTTACCCATAAAAAAATTATGGTCACTTCTACGTCACCATTGTTTTACTGGGGTTATCTTTACTGATTTAACCTAAATAACCTAAATAATAAAAAGAGGGTTATCCTTACTGTTAGTACTATTTACGGTATCATTGCTATATTCACATTTACTTTTATTAGAGAAAATAATGGATTTTTTTATTTTAGTACATTTAATTTCATATTATTATGTTTTACAAAAAGATTTAAGAGGGATATATGACTAAAACATATTTTCCATTGTCAAGTTTTGTTTTTATCGAATTATTTTTTTATGCTTTTTTAATTTAGTATTTTGCAGACATCTTCCTAGTAGCTGAAGTAAAATAAAAATGTCTGCAAAAATAATAGATAATGTAATTGATAAGATAACTAAAAGTTTTAAAAAAATATCTTATTTCCAAAAAATGTTTAAGATTAATACACACAACTTAAGAAACATTTAATACTATTCACAAGTAATACATTTAGTTTAAAATATTCTTATTTAATATCTATGATGAAAGTAGTTATAAAAATCTAGATCATGTTAAATAGATGTATATGTGAAAGAAAATAAAGACAAGTAGTTAAAACAAAGAGTTTTGGAACGAATGGAATATTAAGTTAACTTATTAAATTTATGTTAAGTAAAATTAGTTGTTAAATTAGGTTTATAAATGTAAAATGACTTGTTTATATAATTTCTAATAAAAAATAATATTTTTAGATTGTAGGCAAAAATATATTTTTGGATAATTATAATTTTAGGTAATTGTACTAAAAAAAATCGATAATTATATAGTGATTCATCATAGTAATTTATACTAATATAAAATTAACTTAATTTATTTTATTCAGACAAATGTCCTTAATATAATTCGTTTATTTCATTCAAAAACAAAAGAAAATATTTGATTAAAAAAAAAGAAGGATTTTAGTGAAACAATCGCGTACTCCTGTCTTCTTGATTTTAGAAACTTATCTGTTAGACTCTTACAGCTCAAGAGCTAAGAATTCCACACTATCCAAATTATTAATTTTTTGGACTGAACCGAAGAGTTCAAGTGCTAAACACTATAAAATTCGCATTTTCTTTCAAAGATACATACACAAAAAAAGACAAAACAAAGGATAAGGAGTAAACATGGGGAACTTCAATTTTGCCAACAGCTTAATTTGAAAAGAATCATATCATATCATATCATGTATGTATGTGACAAACTAGGCAAGAAATGTTTATTCATATCAGCACTATAATCCCATCGTTCAAACCTTTGGCGTAATCCAGAAAAGGACAAAAAAGAACAAAATCAGCTGCTCCATCAAAAGCTTCACATTTTTTTTTTATCATTTTCCCCGTTTGGCAATCATATACTCTATTGTGTGGGAATAGAACCACCAGCAGCCTTGATTTGTTGCTGCAGCTGCAACAATCAATACAAGGAACATAGTTCAGCACTATATTAGGATTCAAACAGCATGCATAACACAAGTCAAATAAAGGATAAGCATACGAAGCAACAATATCCGCAGATAAAATTAGAGTGAGATATTACCGTACTTACCATGAATAAGTGTTGAAGATGGTTCTTCAGTAGAGAGTATTCGTGTTGCAATTGGTGCAGACATCTCAGACACCTGCACCAGCACCAACACTTCTTTCTTAGTAATTCACCCAACATTTACAGTCAAAGCCATATGCCTAATATATTGTAAAGTGCTCACAAAGAAGCAAGCGATAAACATACTATATATTTTCTATCATTTAAGGCTCGATGAAAAGGGTATATTTGATAATCCACAAGCTGTCAATATTCAACTTATTTTCCTATTTAGATCAATTATTAGTGGCTTGTGGATAGCATATCTCCTTAAAGATGAACACATGTGAAAAATAGCTCACATTCACTTTAAAGAATCAATTTAATCACTGAAATTTTTTAACTAGAAATCAAAAGATTTATCGGGAAAAATCTGTGGCTTGTAATCAATACTAATCATTCATCAAAACACATACAAGCGAAGGTCTATGAACTGTGACAGCAGCTGCTTCATCTATCTGATGCAATTACAGTTGAATATATCAATGAAAGTTATTTATTTATCCTTCGATCTTAAAAAGGCGCTTTTTTTTTCGTTATTAGGAAAAGATTAGTGTGCCTGTATCCGAATTTTATAATCATTCTATATTATTACAGATTTTGACAAATCACGATTAATTTTTTCTCTTAATACAAGGATCTTCTCTTTATTTACAAATTTAGACAAATCACAATTAAATTTTTCACTTAATACATAGATCTTCTCGTTATTATAGTCAATCACGATTAAATTTTAAAGTTTTGTCTTGAAGAATCTGAATAATCCTCCCTTAATTTTTGCCCACACTTTCCATACATCTTCAAAGTAGAATTAATGTCCCAAACTATACATATTACTTTTATTTTTTGCCATTTTCTCTAATCACGGAATGATAGAATTTAGTTTTTCTATACAATAATATATATTTTTTATAAGTTTATTATAATATTTATAAAATGATTAAACGAAAAAAAAAACTATTCAGGGAAATTCTTCCCCCAAATTAAAGCTAAAATCAGTAGCCTTGAAAAACGCAGTAAAGATCTCCAAATCAAAATGGGTAGAGGAATCGATATGTTCTAGATACGGGCAAATAGTTAGCCACCCTTACAATCCATACCAAAAAATTCTGTCATTTATATTTTAGAGGAATTTTAAAAAACCACCACCATACCAATTTAAGATGTATATTCTATTCTATTTGTAGATCTATGGAAGTTTGTTAAAGTTTCAGAGAGATCACATGTGAAGTCCTATATTTGACTTGACCACCCAACAAACTTGGGGACTGAGGAATCAATGCAAAACCAAAATAATTCACATGATATGAAATATGAATGTTGGAGCAATAGCGTAAAGTGCACGTTCAAAGATTCAGAACAGGGAACGGGGGAGGAATAATATGTTAGAACTCACCCTTCCAGGTTCTTAGCCTCACAAAAAGCTCTGAAGTGAGCGCACACATTTTTAACTTTGGCAGCACCAATACTGTTCAACAAATTAAACAATATCACATATAAACAAAATTCAAAAACCTCTCTATAAATATATTTCCACATTCAAGTGGAGCAATACACAGAAAAAAAAAAAGTAAAATATATTTTTAGTCCATGTACTTTAAAAAAAAAACTTGATTTTAGTCCATCTCCTCTAATAGTGTATGGTGTTAATACTGTTAACGGAAATACAATTTTCGGTGGCTTAAACTTCTACAAAATACACATTTCTCATGTATTTAAACTCAAATTGGTCCCGATCCCCACTTTTTATTTAAACTCAACATCATTGACGACTAAAAATCGTTACAGATTATTAAATTTTTTTTCTAAAAATAAAGGAAATAAAACATATTTTACCAAAAAATTATACCAACATCTAATGAGTTTCGCAAGAATACATAACTCTTTTAATTATTTAAAAAATATTAAATTAACATTTTTTATATATTACACTAATTCTCTTGATTGTTTAGAAAATATTATACAGTATTTCCTATATAATGATGTAAACGTTAAAAATAGAGAGTTTATGTAATCTTAGGAATCTCAAGTATAGTTTACTCTAGAAAAAATCAAATCTAGTGACACCTGGCACTGCTTCCCTTGTACTGATGGGCATGAGCATCTATTTGTTTGAAATCAGCTGGGACTTGCTCTCTGCACAACAAGTCAAACCCAACCACCATTCATATTAATGTAAAATTAAACAATCACATAAGAGAGTGAGACAGAGAGAACAATACTTACAGACAACGTGCCATGTTTTTGAGGAGATTCTCAGAATCATCAAAGAACATAGTGATAACCTCAATCACAAAATCAGGAGTGCTCTCATCTTGCAGTTTCTGAAGCTGGCTGAATTGATCATCCAAAAAACCCTTCTCCCCGCCAACAAAAACAACCCATCAGTCATTTCCCCCAAAACAACAAATCCAAAATCGCCACTAAATATTACAACTTGAAAGCAGTAATAATCATCAGGGTTTTCACCTTATTTCTTATAAACAAATAAAAATAAAAAATACAATTTTAATCGTTTTCTTAAAAAAGATAAAAAACAGGAAAATGACCTTGCAGTCCCAGAGTCTCGAATGAATGAAAGAAACATGGGGACCAACGGCGACGTCGTATTGTGATAAATATTTGAACGTAAATAAAAAAGGAGGAAGGAACAGTAGGAATCAAAGCGCGTAGAAACAAACATACAAATATCGAAGGGAAGCGAACCTGTTGAAACATAGCAGCTTGGTGTTCGCGCAGCTTCATCTGCAACTGAACGACATCCATGGTCATTTTCTATGATGTCAGATCTTGACTTGAAATTGGAAAAATTAAAAAGGAGTTTTCTTTTCTTTTCTTTTCTGTGTGTCTCAGAATGGAAATTCCTGAATCCTGATCCGTAATTTGACCACTCACTACTACACCTTCTTCTGCTTGTTGTCGTTACAAATGCCTCTCTCTCTCTCTCTCTCCCTCCCTCCCCTTCTTCAAAACTCGGACACCCCTTCGCTTTTTATTCGTCACAATTATAAATAACGTGTCAATGTGTTTTTAATGTTAATCAATGCACTTAAATTTGGTTTTAATTCTTTTAAATTCCTTTTATTATTTTTCTTTCTCGTCATTTTTAATTCTCTTAAAATACTTTCCATTATTATTTTCTCGGAATGATTGGTGATGTGATGTTAATGGATATTTGTCACGTTATTATAAACAGGCAATAAAAAATATTTTTAAAATATTAAAAATTATGAAAATTAAAAATTAAAAGATAAAACTAAATGCAAACTATATTTTTTTTAAAAAATTAGCCTTGTAATAATAATAATAATAATAATTAATAATTAATATTTGAGATATAATAAAATAAATGTATATAAAGTATTAAAATTATTTTTTAATTTTAATTAGTAACTACAATTTTGCATGTTCCTTTTTAAAAAGTATTTTGCATAATTTAAATGTATTTTTAATATATTTTGCAATAATTTTATATTTTAGCTTTATTTATAATCTATAATAATTATAATAAAAGAAAATTTTATTTTCAATTCTACATTTTACAAGACTATTTTATTCTTCGACTGTTCTTAATACTATCCATTACTTTCTTATATTATTTCTCATTTGGTATTTAACCTCCACTCTTTCTCCCTTTTTATTTTATTTTTATTTTAAAAGATACAAAGAGGCATGGAATACTTCCCTAGTAATAGAAAAAGGAGATTTACCACTTTTGCCACATATATAGCCTTTATCTTTGGATGACAAAGAAAATAAAGAATATGGTTGTTAGTGATATATATAATTTTTCTATTTATTTCATTTGTGTTAGGATAAAGGATGAATAATGCACTCTCAATTGTTTTCATTTAATAAAGAGTCTTATTTTACAAGTTGAGTTTTCTATGTTACTAGAACATCTTTTTATATGAAGTTTTGAAGTGAGACACACGTTACATTAAGACATTGTCTTATGGTTAGACAAAGTGGATTATTTATATATCCATGTACATGTGTTGTTTAGTATTATCTTCGTCCTTATATATAGGACATTTTTCATTTTATTGTTTGTCCCTTTTTATAAGGCCCTCTTCCAATTGTCTGGTGTATTAATTCTTTTTTTCCTATAATACCCTTAATTAATTACAGTATTTTCTCTCCAAACATTAACTACTTTTAAGTGAGAAGCAATTAAGTGAAGAAAGAAATGAAGGGTAATTTTCAAAAATAGTACAAATAATTGACAAATTTAATGTGATTAACTAAATTAACTACTTTTCTTAAATGGTGTGAATTAGTTGAAAGGGTCTTATATATAGGGACAGAGGTAGTATGTCTTAAATATAGGAATATTTGTAAAGCATACAATTTGTTACATTCTTGGGATCATCCATGAAAGTGCAAAAGGAATGTTAACAAAATGTTCTACCTACTACTATTCTCAAAAGATGTGCCAATGAGTAAGAAGGAGAATAACGGTGTACTTTCTAACACAAGAAAATATGCTCCTTGCCACAAGATTTCAAGTACAAGAAAGACTAAACAAGTATGATGTTTGATCTTATTAGAATAACTAGTTGGTAAGAGACATTAAATATTGCATTTAATGAAGAAAGACGAAGGAAGTTCTCTAAATAAACACATGACAAATATATTACAAAAAACTTCTATAAATATTACATAATACTTGTACAAAACATAAGAGACTAATTTCAAAAGACATAGTGATCATTCTTAAGCTCTAAACTTTGTGAATTTTAGTTGCACTAAGTTATGAATCTCTGAGTGTAAAGACCGAGGCTTACATGTGTACATCTGTCTTACAACACGATAGATAATCAGTGGACCCTTACCCTTAACCAAATACTTTGTGTTTTTGGTGAAAGCTTGAAGAGACGTTGTTGTAAAGAATACTTGAATTGTTTGTTTAAAAAGGCAAGTGTAAAGACTATTTAGGATTGAGCCAAAAGTAACTTGAAAAAAAGTAATTATAATTTTGCATAAATTACAGTGGAACTTGACAGTTTATTAAGAACTGACATAATCTCAGTGATAGAGATAAATTAGTATAAAAACACCTTGTGTTACCTAGTTTGCTTATATTATTTATTTAACTAATCTTGTGTTTCAAATGATTTGTATGTCTTGATTTCACAAGGTCTTTAAATAAAAGGATTTCATAAGTTGGACTTTAAAAAGGATGAAATGTGTGATTTCATCTTTTTTTATTCATATAGAAATCGAACCTAGGTATAAGAGATTTACAATAACTCACGTGCACTATTCAATCAAGTAAGTTAGATTCTTTGGTAAACGTGTGATTTCATCTTCCTTGATATTAAATATAATGTAAACATATTGTTTTTCACTTTTAAACAAATAGATTGGAAATTAGAATTCTTTTGTTGGTAATGTTCAAGAGTGTTCTTAGTTAATAATTAATCAATAACCAATTCCTTTACAAAAATATAAATAAAGATTAGTGAAATACGTTTTTCCTCTTCCAAATGACTTTTTTATAAACAAAATCTAAAATTAATTCCTATTCAACATATTTAAAAAGCTAATTATCTTTTAATTATATATATAAGATTTTATTAATTGGAAATTAAAATTATAATATTAATTTATACACCTAAAGAGATATCAACATGTCATTGGTCTAAGTGGAATTGGATTTGAACCCCTTAAGTAAGGTCTCGGATTTGAACTTGGTGGATGAAAAAAAAAATGGTTAAAAGGAAAAACTTCACTAAATGTGACTAACCAATTTTTCCAATAAAAATTAATCATCAACAAAACTAATAAATACTCCTCACCAATGCCAATACCATAGTGAAAAAAAAAATACAGAGATAATTTTAATAGCAGGATCCAATTCCAATTGGAAAGCTTACTTCCAAGTTTAGTTCTATGTTTCATGAGTTTTCTTCTAAAACAATAAAACACTACTCTTTTATTGATCAAAATTAACCTACTAATTCATAGAAGTATACAACGAGTCACATTAACTCATCTAATTAATTATACATGTCATTATTAAAATGTTTTAAATAGTATATTTATATGCATGGTCATCTAATTTCAAATATAATAAGATTATTAACTTTTATAATAATTAATTCTGATTAGTTAATAAACTTTTTATATTTTTAAATAAATATAGAGTTGTAGATGACCATTATTAATTAGGATTTAGGTTCCAGTTTTCTGTTGATGAAAGAAATCTGGACCGACCAATCCTACCAGCCACAAATCATCAAAAAAAAAAAAAAAAAAATCCTACCAGCCACACGTGCTTGTGGATCCATATGATTTTCTGTTTCAATCCTAGCCCTACAACCACCTTGCACATTTTCCCATCGTATACCTGTCATTTGGTCCTGTCCTCAGCACTTTTCGATCTTGATCCGGGTCCAAATACAATACTATAGTTTGGTTGTCGGGTATTTATATGGTCAAATTTATACTACTACCTTCATTTCTGGTTTTTTTTTTTTATCATTTTATTTTTATTTTAAATTTTTGGTTATTTTAGAACTAGTATCCTATTTTAGCGATGTTCGGTTTTTTTTGTCTTTCTTTTTAAATATAAAAAATTACTAGTAATATACAAAATGAAATTAAGTTTTAGAAAACTAGCATATTTTATAAAGTTTAATGATAATGCACTGATGAAGTAAAACAGTTTTACACTGTTATCTAATAACAAATTACAATTGATATGACTTTTAAGATAATTTTGTAAAAGTCAACAAACTTACCATACATAATGGGTTGTGATTTGATGACAGTATAAAACTATTTTAAACCGTCAATGCATAGTCTTTTTTCTCTATTTTATATCTTTAAGATCAACTTTTTGTATACAATATTTTAAGTAGTTAAACACGTCTTATTTTTTTTTTCATGTTAGAAAATTTCTATAATTATTTATTATTTAATTAAAATTATTATTTTATTTTTTGAATTCATTTTTGAATAACGTTTAGTATTAATATTAATGGATAAAATGAAGTGAAAATGCTCATAAAAAATAAAGTAAAATCAATTATATAAATATATCATAAAAATTATAAAATTACGACAAAAATGTGTATATAGATAAGATTAGATTACTCAGTTTCAGTATCTTATTGATTAAAATTGTGCTGCCTCAATTCATTAGCATATATTGATGTTTGTAATGCGCTGGAGTTGATTTGGTTGTCACATTCCAAGAGCTGCCAAACGTATTATGGAAGATTATGCACCTGCACTTGTCTATAACACAAAGCAAATATTTGCAATCATCTGCTTCCAAGTAAGATATCCAAATCCTAAACAGAGTTTTTTTTAACATCCAAAGTATCTAGTGGCTTTCATTTTTGTGCTTTCCACGTAAGACCTTTTTTCACCTAAAAAAAACATTTGCAATTATGTAAAGTAAGGGACAGAAAAAGTATTTGTTTTTACTTTATAAATTTAGGTAGACCCTATTGGAGGGGAACGATAAATTAGATGCGATGTGAGTTAAGGCTCACAGGTAATACAATGTTTCTTCCTTGCAAGTAACTAAGTATTTGACTATATTACCATTTTTTTTATATATAAAAAAAAAACTATTATGTACACAGGTTGAAGGGTTTAATAGAATGCTCTTTTTTGGGCTCAACAAAGTGCAAAAATTTCAGTTTGATCAGGCAATATTTCTAGCTGCTGAAACCTTCATTCAGTGATCATGTGACTCCTATTCCTTTCAACTATTCAAAATCAAGGAGTTCTTCCCGAAACACTCTTCGGAAGAACGGCATTCGAGTTTTCTTCATGCCCTTAAAGCAGCTGAGGTTGCCATTCAGAAGCTGTACAACCTGCACCAAAGGGTCACAATTCACATGGTTAATAATGGTCTTTGTCATAGTCACATGCTTCATAATGGACTTTGTCATACACATTAAGGTACACAGGACACAGAACGGTTAGTGGGTTGAGACAGTTGAGTCGCATATTTCTGCCACTAAAAAGTGGACCACAATACATATGGAAGATATGAGTATTAGATGACATTATATGTCATAAACAACCACACATCATTCCTCATTAGTTACTACATCTAGCTAAGTGTGAAAACCTCAATTTAATTCTTAATATTGTATAGTCAGTTATTTAGTTTCTAATCTTACTATTAACTTTAATTTAGTTTTTTTTTTTTTTAGAAGACGTCATTCACGTTTTTTTGACTGAAAAACCATCATTCACGTTAATAAACAAAAGTAAATGAGATTTATAAAGTAAAAATTAAAGTGAAGTTTTAATGAAGTTATAGACTAAACAAACAGTTTACTAAAATCCACGTTGAAATTTGAAAAGAAATAGAGAACGTGCCTGTCTTATAGAGGGGCGACGAATTGAGGACTGTTGTATGCATAAAGAAGCAGCCAAGAGCATAAGATTCATTTGCCTAGAATCGAAGTCACCACCTGCTAGTGAAGGATCAATCAACTCCATGATATCATTTTTTTTCAGCAATGGTTTTGCCTGAAAATTTGTTAGGAGGAAAAGGTCAAAATCTAGAGTAACAAGATTAAGCCAGGGGCACGAGGATGAAATTCGTGTGTAAATATTAAATAGTAAGATACTATACCCACAACACAAGGCTTTGCTGTGAATAATCAAGTGCTCTTCGCCCACTCACTAATTCTAATAGCAATACGCCAAAGGCAAATACGTCCGTTTTCTCGTCTACTATGCCATGCAGTAAGTATTCAGGTGCTAGGTAACTGTGGCAGTCATAAATTGGAACCAGAGTTAATGCTTAATAGGAAGCCACCAAAGTTTTTAACGGAAAGTAATTCAGAAGGACACAAACCCGAAAGTTCCTTCAAATTTTGAAACGGTGTGGTGAGTCCAATTTTCTGGCAACCATTTTGCTAGCCCGAAATCACAAATCTGCGCAAAAATTTCGTAACGTTAGAATTTATTCCTGAAATATCTAAGTCCACTTACGTACATAACTTAGAAATAGTGCATTTTAAAAATGAGGGGACTAGAGGAGTTAATGATGTGACTGAAAGGAGGGAAGTTTCGTCCATCACATAAAGAAGAATCTTCCAAAAATTGTTTGTCTATGGGGTAAACACAAAATGCAGAAAACATAAGGAACCTGTGGTGATAATTATAGAATAGAATCAAACTTATACAAGAGAATCCAATGCATTCATTTCATTCATACCTGAGGCTCAAAGTCCTCCGTGAGCAAGATATTCGCAGCTTTTATATCCCTGTGGATAATTCTTCTTTGACATCCCTCATGAAGATATAATATACCCTTTGCTGTTCCTAATGCAATTTTGTGTCTGATACACCACGGTATTTTCTCCTTGGAACCTAATGTGGAATCAAAGAAATGAAAATTTTGATCTAAACACTAACAATTGGCTCAATAAATAATAATAAAAAGGGGAAAATTAGCAAGCAATTAACCATTACCATAAAGAACTGAAGCTAGGCTCCCTTTTTCAGACAATTCAAGAACTAGATACATTCCACCATCCACCCCATAACCAACCAGCTTAGCAGTATTGGGATGGTTTACATGTGCCATTACCCCAAGTTCTTGTAAGAAATCCCCTATGATTTCATCAGCTGTTCCTCTTGTTAACCGTTTAATTGCCACTAGCTGACGATTTGGCAAACACCCTTTGTAAACTTCAGCATAACCACCCTTCCCAATCAAATTTTCTGCACCAACCAACATAGAATTAAGAATTTAATTTAAATACACTCACAATATAAAACTTTTTTACACTATCATCTAATAGTCTCTTTTGGTTTCACGTTGAAAACACTTAAACACATAATGTGCGTAAAAAACGTGGAATTGATAAAGCTATATTAAATTGCTTCATTGTTAATGTGGAAATTTGACACGATTTTCCTATTTTCCTAAAACTGATGCATAACCAAACATACTATAATTAAAGACTAACATATATGGTATGATTGTAGATTTTTGTAACAACTAAAAATTCATTCAATGATTTCTTAATTCTAATTAATCTGAGAGCTGTATAAAAATTAAACTCAAAATTTGCACCAAGCAAAGCAATTCAATGTTCCTTAATGAGAAATCTAATTCTGAGGCTCTCTGCATACCTTGGCTAAAAGAATTGGTTGCAGCCTGAATCTCATGATGGGTGAAGATCTTCCATGGTGACCTGCAGGGGGATGCAGTTGCATCTAAGAGACAACTTGGGAGAATGGTCTCCCTCATGCTAGTGCTCATTCTTTTGGAGAGCTTGAGGACACTGAGAGGGTGCAATGTGTTCATCTGTTTCTTCGATCCACTCCTAAACAATTGAAGAAATGAATTCCACCTAGAAGCATGTTTTGAAAGGTCTTGAGACTCAGAATCCCCTGTAGGCTCTTTGGAAGAACTTGATTCTGAATCTGAGCTCCTGAAATAGTCCTCAAGGACAGTAACTGGGGAATCTACCTTTTCCTTCATTTTTTTTGTGACCCACAAACACATAAACCCTCAAGGCTCAAGTAAAAGAAAAGATATCACAAACCCACCAGGAAAGTGAGAAATTTCATGGTGAAGGATAACTTAAGGAAGACAAAAATGGATTTTTTTTTTTTCTACAAAGTAAAAATAAATTAAAAGATGATAAATTAAGAGCAACCCATGAAACATAAAATTAGCCTAGTTAGGAATATCCAGATAGCCAAACCAAGGACAATAAGAGTGGATGCAAAAATATTAAATTGAAGGACATTGCCCAAAACGATTGTATCCTAGAAATGAAATATTGAAATTTGAAATTTCTATCTTAAAACTTTTTTTTGGGGGGTAGAAAATCAATTAGGTGAAAAAAGGGATAGACAAGGAATGCTTCCTGAAGTGTAAGAATCAAAGAAGCCCGAGGGATAAGCCAAAGCGACAGAGGAAACCAAATTTTGAAGAGACCCAAAACACACGTATCAGAAGCAGAAAGAGTACTCTGCATCCATATAGCGACACAGCGTCTTTGAAACTCTCAAGGTGATAAGCACAGAAACTTGGATGATACAACTCAATCAAAGGGGGAAGAGTAAAACACAAGTTGTGCTGCTGAGTAACACGGAGAGAAATATCTGATATTGTTTTCAACTCAAAGATGGAACAGAGAAGAACAGAGGAAGAGACAGTGGAGAGAACAGAGACGCAAGCATAAGAGGTTGTTTTACTTGGCCTCCCCACTTCAACAAACAACTATCATACCCCTTCTCAATCTTGTCCCGCTACTTGTTAGAATGTTTCTTTCCAATTTCGCATATATAAAAAAATAGTGAATATTTTGCGGACTGAAAAAAGAATAGACGGTAGTTAAATATAATATTTTGGAGTGTTATTTTCGTTATGTAGATTTTCTGGCTATAAATAATTAATATTTTATACGTTGTAGATTTTCAATCGGCACCGTATGAAATAAGAAATGAAAGCTGAAGGTGAGGATTATGATTATGCTATTTGGGGTTTGGATTGTAGAGGAAGACTGAAGAGGTGGCAAAGAAAAGATAGCTTTAGCCAAAATGATTTTTATGTATCATTTTTCATACTTTTTATTTATACTTTTTTGTTTGACAACAATTATTAAAAAGTATTTTATTATTTTATTATCTAACAAAATTATATTAATGATCTAAAAAGGTTATGATTAAAAAAAACATCGTCCTTATCCTTGTCACAGCAGCTTCGTTGGTCAGAGAGTCAGAGACGCCTATGTTGTGTGCGCACTCCTTGGTCTCTTCTAGGATACGGCACGTGCAAAATGGTGTTTATTTTATTCCTTAGCAAACCAACCTCAAACTTGGCTTCATTGGCCAAGTTGCGATTTAGAGTTATGAAATAGGGTATTTATAAACTTATCTAATCAGATTAGTGCATTAATATTTACGTAAAAGTTATAGATTCTGTATATTTTGTTGTATATTTTAATTAAATATTTCAGAAGGTTAATTTCTCTTTTTAATAAGTTTTATTATCTATTTTAATGTGTTTTAATGGCATATTTTAATTGGCTTTATTACCTATTTTAATTGTATTAATTAATAATTATTCTTGGTTAATTACGATAAATCTTTATATTGGAGAAGGTTGAGAGAGTCACTGGGAGGAAAAATATTTTTCTTCTTCTTCTTTCTCCTGAATCCTGGGTTAGTCTCACTTACTGAATACTTGTTAATTTTATTGTCCCAAATTATTATTGGGAAGAACTTGTTATATCCTCGAGGACTTGCGCAATTTACACGAATAAGTCCTTAAGAATAGTGTAATTTTACACGTCTCAGATTTATTTTATTCATGATCATACATGTTCATGGATTTATGGTTGATCATGGTTTGCGATCATTGTGAAGTAGTTGATTGATGTACGTGATTTTGAACACTATGGACAACATATTTGACTTTCTCTTATCGTTAGAATTTTACAAAAAATTCTTTTCGTGTATTTGCAATGTTTTCTCCGAAGCACTTGTTTTTGGGCAATATATAGACTATTGTGGCGCTAGCTAGCGTGGGAGACCTGTATAGGTCTTTCACTTTGAAAAACTTAAGGGAGCGTTTATTTGTGATTCTGTTTTTTATTTTTATTTTTTGTTTTTAATTTTTAATTATAAAATTGTCATCTTATTTTTATTTTGTTTTTTCTGTTTCTTGTATAAATCTTAGAAAATAAAAAATAAAATGAAAATAAAGTGACAATTTTATAATTAAAAAATAAAAATAGAAAATAGAATTGCAAGTAAACGCCACATAAAATTCACCATTAGATCTAACAGTTTTTTAAGTCAACGGTTGAGCCTTTTTCTTTTTTTCTTTTGTTTATTTTCTTTGTGTTTCCCTACCTGCCCCTACCCTTTTCTCTCTCAGCCCTTCCTCCTCAATCAGTCTCAACGACAAAATCGCCGCCACCACCATCCGGCACCGTAGTCCTCCTTCTCTGTCACTATCAATCTTTCTCCTTCCTTTCGACTTCACCTACAGCCACCACCCCATACTCCCAAACCGCAACCACCGGCAAAACCCCATCTCTCTCACTGTCTAAACTCAAAATTTTACCAAATCTCTCAGCTTCGTGAGCAAAGCAAGAAGCTTCGTGCAAATCGGAGGATGAATCCTCAATCAATGTCTAGAGAGATCAAAGTTTCGAAAAGCAAAACGAGAAACCCTCAGATCTGGTCCAGGGGACTTCATTTTTGATTCATGGATACAAGAAGCAGAACAAAAGTAAAATTGGGATTCCGCTCGAATTTGGGGGTTTCTTCTCTCAGATCTGGTGTTGTTTATGATCTCCGACGTGCTTACACCAAGCACCCAAACGCCCACGGTGGTTATGTCTCCGATAGTCAACTTAGATTCTATCTGTTTACAAATCCTTTAGTTTGATGACGGTGATGGGAGAGGTGGAGTGCGACGATCCTTTGGTGGTCGGGTGAGACGTGTCTGGTGGCATCACAATTTGTGGTTGTTGGGAGGGTTAGGGTGAACCTTGCAGTCTTGCAGATAGAAGGGTAAACTAGGAAAGACAAAGAAAAGAAAAAAAAAAAAAAAGGAAAAAGGAAAAAAAAACCTAAACCATTCATTTAAAAATTTAATAGATCCAACGGTAAAAATTCGCTTTCCCACATTGGGAGACCTATACAGGCCTCCCACGCTAGCCAGCGCCTAGACTTTAGTACTTAAAAGGTCTACGCATCCTTAGTGAGAAGAGAGAGATAACAATAAAAGAGAGAGAAAAATATAATAATAAATGTGATTGAAAAAAAAGATAAAGAAGAGTCTGTTGTAGGTAGAAATGTTGAAGTATGGAAGATTTTGCTTGCAATTTAAAAAGAATTTTTTACACCCTTATTAGAGTATATACATGGGGAGAGAGATATGAAAGGAAAAAAATTTAATAAAAGATCTTATTAGATAAATTATAAAAAAGATAAAACGGAATAATTTTTTTATAAGTTAAAATTAACTTATGTATAAATTAATTTTTAAAATTTTTTATTTAATTTTTTTAATAAGAATTTTAACTTATATATAAACTTATCTAATTCTTTTTTTTTTCTCTATAAGTATTTATAGAGAAGTTTATGTAAATAAAATTATAAGAAATGATATGATAAAAAAACAGAGAAACTAAAACAAATGTAAGATGAGTATAAAAATTAATGTGTGAAGAACAAATCAAAATTGTTCTCAAATTATTTATTTTGATCATGTTTGTCCATAAATTTTTGGATACTTGCCCTACAAATATTCAGAATTGATTTTTAAACAATTGGAAAATTTTAAGTTTAATTTTTTTTCTTGCAAATGTTCCTGATGTCAGAAGAGTTTGCACCTACTTTTATATATATATATATATATATATATATATATATATATATATATATATATATAATATTCTTTAGGTGAATTAAAATGTTGATTCAACATATTTTTTTTTAAATTAAAAAAAAAACTGTGTAATATGTAAAGGGTGCAGGGAGAATGCAATAAATCTAATGTAAATTTATAGGAGTTAATTTTCTTTTAAACACAATATAAATTTTGTTTACATCATTACACATGCATGATTAAAACAATTTAACTTCTTAACAACAACTCTAACGGAGTTCTTTAAACTAAAGGATTATTCCTTATTAATATTATTGGGATTGATATATAGTTTGCAAGGTGAATTACTTAAACTTAAGCATGATTTCTGATATAATAAACAATTACTTATGAATAAAAACATAATTTGTTACTTAAAAAATTTATATTTTAATGGTGAAATAAATTAAGTAAAAAAAAAAAGTATAAAAATGTGAATTGCTTTATGATTGCATCATTCGGATAAAATATAAGTAAGTAGCTTTAATGCGATGTAATATAATGAGACTCATAAAATATCAGGAAGATCTTCATCAATGGACCTCGAGTAAACCACAACTTTACCGCCTTCAATCCAAAACTTGAAGGCATTAAGTTTGTAAGTCTTTCCATTTATATGTTGCTCAACTTATCAATTTCTATCCAATATGGACTTCACCTTCATACTTGAACTCCAACAAATATAATCACTCTTTTCTCAATATATAATAATATAAATTTTGTATAAAAGTATGAAACTGTAGATTATAATACAAAAATCATATACTGTGAGTGAATGCAATAGACAATGTGAATGTGTCGGCGTGTTCGAGAAATTAAAAGAAAATTTTGTTAAATAAATATATTTTAGAGAAAAATAATTGGCCTTTTAAAAAAAAAAAAATTGGAGTGAGATTCTAATGTTTGTCGTTATTCTTTTATCAATAAGCTACTATGTACTATCAGCGTGGCTGCGAAGAAGATATATCCAAACGATTTATTTAGCAAAAAGAAGAAAACCCTACCAAGGAAACATACCAATCCTGATTGATATGAAATACAGCACATTCTCTCAGATTCCATTCTGCTTCATCCAAATAACTTACTTTAAAAAAAAAAATGTTCTATAGAACTTTTCTAGAACCAGGTTTTTTATTTTTTATTATTAAAAACAAGAAGTTTTTTTTTTTTTTGGTGCTAATTAAAAACAAGAAGTTAGTTATACGTGTGCCCACACCATAATTGTGGTCATTATTATTGGCATTATGGACAGGACCTGAACAACTCTTATATTGTTAGGTTTATGCTTTGCATTTATTATTTAAGAAGGGTTTGCCATTTTTCTTTTTGTCCACGTAAGCCAGGCATACAGCCAAAGACACAAACTATAACCCCCACTAACTAAGATGCTAATTAATTAATTAAATAAATGGATCTCCTAATCAATTGTCACTTGCTTGCTCATGAAAAATGTTACTATCTCGAAACAACGTAACGTCCTACCAATTCCGCCAGAGTAGTAGTATATATTATACTCGATTCGCTATCATTTTAGCGTAATTAACACAATCACTACGCACAAACCAAACCCCTCAGCCAAGAAACTGAACTACAACACTCAATATCCTCTTATTATTACTCAACATTCTTCACCAGCAAATCATCTGCCAGGGTCCACACTCATCATTCCTCCATATTAAATACTAATTTTTATGTATTTCCATCTTCCAACTTTCAGTTTCTTTCAGTTTTTTTTATTATTTTAATTAATGAATGTTATTAGATTTTTTATTTTTTTTCCGCGTATCTTTTAGATGGATGAGGGAATCTATTTCGTACGCCTGAAATAGTTCGCGATTGATTAAGGTTTAAGCAGTGTCCAAATTGACTTGGTTCTGGTTGGCGTCTCTCACGGTCTCACCCAAATTTTCACCACAAAAGAGAATTTGCAATAGTCGGAGGATTTTGCTATTGTACCAACTCCTTTATGTTACTTTTTTCACTTCAGTGTGAAACACTTCAACTAGGTGATATTTTCTAGCAGTCACATCATAGGCTTTCCAGATGCTCCTTGTACAGCATTTGGTGAAGAACAATGTTTTATCCATTAATCAAGA
Organism: Pueraria montana var. lobata; assembly: GCA_026413185.1. Taxonomy (NCBI): domain Eukaryota; kingdom Viridiplantae; phylum Streptophyta; class Magnoliopsida; order Fabales; family Fabaceae; genus Pueraria; species Pueraria montana. The sequence goes on along the minus strand of CM048647.1, from coordinate 65,611,569 downwards.
CTCAATTACACGAGTGATTAGTTCAATAGATCATATATATTATATAGAATAATAGATCATATATATTAGGCATAAATATTTTTTAAGTTCCAAATTACCAAATTTTGGTCTGGTCCCTATTAAATTTTGTTGTTGTTTTGAGTTGTTCATATATTAAAAGTTTTTTTTCTTCTTTAATTGATTTAGGCGGTTTTTAATCGCTAGAAATTGTATTTTAAAATTTGAAATAAATAATGGCGGTTTTTGAGCCGCAAGAAATCATATTTTAAAATTTTTAATGGACACGTCATCACTTAACTGACGGTAGGGATTCAAAAGAAAACTTTTAATATATCGGGGACTCAAAATAACAAAAAAAATTAATAGGGATCCAGACCAAAATTCGGTAATTTATTAAGGACTTAAAAGATATTTAAGCCTATATATTAAATAAAATAATTTCTAAATAAACTTCAATTCATGCCAAAATCAATATCAATATATATAAAATTTACGAATCAAAAAATAACTTTGAAAAATATGTGGCGAAACAAGATTGTTTCTCAAGCATTGGATGACACGTGTCATCATTTCATGCTTCGAAATTTTTGGTTCGATTACGAACCAAGTTCAAATACATCTAAGTCTCATTAATTTATCAGGAACAAAAATTAATTCAAATAAAGATGAAATAAAGTATCAAATATTCATTTTATATATGGAAATAAATGAAATCATGGATTGAGATCAGTCCAAATTGATAAAGATTTCAAATGTATCTCAAATTAATATTTAGCTGCCATAGTAGTTATAATAATTTGATTTGAAATTGATAATTATCAGTACAAATTCGGTGCCTTATTTATTTTGATTGTCAATTAACCACCTTCAATTCATAAAATAAACCAATCACATGGAAGTTTCTAATTAATCGGGTTCAAGAATTCAAAATCTGAATATTTCCTTAACCAATCACAAACCATTTTGAAATATTTAAATACAAAATTTAAATTTCAAATATTTTGTTTATTCCAAGATTCTTGTCCCCTCTCTCTATATATTCATATTCATGTGTCTAGGATTTGCATTTACTGTCATCTCTTCATTTCTTATTTATCTTTGCTTCTTCTTTTTTTTCTCTCTCTTTCTCTCCATCTACTGATTTATCTTTTTTTTTAATAGAGAATAAAAAAAAATAGAAAGACAACTAGCATCTCATATGAGAGAGTCTCATTACATCAGATAACAAATTAGCTACAAGAGGAGTTTGACAAGTAACCAAAATCTGCAAATCAGATTGGTTCGATGACCCTTCTTTTGCAAGCCAGTCAGCAGTCATGTGGTTCGATGATCCTTCTTTTGCAAGCTAGTCAGCAGTCATGTTGTCTTCACCAAATACATGCTGGAAAGTGATATCCCTAGCCATATTGATTAAAAGGATTATTGTTCTTCATAATAAGATCAATAGCTAAATTGTGAATCGTGTTCACAAATAAGATGTATAATACTCTTACATCAAGCATAAATTGTTATGTATAATTTTTAAATTGATTTGTAAGTATAATTGTTAAAAATTAATTTATGATTTTTTTTAATTTTCATATTAGTTTCATTTTTTGCAAGACTATTATTGACAAGTAATGTAAGTGTGGGATTTTCAACTCATATTGTCTGTTACTTTGGTAGGTGCCATTTAACTGTGCTGATCATGCTAGCAATGTAAAAGTTATTTTCATAAGAAAATTAAAAGTAAGAAATTTAAAATAATGGTTAAATTTGTTTCATAATTTTATTATTTATTTTAATTTAGAAGCTGTTATAACTAAGTTACAAACCTTATTGGTATGTTTTTAAATCTTGGAATATGAAATAAAATTCTTAAAATTAATATATCTAAAAAATTATTAAAAATTTTCTTTTATTTCATAAAAGTTCTGTAACATTATATTTAAGAGTTTAAATTCTATGTACATTATTTGTATAAATTAATTTACAAAATTATTTATTTAAATTTCCAGATTAGTTTTATTTTTACAAGGCCATTAATGAGTTTTTAGTCATCATTATTATAAATAAATTTGTTAATCCAATAATAAATGAGATAAGCAGTCAGTATTAATCATATAATGAAATAAACAATTAACATTAGCCAAAAATTCATCCAAGATTGTAATTTTTTTGCAAGATAGAAATTATCCATTTTAAATTGTACTAAAGTAATTTTTTACAAGATTGAAATTATCCATTAAAATTGTATTAACATAATTTACAAGATTGAAATTAAATTTTACGTCAATCAGCATTAAAACTATCTTAATGCTGATTTTCAGCATATGTTTTATAATTAATACCCATATTTTATTTATTCATGCAAGATTCTTTTTTTTTTTTAAAATCCTTTTTTTTCTTCTCTATAAATTATGAAAATGAAAATTGTATTACAGATAATTCCTTCTTTCCTAATACCTTCTTCTACTGATTTAATTGTAAACGTATTTTTTTTGTATGTTTTTTGTTTGCTTCTACATTTCAACAAAGGGGGAGAATGACAAAAACATTGAGATTGTCTCATGATAATAAGTATCCAAATTCAGCATATTTTTTATAATTATTATTTTTTCTTTATATATGTGAACAATCAAGAAAAATATTATATAATTATTTTATACTTAATAATTATATCTTATAATTATAATAATTATTCAATTATAGTGTCTTTCATATCTAGATACAAATTCGACATTATCTCACTTCCTATATTAAAGGTAAGTATATTATTTTAAAAGGTAAAATTAAACTAATTAATGAAATTAAGGTAATTATTATTTATCTTGGTCAAATTTAAACGTGAGTAATAAATACCCAAATTCAGTATATAATGTTCATAACAATCAAGAAGAAAAATATATAACTATTTTTATAGATTAAAATATAAATTATCTTATTCTATTATATTTAATCTTTTTAATGTCTAATTTTAATAATTATTCATATTGGATGAGCTATAAAATCATATCCAAATGATTTATATTAAAAAGTTAATTTTAGGTAATGATCTATATTGTTTAAGTTAAGATTTAATGGTTAAAGGACACTCATTTAACAATCATATAAAGAAAAGGTTTGCTCATTTGATACATAATTAATAATTTTTATATAAAGTTTTTGGGAAGTATGAACTTTCAATTTTAAATAGTGAACAAAATTTCATGTTAAGTATTGTTAAGCATTTCTACCATTAACAAGCAATTAGCTGATAAACAATATGAGTTTTTTAAATTAATATCTCCACGATTCACAATATCTTTTTTTAGTAAATATACTAAATAAAAAAATAAAATAAAATTTGGCATAGGGGGAAATTCATTGTAAACCTACTAACTGTGTTTTCATGCAAATTTATTATTTCAAATCTTAAAAAATTAAATAAATCATTATTTTTTTAATTATTATTTTCTCATCTAACTAATTTATTAAAAGACTTTCTTTTATTACAGAGATGTAATTCCCGTGCATCATATGGTAATATCATTATTATTGTTTTTCTTATCATTAAATTAATAATTTTATGAATAAAAATGAAATAGATGACTAATTTAACGGGTTCATGAAAAATTGTGGCCACTAATACGTGTGATTCTTATTTATATATTATGTACATGTATCTTATAAAAATAAAGCAGGTAATTATTTGATAATTTATTTGTATTATTTCATATATGAAAAAACAATAATTTTTTAATAACTTCTAATTCAATGTAATTAAAATATTAAATTTTTATTTTAATTTTAAATATAAATGTCTTTCAAAATAATAAAAAATATCTCTCACACATAATTTATCCATACATCACATCATATCAAATTTAACACAAAACTTATTAGTTTTTATTTTAGCATGTAACTTAAAGTATGTTAAAGTACCTATAAATTTATTTTTGGGTCTTGCTAACTAGTGCCCTAAGGGCAGGGCACTGGTTAAGGAATTAAAAGGAGAAAGTATTTACTGTGAAAATCATAGGAGAGCGTAAAAAAAACTATGGACAGCGCAATTTTGCGCATCTCAACAAAAATATTTCTCCTTTTAGTTTCTTAACCAGTGCCTTAAGGGCACTGGTTAACATTTGCCTTTATTTTTTTTATAAGAAGATTAGAGAACATCAATTTTTTATTAGTTTTTATTTTAGCATATAACTGAAAGTAATTTAAAGTACTTATAAATTTAATTAGTCAGTTGTTTAGCTGGCATTCTCTTTTTCTGTTATTATTATTATTACTCAATATAAATAAATTTTAAATGATAAAACTAATGGTTACAAAATATAACTTCATATATTTTTCATATCCGCATCAATATTGAAAATTAATAATGTATAGATTGAACACCTTTTTAAGACTTAAAAAAGTATAAGGCATTAATTTAGAGAAAAAAATGTTTTTAGTCCATGTACTTTGTAAAATTCTTGGTTTTAGTTTATGTATTTTATCATCAAACATTTTGGTCCCTAAACTTTTAAAAATCATTGTTTTTAGTCCCTCAAGATAGATGTCAGTGTTTGTCTTGAGGGACTAAAAATACTTATTTTTAAAAGTTCAGGGACCAAAATATTCTATAGTGAAGTACAAAGACTAAAACCAAGAATTTTACAATATATAAAGACTAAAAACATACTTTTTCCCATTAATTTATATAAGTATTCAAAATATGTGTTAAATTTATACCTACTAACAACTTTTTTTTTCTTTTTCTAGAGTTAACAAATTGTAAAAGATCAAATTTACAATAATAATAATAATAATAATAATAATAGTTAATATTATAAATATTTGAATATTATTTATTTAAAACTCGTTACACAATTTACTTTACTAGAGAACAAAATTAGGAATCAATAAATTATTCTTAGCCAAAATAAAATGAGAGTAGCAAAATTATTATTCAAACATCATCTTATCTTTTTATTCATCAGTGAGAAAGAAGAAACTTTTCTCATTAGTTCTCCAAACCATCCATCCTTGCTCTTACAAAGCCAATTTTTAGATTTCTCTTCTTAACCTTTTAATATTAAGAAGTATTGTCGAATGATCTATCAATAATCACAAATAAAGTATATCCTAACCATAAAAAAATGATATTTTTATGTAAGTGATTGAGTGTACTTTATTTATACACGTGTTTAAAATGTTATTAACTAAAACAAGCTAAGATCAACAAAATTATTATGTGCATGTTTGGGTCTCCGTTTGGAGACCCCAAACTTAAGTTTGCAAAAGTAATTCCTTTGAGGTTATGTTTGGTTACTCTCCAAAAGTATGTTTGAGAGAAAAATTTTGCCTTGAAACTGAGTTTGAGAGAAGTAAGACTTAAGATACTTTTGCAAACTCAGTTTGCAAACTTAAGTTTGACCCAAACTTAAGTTTACAAACTTTAATCCAAACATGCACTATAAAAGCATCATATTATCTTTGTATTCATCATTATTTTTTAATTCAAATCTATAACTTCAAATACTACTCACAAACCTATTTTTTGGAAATTAATGTTAATAATTTATATATGTGATTGCTTGAATCATTATTTCCATTATAATACAATTTCGTTTGCTTTTAAAAAAAATGTTAATAATTTATTTTCCTCTATAAAAGAGAAAATTAATAATTATAAAATATAATTTAAAATATTTTTATTATTAATATTTCTTATTAAAATTATGCATATTTCTAATCTAATCTAATCTAAGTTATATACAAATGCGAGTATATTTATAAAGAAAATATTCTTTAAAACACACCTTTATATAAATTAAACTAATATAAGATATGCGTGAATATAAAATCATTTGAATATATATCAATATTTATAATCTCTATCTATATATTATATAAAACACAGTTGCTGAATAGGACTGGTTGTCCACGTGTCACATTCTGGTGATATTTCTAATTTTAGTATCAATATAATCGATTAATTAATTATTGATTAGCACAATCATAATCTTAATATTTGTAAGATATTTAATTTAATATATTATTAATTTTCTTTCCATATTTAAATAGAATTTTTAAATTATATTTTGAATGTTTCATAACCTGCACAATATATATATTAATATTTTAATTAAAGTAATTTTATTCAATTTTAAAATAATAATAATAATAATAATAATAATAATAATAATAATAATAATAATTATTATTATTATTATTATTATTATTATTATTATTATTATTATTATTCGATTATTTGATATTTGATTTGATTTTATATTATATATTCAATTATATGTGTAATATATGATAATCGTGAATTATATTCATGACATATAAACAATAATTTCAAGTCTCTATATATTAAATAAAGTAATTTTTAAAGGAGCGTCAGAATTTTTTAGTAATTTTATATGCTGCAATATAGTGTCTATATATATCAAATTTAAAGTAATTTTTAAAACTTATTGATATTATTTGAGTGCATATTTTGAATATTAAATTAGAAAATTTGATATTCAAAATTAGGAAATTTGATTGATTGATGTTAGATTAAGAAATTTGGATACGTAAAGATTGATATTCAAGATGATGCACCATTTTAAATATAAATAGCAATTATGGTGACTTTTAGTCACTGCACTATTCACCCTTCCTCCTTTTACAATACTTTTCTACAAGGTTTGGTCTTTAAAATAAGATAGATGAAAACTTCATGTTTCCTCCGTTTCTCTCTTTCATTAACACATGGTTTCAACCTTAGCATAATGTAAGGTACACGTAAGTAATTTTTTGTAATATACTGTCTGTATATATTAAATAAAGTAATTTTTAAAACTTATTGATATTATTTGAGTGCATATTTTGAATATTAAATTAGAAAATTTGATATTCAAAATTAGGAAATTTGATTGATTGATGTTAGATTAGGAAATTTGGATACGTAAATATTGATATTCAAGATGATGCACCATTTTTTAATCAAATATAAATAGCAATTATGGTAACCTTTATTCACTGCACTATTCACCCTCCCCCTTTTACAATACTATTTCTACAAGGTTTGATCTTTAAAATAAGATAGATGAAAGCTTCATTGTTTCCTCCGTTTCTCTCTTTCATTAGCACATTGTTTCAACCTTAGCATAATCTAAGGTACACGTAAATGATTTTTGGTAATTTTGAATTTAAGAAATTTCTTGACGTGTGTTATCTTCTCACTTTTCTTCTTTTTTTTCTTTTTCTTTTAATTTGTGTTTGTAATTTGCATTACTTACAATTTAGATTTATTTATTTTCCTTTCAATTGCAATTGTTGTGTGTTTTGTACAGGAGTTTGGTTTGTGTTTTATATACATTGGACTGTGCTTCTTTATTCTTGATTTCATAGATATTATGATAATAAACTCTTGGATTTTTTTTTGTGCAGCGATGAAGAGACAATGAGAAAATGCATGCATTATAATCACTCATGCCAAATTACAATAAGGTTGACCCTTTCTAAACCCTTTTATTTTAAAATAGATATTTTTTTTATATAAATAAATTTTCATCCACAAGTACATTGAAAGGCACATACATTAACTCCAAGGTGTGTTGTATAATTTTTTATTCATTTTTAAGTTTAGGGGTGGTAATGAAAAAAAATCAATTTGATTCTATTATTATTTCATGTTAGTTTTCTTTTTACAGCAATGAGAATATTCATAATGCATTTGATAGTCATAATGTGAAACTCAAGAAAACCTATGGTAAAATTTTACATACATATGTCAATATATATTCATCATAAGGGTTTATCTAAATATTATTTCTATTTCTTTTACAGGATGTTAAATTAATGATCTCTATAAAAGTGATTATGATGGAATATTCTATGATTTATTTTTGATAAAAATAATTTTATTATTATTTTCATTTTTATTTTTGTTATGCAATTTCATTTGTTTATACAAACTTCTTTAACTTTAGGAGAACAATATTGTCAAAATTAAATTTAAAGTTGTATTAAAAACCAATTACATTTAATTATCTTTTAATATTTCTTATTAATAAATAAGTTCTATATATATTGTGGACATTTGAATTGATTATAGCTTCTTCTTTTTTCTTCAATAATATAAGAAATTAGTAAATTTGTCAATATAATTTTTTATACAATCTAAAAAATTTCTCACGGGTACTATCTAGTTATTTTATATGTTAGCTAAATACTTTATATACATATTTACTAATATATATTTATATAAAATAAAAATGATGAAAATATATATTAAATAATTACAATAATATAAAAAGTACTCCCTCCATTCCTTTTTAATTTTGGGATTTTTTTGAAAATTTTTGTTTCTATTTATCTATCATTTACAAAGTTCAATATTGTAAAGGGCTAAAATAAGAAACCCTACAACTATTTTATTACAATAAAAAATAATAATTACATTTCTTAATTTTAACATAACAACGTTAAAAAACAGATAAAAAGGAATGGAGGGAGTATACATTTTAATCTTAACACCCGTGCATGACACGGGTTATTACACTAGTTAAAAAAAAAAACATAATCTCAAAATTTAAGTTTAAAATACTTTTTTTTGTTTTGTTTCTTATATGTACTCTTTTTCGCAAATAATCCTATTCAAGATAGATGAATACGAGTAATGAGTATCCCCACATTGTGAGAGTCTGATTTAACTTAATTAATTTAAGGCTTTTGCTATATTTATTCTTCTTTTTTGCTAAGTACACTCCCTTTTTTTCTTCTAATTTATATTATCATATATACTCTTTATATTTATAATATTGATACATAATCATTATTCAAGAACATACTTTTTGGGACAATATTTTTTTTTAACATTCCGGAAAATGCTTTCCAAAACACAATTTTATTTTTAACATTCCAAAAAGTACTTTCCAGAATACTATATTTGTGTTATGAAAAACACTATCCAGAATGTTAAAAAATAAAAGCGTGTTCTGAAAAGTACTTTCCAGAATACTATTTTGTGTTCCAAAAAGTACTTCTCGGAATGTTAAAAAAAATATTTGAAAAAATTCAAGCAGAACACTAGGACCATTAAAAACCCTATATATATATATATATATATATATATATATATATATATATATATATATATATATATATATATAAAGGAAAAATTGTAAATAGTGAAGCAATTGAAGTGAAAAAAGCTTATAATTGATATTGGTCATTCAATCTGGATGACTCTAAGAGACACTTCGTTGCAACAACTTGGACAAATTTAAGATCTAGCCATACATTGTTGCGTATATAAAATGAGAGACATGAATGGTGTTATGTGAGTGGACAAAAATAAAACAAGGAAGTAGTTGGGAGCGTAAACATACTACATTGGAGTTTGGAGGATAAAAAAATTATAACACTAGAGCAAGAGACTGAGCGAAAAGAATAAAGAGAGACTGAAGCAAGAGATCAAAGGGGGATGAATAGAGTGAAAGAGAGGAGGGAGTGTAATGAAAGAGAGGAGGGAGTGTAATGAAAGAGAGGGGAGATGTGTTGTTGCTATGAAAGAGGAAGTGCGCGAGGGAGAAAAGAAAATGTTATTTAAGTAACTTGATTTTAACAATAGCCTTAATTTAATGGTTATTGTTTTGGCCCCTTAAATATTAAGAGGATATCAGAATCTTTTTATTCCTTTGTTTTTTACTCAAGAATCTTTTTATTCTAAACTAATAAAAAATAATTATTTGTGCATTATTTGTATCTTTCAAAATTATATCATAAATGAGTCAACATTTAATTTTAATGGTATTTTTAATTTTATAATTGCAAAATTGAGGATTATTTTATTTTATTTTCAAATTTTTAACATGGAATATGAAAAAATATATGCAAGTATAAATGAAATTGACAATAAAAATAAATATCCCAAATCATTTAGCAATTAAAATATAGCAAGATCTTAAACAAATACATTAACTTATATTATTAGTTTCATATTATTCATAAAGTAAATATTATAAATGCACGCATTTATAATTTATTGATCTACTTAAAGTAGCTAATAATATCCTTTGGAATGTGCAGATATCATAAAACTTAACCTAAATTCAATCCATTTTTATCTTGGATCTGGATTCTGAATGCGGGTGGCACGCTTGTACGTTATGAGATTTACACAATCACGTGAACTGAATTTTTCAGCTAGTGTAACAATATATAAATCTTTTTAATACTGAACAGTCACGTGTAAGAGATTCTTATTATCTCACTTTAATCAACTATCAAATATGTGATAAATTTGGGAAGATCCAGCTGATATATAAAATTTTAAAAGAAAACCGTGAGTCTGCAACTTTGAACTCACGTCTATGTCAATTCAAGTTTTGGGTATAATTAGTTTAAGGAAGAAAGTCAAAATTAAAGAAAGGAAAAGAAGGAAATGAGAGGAAAGAAAAAAAAGAAAAGAAAAGAGAGAGAGTAAAAAATGAAATTATTTTTAAATTATTTGATGTGAGAGAAAACAACAACATAAATAGCCTAAATAAAAAATGAGATATAATATAAATATTTTTTTTATCTTTATATAAAAAACAATTTCCTCACTTCCTTTTCCATCTAAAATTGGATGGAACCTAAATTTTAGGTTGGACTCATGCAGTTTTTCGTTCACTCCTTTGTCACACTATTCCAAATAATATCGTGGAACCACTGACAATTAAGGTTTTTTTTTTGTTTTCCCTCTTGTTGATTGTTCCTTCCTCTCTCCACCAAAACAAATAAGCTTTAATATACATGTGCCTTTCCTAATATTTTTAATATGTAAAGGCGAAACTACTTGGGATTGGGAGTCATGCCCCCATTTTTTTTTTAAGTATCTAATTATTTATATTTAACACTTTCAACAATTTTAAGTATATCATTTAATTATTTTGACCTCCATTGTTCGTATGGATCTTGGATTGTGCCAGAGGTTATAATTTAAACGAACTTTTAAAATTGAATCTAGAGCTGTCAAAATGGGCCGTGACCCGCGGGCCAACCCGGCCCACCACAGGTTTGGACTTGGCCGGGTTGAAAAAAAATTATGCCTTCCAATTATTTAAAAATTTTGACCCGGCCCACCTACAACCCGGCCCACCACGGGTCAACCCGTGGTGGGCCGGGTTGGCCCGCGAGTTGCCCACTTATTTAAAAAAAAAAAATTACCCTCCCTCACATACATCACAAGCCTCACTAGACCACTTAGAAAATTTTACATCGTCTTAGTTCCCTTGAGGTTGATGATATATTAATTTGAATGTGAAAATGTTAGTGAATGTATAATGTTTGATAGATCCAAATTTGTTAGGAGATGTATGATGTTAATGAATATATGAATCTGAATTTAAAAATGTTAATGAATTTGAAAATATGATATTTTCGGTGTATTTTGGCAACTTTTGGTTGCTATTTTTACATGACAAAAGAAAATAAAAGCTAATTTTTTTTATAAAAAAAATTGATTTTTATTTTATTTTAGGTGGGTCAACCCGTTTACCCACCAACCCGTGGTGGCCCGGGTCGGGCCAGCATTTTTATGGCTCACCAAGAAGTGAGTCGGGTTGGGTTGACCCACCTATTAGGTGGGTCGAGGTGGGTCGGGCCCAGTGGATCGGGCTGGCCCGTTTTGACAACTCTAATTGAATCCAACGGATTTATAAGATTATAACATCTCACATTTTATAGTTTCGAAGCAATGTTTAAAATCTTCTGTAAAAAAAAACAATGTTTAAAATCTCTAAAACGTAAACTGTTTCCAATTGCATGTGGCTAGACTTCCAAATCAGCAAAAAATGCATGTGCCCTCCGCATCAGAGTGAAAACAGAGTGATTGTGTGCATGCACAGTCACCACATAAACTTCCGTTTCACTATGACAAAAACAAAAGAGTGTATTACAATCTTAATTTTTTACAATGATTTTATTTATTTTCTTCTTTTTATCATCACATTACATTTAATACTTTCTCTTTCTTTTTCTATATTACATGTATAATAATGAATTTATTAGGACCTGGACTTCGGTGTAAGCTTGATGATTTAGCTTGTGAAAGAGCTCGATCTACTGTAGCCCCATGTGCCTCATAGGCTAAAGATTAGAGGGCTGTGTACCATTTCAAAGTTAAGCTGACCTAAAGGCTAACCTTGTACCCCATTTAGGAACCCGAGTTTGGAGTTGACCAAGGGACTTTTTTCCACCACTAACAATATTTTAAAAGTTATTTCCCCAATTGACATGCTTTCCGAATTGTTTCCTTCACTAGCTATATTTATGCAATTGTGAAATCGGATTTGGGAGTGTCGATTTCACACTTTCAGTTTTTATGTTTTTTGTTTTTTGCAGCTTAGAAATCGGGGTTGACACCCCCTATTTCTCACCTTATTTTTTTTTCTTTTTCTGTTTTTCTTTTTTAAAACCTTTTTTTTTATTTTGTTTTATTTTTTTTTGTTATGAAATCGGGTTTGACACCCCAATTTTTGAATTTTTTTGGTTTTTTTTTAAATCTTATTTTTTAATAATTAAGTTTAATAATAATAGTTTTTAATATATAAAATTTATATATTAATTTTTTAATAAATAGATTTACCCAAATAATTTATGTAAATAATGTAATTTGTTTTTTTAAATGTTAAATATATAAAGAATAATAAAATGAATTTGTTTACATTTAAATTTATTTTAAAGCCGATTTAATGTAATTATAGTTTTCTAACTATAACTAAAATCCAAATTAGTACATTTGAATATAGTTAGCTAATTACAAGTTAATAAATCATTTTAAATAATAAATGTTAATGTAAACTAGAATTACTAATATTTTGGATAAAAAACATTACATTGAACTTAAATTACAGTGCACATGATTAATAAAAAAACAAAGATAGAGAAAATCATAACCTACAAACAACAAACATTAATGATCACAAAAATAGGGGAAATGATAACCTAAAAATAACAGACGACAACAACCACCAAATATAGTTATTTTTTGATTAAAAGTTCCTTCTTCTTCTCATTTTAACAAGTTTTGACGGTGGGGGAGGTTTCCACCGTGGAGGCGAAGTTGTCTCCAACAACTCAAGCAATCATTCAATTCGGGATTTTTTGCTCTGAAACTTTGCACATAACTCTATTGGGCCCAAACTGTGGTATTGTGAATATACTGACTGCATATGCGCTACATCATCATCAGTTTGAACCTGAAATGAATCTTAGCACACATGTTGTTGGTCATCTCTCCTCATAGGGCGTTTATAGAAAATTTTTGATAAGTCTTCGTCTTCCTGATCTTCCATTCGTAATGATTGTAAAATTCGCTGCTTAAGTTGAAGAAAGGTGCAACTGTCAGGAACCCTGCAAGGTTGAGGTTGGAAAGACCTGAAGTAGACGCCTTGTTCATTTGTGAGTATTTGTCCGTTGTGGTAAACAAATGAAAGTGAGGAATTTGTAATATTTAGACTTGATGTTTCGCCTACGCATGACATTGTCGGGTGAGAAGTTTTGGAAAAGATATAGTTGTTGAGGGAAATTTGTGTATTGTTGAGTTATATTTGTGTATTGAAAACGCTTTGTATAAGCCTTGCATTTATAGACAGACATTACCAATGAAACGAATGGTGCACATTGCACAAAAAATTTGAACGATTGAGATTGCACCGACAATTGGATAAGCGTGGTTATGTTATTTACATAGAGAAGCGCAACTCGTCAGATTATCGATCAGTGTGTTTGTTTTGTTAACATCGAAAAGTGTAAATAATGCATCAGAGAAGCAAATAATGACATTCAAGGATAAGTGTGTCTAGCTTTCTTTGCATGGAGAAGTGCAACTTGTCAGATGATCCATTAGTGTGATTGTGTTTTAATCGTCGGCAAGCGTAACACATCAAAGCATTGTTAAGAAATGCGTTGAAAAATCAATTAAATGACAAACCAAGATAAGCATGGTTTTTTTTATACATTAACAACTAAAACTTGTCTGACCATGATTTGGTGTTGTTGTCTTTCTTACATTAAATGTCGAACCATAAATTGCACCAAAAGTGATTTTTTTTTCAGTTTTCGGGCAATGTTTTCATGCATTTTTAGACTGATTCAAGTGACAAAAATTGTACTGTTGGTTTCATTGACATGAAAACTGGGGGAATGAACCATTTTTTGAACCAAAATACGTGATATACATAAACATAAATACGTCCAAAGTTACCCTCATGGAATGAATTTTTGCATAAAAAATTATTTATTTTCAGTTTTCGGACAGTATTTTCATGCATTTTTAGACCAATTTAAGATTTAAGTGCCAAAAGTTGTATTGTTGACTTCATTGAGATGAACACTAGGGGAATGAACCCTTGTTTTTACCAAAAATGCGTGACATACATAAGCATAAATAGTCCAAAGTTGTTGTCATGGAATATTTTTTGCACAAAAAGTGATTTTTTTTTCCAGTTTTTGGGCATTATTTTAATGGATTTTCCTACCGATTTTAGTGCCAAAAGTTGTAGTATTGGCTTCATCGACATGAAAACTACGGGAATGAAATGTTGTTTGAACCAAAAGACCTGATATACATAACCATAAATAATACCAAAGATGCCTTCATGGAATGATATTTTGCACAAAATCTTTTTTTTTTTTTTTTCAGTTTCTGGGCACTATTTTCATGCATTTGTAGATCGATTGAAGTGTCAAAAGTTGTATTGTTGACTTCAACGAAATAAAAACTATGGAAATGAACCATTGTTTGAACCAAACTACTTGATATACATAGGCATAAATACGCCCAAAGTTGCCCTCATAGAATGAATTTTTGCACCAAAAGTGATTTTTTTTTCAATTTTAGGGCAATGTTTTCATTTTTATTATATTGTGTTTGCCTAAAACTTGGTCGAGTCTCATAATTTGGTGTACTGATTCGGTGTACAAATGGTACAATTAAAAGTTGCACTTTTTTTAGATGGACAAAATAACATACTTCAATAACTAAATTAAATAAACACAAATTAATACATACAACATTTAGTTAATATAGTACTTGCTAATAAACATAAGAAAAATATACAAACTAATCACCAAAGTGCGATCCAGTTCCACAAGGTCAAGGTTTCCTCATACGTCGCGGATTTTGGCGGGGTTGTTGTTGTTGTGGTGGTGGTGGTGTTGTTGTTGTGTGTTGTCCATCATTATGAAGTTCTTCATGTGAATCATCGAAATCCTGACTGATATTTAAATTAAACGAAGGAGGAGTAAAACTCAGAAGGGTCTCATTCCGTGACGAATTGCCACCCTCGTTATGGGGATACAATGGGTTTGAACCTGAGTAAATACTTTGCATGTATGCAATAGCTGACTCTGGCGTTCCCAGATTTGAACCAAACAGATTACTGTACAATTCTGCTGGAGTGGATGCAATAAACTGTTGATCATTATCAGAGGTAAAATATAGTTGTTGTCGGGACGGAGACAATGCAAATGATCGACGACGTGGCTCAATCTCTTCATTGGGCATGGTGTCAGGAACGAAGGTATTGGGTGGTTGTGGTGTCTTGGTCCTTCGTGCATGTTGTTGTTGATGATGTTCTGCTTCGTGGTGATCGTTCACCATGTTGTTTGTAGCATTGTTATTGGGTTGTTGTCTTAAGTTCGTTTCTTGTACCGAATTTGCATGGTACCATTCAAGGTATTCATGGGTGTCACGTAGATGTCCCTGCATAGGCTCCCCTACCAATACCCTTTCTTTTCTTTCATCCCAAAACCTTATCCACTTAGCATGTTTTTCTTGCCAGTTCTCGCCAGTGTGTCCCCGCATGTCCACTCTGTGTAATTTACTTAAGTTTTTTGGTTGTTTTGGTAGATCTTGGCGTATTCCAAATTGGAGCTTTACCCTGTCTGTTTGTTGCCATACAACCACTGCGAATTGAACCAACGCAGTGCATGTAGTCCATATGTGTGAATCGTTGAATGCCTGTGGTGGCATGGATTGGACATAAGCAACATACGACATCCAAATGAACTAATATATTAACAAAAAAATTAGTACATTGCAAATGTTAATTAAGTATTGTAACATTAACTTTTAACTGATTAAAATATATTTAATACCTGATCAGGTGTCATATTATCAATTCTTATTCTAAAACCGATAAGATCGGCATGAGGAGTTCCAGAAAAATGTAGGCCACTCCTGCTCCACCTAACAACTAATGGATACGTTGGTTGTCTTTGGCATTGTGGTGAAACAAATGGCATGCGATACCATCCTCAGGATTGTAACAATGATGCACACCCACCCATGCATTTAGCATATGCTTTTGTTGCCCGACACATTTCTCTGTAAAGTGTTGCTAAACTAGCGGAGCCCCAGCTATATCTACGAGCACGACTAAGATTAGTTAACAAGGTTAAATACATTAGGTGAACTTTGTTACCTGATTTATCTGGCATCAAAACCCCTCCAATCAACCCTAGGATGTATGCTCTACAATGAGCTTCTAATTGGTGTCGTGTTGGTTGTTGTGGCAAAGGTGGAATATTTTCACGCAACCATTTTAGTTTGATTGCTGATCCTACTATTCCATCGCGTTTAGGTGGAACAACGCCTAGATAAGTCTGACACATCTCTTCCCAGTCAAAATAAGTTGGTCCAGTCACTGGTTTCCCGTCTACACGAAGTCCTAGTTGAAGTGCGACGTCTTCCAACGTTATTGTACATTCTCCCACTAGAAGATGGAAAATGTGTGTTTCAGGTCTCCATCTTTCAACGAGCCCAATTATGAAATGATGATCAATCTTGAAGTGTCTGAGCTTTGCTACTTCAGCAAAGCCAGCTTCCTCTAACAATGGTTCTATTAGAGGATTCGGCGGAGGCATTGAGTGACAATACGAAACAATCACATTTGGTTTATTTCCCTGCACATGAAAACATAAATACAACATTGTTACCAACGAAATTGTGTGGTGCATTAATATGTAAACGGAAAGTTTCACACTCACCATGTTATGTATATAGGCACTTCTGTGTTTATGTTGTTTCCAGAGTAGTAATAAAGACTCCATAGATTTTTTCGTATAACAACAAACACTTACGAAGACAAACAGATTGAAATGGATAGATATTCAGGATTTTTATCAAATATTGTGTGTATGTTGTTGTCTCTTAGTATGTGTATTTATACTTGTGTTTCAAATCACACTACGCTAATCTTCACCGTTAAATATTTGCATGAGATCTTGATCGTTGCCTAAAAGTGTTGCCAAAGACAACCATTTTAATGTTCATCAGAAACAACCTTCCCTTCAATACTGTAGCCTTAGCAAGTGTGTCAAATCAATGAGCGAATTGAGTTGTTACCGAATTTTCAATTTCTTGTTTCTATTGAATGAACAATATGACCTATCAAAGAAACAAAAGTCTTTGTCTGTGATAGTCACGTGTTAATAGTTTCTTGCGTCAAAATCGATGCGATCTAACCCATTGAATCTGTCGGACCAATCACAGTCGTTGCTACAAATTTTAAAAAAATTGACTACACACTGACATATCACCTCATGTGACAACAGTGACCGTGTTGGAATCAATGTAATCTACACCTTTGAAAGATGTAGTGCAATCTTATCCGTTGCGTTCTTTTCACGCAACACCTATAGTTTTCATTTAACACCTAACATCTTCCTATAAATAGTTCCCATTTTTGACATCCCATCACATGAATACTCTAATCCAATAGTCACCTCATTAAGCGATTTAAACATCATGAGTTCTTCACCTTCTTTTGCAGTGGTCTACTACAACGGTGAGGTCAGACAAACCGAGCATGGGCCGCAGTTTGTTTTTCGTTACCCATACTATCCTAGGTTGATGGAAATTACTTCTGTCACAACACTAGATGGTTTGAAGCAAGCCATACACAAGAAGCTTCGACTTCCCGAAGGCAAAATTGTCAGCGAAATCCATTTTCGATGCCCGATTCAATTTGTTGGTGGATGTTTTCATTATACATGTTGTAAACTTCAAGATGATCATGATGTCATATCATTGTTCAATACACTTCGACAACACCCAATCATGACCTCAGTCGAGTTGTATGCTACAATTCAGGATACTAATAGACAATCATGGAGGTTGTTCGATGGTCCTGCACAATATCTTGACCAAAGTATAAACTTGGGCGAAGTTGATAATTGTTACCACAACAACAACTACAAATTCATTTAGTTAAATTAGTATGATGTAGTTAAAGTTATGATTTCAATGTGTGTTTTGGTTTGTTTTAAATTTTCGTGGGCATGTTGTGTTGATGTTGTTGTTGTCGATGTTAGTGTTGTGTATGTTGGTGTTCTTCACAGTTTTCAATATATTAGTTCATGTTGTTATTTGATTTCAATTGAACAAATGTACCATCTAACTAAACAATTTGAAATTTAAACGACATTTATAAAATCAAGAAAATGTAAATAAGCTTTACAAGCGTGCTTGACAAGCGTCAACAAGAAGCCCAACCTTGTGGGGCTCGGGGCAGCGCCCCGACCGAGAAAATTATTGCATCGAAATGTGTGCCATATTGTTGATCATCTTTACAAGCATTCTTGATGAACAATGACTCGTGAATAGTGTACTGGTTGCAGCTTTAAAATCAGGCAGCTTTACAGCCTTGCCTACAGTTGCACTTATTAAAATTTTAAGCGTGCCTGGTGAATAGTATAAGAAGTACATTGATTAGAGTTGTCATTGTTATAGTCTGCATTCATCTGCCCCGAGTTTTAAATTTTCTGCATCTAAACGCGTGCCATATTGTTTATCACCTTTACAAGTGTGGGTGATGAACAGTGACCTGTGAATAGTGTACTGGTTGCAGCTTTAAAATCAGGCAGCTTTACAACCTTGCCTACAGTTGCACTTATTATAACTTTAAGCGTGCCCGGTGAATAGTATAAGAAGTACATTGATTAAAGTTGTCATTGTTATAGTCTGCATTCATCTGCCCCGAGTTTTAAATTTTTCGCATCTAAACGCGTGCCATATTATTGATCACCTTTACAAGCGTGGTTGATGAACAATGACCCATCACGCATTGGGATATGTATCATGTAGCTTTACAGCCTTGCCCACAGTTGCACTTATTATAATTTTAAGCGTGCCTGGTGAATAGTATAAGAAGTACATTGATTAAAGTTGTCATTGTTATAGTCTGCATTCATCTGCCCCGAGTTTTAAATTTTCTGCATCTAAACATGTGCCATATTGTTGATCACCTTTACAAGTGTGGTTGATGAACAGTGACCCGTCACGCATTGGAATGAGTATCTTGCAGCTTTACAGCCTTCTCGACTGTCAACCATTGAAGAATTGAAAAATGCGCAGTTTCGTGACCTGTAAAGGATTGAAAAGTGTGAAGTTTCGTAACTCGTACATAAATGCTTATTTAATTCAGTGGCCACAAAGTTTTCATACAATACACACTTCTCAAACATCAAAAAATTCTTTCTTCACCATAATCTTCTGATAAAATCTATATTGAAAAAATGACTTCTCAACCACAAGTTGTTGTTGCTGTGATCTTCTACAATGGGGAATTAAGAGAATCACGTGACGGGGTGGTCTTTGATTGCAAAAATTGATCGTTGCTGAGCATGACACGAGGCATGATGTTGCATGCCTTATACCAAAGAATACAACACAAAATGAAACTCAATCCAATGCAACGGATTGAGGAAGTAATCTACAGATGTCTGTTGATAGCTGGTAAAGGTCTAATAAGGTACACGCAAATACCACTACTTGAAGACTCTGACATAGAGAACATGTTTGTTGTTCACAACCATCATTAATGTCTTTCTGGGTTTGAGTTGTTTGTAAAATATGGTGATGCTATTTCACCGACCCAGGTTGTAGAACCAACGAATTCTGATACATACCAAGCAGGTTACGTTGGAAACCAGATCCATATTGACCAATATGACTGGGCCACCAATGTTGGCTCATCATACTATACTCCATCTGAATGTTACCAACCCCAAATTGATTTCAACAATAGGCAAGACGAACAACATGATTGGGTTGCCAACATTGAGTCATACACGCAATTGTTAACTGGACCCTCGTACACGCTATTGTTACCATCGGCATCAACTTATAACTATGAACAACCTTCTCCTTATGTATCATTGAGATCCCCAGTTGTGTCAGCGAGCACCCGAATGGTAGAGGATTTGCCAACGGCCGAACAATCTCAACCATATTATGCTGAGGCCGGTGCACCAGATGAAAATCTCGGTCCTTATAGTAAGGATGAAGAAGAATTGATCTTAAACAATAACAACGATGACGACAACGACAAACTCAACATATTGCCCACGAATGATCAATCATCATCACCAGTAGAACTTGCCTACGATGTGCCAGCACACATGCGTAATATAGGCAACACTGAACGTTACCAAGATCAGCAGTATGGGCACCTACTAGACCGACCAGATGAAGACAATCGTGTCCCAGGAATAATATATGAAGGCATGAGATTTGCCACCAAAGATGAACTACAAGTTGCAATGAATGAGTTTTGCGTCAAGAATTATGTGTCTTATTCTGTCGATAGGTCTAATTCTAAAACATGGTTGCTCGAATGCATCGACCCAAAGTGCGAATGGAGGTAAAACATTTTAACATCATTTTTTCACTATTCCAAGAGATTTATGTTTTGAAATAATAATAATTAGTATGTTTGTACAGGTTAAGAGCATCAGCGGGGAAACGTACTCAACAACAATGGGAAATCAAATTACTTAAGGAACCCCACACTTGTGTCTCCACAAGGATTTCACAAGATCACAACAAGCTCAGGTACGATGTCATTGGAAAAAGCATTCTTTCCATGGTTAAAAATGATGTTACGGTGTCAGATTATTGCAATTGGGAGTAATCGTACACCGACCTACCCAGATTATTGCTAGCGCTCCAAAAGTATGTTCCTGGCACCATTGTAGAGGAACAGAAGGTGCCTGCAAAAGACGAAGAAGGAAATGTAATTCCTGGTTGTGCAATGTACAAGCGATTTTTTTGGACCTTCAAGGCTTGCATCGATGGCTTTGCATATTGCAAGCCAATAGTATTGGTAGATGGTACTTGGCTTTACGACAAGTACAAACACACGTTGTTAGTGGCTGTGGCACAAGATGGAGACAATCACGTAATGTCAATAGCCTTTGCCCTTGTTGAGGGTGAGACCACGTCTGCATGGTATTTTTTTCTTCAAAACTTAAAAAGACACGTGACTACACAAGACAACTTATGTCTGATCTCGGACAGGCATAAGGCAATAATAAGTGCCTACCAACGAGAAGGTAGTGGATGGATGGAAAACAACTCTGTGCATGTGTTCTGCATTCGACACATAGCACAAAATTTCATGAGATAATTCAACAAGTCACCTCTAAAGAAGGACATTATCAGCATGGGTATATACAAGAACTAAACAACTTATTATTTTTTACAACATTATTTTATACTAACTAACATTGTTAACGTCTTTTGTTGAACTCTACTTAGGTTACGCCATGACTCTACCAAAGTTCGCATATTACTACAACAATTTCCGAGTTGAAAATCCAGCCGCGGCATATTGGCTGGATCAAATCCCTAAAGACAAATGGACAACAGCATTTTCCTCAGGGCGACGATGGGGACACATGACTACAAATCTGGTCGAATGCATGAACAATGTGTTAAAAAAAGTAAGGAGTCTTCCAATTTTTTCGTTGGTCAACACGACGTATGAAAGATGCAACAAATACTTTGTCACAAGGGGGCAGCAAGCAACGACAATGATGACCTCTGGTAAAGAGTTCACAGACACTGCTACCAAGTTCATTGTTGACGAAGAAGCTAAGGCTAACTCTCACCATGTGCTTGAGTTTGACCAACACAAAACATTTTTCTTAGTGGAAGAAACCTTTCATCCATCACAACGGCGTTTGCCAGAAAGATACGGTGTAGACCTTGCGGAAAGAAACTGTGATTGTGGTAAACTTCAAAATCTCCACATGCCATGCTCGCATGCTATTGCTGCATGTAAGTTCGTAAATGTGGATTACAAGCAATTAATCCATGATGTTTACAAGCTTAATTATGTCGCCCATGCGTACAGTGGATCCTTTGGGAAAATGAAGCACGCTAGTTACTAGCCACATTATGAAGGACCACCAATGCAACACAATCCAGAATTACGAAGGAACAAAAAAGGTCGTCGAAAATTAAGTCATATTCAAACTGAGATGGACGAAAGAGAAACGGGCAACCAAAACGTTGTTCAGTATGTAGAACCCCAGGTCATTCAAAGAACAAATGCCCTCATCGTCATGCATCAACTTAACCTTTGTGACGTACCCATTCATGTTGTACTATCTCATGAGTTATTGTTAAATATCATTTTATGAATATTGTTAAACTTAAATTTTGTCTGTGTTTGTGCATTAGTATGTTTTATTGTGATTTTAATCATTTATTTACTAAAGAAATGGGCAAATAAATTCATGAAACAACAAAACAAACACATTGTCATTAAAAAACACACACATGTTTTTTATGTTCAAACCACGTATATCAACATAATAAAAATAATAAATCTCCAAATTCATGTTGAGTAGACCGAAAATCACAATGACCTTTACAAAAAACCAAAATTTTAATGAGAATTTCAATAATTTTAAAAAAACAGTGTAAAAAAAATACATCATTTTGTAATTTAAATTTAGACTAATTTTTATTATTCTACTAATAATAAATTAACAAAAATTTTCTAAAAAAAATAACTTATTATCAAAATTTGAACATTCTAAAAAGTTATATATATAAATAAAAAAATCGCTACCTATTAAATTTAAATAGGATACATTTTTAGTTAATTGTATATATAATAAAATTTTTAGTTTAATAAATTATTAATTTATTTTTATATATATTTGAAATAATAATTTTAAAATATTTTTTAGTTAATTAAAATAAAAAATTAATTCATTAAAGAAAAAAAAAACAAGGTGAGAAATCGGGGGTGCCAACCCCGATTTCTAAGCTGCAAAAAGCAAAAAACATAAAAACTCAAAGTGTAAAATCGGGACTCCCAAACCCGATTTCACAATTGCACAATAAATGTAGCTAGTGAAGGAAATAATTCGGAAAGCATGCCAATTGGGGAAATAACTTTTAAAATATTGCTAGTGGTGGAAAAAAGTCTGACTAAGGTTATGTAGTCGATCTCATAATGCTCGATTTAAAAACAACTTAATAGTTGAACTTACTGCAAAGGAATAGTAGCCACCCACAATGTAAGTAATTAGGGGTGAGTGAGACTCAACTTGTCTACTAACCCAACTTAATATGAAGTTAATTTGGATGAATTCAAATTTTGAAATTAGACCTAATGTATTTTTAAGAATAAGTTCGGATTTTATTTTGGGTTGCCCAATCCTAATTTAGTGTCCTGCATTCTTTTAGAAAAATCAAATTTTTTGAACAATTATGTAATAATAATAAACTTTTATTTAATATATAATATTTTGTATAACATGATATCATATTTATGATGATATTAAATATATATTGTAAAATATACTTTAATTTAAGTTTTATATTTCTTTTATTCTATGATTTAACTATACATAATGTTAATATTAATATATTAAGTTAAAACATTGGATTGACTCAATCTCATCTCATATATTTTAAGTTTTGATTGGTCGAGTTTGGATTCAAATAAATGACTTGATAAAAAATTTAGACTAAATAAGAGCAGAGATAAAACCGTCTCAATTTATCCTTTGTTCATTCTATAAGTAACCATCTTAATTAAAGTATTAATTATCTAACACATGAGGGGACGAACAAAAACACATCTTTGAATTAACCGGTATTGATCATTTTAATTATATATATTTATAATGACCATTAGTATGGACACCTTGTTTATACATTATGTCTTCTTTGTGTAAGAAAAAAGTGTCATTAGAAAACCTATTACTTTTCTTTCAGTTAAGAGATCGATATATATATATATATATATATATATATTACGACTGGAACACATTACAAATTAGGCAAGTATATTCATAAGCCATGTCAAAAAAAAAAAGTATATTCCTAAGCCACCTTTAACTTACATGATAGTATAAATTAATGCGACCGGTTATATTATGATCATAATTGCCTCATAATTTGTTAATTAAACATACACAAATTTATTGATCATTAATCTGTATGGATGACGTAAGAAGAACAGCATGAAATATATTTATTGTGCAAAGTATTTGGCGTTCTGTGTTAGTGACGTGTAGATTTGATGCAGGAGGAGTAGCCAATTAAAATTTTGGTTAGTGCCTTCTAGATGTTGAAAATAGAGTTGAAAGGAACGAAAAAAGTTGAGGAGGATTGGATAGCGATAGATACCGAGAGAGAAAAAAAAAAAAAGAAGAAGAAGGAATGATCCACGATGGATGATCTATGATTGTGTGTGTACATTACACATTAGTCAAAGCAGCAGAAGAACAAGTTGAGAGTAAGTAGGTGGTGTTGTTGATCAAGTTCGCGGAAGCACCCATCCTCTGTGTCTGCTACAGAAACTAAAGTGATGAGTTTAGTTGTCATCATCACTAATAATCAGCATCACCTCACCAGTAACTCCATCTAGCATACCATTACCATGGTCAAAAAAATAAAAATACCAATCCCTCTGACCTTTCTCCCCATTCTCACTCACTCCCACGTCTCTTGTTAATCTAATAACCTTGTTCAACCTCTTCACTCTTGTTTCATTTTTTCCATAATCTAATCCCCATGAGTTCCCTTCTCCTCTTTCTGTTCTTCTTTTTCCCTCTCTCTTCTGCCACGTGTCCCTTGGACTTCACCGTCCTCGGCAGCACGAAACCCACCTCCTTCGATTCGTCCCGGTGCCAGGTCATCAGCCAGGCCCTCCACCTCGTCCAGTCGGACTACCTCCGCCGCAACGGGTCCTTCCTCCCTCCCCTCAACACCTCCGAGTCATGCTGGCAGAACTTCCAGTCCTACGTTAACCGCTTCGACCCCACCTACAACATCGCCTCCTCCTGCGGCTACCAACCCTCATGGATCTCCCAAGGCTGCAACAACGTCACCACCAAACAAGACTTCGAATCCTTGATCCCTCAATCAGCCCTCCAAAACATGCGAAACAAGTGCAACCAATCGCTCGAGAATAACTCCCCCTGCGCCCTCTGCACCACTTCCTTCTCCACTCTCCCATCCTTGGGAAAGTCCATTGGGAACCTCACCGACTGCACCGACTACGCTTCCATCTACGCCGCCGCCTTCGCCAACCACTTCGGCCCCTCCGACCCCGGCACCGCCAAGTGCTTGTTCTCCCTCGAATTCTCCTCCAACAATTCCTCCTCCTCCGCCGCCAAGAGAAAGAAGGTTGTTATTGCGGTTGTTTCTGCTGTCTCTTTCTTGGTCGTGCTACTGCTGGCTCTAGGGTTTTGGGTTTATTTCAAGCTGGAAGACAAAGCGGGCAGGGATAAGGATGTTCGTGTGGCGGAAACCGGTTTGGTTTCGAGCCTTGATTCCATGGAGCAGAGCACAACCTTGATCAGGTTCACCTTTGATGACATTAAGAAAGCGACGAAGAATTTCTCGAGAGATAACATAGTTGGGAGAGGCGGTTATGGGAATGTGTACAAAGGGTTGCTTCCTGATGGGAGTGAGGTTGCGTTTAAGAGGTTCAAGAATTGTTCGGCTTCCGGTGATGCAAGCTTCACTCATGAAGTTGAGGTTATTGCGAGTGTCAGGCATGTCAACCTTGTTGCCTTGAGAGGCTATTGTTCTGTGACTACTCGTTTGGAAGGTTACCAGAGGATTATTGTTTGCGATATGGTGAAAAACGGGAGTCTCCATGACCATTTGTTTGGGTCTAATGGGGTGAAATTAAGTTGGCCAATTCGGCAAAAGATTGCTCTAGGCACGGCTAGAGGGTTGGCTTACTTGCATTACGGGGCTCAACCTGCAATCATTCATAGAGATATTAAAGCAAGTAACATACTTTTGGATGACAAGTTTGAAGCCAAGGTTGCAGATTTTGGACTAGCCAAGTTTAACCCTGAGGGGATGACGCATATGAGCACTAGGGTGGCTGGAACAATGGGGTATGTTGCTCCTGAGTATGCTTTGTATGGGCAATTGACAGAGAGAAGTGATGTGTTCAGTTTTGGGGTTGTGCTTCTTGAGCTTTTGAGTGGGAGGAAGGCTCTTCAGACCAACAATGATGGTCAACCCTCTGCTTTGACTGATTTGGCTTGGTCGTTAGTTAGAACGGGTAAAGCTTTGGATGTTATTGAAGATGGCATGCCAGAACCTGCTTCAGAACAGGTTCTTGAGAAGTATGTGTTAATTGCTGTGCTTTGTTCTCATCCGCAGTTATATGCTAGGCCAACAATGGATCAGGTTGTTAAAATGATGGAGACTGATGAATCGGTGCCTTCAATACCTGAAAGGCCAATCTCTTTTGTTGCTGGGAGGCTTGATATTGAGAGATCTGTGAGTAGTAGTGGCTCTGGTCAGCTCTCTAGCCCAACGGGTTATCAATCATATACTATAGAAAGTGATCGCCCATCTTCTAATTCTAGGGAAGAAAGAAGCTCGAGCTCCAGGATTTTGAGTACAGATTGAGATTTTTAGTGTCCGTCCGGATAATTTGTTTGTACATTTAGATTATAGAATACTGTTTTGTTTCTTGAAGTGTTTTCTGTTACAAAAGCCAAATTGGATGTACAAATTTTGATTCTTGCTAGAGTTTATATAATGGCTAGAGAGTATGATCAAGTTTTGCTGAATTAAGTGTCACATTGTTATACCAGAAGCAATTTTCCAATTCATTTTAAGAATCTTCTAATGCAACAAGTGATGCCATATTTTTAGCTCTGAGCTCCATTGGCAGTTGTATTGTATCTATCTCCTTGTGTCACAACTTAATACTAAATGTTAAGTGGAGGAGTGCTATTGGTTTTGTCAACTTAGTGGCTCATCATAGGATACCGGAAAGGAAAGTTGTTGTAAGAGTGAAACAAGCATGGGATCATAACCCAAAAAAGAGAGAAGCTGGCATAAATGTCTCTAAGAAGCAAAGTGCACGTGTTCCCTTGTGTTGTCAGTTAACCAGGCTGGTTCTGTTTATGATGCTTAATTGGCTAATTATTCTTTGTAACATGCCCAATTGGTTTGACTTTTTATTTGCCTGAACTTCAATCATTACCATAACGGAGCTGGCAGTTATTAATATATCAGACAAATGTACAGATCGCTTAAATGTTAGTAGGGTTGTAACTTGTAAGTTGTAACGCACGGGGTTTGCATAATTCATGCATTCTAAGTAGTATGTTGTATTTCTTTGGTAGACAAATGGACTAAATAAATGATAAAAAATCTTTAGACTTATTGGACTAACTGGAGCTTTGGTTGTGGTGTATTATTCTCTTTTTTTCTTTTTTTGACGGGGTGTTGTATTATTCTCGAATAATTGATATAAATGTACACCCAAGTGTCTCTCTAAATAAAATTGGCTTAAATATACTTTTGCTATTTGGAAATATATATATATATATATATATATATATATATATATATATATATATATATTGAATTAATCCTATCTGAATTTTATTTATTTTTAATCCTTAATTAAAAGTTATAAAATCAATGTGCTTTTAGTCACTTATAAGACTACAAGTATATCATATTTGTTAAAAATAAGAATTAAGACAAAACATCATCATATTTTAAGAATAAAAAACATTTAAACTAATAAAAAAAATTAGCTATAGCATGAACATGAATAAAACCGGGGTCATATAATCCTATCCTATCTGTAAATAAAAAGAAAAGATCCATTCCCTTATCATTTGGGTACCGTGGAGGTGATCAGGCTGGCCTCTGCTGTACAATACAGTGTAGGATTTATTATCCCAAAGTATTGAGCTGTACTGCATAATGGGCTCAAGTCTCTTTTATTTAATCGCTATGTACAGGAAGGATTGGCCCAGTTTGGAAGAAAAAAAAAGAAAGTATTGGCCCAGAGATTTAGTTTAATTTATTTTACGGAAAGAAAATATCAGATTTAATTATATACTTTTTAGTTTCTACCAACAAGTCGTTGGTCCGAATAGTGCTGGACTCGGTCCCTTAAGCAAGGTCTTGGATTCGAGTCTTGTGAATGAAAAAAAAATATGATTGGGAGAGGAGAACCCGGCTAATAAGTTTGATTATAAACTAAATTATGATTAAGACCAAAAAAAGCTAGATATTGAATAATATAATGTAATGTGTTACTGTTTGGTTCTATGTTTCTGATGTGATTTTCTACAACTCATGTGATTTTCAGAAGCTATATTTTAGTGACACTAATCTAGGAACTCAGAGAAAAAGAGAAAGCATGTGGGAGAGAGCTCTCTAAAAATCATATGAAGCACATATATTTATAATGAAAAATATAGAGTTTCTAAAATCACTTAAGATTAAGTCAAAAGATAAGGTGAAACATAATCTAAATAATCAAGTTAATAAGACAACATTATACAAAATATCTGTTTTTAATAAATAATATATTAATTTAAAAAGATTTTCCATATCTAATTAAATAAAAAAGTTAGCTATTTGAAATATCAATAAAATATACAACATCCTAAAGGTGTTTCCTTCCTTTGGAACGAGTTTCCAAACATGTACCTAAGTGAAAGTGAGAATCGATCTAGATTTCATTTGAGTTCAAAATGAGGATTGTGCTCTCTTGTGAAGAAGATGGAAAAATGATCCTCTTGAAGTGAATTTGACCCAAAAACACAGAAGCGGAGAGTTATTTATGAGGCCTTCTAGAATATGTCAAAGCTGAATTCACTTGTCATGGGAGAAACATGAATGCCTTTAAATTCTTGGGATCAGGTTTTTAACTGACTCTAAGCTGCAGTATTCAATATCCCAAATGGTGGCTCAAATTTATTCCTCATTTCCTCCCTTTCACATTTACACGTCATTCTTGGATACATATAAAATTGTTTGATGCTTCATTAAGAACACATGTTTGCTTGGCAGTTTTGTCCGGTCCTTCGGTTCTGGGCCATCTTCTATGGTTTGGCCAGCTTCGGCAATAAATTGAAAAAGGAGGGCCAACATGGGGCCTCATCTTTAACTTGAGTGTGATGTTAAAGCCAGAAATTTATCATCTCTTCTTCGTACATGCTCAATGTTAAAAACAATAAATAAAATGTTTAAATACTTTTTTAGTCCTTATAATTTAGTATTTTTTTATTTTTCGTCCTCATAATTTTTTTTTAATTTTAGTCCTTGCAAATTATGTTTGTTTTGTTTTTCGTCCTTATAGCGATTTAGATAGCGCTTTTTTCACTATTCAAAGCGCTATCTAAACCACTTTAAGGACGAAAAATAAAATAAACATAATTTGCAAGGACTAAAATCAAAAAAATAATTTTGCAAGGACAAAAAGTAAAAAAAATACTAAATTACAAGAACTAAAAAAGTATTTAAGCATGAATAAAAAAATAATGATGTAGACATGTAATTAGTGTTTTTGACTTGAGTTCTAACTGTATAGTGTGAAAAATAATTGTTATTTTTAATTTGTCTTTACATTTCTAATTATAAAAATGTCATCTTATTTTTAAAATTTAAATAAGAAATCATAAAAATTATTTCACTATTTCTTATACAAATCTTTAAACATAAATAATAAAATAAAATAAGTGATTTTTATAATTAATTTTTTTTTTTCAAATCAAACAGCTCTCCTCGGTACCTAGAAGTAAAATGAACTAATTTTACTTTCAATTCAAAACCGGGTCTCATAATGCTGAATTTTACGAACATTGTCAAGGAATGACAAGCAAGAAATCACTTCGTAGATTTTTGAAGCTCTTAATCAAAATCTATACATTTTTTTTTTCAAAAAAAGCCATACATCATCACATCACAGTCACACTCTTTTTTTGTCATATTCTTCTAAATCTATTTGAAGAAAGCTGTGTACAGAAGGTCAGATGACGAAGCAGGAACAAAACAAAATGCCCCTATTTCCAAAATATTATCATCATACATTAATTCTTACTAATCTAAACCAAGGGAACTCAATTTACGTCTCAAGTGTGTGTTTTCCAGATACCTTTTGAGGGAGTGGATTGTGTTATTCTCACAATTCTCTGTCTCGGTTGTTGCGGATTCTTTGTCACATTATTATTTTCTTCAGCATTATTATTTGCCTTCACCACATCAACTTTCACTATGTGATGATCTGATGTCCCTTTGGAAGAAAGGACTAAATAGGAACCGGGAACAAACTTGTATGGAGAATTTGATGATGATAATATGTAATCTACCCGTGTTCCATACTTACATGTTCCCTGGACACCTGCATAATATTTACAATTTTAGGGATCATAGTATTAATAATTAATAACCATGTTGAAATTTGAAAAATCAAAAGCTTAAGAGGTTCAAAATTGTGTTTGTACTTTGGCCCTTGGCAATCATGACAACTGACTCGCATTCCCCTGCATAGTCCTTAGCATCAGTGTAGTCTTTACTCTTGAGATATTTCATCACTTCAACCTTTGGTGTTGGCTTTCCCATCTCTTCATAGTACTGGACCCAAATGAAGCCATTCAAAAAACTTGATTTCTATTTTTGTTATTTTTAATAAGAGTAAGACCAAAAAGGCAACAAATAATTGAGGTCCTGCAGCACTGACATACCTTCACAATATCTGTCCATCTTTCTTGGGAGTAATCTGATTCATCAAGTGAATTAAGGCCTCCAGCTAAGATGTGAGGCTCATCACTAGATTGGATTATTGCATTTACCTGCTTCATTCGCCAATTCTCATCAAGATGATCAAGGTGGGTACAGTAGAAGTTAAGTTCACCTGCTTGGGGTACATCGATAGTGGCCTTCAGAACATTCCTGTGGCCAAGAAATTAATTTCAATTTTTTGCATGTCATATTAATCCTTGTTGTTAAGTCATTCATTCTCTAACCCCCCATAATTTCAGTCTAGAATCCTTCAATAGTTCTATCTTGGTTGCTTTCACGGTTTGGATTTCCATTAATATTCCCAAATCAATTTTTAATAGATGGTCATTAGCAAGAAAATGCCTTTGGAGGGAAGTAACAAATTTCTTAATATAATTATGAAGAACTTGACTTGAGCAAGAACAGTATTCTGACTATTCTTCAAGACAGAACAAACTGTACCTCAATTGCATCAGACGAATTTACCCGACACCAAACTTGAATTATTTTATGATGCACATAGTGCATATTTTATTGAAGGAAACAAACCACCATTTGTACTTGGTGAATCTAAAAGTTTTATATAAAACAAGAAGAAAATGCTGAAGGCTTCTAAAGAAATTTTTTATGTAAAGCCACTGAAATTGGTGTTCCTTCATTGGGATATTTTAATGAGCACTAATTAAATTATGCATCTATAAAATTTCTAAAAAAATTCTGATTGGGTTCAAAATAAAATATCAATCTGAAGGGAACATTGATGAGTGATGACAACAGAGAATCCTTAAGGAGTAGGTGGGGATCAATCCTGCCTCGTTGCGTACAGCTATTACAGTTGGCATGCCGTGCATCTATCATTGCCGTTGGCACGTAGAAGAAAACAAAGAAAGAAAGAATAAAAGACGTGAATAGCAGTTTCACGATTGATGTTAACACTAAACTTTTTGCGTAAAGCTAAGTGGGAGGTCGATCATTGCTTAAGCATATTGGTTTGGACGAGTTGTTAGTGAATTAAAAATCTTCTATATGGCTTTTCGAAACTTCCCATGTGTTAGTTTTAAGAATTATTTTTTCGTTGAAAAGTTTTGGAATAATTGGTCACTTTATGAACAGAAAAGTGATTATCTTTTCATTTTTCTTTGCAATAGCAAGCACGAAGAAGCTTCTTCGAAATACATACAAGAGCAGTAAACCAAAAGGTGTTACAACTTTATCTGTTTTTATTTAAAAAATATTTTAGTGTGGTTCCATTATGATATAAAGAATGAAAAGGAAAATTACCTGCTACATGTATTTATAATAGTAATCCCATTTTTATAAGCGAGTCAGACTGTACGGTTTAAATCAACTGTAGAAATCAATTATCCTAAATCCCGTCAATAAAATTTTGATTTTCAATATAATATAATGAAATGTAATATAATAAAAAAAAAGAATGTTTTTTATAAATTTAATTTTTTTTATACTGTCGTTATAAAAAAAATTATATTGTCAATCAATAAAACTTATAATTGATATTATTTTTAAAATTCTTTTTATAAAAATTAACAAATTAATCATGAGAGTTTATAATTAGCTAATAATGTATTAGTTTATAAATTTTTTTTTTCTATTTTTGTTCCATTATTTAAAAAGTGAGAATGAAAAAGTAATTATTAAATAATAAATTATTTATTTCTAACTCGTAAAATAAAATAATAAAATAATACTATCAAGCTCCATTCGTTTTCTCTGAACAATCAAAACTCCATGATTCCATTTCCCTGTTCAGTCGTACTCTATTTGAATGACCCAATTTTCAACCTTAACATAAACTAACAAACTGCACAAAAATAAATGTGTGTAGTGTAGCATTAAAATGAAAAGTTAGTAAAAAGAGTAGTTAAAATAATAAAATAAAAAACTGACCTGAAATCAGAGTGATCAAAGATTTTGTGAGAGTTCCAGCGTTTGATGGGCCATTTGGACAAGACAGCGTTGCCGTACTCAGGTGCCCAGCTTTCGGCGAACACATAGTTCATTCCCAGAGCCGCAGCCAAATCCGACAAAGGCTTCATCCCATTCTCTTCCTCGGCCTTCACATCTTGCAGACCCAAAACATCAGCGTCCACCTCTTTCAGAACCTCAACAACTGTTCTGTTACTCACGTGGACCCCACTCCCCCACGAGGATGGCTTCCACCCCTCCTTGTCGTGTTCCGAGAAGCTCGATTGTCGGCTTCGCAGCAGCGATATCTCGTTGTCTGGTAAATTTATGGAAACCCTCATTTTCGATTTCGCCAACCTCGCTGCTTCTTGTCTGCTCCCCACGTTGTCGTTGTCGTCTACTCTGTTCACTGACTGCGATTGCGATTGCGATTGCTTCAGTATGCTTCTGGGACGCTCCTTCGTGGACTTCGATCGCGAATTCAGGTTCGAAGCGATGCCGTTTTGGTCCTCGAACGTGGGTGCGGGTTTTGGGAGCGCCGGTGCCATGGAGAACAAGGCGGCGTTGAAGGTCGCCACCCGAATGGGTTTCGGAGTACCCAATTGCGCGTTGGGGTGAACCGTTGCGGAAAAATTTGGGCTTGCTTCGGTTTGGGCTTTTGGGTCCTTCTTCCCGAGCTTGTTGATCACTACTACTTTGGGCTTTGAGCGGCGGCGAATTGGCCACCGGAGACGGCGGAGGAGGCGGCGGATGTTCTTGTTGAGGAGCTTGAGCATGGTGGAAAAGTGGGTGTGGGGCAAAAGAGTGTCTTGCTTTGGGGAGATCATAAGACGTGTGAAGTTAATTGCAGAGTTGTTTTGAACTCTGGCTTGTGGTTACGTTTGGGAAGGCATGGATTTTGTGAGTGGGAGTGGAAGGACTAAGAAGGAGAATAGTGGCTTGGAAGGAAGGAAAATGAAGGAACTAAACAAACTGAGCAAATAAATATATAAATAAATATTGAGATGGATTAGATTAGGGACTAGTTGAAGGCTTGCTTTGCTTTGTCTTCAGAGTTGAGTAGAAAAGGGGAAGGGAGCTTCTAGGAAATGAGTTGGTAGCATTTGGCATTTCCGAATGAAATCTTAGGGAAATAGAATAGTTAATAGTTATTTAGATTTTGAGGAGGATGCCATAATATAGCACATAGACAAGAAAAAAAGAGAGACGGGAGATGCCTGTGGCCACTGTCACGCTCATCCCCAACTGCTACCGAAAAAAAAAAGATGATTGGTTTGCTTTTAGTTGTTTAGTAGACACAACACAAATAAGGGCCATGTCGTTTATGGTCTTTATGGGCAGTAAGGTTACTTTACAAATGTAAAACTTGCTGATGTAGTTTTATATAAACTCATTGCATTTTTATAAAGAAAAGTTTAATCTGAATACATTGCAATTGCAACCACACAAGTGAATTGTGCAAAGTCCGTAGCATTGTTCTAAGGCAGGTACGCCCTTGTGTTATTGTTTATTGGTTTTCTTGTTTGACTAAGACACACAAGTAAGCCAATGAAAAAAAATAAAATATTAATGGTAATGAGAAACAATAAATTAAATGAGCCAACAACTCCAGGTCCTCCTGGCCATGCAAGTGAGATTCTTATTTGGAACTCCACGTCACAGGAAACCCGGCGTACCCATCTCCCATGAACCTAACCTACCATTACCATTTTACCAAGTAATAATCTAAAGACTAAAGAGTTATTATGACTGTTGACTCAGTGCAGAGGAGACGTATGTGAGAACTTCTCTTCTCTTGTGTGTGATAAATAAAAATCCCATCCAATGTGAGTTGGACTGGGGACCTCATTTCATCTCATCAACTTAGGGAGTTGGAACGGATCCAAACACCTTGTGAATTGCAAATAAAGGTGGAAATGCCAGGGAAAATGGACATGCACCTTTCTGTACTGCTCTTAGGTTCCACCATTTTAGAAAAGGATAATATAACTTTTTTTCCTTAGTCATATCGTGTGTGTACATTTATGCAGCTATTTTGGTGAAAAATACTTAATTATGGTACGGAATGAGAATAATAAATAAAAAAATAAAAAAAATCTTATTTATAAAGTCAAAATTGAAAAATAATTGTAAGTGATTTTTTTTAATAATGATATGGCTATTAATTAATTTTTAATCTTCACCATCTATAATTTTTTTATAAGCAATGTCAACATTATTTGAAAAATGATAATATTTAAATATAATCATCAAAATAAAATTACTGATTAACCCAAAGGTTGACACAGTGGTATAAGATCCTATTGCGTTCACATTTTCTTGGGCTAGCTGCAACCACTAGGCATAGGAATAGGTCAGGCTTTGCATAAATAGGTCTAGTCTATTTTCTAAAACTAAGGTCTAAGTTTGACCTATTATCTATCATGGACTTTTTTACAAGTCTTGCTTAGTCTTTTTAAAAGTCTAGTCTTGCTTATTAGCCTGTTTAAAAACATACTTTATATAAAAGTGCTTTTATTTAAATTACTTGGTAAAAAACTTGTTCATTCCATGCTATTAAAATTTACTAAAATATAAACTCCCAGCCTATCAAGACATTTCAAGATTCATCTAACATACTCCCCGAGGGTACCAATAGCAACTAGCAAGCATTTGAGGCTTCAATTCTTCACGTGCAAATAATTTAGGCTCATGTACTAATAAATTGCCTCATTTAAGTGATAGTCCAAGCTTCAATTCATAACATCTAGTATTGTTCAGCTAGTAACTAAATAAACAAAAGCTATCAATTAAAATTCCACAAACTCACTGAAAATCGAAAAGGCGAAGCGAATAGAGGCGTATTAATGTGTTACTGACTTAGTGATTATGCTATTAGTAGTAGACCACTAGTCTAATAATAATAATAATAATAATAATCTAATCTTGGTCTTATAAATTTATTTAATTAATAAATTATTATTAGTATAATCTGTATTTTATTTATTTTATTATATTATATAGATAAATAGGTTGACCTATCAGGTCTAATAGGCTTTTTTATAAGCTAAGTTTAGCCTATTTAAATAAATAGGTTTTTTTTAAATCCCAAACCTAACCTTTTTATTAAATAGGTCATGTCAGGTCAGGCTTTAAATAGGTCAGGTCATAGGCCCTTATTTAAGGCTTGACCTATTTCCATCCTTAGCAGTCACGCACTGCGAGAGAGATTAGTCTCTGATCCAGTGAGTTGGGGACACTCGTGATTCTTGACCCAGGATAAAAAAAAATTACTGATTTAGATTATGTAGTTAATTATAAATTTAATGTGATTTGCTTCTGTTTTTTAATTAAAGATCACATTAATTTTGTAAATAAGTGTGCAATTTGAACCATTAATTTTAATCTAATAGTTATAATTAAATGTTTTTATTTCTTACAATCATCAAAAGTCGTCATGTGATACATTATTCAAAAGTTAAACTCAATTAGTTAAGCAGAGTGTCTATGACTTCTTGTAAACTCTATGGTATTTGAGTTTAAATCATATGATAAAAAAAAGATATAGATAAAATAAAAAGGGAGAATATAAGAATACTTGGTTATGAAAAGTAAAAATAATAAATATAAATTATTATATTATAATTGAGTAGTCAAGATTAAAAGATAAATGTACTTTCACTTTTTTAAGTAATCATATAATTATTAATCAATTTTTAATTTTAACCATTCATGTATGACTTAAATTTATACAATTCTTATATTTTATATTTTTAAAATGAGAGTGTATTGTTCTCATAATTTTTAATATTGATTATTTATGTATAGTTGCAAGGCTAACTTATAATTCTCACATTCTTAAAATAAGAAGTCTTTTGAGAAATGAGAACAATAAATATAAATCATTCAATCACATTTGGATTATCAAAATTAAAAGATCAATTACATGACTTTTTTAAGTTATCATA
The DNA here is from genome assembly GCA_026413185.1 of Pueraria montana var. lobata. Lineage (NCBI taxonomy): Eukaryota > Viridiplantae > Streptophyta > Magnoliopsida > Fabales > Fabaceae > Pueraria > Pueraria montana. The sequence goes on along the minus strand of CM048647.1, from coordinate 65,574,891 downwards.
TGACCACTAACTATCTTTTAATTTTGATCATTCATGTATAATTATATGACTTAAATTTATAATTCTTATTTTTTACAATAATCAAGTGAAAACACTTGGACATTGTAAGAAAACGAAAACTATAAATTTAGGTTTTTTTTTCTTCGAATAAATCTAGGTTGTATAACATAAATGGATGATTAATACTAAAAATTAGCAGTTACATGATCACTAAAAGTTAATAGTTGCATGATTAATATTAAAAGTTAGTAGTTACGTGAGAGAGTGAGAAGAGTAAGAATCTCACAGTATATTTGATTGTACTTTTTTTCAAAATTTGATTTATAAAACAATTTCCAAAAACTGATTTTTAGAAAATATAAGTAAAGGAATAGAAGTGATGGGAGATGTGAAAATGCAAGAGGAAATTTTGTGACAAATAATATGATGGAAAAAATAAAAAGAGTCGGGAAGAAAAATAGAATAGAAGTGAAATAGGAAGAAAAACTTGGTGTACAAAATATAATAGCCCAAATTCTTTGTGGACATTCATCCGTTTTATCATTTTACAGTTACACTGTTCATGACTTTGCCAATACGATACCTATCCCGTTAACAGGATAAACATGTTCCACATCTGGTACATGCCAATAGTGAAAAGATAAAATATGAATCATCTTGTTCGAGTTTGATCTGTTTAATTATATAAATATTCCTTTTGTGAACGATATTCATTATTTATTTGTGCACAGGTCCACCAATTTTGCAGAGAGACATAATATGGTAATGTCATATATAAAAACAATAGAAGATTCAAATCGATTTTCACTCTCAACTATTAGACTTGTATATCCCTATATATAATGAATAAAAAAACAATATAGTAAAACAGGAAGGTCTGTTTCAAAATGTACCCTACACGCTTAATGCACAACAGTCACACTGGAGCAGGAATATATATGTTTGCCATATAATAATGTAAAACTAATCATCACGTATAGTCACTTTCTGTAGAAAAAAGAAGCACGAGAATAAGAAGTGTGAAAGAGAAAGACATGAAGAGTGTGGACTCTTCAAAATGTGAGCAAGTCTAGGCCCGGGCTTGCATAATAGTGTAAAAATGATTTTTATAAAATGTAGACAAATGGTATCCACATGTTGTATTTTTTTGGGTATTTCAAAAGCTACATGTCCTACATTGGTCTAGCATTATTTTCCATGTTTATATATATATATCAACTTGTTTTAAAAACTTTCAAACAAACCATTAAGAGGCTAAGAGTTGTGCTTGTGCATATGAGATTGGACCTTGTGAGCATGATGCATCACAAACTACACCACACTCAAGTAGTTAATAATGTGGCCTAGCTAGACTTTTGTGTATCAAATATCAAATGCATGGATTTGGTATAAGAAGGTCACCGTAAATTGACAATTTACGATAGACTGTTTATTCATATCAAAAGTTTGTGACAAAATTTAGGTCTGTAACTAAATAATATAGTAACCTAATGACTCCAAAAAATGTTAAAAAGTACTTAATTCTGCTTTCTCCAGCAAATTTCAATACTCACGTTTATCTTTCTTCTTTCCTTCTAGTTAGATATAATAAAGGAAATACAGTGTTTTGTAGACAACGACTTGTGCTTTTGATGTTCTTAGGTGATAACATGATCTATTTAAAATGTGGTCACTTATCAGGAAACATGAATTTTAAATGAGAGGGGGAGTTAGTTGACACTTCTCTTCGGTTTCTGCTTTTTTCACTCCTAATGACTCGTTCCTTGAAACGACCAAGTTAGTTTTCAGAAGGCTTTTGCAAAGAAAAAGGGCCTCTGAACAGAAGTCAAAGGGCTCAGATAATTCAGTTTAACACACGTCTACAATATTCCATAAACAAAATAATCTTAATACTATACGGATATTGCATTTCTCTAGCTTGCACATAATTAATAGTATTGCATGCATCCTTTATCAGTTTTTGCCAACTCTATAGGATTATAAAAATGCATTATGGCTCAATAGGTATCTCCAACATACAACATAATATATTGAATGCAAGTGTTTTGAAGTGGCAGTTTCACATTTTTAAAACAAGTTCCTATATCATTACATCAACTCCTCAAAGAATGTACAGATAAATATTATTATGAATACAGCATTCTATGAATTGGACAGATAGAATTCATTCATTACCTCAGAGACTGTTCTGAAAGGGAATACCATGCCACTGACTCAAATTGTCACTTTTTCTCGTGCTGCAACCCAAAGACGGATAATTGAGCACCCCTAGTTGGTAGAATTCACGAGCTTAATTATCTAACCCTGTAAGATGGTTCTATATATCTCTATATTGATAGCCAGGTAGTTAAAGGGGGTCATCAATGTAGACCTACTCCCTAAGTAACACCATTACAGCCATATACTTAAATTTTCATTAAGTTGCATCATATATTATATGCCCAAGACCCTACTAAATATGACATGATCCTTATGTAATTGTATTTTATTCATGTGTCATGTGAGTTTATAGAATTTGACTTTGAGTGTGTGGAGTGTAAAGTGCTCTTTAGGTCATAAAGTATAGAGTAATATTAACCATCAATTTAGAAAGCTAATAATTAAAGTTTTACAACACTTCATAATTTATTTTAAATGTTCATATATTTCATTATTAACAATTATTACTGTACTTTGTTTTTTGAATTACTCTGCACACTTTAAAAGAATCAAATCCATAACATATCTGCAGTTGACAACTTGAACTGGGTAGGTCCAAACTCCAAAGATCAGAACACTTCAGCCATGAACTTATGTCACAATTAATCAATTATTATGAATCAACCAATTAATATTATTATGCCAGACTAGGGTTTTTCTTTCTAAATGCTTAAGCACACAAAGGATTAATACTGCACTAGCATTATATAGAATGCGCTTGATAAATAAGATAAAAGTGATTTGCTAGGACTGTGTAACGATTTACAAACTCAAAACCCAAACTGAATATAGATAATGTAGTAATGATGACTTGTGGGTAGATGCACGTAATGTGCACCTTACATAACAGGGAAATGTGGACCATATTGCATAGTGCACAAGAAAAAGAAGAGATAAAATTTGATGTATTATGTTATTTGAGATAAAATTGAAAGTACCATTTCCCAAAACGCACTACACAAAACACAGCACACAACACACAAACAGCAAAAATATTACGTCGACAGCAGGGTTCGAACCTGCGCGGGCGAAGCCCAACAGATTTCAAGTCTGTCTCCTTAACCACTCGGACATATCGACTTATTGCCATAATTGGTTACTTTTAAATTTCTATACAAACAATTACACATGACCCTGGTTTTTAATATTTACGACAACTCCATTATCTTATCTTAATACGTTAAAAGTAAGTCTAGATTTTTTTTTTGGTCATGTCATGGGAGAAACTTTTCCATTTAAAGCGTGGGTAAATTAGATTTTCATAATATTACACAGTACAAGGAATAAAACCCCTTTTTTTTTCCTTTCAAGCTGCATTAGAGTTTTTTATTGAAGCTCTTATCTTATTCTTTTATTTTATATTTATTTTATTTGTCGTTACTTTTTCTTTTTTTCAAAATTAGATTGGGCCTATCCCATTACAATTTATCTTAGGGATTTATTGAAGGCACCTCTCGTTTTTTTCTGATACATCCCATTAAAATTAATTAACAACTATACTGACTATTTTACCCTTTTTTCTTTTATAACTCTAAATCCTCACCTTCAGCGCACCCCATGAACCCTAGCACCTCTCTTACCCGCACCTCTCTTGGTTGCTTCAGTTCCCGGCGCACCCTAAGCACCTGTTGAGTTTTCTTCCAGCGCCTATCTTTACTCGTGGAAACACCTCGCACCAAGAGTCAGACCAGAGCATCTTCGTAGAAGACGAGAGTTGTCTTCGTCGTCCTCAATCTCTGCCATTGAAGCCACGAGGTAAGTGTTTGGTGCTTTAATTTTTTTTTTGTACAACGGATTGTATAATCCGTAATAGGAAAAAGGCTTGTTGTATACGGAAAGGGAAATCCGTAACTTAACAACATATATTACGGATTAGCAAATCCGTAACATATGTTGTTATGTTACGGATTTGCCTTTTCGTAATACAACATGGCTTTCGGATTATACAATCCGGAATGGGCAGCTGGAAATGTGTATTACGGAATGCCAAATCCGTAATACATTATTGTATTACGGAATGGGTATTCCGTAATACATTTCCGGAAAATTAAAAAATATTCCGGATTTGTAAATCCGTAATAAATTTAAAATATATAATTTAATTTGTAATAATTTAATTTAATTTGTAATTATGTAATTTAATTTGTAATTATGTAGTTTAATATGTAATTGTAATAATATAATTGAATTCTGGATTTATATAATTAAATTTGTAATGCGTAAGAAAGTAAACTTGTATAATTTAATATTAATTGTATGATTTAATTTGTGATTGTATAAGTTGATATTAAAGTAAATTAAATTGTAATTGTATAGGAAAATATAATGAGGGGTGTAATGGGTTGGTAAAAAAAAAAAAGGCAAAAGTTAAGATACACTCATTAGATAATATTCAAATACTAATGAAATTTCTATGTGATTGTTGTTATATACATTAACACGTGATTTAGTTGTGATTGTTATATAGTGGATTTTATATTTATGCAGAAATGCCACGCACTAGAGGTGGGAGTGCCAATCGGTCTGAACGTGTGAGACCCACTGCATCTACACGTAGGCGCCGTGGAGGAGCTGCTGATGTTGTTCAGCATGAGGAGAATGAGGAGATGGAGCAACATGAGGAGGCAGAAGCAACTGATATTTGTGAGTTTGGTGGCAGGCCTGATCAGTTGATGAGAGGTGGTTGCATTTTGCAAATCAGTTGATCAGGCCAGTAGAGCGGGCAGTACATCCCTCAGATTGTGCCCCAGGGTACATGGAGTGGTACTTTAGAATCTCTCACCCAATTGTGGACCCATTTAATGCAGCTCTCCATCATTTAGTCCCACCGATGATACCAGCCAACAGACACGAGCCCGAGCATGTGGTAGAAGAGGCTGAATCTAGTAGCCGTGCAAATACAACTGCTGTTGTAAGTACATATCCCATTAATTTTGATCATACATTAGTAATTACTTGTGACAATAATATGTGATATGTTTGTTATGTTTCTATGTTCATAGGTTGTATGTCGTAGGATAGCTACACAGTTACAGCGTATGATTGATTTAAGGATGGTGAATGAAGGCACCGATGCCTGGGATGCTACACATGCAACATTATTGTTAGCTCAAGGGGTCACTGAGGAAGGAAATGTTTATAACAGGAGAGGTCGTGGTGGTAGGAGAGGTCATGGTGGTCACCAAGGTCGGGCAGGGATACAATGAATAATGTTCTAATTTGTGTTTAATGTACAAAAATGTTGTAATTGGACAACGGTTGTTTTAAGACATGATAATTGTAGGAACTTCATGACATTGATACTTTAAGGCTTCTATGCCATTGTTAGTTTATGATCCGAATGACATGTTTAGACATTTGTTGGTACTTAAAAGCATTTATGCCATGTGCAAGTTGGTACTTAAATGATTGTATGCCATTTGTTCTGTTGCTAGTACTGTTTTATGTTAATTGATACAGGTACCATTCACTGTTGTATGATGTCCATATTTTAGGGGAGGTTTTGCCAATTTTTTTTTTTGTGGAAAAATGTTAACATTTTCATAGAAATAACTAACAATCACTGTTAAGTACATTATCTTTTAACCAATAAAACTTTATAAAGTACAAATAACTAATCAATCTTCTGCAATGTTCACATAATCACGTGTGACCCCAATTAATTGTGAGAATTGTTGCATTCGTCCAATGTAAGGTGATACCCACGCTTTGGCAATATGATGACAATATGTAGACCACAACACATCAGCATTTGGTATCGGACATCGATCTTGCAAAAAGACCTGCATAATAATAAATACCTTCAAGTTAACATGGATATTTTATTAACAATAGTTATAACATAATGCAGGATTGTACCCTATTAAATACCTGTACAAAATTATTGCCATTTACATGGCCTAAACATATCATATGATGAATTGAGCTGTCTATGGGAGGTTGACTTCTAAGAGGGAAGAATGTGATGCTTTGTTTTAGCGATAAGAAAACAAGTATCACATTATACCTAGAAGCAATAACATATCCCATGTCTGGTATAGTCATCCATTTTTCCACAGATGCCTGTTCATAGTCAAGTTAGTCAAATGGAACTAATTATAAGACATGAAGGATAAATTTCTGAAAGTCATGTTATATTATTGTACCATTGAAAGATCATCAACAAGCAATGATCGCTTGAGTTGCTCAAAACGCTCATAACCACCAAATATAGTGGCATACTCATCACGTCACTGACCAAGTTCTTTATGCAAATCATTACGCACTAAGGGCCAAGAGTCTTCACCCATACCTAGTAGTCCCGCAATTGTACGGTAGCCACAATGTCCATCAGCTTTGACATCAACAATATCCATTATATATGGGTGCATGATTACATTAAATTGATCGATCATGCCAGGTTTTCTCTGGCGTCTTATTTGTTGAGATGATCTTTTGGAAGACCTTAAATTGGATGAGCTGTCATGCATAGAATGTAATGTATCCACATGCTCAAAGTACGAAGGGTCACGCTTAGTTGACCTTTCCAATTTAGCTGCACGCCCCTTTTGTGAACCCTTAGTCTTCACCATCTTAGTAGGCGGACACATTGAAGTCATCTCAGGATATGCAATTTCGCGAAGTTTGCTTTTTATAGTCACTGTCCCACCAATGTCAACCTCTTTAAAACGTTTAAGTATGACATCAACTTCTTGCTGCACAGACAATTCTGCATATTCCCCATTAGATCCTATGTCATTAAAGCTGAGTCTGGTCCAAAAAATATGAATTGCGTTCAGTGGTATGCTACCCACGACATACCTAGCTAGTTCACAAGCACACGGGAGACCATGTGTGGTTCTTACTATGCATCCACAACGAGCACTATCAACACCAACAAACCTCACTCGATCAAACTCATCTGCAATATGATTCAACGCATACCTTGAAACAAATGCGCGCACTCTCTTATACAAAGTCACATTGAAACTATGACCTACGACATTAATGTTGTTCTCAAATGAGGCTTTTATTTCGGTATGTTGCAATGTGATCAAGTTGTTCATGGCATCCCAGCAATTACACAAGTCCCCCATGCTACTTTGAAACAACCTTTTTAAGCTCCAATGTGTAGACTCAACTCTAACAATAATTAAAGTTCATGTTAGAATATTATACTTGTATATTTGTTTGAAAATTACATTATGTATAACAAATTCACATACCTGTTGCTTGTTGTATTCCCTAAGTGCATAACTTTATCTGTCCATGCCTTTACAAATCTTTCCTTGTGAGGCAATAACCATGTATTTTTCACATAGTCGACAAAGAATGGCCATGGTGCACAAACAACTTCAAACTTCGTGACACGGTCTTCATACTCAGATTCAGTCGGACAATCCATAACACTATCCCATGCATCCATCACATGGTCCCATGCCTCTTTCGGAGTCACGTATGTCTTGCACTTCGCTTTCACATTCTTGTCAATGTGAAACTTGCACAAAAGATTCGTAGACTCAGGAAAAACAATTTTCACTGCATTCATGAGGGCTATATCTCTGTCAGTCACAAACACTTGAGGCAATCCATCAAGTCTCAAAAAAAGTCCTATAAGTCTCTCCAGTGCCCATACAAAGTTATCTTGTCGTTCAGCTTCTAAATACACAAAAGCTGCAGAAAAGGTCAATCCAGTAGGTGTCACACCAACTATCTCAAGTAATGGTAGTCTATATCTGTTTGTTTTGTATGTACTATCCATCATAAAAACAATGTTAAATGCATTCACCAACTTCACTGCATCATGATGTGTCCAGAAAATATCTCGCATAACTTCGGATGTATCATGGATTCTATGCCAATGAATATACATATCACGCTCAAGTAGCTTCATCAAATGTTGCATTTGTGTCCTTGGGCCTCTTTCAGCATTCCGATATGCACTCCTCGCATTATATACTTGTTTTATTGTAGTCACATTATTTTCATTATGCTCTTTCAATGTGAGGAGAATATTTCTTGGTTTGACCTTATTCTTAGTCATATCAACAAGCATTGTCTTCTCCTTAGATGTTAGACGACCCGCATATGGATGGCCAACCAATGTCTCAGCTAAATCATGATTATGAGACCCACACAATAACTTCAATGTCCATCATTCACCATTCTTAAGTGGTATTCCTTTCCATCTAAAGGGACAATCACACTTTCTAGTCCCAGTCACTGTGCCCACTACATCTTTTTTCTTTTGCCTATACTTTTCACCCCTCTCACAACCCAACAAAACAAATGTCTTCCTTCCTGGTATCCCATTTGATGTGTCTGACCTCAAAATCACAATGACAAAACCCATGTTAAATGCAACCGCTCAAGCCCATTTTAGTAACTCATCGCGAGTGGACAAGACCTGCATAATATAACATATAACATCACTATGTCTATTCACCTTTCCATTTTAGTAACAATACAATTATTTCACTAACTAATTAAACAAAAGAATTACCTTATTTATGAATACATCACTAGAGTCAACATCTTTTTTAATCTCTAGTCCATATTTCATCATTATATCATCATCCAGTGTCTCATCAACATCCATGTCTACTTCATCCGACATCTTGCTCATATAATAGTCCTCCATAAAATCTAATATTTCACAAAATTAACAGTTAATTAAATAAACACAAAAAATCATCCAAAAAATCATCGAGCAAATGGGATTTTTGTTTAAATTTCTAACTATATTACGGATTCATCAATCCGTAATTGTATAAGATACATTACGGATTGTATAATCCGTAATTGTATATAGTATTACGGATTCATTAATCCGTAATTATATAAAATACATTACGGATTGTATAATCCGTAATTGTATAAAGTATTACGGATTGTACAATCCGTAATACTTTATACAATTACGGATTATACAATCCGTAATGTATTTTATACGGATCCATCATTCCGTAGTTAAACGGAAAAAAAATTAATAGCTTACCAGATGAACTTAACAGAAATCTGCGGAGGAAGGAGGACGAGACAGAAACCTATGACACCTTCTTCGCCTAAAATGGATGCTTCATCGAAGTTAAGACATCAACCATGAACCATGAAGGCGGCAGACCTAAAAAAGAGAACGAATGTGCGGAGGAACCATGACACTATACTCGAAGTTGCAGTGAAGAACAATGGAATGGCTGCCAAGGAGACACAGTAAGATGCAGGATGCAGTCGAGAAGAATGGGGCCAAAGGACAGACAAAATGAGATAAAGAAGTAAGTAAGGGTAAGGATATTATGGGAATATTAAAAATTATGGGGTGTACCGAGCAAAAAAGGAGGTGTCTTAAGTAAAGCCATTTATCTTAATATATTAAAAGTAAGTTTAGGGTCTTTTTGTTTGCCCTAGGAGCAACTTTCCCACTAAAGTGTGGGTAAATTGAATTTTCATAGTATTACACAGTACAAAGAACGAAACTTTTTTTTTCCCCTTTGAAGCTATGTTAGGGTTTTCGACTGAACCTTTTTTCTTATTCTTTCTATTTTATATTTATTTTATTTGTCATTATTTTTTTCTTTTCTTCAAATTTGGGCTGGCCTAGTCCATTAGAATTTATTTTTAGGCTAAAGTTTGTTTATTATTGTATGTTTGGATTCATATTAATTTATTTGCAATGTTAAAATTAATTGATTTTCAATATTAATATAAATTTATGAGGGAAATAATAAAAAGAAAATGAGTTAATGAAAAATAATAAAAGTAAAAGAATCTAATTTGATGTTAAAAATTCAACATGATATTTAATAATCAAGTCTTTGATTATGCAAGGAACTGTTCTGCCAATGTTCCAAGCTAGGACATTCATCATAAACCAAATTATGACAACAATAATGGGAATATCCATCCTCTGGATCATGATTGCATTGCATGGTAACGTCAGTCACCCCACCTTAACCTACCTGGTCCTCTTGTCTTTATTAACAATCTTCACAACTTCATTAATATATTCCAACATCATCAAGAAGTCGGGTGTTACACACAACAACATCATTTCCATCCTTATTTGAATGTGAGGAAATAACATTGTCAGTGCACATTGCATTATGAGCCAAGTCTAAATTACCCAGTAAAAACCATATTGTTTTTTAATCATTTACATGCAAGCCTACACTTCTTTATCCAATGGTTTCCTTAAACTTGAATCCCTATCAGCATTCTTATTTTATCCTAGATCATAGAAGGTTCTACTGCATGTGACTCTACAATCACATGGCTAGTGCTTTGCTTTTTAACTTTCCCATTTTGCCCTTCATTAGCTTTTTTGTGCCCATTAGATTTCATTACAACATGCTTGTTTTTGCCAACATGTGGGTCCCTTACCCTTTGTTGTACTTGCACACCATTACTCATACCCATATGATTTTGTTGAGCAACACTGTTATCAATGTGAGCCCTTCTATCAGTTAAAGCCTCCTCATGAAATTGTGCAAGATTTGTGTAACGTGAGCTTTTAACATCAAACACAATATTCTCATGGTTCACACTTGCAATCTCCTTATTTACAGGCAATAAATGCCTTTTCATAACCTTTCTAGTCATTTTTTGTACTCATCTAAGGACCAAAATCTTAGTTTTTTTCCTGGATCGTAGAAGGCTCTACTGCATGTGACGTTACAATCACATGGCTAGTGCTTTGCCTTTTTAACTTTCCCTTTTTGCCCTCCATTAGGTTTTTTTGTCTATCAGGTTTCGTTACAACGTACTTATTTTTTCTAGCATGTAGGTCCCTTACCGTTTGTTGTACTTGCACACCATCACTCATACCCACATGATTTTGTTGAGTGTCACTGTCATCAACGTGGTCCTCTCCATCAATTAAAGCCTCCTCACAAAATAATGCAAGATTTATGTAACGTGTACTTTTAACATCAGACACAATATTTTCATGATTCACACCCACAATCTCCTTATTAACACGCAATAAATGCCTTTTCGTAACCTTTCTAGTCATTTTTTTTGCAGTCATCCAAAGACCAAAATCTTTTTTTCCTTAGACTGTAGAAGGCTCTACTGCATGTGACATGACAATCATGTGGCTAGTCCTTTGCTTTTTAACTTTCCCCTTTTTCCCTCCATTAGGTTTTTTGTGCCCATTAAGTTTCGTTACAACCTGCTTATTATTACCAGCACGTGGGTCCTTTAACCTTTGTTGTACTTGCACACCATTACTCATACCCATATGATTTTGTTTAGCATCATTGTTATCAATGTGGGCCCTTCCATCAGTTAAAGTCTCCTCATGAAATTGTGCAAGATTTGTGTAACGTGAGCTTTTAATATCAAACACAATATTCTCATGATTCACACCCGCAATCTCCTTATTAACAGGTAATAAATGCTTTTTCATAACCTTTCTAGCTGCTTTTTCTTTTCAATAATCCATGGACCAAAATCAGTTTGTTTTTTTCTCATTTTCTAAATTATTAGTTGCCATAGTAGGTTGCCCAATATTAGAAGAAATGTTAATATTGCTGACATCAGCCCTAGGAAGCACTGAATAAGAATTTCCATCCTGGGTTGCCACTTGGTCAACCACCATAGCACCACCACCGTCTCCTCCACTCAAGATCACCTTGCATCCTTTTTCTACACATTAAGTAGCTTTATGCCCATATTTCCCACATTGGAAGCAAATCAAATGAAGGCATTCATATTTTCTCTCTCTTTTTACAAAGGAAACCCAAGATACTTCCCCTTAATCTGATACTATGATTCGTCAAAATATGTATTTCAAATAATTAAGTATAAGAATGAAAAATGAATGTGTCAATATAATGTACTCTATATCAATTCTTGGGTTTACACTTTTTTTTTGTCCTAGGTCAAAGACCACGGGTGTCCCTTAACCCACTGGGTCAGAGACTAATCCCGCTCACGGTGCGTGGCTGCCGCTGGCCCAAGGGAATTTTGCACACAGAGGGAATCGAACACGGGTTCTCCCGCTAAATACATCGTTCTCCCTCATGTGAACGCAGCGGGGTCTTACACCACTGCGCCAACCCTTTGGGTTTTGGGTTTACACATTAATTGTTATATATTTTTATGACTTTTATCAATAGGAACTTTTAAGCTTGAGGAATTATAGCGATTTTATCGATACAGGGATAAATATTCAAATACCAATTCAAGGGACATTTTAAAATAAATTAATCCTATTATTATTTTAAATTTTTAACTTTTAATTTTAACTTAATTACACATTTAGTTCCTCTATTATAGCTAATGCGTGATTTCGTTCCTTTACTAAATTTTTTAGTGAATTTAATTTCTTAATTCTTTTAATTGTTATAATTACTTTCCTTGCTTAAAATTCTCATATTATTATTTTTGTACTCAAAATAAGCATACATTGAATCGATCAAATCATATTAAATCTTTTTTTACTCAAAAATATCAAGCAAAATACTCCTTCCGGTCCTTTTTATAAGAAACAAAAGCGTGTTTTTTTTCTCCTAATTATAAGAAACATAGACTCACTTTAAGATATATTAATTGCTAGTTTTCTTTTTTACCCTTCATCTTGTGAAATCCATTAATGAGACACCTACTTATTTCTCATGCATTTATTGATCTATTAACAATATAAGTTACACTTATTGATGGAGGTGCAATGTCATTAATGTAACCACTACTTAAACCAATCAATTTAAGGGGTACTTTTGGAATAAAATTAAATTTTATGACATTATTAATTATAACTAACTAACTTAACTATTTTTATTGGTCTTGACGATTTAGTTATTTGTTTCTTATATAAAGGACCGGAGGAAGTATAAAATTTCATTAAAAAAAAACATATCAAATTTCATCCAAATCAAACCTTAATTTCATATCCTATTGAATCCTTTAAGTTTTATGAAAATTTCACTAAATTTTTAAAATTATTTTATATTCCAAATTATTAATAAATCTCCAAATATTTTCAATAGAAAATACAATTTAAAATATTTTAGGTAACAGAAAATGAGTTTAATTTTGATACATTAGTAGTATAAAACATTTTATACCGTCAACCAATAAAAATCAATAATTTTACTGCAATCCATGATTGAGTGAAAGTGTAAAATACATTTTAATTAAATTAAAAAAAAATGAGACGTAGATTTATTTAATTTTAATTATAAAGAAACTCGATTTATTAAAAAAAATAAAGGACCAAAATCACTAATTAGAGGGAGCAAAAGAATTATTAAAACTTCAATTTCTTTTAGAAAATTCTTGTGTCCTGCAAGAAAAATTTTCTCCTAAATTGGTGATGGGACCTACATCGGTAGTGAGAATGAGATTCCAAAATTTGAATGGTAATTATCTTTGGAAGATTCCCCCTCGAGGAAAGAATTTCTCTTTGCTTTAGCTCAATTTTTCTTTGGTTAATTGAAGCAAATAATCTAATGATTTTGTCCAAATCAAAATAATTTTATACATTTCAAGGTGCAGAAATGGATATTAGTGATCCTTAAACCTCACATACCTGCACGAAGAATAAAAAAAAAACAAGCACAAGTAGATCTTGGAGATGAAGAGGCGTGATTCCAATTACTCAGTGAGTAAAAAAGCATCATGAAAATAAGAAAAGGAATGGCCCAGATGGAAAATCTTTAACCTGCATTCATTTGTACCTCCTAGCATGTAAAGATAGAAGATCTAAAATCATTCAAGTTACTCTATTATGTAAAAACTAATTGAGCTGATTTATGTTTCCAAAGATAAAAAAGCATAAACGGTCTTTACACTCAACTATCTCTTAGGACAGTTCTTTCTTTCTCTATTCTGTTTTTCTTTCTTGTTTATTTCCTATTGTTTTTGGAAGGGAAGGGGGGAACATAATGTATTTCTTCTTCACGATTCCCATTCATTCAGGAAAGTCTATGCTCTCTAATGCCGAGCAAATCTAGCATGAACCCTACGTTGGATTGGGGTCCTACATGAAGGGCAGTCCTTCATCCCTTGCTTCTCATGGATCTCATTGCAATCAGGACACACAACCTGATGTGCACATGGCAGAAAAACTACTGACATCTCCTCTGATAGGCACATGACACACTCCTGCTCACGCCTCAAATTTCCAGCCGCTAATTTGTCTTGGCAGCTCATCATTGTTTGAGACGTATCCGATTTCTTGTTTCCCTTCATGTTTGGAGCACTCTTTGCTCTTGAGAAACTATCATTCCTTTCATCAACACACCTACTGAGTGCTGCTATTTTTTCAGAATCAGATTTTAGTTTCAAGTCAACCAACTCCTTCTCTAGCTTTCCAATATCTTCCACATATTTCTGCAGATCACTGGCTGCCTTCTTTCTAACCATTTCCTCCTCAGATTTCATGTGCTGTTCAACTTGTTCTCTCTCCTTTTTAATGGATGCAGCCTGTGCAAGGAGCTTTTCTTTTGCAGCTTTCTCTTTTGCCAATCTACCCTGTAACATTTCCACCAATTATAGTATAGAAGTAGCATAATAAGCTGTTTGAGTACCGATTTTAAACAATGGGACCACAGATATAACAGAAAAGCTATTATTATTTAAACAAGTGAAACAAATTAATAACCAATTAGCTTTACCAAGTGAAACAATCATGCATTTTACAATGTAAATTATGCATATATCTAAATTTGTCCTTTGAACAAATAAAAAGAATTTCAAAGCACTGGTTTAATTCATTTAATTGATTGAGAAGTAATAAAATGGGAGAAACATTTTAAGGTGATTTACGATTTGTATTTCTCAACAGAAGACTGAAGGAACATCCTTCAGATAGCACAACTTAGCATCTTTCCCATGTTGCCAGTACTTAGTTATAATTGTCAACCACCTATATGTAAATTAAAATATATATATATTTATTTCAAAGTATTTTTAAGGTCAAACTTATGTATGTGTGTTCAAGGTGCCTATGCAATATGCATGTCCAATAGGGGTGAATAAGATTTAGAGTAGGACTGTCAGAGTAGAGATCATCACAAGGCAAAGACACTCAAGATATATGTTGACAATACATAAAAGTAAACTCCACAGATTTTATTCAGACATATCTTGATATTATTTGTCACCAAGTAGTTTCATATCTGTCACATACCTCAACCTTGGCTTGAAGATTTTTCTCTTTGTGTAGCTCCTGTTGCAGATTAAATAATTTGTGCTTCTCTTTCTCAAGCTCATCTCGAAGCAAACTGTTCTGGCTTTCCAATGTCTGGGCCTGTTTAAGAGCCATCTGCTCTCTCTCCAGTGCTTGTTGATGGCTTGTCATTGACTTTACAACCCACAACTTAGCAGCATCCAACTCCTTCTTTAGCAAGGAGTTTTCTGCCTCTAGCACAAGTGTTGCAGAAGCAGCACTCTCAATTTGCCTTTTAGTATTTTCCATGGCATTCTCCATTTCAGATATCCTCTTCACAGCATTCTCCTCCACAATTTTCTTATCCTTTTTCAACAGTTCAGCATCTTGCTTCTCCTTCCTCAGAGTTTTAAACTCAGCCTGTAGTTTGCCAAGCCTATTGGTAACCTGCATAACCTTCTGATTTGTCCAGTTGTTCCAGCCTTGTAGCTCATTCTGCAATTCTTGCACTCGAGTTATTAACTTCAAAATTAGCCCATCCTTCTCATCGCGCGGGACATACTTACCCAAAGCATCATCAAAAGGAATATCAGCACAGTAATCAAGAATCTTTACAGAAAAGCTTAGCTCGGGTTTTGGTTTGGACATATTGCCAGGTGTTGAAGTGTTTGCATTCACCATGGGAGAAGCAGATATTGTATCCTTTGCGGGTAATGTTCCAGAGTTACCTGCTGCAGGTAAAACAGATGCATCATTGGTTGAAACATGGCACGCTACATTTGCTGAACGAACTCCTTTTGTGCTTATCATATTTGAGGAGCCACATTTCATTTGTTGCTGATTATGAATTTCAGATGGTGGCTTGAGTCTTTTTTCAACAACCAAACTGCCAACACTTGTAATCTTACCTGATTTAAAACCCCCTTTTCCACAAGCCCTGTAAGTTTTCTCCATATGAAGGAATTTCTGCCTAAGTGCTGCTATTTCTTTTCTGTTATGCCGCTTAGAACAAGGTCCTGATTTACATTCGTGGGCAGGAAGCCCTGAAGTTACAGAGGATGTATCTGCAGTAATTGGCAATGAAGCACTCTCTGCCTTATGTTTTACCCCTCCTGGAGCATGAGGATTTTGGTTGTTGGGTGAATTCAGGAAACTTCCAAACTTTGGTTCTTCAGACTTTTGATTCTGTTGATTGGTGGACAAGTCCTTCTTGAAAGTTGGTGAACTGCAATTTGATTGGGGACTGGAAGAACTGGTGGAGTTTTCCCCATTACAAACAACACTCAGACGATCTTCCACTGCACAGGCCAGTGAAAGGTTCAAGTCACATATCAGCAAAACCCACATTGCTTCACCAACTGTCAAGGAGGGTCTGACTTCACGAACAACACTGATCATCTCCACCATGGTGTAATGCAGCAAGTGCTGAAAATTGTCAAATACAAAATCTGTAATAATATCATCTTTCCCCTTCAAAACATTCACCGTCTGATGTACAATATTTGAGACAGGGTCTCCTTCCTCAATGTATAGGGCCTTCCTTGAAAGGGACATTTCAACCAATTTTTCATCAAAGCCTAATTCAACAACCTGCTTGAGTGCACCGCCGAAAATTGCTTGCAAATTAGACAACAGTAGTTCCTCAAGCTGGCTTGCAATAGGATCATTCCAATCCACAAGCTCATGCATATGCAGTTCAGGTTCGTCTTCTCTAAACAACTCTGACCACAACTCTGATGGACTAAATCCATTTAAGCCATTTTGTAAAACCGGTAATTCATACCGAGGGAACTCAATCAGAGACGACGGAAAACTGGCAGGTAGTATAGAAGGATGAGTTAATTTTCTCTTGTTCTTACACCCTTTATCCTGTCTGTCCTCGCCATCAGCCGTTTTATCCATTTCAGGAACAATTACACTGAAACCCACAAAACATTTGCCTATCAATTCAATTCTTTATCTACAAATCCAAAAAAATGCGTGAACAAGGGATTCAGAAATTGGTTGGGAAAGGGGGGAATTCAATGAAAACATTAACACAGTAAAATTGGGAACGAAATCCATTCAAAATTAACACCAATTCAAATAAAACCTTTTAAATCAACATCAAAGGATTATTAAAAAAATAATAAAATCTACTTTCGCATTAAAAAAAACAAATAAAAATAAGGGACCCCAATCTAACAAGAGAAGGAAGAGAAAAAACCATACCTCGGCCAAGAACCGCAAGACTGAGAGCAAAATGAGGAATTTCCTGTATCTAAGACTCAGAAAGAAGACCTTGTTAGAACTGAAACCCTTTAAACAAACAGTTTATGAGCAAGGCTTATATAGTGAAAGCAGAGAGCGAGAATGGAAGCCAGGTGCACCCAAATGCCAATAAAACACTGACAACCCATCACAAAAAAAAAAAAAAAAAAAAAAAAAAAAGATAGCCGATGCAAGAAAAACCCAATGCCGGGCTCAATAAAAAGCATCCAAACAGGGCACAGAGAAGTGGGTTATTGAAGACAAAAACCAGAAAAAAAAAAAAAAAAATTAAATTGGAATCGGCATGGGAAGCGAATGTACCTGACGCACGCATTGTTTCCATGGGTGTGAGCAATGGAACGGTTACGGAAGAGGAAATTAAATTAGGTTGCGGATTGTGGGGTGGAAGATGCTGTTAGCTTACACAGTGAACACTTGTCCTGTGTTGTGAGTGTGCGCGTACACACTCTCACTCACTCTTTTGGGTTCTGGGTTTTGGAATGGTCCTCTCTTTACTATTATATATACATAAGGGAAAGGGTGCGGCTATTGGGTTAGGCGCTAACTACTTTGCTTGCTTACGGTTAAACCTCATTCGCCTTTTATACCCAACCTAGCTCACAATACCACACACACCTAACCCCTTCTACAGATTAATTAGTTCTTGACTTTACAAAATTATACTATTTATTATTAAGACCATATTTTCTATATATTCTCATTCTAAATAAATTATTCTACCAATCAATTAAAAATTACTATTATTAATATGAATTTTAAAGTAATTATTATAAAAGTCAATAACTTATCATATTCTATAACATTTTTTTTATTGAGAAAATTTAGGTGAAATGAATACTTGGGATTCATAATAAACAAGGTATGTTTCAAGATTCAAAGCATGATTATAGAAGTATTTATTGATTGGCCACCAATCAGATTCTCACATTGACAACGAGATTTAAATCATACGTGATGGTTTACTTTATCAATCAATTAAAAATTATTATTATTAATATGATATTTAAAATAGTTATTTTAAAAGTCAATGAATTTATTATATGATAATTTGTAATTGAATGAGTGTATAAATTTATATACTATTTGCTTTTTTAATATAAAATGACAATGAAAATTAAATTAAATGAATTTTGTAAAGGGGACAATTAATGAAAAGTTTTTAAAATCTCATTAATGAAAATGTCTAATTCATTTAATCTCCAGAACTAATTTAAGAATTTATTTAATTTTTTATTGTAATTAATATTCTGCAGATTTTTTTTTCCAAGACTTTAAATTCAGCTCTGACTAATTCAAATCAAATTAAGTGGAATTATTTATGAGAGTAAAACTCGTCTACTTTCTTCATTTATATTAGAATTTGATATTTTACTTAAAAAAACTCAAATTCTTCGTCACTTAAACAAACAATCTTGGTATTTTTTTAATAAAATTATAATTAAATATTATCTATATATAAATTAAAATAGCTATATTGAATGAGACTATTTTCAAGAATTATTTTTCAACAAAAGCATTTTTAGAGTTTTCTTTGACAATGGTGTTTTTGGAAAATTTTCTTAATCTCTTATTTTTTTAATTTATTATTTTTATTTTAAAATTGAATTTCAATACTTTTTTTAAAGAAATGATCAATAGTTAAAAATAATATTATATCACAATATAAATTATTTATCATATATTTAAAATATAATTTATATTATATATTTAAAAATATTTAATTATTACGAATTTTAGTTATAGTATAATTTATATATTCAAAAGTACTTATTTATTGTAAATTTTAGTTACAAAAAATAAACATTTATCTTGTATATTGTGTAGGCCAAAATACTAGTTTATTTATATGTTTTTATGTGAACCAGTATTTTAGCATGTACATTGCATATAATATATTTATTTTATATAACTAAAATTTATAATAAATAAATACTTTTAAATATATAAATTATATTTTAATTAAAATCTGTAATAAATAAATATTACAATAGAATTTTACTTTTAATTATTGATAATTTCTTTTAAAAAATATGAAAAATCAAGTTAGAATTACAGATATTGAAAATGATAGATTGAGAGAGATAAAAGGTTAAGAAAAATTCCAAAAAAACGCTCTCATTGAAGAAGAAAAAACACTCTTAAAATGTTCTCATTCAAAATAATTATTTTAATGCTAAAATATTTGGTAAAATTAGCTTATAAGCTAACTAAGGTTGATAAGCTAGTTGAAGCTTATAATCTAGCTGATGAATTCAATTGGCTAGTTTATAAGCTTCAACTAGCTTATCAGCTTTAGGCTTTAGTTAGCTTATAAGTTAGTTTTACCAAACACATAGGTGTGTTTGGTAAGGTATCCAAGGAGCTTATAACCTCCTTTGATTTGACCAAAGTTATGTTTAATACATGAGCTTATTTTAATAGTTTATAGCTTATTTTCATAAACTACTTCAAGTAGCTAAAAATAACTAGTTTATAAACTATTAGCTTTTTTTCTTTTTTCATTTTTATCTTATTAATTTACTTGAGATTTTTTTAACTTTTTTAATCAAACAATTAATTATATCCTTTATATCATTTTACATTTATTAATTAACTTATTAGTTAATCTTACCAAACACTTTTGGTAAGATTAGTTGATAAGCATAAGTTAGTTGATAAATGTAAAATGACATAAAAGGATATAATTAATTATTTGATTAATAAAGGCCAAAAAAAAATATTTCAAGTAAATATTTCATACAAATCTGTTTGGTCAAATTAGCTTATAAATTCCTTGAGTGTCTTACCAAACATACTCGTAAATTCAATTAACAAGTCATTGGTCTTAGCAAAATTGGGTTTGGTCTCCTAAGTAAAGAAATATCGAGTTTGAGCCTTGTAGATAAAAATAAAAACATGGTTGAAAGAAAATACCATATTAATGGTGATTTCTAGGCAAAAATTAGTCAATAATAAAACCAATAATATTTCATACCAATAGCATAATAAAAAAAATACTTTCGTTGAAAATAATTATTCTAATTTTTATATAATGAGTAAATAATTCTTTAGTCATTATTATAACTTCTTCCAATGGCCTAAATGATTCACATGTTATGCATGATTTGCATAAATATCTTTTTTCCGTTTGCAAACCTTTATTTTATTTCTCTCTTTGTTTTGGGTATTTAATGCTAACCTTAGATAGATTAGGATCCTATCTCCTACGTGGCTGCAATTAAGCATTTAAGATGCGGTAATTTGTAAAAGGAAAACACATATCGTAGACATCCATTGGAAATGGAAATTTGAAATACAAATCAGAGAAAAAGTAAAAGTAGTAAAATGGCCATCCCTTGGAATATAATCCCACCTTCACCCAAATTTGGGTTCTTTTATTATTATTGTTGTTGTTTTAAGTTCTAGCTAACCTACAATTTGAGGAAGTTGATAACTGCTAGCAAAACAATCCAAAAGGCATGTGTATAAATTTAAGCGCAAAAAAGAAAGATTAATATGATACGTAAAACCAGAAAAGTCCGTTTCTTTGGGTGCATTGGATTTGCGATGACCTGTAATAAATATGTAATTCAAGGAATGCAAGTTTTGGAAACGGGATTTATTTTTATTTCTCTTATGTGTAGAAGAATGAAACTTTATTTGTATTTCTATATGTGAATTTTCTTTTAATTAAGGATTTCTATTATTGCTCTAAAGATGATAATTAGACATCCAATTCACATAGATCGAATCAGATTTAGGTGTTAATTGTCCTTATCTCCATATTCTCTGTCAATGCCCCCATTTTTTTTTTTGGGTATTAAACGGGCTAAAGCCCAAGGAAAAGTTATACAAAAATAGTACGTGGGGGTAGAAATCTCCATTACATCATATACATTCCTTGATTTTTTGTTTATGAGTATAATAAAATTGAATTGAGGTGAATAAATATTAAAGAAGTTTGAGTAAAATAAATTATTTTCAAATATGGCTTTTATAAGGGATTCTTAGAGATAAGTTGTAGTAGCAAAACAGACAAAACCAACTCAACTTGTACCACTCTATTATTGACCCATTTTTCAGGTTGGGACGGGTTGACTCGTATAGAAGAAGTGGATGGAAACTTTCACTCTTCCCATGTATGTTCAAATTGTCGAGTTGGCAAATTGGCTCACCAACAACTAAAAACATAAAAATATGTTGTGAACTGGCGAGTCAACTTGCTAAAAAAAATTGAGTTTATCTTTAACAAATATTAGATAATGAATGTTTATTGAAAAAATTAAAAATATTGTCTTAATTTTTTTAACAATAATTTATTTAGACAAAAATAAAAATAAAATATTAACAACATATGCACATAATATAAAAAAATATATATTAATAATAATTTTTAAAAATGGGTTGGTGGGTTGACCCATCATAACTAACGAATCAAGTCAGGCGGGTTAGAAACAGATTGGTGGGTTGAAAATCTCAACTTGTCCAGCTAAAAAAAGGCCAAAACAGGTTGGCTAAGTGGGTCTATCTTGTTTTGCTACCTCTAAAGACAAGAGCTTGTGTATAAATGGTGTATACATTGCATTTAATCATACTGCAAATTAATTTAAAGTGACTGTTCTTATTTTAAATAAATTATGATGAACTATTTTAAACATTAGGCTTAAATTTCAAATTTGGGTCATTTTTTTTGTCCTCCAAATTTAAAGTTTTTTTTATTTGTGTTTATTTATTTATTTTTTAATTCGTAAGAATCAAAATTAGGTAACAAGGAATTTATAATAACTCACACACTTTGCTCAATCGACTGAGCTAAACTCCCTTGATTCCATTTGTCTTTTAAAATAATTGCTAACTTATACCTTTGATATTTTTTAAATATCCCCTCATATATATAAATATTTAAGTCTATTTGTGTTCCCATTGTTTCACTCTCCTCATTCTCCCTCACATTAGTTATGATTTGAATACTCTTTTTTCACGAAGTGGTGAACTTCATTCTTTTACGCTGTGTTTGGTTCTAAAGATGGAAATAATATAGGGAGGATGGAAATAATTTTTGGTGTTTGGTAGAAGAGAAATAAGGTGGAAATAAGTTTAAAAATGGTGGGACCAATATGTACTATTTTTCATTTATTTCCATTCATATCTTTATCTATCTCCTCATTTCTTCTTTATTTCTCTTTGATCAAACAACTTTACTTTTCACTTTATTTCTCACATATTTCTACTCTCCCTATTTTATTTCCATCCACGAGGAATGCTAGCGACACTTTCTCTGACATTCTCTTTTTAACATTCTTCTTGTGATTGGCTTAAATTTGTTGAAAATCATCAATTTTGATGGGTCTCACTTATAGATTAGGAGAGATAATCATTAAATGATAAGTAGGCCTAATGATTTCCAATAAATTCCAACTAATCACAGAGAGTGTTGCTAGCTTTCCTTTTACATCTATTCTCTTTCTCTCCTCTCTACTACCAAACACAACATAGCATGCATCTGATATATTTTCTTGTACTTTTAATATCAATTGAATGGTTAACAAACAGTAACTGAATATCTAAAACCAATTATATATATTATCTTCAAAATTCAAATATGCTCCGAACATGCATCTAATATATCATTTTATACTTTTAATATTAACTGAACGATTTAATTTAGCTTCGTATCTTTTTCAATTTATCATTTTCAATATCATTAGTTATAAGTTCTAAATTGAATTTTAATATTTTTGTTAAAAGAATTTATCAATAATTAAAAAATAATTTATCATAAATATTAAATATAATTTATAAGTTTAAAAATATTTATTTTTATAGATTTTAATTATATCAATTATCAATTATATTATATAAAAGATGGTTTTGCCACGTAGGTTGATGTCATGTGACAATACCATATTGATTCTTTTTCAGCCGAAATGAAGACAATTTTATTTTTATGATAATTTTAAATTGTTTAATTCATATTAATTGATAACACTAATTTAAATTCATATTCAAATTTGAACATGATCAATATTTTAAGATATTTATGATTTAAAATTTTAAATTGTTTAATTCATATTAATTGATAACACTAATTTAAATTCAAATTCAAAATTATAACAAATTAAAATAAAGAAATTGTGCAATTAGATTTTTTATCTCATAATTTTATAATGCAAATATATAATTGATAATTTAAACAATATCTATATATACATGTGTGGATGATAATAAAATTTGAACATTATCAATATTTTAAGATATTTATGATTTGAAACTTTAAATATTTTAATTCATATATTCACCTAATCATATTAAATATAGTAATTAAAATCATTACAATGAGTATATATATAATTTGATATCCTGATTAAATTAATCAATTAAATCATTCAATCTTAAATAGATTTTGATTTTATATAATTCGGTAATTAATTATTAAGTTTTATGGATTTTATTTTATAATTATAAAATATTTTTTATTATCGTGATTTTATGATTTGGTCCTGGGTCAAAGACCACGAGTGTTTCACAACTCACTGGGTCAAATACTATTCCCGCTTGCGGTGCGTGGTTGCCACTGGTCCAATGAAATTTTGCACACAGAGGGAATCGAACACGGGTTCTTCTTTCGCTAAATAAATCGTTCCCCCTAATGTGAATGCAGCGGGACCTTACACCACTGCGCTAATCCTTTGGGTTATTGTGATTTTATGATTTACCGTAAATGATAATAATAATAATATTAATAATAATAATAATAATATTATTATTATTATTATTATTATTATTATTATATATCATAAAATAATGTTTTATCACATAGGTAAATGCTATATGATAACACCACATTCATTTATCCCATCCAAAATGTCATTAAATAATTTATTTTATTTTTAATTTATAAATATATATTTATGGTAATTAAGATGATTATTTAATTATGAAATACTTAATTACATTAATCAATCATAACTAGAATATTCTAATTAATTAATAATATAATTATATAATCTGATTCAAATTAATTAATAGCACTAATACCTATTTTGTTTCAAATTTAAAGTAAATTTAAATTTAAAAATATTGAGAGATTTATTTTAGTAGAGCAATCTTTATCATTAATTAATTTGTTACAATATTTATGAATATGAACTCTTCTCTCATATTTATTTTTTTATTAGATACACGTGAATGTGAGACAAATGTTGATAATGTTAATGTTTTTATAAATATGAACTCTTCTCCCATACTTCAAAATGTATTGAGGAATATTCAAAATTAAAAATAGGTTTATTTTTACCTTTTATCCTTATAGTCTATTTTATGTTTCTAGGTACAATTTTAATTTTTCAATTTTTTTCAAGTTAATTGAGTCCTTTTATTTCTGAGAATTAAGTAAATTTGATTTTTCTCCATCAATTTTCTTTTATTTAAACTTCTCATTTTTATCTAATGTTTACATAATTGAGTTGATTAAATTATAGTTAAATGTATATGGCGCTGGCTACGGTGGGGAAGTTGAAAAAATTGTCCACCATGGACAAGTTTTTTTATAACCATTAGATTTGAAAATTCTTAAATCAACAGCTAATTTTTTTCTTTTCTTTTTCTTTTTCTTTTCTCTTTTATCTCCACTCTTGTTCAGTTTACCCCTCTGTGTTTTTTTTCTCTCTTTCCTTCTATTCTTCCCTTCTCTGCTGCCGACATATTCAACCCCAAGTAGTACCCCTCCGGTGGTGATATACCCACCACCAACCACACCATATCTGCCACTGCACGGTGGTGGTCCTCTTCCTCAACAGACTTGCCCAATCAATGCCCTATAATTGGGACTTTGCTTGGATGTGCTTGGAGGATTGGTGCATGTGGGAATAGGAGACCCAATCGAGAACGTGTGCTTCTTGAAGCTGCAATTTGTCTTTGTACTATAGGTTTTGTGTCAACAACATCTCATCTTTTCTAGGTCACAAAGCAACCAATCCCAACCCTAACCCAACCATGCTTTCGTTTTTTTTTTTTTTTTTATATAGCCAACAACCTCTGAAATGATGTTGTCCACCTCCGACTCTATTCCTTCGTTTCTCTTTATTTCTTGAAGTTTCAAATCTGGAACATGCATTTAAAGGCATCCCATTGTTGCCGGGGTGCGACCATAAATTGCAAGCGGAAACAATTGTTGTCGGGATGGACTGACACTGTTGGGGTTAGGCTATGGGAAAAATATTCCATTTTTTGATCTAGGTATGTGCAAGATGGAGTGAGGAATAATGGGTTATCGTTGGTTACAGAAGAGAGGTGATGTAGTGACGGTGATTGTGGGTGAAGAGAGAAGAAGAGGAAAGGGTAAATCGGGGAAGGAAGGGGAAAAAGAGGAAAAAATGAAAGAAAAATTTGACCATTGATTTCATAATGTTCATATCTAACAGTGGTAAAAAAACTTGTCCATTGTGGACAATTTTTTCAACTTCCTCACCGTAGCCAGCACCAAATGTATATATATGTTGTGACAAAAAAATTGTAAAAAAAAAATATAATGGTGGCGGGTACAAGTATGGGGATAGTTAGATATCCACCCTCATTTCCATTAAAAAAATTCAGATAATACCTGTGCTCGTATCTATACCCGGTCAAAGTGGGTATTCCCGTCAAAATTGGGTCGAATTCAGGTCGGTACCCATGAATTCAAGGCTCTTTGTCATGGCTACTTGAAATTACTAAAGAAAATTTTACAGTCTCTCAGTTATTAGCCTAAATAAAATATTATTAAAATATCATTATATGCATTATGTTATTTTTGTATTCATCATTAATATTTTTATTGTAATCTACTGATTTATAAGTTCAATTGTCCACAAATCTTTTTTTTTAATAATTAACATTAGACATTTATCTTCTTTATGATGAAAAAATATTTTTTTAAAGAAAAATTAATAATTAAAAAATATATTATAATTTTTTTATCATTAATATTTTTTTATTATAATTATGTATATATTTAAATTATATATAAATACAAATATCTTTATAAAGATAATAGTGTTCTAAAACAAATGTTTATATAAATTAAAATGATATAAGACATGTGTAAATATAAAATTATTTAAATATATATAAATATTCATAATCATTTTTATATATCTATTACATATACATAATAACACATACATATATAAAAATAAATAAAAAATTTAAAATATATTAAAAATTATAAATTATAAACTCAACACTCGTGCAAAACACGGGTTATTAAGCTAGTAATTTATATATTTAGAAGTATTTATTTATTATAAATTTTAGTTGTATAAAATAAACATTTTCTTTGTGTAATACACATGCTAAAATACTAGTATAGAGATGAAACTTTCTAAAATACTATTTTTTTTAAAAAGTAAATGATTATACTATTCTATTGCTTGATCTTGTTTGTTAATAATTTTTAATAAAATTTTAACAAATATTATAAAAATATAAGCAGCGTGATATTTTAAAAAATTCTTCAACATATGCTTGACTTTTTTTTTCTTTTTTCCATTTATCAACCAATAACTATTTAAAAATTTATATTTTTTGAAAAAAAAAGAAAGATATTAGAATGAGTCAGCACAATTTCAAATATAACTTACGTTAAATTACTTTTTTAGTCCTCTAATTTATTTTTTAAGTTCAATGTAGTCCTCTTATTATTTTAAGCTTCAATTAAGTCATGTGTTTTTAGAAAATGGTTCAATTAGGTCTTTTATTTTTAAAAGATTTAATTAGATCATTTATTTCATTAAAATGTGTTCAATTTGGTCCTATTTAAAACCAATTTTGATATTTTTTTTGTTAAAATTTTTGGAGCAAATGGAAGAAAAATGGGACCAAATTGAACATTTTAAAAACAAATGACCTAATTGAACCATTTTTAAAAAATAGATGACCTAATTGAACTTTAAAACAATAAGATAATCAAATTGAATCTAAAAAATAAATTAGAGGACAAAAAAGTAATTTAACCTAAAACTTAAGCATGTCTCAAAATATATCAATTTTATTTTTTAAAACAAATTCATCAAAATTAACTTCCAATGAGTATAGATTAGTGAAAGAGACGTGTTATAAATATACTACTCACCTTTTGGTTTACTTTATTTACTTAACCCGCTTAGATGAGTATATATACGTAATATTCGGAGGGTATGAATGGTGAAATGGAAATTTTGTTTGGTAGAGAGTAGAAAGGGAAACAACTTATGTGAATGATATGAAGGGCGGTTCAGAAATCTCAAAAACACCATCCTCTTCTAAGGTATCACCTATTTTCTGAACCCATTTCCTCTTTTTATTTTCTGTTTTTTTTTTAATAATTTTGCAATTAGGGTTTTCCGTGCACGAGATCCCCAGCTTTTGAACTTTGTCGTTTGATTCACTTTTCATGGATTCACTGTAAATGATTGCTTGTTTATTGGTCAATTGTATTGCTTGGTCTTGTATTGCTTGGTCTTGTATTGTAGGTGAATCATATTATGTTGTCTGTCATGCAACGGGTATGCATTTTTTTTTTTAAATGAAGTTACACTTGTCATGTTTAAGTTTATTTTTAATTTGCCAATGTGTGTTGGTTGAGTGAGGAGGGTTTGGATCCCTTAAACATGTAGTGTTGTGTTTGATTCTGGAATTTTGTCTATGGAAAAAAAAATTACAATTGACTTATCCCAAGGCATTGGAAATGTGTTGATTGGGTTTGTTGATAATTGTAGATTAGTTAGTGGTCAAATGTTTTAGAGGTGTGATGGGACTCAAGAAACTTCAGCGAGTTTTACTCAGATGTATGAACCTTGGTGTGATGGGGGTATCACACCTATTTGTACTAATGTTCACTAATGGTTTCTTGACATGGTTGTGGAAACCATCCTCTGTGACATTTCAGAAGGTGGCATGCTACTGCTCTGCCGTTGTGAGTGTCTGTGGTGGCGTTTGCGCATCTGACATATCAGAAGGTGGTGTGTCCCTTGCCATTGCTTCACATGCCTGTTTGTCGGAGAGTCCTGGTAGGTTTCTAGAACTTCCTTCATTGGGCTCGAATCCCTTGGGCTCATGGTTTTAGCAGTCTGTTTAGGTGATAAGATAGTGACTATGTAGCTCAGGTTCCCCAAGTTATTCCTGGTTTGGTGACCTGGCCAGGGGATCATCGGCCGGTCCTATTGACCAACTGGGGGCGAGGCTTCCCTAAGTGCCTGTCAAGGTCGGCTTTTTCGACTGGATGGTTCACAACCTCTCAAGTCTTGAGCCTAAAAGGAGTGAGTGCTTGTTAAGGTCGACTTGTGCAGCCGGACGGTTTAGTTAAGAATTAATATTTGCTTGATGAACTTTGATACACTAGAATTTGCATTACCAATAAATACTTGATGTTTAAATTGTTTTTCTCCTGTTACATGTAAAATGGTTGTTATCTGTTTTTGCCATTGATTGGAAGGAAACTAATAGGTTCACTACACACACGCAAAGGCAGGCTTAAAGATTAAAAATTGAAATCAAAGTTTGCATATTTTCAAAGTCTGAAATATTTTATCTTTATTGGATTTAATCAAAGAACTAAATGTGTGCTGCTTTCTAAACTGCTGCCAAATTATTGTGACAGAGAACAATAAGTCAGGGTTCAGTTGATGTATATGCTGCTCAGTGCAAAAATTGCTTGAAATGGAGAGTGATTGATACGCAAGAAGAGTTTGAAGAGATTAGAAGTAAAGTCACTGAGGAACCTTTTCTTTGCAGCAGAAAGGCCAATAGTTCCTGTGATGAACCTGGTGATATTGAATATGATTCCACTCGGACATGGGTCATTGACAAGCCTAACCTCCCAAAGACTCCACAAGGTTTTAAGAGGAGCTTGGTACTTAGAAAAGATTACTCCAAATTGGACGCTTACTACATCACACCTGCAGGAAAAAAACTGAGAACCCGCAATGAGATAGCAGCATTTCTAAAAGATAATCCAGAGTTCAAAGGTGTATCTGCTTCGGATTTTGATTTTTCTTCCCCAAAGATAATGCAAGACACCATCCCAGAGATTGTTGAGCAGAAGGATTCTGCTAACAAGAAAGTTAAGATAGCCAAAGATGAGGTTTGAGAAATACTATCATCTCAAGTTTGCATGCTGTGAAAGATGGTCATTCTGGTTGGTTTGTTGGATGTTACTTTAGTGTGTTTGTGCTAAAACCAAACCTGGCAGCATCGAAACAAATTTTGTTCTCGTGTCTTTGTATTATATTTTAGTATGTTATTATCATGTTTAAATGTAATCGCAATTCGCACTCCTAAACAGATATCTGCGGCTTGTGTGTTTCAAACTTCAATGTAAACAGAACACCCAAAAAGATATCACTGTATTTTGCTATGCACCCTTGTTGTCTTGTCTCTTGCACCAGGCTTCTTCGTCTTTCTTCTTTTACCCCGTTTTTTTTATTAACCTCCATTTTCTTCGTGTGTCCTCTCCTTGTGACCCACGATTTTCCTTGTGAGGGGAATAGCTAATTACAACTTAAAAACTCCCCATTTGTTTCATAAAGCAGTTAAATTTCACTTCAGCAAAATGTCTTTGGATATGCACTCGATTTCCTGGCATTGATTTCATTTTTATTAAATGACTTATACTTGTTTGGATAAACTTTTTCATAAGTACTTTTAGGAAAAAAAATAAAAAGTGAAAATAAAATGAGTTTCTTTATAGGTTAAAATTAGTTGATGTATAAGTTAATTTGTAGAAACTTTCTCATACTAACTTTTTTAAAAGATGATTTTTAACTTGTGCATAAGTTAATTTTAACTTACAGAGAAGATTATTTCGTTTTTGGATGATGAAAAGTTTGTTGGAAGTTGTTTATCCAAATAAGTGGTTATGTAATTAATTGACAGTTTATAATTATAACCTATTTGTTCACTAAAATTATTTTTATTATTTTTATTATTTTCTTAAGAATATCTTTATATGTTAAAAATTTTATAATTATATTAAATATTAAACATTATAAATTTAATAATAAAATATTTTAAATTAATTATTAGAGCCAATAATTAAAATATCTCATTAATATTTCAATTTTCAATCTCTTCTCAATGATATGACAGTACACCGTTTCCTCTCTTCATTAAAATGATCTCGAAGCAATGGATGAAAATGAAATTAATTTTAAGAGGTTATTTATAAGTCTAAAAATTTACTCTCTTAAGTAATTAAGCATTACTTTATACACACACATTCAAATTAACTTCGTGACTACAAATATTTAGACAAGGAAAATGATTGAGATGAAATTTTGTTAGAGGTTGATTCAACTAGTGTGTAGCATAAATCTGTGGAATGATACAATTATAGTTTGCTTTAAAACCTATGGCATAACTAGAGCTTATCACAAAATTTCAAGTCATCAATTGTAAAAGTTAAATGAGCAGTGACCAAATTTAAAAAGAATTATTTGTAATTTCTTTTTCAAACAAAACTATTAACTGTTTAATTGTATCAATCGGCACATGATTTAATATCAAATGAATAAGACTGATTACTTGAGAACTATAGAATTTGCATTTATTTGAATTCAATCGTGAAGAAGAAAAATAAAAACAAAATTAGTAATAACTATGTAATAATTAATAATTTCTATTGGCGGTATGATATTGAAAATATACGGCATGAAATTTTGTTGAGCAGTCATGGTTGACTTAAATCGATATTCTAATTTTCATTTAACTTTCGGTTGACTTAATCTTGCTGTTTAAGGGGTTGAGGACAAAAAATCACTCTTCTTGGTTAACTATACAAATTTGCTTCACTATAATTCTGGCACTGACTGTATTGTACATTGTATACATGATTTCCCCCAAAATAATCATTAACATCAATGTTATGTATAACAGTCATGAATCACGATGCCGTGGTCCCCAATCTGTTCAGACAAAATGTTTCACAACCGCATAATGAATACCGCACCAAAAATGTTGCAATATTAATCTCATCATGCAGACATCAACCTGCATCGTACTGCTCCGGACTCCGACCTCGTTCAACATGTGTGACAGTCAAACATATGTGAGCATTGAACCTGGTTAGTTGTTAGTGACTAGAAAATGGTACACCGAAAATTTTAATCAGGTTTTGTGTACTCAAGCAGCATGTGTGGCGACCGGTATATCTTCACTAGAGTCCAGTAAAGGACCTCTTCAACTCCAAGCTCACCCTCAGCTCTAGCAGCATATATATCCTCACAGATGGCTATCAATCTACACAGGAAGCACGAGACAAGTAATGTAAGTTGCCGCAGGATGCATCATAAATAGGGTTACTAACAATCTTATAGTAGAATAATGCATGTTCAGTGACACCAGTCACGTTTAAATGGCTAGACATTCTCAAAGGAAGAAAGGGGAAAAAATTTATCATCGGTACCGCCATCTTCAGGAAAGAAATCTGCAGTACCTGTCACAGGAAGGTAGGTTCTCATAGGGAATTCTCATTCTTAAGTCAGAGCACTGGAGTCTGATAAATCGTCCAACAGCTAGAACAAAGGTTATGTAAAGCCCCCATATGCTGAACTTGCTGAGTGTGTCGCCAAGAATGCCCTCTGAAGCAGTATTACAATATTAGAAATATTGTACAAGGCATTATTATCAGGAAATAAAATGAACCATGGACACATAAATAATGCCATGACCAACTTACGCGGTGGTGTCTCCTCAGATACTATGATTGCCATAGGTCCCGTCAAACCTCCACAAAGTCCACTTAGATTTGATGGATTTATATCTCGGAAGGCCCACCACTCAAATTGCTCACGA
Organism: Pueraria montana var. lobata; assembly: GCA_026413185.1. Lineage (NCBI taxonomy): Eukaryota > Viridiplantae > Streptophyta > Magnoliopsida > Fabales > Fabaceae > Pueraria > Pueraria montana. The sequence continues at coordinate 65,542,544 of CM048647.1, read as the reverse complement.
TTTATAATGAGATCAGCACTGACAGCATTATCCTGAAAAATTGAATTGGAATTTTCTAATAGTAATTTTGGAGCATTTTAGGCAAAACATAGTACAATTATCGGAGAAATGAACACCAGCTCTCCTCCCTCTTCGTGACTATCACTCCAATTTAAAAGTTTTTAGTATTATAACCAATAATCAGAAGGAAAAGTTCCGATGTTACTGGAAAAACTACATCAGTAGGAATAAAAGACGGTTATGCCAATATGCCATTATTTTCTCAAATATTTATGCAACCAATAATTGAAGGAAGAAACACATAAAAACGTTAGTATAAAAGAGGAAAGGAGTGCTAACTGAAAAGAAAAGTGTTAGCAACATCCTTTCTAACACATTCTTTTTTATTGGTTAAAATTTATTAAAAACTACAAAATTGTGAGTGAAGCTCATTAAATAAAAAATGTAATCCACACAATATTGTGATTTCCAATAAAATTCAACCAATAATAAAAAGTGTGTTCCTGGCATTTCTCAACTGAAAATATGTACTCGGAAACAGATTACCTCTTCCAAAGGTCTAACGTCACCCGAACCAGTGACACGGAAATATCTTGGATAAACATTATAAATCCTAAACCTGTTCGTAGAGCCATTAAGAACCTGCTGAACATCAGACCGTGTTGGAAGATATTGAGGATCAACAGCTTTTTCATATTTCACAACTTCTTTCCCTTTTGGCCTGTCCCTTGAAAGTATCCAGGTGAAAAAAAAATCCACGTCAGTATTCCATTCAAGGGACTGAATCAATCTGGTCTGAACAACAAGTGGAACAAGCCACAATGTACTAGCATCGGCTTGACAGCATATCAACTGGATATCATTCTTATTATATGCATCCAAATAGCCATAGGGATCGGGATTGACATTTGAATTTAGTAAATCCCACCGGAGTCTTTCGCATAGAGTAGTCTGATACAAATTCAACCTTCCACTTACTGTCTTGATATCAACCTGAAAGCTAGCATCTTTTATGGGGTTTGCAATGTTTGTCGGGTTACCACTGCTATACATCTGTAAGGAAAAAAATAAGATGTATACTTTCAATGAATTTGTTATATGCTATTTGTGGTGATTGAAAAATTGCAATGGTCAATCACATAACACGAGTTTCCTAATGATCTCACAACCCAACACCAGTATTCCCAGACAAAGTTGCTGAAAATTTATCATTATTATTAGGCTTAAATAACTTTTAAGCATGGTAGTTGAATCGGGATTCATATTGTGAATCAGAAGGCTCATTTTCTGAATCGTGAATCGTAAGATTCATGATCAATAATAAAACATAGCATATGCAACTAAAAAAGACATATTAAAGCACAAATTCATGATTAATAACTAAAAAAACATAACTCTAGGAGCATGAGATACATGAGTTCTGTTAAATCTGAGTTTGTGAGGCCTTTATTTGAGTAGAATGGAAACGAAGCAATTAAATAGCTAAATAGAGTATATGCATTAAATGAGTAAGCAACAAATAAAGTAGTGGAATAATCAAATAGGATAAGTTCAGAAGTGTTCTTTCAATTCCTCTTTATTTAATAATTTAAGCATATATGACTTTTATATTTTTTCATGAGAATTGGTGAAAGAAAACTAAAAAAATAACGAATCCTTGAATCTTGTGAATCTTAAGATTCACATTATTCATTCATGTATCGTAAGATACAAAGTCTTTTAAGATTCATCTTTGGATATGTATCGGTAAACAGCCAAATCGTATCGAATCGTAAGATTCGAATCGTGAATCGTAAGATTCTGATAACTATGCTTTTAAGTCCCTGATAAATTTTCAAATTTTGCTTTTGAGTCCCTGATATATTAAAATTTTTGTTTTGGGTCCTTGCCATCAGTTAAGTGATAACGTGACACCATCTCAACAATTGATATATATTGGGAACATCTGTTCGGATGGTGTCACGTCATCACTTAACTAACGGTAAGGACTCAAAACAAAAGTTTTGATATATCAGGAACTCAAAACAACGAAAAAATTGATGAGGGACCCAAAGCAAAATTTGAAAATTTATCAGGAACCTAAAAGTTATTTAAGCCTTATTATTAAATTAAATTAGTTTTGAAAAAAATAAACATAAATTAAAATTAATCAAAGCATTCATTAACATTATTTTGACAATCATTAGAAATTATTATTATGCTTTTACCAAACTTGATGGTTTTGCAGGTTCCTCATAATAGGCATATTAGCATTTAATTGTGGACATATGAGATTACTAAAGATATTCTACTTCATAAATTTATCACACTCCTTCAATTTTATTCTGGCACATTTTTTTTGACACTTCTGAATCTTCTGGTACCAGAATTTCTATTAAAAGGAAACATAAGAAACTAAAGAGTACATCAATACACGGGCTTTCCGAGCATGCAGAATATCTGAGAGAAACCACCATGTTTATCACACACTGAAATGTTCACTTAATGTTTCATCACATCCCATAGACACATGCATACATTTGTACACATACAAAAATAAAGACGGGTAGGGAGGGAATCAAAATTTTGATTTCTGTTTTCTTAGGCAAATAAGTCAACGTTCCTTCTTTGTATTTGCAAGCATGTGAGTGAAATGATAAAAGAATGGAAATATCATAATATTATTTAGGAGTATGACATGAAATTTAAAGATAAGAAACCAATGTTTTCAAAATATGAATTTTTATCCAAAATGTTATGGTTTGCAGCCACTTTCATTTGGATTTATTGTCTCAAAAACATCTTCCCCATCCTTCTAGATTCTTGATTCTGGAGCCACAGATCATGACTCCCTCATCTAAATATTTCTCCACATATTCTCCTTGTCTGACGAAGAAAAATCTCATTTATCTCAATCACTCATGACAAAGTTTGTATTGTCAAAAAGGGAAAATATTTTCCTTTTTCATTGTTTTTTAGGACATCTTTCCATCATTGTTTTTTGAATTAAATATTGAAAGTTTTCAATGTGATGTGTGTACAATTGCAAAGAACAAGTGTATACCATTTCCATTAAGTAACAGAAGTACATTTCGTTTCTATCTCATCCATACTGATGTTTGGAGTCCATCTCCTATTCCAAATGTGTCTAAGGCTCAATGATTTGTACCTGGGTTACTTGGACTTTCCTTCTTAAACACAATTCTGAAGTGAGCACTGTTTTCCAAAATTATTCTCCATGATTAAAAAACACTTTGGTGCTTCCGTAGAAGACTAATGTCCGATAATGACAAAGGATATTTCAATAAAGTCATTACACCATTCTGTGTCAAAAAGAGGACATAATTATGAACCTTATGTTAAAACATCTCAACAAAATGGATTGTAGAAAGAAAAATGGGCATCTCTTATTAGACCAAACTCAAGCAATATTGTTCCAAAACATGTTCCAAAAAATTTTTGGGGAGAGGATTTTCTCACATCAACATATCTTATTAATCAATTACCCTCTATACTCTATAGTCTTGGGATTCAAGAATCCTATGGTAATGGAAGTTCTCTCTTTTTTTCCTATCCTAATCTGTACACTACTGATAATCCCACACCAAGGATCTTTGAGTGTTTCTCATTTATTCATTTTCATAGTCGACACATGATCTTAGGGTGTGTCTCATTTATTAGTATTCATGAAGACCGGAAAACTTGATCCTGGAGCCCTAAAATGTGTTTTTGTTGGCTACTCTACTCGAGATTTATCATCCTCAAAAATTGTCTCGGGATGTAACCCTTCATGAAGATCAGGCTTATTCCAAACAATCTTATCTTTAGGGAGAGCATTTCTCGGAAGATCAGGCTTTTGTAAACACATCTTCTAGTTGGTCATTTGCCCTAACATAGGAAGTAGATATAAGATTTTGTTGAACCTTCTCTCAGATGAAGCAACAATCTACCTCAATGCACTTCGTTCTTTCATGAAAAACAACACTTTATGTGATATGTATAGCAACTTGGTCGTCACACCACAGTTTCGTAGGACAAGAATTAACAAATCCCATCTCCTCCAAATTTGTCTTACCCATACTAATCCACAAGCTCTTTGAGCCATAGCCCTGTATTTTGCTTCTGCACTAGATCTCGTCAATCATCCCCACATTCCGCTTCTTACTTTTCCAAGAGACCAAGTTACCTCCCAAAAATACACAATATCCTGTGGTAGATTTACGGTCTAGAAAACTCGCCAGAAGTAGCAAAACAACCTGCACCAAATAACTCACCGAAAGTTGCAGGCATTGTCAGAAATTGAAGAACAGAGGCAAGATTGGCTGATCAGAGACAGAGACAGGAATTTGTTGTAGAAGTTGACAAAGGAAGCGAGGGATTCACCAAGAGAGGTCTAAGGCTTTAGGGCAGAAAGAGTGGGAGTGATTCACAGAGAAATAAAGTGAAAATCATGGGTTTGAGTGGTCAGATTAAAGACCCACTTGGTCTCACTTTTACCCCTTAAAAACTCCTGAAAAGACATTGGTTTGAACTTTGAAGGGTATTTTTGCCCTTCGACTCAAAATCAGGAGTGGCTATGAAACCCGCTTTTGGCTGCAATTTCAGCCACAAATGGCGACATGACAGCTGCTACACTAAGGTGCTCCACTACGACGTCCTCAGGAGGAGGGTGGCCACTCCACTTGCCACCCCGTGATCATGGCGCAATAGCGCGCGATTGACAACTATGTTAATGGCATTAATTTCCTCTCATTAAATAAGTCCATTCTACTAGGTGGAAAAACTCACTCAAGCACAACCAGAAAATTTTCCTTTCTCAATTTCTCACAGTTGAGAGAAGAGAGACTTAATATTCTATTATGTAATGAAGTGTATTATAACATATTGATATGTTCATAGAACGTAGAGTAGTAACCCTTGTTTATACCAATCATAATCTAACTAATTAGGGAAACAAATCATGATAAATCCTAAGAGATAACAAGGAAATAGAGAAACTAATCCTAGAGAATAATCTATTATTTTGGATATTTACATATATTCTAATACTTACCAACATTGGAGCCCATATAACACAGATTAATACAAAGAAAAGGCATATCCCATTGCAGCATTTGGTCATTTTTGTTTGCTTCTCCCCCTGTTTGTGTGTAGCTCTATTCAAGACTGAATCACATTTGACAAGGTACAAACTTGCATTTATGTCCTCCAGCTATCAAAACAGGGGGAAAAGATGGTGGTGTTAGTTTCTAAACCAGGCAGAATTTAGAAGCAACAAAAACAAAAGTGAAACTAGAAATATAAGCAAGCTCTTCCAACTGAATTTTCACAGGTGCTTATACAGAAAAAAAGCTAATCTAGAAACTAAAAGGTGCTGTTCACACCAAAAATTAGATCTAGCAGATGGCTTCTAATCTCCCTAAAAGACATTCAAATGCAGAATAATGAAAACAAGTCCTAATTTCCCATCTAACAATATGGTGTATAAAATGATAATAAAATAACAGTTTACTCTTTTTGTTTTAAAGAACAATTTAGGAGCAGTGGCAGCTGTCTCAAATTATATGATTTTTCCAAATAAACAATACAGATTATACTCAACAAAGGAAATTTTGGTTAACTGCCATTTGTAGTTTTTCTTTTTGTCCTTCCATTTGGAATAGGTTGGTGTTACTAAACATATATAGTTGTCATATCATGAAATTCTCGAGCAGTAGCCATTTTTAAATTGAATGATCAGTGAAAGAAGAACTTCTCTCGAGATTTTCAGACTAAAAATTTATGATGTCTGGTTTGTTGTACTCACCATCATTCAACAGCAACATAATTCAAAAGAGAATTTTTATTCAATAAATCAAAACTGATGGAAAACAGTATTCAGAATAATAGGGTTGTACTAAAGATAAATTAATAAACGTGATAGTTTATCAAAGTTGTTGCCAAAAAAAGTATCAAATGAGGGAATTTTACTTTTTGGATGAAAGATTGTGATTTTATAAATAAATATTTACATATACCTTTAGCCAGTCATACATGGTGAGGGACGTAGTTGTGCATGACCAGTCAAGTACACATCTTAATTCATAAAGGAATGGCAGAGCACGATAAAGTCTATATCCTAAATAATTGATTCTTGAAACTTCACTGGTCAAAAATTGCCGATACAATGTGCTCTTGTTAGGAATGCCATATCGGATTTGTACAGCCTGCAGTCCTAGAGAAACTGCCTTTGCAAGAAATATGGCACGGAGAGCAAACTGAGCTGTACGTTCTTGGGATGGCTCCAATTGCCAATCATACTCTGTAACTGAATATGTGAAGAGAATGAGGTTGAAAATATAGAAAACCACTTTCCCCGTGGCAAATGAGCAGAGGTATATTATTCGATCAAGCACAATCAAGAAGAAGATAGCCTGAACAGAAGAAGTAACTCTTATTAGAAGTCTATATGATATGGCAACTCTAGCCACACATATAAATGAAGCATGCCATAAATCATCTGGTCATTCTAACATATGTATTCAACAAAGAAAGTTGGATAAGAAATGTTTCTTAAACATGCCAATGATGAATTATAATCATTCTCTTTCGAACTGCTATAAATTTTAACCTCCAAATTATGAAAAAGGAAAACAAAATCTAAATGTTTCATTCCAATTTGAAAAGCAAAAGAATCATAAATGAAATCATTTCAAAGGTTCTGGACAATTTCTTGGCATTATAAACATCACGAACCAACAATCCCAAAAGTCCCACCCCCCCCCCAAGTAGGCCCTTTGGGCTTGAAAAAGGGAACATGCCCACCCACCTTGTGATGAAATTGAACATTTTATTAGAATGAGGGACAACAAGGATCGAACTTTAGACTACATACTTGGTCAAAGAACCTCTAATACCACGTCAGGAACCAAGAACCCTAAAAGCTTAAGCTGTTAGATGAAGAGATATGAATGGTTTTATATTATGTCTCAAACAATAAATATTAGAGAACTAAATATTGGCACACTTAACCTGCTTCATTTACACAATAAAATATGTCAAATTTGTGTGAATGAGTTAAATTCCTTTTATGCCCTGTTTGGATAAACTTTTTCATGAACACTTCTGCGAGAAGAAAATAAGAAGCTAAAATGAATTAAACTTCTTTCATAAGTTAAAATCAACTTATGCACCTCAATGTTTGGAGTATATACGAGAGCTTCTATAAAAGTTGAAGTGCATGATTTTGACTTATGGGTGAAGTTTATTCAGTTTATCTTGTTATTTTCTTTTATTATAAGTGATTATAGAGAGGTTTATTCAAACAAGACAATTATTTATTAATATACTATGGAAAAACTATTCCTGCCCTGTTAAAATAACAGTAGGATAAATAAAAGTAAAAAGTACAGACATACCATCAACATAAAGACATATTCTTTTGGAAACTGGTCTTCAAGCTGATACACTTCTAGAAACTCACTTTTATTTTTTATGACAGACTGGTAGAACATGGCAACAAGAAAGAATACAATCAGATCTGCACAAAATATGTAGGCATACAGATCAATTTCTCTCTTGCCTCCACCAATTACAGAAAGAATACGGTAAGGGAATCCCACTTCTTCCACAAAACCATCATGCTGAGCTTTGAGGATTTCCTTGGCCACATCAGCTGCTGGAGTTAAAGACTTATTCCATTCTGTGGAAGAGCCATCAATTACAGGTGAAGCATACACAACCTCAAAAACAACCAAGGCAACATTGGGTTTTTCTTGACTTCTTTCAATGCTTTGAACATTAACCCTGCTAGCAAAAGAGCAAAGATTTGGGTTCTTTGCCTTGCACTTATCATTATGAACAATTCTGAGCGCCTGATTAATTCCAGATTCAATTCTCTCTGGTTGAATCCCATCCTCTGGCCAGAAGTTGACATCCATAGACACCTGAACAAAATAAGGAGGAGATTCTGCTACTTGTGTGAGTGATTTCCAGTACCTAAAAAAGCTTATGATTATCAGTTTTACCATGTTAATCATCTGATTTAGCAGATCCCATGCTCTATCTTGCCAGTTATAACTAGTGGGATCATCTTTTGCATGGAGATCATTCCTCTTAAACTTGAAGTCAGTAGAAGACATCCATTCACCATCTTTAGGTGTAATGGAGCTTTGAATGAGGGTAAATAAATAGACAAGAAAGAGAGGTAATGAACTGACAACAAATGAAGATGTGATTTTGTGTGTTGGAAAACCTAATTCTCGTAACAGGTGAGGATTGATACTCAACCCACAGTGCTGGATGATAATTTGGTACAGGTACTGAAGTAAAATATAAAGTTCTGTATAGATCAACATGATAATCCAGAAGATGTAACTTGGACCTGTATTTACACATAAAGCATACAAGAAGAGAGCCCCGAGATACACCATTGATAGCAAACTGAAGTTCCATAAGAACACAAGAACAAAGCAGCAGTAACATACAACATCATTATTGGAACGCATCTTGGACCATATATAACGAAAGATCCTTCCCAACTGCAGACTTGCAGCATCAGAACTCTTATCTGACTGCACAGATGAAGAACGATCCATATATATATGCCGAGTTTTCTGACTCTCCATCTCGTCATATATCCTGTCCTCATTGTTTGTGTGCTCATTTGAATCAGAATCTTCTTGTGAAATATTCAGAAAACTCACTAGGTTATTGACTGCCTGATTTCCAATGAACTGTACCTGGGAAACACCATCACCAATTAATAGTACAGCAGACTTGAGAGGGTTTTCTTTTGCTTGCCCTTTAACTTTTTCCTTTTTTCCTGAATCACTAGAAGAAGTATCAATATCTATTTCAGTAATTTCACAAGGAGAATCCACTGATTGCTTCATATACTCCTCTGTTAATGGAGTTTCCAAATTTGTACAAGCAGATGGTTCATGCAAATCAATAGGATAAACAGAATCCTCTCTTATTGTATGATCTAGTCTCCCCAGAACCTGGTCTTCTTTATCAGGGATTCCAATGTCATTATTTGATGTGAGAGAAATACTCCTTCTCCTTCTCAAACCCTCACCGCTGTGAGAAAATCCATCAATACAATTAGCGGATGTGTTCATGCTATGGAGTTGTATTTGCAGGTTAAGCATTTCAGATTTCATCTTCTCCACCTGCATATTACGCTGTCGTTTTTTCTCCTCACTTTCACGAATTTGTTGTAATTGTGCAGTTTTCCATGCAGCCTTTTTCTCTTGCTCACGCACAATAGCACCAATTTGCTCTGCTTCCAGGTATCGACATACATAATCAAACTCTTGCGAGGAAAACATATATGACTGAAGTGATACAAGCACAAAAATGATGATCTCTACAATTGCAGACCTTGCTGTAATCCGAAAACCATAATCATATTTATAAAAACCAATCATTTCATAAATGTTATTTACTGTCTCACACTTCCCAGCACTTGGTCCCCCAATAAAAGGAGACTGATAAGCAAGAGAAATAATAATAACAGCAAAGTTGTATATGCGCAAGAACTTGAATATTTTGTTCTTCTTCTTCAGTATTTCAAGTCTCATGCGAAAGAATATCAGAGCAAAGGCTAGATAACCAAGATGCAAGATGTCATACTCAAGCGTTCCAGTAATCAATATTAATATCAGCACAAGATCTAGCAGATGGCAATAACAGTAAAGCCTCAAATAGTCAAGAAAGGTCCACATGCTTTTAGTTTCAAATGATAGATCTCGCCAAACAAATGTGTTCCTACGTTGAGACATAATCTGACGATATGTTGATGATCCTGAAAAGCTAGGCAGGTGATCTGCACGAAGTTTGAAGCAAGCCAGCATGAATACCACAAAGTAGCTAATCAACATCCTGGGATCATCAACAATAAGTCCTACAACAGAAAAGACAGTGAAATGAACATGTTATTGAAGGTTTCAATGTGCAAAATAATATATTAAAGTCTCAATAACGAGTGCCCTACTGGTTAAGGAGTATTTGATGCATGTTAAATACTTCAAATTATTTAAAACAAATTTAGCATTTTCCTAAAATAATACATGCATATTATATAGTGGTGGGAAGCCCCTAAGAATTTTAAGAACTGATGCAACTACTCCCTAGTTTCCATCTGTGCCACAGATGGAGATGCTCCAGATAGGAAGAAAATGACTAGATATCTCAAGTGTCTAAATAAAAGTGAAGAACCAATGAACCAAATATTTAGGCTGAAAGAAAACTGTCTAATGTCCTCACACACTTAAAGCATTAGAACCAAATATTAACAGCATGATCAAGGAATTCTTCCATAGAGAGTGCAATTCAGAGAAGGATAAAGTCCTACCAAGCCAACACTTTTCACAATAATGGAAATGCAGAGTTGAAGTTTTCCAGCAGTCATGGCAACGAATCTCACTTGAAGCATGAGAATTCAAAGGTAACATATCCTTCCAGATGGCTAAGTATTCCAGGATGAGAATGGAAGCAAACAAAAAGACAAATATAGGCCAGACTTTGCGTATAATTTGCCGATTCAGAAGAACACAAGCAGCAAGCAGTGCAATATACAGCATGGATAATGCATTCAACAAGGCAAAGCTTACCAGTAGTAATGATATCATGTTTATCTCAAGTCCAAATAAATTAAATATATTCTCCATCCAAAATTTCAAATATACTTTTAAGACAGTTTTCTGTGTTTCAAGTCGCTCCTTTCTCAAAGCAACAATCCGCTTTTTGTTCCACTTGTGACTCTCCTTGGAACTTCCCCAAATAAACCCAAATGAATACTTTTTACTGTTACTGTCAGAAGAACCTCCTGTTTTAGAGGACGGAGTATCAGGTGCTTGGGAAAGACCAGAGGTAATAATTTGCAGTGACTTGCCTGACACCCCTTCTTTTATTGCAGATGGTGGATGTGAATTATATGATGGTTTAATTTCCTCATTGCACATAGAATCATCAATGAATGCATTTTCTGTGGGAACAAACAAAGGACAAGGTTCTTCCCACTGTCCTTTGCTTAGAACTGTATTTGGCATCCTCTCCAGCCAACGGAAGACATTGTATTGAAGAGTACAAGCCACAATCACTAGCACTTTTCCCCTCAATCCAGATTCTAGACCCCAAAAGCCAGGCTGGAATACATGGAAACCCAAAAAGAGAGATATATCAGAATACTTCTGCCCAGGAAACATTTTAGCCTGCTTACCCCACATCTGAAAAAGATACTCAGCTGTCACCAAAAAACCTGTGTATGCTAAGAATGATTTGGATGGGATACTAGAAGTTTTTGGTAAAATGGAGCAGAAGATGAGGCCAATCAGATACAAGAAACCAAATGCACTAATTGAGTTTAAAGATGCATAAAACAGAGCAATGAACAAGATCTTCTGGCTGTGCCAGATAATAAATCGCCTGATAAACCCAAGTGCCCCTGGTTCTAACTGATCCAAGTGATCCTGCCTGTTCTGCTTGTTCTTCCTCCTCTCATAGCTATAAAGTTGCATAACAATTAAGACTGCCAGAGATTCCCAAACATTGTCAAAAGAAGATGCTTTTGAGTCATATCCCAGATAAAAGTAGAGATCTATTAATTTGGACAACCACATCTCTAGGCTTGAGAAGCTGCTCAAGCTATATATGAAGATAAACACCCAAATTGCATACACTTTCAATGGAAGCCAAAGCTGTCTTTTTGTTCTCTCAACAAGTTGTCTTCCAATAATCCAAAGAAGGAGAAGGAATATGTAACCAAATGATATGTAATTAGGTCTCACCATGTATACAGTGAGAAGAATAGTAAGAAAAGCAATGTAGGTGCCACATGATCGGTATATAGATAGGAACTTCTGCCCAACTGAACTCAGGTATGATGCTATTCTTCTTTCTGTAAAAATAAAATATGACGATGAGAAAACATGGATCACAATAAATAAGACAGCAGCTGCAAAAATAATTCCAGTACAAAGACTTGTTTTTCAACAAATAGTAGGAGACTAGGAGTATATATGTTTTGCCTTTAAGGCATAACTAGAGTTTGACTTATTAAAACATTTTCATCATCCAAGCAGAGCCTGTGAGAGCATGTGAGTCCTAGAGAATAACTGAATCAACCACCTTGAACTAACGCCAATTTAATATCATTACACATATATTATACACTAGGTCTAGAAAATATAAAATGTACTTCAGAAGCACTATAAATGTTTTTGAAATGTACCATAAGAGAGACTTTCATCACTGTCTCTCACAGTGGAGGAAGAATATATAGACAATAGAACGGATTTGTTAAGACCAGCTTTCAAGATGCCAAATCCAATAGGAGGGCTAGGGGCATGCTGTATGATTGCTGAAAATGAAAATAACATCTCAAAACCATGGTTATGAATTGCACAGAAGCAAGCAAGTAAAGCTACTTCCAAGAAATCCCAGGCACTATCTTCTTCACGGAGACCTGCAACAATTTATAGAACATGCGGTGAATCTCCCATTTCCTTGTGGATATGGAATTGATATAATTTCAAAAGGTATAAACAAACTAAAATCCATTACATACCTAATTGCATTACAACTTCCATGCTTAAAGAGCCTTTTTTCTCCAGTGCAGTCGAGATCAAATTAATTTGAAGAACATACAACAGTGAAAAATGAATCTCACATAGGAGAATCAGAGCCTGTCTTATCTTTCTACTGACATCGTGGCTCAAAAGGTACATCAGGAAGAATATCACTGAAGAAAAGACATAATAGAAGCTAATCAATAAAGCATAGGATACGGTCACACAATAAACTGCATTCTACAACTCAATTAATGGCTCACAAGAAACAAGGTAAATGATCATGAATCATTTAAATGGATTAAATGCAATTGAACATATAAGGATTTGACAAAACATACTATATACAGCATGGATGAAACCAGGTTTTATAGCAATGAGAAAGATCAATGTCAGCATGATAGCCCGAGAGCATTTGCGCAGTCCCCATGCTATTGTTGCCACAATCAATACCTTAGTCTCTCCCTCCACTGTAGATAAGAAAGATATGATGACATAAGAGGGGGGAAAAAATCTAATCTAGTCAGCAAATTTTTTTTGATAAAAAATCAAATAAAACAGAAAAAAGAATATGGAGCAAGTAACTCAGTAATATTATGATGGTCAATCTAGAGTGAAACATCTAAAAATTTCTAGATAATAAAAAGCAAAAAAGCTCCAATCATAAATTAAGAAATCAAGTCCATGTCCATAATAAGTAAGCACCAAAAAGGTAAATACACAATTTTCTTTGTAGTTCCATAAGAGCTCTGCAAAGAGCAAAATATTAATTAAAAAATTATGCAGACAAACGTAAAACTGTTTCAAATTTTGGTAGGTGGAAGCAAATCATATTAAGGGTTCCACAAACCACAACATATTGAAGTCGGGTTATTCTATGTACCCAATCCCCTTCCCCAATATCATATACCCAAAACATTGGGTGAAAAAAAAGAAAATAAAGAAAATATGATACTCTAAAAGAAAGATAGGAGGGTAGAATAAAGTCCAGGCAAGTAAATCTAAAATTAATACTGATACAAACAAGAATGTTAAATCAATACATAAACAACAACTGATACAAAAGAAAAAGTTCCTTTCCCTAAACTAGTTTTTGGATAGGGTTGTTTACTTGGCTTCCATTTGCTGTTCAGTCAACAACTTTCAGGGTTTCTAACCATACATGTGTGCGTGCATGTCTGTGTGTGTGAGGAGGTTGAACTAGTTGGGCTTGAACTCAGGAGTGGCTGATGCACAGCCAGATCCTAATGATCCCACGCCAAAGTGTTTTCAAGGAGCTTTACTGTATTCTTGACTAGTTTATATGATATTTCTTATGTTTTTTTTTTATTTTTAGGTTTAATTACTCATTTGGTCCCTATAGTTACAAAAACTTTCCCTTGTAGTTCATATACTTGAAATTAAAAAATCCTCTTTTAGACCCTACACATACCAATTTTAATCCCTTTTAGTCCTCGTCGTAGGTACTAAAAGGGATTAAAAATGGTATGTGTAGGGACTAAAAGGGAATGTTTTTAAGTATAGAGACTAAAAGGAAATATTTTTGTAATTATAGGGACCAAATGAGTAATTAAACCTTAGTTTTATTATTTTGAGGATTGCTTGTTGTCTTCCAATGAAATTTATCCCTTTTTTCAACAAATTCCTTTTCTGTCTCCTAAAGAATGAAGACAAAACCACAAGGCAATTAAGAGATGCAAAGACAAGATAACCAAGCCATAAAACTCCCAGAAACAAAGCATTTCTAGCCAAAATGTCTGCTACATAAGGTGATATACACAAAAGCTGTACAAAAATCTTGATGACAAGCTCATTCAAAGAAACATGTAGCCAACCCTAGTGAGACTAAGCATACCAGTATGTGTTGAGATGCCACATTGACTATAGATATAGCCAAAGTAAAGCTTATAAAGGCTTACGCAATCCTCACCATAGATCCAACATAAATTCAAGGTGGTATCATAGTCTATCATAGGTCTGAGATCGGGTCACTTTCAACTATCCAAAAATCTACCTGTCCCCACGACTTTCCAAATGCAATAAACGAGGAAAAAATCAATCCTACAATCTCCATGCCTGAGATGTTGAATCCTAGGCATGAGGGGTGTATTGAGATCTCACATCTACTATGTTGACAGCTGTATATTTATTTTTTGTTAGCATTAAATAATTAAGATCAAGATCAGATTATTCTGATCTGAATTATTTAATCTTACCTGAATAATCTGATTTGTTATTTTGGGTCAGAATCAAATCTCTTTGATTTGATCTGATCCCCCTTTTATTTACTTTCTATTTTGCATTTATCATGTAATCAGGCTGCGCTGCCTATATATATGTATCTCTATTATTTCTGAAATAATATAATAAGTATTTTGCCTTTCCTATATTTTATTTTACCCTAGCAGTCCCTAAAATCACATGGTATCAAAGCTTTGGCTCTGATCCTGTGGTAGCTCGCCATGGAAAAAACCTCTACGACTGGAGGAAATTCCTCCACCATGTCTTCCACTAATTCTGGTAGTCCTGAAACCGCATCAGTCCCTATCATATCTGATTCTCTGTCCACGGGTACCAACTTACAGCTTTTGATCCAAAAACTGAATGGTAAAAACTATGTCGAGTGGGCTCAATCTATCAAACTAGCCCTTGACGGCAAAGGGAAACTAGGCTACTTGACCGGAGCGACTCCCCAACCAGAAACAACCAACCCCTCTTTCCTAAGATGGAAGTCAGAAAATTCACTAATCATTGCGTGGTTGATCAACTCGATGGACTCTTCCATTGGGAAGCCATACTTATTCCTCCCAACTACGAAAGATGTGTGGGAGGCAGTCCGTGATTGCTATTCTGACTTGGAGAACTCTTCTCAAATTTATGAACTTAAGACTCGAATGTGGCAGTCCAAACAAGGAGACAAGGATGTCACAACCTTTTACAATCTCATGGTCACTCTTTGGCAAGAGCTAGACCAGTGCTATGAGGATGATTGGGAAAATCCCAATGATGCAACCAAATTCAAGAAGAGAATGATAGAGTTTACATGTTTCTAGCAGGTCTCAACCAAGAACTGGATGAAGTTCGTGGTAGAATTCTTGGCAGAAAACCGCTGCCGTCAATGTGGGAAGTGTTCTCTGAATTTAGAAGAGAGGAATCCAAGAGGAAGATCATGCTACAAAACTCTGATGGTACAAGGGTGCAGGAAGCTGAAAGTTCAGCCTTGACTACCAAGGGACATGAACTAGAAGGGGAGGAAAAGAAGCGACCTTGGTGTGATCATTGTAGAAGGACATGGCACACTAAGGAAACCTGCTGGAAACTTCATGGAAGACCACCGAATTCGAAAAAGAAACCAATTGGAGAGGGTCGGGCTTTCCAGACATCAAATGAAGAAAATGTAGAGCAAAAGGGCAACTTCGAGTCATCTCCATTCACTAAGGAACAACTAGAGCACCTGTATAAACTCTTTACCACAAAAATGTCAGTGACCCCATCTTCTTCTTTAGCTCAAAAAGGTATCTCTTTCTCTGCTGCTCTCCTTAGAACTAAACCTGATTCCAAGGCTACATGGATCATTGATTCTGGAGCCACTGACCGTATGACAAACTGTTCAAAATTGTTTTCCACATATAGTCCTTGTGCGGGTCACAAAAAGGTCAAAATAGCCAATGGTACTTTTTCTACTATTGCTGGTGTTGGTTCTATTCCTATATCTAAAACTTTAACCCTTCACAATGTTCTTCATGTTCCAAATTTATCATGCAATCTGCTGTCTATAAGTAAATTAACACAAGACTTAAACTGTTTGGCTATTTTTGACTCCTCTACTTGTAAATTTCAGGAGTTGAGTTCGGGGAGGATGATTGGCAGTTCTAAAGAGGTTGATGGTCTCTATTTCTTTGAAGATGAGGCTGGTCCTATGGAGAAATTCCAGAAAAATTGTCTCAATTCAATTTTTATTCATGAAGATGAAGAAATAATGTTATGGCATTATAGGCTAGGTCACCCCAATTTTCTATATTTAAAGCATTTATTTCCTAACCTCTTTAAAAATAAAAATCCAAATTTGTTTTCTTGTGAAGTGTGTCAATTTGCAAAACATCATCGTTCCCCTTATTCCCCTAAGGCTTATAAACAATCTAGTCCATTCGCCTTAATTCATAGTGGCGTTTGGGGTCCTTGTCGGGACCCTACACCGAATGGAAAAAGATGGTTTATCACCTTCATAGATGATCACACTCGAATAACATGGGTTTACTTGATGAAAACAAAATCTGAGGTTAAGAGCATATTCAAAACTTTTTTCCAAATGATACAAAGACAATTTCAAGTGAAAATCAAAGTTTTTCGTAGTGATAATGGAAGGGAATTTTTTAACAAGTACTTAAACAAGTTTTCCCTTGAAAATGGCATAATTCATCAAAGCTCTTGTGTTGACACTCCACAACAAAATGGAGTGGCTGAAAGAAAGAATAGACACCTTCTTGAAATTGCTAGGGCATTAGTTTCAAAATAAGGCACCCAAATATCTTTGGGGCGAAGCAATTCTCACCGGAACATATTTGATAAATAGAATGCCTAGCAAAATCTTGAATTTCAAAAGTCCATTTGATGTTTTCACAAATGCTTTTCCAAATAATAGGCTCTCATGTACTCTACCCCTAAAAATATTTGGGTGCACTGTGTCTTTGTACATATTCATGAACCAAACCATGGGAAACTTGAGCCTAAAGCAAAAAAATGTGTTTTTGTTGGCTATGCTCCCAACCAAAAGGGATACAAATGCTTTGATCCCATTTCCAAGAAAACCCTTGTTACCATGGATGTTACCTTTTTTGAGAAAACTCCTTTTTTTAGTAATCATCTTCAGGGGGGGAGACAAGAGGAAGATGTTCAATATTTTGAAACACAAAACTTAGACTTCTCAAACAATTTGGATCTTTTGGAAAATTTAGGAGATACTGAAAAAGCAAAAAATTTGGGTGACTCAAGCCAACCAAGTCAAGACAGCCATGAATATGATATTCAAGAAGCTGTCTTGTTAGAACCAGAAGTTGAAAATGAGACAATTAGAGTTGGTAACAAAGGTATCCAACCCTTTGACCGTGTTTACTCAAGGAAAAAAAGACCTCAAAGAATAGAACCAAATGATCCTCAAAACTGCCAGGCATCCGAGGATCCATCAGGTAAGAACTCTTCTAATTCTGTTCAACCCATTCAAAATACTGATGAACCTGAACCTGTTCTTATTGAAGTAATAGAGAGAAGTAAAAAGAGAGAGAAAGTAGATATGAGAAAACTGAAAAGTATTTTTCATTACTTGCTTATTTCTGATACAGGATATGCTTATATACATGTGCAGAGAGACTTGCACAGTAAGCTACTCTAACAGATAGTGCCAGCTGTCACTTGACAGCTGGTTAACTAACTTGTTTACTCTTTCTACTTACTAACCGAGTACAATACTCACACACCCCCCCCACAAACTCAAGGTGGGTGAGCTGAAGAATTCAGATCACACACTTTGAGTTTGTCTCTTAGAAACTGAAACCTGATAGGAGAGAGAGGTTTAGTAAGTATGTCAGCCCACTGATCCTGGGCAGGAATATGTTGAACAGATAGTTGTTTGCTGAGAACCTTTTCTCGGACAAAGAATAGGTCAATCTCAATATGCTTTGTTCTGGCATGCAGCACAGGATTATGTGCTAGTGCCACCGCACTCTGATTATCACAGTAGATAGTAGGTCTCAATATAGGAACACCAAGCTCTGTGAGTAAGGTTTGCAGCCAGCGAATGTCAGCAGTGGTATGAGCAAGGCTTCGGTATTCTGCTTCAGTGCTGGACCTTGCTACAACCTGTTGCTTTCTGGACCACCAGGAGATAAGGTTTGGTCCTAGAAAAATGGCTGCACCTGAAGTGGAACGTCTATCGTCTGGATCAGCAGCCCAGTCAGCATCACAGTAAGCATGCAGACTTAAGGGCTGATGAAGGGGTGCTGGAAGGAGTCTTAGACCAAAGTGAAGAGTGCCTTTGAGATACCTGAGAATCCTTTTAACTGCAGTCCAGTGAGTTTCAAGAGGTCTGGCCATGAATTGACAAACCTTATTAACAGGAAAACTTATTTCTGGTCGAGTGATAGTTGCATATTGAAGGGCACCAACCACAGACCGATATAAAGTAGGATCTTGCAGAAGATCATCACCAGTTTTAGACAACTTCAAGTTAGACACCATAGGAGAGGAAATAGACTTTGCTTCAGCCATATTTGTTTTGTGCAGAAGGTCTCGAATATATTTGCTTTGGGTTAAGACAATAGAACTAGTGGAAGTATGATGGACTTCAATACCAAGAAAATAATCAAGCTGCCCAAGCTGTTTAAGAGCAAAAACCGAACTGAGATGACCAACAAGAGAGCGTACCAGAGTGGAGGAGCTGCCAGTGATGATAATATCATCAACATAGACTAAGAGATAAACAACATCCCTGTTTTTCCGATATGTAAAGAGAGAAGGATCACATTTGCTTGGCTGAAAACCAGTTTGTAGCAAAGTGCCTTGAAGCTTCTCAAACCATTGTCTTAGGGCTTGTTTGAGTCCATACAGTGCTTTATTGAGTTTACAGACTAGTGATTTATCTTGAGACTGAAAACCAGGCGGTTGTTGCATATAAACAGTCTCATCAAGTAAACCATTGAGAAAAGCATTGTTGACATCTAGCTGGAGTAGAGGCCAATGCTGGCTGAGAGCTAAAGTAAGAATTAACCTAATTGTAATAGGTTTAATTACTGGTGAGAAGGTTTCATTAAAATCAAAGCCCTGTATTTGATGAAAACCCTTGGCTACTAGTCTAGCCTTGAACTTGTTGATTGAGCCATCAGCATTCTCTTTAACTCTGAATACCCATTTACAACCTATAGCCTGCCGATTAGGAGGAAGAGGCACAAGAGTCCATGTATTATTTTTAATTAATGCAGTATATTCATCTTGCATAGCAGCATACCAATGAGGATCTTGTAATGCTTGCTTAACTGTTTTGGGCTCAGAGTGAGCAAGAAACAGAGAGGGATGGAGTCTGGTCTGCACTATACCAGATTTAGACCTGGTTTGCATTGAGTGTGTATTGACAGGGATGGGATAAAACTGTCCTGACTCAGAGGAGGAGGATGAGACAGTAGGAACAGCTGGTGAAGGAATTGTTACAGCTACTGGAGGAATAGAGACAGTAGGCTGAGAATGAGTGGAATTGTGTACAGTGACTGGAGGAGACGATATATCAGGTACAGAGACCACGGGTGAGGGTATATGAGTGGCAGGGGCTGGAGGAGAAGGTGAGTTAGATTGTGTAGGATGAGGTGGAGAGGAAAAAACAGTAGGTATATGAGCGGAGATAGAGGTAGATGGTGTTGGAGAAGGGTTTGAGGTGGTTTTAGGAAACAAAGTGGAATAAGGAAAACTATTTTCATTGAAAATCACATCCTTTGAAATATAAATCCTGCCAGTAGGAGACAAGCATTTATAGCCTTTGTGATGTGTAGAATAACCTAGAAAAAGGCATTCATGGGATCTAAAGTCTAATTTATGAGAATTGTAAGGTCGGAGAAAGGGAAAACAAGCACAGCCAAAGGCTTTGAGGTGTTGATATGTGGGAGGTTGACCAAACAGAATAGTAAAGGGAACTGAAAAATTCAACGATGCTGTTGGCAACCTATTAATAAGATAAACAGCAGTAACAAAGGCATGATCCCAAAAGTCAAGAGGCAAAGATGCATGACTGAGCAAAGTGAGACCCAACTCTACAATGTGGCAATGTTTTCGCTCAATAACACCATTTTGATGATGTGTGTGAGGGCAGGTAAGTCTATGAATAACACCTAGATCTGTAAGATATTTAGTAAGAGGTCTAAATTCTCCACCCCAATCGGTTTGCAGAACTTTAAGATTGGTGTTAAACTGTAACTCAACCATGGATTTGAATTGTTTGAAAATGGTGAAGGTTTCATCTTTAGATTTAAGAAGATATATCCATGTAAACCGTGAGTACGCATCAACAAATGAAAGATAATAACGAAAACCACCAAAGGAGGTCATTGGAGAAGGTCCCCACAAATCACTGTACACTAATTCCAAGGGTGAATGATAAGTTGTGTTGGACAAAGGGGAATGTAACCTGTGAGATTTACCAACAGAACATGCAGAGCAAAAAAAAGTAGCCTCTTTATTTGATATTGGTATGTTACAATGATTCAATACAAGCTTCAGAGTATGATCATTAGGATGTCCTAAACGGACATGCCACAAAAATCTAGTACTAGGGGAAACAGCAGTGTGTACAGAATTAAGAGTATTGATAAAGGGTACAGAATTTTTAGAACTAGAGGCTAAACAATCAGCTGGAAAATTTGGTTTGGGCTGAGGCTGCAAGTGGAGACTTGAAAACTGGTATAAGCCATCAGGTCCCACTGTGCCTCGAAGGAGAGTAGCTTTAGTTTCCTGAGATTTGACAAGACAGTGATCAGCATGAAACTCAAAGAAGACAGAGTTGTCTTTAGCAAATTTACTGACACTAATTAAATTTTTGGTTATGGATGGAACATGAAGTAATTGATGCAAAGACAAAGAAATAGTAGGTTGTAAGGGAGAAGTAAAAAATGAAGAGCCAGAGGAAGTGATTGGCAGACCTTGGCCATTACCAATGAAGATTTGGCAGGGCCTTCAAAGGAACCAAGCTGATGAATGTTCTGCTGATCAGCAGTGACATGATAGGAAGCCCCGGAGTCAGGGAACCAGGTACTGTTTGTGGCAGGACTTGAGTTGGTAATCATAGCACTTGGTTGAGTTGGAATTGGTGGATGAGATGGAAATGACTGAAACTGTTGAGAAAACTGAGGAAATTGAGACTGTTTAGGTCCCGGTCCCAACTGATATGTAAAATTAGGAACACTCTGATGTTGAAAACCATAAGGTTGTGATGCAGAGATGAACTGATTCCAGGGATTGTATGAAGCTTGAAAACCTTGAAAATTAGGAGGAACTTGAGGCTGATAGTTCTGATCAAATCTATGATAGCAGTTGGAAGCGGGATGGCCAAACTTAAAGCATACTTGGCATTGAACATTGGCAAACCTGCCACCGCGACCACGGCCACCACCACGATAGTTCCGGCCGCCGCGACCATGTCCAGATCCGCGAAAACCAAAATTCGAGTTGTTGTGGTTCGAGTTATCAGATTCAGAGGCTTGCGCAACATGAAGTTGAGCAGAAGAAGCGGATTGCGACTGTGAAGACGATGAAGACGATGCATGAGTGAGATCCACCGAAGCATTTTCCGAAACGATCTTCTTCTGGAATTTGTCAAGGCGCATTTCATGTGCGAGAAGGAGAGCTTCTACTTCTTCAATTGACATAGGCTCAAAACGACTTTCAATGACTGAAATTACAGAACTGTATTCATGAGGTAATCCTTCAAGAATAATATCCACATGCTGCTGAGGTGTTATTGGATCTCCAACAGAAGCTAGCGAATCAGCTAGGGCTTTGATTCGCAAGAGATACTCTGACACAGTTTTGTTATCGAGAGTTGTGGAGCGCAACTCCGTGCGCAGATGACGAGCTCTTGCACGAGTTAATTTCTGAAAGTAATCGTGGATCTTTTCCCATACTTGAAAGGAATGAACAGATCCTAAAACGCGCGACAAGATCGACCTAGAAAGAGACGATTGCAACCACGAAAGGAGCATCTGATCTTGTTTTTCCCAAACAGTGTATGCAGGATTGACGATTCCTCCATCGCGATCAGCTTCACTCGCAAATCGAAGAGGAATATTCGGACAGACCAGAAAATTGTGCAGTTGATGAGCTTTGATAACTGGCTCCACTTGTTGGCGCCACAACAAAAAGTTGGAATCAGTGAGTTTCTCACTGATCGTATGTGAGAAAGCAGAAGATGTTGTTGATGAAGAAGAAGGAGGAGGAGTAGGAGGAGGAGGTGGATTAGTTTCGGCCATAGCAGGATCTTTAAGCTCTTGATACCATATTGAAGTAATAGAGAGAAGTAAAAAGAGAGAGAAAGTAGATCTGAGAAAACTGAAAAGTATTTTTCATTACTTGCTTATTTCTGATACAGGATATGCTTATATACATGTGCAGAGAGACTTGCACAGTAAGCTACTCTAACAGATAGTGCCAGCTGTCACTTGACAGCTGGTTAACTAACTTGTTTACTCTTTCTACTTACTAACCGAGTACAATACTCACACAGTTCTTACTGATTCTGTCCTTGTTGAACTCGTTTTTGACAATTCTGACCTTCCTATTGCTGTCAGGAAAGGTATAAGGTCTTGTACAAAGCATCCTATTTCCAATTTTATATCTTATGATAAATTGTCTCCTACCTTTAGAGCTTTTACTTGTGAACTGACAAAAACAGAAATTCCAAGAGATATACAGGAGGCTCTAAGGGTTCCTAAGTGGAAGGAAGCTGTCTTGGAGGAGATGAAAGCTCTAGAAAAAAATCAGACTTGGAAAGCGGTGGACTTGCGTAGAGGAAAAACAACTGTGGGATGCAAATGGGTATTTACCATCAAGTATAAGGCAGATGGATCTGTTGAGAGGTACAAGGCAAGACTAGTTGCCAAAGGCTTCACCCAGACTTATGGTATTGATTACTCAGAAACTTTTGCTCCTGTTGCAAAACTTAATACTATTAGAGTCCTCTTATCATTGGCTGTAAATTTAGATTGGCCATTACAGCAACTTGATGTGAAGAATGCATTTTTAAATGGGGACTTAGAAGAGGAAGTCTACATGGACTCACCCCCTGGTTTTGAATCTAAGTTCAATCAAAAAGTTTGCAAGCTTCAAAAGTCTATCTACGGCTTAAAACAGTCACCTAGAGCGTGGTTTGAAAGATTTGCCCAGTTTATTAAGAAGCAGGGATATTCTCAATGTCAGAGTGATCACACCATGTTTGTGAAACACTCTTTTGAAGGAAGGATGGCTGTGTTAATTGTTTATGTGGATGATATTATAATTACCGGGGATGATTCTAGAGAAATAAATAATCTGAAGGCATCCCTTGCTACTGAGTTTGAGATTAAAGATCTTGGATCCCTAAAATATTTTTTGGGGATGGAGGTTGCAAGATCAAGAAAAGGAATTGTGGTGTCTCAACAAAAGTATATCCTGGACCTTCTTAAAGAAACTGGGATGATGGGTTGCAAACCAGCTGATACTCCTATTGATCCCAACCAGAAACTTGGGAGTGAAGGCAAAGGCGACCCTGTAAACACAGCCCGGTATCAAAGGTTAGTGGGGAGATTAATTTATCTATCTCATACCCGTCCAGATATAGCCTTTGCGGTCAGTTTAGTGAGCCAATTCATGAAGTCACCACATGAAGAACATTTGGAGGCTGTCTACAGAATTTTAAGATACCTTAAAAGTGCTCCAGGTAGAGGACTGTTCTTTAAAAAAACTAGGCAGCAAGCTGTTGAGGTATTCACAGATGCAGACTGGGCAGGTTCCATCACTAATAGAAAATCAACATCCAGTTATTGCACATTTGTTTGGGGAAACTTGGTTACTTGGAGGAGCAAAAAGCAAGATGTAGTAGCCAGGAGCAGTGCTGAGGCTGAGTATAGGGCAATGGCCCAAGGTGTTTGTGAGATTCTATGGCTTAAAAGGATTCTAGAAGAGTTGCAGCTTCCTATGACTCTTCCGATGAAGCTGTATTGTGATAACAAGGCTGCAATTAGTATCTCCCAGAACCCTGTTCAACATGACCGAACCAAGCATGTTGAAATTGATAGACATTTTATAAAGGAAAAGGTGGACGCAGGCCTAATTTGCATGCCCTATGTTCCTACTTCACAGCAAGTTGCCGACATTCTCACAAAAGGACTGTTTAGACCCAACTTTGAGTTCCTTGTAAGCAAGTTGGGCATGCTAGACATCTATGCACCAACTTGAGGGGGGGTGTTGACAGCTGTATATTTATTTTTTTGTTAGCATTAAATAATTAAGATCAAGATCAGATTATTCTGATCTGAATTATTTAATCTTACCTGAATAATCTGATCTTATCTGATTTGTTATTTTGGGTCAGAATCAAATCTCTTTGATTTGATCTGATCCCCCTTTTATTTACTTTCTATTTTGCATTTATCATGTAATCAGGCTGCGCTGCCTATATATATGTATCTCTATTATTTCTGAAATAATATAATAAGTATTTTGCCTTCCCTATATTTTATTTTACCCTAGCAGTCCCTAAAATCACATACTATATAGCTAAAGTAGAACTTATAAAGGCTTGGGTAATCCTCACCAAATGAGCTAGCTTTGGGAGTTGATTTAGACTTAACCCAAATTGGACTCAGCACATTAGGTTTATAAATGCATTAAGGATTTAATTACAATAAATTTTTAAAAATTTTATTATAAGCAACAATTTGGCCATCCTAAATGATTCTCAGAGGAGTTAAATTTGAAAAATTAAAATGAACATGCATACATATTTACACACATACTCCATTGTATATGGCCATATATAGTCACAAATAAAAAGGGTATGACTGTATGTGGCTGTACATAACTCTAAATTTAAGATGTTTGTTAAGTTTTCATCTAACAGGTATGACAAGATTGTAATTATTACCTTTTACTGAGGAATTGTCATTTGTAGATTGCCCACCCTCATCAGACAAGCAGAGGAAAACTGAATTGTTCACAAGATTACCTAATGCAACCAAAATTCCAAGACAAAATTGTGCCAGCAAAAAAAATCCAGGTATTGGATAGTGCCACAGTCCCACCATCTCCCAGATTTTCATGTCCTGTAAATAAGTATGAAAATATTTACAATTAGTAAAATGTACGCTTATCAGTTAAAACAATTGTCACACTAAAAGGTTTAAGATTACCCGTCCAAGTTTCCAATTCAGAAATGTAAATGCCACATTAAATATATAGGTGCTAACAGCCCACAAGAGAATGAAGACAAGAAGCAGCCCATTCAATCTGTGCAGACGAAATAAGGAAGGAAAGGCATAGACAATGTAGCCAACGTAAGCAAGTAGCCCAAATGCACATAAGCTTGCAAAATGGAAGCTCCAAAAGGAAAGGGCAAACAAGGAGACCTACAAAATAAAATTAATCTGGGAAATCAATAAACAAATCATGTGGTATTAAGTGAATTAAATGCATATGACACTTGACATAAGAAGCTGCAAATGCATCAATGATATATATCCAAATAGAGATGACAATGGGTAGAGTAAATACCTACTTGATGGGTTTAGTTTGGGTAAATACCTGAAAATTTTATGGGTGCATATATATATATATATATATATATATATATATGTGTGTGTGTGTGTGTGTGTGTGTGTGTATTACACACATTGAGGATCAAATGACACTTCTATAAGTTAAACAAGCTATTACACTAATCAATAACTTCAAATTTTATCAGAAAATCTATGATTGGATTGAAAAATCTAATCATATAGATCATATTTACAAAATATTACTGATCTAAAATTGTTTAATACTCCATTGATATACATCAAAATTAACGTAATATATGCTTTGAAAATATATTAAAAAAAACTCTTTGATTATATACTTATACTTATTCAATTTCAATAAAATTTTACACAAACAAACAAGGTAATTAATATATAATTATAATTCAATGGTTGGATCAATAAAAATCACATTCTATATAAAGTTATTGATAGTGTAATAGTTGGTGTATCTTGTAGTAGTGTAATTTGATCCCTCCTCAAACACACACACACACATATATATAAATATGATGTCATTTGGTACCTTATTGTATTGTGTTTAACTTTAGATGAATGATTCTATTTGTAATTTCGTACCTTGTTTGATGATTTTTAATGAATGCTCTTTATTTTATAATGATAGTATGATACTTATGTTTTATTAGTTCATGAAAAAAAAGGTATTAAGGGAAATCATATTTCAATTAACCAAAATGCAAGTAATGAGGACAGGTATGGAGATCTAGGTACCTAGAGGGTATGAGAATGAGGATTAAAGTTGTTACCATGCCGGTATGCCCTACCAATTCTCATCCCCAATGCCAAACAAGATTATATATCTAACCTAAAGCGCGTGCACACACACACACAATATATATATATATATATATCCTAAAAGTTAACTTAGCTCAAACATGCTATAAATGAACACCAATGAAGGAAAGGCTATAACAAATAGAGTCACGGCTCTGGGATCATTGATAACAGAAAGCAGATTATAACATGTTTTAAGAAAATATACCGGGAAACCATACGTGAAAAAGTTGATACTAAAAGTCCGAAAAACAGCTCCTCTGAGTAAAACATTTGTGTGCCTCACACCAGATCTGCACATTTAAGTAAGGCACTCAGCAAGATTTAAAGCCAAAATCCACCTTCCCAAAAGAAAAAATCTGGAAACAAAAAGTGAGGCTGCAGATGTAAAGTTAAAATATAGGGTTTATTATCTTTTTAGTCCCTAAACTTTTTTTTTTTTTACTGGTCAACGTCCCTTAACTTTTTTTCCGTCCTTACTTTTAGTCAACAGAGGACAACTATTCAAAAGAGAAGGCACACTATCCAAGTGTATACAGATGCAGATTATGCCAGGTCAATTGTTGTTAGAAGATCCACCTCAAGGTATTGCATGTTTATGAGAGGAAATCTGGTGACATGGAGAAGTAAAAAACAAAATGTAATTGCTTGGTCTAGTGCAGAAGTGGAATTTTGTGCATGGCACATGGTATCTGAGGTATTATAGATGAAGATCATTCTTAATGACCTCAAGATAAAATATGAAAACCTTATGAGGTTGTTTTGTGATAATAATTCAGCTATTAGCATTGCTCACAAAGTCACAACCCTGTACAACATACAAAACCAAGCAGGCAAGCATATAGAGATTGACAGATATAGTTAATTTTATAAAAATAAGAAATTTATGCAAAACATGAAAGTATTTAGACATTGAAAGTAAAAGGAAGATGTTATGGACCACCAACCACTTAAGCTAAAACTAACTAAACACAAGAAGAAAGTTGGATAACGAAAAAACCAAATCAATGCACTCAAATCTAGCAACCATATTTGAAATGATTTTTGAGTGAATGCAAAAGGAAGATCAAATCAAGTTGTCTAAAGAACTCTAAGATGATTTTTTGGTTAATGAATGGTAAAGGTAGTAATTTTTTTATAAACATTGTTGGAAAAGCTGCCTTAATTGCGGACCCCCGAACCCGCCTTAGTTGCGACCACTTTGGGGTTACCTGAATTGCAACCTCGAGGGTGGTGGTTCAATCCCACATCGGCTAGTGATACAGCCAAATTAAAGTATATAAGAGGGGGGCAACCCTCACCTTACAAGCCGATTTTGTAGGATTGGGTTAGGCTCATAACCCACATTCTAAGATGGTATCAGAGCCTATCCTAGATCCATTGGTGGACCACCTACATTGGCACACTCCAAGCTGGAAGTCTTGGGCGTGAGGGGGAGTGTTGGAAAGCCACCTTAATTGCAGACCCCCTAGCCTGCCTTAGTTGCGGTCTCTTTGGGGGTTGCCTTAATTGCTGCCTCGAGGGTGGTGGTTTAGTCCCACATTGGCTAAAGATATGGCCAAATTAAACTATATAAGTGGGGACAACCCTCACCTTACAAGTTGGTTTTGTAGGGTTAAGTTAAACCCATAACCCACATTCTAAGAAACATAATAACATAATTTTTTAGATGAAGAGAGGAAATTATAAATTGAGGAGAGGATAAGAATAGATGTCCAATCAAGTTGTTAACCTTTTTTTTTTATCCATAGGAATCGAAGACAGGTACCGGGGGGTTTACATCAACTCACGCACCCTTGCTCAACCAACTGAGCTAGACCCCCTCGGTAATCAAGTTGTTAACCTTTGACAAAGCTTTGGATTTCCAAAGGAGTTTATCAATAAGAAGTTATCCCCTTTCAAAGAATGAATGAGGAATAGGAAAGAGTTATGATCTCCTGAATATCTTTTGGGTGTGAATACATTTGTTACAGGTTGTGCTAGTGTCTCTTAGAATTATGAGATTTGGGGAAATTTCCTAGTTCTGTACCTCAGTTGTAAGAGACTACAGGGTGCTGGCCTTGAGAAGCTAGATCTTGTCCAAAACACTCATTGTGCTATCTTGGAAAGGCTAGGGGTTGTAAATAATACTCAAAATAATAGAGAATTCCCTTGGGTGATCAAGGGGAAATCACATGGATCAAAGCTTTTGTTTTTAACTTAGCTTAACTAACAAAAATTTAGTGTTTCTTGCTCTTTCCCTGGTCACTTTTAGGTTATTGTATCATTGATCTGATCATGCTTGCTATGCCATGCTTTTGCTTCATTCTACCGTTCAGTGTGATGCTTGAGAGCTTTTATGCTGCATTACACACCTTAAGGCCTACCTTACCAAGCTCTGTGAAAATATTTCTATTGTTCTGTTTTCATAAAGGGTTAGTTTTTTTTCGTACACTATAAAAGGTAAGGCTACACATGGATTGATGGAAAAGGATGGAATGGCCTTAGTTGCCACTGATTGGATTGTTTAAAGTAGGATGGAATGAAATGGAACCTAATAAAATCTATTCCGTCTCATTCCATCCAATACATTTATTTTCCTTCCCCCTACCCCCAATGTGGGGGATACAAGATGGGATCAACTTATTATATGCTAATCGCCTTACCATTCTACTCACTTCCCAAACACTGGAATGGAAATTTTCCTCCGCTCAATCATAAATGCACTGATCATTTATAGGTGCTTCAACATATCCTTGAATGATATCACATAAAGCAAATCAGAAAAGTAGATTTTCATTTGATTACCTTGATTCACGAATGAAAAATGAATGCTTAGAGGGAAGAAGTTGCTCAGTCAAGCTACAATCTGTCCTGGAAATAATAAAACCCATCTCCTCCAAATCAGATTTCATAAAAGATAGCTGCATCACAAGAAAGGAATAATTATAAGTCAAAACAGTGTCAGTCACAGCAAGAGTGAAGTGCATCAGTGAACACAAATAATAAGGGAAAAAGAACTTCACCGTCATATATCATTTTATTTTGTAAAAAATGGATATTAGTTAGTTGTTCTCCATGTTGAAAAAGAATGGCAATAATTCAAATGGATATCTTTTGGAAACAGGGTTTCTATTGGATTATTGGCTGAAAGTTGTTTCATTTCGATAAACTCTACCTATGGTATCATAGCCGGTTCCAAGCCCAAGTAAATGAAGAAGGTTGTGTTGAGCCTTTGGCAGCCAACCTAAAACTCATCGCTATACCTAATATGGATCACTCACGACAGATTTTATGTTCTAATGCTAGGTCATTATTCAGAAGTAATGCAGTGTATATTGCTCAAGGACAATGTCAAATAAGCAAGAGAATTACAGGACTACAAAGTAGAAAAAAGTGCATTAGAAATTTAGTTTTCTCAACAACAGACAATTTGTCAAGTTTGGTACATTCTACATGTCAGGCTCTACTACATTAAGAATAAAATATATCAAAAGTAAAGCGGTTTATGTGAGAGTGGACCTGCAGTACCTAAATACCAAAATATGAAAGCCCAAATGTGCTTAACTAGTCTTTTCCAATCATATTCGGTATTAACAAAAAACTTATGAAACAGATACGTACCATTATATAGTAAAACATGAGAGAAATGCTGGAACAAATTTTAGGCCACTCAGAATTGGCAGATATTTTGTAAAGACCAATTAAATCAGCCATCCAATGAATCATACTTGGAAGTTCCACGGGAA
Source organism: Pueraria montana var. lobata (assembly GCA_026413185.1). NCBI lineage: Eukaryota > Viridiplantae > Streptophyta > Magnoliopsida > Fabales > Fabaceae > Pueraria > Pueraria montana. The sequence continues at coordinate 65,512,187 of CM048647.1, read as the reverse complement.
GTTGATATATGTAAAGCAGGAATATATTAAAACCTGCATACAGCTGAAGAAGCCTCCACCACCTTTAGAATCACATGCACAGACATAAGCCCATAGGACACTGAAAGTGTCAAATAGCCCAAAAGAGATTATGAAAGTGCATAAAGGAAAAATCCAATAAAAATCACCTAAAAAGCCCAAGAAAGTTGCTTGTCAAGGACCAATCCACAAGACCAACACAACTACCAATGAAAAAAGGTAGTGATGCCCATGAAGGATGGCTAATTCCAACAACTAGTTGAATAGCAGGCAACAGCAAGCAAGATGCCACCCGAAGATGAGAACCTTCAATACACAAAAAACAGAGAATCCAATGGCATTATTTGCATCAAGATGCAGGTGTCAGAACGAAAGAATGGCAATTATAAATAAACATATTGCTGAGAAAATAGTGTGAGGGATGAAAAAGGTACACCAAAACACAAAAAAAATAGATATGTTGAAAATGAAAAGCTTATAAATTATAATCAGCTTACATAATACTAGCCCAACTTTTAAATGACTAAATCTGTGTAAGTGATTATGTATTGATAATACAACTATGTAATGCTCTAAATGGTAAACTACAGTTGTGCAGCGAAGCTTTGGAGCCTCGTGGTTTCCATTTAAGTTAAACAGGGTATATGGAATCCAAGTTCAGCAAAACGCGCACTAGCATTGAATTGGAGTTAAAAATTGGAGATTATAGCAAACCACAAGTCACAGAACTTAGGTATCTTGGATCTATAGTACAAAATGATGGAGAAATGGTGACATGTAAATCATACAATTCAAGTTGGGTGAATGAGATGGAGGAATGTTTCATGTGTTACTTGTGATCAATCAAGAGAAGCCTCTCAAGCTACAAAAGGAAAATTTTATCACACAACCATACGATGAGTTATGTTTCATGGTAATGAATTTTGACCAGTAAAGTGACAACAAGCACATAAGCTAAATGTTGCAGAAATGAGAATATTGAGTTGAATTAGTGGATATACAAGAAATGATAGAGTTAAGAATGAGTGTATTAGAGAAAAAGTAGGAGTAACACCAATTGAGGAAAATAAGGTAGAATAACACACTAAGATGGTTTGGCCATGCATAAAAAAGAACAATAAAAGCCCCACTAAGGATAGTTGATCAAATACATAATATCCTAATAATGCAAGGTAGAGCAAGATCAAGGAAGACACTATTTGAAACCATTAAAAAGGATTCAGATCTAAAATGGTCTCTCTAAAGATTTAATTTTTCTATAGCATTTAAGAGTAGGATTTTGAGCATGTGTTTAGTTTGGTTGAGGGTATTTATGTTCCTTACACCATCCTGTACTACTGGCCTAGTTTAAAGATGGACACCCACATTGGATACAATTCTTTTATTTCACATGGGATCACAAGTTCTCTAAATCTTTCCTTTTATTGGCTCTATTTTTCTCTCTTTGGGACAAACCCAGTGTTCACCAAAAACACCAAACAAATTATTCGAGATATATTAGAAGCTGATGGGCAATGCAAGAACAAATGAGAACAAGATTCAGAACTCAATCAGCACATTACACAAAAATCAGAAGATAAAGTAGTGAGCGGTCTTCAAATTTGAAGCAAATTATCAGTATTATTAATGACAGCACTCCAAACAAAGGATTTTACCTTGGAAGGAGCATAAAATACAGTTATCCAGAGGAAAGGAAGCATTAATAGGAGAAAATGGAAGCAGGATTTGCAAGAAAATAAACCCCCAGTGTCTAGGGACCAAATCCTCTTATTTGGATTACAAGAGAGATGAATAGAGTCCAACAAAAGAAACCGACATTCAGAGAATCCCCTGTCATTTGAATTCTAAAAAATAATAAAAATTCCAGGAAACAGTTGAGTGGGATAAAGAATAAAACTGAATAACAGGGGCATTGAACAACGAAGACAGATGGAAGACTCTAGAAAAAGCATGAGAAAGAGGAATATCAGTATATTATCCACCCAAAGATCCTCCTAAAATCTAATTTGGGAGCCATTACCCAAATCCAATGAGACGAGAGAAGTAAAAGAACTAAAGATGCGTAGTCTTGTGGTATAAACTTCCAGGGCCTAGCATGCAAAGCATTGACCACAACATCAGCATCTCATCCATTAGAATGCAATGCATACTTCAAATAAAGTCTACCTTTACATCAATCAACCAAGAAAATTTTGGTTTTTTCACAAATAACAATTCAAAGAAGATTGCAGAGTTAGTTGCATTAGCACACATGAGATGACATTCATATATCAACAGTGGACATTTCATATTGCATGTCTACAACTGGTGCATAGGAAATAAACAAACATAGCAATGAAAAGACAAGAGAAAAAGAAACAAAAGGGTGAAAGAAACTACTTACAAACCTAAATGTTCTATAATTGATAAGAAATGACCCCAAGATGGATCTTGCCATGTCTTCAGAAAATGTCTCTTCCCATATATATCAACCAAAGCAACAAGAAGAGCTAGCAGTTGTATAACCAAGAAATAAATTACATAAGGTGATTTCCAAGACTGAACTCTGCAAGAGCACACCCCAGAAACAACAAATCAGTATATTTTAAAAAAGGGAAAATCAGGAATGGATGAAAAAGAAATCAATCTCACATCATAAACCCAATCAACTTTGCCCACCAAGCATCTGGTATACTCCATGACATTGGCTTAACAGCCCATATCACCAGATAAGTTACTTGAGAAAGTATTGCAACTACAGAAAAGATAACAATCGGCCACAGTAACAAAAACCTCCTGCGGATATGAAATCCTACAACAAGAAAAACAGCAATAGTAGTAATTAAATATAACTGTAAAGACAACGTGAATGAGCTAAACCATAGTATCCAGCATACCAATAGACAGTATCAAGAATCATCAACCCGTTTGAATAATTCTGTATAATTGTTATCACAAGGACCATGTTTTAACAGCCAAGCACATAATAAACATAAACATTCAAAAGGAAATCTACCAAGTCTTCCTTCAAATAGAAGCAACTCGAACTCTGTCAGAATGAATTCTATGTTTAAATACAAAATTAAAGGGGTGTGATTCATTAGATTGACATTACATTATTGATTGTTCATTTGTTCCTTATTCTTTCTTTTCTTTGGTTCATATTCAAAACTCTTTGGATCGTAGATGGACTACATTCCTTACTGAATATAAGCCTATACGGCATAAAATGCTGGGAGGAACTCAGTCTAAAGATAATCTGAGTAAGAGGCTAGCCTAACAAATAACAATTATAAGTATTAAAAAATTACTGTAAAAGAGGTAAATTCACTGTTGATCTGCAAATGGCAATAGAATCTGTCAACTATCCAGCAATAAAATAGCAGAGAGAGAGAGAGAGAGTAGAGTTCTAATCTATGTAGAATTCTCATGGTGAGGACATTATTTGCACATTGTGGTAAAATATCAAAATTATAGTCCAATGCTTTAAGCAACAATAACTTGAAAACCAAACAGAAAGAAATAAGCAACTTACCTAATTGTGATACATTGTACAGAATGAGAAGAAAGGCTATCAAATCAATAAGCGAGATCAAACTCCAGTTTATTAAAGCAGCTGCAAGAAAGAAGAGCATATAAAAATCAGCACATACTTCAACAGTGGAGTACATATCCCATAAATGTGTCGACTCTACATAAAGAAACCTGACATAAATATAAGAAAGCCAATTGAAAAATATATTAAAAAACTACATCTAATATTCTTCCTTTAATTGTTAACTCAGTCTAATAATAATCTTCCTTCTAAATCTTAAGACTCTAAGAAATAAAATCACACAGTATACATGTCGATACTCAATAATAGCTACTGCCTACTCACTCTCACTTCAAAATCAACCACAAATGATTAGCTCTAACTCTAGATAGTCCCAAATCTTCAACTGCAATATAATTATAGATTTTATGACGACATGAATTTCACTAGGTTGGAAATAATAACAGCACAAAATCAAATCAATCAGTAACGCCGAACAACTTATGCTGCATTAAACTATTAATGTCAGCTTAGCATATAACATATCATAAGTTTTTAAGTTTTAACAATAAAAGTTGAAACCAATCGAGCTTAGAAGCTCACTCTCGCTTAGTTGAGAAAACACAAGTTGCAATGCATGGTTACCTGATAAAAGCAGCGAAGGCAGCACGAAACCGGCGAGAAACTTTCCCATTGGATTCGAACGTAACACGGGGCGATCACATCGAGATTCAAATCAGTCCTTTCTTCGTGAAATGAGTTTCTCGAATCGCGGCGAAGAAAGTACTTTCCGGCGCGGCGAGAAAAACTCGCCGGAAACTACCGTCAACTCGAGAAAACCGAAATGTTAATTTCGCAGCGTTTCTTTTCTTCGCTCTGCAGTTTCAGTTTGACCCAACCCTTCCTTCTCGAGTAAGATAGATGCTCTAATAAAACAAACACAATTGAGAATTCCGTCGATCGAGAATTTTCTAAACCATGAGCCAGCAAAATTAAATAAACATTTAAAAAAGTTTATTATGGAAAGTAATAATGGATTTTTTAGATATTGGAGAAGAAGAAAAAAACCGAAATCGTGCTACCACGAGGAGGAGGAGGAAGAAGAAAGGAAGCAGATATTTATGCGACTCTCGATGCTGCGTTTGTCCAATGGGAAATTTTCTTTTTTAAAATAAAATGAAAATTGAGTTGTTTTCCAATCTCGGGCTTTGGAATCACGTCGCTTGTGCCTAAAGCCGGCTCATATGGCAGGGTCAGTGGCGGGGTAAGATGGTCATTTGACACGTTTTGATTTTGGTGCCATCTCCTTTTAAATCCATGACTTGCGGCGCTCAACAAAATTTTAACCTACCAGTGTTTGACACACTATTTGTTTGGTTAACTGTTTGAACACACGTTTAATAGAAAAATAATATTTTAAAATATAAAAGCAAAAATAATGTGAGAATAATTTTTTTTTAAATGGCCATTATGTTGAACACAACTAGTTTTCAAACACACTCATACAAATTACAAAGTTTGTTGAATAATGGGTTAATTATGTTTTTTGGTCCATGAACTTTTTCGAGTTTTCATTTTTAGTCTTTAAACAAAATTTTGACTGGTCTTAGTCCCTAAACTTTTTTCCTTCAATGTTTTTAGTCACTCAACTTTTCTCAATTTTTGTTTTTAGTCTCTAAACAAATATTTGACCGGTCTTAGTCCCTAAACTTTTTTTCCTTCAATGTTTTTAGTCCCTAAACAAATATTTGACCGGTCTTAGTCCCTGAACTTATCTAGCCAAAATAGCATGCCCCTGTGTCCAAAGCCAGTGCCAGCTAATGAGACATGCCATCCATCCCCTACTTCTATTTGATCGAGAATGGTAAATTTTGACTGATCTTAATCCCTGAACTTTTTTTCCTTCAATGTTTTTAGAGACTAAAAGTAAAAACTCGAAAAAGTTCAGGGACTAAAAACATAATTAACCCTTGAATAATTGATAAAAGTACAATCAATTATGACACAAAAAAAAGTACGATTGTAAAAAAAGTTATATTATTAATTAATCAGAAATTTGGTAGGTATGATTTTTAGGATAATCTTCTTATACTCCCTCCGCTCATATTTATAAGACTTTTTTTAAAAAATTATGTTCCTTTTTATAAGATTATTTTCTAATTTCTAGATACACTAATTATTTTTTTCTAAAATACCTTTAACTAATTATTCTCTCCAGAAATTAATTAATTAGATAAGAAGCAATTAAGTGGAAAGAGATAATTAATTTAAAAAAAAGTTAAGGGTACTTTTGGAATAATAATACACATTATTGACAAATTTAATGTGATTAACTAAATTAACTATTTTTCTTAAGGAGTGTGAATTAGTTGAAAGAGTCTTATAAATAAGGACAAAGGGAATATATATATATATATATATATATATATATATATATATATAAACATATATACTAGTATTTTAGTCCAATTGCACAGGCTAAATATTTATTTTATACAACTAAAATTTATCATAAATTTTTTTCTAAATATATAAATTATATTATAATTAAAATATGTGATTAATGATCACATGGAGGATGTGATTATCTTATAATTAAAATTATATTATCAGGATGGGGTGTGACATTTTGAGAGGTAGGCAACATTTATACCCCTGGAAGTAAGGAGAGAAATTTAGAGCTACATTATTAATGATCACATGGAGGATGTGATTATCTGGGGCGCTTCAGGAGATGCAGTGTTTATTGCTTCTTCTGCTTTCAACTAGCTTATTGCTGATAATCCATTACCTACTACTAGAGGTGGGCAAACGGACCCGGGCCCGCGGACTAACCCGTTAACCCGTAACCCGTACGGTATACGGACTCCATTTTTTCGAGTCCGTTTAAAATGCGGGCTTTTTAGCCCGGCCCGTTTAACCCGCGGGCTAAACGGGTAGTCCGCGGGCTTTTTTTTTTTATTTATTTTAGGATGTTATTTAAATATTAAATGAAGTATCTATGTGTATTATATTTGTGTGCATTTAAAATTTGCACTTGACTTGTTTGGATCTAGACTTGACACACTTGCAAATTAAGTACTTTTTATATGGTTGATGATATATTATTTTGATTTATTATTGATTGAGTAGTGCTTGAGTATTAATTGATTGAGTAGTGTTTGAGTATTAATTGATTGAGTAGTGCTTGAGTATTAATTGATTTGTGTATATCAAAACCTTTGATATTGATTTTGTGATAGGTGTCGCTGCATATGTATATAAATTTTTTTGGCTTTTTTTTAAAAAAAGAAAGATTTGAAAAATGGTTAAATTTTAGTTTAAAAAATTTAATTTTCAAAATGGTTGATGATACAATATTTTGTCATAGGTGCTGCTGCACATTATAATTTTTTTTGGATTTTTTTTTTAAAAAAAGGTGTAAAAAAAGCTTAAATTTTAGTTTTAAAAATTTAATTTTTATTTTTTTTTATTTTTTTCTGTTAAACGGGCCAGCCCGTTTAGCCCGCGGACTAAACGGACCGGTCCCGGGCTTGACAAATCAGAGCCCGTTTACAATGCGGGCTAAACGGACGGGCCAAACGGGCCGCGGGCCAAACGGGTTACGGGCTAAACGGGCGGGCCCGTCCGTTTGCCCACCTCTACCTACTACTCATGTAACACCCTAAAAATTTACACTCGTTATGTCTATCATGTGTGAAGTGATATGATTTCGATTAAGTATTTGTGGAATTATTTTCATTAAATGAAAATAATTAAAATTTGTGTGAATTATAGTCAAGTACATAATTTATATCTTTAATTAATTATTTCTTTGTTAAATCAATTCTCAGTGTTTGAATAATTAAAGAAATATAATTACTGATGAAAATAAATTTAGTGAATATTTAATTAATTAATTAATTAATTAATTAAATATGCTTTAGAAAATATAGAATGAGAGTGAATTAAAAATTATTTTTCTCGTTGATTAAAGACTAGACCGAATCCCGTAGAGACCCAAAACTGGAAAATACCCTAACCCTAGACCTAGTGGGCCCATGTGGGCCCAACACAAACAAAACCCTAGCTAAGGACATATGGGAAATTTTTTTAAAAGTTTCACTTTTCTCTCTCTTCCTTTTTAGGGTTTGCAAGAGAGCTTTTCTCTCATTTCATCTTTTCTTCTCCCCTAAGTTTCTTATTTTCTCCTCCTTCTCTCTAAGATTTAAGTACTCAAATCAAAGTTTCCACCGATTAAATTCGGATATATTGATGAGAAGGGGAAGAGCTACCCAACAACACCATTTTTGCTTCTTGTTTTTCTTGATGTTTTTGGGTTGTTCATGTGATTGTGAGTCTCTTGACACCATGGGTGTCTCAAGAGCATGTGAAACATGTTGAAATGTGTTGTTTGTAAATTGTGCACTGCAGTTATTTTCAATTTTTTCGAAAATATTTTTGTGCATTATTTTGCAATGTAAAGATGCTTTCCTATGTTTTGTAACCTTTGTATATGATGGTATTTTTTTCAGAATTTTATGAAACGTGGAACTATTTTTTTTGGAATTATTTCAAATGTTGCTGATTCTGTAAAAGGGGCTGTTTCGAATTTTATAAAAATTTTGGGATATTTTTTTGGAAAACTGGGCTCATGAATTAGATTTATATGTTATGAGGGTCATTCATGAATTTTTTTAAAGTAAGAACAAATAGAGAAGCATTTTTAGGAAATTAATATTGTGAAAACCGAAAAACTGGACAGCAGAGTATTTAACTCTATAAAATATATTTTTTTATGATAATTTTGCTTTGAGAAAATTTTGTAACACTATCTGGACTATTTGGACTGCCTATGAATTTTATCATAATTTTATGAACATTTTTGTAATTATTTACATTTTTGTATGGAAAACTCTGTTATGAAGCAATAATGTTTTAGAAATATAAAAAGGGAATTTTCGGTAGGAATTTGGTGCTGAGAAAATTCCATGTGTTTTCCCACATGTTGGGGACATTCCCTGTGAAGTGGTACAGAAAAAAGAGTTGATATGCTATTTACCAAAAATGTAGAAGTGCACTTTATAGAGCCTGTCCAGCAACCATAAGTAATTCAAAAATAATATTTATGGATTTAACTTTTGGGAGAAAAATTTATATAATGAAATATATGTGATGTATTATGTCTCTGTAAATCTCACGAAATTCTAAGTTAATTTGCTAAGTTAAATAAGTTTTGGTATGTGTGCACAACTATAGGTATATGCATGAAATTTAATTGTGTGATTGTGTAATTGTGCCTAATGCCATTCGTTAGATTTGCTAATGGACATTTCACCTCAAAAGGGAAATTTTTATTGAAAATGTGTGTGCAATGTTGTTTAATGGATTATGTTGAATTATTGTTTGTTAATGATTATTATATTATTAACTGTAAATTGAAGACCAAGAGGAGCGTGATCCTCAGGCAAAGAATGCTGAAATTTTATTGTGCATGTTACTTGTTTGCAATGTTTTGTGGTTGTGGGGACAAGAATAATTCATTTTTGTGTGGGAGCAAGTGAACTCCAAATGGAGTACACTTGTAGATACTAGAAAGTACTCTAGTGATTAATGACATTCACTATTTGCAATAGTGAATTAATTATAATTAAAGAGTGGGAACTTAATAATATTACGAGTTAATAACTAGGAATTTCCTATGCACACGGAGGACATCGGATAATGGACTTAGAAAGAAATCTAGGACCCTTGCATGAATTTGGACAAAATGACTTAAGTAAGCATAAAACGTGAGAGTGGGTGAGGAATTCAATAAAACAAAGTAAGACAGTTAAGATCATGATGTGGGTCATGATTGGGTAACATGCAATATGCACATATGATTGAAAGTTTATAAATTGTGATTGTTCGAATCGTGGTGAGAACCGAAAGGAGGAAGGAACCTCCAGCGCTAAGTCGTGTGAGACGGTTGAACGAATTTGTTCGTGGACAAAGCTTGAATGGACAATTGTGGAAGAGGTTGTGTGGGGGCTTCACTTGTGGTGAGCAATATGCTCGTGAGGAATGGGGTCGGAGTGTGTGACCACTGTAGTGGTGGAGAGTGGATCTTCGTATGGTATGTCGGGGACATACATCGTGGAAGACCGTCGTTCAGTACCTTTGGCAGTGAACCCACACCAACCTATAAGAGATGAACCCGATGAGAGGGAGTGGTTGAGGAGTCAGTCCTAAGAGATTGGATGACCTCATAGAGTGGTACCTGAGGTGTGCTCGTTGACTTGCTGTTTCTTGGGGATCTGGCGCTGAGTTTGTGGTCGTGCTTCCACAGTGCCGACTTGGCAATCCCGACAAATGCGAGGCACAACCGTGTTGGTGAGAGCCTTGCCATTGTACCATGGTGAAGGGTGTACTCCCAGCAAGTCATCCGACTTAAATATGTATAAGACCACTGAGTTCTGCGAGTTCCAGTGGCAGTTGGCCAGTGTGAAACAATTTACAGAAATAGCAGTGGAAAACGAATAGGTTTTGAGTGTGATAGTTAGAGAACCACATTGTGGTGGTTAGCAGGATTGTGTATGTGACTTTTTAAGTCATTTTGTGTGTCTGCTAGATGAAGCAGAGAGTTCACTCTTACGTTTTTATTTTAGGAAACGGTGGCAGTACCTATGGATGTCGTAAAAATGTTATCTTCATCAGCTTCGTCACTTTTGGTTTGGAGGTTGGTCTAACATGCAGGGTTGGGTGTTAGTGATGACTGCTCTGAGTCCTAGGATCTTTTCTTTCTTATGTATTTGGATATGGGTAGACCTAGGTTTCAGATTTTTGGTATGTACATTCAGCTTTCGTACTCTATTACCCTATGTATTTGGAATACACTTTGGAAATGTACATATTACTATTACTCCATAAAATATTTGGGTTATGAAAATCTCTATTTCATGTATACTTATAATTGAGGCGGCGATACGCAACTTCCGAAATTAATTAATGAAAAGTTTTAAAAATTCAGATCCATATTTTATTAACTTCACAGTTTTTGAAAAAAATAAAGTTAGTTAACACGCCTATTGAATTAAAAATAAGTTTACAATGAGAATATATGTAAACTCGGATTTAGGGTGTTACAACCCACTTTGGAAACTGGTCCTAGGTCTGGAAATTACAATTACCTGAAAATATGAAACACTTCTTTTGGCTCACCTTCCATGGTAGCCTCCCCACTAACCATTTTCGTGTCTTTAGGCACATGTTTGTTGTTTCTTCTTGTAACAGGTGCATGCAAGGTCAGGAGACGATTCTTTACTTGCTTCGGGACTGCAACTATTCCCGCCAGGTGTGGCAAAGCCTCCACATGGATCGTGACCCAACTTTCTATTCTGCAACATGTATATAATGGCTCGTCAACAACATCAATAGCTCTAGAGGAATCTTGTTTGCTGCCACGTGTTGGATTCTTTGGAAAAATCAGAATGCTCTTATCTTCCAGGACAAGCAGTGGACTACTTGGAACATTACAAACCAAATTCATATTTTATTCTCAGATGTGGTCAAGACTCTTGATTAACCGAAACAATTAAGATCTAGCAGACAAGTTAGTTGGGCACCTCCCACTTTTCCCTTTTGTTAAACTGAATATTGATGGCAGTTCTCTAGGTAACCCGGGAGATTCAGGTTTTGGAGGAATCATCAAGGATCACATTGGAAATTGGATTTCAGCTTTCTCCGATGCTTGTGGCATCACTACCAACCTTAAAGCAAAGCTCTTTGCGATTTACTATGGTCTTCGAAAAACTTGGGATGATGGATTTTGTCATGTTCTATGTGAATCAGACTCAACCTTAGGTTTGTAGCTGATCTAGAATGGCATCAATGAATGGCATCCTTATTATTCTTTGGTCAGACTTATTCATAATGCTATGAACCAACCATGGACAATCTCTTTTAAGCACACCCTCCATGAAGGTAATGCTTGCGCCGACTGGCTTGCGAAGCATGGATCAATGCATGGAGATGTTTACACCAACTATTTTTCTTTTGGCTCAAGGAACTATTTTTCTTTTTTTGTCCTTTTGAAGCTCTAACTTGAAACTATATTAATGGGAAATGAATTATCTGAAGCATAACCCAAGCTTGTCCTCACAATACATCTGGTCTACTTTTCGAAACCTAAACCCATCAAAATTAGTTTCAAACCGAGCTAAATTGGTGGAATAAAATAGACCATGCAAAACACTAGTCTTTATGGGCTCGACTAAAAGTCCAAGACATTGGGCCCTTATCTCATGCTTCGAGTATGAGTAGTTTTAATTTCATGGTTTATAGTTTGTTCTACATAAAGTTTTTCCTCTTCAACCTACTAGTCAATTAATTTATTTAAAGATAGGTTACAATAACTTTAATATGAAATAAATTTTTAATCAGGTTGAACTTGACTTTCCAAAAGACAAGGCCAAACAGGAAAAAAAAAACTTATAAAACCAGTATCAAGTTAAGCTTGGGTTTTTAATTTTTTTAATCAAGGTAGACAAAATTATGATTGCATGAAACTTTAAAGACTTAATTAATTTTATAAAAACTTCCAATTCAATGATTAGATCATTAAATTATGTATTTTACAAAAAGTTATTAAGTCTTGCAAGTATAAAAGTTTGACACTAAATATCAATTTATCTTATTCCCCTATACTTACACCCACCCTCTGTGTGTGTGAGAGAGAGAGAGTTAGTGATAGTAAATTGAACTCAACTTGAATAGCTCATAATTAAGGCCGCTTGGGCTCCTAAATTTTAGACCCTCAAAACATCTAATTAACTATTTTAATTTTTTTAATTATATATATATATATATATATATATATATATATATCTTTCATTGAATTTGCATATTAAACATGTTTAATTTATTTTTAGTTAGAATCAATCTGACTCGATAACCCAATATAGGACGATGTTGAGTAAACAAATTTGTATCCCAAAAAAATAAAGATGACTTCAACCTAACCTAATTCCATACTTTGTCCCAACAAACTCGAATTGGATCAAACATAACAACCTGATTTACAAACACTAAAAAGAATGCTCATCTATATGTTTCCATCTCTAGGTATATGTTTACAACCTGATTTTAGGATTTTTTTAATAAAGGGACTAAAATAAAAAAAAAAAAGAGTAAAATTATAAGGAAAAAAATACTTTTAAGCCTATATTTATCAAAGAAAATTATTTTATCATGACAATTTATGTAATCGATAATATTTTAAAACATATAGATTACTTTAAAAACAAATAATATGTTAAAAATATAACTTATTAATATGATTACTTTCATTTTTATTTTCAACCAAATAAAAGTACTTCAACTAAACATCAAAAAAGATTTTTTTTTTTTTTTTAAGACTATTTCCTCTCCACCAACCACCATTCCCTTGAGAACGAAGCATAAATGATGAGGTAGTTGTCACATTGTGCTTTTGCAGTTAATGGTGTGTGCACATCTTCATCACCAGAATTCTTTAGAAGATGGTAGGATGTCGTGTGAGTCCGATGCTGTTGCTCTGTCTCTTCTCATTTTCTACACTCACTCTAGCTTCTTCGCCATGCCCTGTCACTGGTTAGTTGTTATGCTTATTCCTTTCCATCCTCTTCTTCATGACACTCGTGACTCTCTTTCTGTGTTAATTTTACTCCGTTATTACTTACTTCGATGTTTGTTCTCCTCTTGAATGGACTTTTCCCTTTGTATATATATTTTTGTTTTGTTTTTTGGATTCTGAATACTGTTTTCTTCGCACCAAACACTTCATCCTGCATACGCGATGCCCTCGACGTGAATAGCTTGCTCATTATGCTCTGCACAGTGTGTGTTCGATGATTTGTCTTCGCATCAAGACTAACTCATGCTTGCTAAGTGTTACTGGCGGTGTCTGTTTTTACTTAATTCACTTTTGTCGGATTCATTTTTTGAATACACAAATATTCAGGGTTGCCTCTGGTGAGAAATATCAGTGAGATTCCTCAGGATAACTACGGTAGGGGAGGTCTCTCTCACATGACTGTTGCCGGTTCATTATTGCATGGAATGAAAGAGGTATCCAACTTAATCTTTCTCGGCATTTTCTTCCCCTTTAAACACATTTTAAATTCATAATTTTATTTGATGCAAAATATCATATGGCAATCGTGAAATGATGTTATTACTAAAATAATAATATTAGGCAAACATGATGCCAAATTGTATTGGATGATAGGTTTCAAGTGGTAATTGTGAAGAAGGAAGTTAACCTAAGGAGCAGCAGACTGTATGTAATACTTGATGGTTACACCTTTTGTCTATTGGAACGGAAGATTTGTTGTTGATAAAGTTATTCTATTTTTTTTAAGTAAAATATGTTTTAGATCCTTCAAAATATCTTGAAATTTGGTTTTAGTCCCTATAAAAATTTGATGTTTTTAGTTCATAAAAAGTGATGCAGTTTTAGTCCCTTAGTAGCGATTGGAAACATGTGTTTTTATTAAAATGTAGAGACTAAAAACGTATTGATTTTTTATAGGGACTAAAACCGAATTTCGAGATATTTTGAGGGACTAAAAACATATTTTACTCATTTTTTTATTTGGTTAAAAAAGAGTTTACTTGTTACTATGATAATGCATAGTCCAATACTGCTCATTCTAAGGTATTGAATCCTGTTTGGCAGCCATCTGTGTGGTCAATGGTGTTCAAAATGCTTATATATTATCATATTTCCAAACTTTTCTGGAACAGGTTGAAGTATGGCTTCAAACATTTTCACCAGGAACACACACCCCAATTCATAGACATTCCTGTGAAGAAGTTTTTATTGTTCTCAAAGGGAGTGGCACTCTTTATCTTGCATCAGATTCACATGGAAAATACCCTGGAAAGCCACAGGAGCACTTTATCTTTCCAAATAGCACATTTCATATTCCTGTTAATGATGCTCATCAGGTAAACCATTCGAAGCAAACTACAAGATTTCTCCAACTTAATTTGGTTTTGGAAAATAATTGGGAATTATAAACAGCCTTGTGAATAATTTCTTTGGTATAAGTAATTAGTTTAAGGTGCTCCTTTTGATGGATGTGGTGCGCCTAAGCACATTAACAATAAAGTCATAAAATTTAGAGTGCTAAGTGTCAACTTTTTTATGTTACGTGTCGTTGATCACTTGATCTCAACAATTTTTAACATTTGCATTAGGGAGCTATATGTTTTCAACAAATTGAGATATTGATAAAGGGAAAGATAAGATGTTGTGGATACTTTTTGTCATTTGAATAATGATAACTTGGCATGTATGGCTATAAGTAATGCATTAACAGTTATGCTTGCTAGGGTAAGGGAGACAACATCATGCTGTTAGAAGTTTAAACTTTTACTTGAGAAAATAAAACAGGCTGGCATGTAGAGCTGTCCCTGCCTTGTCAGTAAACTGTAATGCATGAGCTTATTGAAAGAGTACAGGCTTTGGTCAGGTCTGTGTACCATGTCAAACGATGTTCAAAGAAATGCAAGTTGGTTGAATGCAGCAACTCTTGGGAGTTTGTTAGAACTTCTTAGTTCCATTTCCATTGTTTATACTCCACTCATGTCAATTTGATGAAAAGTGGGATATCAATGCCTGCCCAATAAAATTGAAAATATATGTAAACATTGCAGAGAGCATTAGCTAACGAATGATATACATTTCTTTAGATAGGTTAATACATTTTGTACTTGTTCTTCGGTGATATTTATTGTTTATTCGAGGTCTTCTGGTACCCTGTGGATTTTTAAATAACCAAAGATAATCTGCATTGCAGCTTTGGAACACCAATGAGCATGAGGATTTACAGGTGCTTGTTATAATATCTCGTCCTCCAGTTAAAGTGTACGTGCTTCTATTCATTCTCTTTAGTTTTCATACTTTACTAACAAGTTGATAGTGGTAACTCTTGTCCTGGCTCTTTCAAACATGGCAAACTGTTGAAGCTCTTTATTTGTATTGAACTATTGACTATTGATTAGTGCAAATGCAGTGTTATTTCCGAGTAACTCAGTAGATGGTATCCCCAAAAATGCCTGTATTCTACTTGATTTTTTATTTTCTGCTGGTTATGTTGGTTTCTTCTCATGCTTCTTATAGGTATATGGCCATTTTTTAAAACAAAATTAAAGAAATCATATTAAATGGATACACTGAAATCTGAATTGTGTTCTTATGCTCATTTGGATTGTCTTAGCAAGGTCAACTGAAAGAAGATTCTTAGTGTGAAGTTTGTTTAAGAATTCCATATGCTTTGGTTTTTATGCTGCTAAAGATTGAATTGAGATGTTTCATGTGCTTAGTTTGTTTAAGAATCACATTGTCTTCGTATCTTATAAATCGAAACTGCATCTAACCATTTTATATCTAATGATGGTCAGTTGATCATTATACTAGATCGTATCATGAGTCTGGTGAGAGATGGTTGTTCGTCAATGATTCAACCCAAAATTTTATATTTTTTAAATATTTTCCCACTGAAATGTGACTCTTATTTCTACATGGCTTGCATTATATACATTATTATGGAGACAGAGACAGATCTAGGGAGGAGCAAGGGTAGGGTTGGCCCCTCCCTCCTCATTATTGAACACACACATATATAATCTGATTTTTTCACAAGAAAAAAAAAATTACAGTCGTATGATTTAGTGATGCAATTATGTGTCATTTTTTTATTTTATTTTTTACTTTTGACAGCTCTCCTTTAGATATGCTTTGGATCCGTCCCTATGGGACACTGATGCAAACATCTTTATTTCTTTCCATGGTTTGTTTTTTTTCTCCCTAGCTTTCTAATTACTCATTATGAATGTTTTGGTTATTGATTAGGTTTGTATATGAGGAATGGTCCATGCCTCACACTGCAGCGAAAATGAAATTCCCCTATTACTGGGATGAGCAATGTTATAAAGATAAAGAACCTCCAAAAGACGAACTATGATTTATAGTCGAGGTTTACACATTTTATTACTGAGATTTTCTATCGCTGTAAAGTATTTTCTTAACTAGAAATTCAAAGCTATCAAGATAATTTTATATATTGATTAATGATTAGTCTTATATCACTGTTTCATTCGTCAAGACTTTAATATTTTTATCTGTTTCTAAAAAATCGCCACAATTTGGTCAGGATGATTATGCAAGAGAGAGAGAGAGAGAGAGAGAGAGAGACTATTGATGGATGCATAGCAATTTTTGGTACTCATACAACTTTTACTTAAAACGTCGGATACAGGATCTAAATGTGCATCCAACAATCGTTCCAGGGCCAATAACAATTCCAAACCTTTGAGGTACCATCTTAATTCCGCTTTAAAAGAGTGAATGTTTTTAACAGAGATGAAGGAATACCTGCTAAATTATAAAGGAAAATTTTCATCTGCCTTCCGCTTAATACTAACCAGTGATAACTATCGAACAAAAAGTACTATGCAATTTTATTTGAGCTTAGAACCTTGATAAACTTATGCGATGGAAGGAAAAATGAGATAGAAAGAAAAAAGAAAAAGGAGAGAAAGTAACAAACGTGACAAGTAATATGATGAGAAAGAAAAAAGAAACTAGAAGAAAATAGGATGGAAAAGAGGATGAAAGAAAAAAAATGAGTACATGTTTAATGTTTTCCTTAAGCTTAGAAGCATTTGGTGAAGAGCAGATGAATCACAGAACTTGCTTCATAACATCTTAGAATTGTGGGTTTGGGTCTAACCCAACCCTACAAAATCAACTTGTGCCCCCACTTATATACACTATTTCAGTCTTATCACTAATAGATGTGGGATCTCCAACATAACACAATGTCATGGTCTACCTTTATTATTATTATTTGAACTCCTCATTTCAACCTCTCTTTCGGTATCCAGAAAACTCCTTCCGAACCAAGTATATAGTGTATATCAATAGCCAGAGAAAAGCTGAGATTGATAGTTTTGTCGATGATTTCCAATGCTATACCGAAACCTAAGGTATCTAATACTAGCGGCATTAACAATCGTGCATATGTATTTTCTTGTCTCTAATGCAGTGTAATTTTGCTCTTGTTCTTCAAGACTTTGGGTGTCAAAACTTGTGGATCAGAATGGTTTCGCTTGATCCTCTACCTTGTTAGCTTCGGTTTAAATATGTTCCCAAACCCATGTGAATCCATTACAGCCAAAACGTACATTTGGAAATGCTGTTTTTGTCTCTTCATTGGGGACTTTAAACATTTGACCTCTATTTAAGTTTTCATGCAACTGAGGCCATTATCACTTGAGGGTGAACTTTTCAATTCATCAGAATCACCATCTTCTTTATCAAAATCACCATATGCTCTGGATTTCTTGAAGTAGGTACAACTTTAGCATTCCTCCATCCACCAATGTCACTTGTACAATTTTATCATTACAAACACGTTCAGGTCTGGGATTGACATATAATACAGTCGTCCCATTCCAATTCTCATCAAAATCGCTATCATCCAATGGAGTGTTGCTGTCACTGTCCACCTCCTCATTTGGGTTCACAGTGTAGTGCATCATCTTCACTTTTAGATTCATTTTCTGGAACTTCTTCACCATCACTCTTAACATTTGAGTTTTCTTCTCCAACTCCATGAATACCGTTTAATTTTGTAAACAACTGCCTCTTCCTCATTCTCTAAGCCACTTTGCATATTATCCACATCAATAAGTTCAACTTCTTTTACTTGAACTCCATCTTTACGATTCTACCATTCATGAAACGGGATTTATCTATAAGATGATCCACATATAGATCAATTATCTCAAAACCTTTTACATCTTCAGCAGACCCTAGCGTAAAAATAAGATGAATGAGTTTATATATATACATGGGTCAAGTTCATACATTGAGGGTCTAAAGCTAATTTCAAACTTAGTCCACCTATAAGACATGTCATTAATCCACAAAGCACACCATTAGCCATGTCATTTCCAATTAGCTATGTCAACTTTTTTTGTTAGTAATTGGATGGAAATCTTAAAAGGTGGACTGTATTAGTTTTATTTTAAAAATTAGACCAAGATCACCCAAACAGTAAATTAGGTGAATCAAAAGTGTAATTAAATCTTATTTTTGCATGTATTACAAATAAATTAATTATAAAGATCAAAGTGAACAAAAACTAAACCAAAAACGTGAAGAGTAATGTGTTTTTTTCTTCAAAATAAAACTGAAACATACATATATACGCCATGAATGAGAAAAACGGTTATTCACAAATATATATAAGACCAAAAATATGACAGGTAAACACATACTCTGTGTAAGAAAACTTATAATCAGCACCTACCGCCTATTGAGGCAAAAGATAAGGAAACCATCTAGAAAATCTCTTAAATAAACAAAACAAAGCTAAAGCGGATAATATTTTTTGTACAAAGATTTTGGGACGACAGTGCCAGCTTGCAACAAATATCCAAACCATGGTTGATATAGTAGAAAGAAAAAGCTTTCTATATTATTTCCTCCGAGGATTGTTCTCTTCCCTACAATCCCACCAACCACCTTGATCCCCCCTCAACCATTCCCTCCAAAAAAACCTCTCAACAACAATATGGCTCCAACTCTTTCACCTCCTTTGGCAGCTTGACTTTCACACCATAACATTAAAAAGACAGGATGGCCCTTGGGAACCCATCACCACATCCCTCCCCATTCCTCGGCCTCCTGTCTTTCCTCCTCCTCTTCTTCCTCTCCAACCACCGCAATGCCGCCACCGCCACCAGCAGCATCCACCTCGGCGTGGTCCGAAAACCGGTCCCCGACGTCCCCATCTTCCGGGAGGCCCCGGCATTCCGCAATGGCAACACGTGCAACCAAGAGAGAATCCACATTTCCATGACATTGGACTCAAACTACCTCAGAGGCACCATGGCCGCGGTCCTCTCCATTCTGCAGCATTCCACGTGCCCAGAAAACGTTGAGTTTCATTTCCTCTGGGCCAGGTTCGAGCCTCAAGTATTCTTCAGCATCAGGTCCACCTTCCCTTACCTCAAGTTCAAAATTTACCGCTTTGAATCCAACAGGGTGCGCGGCAAAATCTCGAAATCCATTCGCCAAGCGCTGGACCAGCCTCTAAACTACGCACGAATCTACCTCTCGGACATTCTCCCAGGCTATGTCAAACGTGTGATATACTTAGACTCCGACATTGTGGTTGTGGACGACATTGCGAAGCTTTGGGAGGTTGACTTGCAGGGCAAGGTACTGGCTGCACCGGAGTATTGCCACGCAAATTTCACGGAGTACTTCACGGAACTGTTCTGGAACGATGGAGAGCTTTCTCGAACGTTCGAGGGTCGGAAGCCTTGCTATTTTAACACGGGGGTGATGGTGATGGACGTGGAGAAATGGAGGGAGGGGAAGTACACGGAGAAGGTGGAGGCGTGGATGGCAGTGCAGAAGCAAAAGAGGATATACCATTTGGGGTCTTTGCCTCCTTTTCTGCTGGTTCTGGCTGGAGAGTTGAAGAGTGTGGACCATAGGTGGAACCAGCATGGGTTGGGAGGGGATAATCTTGAAGGGAAGTGCAGGAGTCTCCATCCTGGGCCTATAAGCTTGCTGCATTGGAGTGGGAAGGGAAAGCCTTGGTTGAGGTTGGATTCCAGGAGGCCTTGCTCTGTTGATCATCTCTGGGCACCCTATGATCTCTATCGTCCCCACACTCATTCTTTGGAAGAATGAAGACGGAGGTGGAGGCCGTGGAGAAATTATTAAATGGTTCTGGACTACCGTGTGGCCATAGTCTCTAGATTAATCTCTACGTAACATATAGTCTGAGTTTGTCACAGTTAATAAAATTTGATTGTGTGTCACGTGAAAATTGACTAAGAACATGGTGGTTTGAAACTATGCAATAATTTCTCAAGGAATGAGGGGGAAGGGGAGAAATTAAAGCCAGCTCAATGAAATCGCACATTACATGAGGGTTAATATTGGGAAGCCTAGAAAAATAAAAAAAAAATCCAAGTGAGGTTAATTATTAAAACAACAGAGGTAAAGTACCAATAACCTTTTATTAAAACTCTTCTTTGTTGTTTTTGTTTGTTTTAAGGATATAATTGAGAATTTATTCAGGGGGGAATTTTGCTAAGGTAGGTAGTTTGATAAGACTTGGATGAAACTTGAAAGTGTTATACAAAGGGAAGGAACTGACAATATACATGGTCTTTTTGCAGTTTGCATGGTGTGGAAGAAAAGGGAAGACCAGGCTTTGATTACAAGAGTCTTTGCTGAAGGGGATCCAGAAATTAAGCAAGGAGAATACTTGTTCATTATTTATTTTATTTTTGCATTTTTTCGGGTTGAATAAGAACATTCCTTGGGCAATGGTTGTGGATGATGATGATATCATTTGCATCAGGGACTGGTTGCCGGATCGATGAACCTCGTCCAAATTTAAGTGTCCTTGAATAAGATATTTATGAATGTTAATTATGTTTTTAATATCTTGATAGATTTTGTACATTTCTCCGCAGCTCAATTGCTGTTAGAAAACATTTGCCGTTTCATTTCATATTTTTTTACTGGATGTGCATGTAGTTTACAGTGATTGTCTTTAATTGATCTCATAAAATATCCACGCAAAGCTATAATCATTGGCAAGTTTGATCCTATGTCGAATCCAGACTTGATCGTTGACAAGTTTTTGGAGATGAAATTAATTGTTGTCTAAGGTTGATACCCATCAATATAGCTAAAACTAATTGTAAAACCCGTGTTTGTGATTTTTTTTCTTTTTCCAATTTAAGGGTTGGTTTTTTTTTCCTTACAATGTTTTATGGTGTGTAATATATAATGAAATGCAGGGTTTGTTTGTTACAACTTACAACTTTTTTTTTTCATAAAAAGTCACTTTTTTTATGAGTTTGTTCCAACTTTTTAAAATAATCAAAAGCTGAAAATAATCCAAAATTTAATTAAAATTAGAACCTATTTTACATAATTTTCTATGAAATCACTTGCTTTTTTTTTTTAAAAAAGTATTTTTTATAATGGTAAATAAACATAAATTAACTTTGCAATTATACAATTTCTAAAAAATAATCACTAGATTATTTTATATTAAAATTACCTTTTTTTTAATGTATAACAAACTGATCTATAGTTAAAAATGAAGAAAAAAGTTTCAATTCAAATATTTATAAATTTAATTAAACAACAAGACTTTTATAAATTTATTTATATAATAATAACAACAATAAAAGATGTGCGGCTAACAACTTTTTATTTCTCTTACTCCTTGTTTTTAAGTTACCAAATATTAAAATTTTCATTCTCTATATTTTTTTTTTCCCTCTCTCCTGTACCATTTTTTTCACATTCCCAAATGACCTGATAAACATCTAAACACACACTTGACCAATAACATCATCTATTTTTATTTTCTCTGTCATTTTTCTTCTAGATCTTAGAAGTCATTCAAAATTTCAAACAACAGTATTTAAGCTTCAAATTCACTTTTCTGAGACTGGAATTCTGCCATAAATTAGTTACACTTGTACTTGTTACTTTCCAATCCCTCCTCTGCCATCATCACCGTTCTCTCCACTCCCAATGAATCTCTTCAAATCCGTTTTCTCAGACGACCCGGACCCTCCTCGACCCGAATCCAGATCCACCAATGCGCCGCCAGACAAAGCCCCGGATCCCGATTCCCCGCCCCGATCGAGCGCCACCGATTCCGGCGGCGGCGACGGTTGGAACTTCGGCGGCCTCTTCAAAACCCTGACATCGAAATCGGAATCCATTATCGAGACCTACCGTCGCGATCTGCAGGAATTCGGCACCGGCTTGCGGAAAGAGATAGAGGTCGCGCAGGGCTCCCTCGGGACCGTGGGCCACGTCATCGACGAGTTCGGAAACACCGTCGTCAAAGGAACGGCTCAGATCATATCTCAAGGTAAGGACGCCATCCTCGCCGTCGATCTCGATTCCGATTCCGTTAATAATAATAGCGCCAGTAGGAAGAGCTTGGATTCGATGCGGTACAGTAGGTTCGACGCTCAGGTTCGTGCCATTCAGGGTGACGTTAGCACTTACTCCGAGGAGCCCGAGGATTTGGACGAGTTCAGTGAGTGGAAATCAGGGTTTTCGTTGGAGGGGAAGGGTGAGGAAATGGAGGGGCTTTTCAGAGAGAATGATGCTATGGAGAGTGCTTACAAAAGGGTTGTTCCAGATACTGTTGATAACGAAACTTTCTGGTATAGGTATTATTATAAGGTTTATAAGCTCAGGAAAGCTGAAGATGTTAGGACTAGGCTTGTGAGTGGAATATCTGGGGTAGATGAGGATTTGAGTTGGGATGTTGAAGATGAAGATGATGATGATGGGAATAGAGGTGAAGCTAAACCTGTGGTTATGAATAAAGAGGTTGTCGGTGGTGAAAATTTGGATAACACCCAGTTACATGTTGGTGGCAGTGAAGGGGGAACAAAGAGATTGGATGTGGAAGAGGAGTCTAAAGTAGAAAAGAAAGATAATTTATTACAAAGTGAGGAAGTTGGCAACAAGGTGGATAAGCCTGTTGAGGAGCCACAAGTTGAGAAATCTGAATCTATTGGTGAGACGGGTGGTGTTGATGAGGCGTCAAAGTCAAAAGTGGATGTTGCTGTGAGCAAGAATGATTCTGCAGCTGAAGCTAATGAGAATGAGATAAAGGAAAAGGAGGGTGGTGATGAGAAAACTTCCAGTAAAGGTAACGAGTCTTCAGTGGCTGAAATTCGGCAATCGCCAAATGAGGAGGAGGAGGAGGAGGACCTTGGGTGGGATGATATTGAGGATCTTAGCAGTATTGATGAAAAGAAAACAACGCAGAGTGGTGGCACAAGCAAAGTTGATTTGCGGAAGCGGCTTAGTGCTGCGGAAGAAGAGGAAGACTTGAGTTGGGACATTGAAGATGATGATGAGCCTGCCAAGGCTTGAAATGTTTGATGCATTCTGTTCTGATTTCTCAATGGAAGTGTATGGTGCATGTGTCATTTGCACGTAAAGAAATTTGTCAGTGTTTTTATACTTTCAGAAACTGGGATAGAAGTAGTATTGTTGTCTGTTCTGTCCCTAAAATGCATGGAAAGTAACTGTTTCTATGTTATTGTTTCATATTCTGTTATTTATTTCGGTTATTCATCAATTATATGGTGACCATTATCAGACAGACACATTTCCTATCCCCTGTTCTAAGTCTGCCTCTGCCTTTTGTTTGATAACTTATGAATCAGTACTAATTATTCATGACCAGTACTAAGTATTCCTTTAAGAAACTTGAGTTATGCTCACTTTATCCGGAAACATGAGTAATCAAATCAAAACAGATTAAACGAATGAGTTTCCCGCAGTTATTTTAAAAATCAAGAAATGGCTAAAATCAAATTAGAAAAAGTCAGACATAGAGCACATCACAGACACTACTAAACCAAAAAGTCTCGCTAAGTCAGTAAGTCTCGACACTTTTCAAATTGGACTGCTATAAGATGTGGCAAGCATTCAAAATAGACAACTAAGTTTCCCATTCATTTCCCCCTTAAGATTTTGGATGTTGATTATCAAGGCAGTTATAATGTTATTCATGATTTCACGTAGATAAAGTCTAGCAAATTTAGAAACGGACATAATAAATTGAAGTCAATAATTCACATTAGTATGAATTATATAAAAGGAAAAGGTAGTAAGCCACAGCTGCATCGCACCAGTAACACGGATATGCTGGAAATGAGAAATGGTAACCGTAGTTTGTTTTTGTACAACTTCTGTATAAAAGAAAAGAGAGATGAGAAGAAAAGAAATAGATAAAAAAAAAAAGGGGGAAAAAATAATGTTATAAAGAGTGTTGTATGAATAATATAAATCGTGGAAAATATTCGGCTGAAATTGTGTTAAGCGTGTACTTATGAGACCAGAGGTAGCTACTTATCTAACCGATAAACAATCCACAAATAACAACAGCAAGTTAAGTAGATGATCGTAACTAAGCATCCTGGTGACGAATTGATTTTTGTCTAAAAAGATGATTAACTTAAAATATCATTCTTACAAAATGCTACCGTCAGATATAATTCACACTCTTCAAATTTGAAAGCTTGACTACACTACTAAAGCTCTTGCCGTGATTGGCAAACATGGAAAACCGTTGTGAACACCACTAAACTATCATCTATCCAAAGGGGAAAAGAGTGGGGAAAAAAGAAAGAAAGAAAAAGAATGAACCAAACTGCTCTTGCAGCACCTGGGGTGGGGCCGTGTTTGTACAACAAAATAAAATGCTCGACAGTGTAGAGCAAATAGCTGAGTCGTGGAAGCCACCTTTCTTGATTCACGTTTCTTCAAACCCAAGGCTGCTTCAGAACTAAACTTGTCCTTATCCTTCAACACAAATGCTTGGTTCAGAAGTGGACTCTCCCATTTGTGGTTCAACAGGGGAAGGTAATGTGAGAAGCCTTCCTTTTTGTGCACGTGGGGGAAGATGCTTAGCAGGTTTTCTAGATGGCACATTCCAGGGCAAAAACACCCCAGTCCCACCACCAGCAAGTTTGCGAGGGCTCATTGCCACAGGACGCATAGGAGTTAGCATCACCATTGGACCACGAAGCATTCCCCATTTGGGCATCATGTCCATACCCTCATAGCTAGTTAGAGCACCATTTGGCAAAGCATATGGACTAGCAGCAATGCCAGGTTGCCACAGAGTCATCGCACTTGTCATGGTAGGAGTTGGTGATTGGCATTGGTTGGAGTCTGGCCTCACTCTGAAGAAGGTAATGCTGACCCTTCTGTTAGGGGATGGACACATTACGTGCCTTGCCATGTCAGCGCTGTTTCCTCTCATCACCAAAAGAGACCTGCAAAATAAAAGGTGTTTAGTCCAAGTCATTGCATGTTGTTGTTACTCATCAGTTTAAAAGATAAATAGTATTATCATATTGTGTATGATAAGCTCAATTTCCTTGCACTAGACACATCCTGCAATTTTTTATACCAAAACAAATGGAAAGATGTAAAAAAAAAAAAAAAAAAACCCATTTTCTAGTTATGCTATAATAATAATCATAATAAAACAAAGAAGTTATGCCTCATGTGCCCATCGTATCAGTACATCTGGATGCAGGCCCTAATTGGGCGTTGGAACCAAATGCTACAATAACAATAACAAAAGTCTTATGGGAGATCTTGAACAAAATGCTTCTTTTTTTTTTTTTTTTTACAATGATTGCACTGAGATTTGAACCTATGATCTCATGTATTTTACCTCAACCCCCAATCACTAGGCTGACCCTAGTGGGTTTTTGAACAAAATGCTAACAACTAAAATGGCATGAGGCCATAGACTCACCCTCAAATTATGTAGTCATACTACAAAATATTTCAGTAGCTAATAAGACATTTAGCATTTAATAACTTGATGCTTAAACTTAGAACAAGAGGCTACTTTGCTAATGAAATTAATACCTGCTGCATTATGCAAGTTTCCACTACTACATGAGTAACATAAATATTATATATAGAAAAGTAAGCTTTCCAGGTTCAGATTGGACCCTTCTAATGTGACCCTTATGACAACACTGAAAATGTACACTAGGTGTCACTTCAACTACAATCTAGCAATTAATATTTCTAGAGCACAAACAATCCATTTTTTGTCCTTCCGAGTGTCTGCAAGTTTGTTTGTTACTCAAGAAAAAAAGAAAAGAAGTAATCTAACCCAATGATATGCGTATTATATGCACACATAGTTGCATCCTCTAAAAAACTAGCACTTCACCTTATTCACTTACATTCTGTCCTATAAATGTTGAAGGTACTTCTTCCTTTGTATCCAGCATTGTGACTAATCTTAATTAATTAATGGAAGATTAGGACTGCAAAGAGTATAAGTTCTTTAATATGTACCCCTTCTTCAATGAGAGCATGAGTGGCCCCTTGTAGTTCCCATCATTTTCACTAGTAAGTATACGCCCAAAAGCCATAGTTGATTCAGAGAGAAGAAGAGTGGACACAGGTTGATCCAGATGTGGTGGTTTCAGGAATGGCTGAGAAAACTCCCCCTAAAAATAGTGAAATTATATAGATATTGCTAAATTGTTATTTCATTGCTCACTGTAAATGATTATATAATACCTATTTGACTAACTTCCAGGTAGAACTATAGAGGAGCAAGCGGGAAAGTATGCAATATTTACCTCTTCAAAATAGTTGATGATACAACCATTTGGTCTTTTGTACTCGGGAAGTAATTGCCACTGAATAAGGTGATCAATGACACCTTGGAGAAGTGTTGGAATTGGCTCTATATTGCCTTTAAACAAAAGTCGAAAATGAAAAACAGAATTAAAAGAGAATCACTAGATTCATTTATGCAATATCTGAAATCAGAAGAACCAAATTGTTATGGTGAAGTAAAACAGTTATATTATATGTTATCACAATTTCGTTAGTAATCTTACTTTTTGCGTCCTCCTTTATCTGTCCAAATATTGGAACACCCAGCTGAATCAGCTCTCTCTTGTTCCCTTTCATCTGCTTGTTGAATAATATAAAAGTTTCACCTACATGTATACAAAAAGATTTGGTTAGTATTTTAAAGAACGTACACAACAAAAACAGCTTGCATTAGGCATTATCTGTAGTTAAACATGTCATGTGATTGACGACAAAAAGAGTAAAACAAATACACGGAAGAAATATAGTCACAACAATATCAAGAGACAAATTGTGATTGTCCAAATCCAACCAAACGGTAACCTCAAAAATTGTCATGATTCATGACATAAAGAAATAAAACATGAGAATACAGACACAAATAAAGATCAGTGGTGGTTTACCTGACAGTTCCCCATTCTGGCCAGCAGCATGGATCTCATTCACAAAATCTGTCAGCTTGCACAGTTCTGAATCAGTGAAAATGTCCTCATATAACTTCAATCCTTTTACTACATTCACCTGTCAATTTCAACCAGCCGTTAATCAGCATAAGCCGGCTGCTTCTTAACGCATATTAAACTAGTGGGGTTATGAAAATTCTGTATCCATTCTTCTTTATTAAAAAGGATGTGCTTCTAGTTTGTGATTGTGAAATAAAGAACTTGCCATATGTCCCTTCACTGATTCTTTTGCTGTGAAACCTTTTGTCAATTTAAACTGTGAAGAACGTCCTTCGCACTCTTCATGATTGGAACATATATTCACGTTCATGGGACTAGCCTGCATTTCTTGAGATCCTGCACATGAAACCAAAAAAATTCCATGCAAATTTCAGTACTCAGAAAGGGACAAAAACGTTTCCATCCTAAGCATTAATACAGTCGACAACACTGCATACATAGGCTGCGTTTCCCCAAGTAACTTAAATGAATGATCACCAATCTTCGATTAACTGGCTCTGCATATCTGTTTCTACAGTACTTTATTATAGTCAACCCTTGTTGTCATTGTTTACGGCATTGTGACATTACCATTACTAAAATTTCACAATGCAACACTTGTCAAGAAACATTTGTCGTCTTCCAAAAAAATCGTTATTCTTTGGCGTCCACCACTAATGTGAGTCCACTAACACAATAGGCAGGCCAGTGTAAGCATTAATTACATGTCTGCTTTCCAAATAAATACATCCCGCCAATTCAACATATTCTCTCTCTTTATTTTTTTTTTAGCTTTGTTTTTCTTTTCTTCTAATTATTTTCATCATAATAATAAGATATGTCTATGAATCTTATATTTTTTTACTGATCTTTCTAATAATCTACAAATCAAACATTTAATTTTTTCTGTAAATAAAAAATGAGAACAAAGGTTCATCTAATTACAAACTAACATATATGGTAAATTAATTAATTTTTATAATAATTATCTTAAAAGTGATAATAAAGATAATTTATAATTAAATGATAATATAAAATTATTTTATATCGACAGTTAAATTCATAAAAAAAATAAATGAAAAAACAATATTATTGGAGTATCTAGAATTAATAACATGTAGCCCCATGCAAATGCAACGTTTATGGACCCGATGGCTAGAGCGCGTTTGGTAACATATGCAAATCATGTCACCTAATCAAAATCATAAATCATTCATTTATCGGATTTGGATCCATGAGCCAAGGAGCAAGCAAGACAAAGTTGACCCGCAAGCTGGGACAGGTCACTAAAACTCAAAAGGGTGTCAGGGATGGGGGACCCAGGATAATGACCCGCATACCCGAGCCCGAATCCAAACCCGGGTGACGTCAACGACACCATCATGCACTCGCCTGGGATGGTCCCGTGGCCTGTAATAAAAATCATTGCACACACTTCTAGATCTATATACTACTCCTTCCGTTCCAAATTATATGACGTTTAAAGTTTTGGCACAGGTATTAAGGAATGTAATTAATTTGTTGAATTTCCTAGAAAATATTAGATAACTTCCTGATATACCTTTTATTTCTCTAATTAATTACTCATAGTACACTACTCCCACTAAGTATTAATTAAGGGTAGTCCTGAAAAAAGACATTTAATGCAGCATTGGTTTTGTAAAACGACATCTATTTTGGAACAAATTTTTTTCTCTAAAACGTCATATAATTTGGAACGGAGAGAGTACTACTTTCAATTCCAACCTTAACCTAGTTGTGCTATTTAATATTTCTCACTTCCCAAATTAACCGTAACACCGAACGCACCCCAACCTTTTCTTATGCCTCGTTGTTCCCAAACCTGTAAACCCCACTTAAGTAATCACAAAAATTATCAACCACATGCCCTGCGTGTGTAACTACTTTCCTTTACTTTAATACCACTCCTACATCTGCATATAAAGATATTCAATACAAGCCAAAATTTTAACATATGGTTTTCTTTCTTTTGCTTCAAAATCATGGAATTTAACGTCATCAAAATTAAATAGGCAAAAAAAAAAAAATTGTTAAACCTACTATTGCGCAACAGTAATTTGACTTCAACAAAATGAAACTGTACACAAAACAAAATAAATTCGTACATCGGATTTCTTGACACACACACACATATAACCTGGCCACAGATACAGTTTTCCTTCTCCGAAACTCCAAGCATGAAAAAGAATACAGTAACAATAAAAATTCGCTCTTTTCAAGAGAAACACATAAAGTCTCATGCTTTAATTCAGTCAAAAAGATCCCCAGAACAAACTTTTCAATTTTAATCAGTAATTAATAAATGATCCCAACAAAAATCTCAATTTTTTTAAAAAATCCGCGTTTTGATTTTGAATGAAAGGAGAAGAACAGAAAACCCGTGAAAGAGTTGAGAAACCAACACCAACAAGTGGCAAGTGTACCTTGTGATGTTAATTAAATTTTCATTTCCATTGATTTGGAAAGTGAGGAATTAAAAAAAAAAAAAAAGAATTTAATTATATTTTATTTACCTGAATCAGTAATCTCGCTCTCGGGGGACTGGGACTCGTTCTCCTCGTGTTCATCACCGCCACCACCATTTCCGACACTCTCCGACGACGTCGTTTTCTCGTCGGTTTTGTGTTCGGCGTCGGCGTTGTGGTTTGTGTCGGCGAGTCTGCGGAGCTCGAGCGTGACGTCGGCGATGGTGTGGTACTTCTGCATCTGGAGGACGGGGATCCAGTTGAGCCTGCGGCGGTGGATGGCGGCAAAGACGGCGTCGTAGTCGTGGGCGGAGGCGGAGGCGGCGGCTAGGTGGGCGCAGAGGGCGTCGATGATGGCGTTGGCGGCGGCGAACTCGCCGCGGAACCAGGCGAGGATGGCGTCCTTGGCGAAGGAGTCGGAGACGAGCATTGGGGGAGGGACCATGGTGGGTCGATCGGAGGGTGAGGGTGAGGTTTTTGTTGGGCCAGCCGCCATGGAATTCGGTCGCGCAGTGATCGGAGCCAATGGTGTGTCACTGTGTTGTGTTGGGCCCAAATCGAAGGAAAAGAGAAAAAGGTTGAAGAAGAAGAAGAAGAAGAAGAAGGTAGTGAAAGGGGTTTATGAATTACTATGTGTTAGTGTGTGAGCTTTAAATACTCCTCCTCTTATGTATGCAAATGCAATGCATGTATGTGTGTGTAGTTATGTTATCTATGAACCTCCCCAAACTCCTCCTCTCAGGTTCCTTCTGCACTTAACGTGGCACCATCTCACACCATTTCACGTGCCTGCCTAACATATTACAACAAATTAAATCAAAACTATATTAATTATTCCTTCTTTTTTCATTTTTTAATTAGGTTTTTATTGTAAAAATATCAAATAAAAATTTAAATAAAATCATATTTTCAACTGGTGTGAGATCTTTCTAGTTACCTTAATAAGTACTCTCGAACATGAGAATACACATGGTTTATATATATAAAAAAAAATTAATCAGAAAATTATTAAAAAAATACTTTTGTTAATGTAAGAGTTGAAAATTTCTTATGTTTAGCGTGGGATTAACCGAGATTGGGAGTTATTATATAAATATGTATCTTTATAATAATAAAAATAAAGAAGTCTAAGCGAGAAAATTTTTATTTTTTTTAATTTATAAAATTATATAAATAAATATAGTAATTAAGGTAATTTAAAACTATTCTAATTTAAAATTATTAAATTAATTATGATTATTAACACATATAAATGTTTTAATTAACGTAATTAATATTATTTTAAATTAAAATAATTAAATGTTTTAAATTAAAGTAAATAATTAAAAAATTGTGATAAAGAATTGAGAAGAAATTACGGTAAATAAAAGAAATCAATCAATAATTTTATTAAAATTAAAAGTAAATCATTAAAATATAATAATAGGTCCGTACTCACACGAGTCACTATACATATTTTATGACACTCTCGTAAATGGTTGTTGTCCATTTTAGTTTATGCTTTTAATCTTATTTAAGTGCTCACCATTACTACTAGAATATACAATCAAATGAATCAATAAAAGATACTGCAGCTAGTAATAATTTTTCAAATATTAAACAGTGTTATAAATGTAGAAATTAATGTTTATTAAAATATAGATTAATTGTATTTAAAGTGTAAAATTTATATTTTTTTATATTCTTAATACTATAATTTATATGGTTTAATACGATGACTTAATTGTCTAGCCAAAAAAATATATGATAACTTAATTTAAATAACTACTTTCTACATTTATAACAAGTATTAATATCAAATAGGTATAAATAATTATTAAATAATAAAATGCATTTTAATATGTATTAAATGCTTCTTAATAGCATTCCAATAATTTAAATAAAAAAATTAATGTTGAATATATTAGTTTTGGTTTAATTAATTTTGTGTATGAAAAAACTTAATGCATGTAAGTATTTTTAGTTAAAAAATTGTTTTTGAACACAAGTGTTATTTGTTGTTGTTTCGTTCTATGGCTACTCAGACTTCATAAATGTTGTTGAAAAAGGAGTGATGTTACAAAGACTTTGACACTCAAGTAAGTTTCGAGCAAAGTAACAACTAATAATATTAGAAGAACATACCTAAAGAAGGGACTTGTGGCTATATTTATAGGCGATGACATGTTTGGTGATTAAATAACATCACTCTATAATAAGAGGAGTGGTTGAGGACGAGATTTATATTGTGCTTCTCATACTCAACACTCATATGTTGTGTCAAAAATATTTGAGAAATTTAATATTTATTTGTCTTTGGACAAGTGAGTGATTGAACTTCAAGTGATATTTATGGTTAAAGTTTGACTGTTTTCTGACTATAACCAACTTAAAAGTCTATGACCTGACCAAGTTACCAGGTTGTAGACCTCTAAGTTATCTCAGGTGGCACGGCTTGCTTAGTTCTTGTGAACTAGCTACCATGGTTAATTTGGTTATAATATAAGGTAAGCTTTTTGTTTGAATGATTGGAATTGTTAAATTTTGAATCACGTAAGAATTTTTTAAATATTAATCTATTACTAAAAGCTTCTTGTGCTTTTATTTTTTTGGCAAAAGCTTGCACGATGCATGCTAAAAGGCTAAGAAATAAAATTTGCTAGTTGGTCTAGGTCCAGGCCCCTTATGTAACAAAAAACAAATAGGTTAGGTGGTTTGCACAAGCACAATTCCATTACTTCACAGTTTACATTGCTCAAGTGAAATTATTCTATTTCTGCGCTATTCTTGTTCTGTGTGTCATTCTCGGAAAAACAGATTGGTAAATTTAGCATTTCCTCTTTATGATACAAAAATCCACACACATTAATTAACGTCTGTCTCGAACAAGATCGTTTTCGGGTGGCTGATCTCACCGTATCTGTTCTAACTAACCATAAATACTACTATAAAGTTTACGAGGGAAAGAGAAAGCCAGAGAGGGAGCACCCCCAAGAGAGAAGTTTCAGAGCAGTAGAGCACTTAAATGGAGGGTGATCGAAATTACCAATTTGTGCCTCATCGCATAGCTCGTTTTACGAATTGTGAGTGCTGCTTTTGACATAGCATTTTTTTTTATTGTCTTGTTATAGGTTTTAAGTATTTATTAATTTTATCAATGATTAATATCCTTTGAAAATTTTGACTGACCACTTTTAAAAATAGTTTTTTATTCACAAGACTCAAATTCGACACATTAACTGAGGAGGTTTAGTTTAGTTGGTTGAACATGATGCGTGAATTATTGCAAATCTCCGTTACCGTATTCGATTCCTACGAATAAAAAAAAAATCGACACATTACTTAAGATATTTGATTTTAATTCTATTCTGTAATGTTGGTTTTGATACTGCCAATGATACCCACATTTTAATTTTTATTCATTTTAGTCCAAAAGTTTATTATTTATATGTGCTGATATTTTAAATTTAAATTATTTTATTAAATCATGATATGTTATGTATTATGGCAACAACTACTCGATACGAGGGAGAAAAAAAAAATCGAATAACAATAACGAAAACTTTTTGTTTACATGGTGTATTTTTGTAATTTTGTGACGTAAAGTGTCAAATTAAATCATCGTTTTGTTTGTAGTGAAATGTAAAGTACTCCAAGTCCTATTTTCTTCCCCCTCATCCTTTGTCATGTTTTTTTTTTGGTCAACATTATCCTTTCTTTGCCATGTTTAACTTTCTGAATTCAAATTGTTACGGATTGGGCTGTAAGTTTAATTAGTAAAATGGGCTATTTGTTTAAACTATTTTAAGCTCCAAATTATAACTATTGATTAAAGTAAATATTCACGAAAGATGCATATGATACACTCGAGCAATGTTATCAGACTCGGACCAATTATTGATTCAGTTGGAGTACTGGATCACTGAGTCACGAGTCGACCCAGTGAGTCACTAGTCGACCAGCATGACCTAGTCTATATTAAAAAAATTCTAAATAATTTCATAACCTGTAAACTTGTACACTTTTTTTGGTGCAGAAAAGATAGCTTGTAAACTTATATACTTAAATATTTAAAGTTTAACAAAATTAAACATATTTAGAAACATAGTTATGAATTTTTTATAAAATTTTGAGCAACATATTTTTTAAGAATTCAACATACACAATCTTAAGTTATAATTTAAAATATATCATTATCATCTATTTATTAAAACAATCATTGTTGCACACTGATAGACATAATCTAATACACACACACACACACATATAAACCTATTTTATTTAGACAATACAATTTTTTCATTCATCTCATTATTGCTCTGATAAAGAATAATCATTTTTCAAACCAGTAAGTATATTGGATGAGATAAGACAAATACAAGTTTTAGTCGTAGATAACAATATAAGCCAAGGGAAAAAAAGTCAAATTGGAAGTCACAATAGCTTTATCATCTTAATCCTAAGATGCAATTATGCTTGATAAAAAAAAATAAGCAAATCTATAAATAACATAAGTGTAAGATATAAATTGAATTTTCTTATATAAGTGTTGTTGTTCTCCTTAAAAAAAAAAACTGCATGACCCACCGAGTCAACTGGGTCGCCCAGTCACTGTAACCTCTAAACCAGCCGAGTCAAACCGGGTCACACCGGATTTGTTGCATGGCCGATCCAATTGGTGACTCGAACTGATTAGGTCACCAGTTCCCGGGTTAACGGGTCGACTCGCTCGGTCCGAGTCGGGTTTGATAACACTGCACGCAAGGATGAAAGGTTATATTTAGACTTGGAATAAAATTCTCTTGTTGTTACATTAAATAGAGTATCATTATCTTTGAGAGGTTTTGGACTCCAAATCAAGGAACTTAGCTGATTTCTAACTATTATATTAATATCATTGTATCCAATAAATATTTAATGAAGAATTCTATGAACACACTTTCTAACATTCTTTTCCAAACGCATTATTTTTTATTAGTTAAAATTTATTAAAAACTATAAAATTAAGAGAGAAAGTCATTCAATAAGATGTGAGATCCACCAAATTAATTTTGTATTTTCTAATACATTTCAATCAATGAGAGAGTATATTTAAAAGAGTGTGTTCCTAGTATGTCTCATATTTAATATACATATCATTCTAGTAGAATTCTTACTAACTTGAGTGTCGAAATATCTCAAGGTACTCACTCAATTTACATGGTGTCTCAATTGCACAGGAGTACTAGTTGACCTTAGGAGAATTTGGTTTCGATTTATTGAAACATACTAGAGTCAACATTCTCTAAGAGTCTAGTCCTAAATCAACAATCCATCTTTAACACATTATTAGTTCACCTTAAGAATTATCAACAATTCATTTCAGACACATGATCTATGTCCATCTTAAACAACAAATGAGGAAAAGAAAGAAAGAAAACATTTTGTTTGAATGACATATCCTCTGTATATATTTTTAAAGGGACATCGTCTAGGGTGGAGAAGCTTAGTAGGTGGTTTATAGTGGTGAAGGCAATATTTACCGTTAAATTTATGATTTTAATATTTGAGGGTCAGGATGTCTTACATTTAAATTAGGAGAGAGAATCATTAAATGATATATGAGACCTATCAAAATTGGTAATTTTCAATAAATTTCAGTCAATCATAGAGAGAGTGTTAGAAAGAAAGTGTCAGATAGAGTGTCTCTAAAATTCCTCATCAAATAGTTGTCCATCCAATGGTAACATTTTTAAACGTTAAGATTTTGTGCAGTAAAAAAAAATTGTAACAGATCTGATCCCCATTTAGTTTCATAATCGACTCAAAGGATCGAAAATTGTAGAGATGTCTCGAGTTCCCATGCAAGAGCTAAAGGTTCTAATTACAATAATTAAAAAAATAATAATTACAGCAAATCTAATCCTCAACTAGGAATTTGTATAAAAGACACTGTCTACAATAATTTACTACAATGGTAATCATAAGTCAACCAATTAATGATTCATTACACCATTATAGCTAATTGTGACCATATAGCTCATTGTATTTGGTTCTCTTGCTTCCTTTTCTTGCACATCTTGTGCTAAGATTGGAATGCTATTAATAATTTATTTGGCTTATAAAAAGAATGATTGAGAAAGAGGGGTATGACATTTCACCCTATTGCCCTTCCGGTGACTAGTTTAGGTCTCAGAATATTCGAATCTTAGATCGTTCGTTAAGGAACATAAATAAACATTACGTAATTGCATTTTATCAACCAACCATTTTGATTATTCTTTAAATCGTACTTACAACTGTATTTATTTATTATTTGTCAATTCATTTGTAGAATGGCTTCATAAAAATCTCACACGACAGTGCTGATACGTAAAATGGCGACATATGGTAAGAAAAATGTTACTTTTGCTAATCCGTGAAGTGCATTATCATAATTCCAAATTAAAGAAGGACAAATGTGATCATAGCTTGTAGTTTTATGCTTCTCGGCACAGACATGGCTTGAAGTTAAATCTGAACGTAAAAAATGTGCATGTCCTTCGCAATACTTTGTTAAGACATCATGATTTTCAATTATGATAATCGCCTTTAATAATTTTGTTAGAAATTTATGAATGTATGCTATGCATCCCCAAATTGATATTCCACCGTGCATACTTAAAGATTACAATAGAGTCGATATACGACAGATTCCATTTCTTAAAAAAATTTCCCCACTTGAGAATGTAATTAAAATTCGCAATTCATTTTTTTTTTTGTTTTCCACTAAACTAGAGATTAAAAACACGTGCTTTCACATTTATTAATTTTAAAAAACAAAAAACTTGAACTTGAATACTCAACTTTACAACCGACCTGCTGGACCATTTTTAATTATTAAACAATAAAATAAAAAAGGATCCAAAGAGTTGAGAGTGTGATGGCAAAATTGGCATTTAGCATGCATATATGATCAAGGTGGGAGGGCCAAAATAAATGACATGGCGGAATAAGTGAAAGGCATGTCCCCATGTGTGTGGGACCCCTTTGGCCATAGAACCATTATTTGGGTCCACCACGAATGAGCAAGGTGGTGAGGGTAGTGGTGGGGGGCCAGTGAGAGCCTCTATTGTTGGTTGGAACTTAGCAGACTAGGAAGGGAAGGTGTGTGTGGGTCACAGGTACTAAGGTAAAGTCACCTTGACTTGAGGCTTTTATTTTAACATGTCAACATCCTCGCATTACATGTGATGTTAGAGATTTAGAGTGAGACACTATTGTTTGGTGGTTGTAGCCTCGCCTGTGTCTTGTGTTGTGCATTGGCTAATCAACCGCATGCGCACATGCTGTTTTC
Organism: Pueraria montana var. lobata; assembly: GCA_026413185.1. Lineage (NCBI taxonomy): Eukaryota > Viridiplantae > Streptophyta > Magnoliopsida > Fabales > Fabaceae > Pueraria > Pueraria montana. The sequence goes on along the minus strand of CM048647.1, from coordinate 65,474,986 downwards.
TAGACCTAAACTATAATATGGTGTAATATGATTGACAGATAATTTTATCTTTTAAATATGTATTTAGTAGTTTGATCTCAGTTTCATGCATATAGAAAAACATGTGTAGAGAGAAATCAATATTTTAAATATATTTTAGTACTTTGAAAGATTATCAGTTAAATTTCTCAGCTCCGTGCATATGAAAAAACATGTGTTAAGAGAAATCAATCCTTTAAATAAATCTTAGTACTTCGAAAGATTGGTCATTAATTTTTGATCAAGAAATATTTTGAGTTCACTAAAAAAACAGACTTAAACCAGGTCATTGAGAGCTAGCTAGGGAGCCACTTGTATATGGCTAGCTTGGCTCGGCTTATACATTATAAAAGTACTAAATTACTTTTCTATCCTTTTACCCCAATTTAAAGGGGATTCTTTCTTGTAAAGAGACTTGCTGTCTCTTGTTCACTTTGTTAAGTTTTTAGGCCATAAAGTTGAGAATTTTCGATTTAAGCTTTCCCGAAAGGCAAAGATTACCCAAATGCTTCATGAAACCCACAAGGGCTTGGAAGCGTTCTCTCCCACTATGGTATTCTTTAATTGACATTTCACTGCAATACGAGTATAGAAATAGAAACAGAACCAACATGAAGCTTTTCTTCGTGGACCATGTTAAAAATGAAGTTTAATAGTTAATAGAAAATCACACAAATATTTGTTGCAGAAAGATGGAAGATTCTTTCCCTTTTCTGTAATATGATAATTAAATGAGTTTGACAATATAAATGTAATAAACATTAATAATACTGAGCATTGCTATGTAATGTTTGCTAATAAGTAATAAATAAATAATTATGACTAGAAACGAATAAGAAAATCTTTCCCAACCTTCTTTTATTCTGATTTTTTTTAAATCATTTTATATTGTGAATGCAAATGTCTATTACAAACATCACAAAAAGCATATAAATTAATTAATAAGAGATTGTTTCTGTTCAACTAATAGTTTCTTGAAGTGAAAGCGTTGTTGTTCTTAATAATTCAATTTAATTTGAAAATGACTGTCTCTTATGAAAAATATATATAGTTTATAATTAAAAAATGTCTACTATATGCATGAAATACAATATATATACCGACGCCAAAATTTGAGGTCCACTAACATCTTTAAGTTTGGTCACACAAATGCATAATTATTTAGTTGACATTCACATTAGCAGCCAACTCCCGTCGGTGCAATATAAATTATTGGAACTTTTACACTTTTAAAACAAAATATACGTATCTTAATTTATCCTTTACATATTTTATTAATTATGTATTTGATGTCACTTTAAAGTTTAAACTACCATCTGGATAAATTTATCACTAGTCTATTCAAATGTCCAAACGAAAATTGACAAGGCATGCCAATAGGCAAAGACGAACATAGCATTTTGAAGGAGGTTAAATTGAAAGGAAGCAAATAATTACGAAAGACAAATTTCCAGCCAATAACAAGTAGATACGCTTTCTTTATTCTCGTGATCATTGCACATTTGCACAAACCAAAAGAGTTCTAGTCGCAATCAACTTCTACAAAATTTATACATAAGAGTAACCACAACTAAGAGACAATTTGTTTTTTTTTTTCGTTTTTCCCCCTACTTTGACAGATACATGATTATAAAAAAGTTGTCTAATTAATTTATTTTGTTGCCTATTTTTAAAAACTCGTATAAAAAATTATTATTTTCACTATTTTTATACAATTTTGAAAATAAAAGTGAAGTTTTATAATTATTTATAAATAAAAACATATATAAGATGCTGACTGCAGCTTTTTTTATACTATAATTTATCTTTTCAACCATTTATATATATCTCTTTAGTTTTTCTATTTGTTCAGATGAATCAGATCTAAAACGATTACGAAACAAAAATGCATCGAAGATCTAAAGCTCACATAATAGACACGTCCTTTAAAAAAGAAAAATTGAAGGGGAAAAAGTCTAAACTTAAAATATATCAAAAGTCTCAACGTTTTTTTTTTTGGTAGTGAAACTAATTTTATGGAATGAAAAATTGTTTTGATATGTTACATATATAACTAATAAATTAATAAATTTCTATTAACCTACATCAATTTCAAAAAAAATTATCTGCTTATTCACGACAAATGAATTATTAAAAAACAAAAGGGAATTCTGTCAAAAAAAAAACAAAAGGGAATTCGTATTTTTACCTACGAATTATTCTTGAAATACAGGAAGTAGACCTGCTCACTTTTTAGTTCTTTAATATTTGCCCGTCGCTGACTTTATACGCTTTATTATATTCTTTTTCTTTATTTTTATTTTTACTAGATTCTTTATTCTTAGGTGACAAACAGAACTGAAATGAGTATTAAAAAAATAAAACTAGGCAAAAGAATAAGATTAAAAAGTAATTGCTCCCTTCTTGAGAGCTGGTAGGGTAAGCTAAGCTAAGCTGACCTTTAAAAATAAGACATAATGAGGGGGGGGAAAAAAAAAGAAGAAAGAGTGGGAGTCACCGCGGAAACCGCAAAGGGGTGATGCCTCGTCCCATGGCCATGACCCTTTTTGAAGTCAAAAGTGAAGAGTTTGGGTCACACACGAGAGGCTCATGTTAAAAGTACCCTTTGGAAAAGTGTCCCCCTTAGGATTGAGAGGACACAGGCCACCGTCATATCTGTAATTCTTCGTTATCCCATACATACAGCAGCCACAACAATTACAAACAAACCAGTACCAATATGATAGCATAAAATGCAAAAATATTATAGATTTATGCAAATTTCAAAGGAAAATTCATACTCCCTCCGTCCCAAAATAAGTATCGCATTTGAAAAAAAAAATTTGTTCCAAAATAACATGTTAACTTTTCAATGCAATATTAATTTTTTTCCATTAATACCCCTAATAAGTATCACTTTAGTTTTTTTAATGTAATATTAATATTAAGGTTAGTTTTGTAAAATTACTATTCTTTCTCATTTATTTATTAGCTTTTTTTTGTCTGTGTAAAATAACTTAAGACGACACTCATTTTGAGACGAAAAGAGTACTTGGTAACCATTACTAAACATTTGTGATGCAAGTCTTTATCATAAATTCATAATCAAGCATTTTTTTTTTAGTTTGCACTGAAAATACACTCCAAACGATAGTCAAAGACTAATTTATTTCGAAGTGTAGAGATCATGAAAATAGTTTTATCTCTCTTAACAAAGTTTTCATCGTATGCTTGGTTAGATAATCGAATTTGTGTCAACATGTTTAAGAAATTTAACTATCTTCCAATAATACTGAATTTTATTGGTATAATCAAGAATATCCTTTGAGGGATCCGTGATGCTGTTGACATCCATTATCAATTTTCTTTGCACAGGAAACGTATCCAATTTTAAGATTATTATGGTGCACATTTGATGTCTTTCAACCATTTTGAGTTGGACATAAATTTAATTTTTACTGTGATTTGGGCAAATCTTTTATACTATATGATATTGAATTTTTCAAATAATTTTAAGGGCACACAACCTATATTCAGAGGTTAAATCAATTGACATAGTTATAAGTACATTATAGTTTTTACATTATATAGAGTGCAATTTTTATAAGCGGAAATATTAAATTATAACTATATATTACATTAATTATTTATATAAAATTTTATAAAAATATATAAATATAGTATTAAATGGTTATTATTTTTTATATTTTAAAAGTATATATATAAACTTAAATTATACTACCATTTTCTCTTTAACTTAAAAAAAACCACTTCATCCTCTCTTAAAACAAGTATTGTGTTACACATGAATCTATTTTAATGTGAATAAGCATATCTCAGGGTCAATTTCTCTTCTTCTTTTTTTGTAACTTTTAGCATTATCGATAATTAGTTTTGGTCCCATACTAACAATTTTTTAACTTTAAAAGATGAAATGGAGATTATAAATATAGTTTAAAATCCAATTAGATATATGCATACTTAAAATATAATTCATCTACTAAAGTACTATAAAATTAATGATAATGTTTAAAATTAGCTATTGCCTATTGGTGACCTTTTATGTAGAAGTGTTGATAAGAAAAATATTATTAAATGAAAGTAAATAAATATATAATGAAACTAAACTATTTTTCAACGGCTACACTACACATAATAAAATGAACAACTGATAAACGTTTGAACCTGATTCCTAGTAGTGAAGATAATGCATATCCACTCACTGTTTGATTCGCAGATAAGGTATATTTGATGTTTTAAGAAGTTTAAACAATTACGAAAGAAGAACAAAAATATATAAGAAGTGATGAATATATTATACGATAATTGTTTAACTTGAACATTTTAAACACGGAAATGGTTTCTTGAAACAATTACCAAAAAAAGAATTTTTTTTTATAAAAAAGTTATCTCTCTCATTCATTTTTCTCCAAATGATTTTGTTTACCATTAAAAGAATGGAACGAAGTAGATGCTGATCACAAATGCAGAGCCGTTGTAACGTGGTTTTACTTATGCCACTTATCCTCCGGACTAGGAGTGAAAATATCAAATAGCTACTATCGTAATAAACATTTAATAATTTTCTTAAGGCTTAAATACCTTTTTAGTCCTTGTAATTTAAGACTTTTTTGCTTTTTGTCCTTGCAAAATATTTTTTTTGGTTTTGGTCCTTGCAAATTATATTTGTTTTATTTTTCGTCCTTAAAGTGGTTTAGATAACGCTTTTTTTACTGTTCAAAGCGCTATCTAAACTGCTTTAAAAACGAAAAACAAAACAAACATAATTTGCAAGGACTAAAACAAAAAAAAATTATAAAGACAAAAAGTGAAAAAATACTAAATTGCAAGGACTAAAAACATATTTAAACATTTTCTTAATGATAGAATAAATTTCCAAATAAAATAAAAGCATTTTTTTTACTCTTATTTGCATATTAAATAATTTAATAGGAATCTTGTCCCTTTCCATCCTAACTCTGTTTTACTTTTCTTTTTCTTTTTCTTTTTCTTTTTCATGAATACCAACCAGAGCATAAATTCCCAAATGAGAACTTTACCAAGAAGGCATTTATAAAATTTATAAGATAAAATATCTCCCATGCACGAATCACTCACATCCACGCACGCACTCACTTTTAATATGTTTGTGCCAACTTTTTGGGAACTTTGCTATGGGATAGAGAATCAAGTAGACAACCCAAAGAACTAGTGTATCGATCAAAATTCTACAAGGACCATACAAAATAGGTAGTTTGTAGCCCGAAGAATAAAAAGGTAGAAACAACCATTCATACTTTTAGTTTTAGGGATATGAACATCGCAAGTGCCCCAGAAGATGACTTAATGGTTAATCACAACCATTCATTTATTAAGTGGGAAACTTTGGAAGATACTTATTTCTAGAGAATTTTCCCTTAACTGCATATGGTAGCCAAGAAAGCAAAGGGAAAGAAACAAAAATAAAAAAAGACAATGTGCAACGAAAAGCAAGAACTAATTTTGAGGAGGATCATTCCTTCTTACTGTTGTGAGATAAAAGCCACCATATTCTTTTGTAAAGGATAAATTTGAATGTTGGCTATTATTGTATGGAAATCTGATTTTTGGATGACAATGAAAAATAAATTTGTTTTGCAGGCTAAATTATAATATTTACACAAAGATAGTATTAAATAAAAAAAAAACTTCTAACCAACAAAAAAAAATGGATTAAATATGATTTTGGTCCTCTAAATATTGACTCATATTGATTTTAGTCCTCCAAAAATTAATTTCATTATATTTGAACATCAACTCACCAAATAAATACTAACTAAATATATTATTCATCATATAAGGATCCAAATCTCCTTTACTTTAGTTAGCTACTCATGAGAGTATGACATGTATATTCAGAGAAATACTACAAAATAAAACATTAAAATTAGGCCAATTTAGAAATTTAATAAAGAATTTTGTCATGGTAATTATATATTAGAATTGAAATTACATATCCCCAATTTAATTTTTTCGTTAATATATCATCAAATAATATCCCTAGTCAATGTTATTACTTTGACGGGAATACCATAAAAACAAAGAAGAAAAAGATTAAAGTAATGATTTTTTGCCTTAAGTAATTGCTTAAAGCTTTGTAAATACTTCTATATGGTCCAATTAACGTAGTTTAATTTATATTTTATCAATCTAGATCTCCTTTGAGTGTAATAAATGGTCATAGGCTTAACAAAATTAAAATAAAGTTAATATAAACTCATTCTCTCCAATAATCGTTTCATGAGGGGGAAAAACGTCTACTTATTGAATGTGTGTCCTTCGTGCCCGGATACTATGGTGGCGTTTGTTTCACGGATAACTTTTTTAATCCTGAGAAGGAGGGAAAAAAATTATCCTACGTTTGTTACAAAATAATAAAATATTTAATTTGGGGCATATTTTATTCCTGGGTAAACTATAATTTCACCTTCAACCAATATTTAATCCCGGCAGGGAGGGTAGGAAAAATTTATTCCCATGAAACAGGAACCGTCTTAATGAGTAAAAATTCAAATATATCCTTTTTGTACCCATTACCTCACTACTCTCTCAATGTTGTTATTTATTCGTTCTTGGGGAGGTTGGCAGCAAATTTAAATTTATGATATATATATATATATATATATATATATATATATATATATATATATATTGATTGAGGTAAGCAATATAGGAAATGAATGTTACATGTAAATGAATGGGTTACTTTACTATATTGACTTTTTGATTACATGTTATGGATTTGCAGAGTTGTAGTTTCGGTAGATTAATTATATATTGATAATTTGAATATAACTCCTCTGCAAAAATGGGTTATGTATCATCCTGTTAAAAAAATCATATTTAACACAATAAGGATATTTTAGTAATTATAATATATATTTCCAGGAAAAGATAACTGAACAAAACACACGTTTAAATTATGCCTGGGAATATAAAAAATATTCCCAACCTATTTTAATAATTAACCAAACACATTTTTTAATTATACCCGGTAATAACATTCTCATGTTATATTCCCAAGAAAAAATATTTCCGAAATTAAAAAAGTTATCCGTGAAACAAACACCCCTATATATTTAGGATCAACACATAATGGATAACTAAAAAATATATCATGTTTGTTATGGGATTAATGACAATCAACATTGACTATAGGAAATATAAACCAATGAAGTTCTTATTTTAAGAAGTAAGACCTACAATAATAAGCTTAATGCAAATTTACATTCTCATATTGTCTACTTTTGGACAATTCAAAAACATCTTGTATACCAAACACTGTATTAATATATGTTATAGATATGAAATATCTATCAATTTTGTCAATAACTAATCTTCGTCGGAAAACTTAGTTAATCTTTAATGGGTCTTTTCTTCTAATAACTTTTTTTTCATCCACAAAACTTGAACATACCTTGTTTACGGGATCTTATATCAATTCTACTCAGATTTACATAATGTTAGTTATTACTCACCAGTGTGAAATGATCACTTAAAAAAATCAATGTAAAAGCTAATAAATTTTCTCAATTGTTACATGAGATAAAAATGTCTCATGACTAAGAAACTGTTTTCCATATTTTATTTTAATTACTCAAGTAATTCAAAAGCCTAATATGTAAAAAATATTAATTATACAAAGTAATTCAAAGGTTATGTAAAAAAATTAATTAATTATAGTAAATACAACATTTTAACATGTATATAGGGGTGCGCCCTTTAGCTCATTCAATGAGTGATTTTGTTTCATGAAAGGTAACTTGATGATAATTTTACCTTATAATTATAAAAATAAAAAAAGCGTATAAATAGCTTAAACTCTTATGCAATACAAATTAAAAACATAACTATCCATTGTGGTGGTAATAACATATTTAATTGTTGTCACAAGTTTTTTTTTCTCTGGCTAGAGATCACGGTATTCTCCAATCCACTAGGTTAGAGACTAATCTCGTTTTTGGTGTGTGGTTGCCACTGACACAAGAAAATTTTACATACAGAGATAATCGAACACAGATTCTCCTACTAAATACTACATTCGTCTCTATTTATAAGACGTTGTTTTGAAAATTCCTTATCCCTTTTTATAAGATTTCATTTTGACTATCTTATGCATTAATTATTTTTGTCTAAAATACCCTTATTTATTATAATACATTAATTGAATGTCTCTTTCTTTCTTATATGGAAATTGAAGAAAATGAATAGACTCTTATTATTAATTCTAATAATGTCAAGGGTAAAATTGAAAAAATATTACAGTTACACACAAATTTATTATTAGTACCTAGATTAACTAACTTTCTTAATCAGCATAATTTAGTCAACGTCTTATAAACAGGGATGAAGGTAGTAGATGATTTCTCACATGTGAACAGAACACGGCTAAATAGATTGTTGTCACGAGTTTGATCTCATTTCTGTGTAAATGAAAAAAAAAATCTATTAAAAAAATCAATGTCTTAAATAGATTTAGTATATTAATTCTTAACTCCGACTAAATATATCGTGAGCCCACCTGAAAAAAAAATGCTATATTCTTAAGAATGATAGCAATAAGTCATTTCATCCGTCTCCAAGTGAGATAAATGATAAAATAATAATTAGTAAAATCTCTGGCTAATTAAAAAAAATTGGAAAACATCTGAGAGTAACTGTATTCACCATTACCATTTCCCTGTGCACACCGATTGAACAATTCATTTAACATATATTTTGGGTACTAACAATCCTTTTAAATGTTTTATTACAAATATCAAATAAAAATATATTTAATCTATTAAAAATATATAAAAGTATCTAACATTTTTATTTAATAAGTTAAAAAATGATAAGCAGAATTTGAAATCTTAAAAAAAAGTATCTAAATTTAATAATACATTTTATTTTAACTTTTTAAATGATTGTATTATCTCTAAATATTTTTATTCATGAATTTGGTTTTAACTACTTAATACTGTGAAAATTATTTACACTATTATTCAAACATTATTATTAAAAAACTTAAGATTTGTCAACAAATATATAATTCAATTAATATTTAAAAGTAAGACGACAAACTCTTAATAAAATCATTTAATTAATTCAAAAATGATTTTTTATTGTAAATTCAAATCTAATCATTGACTTAACTAACAGCAATGATAAAAAAAAATGTAACAAAATATTATTAATAAATCATTGACCATACATATTGCTATTTTTTTTTTTTTTGCTTAGTTGAATGTTAATATTTTATTTTAAAATATCACCTGGCGTGGGATACTACGTCTGGTAGACAGTGAAGCAGATGCGTTGAGTGCCGCATTTTGGATAAAAAAAATTATAAAGAAGAGGAAAACATTGTTTATTTTGCATACACTTTCCACCTTTGGAAGTAGAATTATATTATTTATATAATAACTTTGAACAATATTTTTATAATATTATTTATTTTATACCACATTAAATATCTTTTTGCATATTTCTATTTTCTTTCTTTATTATACAATTTTTTTAAAAAAGAATTCTAAAAATATTTTTTTTCTTCAAAGTATATTAACGTCCCTTCCATGTTTATAACTGGGGCTGACTGCTGTCCCTTGACCTTTCTTGTAAAGGAAGCCCTTAAGTTGAATTGTACGTACTTTATATACAATGAACACTTTTATAACTTTAAACAACTTGTTCCCAATTGTATCTAAAAAAAACTTGTTCCCAAAATAGTATTATAAAGCAATGAAATAAAAATTAAGTAGTCTCAATCTCTCTTCGTCATAACTCATAAGTCGTAGTTAAGCTTTAAATTATATAAACTTCTATCCCACTTCCTTGTATTATTTATTTTTCTCAAATTAAAAAGAATCATTCTCATGTTTGTCGAGTGAGTATTATTTATTTTTCAACTGAAAAATTATTTATTACCAAAAGTACTTTATAGGATAAAAGTTTATTTAAAAATAAAAATGGAAGTGTGGAAGTTTGACATCGTAACTATTGATTAGATTGAACAAGAAAGAGTAAACCATATGGATTATCATACAGGTTGACCCAATGCAGCCTCAAAATTAGGTCCACTTCTACACACGTATATATGACTACATGTTGATACGCATACAAACATATAATGATATTGTTTTCATAATTTTCAAAGCCTTGTAGATTCCATCTATTATAGTGATATTTATAAATGAGTATCAAAGAAAGATCATAAAGGATTTTAATATACAATGATTTTTTTGTCACTGTTGTTTGATATTTTTAATTGAATTAATTCTGATTGTCAAATATTATTTTATAATAGTTATCCTCGCAGCTACACCTAGATTCAAGCTTTTTTTTTTTTTTTAAATACACTTTTCATTTATGTTTTAGATTATATTTAGTTTGTTCTCTTATCTTTTAAAAAGTCAAATTTAGTAATTTCTGTTTTTAAAGTAAGTCAAAATGATCATTCAAAAACAATAATTAATTTTTGATTTTGAAACATAATTTTGAATCATTTTTAAACTGATTCGATATGTGAAACTTATTCCATTAAATTCACGTACATAAAACACATATCCCATTAAATTCACATATATAAAAATTATATAAACCAATGATATTTAAATCAAAAAGAGTTAAAAGTGAATCTAGCGAGTAATTGAAAAATTAAAAAATATCTAATATTGTGTTGAATATCAGCTACAAAGACAAAATAAGGGAGAATCATTTTAGTCTCCATTTAGGGGTAATTTTTTTTCTTTTTGTTCAAAATATCATTAATAGAAAATGCACATGAGCACTTACAAGAGCATCACATAAGATGCTAATCAAAGAGGGTCACCACAATGCACAACATATAAATAATAGTAACTCAGCAACTCGGGTAATTGTTCAAAGGATCAAATAATTACTATAATTTTTACCTCTAACTTTTTTTTTTTGGCGAATTTTACCCCCAACAAATTAATTTGACGCATTTTACCCCAAACTTTTTTAAAAAGTTACAAATTTTACCCTTTACATTTTTTATGACGTAGCATGCTGACATAAGCATAAAAAATGGGGGTAAAATTCACCAAAAAATAAAAAGTTAGGGGCAAAATTTGCCAAAAATGAAAAAGTTAGGGGTAAAATTTGTCAAAAATGAAAAAGTTGGGGGTAAAAAATACAACTATTTTAACATGTCACGTCATCAAAACTGTGGAGGGTAAAATTTACAACTTTTTTAAAAAATTAGGAGTAAAATGCTCCAAATTAATTTGTTAGAGATAAAATCTACCAAAAATAAAAAAATTGGAAATAAAAATTACAATTAAGCCTAATTACTATATATTGCGCAAAGAGTTTGAATAGGCAGTGTGGGTATACAACTTCACCATAATCATATTTTTGTAATGGGTTAAAGTTCTGACCCGAGCCCGAGAATTCTCTATTAGTAGTTGTTGGGCCAAAGGGTGTGTGCACGTTGAGCCCATCTAAGTGTCGTGTGGATGCTAGTCAATTGGGCTCTTAATCAATTTGACTGTTGTGGGATACTGCAGTCTATTATATGAATGGGTCAATGAGGTAGATTAAATTAGGATAAAATATGTTTTTAGTTCCTCATTTTATCTTGATTTCTGATTTTAGTCCCTCATAATTTTTTTTTCTGTTTTTAGTCTCTCATAAATTATTCTGTTATGTTTTTAGTCCCTCAAATTATTTTATTTTGTTTTTAGTCCCAAACGTTAATTTCAGTTGTTAAGTGATACATAATGGATATAAATTGTGTGTGAAAATTTCCTGATTAAGTTTCTAATAACTTTTAACCGCTACAAATTTTTTGGCTGTAAAAAATGCTTACTTTGTAACATTTCTTGTGATTTTAGAAAATCTGGTGTTCGAAATTTTGATTTTTTTTAAACATTTCTAATGATTTTAATCTGTCAGAAAATTTGCAGCAGTTAAAAATTACTAAAAACTTAAACAGGAAATTTTCAGGTGCAAATTTTGCTCTTTACGACATTACTTTATAGTTGAAATTAATGTCATGAACTAAAAATAAAATGAAACAATTTTTTAGGGACTAAAAACAGAGAAAATTTTTATGAGGGACTAAAAACAGAAATCAAGATAAAATGAGGGACCAAAAACATATTTTACCCATTAAATTATTGATAATTCACTTTTTGTTTTTAATTACGATGGTAATATAAGGAAGCGGGAATGGAAAAATAACTTTTCATAATACATTTAGTTATTCCAGAATTCTTGTAAATATGATCATGTGGCAGCAAGGTTTTTTTTTTTTTTTTTAAATAATATAAAAAAGGATAAAGAGAGAAATAACATTGAATGCCAAAGGCTACTACAATTAGAATAAGGTGACGTTCTTTGCTGGAAGGGGAGATGAGTTTCGATGTTTAATTACTGAAGCACTTACGGATTCTGTTATGTTTGGTGGTTGTGAATACTTTTCAACTATTGTCGTATACTAGATGGAAATCTAGTTCTGATTTTATATATTTCGTATAGATTCTGATTACAAAATGTCTCGTGTAAATTATAGCTGCATTAGTATGTAGGGCTTAGATATCTTTTTTAGATTTTATGATTCTGATATATGGCACTTATTTTCTTCATTTCATAATTTATTTTAAACCACAGGGCCTTTAGCTCGTGAAACTCCGAGGTAAAGTAAAATGAAGCACTTTCTCCTTAAACAACGCAACAAGCCAACAACTCTTTAACTTGGTTTAGGACCATATATAATTTATGAAAGATAATTATGTTTGGCATAAGAACATCTTAATTTTTCTGTACATAAGATTTAATTGAATCTAAAATAGTATAATCTTACATAAAAGAGAATCATGTATGTGCCATTTGAATTAATCACTGATAATTCTTATTATTCATGTTTGAATCCCACAGGCCTTAAAGCTGGAGGATAAGGAGACCTTAACAAAATCCTAGAGTGTGTGTGAATTTATGATGATAAAGGAGAGTCATATTTATTTATAGAATATCACTGAATTAAAGGTTTGAGACCCAATATTAGAAGTCTAATTGTCCCATTATGATCAATCTGCTATTATCAGTCTACCTAACTAGACAGTCCACTTAACACTTTATTGCATTCAAGAAACTATTTAAATTTGATAAAATTTTATCAAAGTTGTGACATTTTTTTTTTATTGAGTAATAATACTCGATAAAGATTGTTAGGGAACTAGAAGGATATGCTAATAGGTATGTAGGTAGAGGTTCCTCCTTGTATCCCAACTATTTATATTGGTCTTCAAATAGCTCTTATTTATTTAGGAGAGATTCTATTTGCATATATATATATATATATATATATGTGTGTGTGTGTGTGTGTGTGTGTGTGTGTGTTTTTAATTTAAAAATACTTATTTTAAAGGGTTAACTAAGTTTTTAGTCCTTAAACTTTTTCAAAATTCAATTTTTAGTCCCTAAACTTTAGTTTGACTGGTTAAGGTCCCTAAATTTTTTAAAAACTCGATTTTTAGTCCATAAATTTTTTAAAAATTCGGTTTTTAATCCATAAAATCTCATTAATTCAAGGACTAAAAACTGAATTTTTAAAAAGTTTAGGGACTAAAAACCGAATTTTTAAAAAGTTTAGAGACTTTGACCGGTCAAAATTTTGTTTAGGAACTAAAAACCGAATTTTTAAAAAGTTTAGAGACCTTGACTAGTCAAACTAAAGTTTAAAGACTAAAAACTGAATTTTGAAAAAGTTTAGGGATTAAAAACTTAATTAACCCTATTTTAAAACCTAAACCCTCTTGCCTTTCATGTTTCCCTCTCCCTCTTCCCTTGCCATCCGCACCCATTTGTCCGAGAAACCCTCGTGTACAAAATATGCAGATTTCTAGACATAGCATGAATAAGAGGCGTTGATATTAACCACTATAATGGCCTACTACTTCAGATCAGAGACTTGTTGCGACCAACAACTTCTTATTTTAGCATTGGAAGAAATACAGACTAAAAAGGTCTCCTATTTTATTTATCAACTTATTTTAATAGATAATAATAAAGAATAATTGCACAACATCTGACAAGAAAAATTTAATCTAAACCTGGAATTTATTTTCTGCAATTGCTAATATTTTGAAAACTAATTTTCAGAATGTAAAAAAAAAAAAAATTTACTTTCCAAAAGCTAATTTCCAAAAAGTAATTTATTTTATAATATTTCAGAAGTCAGTTTCCAGAATATTATAAAACTAAATTTTGGAAATTAATTTCTAGATATTAATGTAATTTTGCATTTTTTTAATAAATTTTAATTAATAACAGTGTTAAAAATAACATGTATATTTCTTGTCACTCCTATAATTTTCAGATGAGTTGTATTTATATATATACACACTAGAAAATTTGAAATTACATATATAGTATTACAGCAGAAGCCATATCTTGATTACCTTAAATACAGATAATAAATTCAAGTAAAAGAGAAATTAAGGAGAGGGGAATTAATCAATATTAAAACATCCACATATAATATTTGGCTGAAATAGTTATGCTTGCATCCAGGTAAGGGATGGATTGCCTTATTTTTATATCCCCACTTAATAACAACCAATATTAGATGCACAATACTTTACCAAACACCACACCAGCAAATACTAATTAACCTTCTGAGTCTTACTCTTTCTTGGAGTAATTATTCTTTCGAACAGTTGTTGTAGTTCTGAGCTTCTCCCTAGCACGGTGAATAAAGTCTGAAAAATGGCTTTCGTTTTTGTTGCTACCATGATGAGCCTCACCATGATCCGGTGCAGCTGCATGGTTGCTCTGAGCCTGACCAATGTTTGTCACGCTTCTCATCATTTTCTCCTTGGTATCATTAATGAACTTTATGAAATGCTCATTAATATCTTTTTGTTTCTTATCGTGTGGCTCTGTGTGCACACCATGTTGTACTTTCCCTTGCATGGGAAGAACATGCTGTGGATGAGGATGAGGTTCACCCTTAACAGCCACTTTGGTTGCTCTTTCTGATGAGGCACCTTTTGCTACACCATTCTGACTCAACTTAGGGGTTGAGTGATCAAACTTTATGGGAACTGCTCCTGATCCATCTCTGTGAGCCTTGTGATGTGGATGTGGTTTGCTTTGGATACTAATATTAGTGATGGATGACTGAGAATTTGGATGATCTTTAGTGAGGGGTTTAGGTTCTTGGTTAAAGCTTGTGATGCGTTGAACGGCTCGAACAGCAGGATTGCTTGCAAGTGCTTGACGGATTTTCGTGCACACAGAAGAGCTTGAATCACTATTGTTTTTGTCCATTGAGATACACTCAAAGGGGGTTCAGCTTAGAATATTGTGGGGGTGGTGCAACACTGCAAGATATTTGTGTGTTAATGTTTTTATAGAGTTTTATCTTGAGTGTGGAAAGGAAAGATGAAAAGGCAAGGATATTTGAAAAATGAATACTCCAAATATATCTACTTTTGAAATGTGATCCTTTGTGGGAACGAATTGTAATTGAAGAAACCATCAGGATAAGATTCGTAACAGCTAGCCTAGCCACTAATGAGGTTGCTTTTTCTTAATTTCCATGGCAGGGATCAATTCCCACTTTCTTGTCACCCTATTATTATATATCCACCTACACCCTGAAACAAACAAGTCCTGTACAACTTATTATATATTCATAAGGTTTAAATATCTTTTTAATAATTGCGTATTTTTTTGCTTTTATCCTTGTATTTTTTTTTTTTGAGGAATTTTAGTCCTTGCAAATTATGTTTATTTTATTTTTTGTCATTAAAGTGGTTTAGATAGTGGTTTTTTCACTGTTCAAAGTGTTTTTTTTACTGTTCAAGACGTTATCTAAACCGCTTTAAGAACAAAAAACAAAACAAACATAATTTGCGAGGACCAAAATAAAAAATTTACAAGAACGAAAAATAAAAAAATACTAAATTGCAAGGACTAAAAAGGTATTTAAACCTATTCGTAATGGCAGGCATCATGCTATGTCCTTGGCATATTTGACAGCTTAGTATTAGTGAGAAAAGAAGGGAGAAAATTGAAATTAGATAACTCACATAAGGTCTTGCCGGGAATTATTAGGTGTTGGATTATCATGGTTCAAACTAATATTCATATAATATGTAATTAAGTGTTATTAATTCTTTTTTGTAAATTAAAAAAAAAATTGATTATGTATCATATACAAATTGGTTAGGACCATAAACATGTATAGTGGTCTAGAATTACTTAATAATTTCTCCTAACAGAAGAGCACCCGGATGGTATAGGATTCAGTTGTCTCGAAGTAGCAGAATGGAGAAATAATCAAAAGAAAGAATCATGTTAGCTTCCCACACAGGAAACGTGATTCTACTAGTCCATGTGAATGCGAAGATAATACTTGCTTTATGGTGAAAAACGACGTCTAATCATCAAATTACACCGAGTTTGCATACCGCAACACCAAAAAAAAAAAAAAAAAAAAGGATCCATATTCCGTAATATTAACCAAAAATAAAAATAAAAAATCCATAATACGATACTATTATTGTGTTACCAACCAGAATCCATTCCCTTTTTTTTTTTTTGTATAAAAAGAATGTGAAGAGAGCACGCGGAAATTCTTTATAATTTGTCTTAAATGCTTGTTCATTATTCAAGTTTTCTTTCTTAAATAGTATCATGCTTAAAGCTTAGGCTGCGCCTACAACTTTACGTGCATCAATTCTTTGCATGAACACTGGTTCATCCAAAACAATTAATAGAAAGTTTAAGATTAAAATAACTTCATCAAAAGTTTTATTTTTTTTCAAATGTTGTTTAATGTATTTAAATTTTTTTTATTGGTTTTACTTAAGGAAGACTCTACTCGTGCTAAAATTGCTAATTATGTCAACTCTAGAAATTGGATAGTTTGATGTTAATGGTGCAAGCTCAAAGCAAGAGACAAATGTTATTCAATATATCAGTTTATTACATTCATATTTTAAATTTTTGGTAAAATTCAAAAATACAATTTCAAAAAAAAAAATATATATATTATAAGAAATATATATACATAAGGTAAAATGTGAAGCGTATGAATTAAAGATAAATATCTTTAAAGTTAAAAATATAATACACAATTAATTTCAAGAATTTAAAATTTAAAAATATGCATAATTATTTAAAATAATATATTAAAAAAATAAGTATTCTCTAATTTTATATATAGGATGGATAAATAAACAAAATCAACCAGTAATTTATGTGATTTTAATGTTGCTTATTTAATATTATACGATTTCTAGCCACTAGCCAGCATGTGTATCATGCCATAGCTCAGATATAATCCCAGGGTTTGGTTGGGCCAAGTAGGGATGGCAAGACGGGCCGCCCGTCCCGCTATTGGCCCGCCAAAAATGGGCCGGCCCGCCCCGACCCGCATAAGGAAAGTGGGTCGAAAATTCAAGCCCGTCCAACAAAAAACAAAAAACAAAAATAAATATAATAAATATATTTTAATTAATTTTATCTTTTATAAATATTAAATAATAAATACTTATTAAAAAATTAAATGTATTACCTTAAATTTTGAATAATAATTTATTTAGACAAAAAATATATTAATAATATATGTATAAAATATAAAAAATAAATATTAAATTTATTATTTTTTATAAAAAATGGGTTTGCGGATTGACCTACCCCGGCCCGCCCTCGACCCGTTGTTTGACCAGCCAAAACGGGTTGGTGGGTTGATAACCTCAACCCGGCCCGCCAAAAAAAGGGGCCAAAACGGGTTGGCCCGACGGGTCCAACCCATTTTGCCACCCTAAGGCAAAGGCAGAAAGGAATTTCAACTTGTCAAGCCCTTCAAGAAAGAAAGAAAGAAAGGACAATTACTTAATGCACCCCATTTTTTACTTGTGCACCTCTGAAATTCTTAATATCCCCTTTTTACCCTTCTTCTCCCAAGCAAACCCTCAATGACCACCACACTCCACCTCCCACCAACACCACCGTCGCACTGCACTCCACCACCAGCCAACACCATTGCCGCACCCAAACAACATTGTCGCCACACTCAAAGGTAAGTGGGTGTGTATTACGGATTGAACAATCCATAATACACACAAATGTATTACGGATTGAGTAATCCGTAACATATTTGTATTACGGATTACTCAATCCATAATACATCCTTATGTATTACGGATTGCTCAATCCGTAATACACACAAATGTATTATGAATTGAGTAATCCGTAATACATTTGTATTACGGATTACTCAATCCGTAATACATTTGTGTGTATTATGGATTGAGCAATCCGTAATACACATAATTATATTACGGATTGAGTGATTCGTAATACAATTGTTTTATAGATTATTCAATCCGTAATACATTCTTATGTATTACGGATTGTTCAATCCGTAATACATACACTATCAAATGACATAATAGTCTATTTTGGTTCATTATTTTAGCTTATGGGGTGCACCAAGTAAAAAATGGGATGCATTAAGTAATTGCCGAAAGAAAGCCACCCAGTTTTAGAGTTCTAATTCTAAAGCAAAGCACCACAACAACTTATTGATCTAAAATATAATTTTACTCCTTTATTCTCAACCCAAAGACTTGCTAGTTTTCCACTCACAAAAAAGAAAGGATTCCCTATTTCACCGTTCATTCTTTTCATCATTGGTGAACGTTTCTTACCATCCTTTAGAAAGCCAAGGATATATTCCAAACTTTTCTCAGCACTGCGATCAATTTAGTTCCATTCAACAGCGCTTAAGGGCCCTTTCTTTCACTTTTTTTTATACCCTCCCTAGCTAGAAGACAAAGCACGCAAACTAAAGTGACGTAGTGATCAAACGTCGGCACAAGCTACATGTCCAGAATGGAAATGTACAATGTGTATGTGGACTAGCATTTGCAAAATTGACTTTGTAAAACTGATTTTGGCTAAAATTAATTTTGAAGTAATGTAATTTATATTTGAATGTTTTTATTATAAAAACAAATTAGTAATAAAACTCAATATAAATTTTTTTATCTAACACAAAAGTTATCCAAAATTGTTTCAACTCGAAATCAATTCCAAATCCAAAATCAATTCCTCAACATGAAATCAAATACATAAAAACTACTTGAAATCACGTGCTGTATAGACCACTTTAACTTCCACCCCCCAAATGAATGACTTGAAGGCAATTCAACATGCAGCAACCTAAAGCACTAATATACAAGGACAAAAATATAAATGCTTCATTTCTGAGGAATATACTAATCTATAAAATAGTGCATACGCACGTTAAGAGTATACAATAAGCTCCAGGTACGATTAACGAAATGTTTTCACTAACAAGTCTAAAAAGAAATCCACGGGGTAGTAATATATCTCAAAAGCAAACAGTCAACAAAAAGTAGAATACATCTTATAAGAATATAAAACTTCACAACAGATTGAAGTGTAACATAACTTGTTCTGATGATAAATATTTACAAGTTTTGATGCCAAAAGCAACACTGTCTTGATATTTCTGTGAAGGCCGTTGGTCTCAGAATTGCTCACAGACAAAGCCTGCAAAAAATAGATTGACCAAATGGTTGCTCTTGGATTCTTAAGGCACAATTCCTCATTCCACGTGACTTGTTTTTAGTTGAGCTTCCACGTATGGTCAATACTCAATGACGAAAAGTCTTCACAACCTTCTCTATCTGTCGCCGGCAGAGAGGACAATTGGTCAAGTGTGAAGAACAAGCTGTACAGCAGCACATATGCCCACACCTGACAACATAACATAGACCTTAGAGGCTTTTAAATAGAGTATGGAATTCAAGGGAATCCTGCAATGTAAGACTTCTTTTGTTTGCCTGGAAAACTCAGACTGAATTTAATTTAATATTAAAATATAGCTGACAAATATTTTTGGCCACTAAACATTGTTTTGAATCATTTGGAATGAATAACCACTTTTCTCTTCATGTTTAATAATAGTTAATAAAGATCATAATGAAGAAATGACTGAGATATTTTATAATGATGGAAAAAATACAAAATTGTGGAAGTATGCTTGTCATTCTCAGTGCTACTGGGTTTATAATAGCCAGTTGTTGTATGTAGAGAATCATATAACAGACTAAGCATTGACCACAGAATACTTTATGCCACGCAAGAAAGAGGATGAGATTGATGGCTTACGGAACAAAAACAGCATTATATTCCTGCTCAAGGCATATTACACACAAATCTGGCATTAAGCAATCCCTTTTAGCACCATCTGATAAGCTGTCGGCCTTTTCAACTGAGAAAGAACCACAAATTTATGGTAACTATTGAAACAGGCATTGCAAACATAAATATAATTGAGCTACAACAATTTACCTTCATTATTTTGTCCTGACTTCTTAGCAGCTGCAGCAAGAACCCTGAACAAAATTGTTCGGACTGATTAAAAATAAGACACAGGTGCATGCGAATATTGAATAGAGTGGATTAGAATAGGCCATACTTCCAATAAAACTTGAGAGGTGAACTCTTGTTCATAAAAACAACGTTGTATCACTCTTTTCCTAATTAAAAAGCTCTCAATGGTATTCAGTTTTTTTTTACCACTAATGAGAAGAATCACTGGTTATGTGTACCTTCTTTGAAGTTCGCTGCGGCGCCGTCTTTCCAATATGTACCGAATAGCATGCTTGGCTATCAGATAAGCACCAAACACTGTCAAGCCCATAGAAGCATACTTATACCACCTAATAAGAAAATTAAGTCAATAAAAAAAAACTGGTACACCAAAGACTCAATAGACATCTAGACATTTGTAAAGTAACCTTGCCCATTTCCCCAGATTTGCAATTAGTTGATCAATTGTTTTGGGAGAGACATAAAATGGTCCTTTGTGGGGTCGCTGAATTCGAATACTCCCAACATCATCTTTAGCAGCCTGATGATACAGTTTAAAAATTAAATTAAAAAAAAAGTTGATAACAGTAAAGGATTAATATTTAATAGACACAAAAATGGCACCAGAGTTGATAAATTGAAAATAGAAAGGAAGAATTCGAATAAAAATAGAAATTGCAATCCCTTTTTCTTTGGAACAGTTTTTATTCTAATGTATGCCGTAATGCATTTGATTTTGTGAGAAACAACAATGACTATGATCAGAGTTAGATAACTTGTAATGTAGAGTTCATCTCACTTCAAATGTATGAAATAATCAAATTTACATCATGACTCATGAGTATTCAAGTCATCAGGTCGAAATCACAGAAGCACGTGTTTAAAGAAATGATTGTAACATTACCTATATACTCTGCAACACTGCTAATATCAATTATAATGAAATTCTGTAGTATATGACACTATTGAGAAAGTAACTAACCATACTCTTGAAATTAATTACATTACCTCACCAACAACAGTCAAGGAAGTTCCAACTGGAAGTACCCGTTCAATTCTCTTGACTCCAAGCATCTGAAAACATGGTCTCAATTATGTCAGTTTACAAAATAAACAGCTCAATGCTTTTGTTTTCCTTTTATTTATGCAGGGAGAGGAGAGCAGAAAGGATTGGACGGATGTGAACACTCCCACCTTGAGACCTTGCAGATAATCCAATGTTCCACGTACAAGTGACCGACCCGACTCTTCAAATGCCTCACTTCCAACAGGTAATACAAAACCAGTGGCACCCCGAGCTCCAACCACATGCACACGATCACTCCCATCATCCTAATATATAAAGACAACAGCACTATGATCCTAAATATTTACTTCAAGTGAATTTGGTTTACATGCAGAGAACATATAATTACCAACAATAATAATAACAATATATTTGGCAGTGGGAGGGGAGTCTTCACTTAAATGAGCTTAAATATTGACTTTAAGAAGCAAATATCCCCTCAGTCTGATGATAGATAATAATAATTATAATTTAAAAAAAAAAAATCTATTAGAGGAACAGAGGCAAACTGCACACCAGATACCAAGGAACCTCTTTACTCATTGATAGCATCAAAGCAGAATCTTGTATCCAGGAACCAGTATCATTGTGTTTAAGAAAATGTTGCTCTGCCTAAAAGGAAAATTGTAAAACAGGTTAAATATTAATCACAAAGGTAAGATGACATAAGCAACGTCCTTATAAAATGGAGATATCCATGCTTTATGTCTACGTACTGTTTCTTCAACTATTACACCTCTTAAACCACTGAACTCGCAGTTAATTGGGGTTTCAGAGCTAACTCTTCCAGATATTGTAACAATCAAGGGTAATATTTCTGCATCTAACAGTTGTGCTGAAAAGCGAGGAATACCAAGCATGATCAGAAACCATGACAACACAGACTGCATCACAAATTATCAAGTAGTAGACTCTAATGCAATGAAAGAACATCTAACCTCATCTATTCTGCACCATATAAATGTACATCAATTTTGCTTTAATAACAAGTACTACTAATTGGAATACATAATTACATATCAAGGAGGCCAGTATCATATGCATTGTGTCTAAGCTTAAAATGAATGTGAAATGCGAAAATCATTGTTACCAAAATGATAACTAAAAAGTATCATGCAACAAACAGTGCAGCAAAAAGGGTGAATACATCATGACAAATGATTATCAGCGAGCCAAACAAAGCCAATCTCGGGCAACTAACACTTTCCAGCCAGGGGCCACCAACATTTGGCCCCTGAAAGCTACCATTCAAAAATCAAACACACTTAATAAGAAAATGCTACAATGCCAACAACTTGCATGGAATTCAGCTAACAATTGTACAGGATGATCTATAACTTTCTTCCACCAGTTTCACTACCAATCTTTCTTGTAAATAGCACTACAAGACAGCTGAAACAACTCTCTTAGAATTTGGGTTTGGGCTTAACCCAACCCTTAAAAGCTAGCTCATGGGATGAGAGTTGTCTCTCACTTATATAAACTATTTCGGCCATATAACTTGTCATTGTGAGATCTCTAACACACTCCCTTATGATGAGGACTTGACATCTCGAGTGTCAAATTTCCAAGACTGGACATCGTGATCAGATAACAGCCTGATAATGAGTGACTTGATAGGCTCAAGATGTCAACAACAATATTTATTAGGATCAACTCTAATCCCATTGACCTAATTCATGAAGTAAGGGTTGCCCCCTACTTATATAGCTATATCACTAGTTAACTTGGGATCCCTAACAAACCCCATTGGTCATTTAATAAAATAAAATAAAATAAAAACTAGATACGATTATATCCCCCAGTTATTTATGAAATCACAAGTAACAAGCATTTGAAGATCAGTGACTGAAATCATGTTATTCAAAGCAACAATAATGCAATTTAAACTTGCACAAGTATAGAATAGTCATGAACCATAAACCAAAAGCACGGACACATAGAGTTCCTGAAAAAGACACAAACCTAGTTCCTTCAATTGATTGACCCTTGTAACGGATTTAAGAATTTCCGCATCCCTGTCCCATAAAAAAAGGAAGTTTTATACGTATGTAATGTTGTTCTAGAATGGCAGAATACAAACGTGATTAAGTGAAAGCGAGTGATTATTTATACCTGCCACTGCTTCTGCCGAGAAGGTAAAGAGCAGCAGCACTCAAACAGCAACCGAGGCCACCCCAAGGAATCATCTTCGTCCGTCCAACACTAAGCGCCCAAAGTCATTGTCTCAATTCAAAAGGGAATTGGGGCTAGTTGCCAAATCAATCTTATGATTTGATTGCGTCTGGGTCGCGAAAGTTCCTTTAATAATTTCTTGTACACAGAACAAAATTGAATGGGAAAAACAAAAAAGCGAGAGAGAATTCGATGCAAGGAGTAAAGTGAAGGAAAGGGCAAAAGAACACGATAGTGTTGTCGTGCGTGCTACGGGGACGGGGTCCTTCCTTTCCTACCTCACAAAATCACTAGGGTAAACTACCTTTTTAGTGTAATCCACTGTCACTTAAGTCCTGAAAGTATGAAACTGTCACTTTAATTTCTGAAAATGTAATTTGTCTGTCACTTTAGTCTTTTTGATAAAAAAATTTCTTTAAAATTAACGTTAATTTTAAAGAATTTTTTTTATCAAAAGGACTAAAGTGACAAACAAATTGCACTTTCAGGGACTAAAGTAATATTTTCATACTTTCATATACTTAAGTGACAGTGAATTACACTTTCGGGGACCAAAGTGACAGTTCACCCAAATCATTAACATTCCCTTGCCCTTGGAGTATTTTTAAAAGATTATTTCAATTATCAATTAATTATTAATTATTATCAGAATTCATTTTTGTTTAGATAAATTTATTATAAAAAAAATCAACTTTTACGAAATAAACAAGTGTATTTTGTTTTTGAAGAAACGTTAAAGGTATTAATTATTAACTTTTTATATATTTATTTCTCGTGTAAGTGAATATATTTATAAACCAATTAATAAGCCATATTTATTAGTGAGAAAATTTATCATTAAATTATGGATAGTAACATTAAATATAATTAGCATTTAAAACGTTTAATTTTGAATGTTTTTTAAATGAAATTTAAATTTATGATATTATTCATTAAAATTAATTAATTTAACTGTTTTTATTATTTATGTGGATTATTTTTTGTCTTTTGCTGGCGAATTTTTTAAGTAACAAGTTGCAGTAAATTGTATAATTTTGTACTAACCAAAAAAATGCGATATCAACTTTTTTAATGCAGTCATTATATATTTTATTATAATTATTTTATAATCACGCTGTCCACGATTGATGAATACAATAAAACTATAAAAGGGGCATAGCATTTCCCCCTCCTCTTTTGGCTGGTATCAGAAATTTCATGCCTAGTTGTTTTATTTCCTTGTCGGAAATGTATGGAGAAATATAGTGCCACAATTGCATTGCATGAGCCATGAGTGAAGAATGTTACAATCTGTACTGTACTGTATTGTCGGTACAATCTGTATTTATCCATACACGTCAACATATACATCTTTTTTTTTTTTTTTTTTTTTTACAGAACAACATATACAGCTATAACCTTCCCTTTCTTTATTTGTCATTTTAAAAGAATATTTTTTATTATTATTTAGTTTTGTTAAAAATAAGTATGTCATATTTTACTTATTTTTTAAAATTTTCATATATTTCTTATAAATAAGAAAAAAATAATTAAATCTTGAAAAATTGCTAGACTAAATTTAATTAAGACATTGTAAATGTCATTCAATCATATATTATCATAAGTTTGTTGAATTTTATAATAATTACTTTAAATATTATACTTAAGATGATTTTTAACTAATTGACAATATAAAATATAAAATAATAATGTATAAAAATTAAACTCAAAATTTTCCACGAGTAAAATTAGTTGGAGGTATGAAATCCACAAAACATACAACATTATCACTTAAAACATGGTGCTACTTTGCTATCCAATCAAAATGAAATTTAAAATATAATTTGCAAACAGAAATTAATTTCTCTTTAACATCAATTCTTTCAAAATCAATACTACCAAAATCCTAAACAACCACCCTGTGTTGTTTCAACTCCACTGACTTCTGTTACTCTGGTAAATTCTAGATTTTAGCTACTAAAAAAATCATAATTTTCATGTTTTAGTTGCATATACCGCTATATGTGATGAACATTAGTGACACTAGCATTACAGCATGCGTTAATCTTTTTGCAGAGATAATCCATGCAAAGATATGCATCATTTGGTAGCGCTGATATACAGCTTACGTAGAATGGGGAAAACTGACAACAATTTCACCAAAACAGTATTTCATTGCAAAATTTTACATTACAATATACAATTCATCTTACCACCCTAATACCAAGCAAACGAGTATGTTGCTTGCTTTGATTATTGAAATAAGGCACTAACCATACCGTTAAGTACACCATCCAAGTGCTGATCAAGCCAATCATCCACAATCTTGTGCTTCCAAGATCAAGCAAAGGTTCATTTGGTTTGAAACCAAGATTGTTTTGCTATCACTTCCCCAAAAGCCATGGCCATGGACATCCAACTGATCAGGTATAATGGTTGTTCCAAGGTGTGGGGCTGCGACGCTTACAGCTCTTCAAACTCAACGCGATCATGTCTTCAGAGGTAGTACTCAAGCAAACCTTAGCACTGCCACTGCTAGCAATGCGGCAGCTCTGAAGTAAACTTCTCTTAGGTTCTTATCAACCTTTTGAATCATTTCCTCATCTTTCAGTCCTAGCTTTCCTGCATTCTTGTTTATGTTGACAATTGTATCCCTTAGCTTATTAACTGCCCAAGAAAGCCAAACCAGCCCAAATCCAAACCCAGTGTTGAGGAGCTTAGAAGCACAAAAGGGAACCCCCCTTCCACAAGCTAGCTTACAGATCACAGATAGCAGGACAGCAAGGCCAGTACCAGCAATGCCAGCAGAAAATTGTGTGAGGAGCTCAGGAAGTTCAGGGCCAGATTTCTTCAGAGAGAGAATTGCTGTTTTCCGGTGTTGCCTCTTGTCAACCATTAGGGACAGAAGGCTCTCACATGCATGTAAGTAGTTCTTCTTGAAGAGATCCCTCTCTCTGGCTACTTTCTTGTTCTTCTTTTGTGATGGCTTGACTTTGACTTTCTCAGGACTGTTAGCAAAACAAAAGCAACAACATAATATGTTTATTGAGCAAGAAATTAATGTGGCCATTGTATGCTTAGTAGATGAGACTATCCACAAACAGAGAGAGAGAAACAGTCAGCATAAATGAAAGCAATGATGCAGCCCAACTATAGAACATAACTCCTCTATGTCATGATGTTGAAAAATTATATGTATCTATATTTAATATTGCATTAAAAGAAATTTTACAAGAAGATAATTCTCCCTCATCAGATGCCTATTAAAAAAATCAGTTTGTAGATGGTTTATCCAAATAGGCCATAGCATGGGGGAAACAAAATGCATAGCAGTGATGAAAAGCCGTCAGACCAAAGTTGCAATTGTTTTATAGAGAACAGAATGATTATGAACTATTATTTGCATAAAAGTAACCTCCTAGACAAGCATATTTTGCATATCCCAAAGTCAGGAAAGAGGCCAGTTTTCAGGGAAAGCATATTTTGCATACCTCTTTAAAGGAACAGTCAATGTAGAATGAATATCCAATGTGGAGGAAACACTTCTAACTTCTACTTCATTGATACCCATCCTGTCCATAGAGATTTTCAGCAAGTCAGTTGTTTGATGTATAACAAACAAAAATAGATTGTTAAATATGGGGATTTAAAAGTTTATTACTGAAGTATATAATAGCAACATCAAAAGTTTATTGAAAAATAAGTTGAAACAAGGAATCACTATGCACAAACTGTAAAGCGACTGATGTAACTAGTGTAACTTATATTAATTAATTATATGAATTTAATATTTTGTATTTATTGAAGAATTAGAAGACAATTTCATGTGTGCATTTGGAAGAGCTTATTTTAGAGAAATAATTTACTTTTTCTTTTATTAGTTTCCTAAGAGAGCATGTGAAATAAAAAGGATTATTTCTCAAAATTAACAGTTGGCACATGTGCATTTATTAAATTAGTATAAAAAATCAATTTTTTAAAAAAATATACGCTCACACGCATGTGGAGGGAACAAGTGAAGAAGGAAGTTTTTCTTCCCATTGACCAAATTTTAAGCTATCTTAAATGAAAGTATCCCAAACTAATAGCAGTCCCTCCAATACAAGTGTAACAAGAGGTAAGTAATTCCTCAGAGTGACAGAAATATGTACTTCATTTTTATTTGATCATATGGAATACATTAATTACAACAATTAAGTGTTTTTGTTTTTTGTTTTCCAATTAAAATTTGAATTTCACCTTGGTAACCAATGTCAACCATTATGGCATGGATTGTCAGCGTCAAACTCCAATTCTAATTAGAGAACAATATCATAAGTACCTAATGAACTACACCTAAGTTTAGTTCATACATTAACTACGCCAGATATACAAGGTAATCCATTGTCAATTTTGCACATTTATGGATACAATTCTTCAACTAGTTGTCATGAATGCAAAACAACAGAGTCAACAATGTTAAGGCTAAATCATTCAGATCGCAAAGACTCCAGTATCTGCCAATACATTAGAGAAGAAACGCATTTGAAAACATATATTTCCCAAGCTTTTAAATTTGACATGGAAAATCTAATTAAATCTGACTTAATCCATAGATCAACAGTCTTTACACACACAAAAAAATGTTGATTATTCTGTTATATGAAAATGTAATTTTAAGTGACCAAAACAGTTATAATTTCATGTGATCAATTGACTCTTAAACAGCTCCACATATTTATACCTGCTGAAGTGCGGAACAAGCATAGATTGTTTTTCACCCTTACGCAATAAGTATGAGTCAGCAACTACAGAAAGAAGATCTTTCATCTCAATTGCAGCGCCCATAAAAGTGACTTGACCATCTGGATGAACTGTAATCTTTGAACTAAAGGCCGAATCTTGAAAAATATCTAGCAAAAGCTTTGGGATAAAGAATTTGCTTTTTGGGATAAGAGGTGTCAATGGTTGTTGAGGTTCATCAATGCCTGACAATTGCAAATCCATCAAGTCAGACAACAAAGATGTATGTACTCCACTCCCAGCTTCAGCACTCTCAGACATGATACACTGCAAAATTTTATCGTGCTCACTGCATTGTTCAACGATGCCAAGGCCAAAATCTACTGGGCTTGGATATGATTCTGCCACAAAAAATAAGTGAAATTACTTCGTAAGACAGAGCATAAAACACAACACAAGTCATTAAACATTCATCACAGAAGTAAATAAAGGCTCAATAATCAAATCTACCATCTGCTCACCAATTACTTGCATCATTCTAGAAACTAGCAATGCATCATATCTGAGAAAGAAAACCAACCTTCACTGATTAGGTATTCCCATAGTCTTTTTGGTCATTGGATTTAACATTTCACCACTAAATTAACATGTGAAAAATGGTCATTGGATATTTGACCACTAAATTAACAAGTGAAAGAAAGAGGCATAATCAATACATAAGAGACACACAAAAGCTGTTCATAACAGTATAAGTTGAGAGAAATGACACATAATGAAGAAATTATTGTAATTGGGTTCACATTCAATGATCCATGTGGATGGGTTCCAATCCCTCCCTTGACTAGTAGCCTTGTTTAGCAGCCATCTCTTTCCAAGGAGATACATTGTCGCTTAGAGGCTAGCGGAATAGCATCCTTTTTAGGTAGGGTGAAAAAAGTCCTTGGAGGTAAATTCTCTGCTTGCCACTCTTAGATATCAAGTATGTCACTGGCACCTTGATTTCCATTCTTGGAATACCTTGTCCTTACTACCATAGCACTAAAACCACAAATTAATACTGTTCAACCTACAGCAAACTATAGGTTTACATCCACCAACAAAACATAGCAAAAATTCACTATCATCAATGAAAATTACAAGGAGTAATCTCTCAACTCTCAAACCCTGATCCCAATACATCCAAATCCTCACAGTTGCCAAGATTCAGTACAATCTATGATCTAATCTAACTACTAATTACAACATATGTGTTGGTCCATACTGCAGGGAGTGCCTCGAAAATTCCTTGTCTGGTTGCACCGCATGATTGTCTGTCAGATGGGTTCAAGTGTATGCCCAAGACAGCCATACTTATATACAAGCCTTTTGTAACAAAACTGAAAGTGTATTTGCAGGATTATTAGTTATTACATCACTAACAAATAGAACTTAAGTGATGTAGCTAGGAGCTAGACAAATTGGAATCGAGCAACAAATCATGTAACATTGAAGAAATAGTTAACAATCAAATGGCTGGATCAAATACACAACTCAGTGAGCTGCCTGCACACCTTGGACATCAATAAGCATGGGCCTTTGAGTCGACAAGTTCACGCTGACAATCTGATTAGAATTGAACCACTCTTTTTGAGACTTGCTTGACTCCTCAAATGGATTTAGTGGGGATCCATATTTGATAATTTCAGGTTTCAGCACAGGTGAAGGCAATAATGGTTGACAACCCTGTCTTACACAAAAATTCAAGGAAAAAACTGAAGTTAGGTAAGTATAAAATGATAAATTACTCAAACAACCATAATCAATTAAGCATGCTAAACTATCTTGATTTCAGAATTTTAATACAAACATTAATTGTGAAAGAAAAGGTAACAAAGTCAACTCCAAAATCCAGTTGTGCTCCATAGGCCACGCTCCAATTTTAAGGAAACCAATTCATTAATACTAACAAATCGTTGAAATATGGATAATACATTAGAAAACCCCTTTTTCTTATTCAAAATTTGGTAGAACAGCAGCACCCCAATGCTACCAGGTAGGGCGCCAATGGCATGCTGAGCCTGCCAACAAAAACCCACCTAAAAGATTACTGCATAGGCCCGAACCGCAAGCAGTTCTACCCGGTTGCAGCTACTCAATTAGCCCCTAGGTGCCAGGGGATCTCCCTGGCAAGCCTTGCCACCAAACGGGGAAAGTGACCTCAAGGAGATTCAAATACACACCCATGAAAAAAGTGAGAGTTAGTACTGAATCCTTAACCACCTGTGCCAATCCACGTTAGCATCAAAAAAACCTTTGACACCATAAACAAGTTGCTACCACCAAATCATAAACCAGATTTTTACCTTGGTAATGGTGCTGCAGCCAACCATGGCCAGCTCTTGCTGCAAAACAAGTCCCGGAGGGCATCCATGAGAAGCCATCAAACACAGTTTCTGAAGCATTTTTTTTTTTGGGTTGAGAGAAACGAGGGTTTTGGAAACCAAAGTCCCCTTTTTTCGTGGTTCTGTTACTCCCCCATCGACTTATCCCTACCTGGTCCTCAAATCCGAAAGATTTTCCGCGATCTGAATCTTTGGGTGGTGCCAAAAAATTTAAAATATAAAAATAAAAAGTGGTTTTATGTGATCCATTTGTTTAACCCGCAAACTTCCGAAACTGTAGGGATCAACGGCATGGTGGGATGAGAAAATCCAGGTTGTCTTCTTCGCCTTCGACTTGGACTTGTTGGGTGGTTTGTTCCCGTGTGCCCTCGGGCTCACCTACTTTATCATTTCAGATTCATCTCAACCGTTCATTCTTTTTCGCTTGTATATCTGGACCGTTAACATCATGCGATAATTAAGTTGTGAATGACCGTAGTCCACGTGCCATAATTTTACATACCCTACCAGCTCCTGACGGCACACATCCACCATTCGTTTCCTCCAAAAATCTTCCTCGATGGACCCAGCCCTTGTACGCTTCCTCTTTTTTTTTTTTTTTTTCAAGTTGATAGTATTATTTTTAATTGACTTAAATATATTTTTATTTCTTAAATTTGAGTTTTTTTCTTTTAAATTTAAAGTTATTTTTTTTCCTGTAATCCGCATAACGTTCTCTTTAGTCTTTTTTTACGTGATAAGATATTCGTAATTTTTGACTATTTTTTAACACTAAAATTTATTTTTTATTTTATATTTTAAAGTACGATTTCTGACTATTAAAAACTGTCAGAATCAAGTCAATAAAAAAAATTAAAACTCATTAACTGCTTTAAAAGTTAAATGATATATAAAAGGATAAAATAAAATTTTGGTTCCTTATCTACATTTTTTTTTTCAATTTAATCCTTTAAGTTTAAAAAGTTTTACTTCGGCTCCATAAAGTGTTTCTGTTAAACCAAATTGGTTTTTTCTGTTAATTTAGCACACTAACTTTGTCAACTTGAAAACACATGGTAAATTGTGATAGATGTCATGTCAGCCAAAATTTACATAGTTAAAATCAAAATTGGATGAAAAGACCAATTTGATGCAACAGAGATACTATATGGGTTTAATGAACCAAATTGAAACAAAAGTACAAATAAGAGACAATAATTTTATTTATCCCTATTTAAAATTATATTTTTTATTATAATTTTTTTTTTGTTTCTATTTTTTTATTTTCTCTTCCAAATAAAACATTGACATTTCAACAAGCAAATTTGGTGAAGAAGATATTTGGAAAAAATAAGTGAAAAAAATATTTGTTGTAATGTATATATATATATATATATATTTTATAAAATATATTTATTTTTATTATTCTTTTTAAATTTTAAATTTAATTTTTCAAAATAATATAAATTATTACTCCCCACATATAATTTGCCTTGTGCATCGTACATGTACATGGACTAATTAGAGATAAAAACTTTGTATTTTTTTGAGATAACATAAGAGTGACATTCTTTTTAAGAATTATTTTATAGCATTTCATATAAACAGTGAAATACTAATTTTTAAAATTATTGACATTGCTTTCACATCAATGGTATGTTTGCAAATAAGGTTATCATTCATCTTAATCCTCCTAAGAGAGATGTTCATGATTTGTTGAGATGAAAGCCTCTATGATATTCTGCACATTCCAATTACGAGTCTCAAGATCCATAATACCAATCACCACATTTCATGTTTTGCATCTTTTTTTTAGTTTCAATGAATTTTGTTGTCTACAGTACTTAGAATCCATTTATCATACCAATCCTTAATAATTTGCCCATTCTCTAGTCTCCACGTTGTTCCTTCTTATATTAAGTCCCTAGAAGACAATGTGCTTGACCACACATAACTTGGGTTATAAGGCTTTGGTGTTGCCAAAGGATGGCAATTTGGGAAGTACCTAGCCTTCATAACTCTAGTCATAAGTGACTTCTCATCATTTCGCATGTGTCACCACTATTTTGCTAGTAAAGCCTTGTTGAGAGTTGACATCATACATAATCTCATTCTTTATGCTATCTTTGCAAATGATTTGAGATTTCGCAAGTGACGAGGTGGGTGCAGGATTGTTTTGCGTTCTTTTGTTCTGAATGCGAGGATTTGGTTTGTGCAATGTTTTTTTTCGATGCTTGTTGCGGTGGTTTGTTGATGATGCAAGATTTTGTTCGATTGGGTTTATGATGATGATTCTTCTCCCATGCTTTATTTTGTTTGTTTAATTTAGCATTTTTGCTAATAAAAATTTGAGTTTTTCTTTGCCTTTAGTTAAGTTGTTCCTAGATCTGGTTTGGGAAGAACAAAAGTTTCATTTGTGATCTTGTGTTGTGTAGCACTTTCTGACGATTTTCAACTGTCAGAAAATGGCTAAACACATTTTAAATGATTTGTCAAGTAATTATTGACGGCTTTTAGCCGTAAAAAAAATAAACAGTCACAAATATCTTAAAATATTAAAAATTAACTGTCACATCATCAATTGAAAGCACTTCAAAGTAGGGACCAAAAATGAAACGGAAAAAATTAGATTAAAGACCAAGACCATCAAATTTTAGTTTAGGAACTAAAAATAAAAATCTTAAAAAATTCAAGAACTAAAAACTTACTTTTGTCTTTTTTTTTTTTAATTATATAAATAAATATAATAGGATGATAATATAAAAAGATTCCTTAACCAATTTTTTAGCCAACCGTTAAAAAAAAGCTCTAACCAGCGTGCTTTTCCCACTTGGGAAGGGGAAATTGAGGCGCCGCCAACCCTGACTATATTTTACTGTGTCACTCACGCTGTCGTTACTCGTTCGCTTCGCTTCCGAGATTTTGCGTACCGTTGCATTGCGATGCACACGTGTCCAGGAAGCAAAGCGAGTCGGCCAAGGCATCGCTGAAATCCACGCGCAAGGCGCGTCACCGCACCATTACTAGCACTGCTTCCCATTTCAATTGTCGGAAATAAAAAGCCATTTAAAGTCATCATCGTCATCACCATCCATATAATCTCTCTCTCCCTCTTTTTCTCTCAGAATCCAAACCCTAGAAAGAAAATTCCCCATTCCGGCGAAACCCTAGATTTCCTCTCCCAAATCTCTCACACCTTCCCCATTCTCGGGATTCGGCGTCCAGATCGCAGATCCCGTTAATTTTTTCTTTTTCTTTTTCCCATCCGCCGATCGGGTTTGGATTCTGAAGAAGAAAATTCAATTCCGCACAAATTCGAGACATTGCCGCTGTCGTGGCTTGCGTTGCGCATGGGTAAGGTTCTGAGAGAAACCGCGAGGCCGTTCTCGAATTGTTCGTCGGCGTCTTCGTCGTCGGCGCCGCCGGCAACGACGTCGTCAACGTCGGTGACGGACACGGTGAGGGGGTCGCACCGGTTCAAGATCACGGGGTATTCGCTGTCGAAGGGGATTGGGATTGGGAAGTACATAGCGTCGGATATATTCTCGGTGGGAGGGTACGATTGGGCGATCTATTTCTACCCCGATGGGAAGAGCGTGGAGGACAATGCTACGTACGTTTCGCTCTTCATCGCGCTCGCTAGCGAAGGCACCGACGTTAGGGCGCTTTTTGAGTTGACGCTTTTGGATCAGAGTGGGAAGGAGAGGCACAAGGTGCATAGCCATTTTGAGAGGACCCTCGAGAGTGGACCCTACACGTTAAAATACCGTGGTAGCATGTGGTGAGCGAATTGGACATGCTGCGTTTTTTTATTATTATTTTTTAATTTTTCCTTAATTTGAATTTTGTTTTTGATTTACTTGGCTTGGTTCTGATTGTAATATGTTGTTGGGTATTGTGTTTGTCTGAGGAAAATTGGAGAGTGGCCGATGGGATTTTACTTAAATGTGGGAATGATACGTTGAGGGTTCTTAATGTTGTTGGAAAAAGGGGATGGAGGGATTAAAGGAATGGTAATTTTGTTTTATGAAGGGAAGGGGGTTGGGTTTTTGTTCTTTTGGCAGGGGAAGGGTTTGTGTTGTTCATGGAGTATCTTTTCAGAGATTTTTATGTCTTGCAAATATGTCTTGCTAAACTGAAGCTTAGTTATTAATTCTTCAGATTGCTTGTGGGTGGGGGTTGGTTTAGAATCCTCCCCTTAAGTGACATGAAGCGATCATGCCCAGCATGAGAGGTGATAAGAGTTAATCTTGACCACACAACCATACATGGATGGTAAAAAACTCAAACCTAATCTCGATCATTTGTGTAAGATCAGATGGTCAAAATTAGCTCATTTCACTCTCAATACACTTCGGGAGTATATGTGTATGTACATTGAAATTAACTGTCCCCCCCCCCCTCCCAAATGTATATTTGAATATATAGTGATGTTAATGTATGATTTTGGTTTGGCCAAATACTCCTTGATAAGTACATGGAGCTTTTTTTGTGATAAGAAAGCTGAACAGTTTGGTCAAGAGGCTAATTGTTTGAAACTGGGTGTTTCAGGGGTTACAAGCGGTTTTTTAAGAGAACAGCACTAGAGACATCAGATTACCTTAAAGATGATTGCCTTAGTGTTAATTGTAGTGTTGGTGTTGTGAAGTCACACACAGAGGGCCCTAAAATATATAAAATCCCAATTCCGCCTTCTAACATTGGTCAGCAATTTGGGAAGCTACTAGAAAGTGGGAAAGGCAGTGATGTTAGTTTTGAAGTGAACGGAGAAATATTTGCTGCTCATAAATTGGTTCTAGCAGCTCGCTCACCTGTTTTCAGGGCCCAACTTTTCGGTCCGATGAAAGATCAGAATACCCATTGTATAAAAGTTGAAGACATGGAGGCTCCAGTTTTCAAGGTTGAATGCTCTTTGTTCTTTCTTTTTTTGATTTATGCTTGTGATGTGGTTGGAAAATATGTTTTGGTTACTCTTTCTGTCCATGCCCTGATATACACATTGTACTTCATGATTTTTGAAGTTATTTTCCTTGCTTTTCTCCTTATTACCATTGTTAAGCACATTGTTGCAACTGACCTATATTATATGTTGATGTAAAAAGTTAGACCTCTTTTGTTTTGCCAACTTTTTTCTGGCCTTTTCCCTTCATCTATGCCACAAAAAAGAATTGATGCATAGATTGGTACTTTTTTTAGATGGTATTCCATTCCACTGAGAAGTGAGATTTGACAGAAATCATATAACCTTTTTGAAAGAACACACAAAAGTTGGAAAAAAAACAGAGACTTTCTTTATAAATTGACTGCAGCTATGAGTTCCTTTCTCGTTCCGGTTCCTTAGTTGCTTGGTTCCTCTTTGGCAAGTTATTCCGGCTGGTTGTGTATATAATTAGTACTGTAAAGAACTGATACTATATGATAATGTAGTTTTTTGCACTTAGAATGGTAGATTCACATGGCTGTTTGGTTTTGTTCAATGCTTTCTATAATTTATGCTTTGAATTGGGAACTTATTCTTGCAAATCTATTTTATTGAACCAGTTCCATTTTTCTAGGTGCTAAAATTTTGTCAACTTGATTTTGATCTGAGGTTGATAAACATGATAGGATATCTTGCATAATATATTATGTGGTTTATTTCTTTTCCTAACTATGCTGAGAAGATTGATAAGAAATAACAATAGTGGGTGATAGCTTTTCTTTGTTGATTTTTTTTTTTAACTTTCTAATATATATTACGTTAAGAAGAACTGTCGTAGTTGTGATATGTTGAACCTTTTTGAAAGAACACATATATTGAAATATGTTGAACCCTGTGAATCACAATGAGGATAAACCAGGTAACTATTTATTTATATACACACACAACATCTTTTTAATTTAATTTCGTGGTTTCTTGGGCCCCCATTGACTCCATATAGTTCACATGCCATATAGTTCACATGCAGCACTAATGTGTGATGAGATTGTGGTATTGTTTACCTTGACAAATGAAGCTTAACATTATTCTATACCAAAAGTGTGTGCAACTTTGTCTGCTTTGTTATACCATATTTCTCTATTTTGCAGGCATTGCTTCATGTTATATATTGGGACTCACTACCTGACATGCAAGAGCTCACTGGGTTGAACTCAAAATGGGCTACTACCTTGATGGCTCAGCATCTGCTAGCAGCAGCTGATCGGTATGGCTTAGAGAGACTTAGGCTTATGTGTGAAGCAAGTCTCTGTGAAGATGTTGCGATAAACACTGTTGCTACGACTCTGGCCTTGGCAGAACAGCACCATTGTTTCCAACTGAAAGCAGTCTGTCTGAAATTCGTTGCAAGGCCTGAAAATCTCAGAGGTGTGTTCTTGTTCTTTGAACTTTATTTTCATAAACCCGCAGCAAAGAAAAGGTATTAAGGGGTAATTGGGACATTGAAAGGTCGTACACTCTGTTTGGTTAAGAGGAATGGGTGAGAAATAGAGAGAATGTAGAGGAAATAGGTGACAAAGGGGGAATTTCTCGTTTGGTAGGTAGCAAATTGAAAATGACATTTACATAACCAAAAGTAATAGAGTAATAAAAGACTAAACATTGCAAACCTCTTATTAAAAAAAGTGCATTATAGATAATTCATAGTCATGTATACTTTTGATGTCCTAAACTCATATCGACTGAAGTATTTTGTTCCCTTTGTTTCTTCAGCTGTGATGCAAACTGATGGTTTTGAGTACTTGAAGGAAAGTTGCCCATCTGTTTTGACTGAGCTTCTGGAGTATGTGGCTAGATTTACTGAGCATTCGGACTTCTTGTGCAAGCATAGGAATGAAGCAATACTTGATGGCAGCGACATAAATGGAAGGCGGGTGAAGCAAAGGCTATAGTGCTATAGTACGAACACTGACAAGTTCTCTGTACAACCCTCTGCTCCTTGTTGCATTTAAAAATTTCTGAGAGCCATGGAATGAGGGAGATGATAAGCATTTATAGGATTAGTGGCAATTTTTAATTTTCTTAGCTTACTTCATGTCTAGGAGATGTAAATGTAGTTTGTTTTGATGCTGTTGCAGGTCTGTCTGGCGTAGGTTTCTGTGATAACTTTGCTCGTAAAACATTTGTCTTAAAAAAGAAAGTATTGATCACTGCTATGTCTTCTTTTTTTGTCGCTTTCTTTACCTTAGATTTGTGTTTTGGAATTCTACATACTATTCATGTAAGAGGTGATTCCCCCAACAAAGCTGAGGTTTGGGTGAAACACAGATGGCGACGTTTTTGCTTGGAATAGACTTGTGATAAAATGGATGGAGGAACGAGTTTAATAGAAATTGTAGTTTGATAAAATTAAGGGATGTCATTGATAAACGATATACAAGTGACAAACTCAACATTCTATGATTAATGTTTTTATTTTTTTAATTTAAAGTAAAAAATTAAACCTTCAAAATATAGAGTAAAATCTGCCAATTACATCTTTAATAGGCTTAAATATATTTTTAGTCCTCCAAATATAAGAATTCTTTAAATTAAAAGTTATTTTTTTAGTCCATTTCTATATATGTTAATAGTGTGTGTCAAATGAGGAATATTGGATTTGTAATTTGTGACGATTTTTTACTGTTAGAATCAAATTTTGACATAAAAAATTGTCATAAAAATTGCTTATTCAATATTCTTTATTTGGAACTTTTGGAGAGAAGGACTAAAAAAATTATTTCTCAAATTTGAGGGACTAAAAGAAGCAAACTTTAATTTGAGGGAATAAAAAAAATAGATCCCCTAATTTGAGGGACTACAAACATATTTAAGTCCCTTCAATAAAAAAATAAACAGTTTTAGTTGCTAATTTGTTACTGAAATCGATATAAAAATTGATAAATTTCTTTATCCCCATGCTGATTTGACTTTAATTAGGAAAAAGTTCAAATGAAAATATTCTAAGTAATAACAATATTATATCATAAGATTGACATGATAAAATTAAGGGGGTCTAATTTAGTTTGTTGAATATATGCGTGAGTGAGTTGTTGTAAACTCCCTAGTATTTGTTTTCGATTCCCACAAATAAAAAAATTGACATGATAAAAGAAAATATCGTAACTTAAATGTGACAACATTTTTCATTTTGATCCCTGTCTAAAAAATTCTTGCAATTTAATCTTGATAACAAGAAAAACTTTGGTAAAAAAAAAAAAGAAGAAAAACTTACATTTGAATCCAATATGATTTTTCATTGGTGGTAAATCATTGGTAAGTGTTTTTATAAATTTTTATCATGAAGTGTTATTATTAAGTTTTACTGAAACTTGGTACATGTCCTAACAACAAAATAATAAGAAAGCTTCTTCTCTTAAATATTCACAAAAGAAAAAAAGGAATGAATAGCTTGAAAATTTGCAGTTGCTTCTAAAATGATGATAATAATTTGAGTTTAAAGTGTTTTGGTTATTCTGTTAATAAATATGATTGTAACCACACACAATTGTCAAAATTACTTAGTATTTCTTAACCAAAACTTTATTTAATATTTACCAGTATGTTTGTTTACACATGACACACATTCTAAAGTCGTATTTAGTGAAAATCAATAATTTGTTGTTGAATGTTAATTTGGCGTCTCAACAACAACAAAAAGAATATACACTACGAAATAAAATGACTCCATCTTTAATTTTTTTTACTTATTTAAGAAACTATTAAGATATAAGATATGATAATACAAATGCTTAAATAATTTTCATAAAATGCTAAGAATCAGAATAACATATTAAGTCATTTAAAAATTACACAATTTGTTATCTTTGCGTTTACTTGCTTTCACTTCTAATAAATTTATTATTTTGGAAAATTTAAATTGAACGTCAAAATGATGGTTTTCATTTTCTAGATTTCCTATTATAGCATATTTGGATCATTATGTTATAAATTCGCAATATAGATTACTTAGGCGAAGGCCCCTTTTACTAGATTGTGTGTATGCTTTTAAACCCTTTCAGGCAAAACCCCGCTTTCGAGGCAACAGATAGCAATAGCATACCTTCGTTCATCTTCACTTCACGCTCTCAATCCTTCCTTGTCTTAGAG
Source organism: Pueraria montana var. lobata (assembly GCA_026413185.1). NCBI lineage: Eukaryota > Viridiplantae > Streptophyta > Magnoliopsida > Fabales > Fabaceae > Pueraria > Pueraria montana. The sequence goes on along the minus strand of CM048647.1, from coordinate 65,435,220 downwards.
CTAGCTAGTAACTGAGTTCTATGCTCTAATATAGCAATAGTAGTTTAGTTACGTTTACTCACTCTCCCACTTTCATTTCAGAGGAAGAATTTCAATTCTCTTTCATTGGGAATGAACCTTCTCTCTCTAACCTTGCCACTTCCCCTTTATTGTTCATCTCTTTCTGTAACGAGACTTCCCTCATTCCCCTCTTCGTACAAGTTCACATCCGGCGCAGGTTAGTCATTGCCACCACATATTTCATATCATGTTCACTCCCCTTATAAGCTCTCAAAATTGATTATTTCCTTTCTTGTGTTTGTGGCTTTTGCTCACAGTTTTAAGGAGATGTGTCAAAGAGGAAAAGGAAGAGGAGGAGCTTCTAGAAGGGATGCCAAAGGAGTACTATGACGATGTATGTATGCGCCTTTATCTGGGTATTTCATTTTTTGGATAAATAACTAATTTGGTCCTTGAGTGTGACGTGCTGTCACTTTAGTTCCTGAAAATAATAAAATTCAGAAAAGGTCCCAGATATGTCACTCACCTTAGTCCAAAATGTAAAAAGTGTGTGACTTAAGTGATACTTTTAAGGACTAAATTAAGTTTAGGGACTAAAGTAACAACATGGGATTTTGAATTTTCTTACTTTCAGGGACTAACTAACGTGACGGTGCTTCACACTTTCAGGGACTAAAATTGTGGTTTACCCTTCATTTCTTGTTGTGAGATTCTTACTATTTCTCTTCAATTTTACTTGCATTGCTCCGATTGATTAAATATTTGAAGGAAAAAAAAAAAAAATGTTGTTGCTTCATTCAAACTTGACTTCCTGTTTTGTCGGTCAATTAGGCTGTGCTTCTAGTAACAACCTTGGCAGTGGCAGCATATGTTTAGGGAAAATATATCTTCACATCTTTAATGCCTGACGGAATTCTGATTATCATGTTTGTTTTTTGTTGGGTAAAACACTATTTTGGTATCTAAGTGTAAATCACTATCACATTAATCCCTGAAGGGCTGAAACTAAGGAAGTTCAAAATAAGTCTCTAGGATGTCAAATAAGTCCCTAAACTAAACTACTTAATGTTACTTTAGTCTTTAAACATATGTTAATATTATCACGTAAGTCATACGACCTTTTAGATTTTGTACTAAAGTGATTGGTAGATTGCACTTTTAGGATTTTTTTTTTAATTTTTACTTTTAGGGACTAATGTGACAATGTTATATACTTTCAGGGTCTTTTATATTCTTTCAGGGACCGCAATGATGTTTTACCCCTTTTTTGTTTGATAACTATAATATCGAAATGATGAGTGGACGGTTTTTGTCTTGGTTGATGAATATGGAACTATAAAAAGTGTTGTGCTGTGGAATGGTGTGTATCTTGGCTTGTATGTATGCTATCTTGTAAAACCAAAATTGTTGGAAGGTTTTATTTGGGCAGTTTTCATTAACCTTCTCTAGGATAGGAATGGCAAGCCCGGCAACGTGAGAAGACCAAGGAGTTGCATCGGCTACGCAAACAGGAAGAAGAGGAAGAAGAAAGAAAGATCGAAGACTATCGTGAAATTGGCATGCGGTTGAAGGAATACCCAGAAGAAGATGTCATTAAAGCAAGGAAATTGGTTTCAAGCTTTCTCAGAGCTGCTGAAGAAGTAGAAGAGGTAATTTCTTGGTGCAGCAATATACGAAATGTCGTTCAAATAAAAATATGTCCTCGTGAGCTTGTTTGTATTTTCAATTTCTAAATTTACACCCGATTATATCTCAATTTCTCATAAAAATAATCCTGCATGTTGTACAATGGATAAATGTTTAGGGCTCTCCTTGATAAAATGTTGGGTAACCAAGCTGAAGCTTAGAGTGCTTTTTTCTTGACCATATAGGGATCATCTTTCTCTTCTGGTGAGCATCTAGAAACTAATTGTACTGCAATCAGCATATTTGGTTACTAACTATAATATGCAATTCAAGAGAGAAGTGACTTTACAAACTTAAACTGAAGAACACATAGTTGTTCTTATCGTTATAAATTTGTTACCTGGACTAGGAAATTTGACAGGTATAAAAAAAATCTGCATTTTTAACTGAAGGAAATTGTGATATAGTTCACATTAAAAAAATCTAAAGGAAAAACAAGACAAAAGAAAGGAAAGTAATGGTCCATATCATGATAGCCTTCTTAAGATGTTCTTGAATAAAAGTTTCCTCTCATTCAATAATATTCAATGTATAGTGTGTAAGTTGTTATTTTACTGATAACTTGATGGAAACTCTGAGTTCAGGGCAGTTATGACAGTTATGTGTAGAAAATAATTGCTTTAGAAAACAGTTCTGTATTAGAAACTCTAGGATTATGTGTACAAAATAACTGGTTGTATTTAGTTTTATAGTAGAAACTGCAGGATGGCAGTTATGTGTAGAAAATAACTGCTGGTAGTTATGTATTAGGAGTATATATCTGATAGAAGGCTGTGTAATTGGGGAATGTGAAGTTATTTGTAATTTGCGGCAGAGAATACTCTCTGTAGGAGAGATTTGTCTCTGGGACAGCAAGTTTATTGCTGTATTATATGTGATAGGAGACTTTTGTCTCTGGGACAGCAAGTGTATTGCTGTGTTATGTGTGATTCCTGTGTTTAATACTTGTGCATCATTTATGCATAACTAAGAAAATAGTAATATTATAAAGAAGATAATTTAATTCCAGATGGCATAAGCATTTACTTTCTTCCTTTGTCTGGTTTGTATATTTTTTCACGTATATTTGTGTGTGTATTCAGAGATACTGATTGGCCTTTTTTCTGATAGAGAATTGAGGAAGCTGCTGAGAAAGGAGAACTTACTGAACTTGTTTTAATGGTCATATGGAATCGCCTTGATCTTGCTCGGCGTGATGTAAGTTGCTATTTTAGCATCTAAAATATTCTAGGGATACTTGAACATAGGATTTCATTTTGTGATGAAAAAGAAGTAGGCAAGTAGCATATATTTTTTACTCTTTTTCCATGACCTAACTATTAAATGTAAATCTTTCATCACGGAGTTCTTTAGGTAATCATTTGCATTGTGAAAGATTTTAAGTCCCAAATTGTCAAATTTTTGACAGCATAAGATCAACAAAGTGGCGTCTTTGTGAATTAGAACCATAATTACAGACTTAAGTTCAGAGGGAACACCATTTTTATACATAATTTACTAACATTTTGAAAATACTATCAATTTTTGTTAGATTAAAATTATAACTAAAAATTCTACTTTCTTTTTAATTGTGTTTGAATAATATTTACTTCTTCCACATCACAAAAAAAAATTGATTTTATGCAATGAGTGGGGTACTCTTGTAAAAACTGGAAGTTTGTGATACATGTTTATAGTATTTTATTCCTCCTCCTCTCTCTCTATATATCTTTTGGTGAAAATTGAAATTTTGTTATTTTTAATGCTTGGATAAATTGAAATTTTGGAATTGAAAGAGTTTCGGAGAAGCCAAAAAGACGAAGTTGAAACGTCATTATCAAAAAAATTGAAAACATTTTTTTCTTTTTACATTAAAGGTGTGTAGATTCTTTTATGGGGCCCTCTTTAGCCATGGACCCAAGGCGGTTGCCCCCTAACCCCCCTCAGGGCCGGCCCTGATTATGATAATTTGAGTGAATATTATCATAAGTGAATATTAGAGTTAGTTCTGTATCTACTTCTGAAAGAACTTGGTATAATTTTTTTCATCCTCTGGCTCTCATTATCTGGTTTTATACATTATTTTTTCACCTCTTTACAGGAAGAAAAGGATGCCATTAGAAGTCTGGATCTGCTATACAGAAGGGTTGAGGTAACAACTGCCCCTTTTTTGGGACTATTATTATATAGCTGCTCTTTTAATTAGGAGTACCAGCTCTCATTTGAATCAGTGGCCATTCTGCTGTTTTGTGCACCACCATTGAGAAAGGTTTCCTTGCTTTTTGTAGGACCTGGGTGTCAGTTATTCTAATAACTAATGTGATTCTTAAACAATCTTTGTTGAATTTAATGCAAAAGTATATGATTATGCTTTGTATTCGATTTTTTAAAATACATTGGATATTTTAGACCTTTTCCTTTCCATATTATATTCACATAAACTTTCACATTGACTTCTATTTAGAACAAGAGAAGTGTTAGGAACTAAAACACTCTATTCTATTAGTTAAAATTTATTGAAAACTACAAAATCATGAGAGAGGTAAGATGTGGGACTCACAAAATTTTGTAATTTCCAATAAATTTCAACCAAAAGTGTGTATAAAAGAGTGTGTTCCTAGCACTTCTCTTTAGAACAATTCTAGCATATTACTTCCTGCACAGTTTAACTTAACCTTAATTATCCTTTTCAGAGTTTTTACTTCTTTTCTTGTCTAATTTTCTATTCTATATTATAGACTGAGATCTTGAAACTAGAGGCTACCCCTGCGATGAGATTGCTCAATGATCTTTTGATTATGTATGACGGCTATGATTTTGAAGAGTGGCTAAAGAAATGTAAAAAGATCATGATTGATACATTTCCTCGGGAGGATCCATTTAGTATTCTTGTTCCACCAGGATTTGAGTCATTCGACATAGATAAGGTAAGCTGCTCCTATAGATTACAGGGCTTAGACCTTAGTCAAGTGATGTCTTGTAGCTCCTTTAAGTTTGAGTTTCCCCCATCCCTCTCATGATAATAACTGAAGCTGTAATTCCAATATAACTATATGATTGAGTGGATTCTAAGATGAAGTTGGAAGTATCAATACCACTTAGCTGTTAACTGAATTTGTATTTAAATAACCAAATGTTAGTCCACTTTACCATGTTAAAAGTAGGTAGTTTATTCAATTGAAAAATGATTAACAAAAGTATAGTCACAATAACAATTAAAATTAACCATTGATATAAATTGGTTAAGATACATTCAAGTTTATTTGTTTATACACTGATATTAAGTGGTTAAACTTGATTCAAGTTTATTTGTTTATACATACTTTTGGTTAAAACTAAAAGTGAGATGGTGCAGATTCCGTCTAAACTAAATTTTATAAGTTGGAAATCACCTCTGTTTGAATCTCCTAATGAAATTTTGTTTTCAATCTTGTGTGGTATCAGCATCACGGGCCATTGCGACCGTCGCTTGAAGTTGATGATACTCTTTTGAGGGTGGACTTTGTAAGGGAGGTGGATGAATTGCTGCAAGAGGTTCGATCTGAACAGAGTGAAGTACAGGATGAAGCAGGGTTTGATCCTGAATCTGTTGCAAATAGATTGAAACAACAGGAGAAGCAACAAACAATACGCCAAGTAGAAGCTCTGCTAGATTTAGCCATTGGTTTGAAATGGTAACTATTTTGTCCTAGCTTGCATTTTGATTCATATTGCTTGACTCATCCGACAGTACATAGTTGCGAATAGGAATTGGCGTGCACTGCAATTGCAATCCAAATTAGCTTCATTTTATGGTATCTTTTAACCTTCTGAAGTACCTAAAAATATAGTACCAACCAAAAAAAGAAAAACAAGAACATACAAATGTAGGCATGGCAATTTTTGGTGATCTTGTTGTAAAGGTACAGAACTACAGGCGTGTTAGAAATTAAGCTTTTGTTTTTCCATATCATAACCTTAATGTACATTTGGTGATCCCGTACTTCATAAATCAAAGACTACGAAGTTAAATTTTGAATAATATGTAGAACATTAAATTTTATTAAATCACTTTCGTTCACAACATAGTGTTAGAAATTGTTGTTCATAACCTTAACGCACACCAATAAAATAAGAGTTGTCGTCGTTCACAACATAACTTTTCCACAAAGCATAGAGTTAGAAATTGTTGATTCAACCCATCTAGTCAACATTTTTCTTTAGCCTACACTTGAGAGAGTAAAAAGAAGAATTAAGGTATTCCAAGAAAATTTCTTTAAAGTTATTCTCAATCCTCACCCTCAATTTAATCTTAGGCGCAGGCTAAAATGGGGGACCTTATAATGTCCTCCACTGTGGGAAACTAATATGCACCGTTAGATTTTGAAATCAATGTGGGACTACCGTACAACCGTCCACACTAGATTTTTTTTTTTTTAAAAGGGATTTTTTTTTCTGTTTAAGATTTTTTTTTTTAAAAAATGATCATTCTTCTCCGTTGTTGCTTTGTTTCTGCCTCTCTTCCAATTTTTTTGTCCATCATTTTATCTTGATTTTTATTTTTAGTCCCTCATAATTTTTTTTATTATTTTTAGTCTCTCATAAATTGTTCTATTCTATTTTTAGTCCATCATAAATTGTTTTGTTCTATTTTTAGTCCCTAACATTAATTTCAACTGTTAAGTGATGACATAAACTGTGTGTGTGAAAATTTCCTAATTAAGTTTCTAGTGGCTTTTAACGCTGCAAATTTTTTGGTGGTCATAAATGTTTATTTTTGTAACATTTTTTGTGATTTCAGAAAATCTAGTGTTCGAGATTTTGATTTTTGATTTTATTGTTTAACATTTCTGACAGTTTTAGTTTGTCAAAAAATTTGCGGTAGTTAAAAACCACTAGAAACTTTAAACAGAAGAAGAAGGATCCCTTTTTAAAAAAAAAAATCTAGTGTAAACAGTTGTATGGTAGTCCCACATCAATAAGCAACAATGGAGAAGAATGGTCATTTTTAAAAATAAAAAAAACTTAAACAGAAAAAAAAATCCCTTTTTTAAAAAAAAAAAAATCTAGTATGGATGGTTGTAGGTAGTCCACATTGATCTCAAAATCCAACGGTGCATATTAATTTTTCACGATAGGGACATTATAAAGTTCCCCATTTTAGCCTGCGTCTTTAATCTTAATCTAACAGCCCAATTTAATTTCTAGTCACCATTCACGTGACAATTTTCTTCCCTCAAAAGTCAAAAACTTACTGTGCTTCTCTGTCTATCTTCTCCACTCTACACTGCTCATGAAAATCAACCGCTGTCCACCTTCATTGTCAACTGATTTTTTTTTTTTTAAAAAGTAATCATTTCTTTTAAAAAATCAATTATTTTATTTTTAAAAAAACCTAATAATAAACGATCATTTCTTTAAAATAAACTGAAATAAATATGAAAAACTGTAAATGTTGGATATAATGAAAAATCAAGGATTTACTTTCTGTTTTTTCTTTTTTTCCAAAAGAAAGTATAGATATAAAAGTAACATCATTAAAAAAATGAAAAAATAGGTATTAATCAATGTTAAATAAGGATAAGGATATGATTTTCCTTTATTTATTTATTTATTTTTATCAAAGGTATCATTCAATCCCCTTTCATTCACAAATCGAAAAAATAGGTATCAATCAATCATCAATATTAGACTATATAACTCCTTGAAGGCAAATTTTTTTTCATTCAAAAGGTAATAAATTTAACCCCGTTAGTAAGCTTCTTGCTAATTGTTATAAGAAGAAGGCTTTGGTTGATGCACACTAATAACAGTCCTGCACAACATAACTTTTCCACAAAGCAAAGAGTTGGAAATGGTTGATTCAACCCATCTACTCTCCCATCTTAACTCATCTGATTCAATCGTTCATCATCAAGATGATGAACGCAACTTTTCTTCTCTTAGCTCCACAATAGACAAGTGCATAGGAAATCAACTCAACTGGACCCAATTCCTCCAAGCTCTTCTCATCTCCTTTTCTTGGTTCTTTGATGGTCAACAAACGTTCATCACTATCTTCACAGACGCACAACCATCATGGCACTGTATGGATAATCCATGCAACTCAACAACCAACTTGTGCAACCTTCCTAAGGACTCATGGGCCTGGGATGGGCCCATGCAAGCCTCCATCATCTCAGATTTTGGGCTGGAGTGTTCGAGCTCCTTCATCATGGGCCTTCCGGCCTCCATGTTCTTTGCAAGCTGCTTAGTTGGTGGGCTTGTTTTGGCCACTCTGGCTGACTCCTCACTCGGCCGTAACAACATGCTATTCTTTTCATGCCTCATCATGTCCCTCTCTTCCTTCCTTGCCACTTTCTCAACCAACGTTTGGATTTACTCAGCGCTCAAATTCCTTAGTGGATTTGGCCGCGGCACCGTTGAAACTACGACGCTTATGTTAGTTTCTGAACTCGTCGCTAAAGGGTGGCATGGGAAGCTTGGTGTTATGGGTTTCTTCATTTTCAGCATAGGGTTTTTGACCCTCTCACCCTTGGCTTACATAAACCAAGGATTTTCATGAAGAAACCTATATTTATGGACTTCCCTTCCATCTATTATATATTGCGGATTAGCCTACTTTCTTATTCCCGAGTCTCCAAGATGGCTTCTCATAAGGGGCAAGAAAGAAGAAGCTATGAAAATATTGAAAAGCATTACATCAACCACTCATAGTAACTTAAATTTAGCTATATCTCGCTTGTCCCTCGAGGAAGAAGTTTGGAATGTTGATTTGTACTCAGCCCTTAAGATTATGTTGCAAAAGAAACGGTCTTCAAGAAGGATATTAGCGATTACAACCATGGGGTTAGGCATTGGATTGGTTTATTATGGTATGCCATTAGGCCTTGGAGTTTTGTCATTCAACCTTTACTTGAGTGTCGCGTTTAATGCCTTGTCAGAGATTCCATCAACTTTGCTTACCCATGTCCTTTTAGACAAGTTCAATAAGAGAAGTGTCTCACTATCATAAGTGGGATTTCGAGTGTTTTAGCAACCATGGAAGGGACCATAATGACAAGGCTACAAATTGTGTTTGAGTTAATATCCTTCTTCTGTACTTGCACCGCATATGATGTTGTTCTGATATACACCACTAAGTTGTTCCCAACTTGTATTCGCAACTCTGCTTTGTCGTTGGTGAGGCAAGCAGTGGCGTTGGGTGGTGCGTTTGGTCCGGTGTTGGTGGTAGCTGGTAGAGAGCATAGGCTTTTATGCTATGGAGTTTTTGGGTTTGTTATAGCGTGCAGTGGGGTATTTGGAGTGTGTTTGCCGAAGACCAAAGGCAAAGCATTTTGTGATACCATGGATGAAGAAGAAAGCAAACAAGAATTGTTGAGATGATTTTTAATTGGGTTATTATCAAATGCATGAATTGGTCCGGGTTGTATGCCTCCGATTCACGGTCCGACCAGCCTGTCCAGTCTGGATTTTAAAACTATGCTCAGCACTATGTTGTGACGTTGTTGACTAATTTACAAATAATTTACAAATATTATGAAAATTGATTAATTTAAGTGTCCTTATGCTCTGTTTGGTAAAGAAAGAGAGAAATAGAAAAGAGATAATTTGAAAACGGAGAAAGTAGAAATAAAATTAAATGTTAAATTATTTAGTTGAAGAGAAATAAATGAACAATAGAATATTGTAAAGTTATAAAAATATTTTTATGCCCTTATGATTATTTTTTTTTAAAGGAAACCAATATGTATTAAGATAAAACAGGGGCTCTGAAAGCCATAACATCATGGTTTACAAGAGATTGGATTTCGGGTAAAACTTCCTTAATCCAAATAGAATCAAAAGCATCAAAAGCTATCAATCCAAACAGAATCAAAAGCATCAAAAGCTAGTGTAGCAAGACTATGTGCAACTGTGTTACCTACTCTTTTCATGTGTGTTAACAAAGGAAATTGTGAAAAAGACATCATGTCTTTACACTTTTGCAAAATACCAGCAAAATATGTACATTGCTGGGTGTTTCTCTTTTGCCATGCTATTGACAACACTTTACAGTCAGTTTCAAAAACTGTACAGTCCAGGAGAAGATCTTTTGCCATTTAAATGCTCCATCTTAAGGCCAAAGCTTCAGCAATCTACGACTGAAAGTAGGAAGAGTCTAAATGAGTTGCAACAGCCATTATTTCACCTTGATCATTTCGAAAAATCACCCCATACCAATTCCCCTTCCGTATTGAACAAAAGCGTCAAAATTAGCCTTAATCCTTCCTTGTGGAGGGGGTTTCCAGCTGTGGTCTTTCTGAGTGGATGTGGCAGGTTCAGCTTCTTGATAGAAGTGCATTGCAGTTGCTCTTGCCAGCAGTTGAGGAACAATAGTAGCTTTATTTTCAAAGACCAACTGATTTCTGCTATGCCAGATCATGCATAGAATCTCAAAGATCAAAGCTATACTTTCCTTATCAGTAACTTCCAAAATCTGAATCAGCCACTTTGTGAAGGAGTCAGTTTCTTCAATATCAGTTATAATAGCAAGAGTTGAGGCAAACCAGATCCTTTTGACCTGTTCACAAGACCAGGAGGGCATGGCACACAAATTCAACTTTATCTCCACATCTTGGGCAAGTGGGATCAATAACTATTCCCCTCCTCTGTAAATTTTTTCTTACAGGTATAGAATTGTGGCATGCCCTCCAAACAAAATACTTACACTTTGGAAGAGTTTGAGCTTTCCAGATGTTATTCCACAAGTTCCCAGGGACAGAGCTGGATGAGGGGTTGGAATTTGTCATTTCTGCCATAGCCAACTTATATCTTGATCTCACTGAGTAGCACCCATCTCTGCTTAAGTGCCAATATAGCTTATCTAGTGGCCTGCTGAAGCATAAAGGAATAGAGAGAATGTGATTGCGAGCTTCCTCAGGAAAACAGTTAGAAATAGCTAAAGGATCCCACCTTCTAGTATCATAATCAATCAAACTAGACAACATCATATCCAAATCAGAGTCTGAAATTGGGTCCATCCACAACATATTATCCACTGTATTCGGCTGCCACTTGTCCTTCCACACTCTCACCTACTGCCCATTGCCAATCTGCCAAATAAGATCTTTCTCCATAATGGTTTTGACCGACAAAATACTTGACCAAGTAAAGTTGGGGTTATAACTTTTTTCCACATACATAGGGTGTATTATGGGGAAGTATTTGGCCTTAAGCACTCTATTTATGAGATAGTCTTCAAAATGAATGATTCTCCACCACTGTTTAGCTAAGGGCACTTTATTGAAAGCTCCAGTCATGCGAAAGCCGAGCCCTCCAGAAGAATTTAGCTATCATCTTCTCAATTTGACTGCAGATGGCCATAGGGAGTTGGAAACACCTCATAATGTAAGTTGGTATGGCCTGAAACAATAGACCTTTGCTCCCAGAATTCTTCTTCCTGCTTTAGGAGGGCTCAAGAGTTCTCTCCACCACTTTGGTTGAATTAATCACCTGTTCGGTTTGGTTCTGGCCTTGCAGTCTTTGCAATTTCCTCCTCAGCTACTTAATCTTCTTGTGAGTTTGGCCAAAGTTGATGATCCCACAATCTAACAAGTTCAAGCTAGATCTCTCTAAATTTGCTATAGCTAAATCCCCCTTGATCCAGGACCTTTTCAAAACTTCCTCACACCCTTCAAAATCGTTTAACCACACTTTATCAAATTTGTGTACCTTTTTTCCTTCTTTTTTTCTAGACCATGCTTCTCACCCTGTCTACAGAACTGGAGTATGATAGGGTTATGGTCAGACATGAATCTAGCCAGAGGTGAGACATTGAATTCCTTCTAAGACTGCTTCCAACGCTGGTTCGCCAAGACTTGATCTAATCTCTCCTCCATTGTATGGGGAAATTGTCTTTTGTTTGACCAAGTAAAGCGGCAACCTTCAAAGCCCAAATTACCAAGGCCATTATCTTCTAGAAAGTCTCTGAAAAGGCCAATACCTTGGAGATTTGCAGGGCCACCTCCGAGCTTATCTTCTGGGCTTAAGATCTCATTAAAGTCTCCAATGCACAACCACTGCTCCTCTCCTTGGGGTTTCTGTTGTTGTAACAGTTCCCACATCTTATGTTTATACTGGGCTTCTGGGAAGCCATAAACCAAGGTGGTTTTGAAACTTTCCTCCCTATCCACACCATTCACATTGAAAGAAATATGATTCCGGGACCAAGAATTACAGTCAACATCAATATTATTTCTCCAAAGCATGGCCAAGCCCCCCGACCTTTGTCTACTGTTTCCAACATAATCCACTCCAAAACAACACTCTAGCCCTGCCATACCCTTCAAATAACGTAATTCCACAATCTTTTTTTTTTGTTTCCATAAGCAAAACAATATCGGGCATTTTAGTAGTGAGGAGCTTTCTCAAAGCTCTTACTGCTCGTGGGTTCCCAAGCCCACGGCAGTTCCAGCTTAATATTTTCATTGTGGTCGGCGAGGCTGGGTGCCAGCCTCCACCGTTGTATCAATAGAGAATTTCTTCTGAATCCTCTGTTCTTCAATCTCCATAGCTTCACTTCCGTCCTCCTCTCTGTTTCCCCTTTTTTCTCCTGTGACTGTTGTTTTATCCTCTAGGTTGGTTCCCTCCCTTGCTGCTATTTTCCATTTCTTACCTTCTTCGTGCTTTCCTTCCTGAGTGGGGTTTGGGCTTTCATCTCCTGACCCAGATATCTGTGTTGTCTGATGTCTTGATGGGCACTCTCTACGGCTTGGCTTCTTGGTGACTCATGTTGTAGTTCAGCTTCACCTCCATTGGAGGGTAGTTTTGGTTTGGAGGGTTTTGCCAGTTGAATTGTGGGGTGGTCATCCTACTTTCCTTCTTCAACCATCTTTTGTACATCTTTAGCAATATGACAACTTTCAAAAACCTGGGCCACTTCTGTAATAGTGATCGAAGGTGATTCATCTCTTTTCCCCCTTCAAAACTTGGTTGTTGCTCCTTCCCTTTACCATTGCTTGTTTTTTGGGCTTCATCCTTATCTCCTTCAAGGAAAAGTTTCTGCCTTGCTTTGCCATAAGACACCTCTTGTTTCCTTCTTGCCACCACACTTGGCTTAATTGGGGACGCACGTAGCCTGACCCCACATTGTAGACCTTCAGTGTCTTCCTCTTCACAGTCATCGTCTCTCTTGTCGCAATCTCTTATAATATGGTCAAGGTAGCCGCAGAGAAAGCAGAGATTGCCTAGTCTCTCATACTTCAAAAACACCCTTCTGGCCTCTTTTTCCCCAGCTTGTAGCATTATGCCTCTTCTAAGGGGTTTAGTTATATCAATCAGCACGCTCAATCTGAGGTATAAGCCCTTTCTGCTCTCTTCTCCTTCATCCCACATAATGAACTTCCCAATGGACTCCCCAATTCTCCTGGCCATCTCCTTCGTCCGATAAACCAGAGGTAACTCATGGACTTGGATCCAAAATAAACTGTGCTTTAGACTAACCTCCTTGGGATTGACATCCTTCTTTAGATCTTGCTGGACCACCAGTTTCCTATCAAAGCTCCACGGGCATCCTTTGATAATTTGCTCTTTGTCGTTCCTATCCAAGAATCTGAAGGTAAAGAGGTTCTTTCTTGCTTCTCTGATCTCAACGCCCTTTCTGACCTTCCAAACTTGTGCCATGGTAGTCATAAAAGCTTTGCTGTTGAAAGACCCCTGAGTCAGGACCTTACCAACCAGCCAAGCCTCTGTATTATGCTCATCTTCCTCACCTTGACCTTCCGTAGGAATCTCAAGGATCTGCTCCTCTTCTTCGGTAAAGTCGATTTTGTCCCAATGCTCCATGGGGAGGTATTGATATGCAATAGGATGCTGACAGAGAAGGTAGAGACCTTGAAAGGCCAAGAGTTAAAAGCCTTGGGGTGGAAACCCTCACGGCGCTAAAGCTAGTGTTTACCCTAAACTCTGGTGGCACAGTGTTTAGGAAAAAACCCTAGCACAGCGAACCGAAGGGACTCGTCAAAATATGCCCTTATGATTATTGAATTGCAAGATCACCAACAAAAAAGACAAAATGATACAAAAGTCATGGTACCTATAGTCTGGATTCTCTAACATAGTAGGTGACAAAAACTTTTTCAGTGGGACCACTACTTCAAATTTATTTCTCTTGTCAATCTACTGTAACAAACATGGTGCCTTTTATTCGTCTGCATCTATCCATTTGATTTCGTCGTTGCCAAACTGAGGCTAAATTATACATATGATTCCCTTTAAACCTAAGTCCTCTTTTTTTCAAACATGTGTTATGTTAGGTCATTTTATTCATTCATAAATGAATTTTTGGAAGGAAATCGAGAAGATTGAAGTAGTGAAGGATTGGCTCCATGGAAGGTAAGTGAAGCCTACCTATTCATGTAGAACCTAGACAGTGCATGATGGCAAGTTTTCCGAGTAAACAAAGTTATGAATAGAAATGAATTTATGGTTTTTTTTTTAAAGGCATGAATAATTATGGGTTTACTTGGATTAATTTCTCTATAATTACTTATAGAAAAAAAAAACTTTTACATAAGTAAAAATCAATTTATAGCAAGTCGATCATATTAGTTTCTCCAAAAATTTATTTTTAATTTATGCATAAGTTAATTTTAATTTATAAAGATTTTTTTTTCATTTTTCATTTTTTTTCAACACGTGTTTAAGAAAAAGTTGATCTAAATATACTTTATGTGGTGCTAGCTAAGAAATAGTTGGAAATCATGATGACATGTGTATGATACATGTATTGTGATTAGTACGTCTTGGCAAATGAAGCTGTCTCATAAATGTTATGTATTTTATCGTGACATGATTAGAAATTTACTGCTATGAGGGTTAATCCCCCGTGACTAATTAAATTTTGTTAGAAATTTCTTTTGCAATCGAATGATGCGAATTGAGGTTATGGTGTGAAAATGACGATGACAATATCGCGTGATAAGAGATGAATAGTCCATAAATTTCCATAATTGAAATATGAGATCCAACGCATATATTAATTACGATATTATTATTATTATTATTATTATTATTATTATTATTATTATTATCATTGGTGAGATGGAATCAAACTTAGATACCATAAAATTTACAAATAATACACACTACTCACTTAACTACTAATAAATTGACACTACTTTCAACCAAAAACCTGAAGGCATTAGATTTGTGAATTTTTTTAATTATATGTTGCTCAACTTACTCATTTCTATCTAATATGAGACTCCTTTACTTTTACACTTGAACTCTAACTTATGTAATGTTTTTTTTTATTTAAAAAAAGCTAAGAATTTATAGAATCACATATATTGAGCACAAGTGGTGCCCAAATCAATAAAGAAGTACATCAAACCAATCACCAAATGCTTTATGGATTCATCACCCCACCCATCATACAACTTTTAGCCCAAACTTTACAAACCAAATATGTATAATTATAGTAACTCTGTAAGCTTAAAAACCCATATCTCAATTTAACACCAAAGCATCCCAATGAAGCATAGATTGCCCCCACACAGTCAACATAATACTAGTGGTCCTTAAACTCAACAACTTTTGTTAACAACCAAGCAAACACAAAACACATTAAAAATGACTAGCTCATCCAATATCTTAATCTGGACTACCATGTTACTAATTGCACTCCAAATTGCAACACCAACACCCCAATGAATACCTACTGCAATCCTCGCATGATCTCTATCAAATACATGATCAGAGTTCATTATATCAGCGTGAAAATGGATATAATAGATGTGATAAATAATGTGATAAAAAATAAAATGGAAGAAAAAGTAGATTTACCAATATAATAACCCAATTAAAAATCATCTCAACAATTCTTGTTTGCTTTCTTCTTCATCCATGGTATCACAAAATGCTTTGCCTTTGGTCTCTGGCAAACATACACCAAATATCCCACTGCACCTTATTACCAACCCAAAAACCCCATAGCATAAAAACCTATGCTTTCTCCCAGCTGCCACCAACACCGGATTAAATGCGCCACCCAACGCCATGCTTGCCTCACCAATGACAATGCAGAGTTATGTATGCTAGTTGGGAACAACTCGGTGGTGTATATCAGGACAACATCACACATGGTGGAAGCACAAGAGAATGATATCAACTCAAACACAATTTGCAGCCTTGTCATTATGGTCCCTTCCATGGTTGCTAAAACACTCAAAACCCCACTTATGATAGTGAGAATGAAGATCACACTTCTCCTATTGAACTTGTCTAGAAGGACATAGGTAAGCAAAGTGGATGGAATCTCCGACAATGCATTAAACGTGACACTCAGGTAAAGGTTGAAAGACAAATTTTCAAGGCTTAGTGGCATACCATAATAAACCAATCCAATACCTAACCCCATGGCCTTAATTGCCAATATCCTTCTTGAAGACCATTTCTTTTGCAACATAATCTTGGTGGTTGAGTACAAATCAACATTCCAAACTTCTTCCTCGAGGGATAAGGTAGACACAACAAAATTTAAGCTACTATGAGTAATTGATGTATTAATGTTTTTTAATATTTCCATAGCTTCTTCTTTCTTGCCCCTTACGAGAAGCCATCTTGGAGACTCGAGAACAAAAAAATATACTAATCCGCATTATAAAATAGATGGAAGAGAAGTCCATAGATATAGGTTTCTCCATGAAAATTCTCGGTTTATGTAAGCCAAGGGTGAGAGGGTCAAAAACCCTATACTGAAAAAGAAGAAACCCATAACACCAAGCTTCGCACGCCACCCTTTAGTGACAAGTTCAGAAACCAATACAAGTGCCGCAGTTCCAACGGTGCCACGGCCAAATCCACTGAAGAATTTGAGCGCTGAGTAAATCCAAACATTGATTGAGAAGGTGGCAAGGAAGGAAGAGATGGACATGATGAGGCATGAAAAGAATAGCATGTTCTTGCGACCGAGTGAGGAGTCAGCTAGAGTGGTCAAAACAAACCCACCAACTAAGCAGCCCGCGAAGAACATGGAGGCAGGAAGGCCCATTATGATCGAACACTCTAGCCCAAATTATGAGATTATGGAGGCTTGCGTGGGCCCATCCTAGGCCCATGAGTCCTTGGGAAGGTTGCACAAGTTGGTTGTTGAGTTGCATGGATTGTCCGTGCAGTGCTGTGATGGTTGTGCGTCTGTGAAGATAGTGATGAATGTTTGTTGACCATCAAAGAACCAAGAAAAGGAGATGAGAAGAGCTTGGAGGAATTGGGTCCAGTTGAGTTGATATCCTATGCACTTGTCTATTATGGAGCTAAGAGACGAACGATTGTGTTCATCATAATCTTGGTGATGAACGATTGGATCAGATGAGTTAGGGTGGGAGAGTAGATGGGTTGAATCAACCATTTCCAACTCTTTGCTTTGTGGAAAAGTTATGTTGTGTGGGACTCTTATTAGTGTGCATTAACCAAAGCCTTCTTATAACAATTAGCAAGAACCCGGGGGTTAAATTTATTACCGTGTGAGTGAAAAAAACTCTGCCTTAAATTAAGGAATTATATAGTCTAATATAGATTATTGAAGGGTACCTATTTTTTTTTGGTAGGTGAACGAAAGGGGATTGAAGGATGCCTTTGATACTATAAAAGGACTAACAATGATCAAGTGGGGTTCTGATTCCATTTCCTGCACTTTGCCCTTTAGAACACGATAATCACGTAATGAAGTTACTTTTATATCTATACTTTCTTTGAAAAAGAACAAAAAGTATATCCTTGATAATCCTTTCATATCAAACATTTACAGTTTTTCATATTTTGTTCAGTTTATTATAAAGAAATGATAGTTTATTATTAGTTTTTTTTTTAAAAAATAAATCATTTGATTTTTAAAAGAAATTATTAGTTTTTTTAAAATTAGTTGACAGAGAGTGGACACCGGTTGATTTTCATGAGCAAAGCGGAGAAGGTAGACAAAGAAGCCTGGTAAGTTTTTAGGAAGAAAATTGTCACGTACGTGAATGGTGACTGAAATTGAATTGGGTCGTTAGATTAAGATTAAATGGAAGGCAGATTGAGAATAACTTTAAAAAGAGTTACTAACTTTTTGTTTTTTTGATGCATAAAGAGTTACTAACTTTTTTTTTGAAGAGAAAGAGTTACTAACTTGATCCTTCATTTCTTTCTCTCTTTATATATAGTTAAAGTCTTAAATCTTGGGTTATTACATACTAAAGTTGGTTTAGTAGTTAGGTGTTAGGATATATTGTATGAGGTCCTAAATTTAAATCTCATTATCGTTGTATACTAAAAAAACCTTGAAGAATTATTTTATGTTTATTTTTTGTGTGTTTTCATACTAAAGTAAATGAAATGCTCGACACTTTATTTTATGTTTACTTTTTTGTGAGATAATGAATGAATTATATGCCTTTAAAGGAAAAGTGCAGTGCACTATCATTGATTCATAGAAGTGACAAAACATTCTATGTTAAACTGAGCGTACGTTTGATTGATAAATAATTCTAGTCTAGTTTAAGTTAATTACAAAAACTATCTAATATATTTTTTAATGAAAAAATTATTATCGTCCACACCCAATTTAAGAAGGAAGTAGAGAGAAATAGAAATAAAAAAAAAAGAAAGTAAGTGAGAAATAATATGATAAGAATTAAAAAAAAGCTTAAATATGTTTTTAGTTCCTATAATATACTTGTTTTATGCTTTTAGTCCCCATAATTTTTTTTTATGGTTTTGATCCATGTAAAATTTTATTTTATAGTTTTAATCTTTGACACTATTTATTGATGACTATCAGCAATCTATTGGAGAATACACTTGACATTTCTTAAATAATAGGGACTAAAATAAATATATTTTAATATAAGAGGGACTAATATCAAAATTTTGCAATTTTATAAGGATTAATTTTTTTTTAAAGAGACTAAAAGCATAAAATGAGTATATTATATAGACCAAAACGATAATTTTTTATAGGAACTAAAACCATAAAACAAGTATATTATAGGGAATAAAAGCATTATTAAGCCTAAAAAAATTAGTATAAATGAGAAAAAAGAGAGAATAAATCTATATTTATAATTTATCTTTTCTTTATATATGTAACATATCAACAAATTAGCAATGGGTCGTCATCTTGATGTTGGAGGAATGGGTCGGATGAGTTAGGGTGGGAAAGTAAATGGTTTGAATCAATCATTTTCAACTCTATGCTTTGAGCAAAAGTTATGCTGTGTAGGACTCTTATTTGGTGTGCATCAACCAAACTACCAAGGCCTTCTTATAGCCATTAGAAAGAAGCTTCTTAACGGGGGTTAAATTTGTTACACTACGAATGAAAAAAAGCTCTGTGCCTAATTCACGGAATTATAGTAATTGATGATTAAAGAATACCTTTAATTAAAAGAATCATATCCTTATCTTTACAATGAATAAGTGGGGTTCTGATTCAATGCCATGCACTTGCTTTTTAAAACACAATCATCATGTAATGTTATGTCATACTTTCTTTGGAAAAAAGAGAGAGCGAGAGAGTAAATCCTTGATTAACAGAATTAGATAGCCCCCCCTAGACATGCATGGGTTTTTTTATTTTATTTTATTTTATTTTTATCAGCCAAATAAAGATTTTATTAGAAATAAACATTGGGTACCAGGAATACCCATAAACAAAGCATCACAGAAGGATTTTCAACATACAACAAAGAGACCTATAACATATGTTTCAACCCCCTCCACTTCACAAAAACAGTACCAACACCTGTCCATAATCATCTTACCCTCCACATAGCGGTGCTGTATATAATATAGCCAATCTGCCAACATCAAAATACAGCAGAGAAATAACACTACAAAAAGATAAAAGACCACAGAGATATGCATCAGAATTAGGCCCGTAGCAAACATATATACAAAGCTGAAAAACAGTTCTCTAAATGCATAACATAGGTTGCTTGTAGCAGATGCTCTGGATAACCTTCCTTAGGGTGTAATTTTCTTAGTGTTGTTTCTTTCTCATGCTTTAGCAAAAATAAATCCTTGGTTTTTCATTATATATCCAACATTTACAGTTTTTCATGTTTAGTTCAGTTTTTTTTTTTAAATAATAGTTTATTATTAGTTTTTTAAAAGAATAATTGATTATTTCTTTAAAAATAAATGCAACCCAACATGTATAATTGAATATCGTTTTAAATATATAACTATAAATATTGTATATTTTTAAAATCTGTAAATTATCTCATATAAAGAAAACGAAAATTGGTTATACTATAATTAGAGAGAGATATTACTATTTAAAGGTGCTTTAAAAATCTTTTAACTTGTTAATGAAATAATATATTTTAGTATTAATTAAATTTGTATTTGATAAATGGACCATTAAAAGTAGGCTAAATCACTAATTTGGTTACTCTATTATTAAAAAGGAACACTCTTAAAAAGGAACACTCCTGATGCTTGAGTAGCTGTACAACTAGTTATTGCACTTTTTTTTTTACAGAAACAGAATCAAAGCATTTCATTCATGATAGTTTGATAAATACAAGAAGGGATATAATGAAAAACTTTGAGCCTAGCGTGATCTGTTGCTCCCCTCGCAAGTATGAGTTTAATTTCCGGTTGCACCAGCTGAGAAGGATTTTAAAACACTACTTTTAAAAAAAAAAAAAATTAAATAAGAGAATGGTGCAAAGAGGAAAAAAGACTGTGTAAATAAAGGGGCCTTTACCATTTCAAGCACATCCCGTCCAATGGGGAATTACTTCCTGTACCCCCTTTTTCTTCCTGCACCCCAAATGTTTTAAAATTCCTATATTATCCTCCCTTTATTCAATATTGGTCATTCTGAAAGTGTATAGATATTTCGGAATACTTATTTCAGAATAGGTTTCTGGATTACCTATACACTTTTGGAATAACTATTCCAGAATATGATTTTCGTATTCTGGAATAGCTATTTCAGAAGTGTATAGGTATCATATTTCGGAATAGCTATTTTGAAATAGGGTGGTGAACATTGTTCCCTTTTCACTTTTCTATTTACCCTAATCTAAGTGAACCTTGCGTCGCCCACACATTTGCTAAGCTTGCATCGCTGACCAAACCTCCTCTCTGCTTGCACCATCACCGCTCTTAACACCAAACCCATCATCCTAATCCGCGCCGCCACCACATCAACCCAACCTTGTGTCTCCATATCTTTCCGCGACGCCCACCCCATCCTTCATGTCTTTGTGTCGCTCTGCCACCAATCTTAGTGTCATCGTCTTCTACCTAGCACTGCCACCACCAAGTGAAAGGCCATAAGACACGATGTGATGCGATGGCGTTGTTGGGTGGTTGGCTTCGCATCTTCAACCTTCACGTCTTCCAATTGTGTTAGGTGGTTGCGATGGTGGTGTTTGGGTGTTATTAGGTGGTTGGGTGGAGGTGTTATGGGGGTTTGATGACTAGGGTTTGCTTGGGAGATGCAGGGTGCCTAGTGAGGGGTCTTTGTGTCCGATTGGGTTTTTTGGGGTACAGGAAGCAAAAAAGGGCTGCAGGAAGTAATAGTCCGTCCAATGTAATTGAAAGTTCACAAAGCCCAAGAAGGCCCAAAGTGAGGGAGAAACAGGCCGTGGCATGGAATATTTTGGAATGCTGAAGTCACGTGCACGGAAGTATATCTAAAATTAATGATCACAGAGCATATCTCATATTGACATCTCATTATTACCAATTTTCGACACTCAATCAACACGGAGCGCACGTTAGCCCACTTCACCCACACCCAGAAGCCCACACTCCGTATCTAGCTTCCACCTAACCAACTCATTTCTCTGTGAAAACAAAACCAAACAAAACCACTTGCGTCCCCAAAATCCCTTCTAACTCTTCTTTCTCTCTCTCTCAATTAGGGTTTGCGTTTTCACACTCTCTCCGAGTCCGACACCCCCCCCTCTCTCTCTCTGCTTCTCCTCGATCCCTCTCGTTTCAATGCCTGCCAAATCCGTCAGCAAATTCCAAACAGTGCCAAACCGTTCCTTTATCGAGCGAATTCGGCATTCGATTCAGTTCATATCACTTCTTCCCCTCATTTGACTATAGGGTTCCTCCCATGGCGCCTAGCCGCAGAAAGGGCGTCAGTAAGGCGGCGGCGGCGGCCGCCGCTTGCCGCCAGTTTCAAGTCGGCGATCTTGTACTTGCCAAAGTAAAGGGGTTCCCTGCATGGCCTGCCACGGTATGTGCCTCTTTCTATTTTATAAATTATTGTGAAATTTGTGTTTTTCTTTTGGTTGTGGTGTTTAAATTGTGCTTTTGATGTGTATCTTGGTTGCATGTTGGGTAGGGTTTAGAATTCTTGGTTTAGAGTGACAATTTTCTGGGATGGTTGTGGATCCGTACTTGAATTTCGTGCCTTTTGTGTCTTTCTTGGATGATGGTTCTGGAAAGATGGATATCCTGGCTTCCTGACCATAAAGACTTAAACTTGCTTCGTACAAGCTTCTTGACTTGACTTGCTCCGATGAGTATGCTGTAGATGTATTCAGTGCATAACTGGAATGGGTTCGGCAGGTTTTCAGAATTTAATTGTGAATTCTTAATTCTGTATTACTTCTGATGGAGAAGGCAACTCTTTATTTCCTTGGTAGCGGGGGGGGGGGGGGGGGGGGATAGAAACTGGTAACCATAGGCATATCTGAAACCATCTGGAGCTTTGACTTTCCTCTCTCTCCTCCTCACAAGAAAAAAACTGTTGAATAGTTTGTGTGGCTATAGCTCTGTTTGGTGCATAATTAATTTTGGTGCATAATTAAAATTTAAGGGAAAAAAATCTTTTTATGCCATTTTCTTTTTTCATTGGGTTTGAATGAGGTGATTTTTATGCCATTTTCACCTTTTTTTTTTTCCTTTTTTCATTTGTCACGTTTATATAGAATCTGAATGAAGTCACTGTTCCTGAGACTAAAGATCTCCTGTCTGCAACCCAGTCTCCTTACAATGGAAGGATAACAGAGGGATCTTGACGGGCCCTGTTTTGTTGTTGAGAAATTCTGGCAGAGGAAGAGAAACAGCGAAAATGGAGAAGTGAGGATTTAAAGTGAGATATACATATCTGTGAGAGATGTAAGCAAGAGTGTGAGGGAGGAGAGGGGTGAGACTTAATGTTACCCCCTGTCAGGATTAGTGTTAGTTTTACACATAAATTAAGAAAAGAACTTACTCCCATAAGATTTCTTCTCTTTTTTCACTCTAATGAAACATACTTTTTCCCCATTAAAATATACTCCCTTAAATTTCACCCCTTGTTACCCTCTGATCAAATACACCCTAAATCCCAATGTAAGAAAAATGGGCCTTAGGTTATAAAAATGTGTTTCTTTATGTTTGTTCCCCTTCTTGTTTGTAGTAGTTAACTAGTTATTTCATGACTTATCAAGTTCTTTGCTGGTGGCAGGTAAGTGAGCCGGAGAAGTGGGGTTACTCCACTGATTGGAAGAAAGTGCATGTTCACTTCTTTGGAACCCAACAAATGTAAGTATTCAAAGCACTGTTTCATTTGATTGCTTGAATGCTGGTAGTATGCTTGTTGTGGCGATTGATTTGTATAGCATAGCACAACTTTAGAAATCAAGTATACATGTTCAAATTTCATAATCAAGGTAATTGAAACTTGGCTCTTGATTGGTGGTGCTTGGTATAGGAAAGGATGGATAAGATAAGAGGACAGAATAATATGCTATGTTTGGTGCACACTGCACACCAAATAATCTAATAGATAGTAATACAAATTGTATGCAAATGACAAAATTATCCTTATGAAAAGTGATGGTTGCGGCAGTGATCAACAATAGTGGTGGCAATGACAATAGTTGCAGCAATGGTGGTGATGGCAATAACAATGGTGGTAACTGTAGTGATGCTAGCGGTGATAGTGGTGGTGGTAGTAATGGTATGTGATGGTAGTGTAGTGGTGGTAGGAGTGGTGATAATCACAAGAGGTTGTGGTGGTAGTTATTGTGATGTGTGCAGACAGTGGCACTATTAGTCTATTAGCAATGGTGAACGGTAGCAATGGTAATGGTAGTGTGGTGGCAATGGTGAATGTAGTGGTGGTAGTGGCGACAGGGGTTGTAGCACTAGTGGCAAATGGCAATGATGGTGATGGTTGCAGCCACAACAACAATTATGGTAGTGTTGGTGGTGGCGGAATAAAGAAGTTGTTAAGCGTGGGGTGAGGGAAAGGGGTAGATTTTCTCTCTCCTATCCTATTTGTTCTTAACCTAGCTCCTGTTGCCGTAACTTTTGGACTATGATTAGGATGTGATAATCAAACAGGATAAACTTATCGTATTCTACAGCTCACCATATAATTGATTAAAATATGATATGATAGCTGATCCCATCCTATCATCTTTATCGTAACCACCAAATGAGTGATATCTCAATGAGTGATATTTTCCGGATAGTTGTTAATTAATAATTTCCCTTCATTACCAACATTGTTCCCCAGAACTAGGCAGGTGTTATATATTGTGGTATTTATATCTAACTCTAACTTCCTTTCTTTTGTCCGCTATTGGACTATTTGAGAGTACATTGTTGATTTCAATATTGTTTTAGGAAGGTAAAAGCGGATGATTTACAATCATCATAGGCCACTTATGAGAATAACGCTATTGAGATGTTTGCTTTCAGCTTGCTTGATGTTATATGGCATGTGTATATTTTGGTTGAATTCATACTTTAGATGATTATGAACTGTGATATATATTTTCTGTAATTTGAGTTAATTATGATTTCAACCAAATTATCAACAACGACATGTTCTGGTTATGAGAGTTGGTGCAAGACTAGAGTTGCAAATATTACTAGGACATGGTATTTATATACATGTGTGATTTCTTCAATCTCCATCTTAGCTTATTAACTGTTGCTGTATTTATATGCATTAAAGGGATAAAATATGAAGGTTAAGGGAGTTCTTATCTCAGTTATTCGTCTTTGTTAGGTGTTTATTTGTTATTTCCAAAAAGATGGGCATTCACTGCACCACAAGCCCCAGCCAACCTTTGGTTTGCAATATTGACATAGCTTCATCCTTATTTCCTCTAGTTATTTGACTTTTAATGATGAACATGTCATAAGTTTTGAGTAATTTGAATTTTTAGTATCAGTTATGTGTGTTACAAATTCATGAAGTTTATATATGATGTCTGCTATCTTTGATGTGACTTTGCCTTCCGCTATGCTACACTAATTTATTTTGGGTGGCTGCACTAAATTGCTTTCTGCCATTACCCACCTTGGTCTAACCCCTGCTATTAGGTCATAGAAAATTTACTACTCTTGGATACTTGGGGTTCATATGATTAAATGACAACCATAGTAGTCAATTGCGTGTGATCGTGGAGTAAGCATAGCGTCCCCTTGCCGCTCCTAAGTCACTTGTTGCGCAGCGCCTGGCTCTCGGTGCTGTCATGGCGCCATTCGTGGGATAAATAGTGAAAAATCGTGATGATTTGCAGGCTTTGCGGCCGCTCCTCCGTTTCCGTGGTTGTCGAACAAGGCTCTGCTGTGACCTTTGCCGTTGCCGGACAAGGCTCTGCGACCTTTGTCTTGCCGCTGTCGATCTCCCACTCTTCGAGGGGTGGTTGCTCTGCCCCGCTATCTGCTATTGACTACTATGATGACAACCATATTAGGGGCTTGACATATATGATAATTTTTTTGGACTGCATAATGTTTTCATACCAAATTTGATGTGACGTAGCCTGAGTTGTAAATAATGCCAAATAGTGGCACTATCACTGGGGAGTGTTACATTATGGACATATGCCAGTGTGCCACTCCTGGGCTCCAATCGTTATCTTATTACTATTTGTGCCATGGTCGTTTTTAATTGTGAACATATGGCTGTGATGCTTCTGCTGAGCATGGTTATAGAAATTGTTTGATTTGCAACTTGAATCATGCGAATTGATGTGCCTCACTGACCAATGATACAAACCAAATGGTGAATTGAAGCATGGCCAGAATCTTCACCTGAATTGCCAGACTTATGCAAATCAAATGGAATATTGTTATTCCATTGAGGGAAGTGATTATGAGAAGCTGCATCTGCAGCTGCTATGCTGGTCACACAGTTGAGTGAAGATGTGGCTCGAAATAAAAAAGTCTTTATTTGAACCTTTTGTTTTAAACCAAAAAAGGCCAAAGTGAAAATGATGGGTTTTTATATTTTTTGAAATTCAGCATGTCTACAATGCCATTGTTCTTTCTTTTTCTAGTTGTCAATTTTATATCTTGCTTTCAGTTACCCCTAGAATAGAAATCTGGATTTGATTAGAAATGGGAATCTAATAAAAAAAGGAATGTGAATTTGATTAGAAAATAAAACCAAATTTCATTCATTTATTATATTTAAAAATAGGAAATTGAGTTGGTTAAAAAATAAAATAAAACTCATATCTATTTATTATATAATAATAGAATACATATTAGGAAGTGTTTCTTATTGACTTACCAAATTTGATGGGATATTTAAAGTTATTTTCATTATATTTCTGTATCCTATGATTCAATATGATTTTCAATTCATGATTAAAAAATTAGCCCTGGTAATTCATGGTTGGAACTGTGATTCAATAACCTTGCTGCACAGATTAAAGTATGTTTTTTTCCCATCAACTGCAGCTTCTGTTATTTCTTGCACAAAATCATCGCACACTTAGAGCCAAGAGGATATCGCAGCTCTGTCCCCATAAAACCATGGCATGTGTTTCTGTTGCTCTGTGTAAGCAAGTTCCCAGCCTTTATGCAGTGCTTGGACACTTCCTGGCTCTGTTTTGGCTTCTGTACACTCTGCACTACTTTGTTTCTCCTCAGCCTTTTCTGGCCAAGTCCATCCCTATTTTGCAACTTCTCTAGCCTCCAAACACCATGACATCATCACTGTTATTGACTTAATGTTATTAGTTATGATTAAAATAAATGATGATTGTTTCTTTAAGCTATGACTTTTGAGTATTAATAGTTAATATGCCTCAAGTTGAGGGTTTTTTTTTTTGAGCTGTACTACAAATTATTTACACTGTATCTGCCATCTTTGGTGTAATGGCTGTCCCACTATCTGCTGTACGGCATTATCAGTTTTGGGGTAGGTTTCTCCTAGCTATCTGGGATTCATTACTTCAGGTCTAGCATGTGAATCCTTGAATCGTGATTCCTGTATCCAAAGTCTCTGCCTTTAGCAAGTGATAACCTGGTTTCTGAAGATTGGAAAGGAAATTATTTAAAGTTTAATCGAACAAAGGTCCCTCTTAATTTTGAATGATAGCAGCAGTGTTTTAGATCATAGTTTTGAAAGCCATTCTAGACCAGCTGATTGAACCAAAAACCACTCTCCTTATTTAAACTTCTTGATTGATATCTATTAGTAGTTTTGGTTAGGTGTCTGTCAGTGAGGGAGTTAGGTTAGTTGGGTGGGCTGAGATTGTAGAAGAAATAAAGCATATTGTCTATAAATAAAGAGAGGAGGTTGAGGGAGAAATCATCTCATCATTTGAGTAAGGTTTATACTCTTGGAGAGTAGGGAGATTCCGGGTCTCTTAAATATCTCGGCAAATCACTCATTTTGTATCTTCTACCCTAGCCTAAGACTGCTACCATATTGGCACAACAATTAGGATTTAGGGTTATCCATAAAATTTCTTTCTTTTCTTTAGATTCTGAACCAGTTCTATCACTGCTATGGTAAGAAACTGGTCAAAAATTGGCAAACCAGTATTTAACCAAGAAAACGTGTCAACCTGGACCAATTAAAAAGTTAGAACAATCCTATCTTTCTCTGCAACTTTCAATCTTTCATGCTCTGTCTAATATGGCCTATTTAACATATCTCCCTCTCTCATAAGGCAACAAACAGTTGCCATTCAAGGCCAAGTGTCTCGTAACTTATTGATGGTCCATATCATAGCTTTCTATACCTGATATATGCTTGCAAAACTTACGAAGTCTGTGATGCGGGACTTGTAAACAGATGTGGTATTGGAGTGGGATTAATTCTTCCCTGGACCAAATATGGGATCTTTGAAATGAGCTGTAATGTATGATGCAATCAAACCCATAATATGTATGTGTGTGTGTGTATATCCTAGCGGGATAAGGCTGTTGTTGTTGTTGTTGTGTGTGTGTATATAACCTGCAGTACTCCCTTGACCTGTTCAATGACCTGCTTACAATGTTACTAGTTTCAAAGAAAACAACCTCCCTTCACCAAAAATGATATTTTCCTAATACTATCCAATTAAGTACAATCTCACTCTCAGGTCCTCATAATTTTGCAGATGACAGTTCCAAACATAACACTGATTTGAAAATGAATTATTAAAAAAAGTAATTGACTTCAAAGTCTTAAATCTCAAAATTTAGCTTAGTGTGTATATTGTCACTTTCCTGCAAGAAGTCTGAAGACAATATAAATACTAGTTTGTGTGACCTGTGATCTGAAATAATGCTAAACTGCTAACACAAACCTTCTGGTGATTTTATTGGTTAGGAACATTTTAGATATTGGATCCCATGTCAGAGTGCAAGTATTTTAATGACCCCAAATATTTTGGTATCTAGTTTGTCTATTGCTTCTTTTTATCTGTAATTGCTTTTCTGCTGTTGTGAAGGGTGGTGGTCTCTAGATTTTGTTAGTTGTTGTCTGTTGACCTCATTCTTGACCTTGGATTTAGCTCCTCTTATGTGAGAAGGTATGGATGAGTAAGGATGCATCCATTCTTGATTTGAATTAAAAATTTTCCTAAACTTAACCTACTCTCTTGAATTAAAAGCCCTATGTAAGGCTTGTGTTGCAATGTGGAATGTTTGGTAGTTTGAGTACTAATGAAGTATGACTTTTTTTGGGTAAATATGAGTTGTGGCTTTATTTTGAAGCTTTTGTACTCCCTCTTGGCATTTATTTTGTTCCCCTGCACATGGCATCTTATATCTATTTAGCTTACCAGTTGTGTTAGTTTTGAAATGATATTTTGTTTTGTAGAGCTTTCTGCAATCCTGCTGATGTGGAAGCATTTACCGAGGAGAAAAAACAGTCTATTCTTGGAAAACGTCACGGAAAGGGTGCTGATTTTGGTCGTGCTGTTAAGGAGATAATTGAAGTTTTTGAGAAATTAAAAAAGGAGACTAAGCTTGATGAAACTGGCTCTGGTGGTGATGTTGCTAATGCAGATGTTTCAAATCCTGTTAACTCATCTGCCAAGTATCAGACAGATGCTCCTGAGTTGGCACACACATTACCAATGAATTCTTCAAATTCTATTATCAACAAACATGAGGTGGTATGTGCAGCTGAGGATGACTCAGCCGCTGTATTTAAAGATGAATCTCATAATAAGGAGGCATTGTTGGGGGAGCCTGCTGATAAGATTGCTGCGGCAAAATCTCCCAAGCCAGTTACTTACTCTTCTCGAAAAAGATCTGTGGGTGACTTGTGTCTGCAGGGCTGTGTAACATATAGACATACCTCAGTACGAAGGTCTAGAAATTCATCACGCGCCCAAAACTTTGTGTTGCCTTGTAATGACAGTGGAAAGAGAGCTGGTGACCCATCAACTACTGCAGCTCAGAGTGCACGTACAAGAAGGAATAAACATGTCAGGAAATCACCTGATCTTTCTGGCTGTGATGATTTTGAGTCATCCGCTTTTGTCTCGAATGGTAGCATGGAGGACAACAGTTCTGAAATTATCACAACTGATTCTGATACATTAAGCTTGAACGAGGGTAGTACAATTGATTCAAATTTTAAACATGAACTATCTGAAGCTATTGAATGTCCAGAAGTTGAGTTGAACAAAGGGCTTGATCTTGAAATTAAACCTGTAGTCAATAAGAAAAAAAGAAAACCCAATAGAAAGAGGGCAGCTAATGATGCTTCTAAGCCAACCAGTACGCCAGAGGAGGAGACTGTTGTGCAGAATGCCAGTCAAAGTTCACAGAATATTTGTGGAAATTCAAAAGAAAGATGCTTTGAACAAGATGGAGATGAACACTTGCCCCTTGTGAAACGAGCAAGAGTCAGAATGGGTAAATCATCTGTCGAGGCAGAACTTCATAGCACTCTCCAATCTCTAGAAAAAAATTGTAAGGAAGATACTAACTCAGTGCAGCAGATGATCACATCCTCAAATTGTGAGAATAATAGCCCTGCTGATGGAGACTCATCTGTGCTGAATGGAGCTTTCGATAATGTTTCTCCAAAAATTTCAGTTCCATGTTCCAACACTCAGATTTGTAATACTAAGAAAGATCAAACCTTCAGCTCTGTGGATGGTGAAGCTGCTTTACCTCCATCTAAACGCCTGCATCGTGCTTTAGAAGCCATGTCAGCTAATGCTGCTGAAGAAGGTCAAGCTCATTTGGAAGCATCATCCTCCATAATGACATCAAGTGGTATGTGCTGTATATCTGCTGTCAAGACATGTTCAAGTATGGCCATTAGTAATCAAGAAGGTAATTGTTTAGAGCCGCAAAAGTTGGATACTTGCAACATTGATTCTTCTCATATCAATGTGTATGGTTTCTCAACCAGTTCAAATCCAATGATATTTACAGAGAATAAATCACCTATCCAAGTGGGTAAGCAGTTGACCAAGATACAACAACATGAAACTGGCAAGGATGTTCTCCCAGGTGCTACAGATCAAGTTGGTGAAGACCTTAGTGATCATATGGTTTGTCAGACAGCTAAAGCAGATTTAAAAATTCAGTCAAATGGACAAATTTCTTTTAATCTTGATTCAAAATGTTGTGATGTTGGAAGCATTCAAGATTCACCAGATCCATCATTACCACCAAATGGTGAAGACAACATTAGAACTGTGAATAATTCAAATACAGCATCAGATGCATCAGAACATAATGGAATAAGCCTTGACCCTGTAATATGTGTGAACGAAAATGATGCTTTTTCACCTCATAATGTTGATGTGCCACAGAATGAGGTTGCTGTATGTGAGGATACAGAGTGCTTGAAGCCAGCAGTTGATATTGGCACAGCAAATGATATGTAAGCTTTAGTTATCGCATGTTATAGTTCTTAGCCTTTTAACTCTCCTATTCAAATACTCAAAGCAAAGAAGAAAAATGAATTAAGGAAAATATTATAGTCTTGTACCCCTAAAGCTTGTTTTCTGTTCTGTTGTGACATCTTGTTATTGAATTTGCCAATTTGCTAGGATGAACTTATGCTTTTCTCACTTAGATCTACGTTGTGTAATGTTTTTGTATTGTAAACTAGTTGTGTGGTTCAGTTTGGTGGAATTCTACAGGGTACATTGATGTTATTAATTAATGTTCTAATGATAGTGAATATGAAAGAGATCAATTGTCAAATAAAAGTTATTTATTCTTCATTTTTTCAATTCAAGAAAGTTTATGTCTATTCTTTAATTTCAGGCGTGAGATTGTGAAAGAGGTAAAATGTAAAGGTCCAGAGGAGGATATGAATTCTGTCTCAATATCTGATGATTGTTTGGGTGAAAAGGGTATTTTGGACATTCGGTCAAGTCCATCCTTGACAGATGGGGGAGATTGCGTTCCGCAAGGATCGCCTCCTACTGCGTCTGTTTGCAATGTTTCGACATCTGACAGTAGTAATATCCTTCACAATGGAAGTTGTAGCCCTGATGTACATTTACACCAGAAACAAATTTTATCTGGTCCTGTCGATAGAAATAAAGATGGGGATGTGGCAACTCAACAATCAAGATGTATGGGGAAGTCAACTGAAGCCGGACATGCTGCTTTGTTGTACTTTGAAGCGATGCTTGGGACATTGACAAGGACAAAGGAAAGTATTGGTCGAGCAACACGCATAGCTATTGACTGTGCAAAGTTTGGTATTGCAGATAAGGTAATATGATTTTTTATAATTAAAAAATCCCCCCATCCTCTATTCTGAAAATGTTTGTTGTAAATACTTGTTGATTTAGATTAGTTCTACACTACTACTTTTATCCAGGTAATTGCATCTATTTATGATACAAATCAGACTAACACTAGCAATTAATAGAGAAAACAACTTAGCAATGGAAAATAAGATGTGTATTATTTCTGAAATGAAGGGATTACAGTGGAGTGAATATTCCTGCTGCCATGGAGCTAAACTCATACAGAGGTCTAATACTCTTTTCCCATAACAAACTCAATGATTCTCTTCCCTTCTCCCTCTCTCTCTCTACATCCCAATATAACAGAAAACCATCTCACAGTTGGCTTACTCCTCTCTCTCTGCCACATTAACATTATTTCCCTGCCCCTTATTTTTCTTAACATACACTCTCCAGACCATGGACTTGGGCAGCTGATGTGCTAACTGTCCATTTGAACTCATTCTCATTTAGGGTCCTAACAATTTAGGATTTTATTTTTCAAGTTTTTTTGGACCACTGAGCTCATGCAATACGAATCTGTTAAGTTCATGTATTATTGCCAATAAGGAAAAAATACAGATTCAAACCTGTTATAAAAACAATTCTTGTTTATATGCTTTGTGTTATAATTCTTCTGGACATTGATGGGACTTAAATTCCTTCAATTGACATTGCAGTTATTCCCTATGCAAAATTGTTGAATTTTACTTACAAAAGCTTACATATCTATTGTTGACGCCATTAGCAATTTTTGGGGTCTTGGGCTGTGTTCCAGGTCATGGAAATTCTTGCCCATTGTCTTGAAATGGAGTCTAGCCTGCATCGGAGGGTGGATTTGTTTTTCCTTGTTGACTCTATTGCACAGTTTTCTCGTGGTTTAAAAGGTGACATTGCTTTGCTACACTTGAATCTTTCTAACTAAAAGAGAAGAAAGAAAATGCCAAAGCCAGACAGGTGATAATTAATTTGAAAATAAAATGTCTGATTTTGCAGGTGATGTATGTGGAGTATATTCATCTGCTATCCAAGCAGTCCTTCCACGACTATTATCTGCTGCTGCTCCTCCTGGAAATACTGCACAAGAAAACCGGAGGCAGTGTCTCAAGGCAAGTTAATTAAGTTTCATGTTTAATGAAGTTAAACTAAATGCTCTTTTCTTACATTTCTGTTTTGGATCATCATATTTTGTTAACCTTTGCTTTGAATTTGTATAGGTTTTAAGGCTGTGGTTGGAGCGAAGAATCCTACCAGAATCCATTATTCGCCGTCATATCCGGGAACTGGATTTATATAGCAGTTCAGGTGGTGTCTACTTGCGACGATCTTTGAGAACAGAGAGGGCTTTGGATGACCCTGTTAGAGAAATGGAGGGCATGCTTGTTGATGAATATGGAAGGTTTGAATTCATTCGTACAGAATGTTTGACTTATTTATTTTTTCGCACTTCTGGGCTGTGTTTACTTATTGTTTATTTGATCTTGTAGCAACTCAACTTTTCAGCTGCCTGGATTCTGCATGCCCCGAATGCTTAAAGATGAAGATGATGGTGAAGGGAGTGATTCTGATGGCGGAAACTTTGAGGCTGTCACCCCGGAGCATACTTCTGAAGTACATGAAGTGACTTCTGCAATTGAAAAACACAGACATATCTTGGAAGATGTTGATGGTGAACTTGAAATGGAAGATGTGGCTCCCTCGAATGAAGTTGAAATGAATTCGATTTGTAATGTTGATAGAGGAAATGCCAAGCAGTGTGAGAAGAATCTGCCTCTGTCCTTTGCTCCTGTACATCAGGATGTGCGTTCATCTTCCCCACCCCCACCATCATTCCTTCCTCCACCACCACCACCTCCTCCTCCTCCACCCCCACCCCCACCTCCAATGCCACACCACATGCCATCTACCTCTGATCCATATAACACCGTAGTTAATTCAAAAGGTTATACTGTTTCACAGGTATGTTTCACAACTTTTGTTTAGAATTTTCGGCACCAAGTAGCAAATAACTCACGGTTTACTTTGTCCTTCCTTTCTACTTGAGCTCATTTGCAGACTCAGAAAGACAACCCACTTCACTCTGTGGCTCAGCCCATGGCTGCACCAAGGCAGAGCCAACCTATCAGTGATGCAGTGCACCATCAAGTCCCCGAATACAGAGAAATGCAGATGCACATGCCAGAATCTACTTGTTCTTTCAACAGTTTTCCTGTACCACCTCCAGACAATTTTCGACATACTGATGGTGTTACTACGCAAAATAAAGGATACTCTATACGACCACCTCAACATGTGCCATCCAATCAGTTTTCTTTTGTTAATGGGGAACAGCATGTGAAACATCGAAGGGAGGTTCCACCACCCCCTCCTTACTCCAGTAGACAACATTTTGTGCAGAACATGGAGAGAGATAACTTCTATAATAATCATGAGAGATTAAGACCGCCTCCTTATGATTACCTAGAGAGATGGAATGGTCCTGCACCTTATCCCGGTAAGATTGGCATAACTGACAATTCTTATGATATTTGTCATGTATATTCATATTAATCAACCATGCCATGGTTTCATTGGTTTGCTGTAGTCATGTTGAGTGAAATCAAGTTTCTTTCTTTGGTAGGTCCTCGGTACCAGGAAAAAGGTGTGCCTCCCCCTTATGGTTGTCATCCATGTGAATCAACTAGAATACCAGATCATGGGTGGAGATTTCCTCCTCGGTCTATGAATCAGAGGAACTCGATGCCATTTAGACCACCCTTTGAAGATGCAATTCCAGTTGCAAACAGAGGTGCTTTCCCTCTTACCCCACATTTTTTCTTCTATTGTGAGAAGTTTTTAATTTGATGATGTTTTTTGCCCCCATTGAATTCTGGGATAGAAAATAGTCAGCGCTAAATATTTATATTTCAGGTCCGAGCTATTGGCGGCCTAGGTGACCAGAAAATACCTAGAAACCATGGCTGGTATACTTCTATTTATCCTCTAGACTAGACTCTAGTAGTTGTCCTTCAACTATTAGTATTGTTGTTGGTACTCATGTTTCCCTGATTCCCTCGTTGATTGCTAGGTATAGCCCACTTTTTGGGCTGGGCTCTGGCCTTGTTTAGGAAAAGGTGATTTATGGTCCTTCATATTCTGTACATGCAAGAAAGAATCCTTGGAGGGGGTTCGGCGGAATCTGAACAGGACATGTGAATGATCTGCTAGGTTTTGTACATATGTATTTTAGCCTCTTCTGCAGAATGCAGGGCAGGAAGAGTAACTGTAGAGTTGTTGGAGAGAGGGGTAACCTATTTAGGTTGTCATGTGTCAAAATTTTTTGCTCCAAATTTTATAATTTATTTCATGGAATCCCTTATAGAAGTTAGATGAATATATATATATATACATACAAATTTTCAGGGGATGTTTCTTGAAATTCTCTTAATATATGGAAAAACTTACCTCTAGCATTTTTATTCTGTTAAATGCGTCGTTTCCTCGGCGAGTGCATGGTCTTAGTGGCCACCAACTATTGGGTTGCTTGGGCCCCCTTGCATGAAAACGTGCTGGCCTATGGCAATGGTTTGTTGGCGTGTTCAACTGTAATGCCAGCGTTGAGAATCATGAAGATTGAAGGGTGCATGACTATCTTAATTCTAAATTTCCAGTTAAACGTGCAATGCCACTAATGTGCCTTTCTTTGTATTTGGGATAATTGTCTCTACAATGTATGAAGACACTAAAGAATGTGAATTCTTAGAGAACTAAAACTATTTTAATTATTGATAACAATAAAGAGAGGAAGAAGAATATTTGTGGTTTGATTGATAGCTTAAATTGTAAAAGGCTTCTGAGGGATAACGTGCCAAATTTGTGAAAGAGAAAGATGTTTTGTGGCTCTATTGGTAACTTAATCAAAAAATTCCAGAGAAAAGATGACTTGAGATGAAGTGAGGGAGAGAGGAATTAATAAATATATGTAATACAGAATGTTGCATTGGTTTAATTGAATATGAATATGTGAAAATATTAAATTTTTATTAATTTATAGTTTATTATTAATGATTCACAGCAATAATATTTTGAAGATAATGAGTTTTTTTTTTTTTTTTTGAGATTAATGATATAAATGGTTAACTTTTATGATTGAAAAATAAAATATATTAAATACTATAGTCAATTAAAATAATCTATTAAACATTTTATCATTGACTATTTTTAATGTAATTTTATACTTCTCATTATATACAAAAAAGAAAAAATCATAACCCTTTTAATGTAGAAATTAAGCATTATATTTACATATTTCTCATTTTGTTGACTGTCCAATAACATTTAACACACACAAACATACATTATATTTATTATATTACATCAAATATTTTATTCATTAATTATAATCTATAGTAAAAAGAAATAACATTATTAAATATTTAAATGTTATATTTTATTAAACAGTATATATATATATATATATATTTAAAATGAATTAATTTTAATATCCATAATTTTTAAATATTTTATTTATTGATATAATATATAATAAAATTAAACAATATGATTAAATATTATATTCATTAAATCTAATATAATTACTAATTTTTTAAAAAAATGTATAAATTAAGTAGAAAATTTGAATAGAGATAAAAATACTTAATACAAATATAAAATCAAGAAATATTTGGATATTGATAATTAAGGATTTATATATTTTAGAAATATATTCTATTTGAAATGATATTATATTTAAAACGATTCATAATATTTTATTTTAATTAATAATTAGAGATAAAATTAAAAAATAAATTATGTAAATATGCATACAACTATTTTATTTTAATTTTACTTTAGTTACTTTAAATGGTAATATATATGAGGGGAATGCATCTTATATGAGAGTGAGAGGGTTAAATCTAGACCGTATAACCATACATAGAGGGTCATGATTTAATGTTATGTGACTACTTAAAAAAATCATTGGATAGTTGAAACAATGATAAATTGATGTGGCAAAACAATTAAATTATTGGATAGTTGAAATCAATATAATAGTTCATATCACAACTTTTATATATTATAAATAGATTTAGGAAAATTAATAATGGAGATTAATGAGCTCTATTCATCTTCTTATTTGCTTGGAACATTTAGCTAATAAACCATCATAAATTAGAAAATTTTGATGATATACACATAATTTCAAATATATTTTTCTCTTTTAATCCATACTTTTAGTTTATATTAAATTATGTATATCTCCTTTATGATTTTTAATATATTTTTTTTCTAATTTTTAAAATAACTTTTATTTAACCAAAATTAAAATATAATAATAAGTAAACACTTAGATAAGTTGGTAATATTCTAGCTTATGTAGGGGTCTTTAGTTTTGAATTTTGTAGTGTAAATAAAATCCTATGATATCAATAAAAGGAACTATTTTTGAACTGAATTTCTTTCTTCCCAGCCCATAATACAAGGTCATGCAAGCCATGTTATGATTCCAGGGTGTAAGGTGACCAGTCAATACTTTTAAAAAACATTGAAGTGCGCAACATTGATTCATTGACGAGAAAAACATATTGGTTGTAATCGTGTAAGAGAAAGGAAGCACTAATAAAATATTGGTAAGTGCAGATTTAGTATCTGGAGTTATGTTAATCAATAGAAAAAAAAATGTTGAAATGGAATTTTTGTTCACTTCATTATCAAAGAGAAGAGATTTCGTGCCAGCAATTAAGGTGTTGAATCAGAATCGAGAATGAGAATGCTATAAATACTTGAATTCCTGAATGTGCAAGACATAAACATAAAACAGACTTGCGTGTAGATCAGGAAAGAGAAGAGCAAAAGTGGTAGCAAGAGTCTTGACATCTTGAACACAGACAAAAAATGGGTGCTTCGCAATCAATCTCAGAAAATTCCATCCATGAATTCACAGTCAAGGTACAGATAGTTATACTACAGTCTCAACCGAAACAAGTCTAAAATTACGAGTGAAACTCATTAAATAAGAAATAAAATGGAAATTTTTTTATAATTTTTAATTAGTAGAAAATGTGTTTAAAAGAGTGTTATATAGAGAATATTATTATCTGAAAAATGTGTTAACATATTTATTGATTGTGGTTGGCACAGGATGCCAGGGGCAAAGATGTGAACCTCAATGCCTACAGGGGGAAAGTACTTCTTGTAATTAATGTCGCTTCAAAATGGTAGTTTTCATTTTCTAACTCAACTTTCTTCTAGTGTTTCCTAATTCCTTTCTTAATGACCAAAAGAAAGGGAAGAAAAAAAGTAGTCTTCCCTTCTCCTCCTTCTGTTGCTAACTGAATTCATGCACTTTAAACAAAAAAACAGTGGATTTGCGGATGCCAATTACACCCAGTTAACTCAGCTTTACTCCACATACAAGAGCAGGGGTATGCTATTCATTTTGAACTTATTTAGATTGGTGGGCTAAAAAGGAAATTGGTCATAGTTGAGAATATTTTGTTTCTTGATGTTAGGTCTTGAGATATTGGCATTTCCATGCAACCAATTTTTGAAGAAAGAGCCAGGGACTAGCCAGGAGGCACATGAATTTGCATGTACAAGATATAAGGCTGAGTATCCCATTTTTGGGAAGGTATGTTGTTTGCTTCTTGTTTGTGTAGGATCCTTTACTGACTTTATGATATATTTCTATTTTTCTGTGGGATTGACATTACTGGTTAAGAAAAATGAATGAAAAGGCAATAACATAGAGATTTTTTGGTTTGATTTTTCTCATTGAATGCAACTTGGTCCAGATATTTAAGAGGATGAGCATGTTATACTGCGAAAGGATAAGCTTCTGATACCCTGCTGGACAATACTATTATAGGAGGCTTTTTAATTTTAGGGTATAGTATAGGAAGTTATTTATACTATAAGTAGGATATATATCTAATTATCTACAGCTAACAACTAAGGGGTCTAGCTCAGTTGGTTAAGCAAGGTGCGTAAGTGTTGTAAATCCCCTGATATTGTCTTCGATTCCTACAGATAAAAAAAAAATCTACAGCTAACAAAGAAATTATTAAATAATTTTAGACTATTAAGTGTTTATAGTTTTAGGGTAAAATATATTTTTGGTCCCTCATTTTATCTTGATTTCTGTTTTTAGTCCCTCGTAAATTTTTTCTCTGTTTTTAGTCCTTCATAAATTGTTTTGTTATATTTTTAGTTCCCCATAAATTGTTTTGTTCTGTTTTTAGTCTCTGACATTAATTTCAACTGTTAAGTGATGACATGACGGACATAAACTGTGTGTCTGAAAATTTTCTGATTAAGTTTCTAGTGACTTTTAACCGCTACAAATTTTTTGGTGGTCAGAAATGTTTACTTTTGTAACATTTCTTGTGATTTTAGAAAATTTGGTGTTCGGGATTTTGATTTTTTTTTATTTTTTTTAACATTTCAGACGGTTTTAATCTGTCAGAAAATTTGTAGCAGTTAAAAACTGATAGAAACTTAAACAGAAATTTTTCAAACGCAAATTCTGCTCGTCACGACATCACTTAATAGTTGAAATTAATGTCAGAAACTAAAAACAAAATGAAACAATTTTTTAGGGACTAAAAACAGAAAAATAATTTATGAGGGATTAAAAACAGAAATCTAGAGAAAATGAGGGGCCAAAAATATATTTTACTCATAGTTTTAATTAACCTTTATATATGAAATATATTTAAATTTTTAATTTATAAAAAATAATTAATAATAATTAATTATATGTCATATGAAAATTAATTGAGATCATAATAGTTTCGAGCTATCTAATAATTTCTCCAATAACATGTGACAAGTTCCAACTTCAATTTGAGCGGTTCATAATTAGAGAAATATCTTATTCTAAGGATTTCTGATTATAACATTAAACATTCTGTTGCATGCCTTACTACTCACCTGTTTGATCCAACCTTGCAATTGTATTCGAAATTGAACCGACCGACACACACACATGAGCCAATAATGTTCGATGTTTGTTAGAAGATTAGATGATATATTCTGTGTGACAGTAACAAATAACGATTATGAAAAATAGAAAAAGAACATCGTTCATTATCTTTCCTGTTTAAACTAAACAGAGGATAAACAAATAGTAGTTTTTTTGTCTGTGAACACTCTAATGAGTTTAGCAATTTTTGGTGATTTTTTTTATAATGCCTGTTAAGGGTAATCATATCCCTAATAAAATACCATTGACACAGTTACATTCCAATTGCATCATCAAATAATTGATAAAAACATTTTGTAGGCTTGTAGCTTAATAATTTTACTATGAGGAATGTTAATAACATTATTTTCTAAACATATTATTTAATGTTAATAACATGGTAAAAAAGTGTGTGAAAGAAAGAATATAATTTTATATTACATTATGATACAATTGTACCACGTGGGGCAGCAGTTTTACCCCTAAGTTTTTAATCACCTATCTATCAAAC
Source organism: Pueraria montana var. lobata (assembly GCA_026413185.1). Taxonomy (NCBI): domain Eukaryota; kingdom Viridiplantae; phylum Streptophyta; class Magnoliopsida; order Fabales; family Fabaceae; genus Pueraria; species Pueraria montana. Next base: position 65,395,196 of record CM048647.1, on the reverse strand, counting down.
ATTGGGTTATTAACCTTACCCTTTAAATTCCTCTTTTATATGTAGATACGTGTCAATGGATCGGATTCAGCACCTGTCTACAAATTCCTGAAAGCGCAGAAATCTGGAGTTATGGGGTCTAGAATCAAATGGAATTTCACTAAGTTTTTAGTCGATGAGGAAGGTCGTGTCATCCAGCGTTGTAGCCCAACCACCAAGCCAATAGCCATTGAAGTACTCTCTCTCTCTCTCTCTCATGCATGTGAAATACTTGAAGGGAAAACGCTAATTATTAAGAGAAATTGGTTTAGAAATTAAAAGTATTTTTAATATGATATGTAAAATTATTAATATACTTTACCATAACTTTTATTAAGAGAATTTATGTATTCACGATGTAATTTTTTTATATTATTGTCTAATCACAAATTATTATATATATTAAGTCTTTTGACTTTTACAATAATTATTTCAAAAATAATATCAATCATGATTTCTAATTGATTGATTGTGTAAAACTTTTTATATTATTAATACATAGAAATTAAACTCTACTTTTTTTACTAGTTCTTTAATATCAATAAAATACTTGTTAGCCAGATTCATACCAAAATGTGCTTATTACCCTTGAGACTTGAAATTAATACACAAGTTGTTGTGTTGTCGTCTTTGACAGAATGACATCAAGAAGGCATTGCGGGTGGCTTGAAAGACGACTGTACAATTATTTCAAGCCATTGTTCGTGTTGAAGATATCTGAAACCAAAAAGAAGAAAAAAAAGAAAAGATTATGTGATTGATGTTTATTCTATTGATTATTTAACGCATATTTATGTCCATGGTTTTATTTGTGATGTTGTATGAAATTTATTTTCAGCCTCTCGATATATATCAATTATTCTGTTAAAGTTGATTCCAAGGAAATTGATTATTCAATTTGTTTTTGTCAAGTAAACGTATGTCACTATGGCCATGTTTTGTTGGGGAGGTGCTATCTCTTAGTAGTTGGATTGCATGTACAACAAAAACTTGTGAGAAAAAAAAGTGCTTCATTTTTGCTTTTTAAAGATAATTTGTTATTCTAAAGCACATCCTAGTAGAAATATGAATTATTTTGGCTAGAGAATGCATTAATTATTTTTTTTAATCAAGATTGTGGGGGTATATCTTTCTCTTTTGTTTTGGTGTGAAATTAATTCCGGTCAAACGTTGACTTAATTTTAACCACGTGGTATTTATAGTGAATTTTGAATTATTATACCGCTAATATATATATGTATGCCCACATGAAGCTTAGCTTACTTGTTTATCCATTCATATATTTGGTTGTTTTAACATTTTAGTTATTTTATAATTTCAAGATATAATTCTATTTTTTTTTCAATTATATCCTTACGTATAATGGAGTAATTAAAAATTATATTAATAATTTTAATTTTCACAAAAGTATTTATAATACTACAATATTAATACTTAAGTATATTCTAGAGAGAGATGGAGTCAAAGAGATGATTCTCGTAATGATTGAAATACTTATGAGGCGTAGGTACGATTTCTTTATCAACAATTCTCACGAAACCGATGTATGATTACTATTGCAAGTGATGGTTCAAGCATACATGCAACATATCGTTATCTTTATCTGTGATAATATTCCTTCTCCCTTATTTTATTTTGTTTTTATTTTCAAGAGAGGGATAACATCTTAGCCGCAAACGAAACCTCCCTTGAAATCTAGGGCCAATAATGAAGCTGTGAAGGGATGGGTATGTGTCCTCCTCAATTATTTTGTTTTCTTTTCTTGAGTCTAGAGACAATCTTTTAGTCTTGTATCAAGACAATAATCTTTATTGTGACTTGTGAGAGGTGAGTGATCAAATTTCAAACTTTAGACCAGCGTTATAGTTTTCACCCGGCAGATGGGGTACACAATCACACGGCTGCACCACAAATATCTTATCCTTTCAATTTGTTTTACTCATCCACTCAAGGACATGAAAGCTTTGTTTGCACAAATTCACTTACTATTTTTTTTACGTTACCTTGCTCCTTTTGCTCCTTTTTACAATTTCTTTTAATAATAATTGTTTTAATTTTTTTTCTTTTTCTATAAGACCCGTCCAAATTGTCTACTACATTAATTGCCTTTTTTGGGATGATGGTATATATAGGATTAGAAGTAATAATTCAAATATGGAAAATGTTGCATGTGCACTCTATTTTTGGGATGTATAGGTGAAAAGAAGAGAGTTAAAAAGAAAAAATAAAAAAGAGAGAAAAATAATAGATCCAACAAATGATGTAATGAAAAATAAAAATAGAAAAAATAAGATGAAAATGAGACATGAAATAAAATAAATGTATAATAGTAATAACCCTTCAGATATTTACAAAAAGGAAAACTAATGCATGACAATGTAAGTAATGATGATTAATTAATTATTGTTAATTGATCAACATCTTGACTTACTTCACCACTTCATAAGTTTTTTACAATCTTTTTTTTTTTTTATTTAGAATGAAATCTTCTTATCTTTTAGGCCAAGACCTCCTACTTCAATTTTCAAATTTCTTCCCTACACGAAAAATCAAAAAAGAGTGTTGCACGTGGGCCGGGTCCCGTGACAGAAAACTCATAGCCAGAGACACACGTGTAAGTGCGAAGACGCATAACCCAATAGCTCAATCTTATTGAGGCTGGCCCAATAACGTTCACGCTGTCTACTTTTGGAATAGCAGACATAGCGATGTGGGACTAAGTCTTTTAAATGTTAGAGTGAGAGCACGTTTTGGGAAGGTGACATGAAATTCACCATGAAGCTCCTCAACAACATGAAATGAATATGAAGGAAAATGACGTGGTTTATAGGTGCCGGCAATGATAAGCGGAAGGCATGTCAAGTCGACAACGACAACGACTTGGTTCTGCTTTGAGGCAACACAGTACACGTGATCATGGCCACTACTGAAGGGCACAGAATTGCCTTCAACAAAATGTTCTTTGAGAACACATGATTGTGTTATGGCCTCGTGTGGAAAAGCATGTTCTATTTTAGGTGTATTCAACATCAATGTGAGGACTAATACATTAATTGTGTTACCAGTAGTATCCAAGTGTATGAAAGTTATTCACCCCTCAAATTTATTTATGTGAAATCTCTCTCAACTTCTCTTCTTTTCCTTTACTTTTTTTCTTTTTCCGGCCGGGGGGGTAATGTGCTGTGCCAATAAAAGGTAGTGTTTTGATTGTGTCTTTCAGTCTTTTACTGGGGTTATGAAATCTGAGTGATGACAGTGTTAATTATTCTATAAAAAAAATGATATTAAATATCATATGGAATTTGAGGTCATTAGTTTTAACTCTTCGGAGAGAAGGAATATTTTAACATTGGCTGGCACAAGGGACAAAAGACAATGTCGTCTGTATTCTACAAGCATCGTGTACATGAGTCAGCTTGTACATGCAGAATAATTGCGGTTTGTCATGAGAAAAATTGAGAATCATGTCAACCATGACTTGGACTTAAACACTGTAGCATCATCATCTTGAAAAAATTGTTATATCCTCCTGGAGTTTCGTACTCTAGAGAGAAATTTCCACCTTTTAGTTTTTCTTACTCTTTCTTTTCCAACCCTTAAAATTAACGGCTAAGATGTTTCATAGAGGAAGAAATTTCTTACTCCTGGACCTCTTGTGCCACATGGTACAAGTGGCAGCTCCATTTAAGGATCTTAAAATATTTTTTTTTCATATACGAGTTATGCCTTTGAACCTTTTGGTAGTTAGATAATCTTATTATTTAGTCATGATTACATGAAATAATACTTCATCCACCGACTGGTTTAATATTTATTTGACCATAAATAGGCAGATTAAGAATGGTTAGACCTATAACCTATTGTATAACTGTCATTAAGAATGTCTTTATTTGCAACCAACTTACCACAACCAATATTGTATTCATTATTTTACATTATCACCATTCATTGGTCATCCTTTTTTTATATATAGATACAAGGGGCTCCCATTGATGTCTTATTTAAATACGCAAAAGAAAATAAAACAAAATAGAAGATAACATACATTGTAGCAAAGTAGATGAAGACACATCCCACAAAAGAGATAGGCATTAACAATGGGGGGACAAGGATGACCCTTAGTTAGTAATAGTGGATGAGTAGTCCCTCTCAAGCGTGTTTGGCAAAGGAGACAAGCTCATGGGTGTAACTTTGTCATCTTAGGTGGATAGTGGGACATGTCCCAATGCTGCAACCATGGGCCAGAAACATACCATCCACCACAAATTTGCTTTCTTCATATCTTCAAATTCTTCCCCTATATATATGGTTAAGTCTTCCCCTTTGAGTATTCAGACCACATACACAGGTTTAAAATAAGTCCTGATTGAATAACTTCACAGTTCACACAAAGAAAAGCAAATGGCAGCTAGTGTATTCTCAGTTAGGGGTTCAAAGATTCGATCATGGGAGAGGTGTTCCAAGCAAGTTCGGCAGCAGAGGACAAGGCTTTACATAATCTGGAGATGCACTGTGTTACTCTTGTGCTGGCATGAGTAAAGAATCATCACAACTTGGTCTTGGTGCCATGCTAAGTTGAAGAAGAAATGGCTAAGCTGGAGAAGCAGAATTTGGGGTTCCCATTTTTTCTGAAAACCATATTGAGAGAGAAGAGATAAAGTGAGACTTGTATTGTACCCTCAGGGAACTTTTGGGGTGTCAGTACTGTAAAAGAGTCAAAAGTGACAGTTTATGTTAGGGGATAGGGTAGGTACTAGGTAATTAAATGGGCTATATGAAGCAGGAGTTCCTGCTGAACATGTAAATTACAAACTAGCCTTTTTATAATTCAAGTTGAAGATACAACTCAGCCTCATGTCTAATTGTTTTTTATATCACACACAGTCTCACACACATACAATGATACACAAACACGACTCTGCCTTTTAGTTTTACTTTTATCAATTTTGTGCTAGCATGATAGGGCGACAACATCATATTTCCCAGGCTTAATTTTCTAGATTAAAAAAAATTACAATCCTTTAATGTCACTCTGAAACTTGTTGACATATTCAGAAAATTGACCATGGCTTATTCAGAGAATTTATTGCTGAAATAAATAATAAATCAATCCCTAAACCAGCTGTCCATTATTATGTGCAACTGTTGTTAAGTTGGGTCTAGTTAAGACTTAGAAATCAATGGATTGGCAACTGTTCCTTACCAACCCAAGACTAGGGATCACGTACCACTCACGAGTAACTAGGCCAAAATAATTCAAAGTTCTCTAATGCGTCTTCAAATCAGATGCAAAAAGAAGTTGTTAACGGCAAAGATTTCGATGCTCAAGTCAATGAGAGTGAGAGTCTAAGAGGTAGTCTTCAAGTCGGACGCAAAAAGAAGTTGTTACCCGCAAATATTTTGATGCTCAAGTCAATGAGAGTGAGAGTCTAAGAGGTGGTCTTCAAGTCGGATGCAAAAAGTTGTTACCTGCAAAGATTTCAATGCTCAAGTCAATGAGAGTGAGAGTCTAAGAGGTACTACAGGTTTAAATCCTATATGTGTTGTTAGGTCATTTTTATAGGTCTTTTTACTTATGTTGATAGGATAAAATAGTCACTATCTGTTATCTGTTAGAAAATTTACCCTTAAGTTAAAAGATAGGAGATTTTGAGTTATTCCTAAGTTGTTTGAGGGCTTTTCACCTCGTGTTGCTTTGGTTTCTGGCCTCAGACGACTTGAGCTTATTGAGTCAAGTTAGACATGTGGTAAGTCAGGTTTGGAAGAACACCAACAATTTCCAATGACACTAGAAGTCAAATACTATAATGGATTAATTTGTAATTGTATTTTACCTTCAGTTTTGATATTCAAACTTATTTTGTAAAGTGTTAATTCTAAGCAGGAGGAAAGCTAATAAAGTTCATAATTTTCAACATGATTAAAATCTTATTTGGATAAACTTTTTAATAAGTATTTATAAAAGAAGAAAATAAGAAAATTATTTTTTTTCATAAATTAAAATTGGTTTATTTACAAACTACTAATTTATAGAAATCCACTAAGGCAGCTAGTAGTGAATATTTGGATAGTTTGTACAAATCATATGTTCAAACCTTTTTTGTTACCATTAGTGCACCAAAAGAATTAATGTGCTTTATACTTCCAAGACATTACTTCTTATGATAAAAGAAAAGAAAATTCTTTGAAGTTGTCATTAAATTTATTAAATTGGAAAAAAAATTAAAAATTGGTCTATGAAAACAGGTTAGGTTTCGGAGTTGGTTATACATAAAGAATGGTGGAAACTAAATCCCAATACATCTCTATTAATACATATATCCTTAAAAGGATTATCTTGTAATTAATTGCCCAAATTATTGATAAGTTCTAAAATTTTGTTTATCCCTTTTTTTAACAATGTAAAATATGAAAATAAGGATTTTATTATTATATTTTTTTATTAAGTAAATAACTAAAAATTATTATTATTTTTATTTAAAAATAAAAATTGTTCTAAAATCAACAAAGATAATCTCTGTTGCTATGTATTCTTTGGTGTAATGAGAAATTCAAAAACACAAAGTTCTCTATAAAATGTTTGTGTGTTGGTTTTTTTTTATTATTAAATGTAACATTACCAAGTTGGGACAAGTCAAGTGTATCATATAATGTAAGATCAACAAAGTGTCACCTCTAAATTAATCCTTTATTTTTCATTTTATAAGAAAATAGTAACAAAAATATATCGTAATCATATATAACAAAAAAAAATGTAGCAACACCAAGTTGTCATAACTCGAACATCCCAACCTAAAAATGCATGTTTAACATAGTGTTACGCCTAAATTAACCCATTAGGAAGAAGTAAATAATTAATAAATCAACAAACAAAGAATTAAACTAACAAAATAAAATGAAATAAATATTAGAAACAATCAATTCTAATAACACATAAAATAAATATGAGAAACAATTGGATATTTTTACTTTTAGCTAAATAAAATGCAATAAATAGGAGAAACAACCAATTTTAACACATAAAATAAATGAGAAACAATTAAATACTTTTATTTTTAGCCTCTTTTTATTCTAACCCTAAATAGAGAGGAATAAGAAGAAAGAAAAAAAAAAAAAAAAGAACATAAACAAAGAGAAGTAAAAATTTATTCGTACGAATATGGGAATTAATGAAGTTTATTTTTTTTCATTTTGATTTAAAATATACTTTTTTCACAGCAAATACAAAATATGTTATTCTTGAATACAGACGAAAGTTTTTAAAAACATTTTTTTTATTTTCTTTTATTTACCCTATTGTTCTAAAAGACTGATATACTAATTTAAAAAGAAACATAAGAGATTATCTGCCTACTGACTCATTAATTTTCCTTAAATCCACATATATATTGTCACGAAGCCTATTTTTGACCTCTAAAGCCCATTTGTACTCGGTGCTAATGTACATACACAGTTTGATAAAGTAAATATATAGTTGAGTAAGCAAAAAATATTATTTACGAGTGTAATGGAATGATCTTATTAAATAAATGCGAAGGAAATAAATGAAAGATATTATAATTGCAGAAGTTTAAGACGTAATAATTCTTAACTATTCACCTTTTTTATGTTTTGATTAAAAAAGAATAAATGAATAATTCAAAAAGGAAAATTGGATGAATGCACCCTAAGTTTTGGAAATTTGGATTAGTTATCCTCTGCATGAAAACTATGGCACAAATGGCTAAGAAAGAAAAAAACTGAAACGTTGAAAACTACAATACTCTGATTTTTCCTTATCCCTTTCTGTACATTTCACAATTAATATATCACAGGTGTATGTGTCTAGATTGAGATCAATGTGATGCATGTAATATAAGAAAGAAAGAAAGAAAAAATTCAAAGTGATGCATACGTTAAGCCCACCTACCTGAAGCAAGATTCTTTCCTATTTCATTATGTTTACAACAAGCAATTGGATGCCACGGTACATGGACCAACTCAGATGAACTAATTAAAATGAGACGAAAGCTCATGCCACATGAAAATGAAAGCAAAGCACCTTATTATTAATGGATTCAACATACTTAATACATACAGAAGAAAGTTCATTAACGAAAACCTAAAAAAATAAAAAATAAAACATTAGAGGGCTTAATTCTTCGTTCAGTGTGATGATTGCTTTCATGTCATGTGCAGAAATTGGTAATTTGAAGACAATAGTTACGCGTTAGCTAGTATTTTTGGATAAACATCAATGTGTCCTGAAATAAGGGTTATGTGCGTAATTTTCTATTTTCTTTTTTTTACCTTTTCCCCCTTTTCTATTCCAACATGCTTTTTTCCTTGTGTTTCTTTTTATTATTATTTTATCTTAATTTTTTTAATACAAAATAACTAAAAACAAATAATAGAAAATTAAAATAACATAAAACATAAGAGAAAAATAATGTATATACGTGTGCGAAATTGAGTGTTCACACTCCTAATCTAGAAAAAAAAATAAAACTTTGAATTAAACTAAATAGATGTTTCTTTTAACTTAATTTAATTTAACCATTTTTCTTTAAAAATAATTACTTTTTTTATAATAGATTAATCAAACATGCACTTCACGCAAATAATATAATTATTTAATGAGTGATTACGATCATCTAAAGTTTAGTTATATAAATAAACTCATGAACTACTAACTGTTGGAGAACAATTCAAATTTTAAAAAACGAAGCTGGTGGAAATTGAAGAGCCATTTTTTTAAGAATTTGTTATCTTTAGAATATTATCTAGATTTAAATATTTTATCAATTTGTTTTGAATTATTTTAGGGATTTGTTCCTTTTTTTAAAGATTAGGATGATGATAATATTTGAATTTTGTATTACAATTTAGCTCTATATTTAGAGCTAAGAAATAAAAACCTAGCGTGTTTCGTCTAAGATCCCTTGGGCGTGTGGGTAATTTCGTTGTGTGTAGAGGAATTTTTTCCCAACAGAGGCATCAGAGCTATGGTAGGGAACACACAAAAGTTTGAAATCCCGTTGTTTGATGGGAAAATAAATTTTATGATTTGGCAGTCTACCATTCAAGACCTTTTAGTGCATCAAGGTCTTGATCTGGCTTTAGAAGATGAAAAACTGACTCCTATAGGTGAAAGGGAATGGGCTCAGATCCAAAGGAAGGCTGTGAGCACGATTCGGTTAGCTCTTGCTCCCGAGATCAAGTGCAACGTGTTGAAGGAGACAACACCGAAAGCCAAGTGGGAGAAGCTCGAGAGCATTTATGCGTCCAAGTCACTGACCAATCGTTTATGTTTGAAGATGGAGTTGTATCAACTCAAAATGGAGATGGGAGGTAATCTCCATGACCACATCAACAATTTTAATCAACTAATATGCCAATTGTTGAATGTAGATGAAAAAATATCTGATGAGGAGCAGGCAGTGTTATTGTTGGCTTCACTACCAAGGTCCTACAAACCTTTGGTTCAGACATTGCTTATAGGGAGAACAACGTTGAAGTTGGATGAGGTGACCGCAGCTCTAAGAGAAAATGAGAGAATGATGAAAGATGAAAATACTGATAATGAAGGTCATGTATTAGTTGTGCAACAGTCTGAGCGAGGGAGGAGTCATTCATGGAGACAAGATGGACAAAAAGGAAGATCAAAATTACCATGGCGTTCGGAACGAGATATGAGTAATGTGGAGTGTTATTATTGCAGAGAGAAAGGTCATATGCAAACAATGTGCCCAGAAATGAGAGAGGACCTGAAAAAATTAAGAGTTATGAAGACAGATGATGACAAGTCTTAGACTAATGTGGTCCAAAACTTCGAAGATGGAGATCTGTATTTGGCAACTACTGAGGAGGTTGCTAAATCAAAATGGGTAATGGATTATGCTGCTTCGAAGCACATTTGTAGAGACCAAGCAATGTTCGACACTTTGAAAACTAATGGGGAATTCGGTCATTTCAAGTTAGGAAATGGTGAGAAAATGAAGGTTGAAGGAATTGGGACTGTGAGAATGAAACTTCACAATGACGTCATCCAAACTTTTCAACATGTGAGATTTGTACCTTCTTCTGCTGATAATATCATTTCATTGGGGGGGATGACATCACAATGGTACAAATATGTTGGTTTAAATTGGGGATGCAAGGTGTACAAGGGGAGGCACTTGGTGTTGCGAGGGCACAAAAATTGGAGAAATCTTTGCTACTTGGAAGGGCAAGCTTTGATAAGATAATTTTTTCTAATGAGGTGGTTATTTGGAAATTTTAATTGAGGGAGGATTTGTTGGAGAACAATTCAAATTTCAAAAAACGAAACAGGTGGAAATTGAAGAGCAGTTTTTTTTAGGAATTTGTTATCTTTAGGATATTATCTAGATTTAAATATTTTATCAATTTGTTTTGAATTATTTTAGGGATTTGTTCCTTTTTTAAAATATTAGGACGATGGTAATATTTGAATTTTGTATTACAATTTAGCTCTATATATAGAGCCAAGAAATAAAAACCTAGCATGTTCCGTCTAAGATCCCTTGGACATGTGGGTAATTTCGTTGTGTGTAGAGGAATTTTTTCCCAACACTAACGGCAACAAGAGTTTGGATCTATGAACAAGGAATCAATCTTTATCAAGTAATATTCGAAAACATATGCAATACTTGACAGTCTAGAATTACATTTTATGGAAGATAGGGGTGAAAGAAAAATTCAATAACTAACATGGTATCGAATAGTTTAACTCTCAAATAATTGGATCAATTCATTTAGCTAGTGTTTTACAAAATAATTTCTCACAAAAACTTACCCTCAAAAGAAGAAAAAGCGAAGTATAATATAATTACTTTTTTAAAATAGATTAAACAATCATGCACTTCACCCAAATGAAATAATTATTTAATGAGTGATTTCTAAAGTTTAGTTATGTAAATAATGTCACTAAACTACCAAAAGTGTTGGATCTATCAAGAAGGAATTAATAGTTTCGAAACAATATTAAACTATTATTCAAATATTTGCATGCTAGAAGAGTATTAACATTCATTACCTGATAGTCTAGAATTACTTTTTATGGAAGATACTGTGACAGAAAAGTTCAATATAACTAACGAGATATCATACTGTGCATATCACACTGTATAACTCCCAAATAATTGGTTGGATTCAATTAGCTAGTACTGTTTCTCACTAAAACTTATCCTCAAAAGAAGAAAAATGAACCAAAGTATACGTACCAACCCCATGTACATAAAATATTCTCCTATGATACGATAATATCACATGCACTTTGTTGATAAATAAAGATTCCATTTCTCTACCTCAGACTTATTATAAATATGAGCAGGGAAACCAACCTTTTGGCATCTTAACTCATCAAACATCCTCGTTCTTTTCCTTGTGTTGTTGCAATTAATAAATATATATTTACCTCTGTTCACCTTCACCATGGCAGATCAACGTATGATTTACTTTCATTTATCTCCAGGTACAACTATCAAGGTTGAAAGGAATCCTTCAGAATTAAGCTTAGAAGCGTTGGATGTTTATTCGTGGACCAGGTGACAGGTGAGTGATGATTAAACTCCTTCCTCCCAAAGACACTAGTTTAATTTAGGCTTAACTGCAATTTTGGTCCCCCTATTTTGCACAATCCGCAATTTTAGTCCCCCTATTTTAAAATAAAGACATTTAGTCCATCTATTTTGCACAATCCGTAATTTTGGTCCCTCTATTTTAAAATAGAGATATTTAGTCCCCCAATTTTGTAAAATCCGCAATTTTGGTCCCTCTATTTTAAAAATCACGGATTTTACAAAATTGAGAGATTAAATGTCTTTATTTTAAAATATGGGGACTAAAATTGTGAATTGTGCAAAATGGAGGGACTAAATGTCTATATTTTAAAATAGGGGGACTAAAATTAAGGATTGTGCAAAATAGAAGGATTAAATGTCTCTATTTTAAAATAGAGGGACTAAAATTGCGGATTGTGTAAACTAGAGGAACCAAAATTGTATTTAAGCCTTTAATTTATTCTTAATATAATGTACTATATGATATGACCATAACCAGTCTATTGGAAATATAATTAATAAGTAATTAATTAATTAATGTTGAATTTGTTTTTCTTTTAGATCGAGTACTGCTCCTGGTGAGTACGACTTAGTGTCCGTTAGACACCACACCAGAGATGTTATGTGACGGAAGGGAAAGCGAAGATGGTTTTCCGGCCAGGATCTACCCTTAATATTGCTGCTGGCGACCTTGTCACCCTTCCCCCAGGATTTGCCTGCTCATTTCAGATCTCCCAGCCACTCGAGATCGATGCATTGCAAATACTACGACTAATCTTAATTCCACCACAATTAATTAATACTACATCTCTTTTTTAGGCTTTCAATTTAATTATCTATTGAAAGAAAGCCATATATATATGCATGGCATATCATCTATGTTTATATATATGAAACGATATTATATGTTATGTTGAGTTGAGTTGAACCAGTTTTGGCATCACTAATCGATGAGTTGGGTCTAACTCAAGAATAAAGGGAACCGAATATATATATATTATTGTACACATGATTTGTCCATGCCAGGGGCAGATCAGGGAAATATTAATTAATATGCGCTTAATTTTGCTTCGCTATGTTCTTTGCCAACATAGGAAAAAAGCGTTTCTAGCTGATTGCAAATGAAAAATGTTTCATAGACATTCATTGTGCTATGAGACATCTAGAGAGAAAAAAATATAGTTATTATAGAATTTATAATGTGATGGGAAGAACAAGATAAAGAGAAATAAGAAGTATTTGTGAGATGTTTAAAATAAATGGATATATATGTATCATTACTAATCGCAAATATATGATGCATGCATGCAGGGTTCTCTATGCATGTTTCTGGATAATACTATTACAATGCTGTTTGACCTTAATTTATATAAGCACGCGCCATACAAACTTCGTCGTCTTTAATAACTTCTTTAGCCTCTTGACTTAAACGAGAAATAATCTCAATATAGTGAAGTACTTAAAACATCAAGAAGAATATGAATATCCTCCTTGCTATAAAACAAGGATTTATGGGACTTGATAATTAAAACTTAATTCTTTTGCTGAAGAAGACTATATATTATTGGTTATTCTGCCACTTTTGTTACTTAATACATGAAGCATGTGTTTCAACGAATTTTAGAATTTTGCAAAAAAAAATTTACTAATTTATTTTTAACCTTAAAAATATTTATGTAATTCAGTTGTGTGTGTGTGTGTTTTTTTTCTTTTTTCGAAATACTTGTAAAACTTTTTTTTTAAAGCTAAGAGAATTTATTAATATCAATCCAAAACATAACAGCATTTTTAATTAGTTTCCAATACGGTTAAAAAAAAGTCTAAATGTACGTTAAAAGAGAAGATAAGAGAAATTGTACCAAAAACAGAGAGGATAAAAGAAATCCGCATAAGTTATTAGTATTTCATGTTAATGTAAGGTAAGATATTACATAGTGGATTGAATTTATGACTACCAATTTTATAAAGAAAAAAGCTATTAATGACTAATATCTTTTAAAGTATATATATATATATATTTTTTTTTTTTTTGGTACATGTTATTATTATTTTTTGTACATATCTTTTAAAGTATATATAATTATTTGTTTTTGAAAAGCAAGTATATTTAGTGTTAATTGTTATCAACCTCGTTTTTCTAATTATATATTATTTGAATCACAGTAATTTAAAGAATTATTTGACTATCAAACAATTGTTTTCATTACATACTATAATTCAATATCTTAACTTGATTTTTTTTTTAATTCAGCAAAAAAAAAAACGTTATCTTTTTTTTATTATTAGAACGTTGACGTATCACTCAACAGTCTCAACTAATACCCAGATTAGTATACTTAAATTAATTTGAAAAAATCCACTATTTAATTATTTGAGTAATTAATGATAATAATAAATGTATACTAATTTAATTATTTATTTATTGTATACATTGTCCATGTCAAATTTAGAATATACTAGTTGTGGGCTCTACGATCATGAAACTCATTAAAGATTATAATCTTAACCAATAAACTTAGTATCTCTTTGCAAGTTATAATTCCTTTTTATATTTGACCATTTAACATATACTGATTCTAATTTCTTAGACATTTTCATCCATATTTTGTAAAGAGTTAATTATTACCGAGCTTACTAGGCAGGAGAAAAGCTAATAAAGTTCATAATTTTCAACACGATTAAAATATTCTTTGGATAAACTTTTTAATAAATATTTATAAAAGAAAGAAAATAAAAAAAATTAATTTTTTTTCATAAATTAAAATTAGTTTATTTACAAGTAATTTATAGAAATCCACTAAGGTGACTAGTAGTGAATATTTGGATAGTTTGTACAAGATCATATGTCCAAACCTTTTTGTCACCATTTGTGCACCAAAAGAATTAACTTATAGAAACTCTTATTTAGCTTTTCTAAAAATTAATTTTAATTTATACATAATTTAATTTTAACTTATAAAAGAAATTTATTTTATTTTCATTTTTTATAAATAAGTATTTAGAAGTTTATACAAATAAGCCTGAAAACTAACCATCCCTTTTACTAGGATAGAGAGGGACGGGGGAGTTAAAAATCTAGAACAGTTGATAGCACCGGCATATGGATTTTCTGTCATTTTTCACGAGCAGCCAATGTAACTTTAAGCTTGCAATAAAATATATACCAAATTACTTGGTCTTGGAATGGAACATGATGGTATCCCGCGGGAAGCCGCTTTAATTGTGCTCACTTCTAGTTTACTTTAAATTGTGGCGGGTAACTATGAACATAAGGAGATCATCCTTTATTTACCTTAAGTTGTGGAGGATAACTATGAGCATAAGAAAAGTGTGTTGGAGATTTCATATTAACTAGTGATATAATTAAAATAGAATATATAAGTGAAAAATAACTCTTATCTTATAAGTTGATTTTGTAAAATTGAATTAGATCCGAATTCACTTTTAATCCAAAACATAAGTAGCAAATAGCCGAATAGTAGAAGGCATGAAAAACACGAATGTCTATAAAAAGAAAACCTGCTCTTTGGTCACACACGAACCAGTAGTGGAACAACCTAAGCCACACACAAAATTATATCTCTTACCTGTCCTGCAACAATCTTTAATTCCCTTCTGTCTTTTTCTTTCTGTATTTCATTTCACAACACAATCAAATGGACATGTCTGATAAATGATGTTTTTAGCTTCGCATAGCAAGTAGTTACTTTGTCAGAGTTTGCAACTAAATTCCACTCCATGTTTGTTAAAAATTGGCTTGGTTACAATTTTTGTTCTCCTGATTATTCTCAATTTGCTCCCTCCTTTTTTTTGTTTTCCTGAATTTGATTGTTCATTATTTTAATTGCACAATTTTGATTTATCGGTTAACTTACCATTCAATATTTAATAAAAATACTGACATGGCAATACAATAACGGATCAAAAAAACATGGCAATACAATAAAGTGACACATTAGTTTTGACATTCAATAGTGTCCCACCAACATTTTCATTAAATATTATATATAAGTTAATGCATGAACAAAACTGCACAATTAAAATAGTGGAGGATCAAATTTGCAAAATAAATAAATAAATAAATAATGGCACGAAATAATGAGAATAGTTTGAAAGACTAAAAGTACAATTAAAATTAAAAATAAGAAATAAAGGAAAAATATTGGTCAACACCTCTCATCTGCATGACTCCTAGTAGAGAAGAGAAATGTTATTCTTTTGTTACGTTGAGAAATGTTATTTGTTCGGCAAATTTCATGAGATGCCAAGAAACCAAGTTTTTGAAGAAAGCAAATTTCAAGTTCAAAGATAAATATTAAATAAAAGAAGAAAAATTGTTAAGCGTCAAAGTATTGAAAATATTGAAGATTTGAAGTGAAGCATTTTGAGAAGATTTAAAAAATCCATGCCAGCCTAAACTCTAAAGGTTAATAAAAATATATAAAAAAAAAGATATAATTTAATTGGATAGATCAGTTCAATTTGGTTGGATCCTTAAAATCAAAACTTGATACTCAAATCAAATTGATCAAATTTGCAAATTTTCAATGTGAATAAAATCAATGGCCCGAACCAATATGAAATTTTCTCTTTAAATAGCTTGGTTCGAATCTGTTGGATTAATCTGAACCTGTGACTACTACTAACATTATATATTTATGACCCAAACTATGTCACTTTTATAAGAATTTGACTTATGACTTATGTGGACTCTTAATGTTACACCAACTAGATCAAGATCCTTTGTAATGAATCTTAACCATTGATGTATATTTTTACTTAAACAAAATATTAATAAAAAAATGTATGATGAGAGATTAAATTGCAGTGGTTATTTTTCAACTGCGTAGGAGATTCGTAATCAACAAAAATCAAAATCAAAATTACAGTTGAAAAAGTGAAGTTTGTTTAAACTTAACTTTGTAAGTATGTTCAATGTAACTTGATTTATATTTGGAGTTTTCTACGTGACAATCACATTCAACTCAACCGGAAAAACAATTTGCTAAATAAGTAGATGCAACTTTTCATGAGATGAACCTCAATTTAGGTGTTCAAACGCAAGAATGTGTTTAAAATAATTGCAAAAATTAGAATATTTCAATAATCAATTACAATAGAATTGTTATAATCAATTATAATTATGGTTGCAATCACCAACATTGATTGATACAAATGGTAGCGATTTGTGTTCTTTAATCAAATGATCTAGAATTCAAATACTAGTGATGTCACTTTGTAGATAACATTTTTTTTTAGATAACAGAAACAGGAAATATTAAAACACAGACCCAATGGAACCCGTATTATCTATTTCCCACGAGAGAAACTGCGTTATTCCACACCGTTCATTCACGTCACCCCAGTTTTCTGATTAGATCTTACTGCTTAGCAGCTCATAAACCCAGGATCCCTTCATTTCGTTCGCCTGTACAGCCCTCTCAGTAATTAAAAGAAGATAAAGATAAACCAATCACCATTACAGATGAGAAAGAAGTGATCATGTAATTCCCTATGACGTTTTCTATACAAAATCTGGAAAACAATGAGAATCCAACCTCAAGAAGGCGTATATAAAAATTGTTTACATGCTAGTATGCTACTGAAATTATGAAATATAAAGCAAAAACATCCAAGAATTCTAAGGTTTATTTTGTTCTTTAAACAATAAGCATGAACTCCTATGTTTTTCCCCTCAGCAGAACAAAAAGTCAGTAAACTCCGGAATTCAGCTCTGCATCTTTCTCAAAAATATCCCACCCATCATCTAGAAGAGCATTGTGATCAGCTTTGGATTTTTCCTCGTCGTGCCCACTTTTGGAAGAAAGGCTTTCAATTGAGGCTGTACGGCTTCTTTTACCTATTTCAGATGAATCACTATGCTCAGAACCCGCATCAGATGCCAAGGTTTTGTGGGAAGAACCTGATGAAGCTAACTTGCAACTAGTCTGGCTTGAGGTGAAGGATTTACTCAATGGAAGATTTGCATCAAATTTCTCTTTTAGAAGCTTAATATCCTGACAAATAACAGAGATTTCTCCTCTGCAAAGTTGAATGAGAAGTAAATTCATTAGATTGGAAAGTACAAAAATATCACAACCACAAAAAGTCAAATTTCATAATGTAGTTACAAAGATATGCATGTTAAGGGAAGAAAGGAAAGCATCTTTAAGTTCTAGTTAGACTGGAACAACAAATTCAGGGAAATGATGTCAAACAAAATGCCTTCCAGCAAAATGACCATATAAAATGTAACTTCACGGCCATAATCAATATTAATCTTACATAAAAAAGGTTGACAAACATTCCTATAATAATCTGAAACCGACAGTAAGTTTCCCAAAGAATTAACAATTAACAGCAAAGAGAATTGGATTAAAACAATATTAATACCAGAAACAGGCAGAAAAATGCAACTACATTTTAAACAGAAAAACAACTTACTGCAACATATCAACAACCCGCCCACGGTCCATCAGGAATTCCCGTAACTGCAGAGATGAAAAGGAGGAAATAATCATAAAATATTCAAGAAAAAAAAAATTCTCTAAATTGAATTTGCCTCTAAAGTGAATAAGGGTGTACCATTCCTTAATTTAATTTAAAGTGAATTATGGTCTTAAGTTCTTAACCCACTAAAGATTTAAGGGCGGACGGATATACCCTTGTTCACTTTAAAAACAAGCTCACATTAGAGGAGCTTTGTCCAAAATATTACATGTATAGATTAAATAAAATGGTTTAGAAACCAGAGAAACACTAGTAACCTTTGAATTCTCTTCTGCCTCCTGCTGTAGTCTTTGTGATTCATGTACTACCTTCTCCACCAGTCTCTCCTGTTCAACAAGAGCCTTTCGTGCAGATTCCTCCTTTTCCATCTTTTCTTGCTCAGATGCTTTCCTCAATTCTTCTGCTGCAGCTAGTCGCGCTTCAAGAATGTGGCGCATCTGGAATCAGGAGATGAACCAAATAAGTTGCTAGTAATTTTATTTCTTTAACATCAAGTTAAGAAATTCAATTGCACAACGAAATAGGCTTTCAATTCATAACCAATATTTTTAAATCACATGCTTTCTCAGAGATGATTCTGATTATTACAATAGTCAGGAAGGTGCTCAAGGTATTCTGAAATGCAGGAATATGTGCAGCAAAGTTATGATGATTAAATTTCTAAACACTAAATTGTAAAGCACCTCATCGAGAATTGAAAGAGACTTGTCCCTTTCATCAGACAAGCTGAGCAAGCGTGATTGAAGTTCCTTCAGTTCCGTTGCCAGAATTGCTTTTTCTCCATAAACTTCTCCTGCATGCTGTAAGAAAATGTTGAGGATAAATAATTTTTGTTCGTCACATACAAAATAATAATGCCAAAGAATATTGTAACTTTTAGATCTATAAATTTTGTTAATATATATAACCATGTCATTTGCTTCTTTAGCTTGCACCAGCATTGTTTTGTACTCTTCTATCCTGGCCAGAATATTAGACCCTCCAGTAGCAGTTTCCATACTGGCCTGCTCTGCAGCTTTCTCCAGAAGTTCCACTTCTCTCATTAAGTTGATAAGAGATTCCATCGATGAAAACAAGGTTTTCTGCATCAGTGTCAAATAATCATAAGATGTCAGAAGTATTAAAGTCTTACCAGATTTCAACCACTGAACTGTAAGCATATCATTCTATATTAATATGACCTACACATTGATATGCTATCTACTCTATTGTTTAATCATGGATAGGGTGTCAAGTCATCATTCAATATAACAATAACGATTTTAATGTCACTTTCACATTTCTGCCACATATGATATATTATAAAGCAAGTATTCATAACATCCAAACATAAGAATCTAGGACTAATAATACCTTGTTAGTTTTTGCCTCATCAATGATTTCCTCAAGCAGATCAATCCTGCATACTTGACTATATTGGCTAACTGCATTCTTTGTACCAATATCATCTTCAGCATCACTAGTATTGCCACCAGCACTAGAAGAACCAGCATCCAATTCTGATTGAAGACTATCTTTAGAATTTAATGCATTCCCCTGAACATGACAAACTGCTTGAGCCTCAGAACTTTCTACCTCAATCAAGTAAGTTTCGCATTCTTCCAATCTGTGACTTGTAGTGGCATCATAATCATCAGCTGAAGAACTTAAAAATTCCACCCACACTTCATTTGAATGGTTTCCAATTCTATTGCCATTGCCATTGGGGGAAGCAACCTCCTTGCTAAGGTTATTATGCTCAGGTTCCATCTCTTGACATATACCAGAAGAAATCAAATTTTCACAATCAACATCTACATGAAGTCGTCTCTGATCAAAATTTTCATTATCTTCTTGACTAAAGCCATTTAGCGTCTCCTGAACAATCTCATTTGAGGTCTCTCCATTGAAGTTATCTTCAGCATTCTGAAAAATATCTAGCTCCTTAATATCATCCATTCCAAGAAATTTATCAGTACCATCATTTGACAATGTAGACTTGTCCAGAGCCTCATTCAGATCTGGTACAAAAGAATAATCAGCCGTTTTGGTAACTTCTACAGATATAGAATGTGGAGCAGAGGAAGGCCCCACATTTATGTCATCAACACGCTGACGGTGCCTCAACCTATTGCCTTCCTCCTCA
The DNA here is from genome assembly GCA_026413185.1 of Pueraria montana var. lobata. Taxonomy (NCBI): domain Eukaryota; kingdom Viridiplantae; phylum Streptophyta; class Magnoliopsida; order Fabales; family Fabaceae; genus Pueraria; species Pueraria montana. The sequence goes on along the minus strand of CM048647.1, from coordinate 65,374,982 downwards.
TTTTTAACTACAGATTGAACATGTCATGAGAAATATATTAGTAAACCAGTTACAATGCAAACAAGGTACAGTTATATAGAAATGAATGTACATAATAAGCAACTGTACCTTCAACATTTAGTGGGGCTCCATGGTCATTGTCCTGTGGAAGAGTTGCAGGAGGTGATTTTTTGGACATGAATGGGATGACTTCCGCAAGAAGAACACCAGCAGCTAGATCAGCATCCTTTGGGTGTTCAATAGCCACAGCCCTCAGTAACCTGGCATCAACCTGTTCAGTGCAAAATGATAAAACAAATGCATCAGTTAGGATGAGGTATTGATAACAAGTCAGACGCATTCCTGGATTAGTACATTTTTATAAATACTCTAGATTTCAGAAAATTCGAAGATTTAGATAATTCTTGGCATCAGTAAGCTCATTCTCAAGCATATGACAACTACCACTAGGATTTCTCCACAGTTGGATAGAATATCTAATTTTTTACCGATCATGGTTTGTGATGCTGACGCAACCAATTACCAGTCCACCACACCAAAAACAGAGGAAGTAATAGTTACAATAGAAACAATATCCATTCATCCAAAATATACATGTTCATGCACATAATGCTCAGCTAGAGAGTCCAATTCATAATCTTTCATTTTATTTGATTAATTTTATATTTGAATTCCCAATCAACTTCACAATTCAGAACTATAATACAAAAACACTAGATCACAGAGCAACCAATAATTATACTTCAAACAAAATCTGCAATTACATTTTTGGGGGGAAAAAAAGGAAGTAAAGAGCAATACCTGCGGAAATATCTCCTGCAAGCTTCTATAGACCGAATTGAAACCCATGATGAAGGTACGCTATCTGCAAAGCACCAAAAAAAAATTGATTTTTGTTTTTAATATCGATGTTTTAAATATATAAAAATTAGGAACACGTAAAACGATTAAAACCTAAAGCGATGAAAAATTAGGGTTCATGAATTGTGAATAGAATTCGTGCAAAAAACGACACTCAGGAACCCTAAGTTAGCTGTTTGAATATGCACAATTAAAAGCTCTTCCTTCCCTCTCCCCCACATCGTTTATCGTTTATTTTGCTAAACCCGTTGGTAAACAAAAATCGCTTGCTAATGCTAAAGTGAAAAACCCTGTCACTCACGTAAGGGGAAAAAAGAAAAGAAAAACCTCAGATACCTTAATTTCAATATGGCTAAGATGATATGAGAGGACAGAAATTGGGAACCAAAAATCGAGAGAGAAACAAAAAATTGAAGGTGGGAGAGAAGGAGAAGAGATGAGTGACCTTGACCAGTGTGAGAGTGGAATTGAATAGAGGATCACACGTAAATGACGCAATTTCCTATTCTCTGGAAATATGGAAAGTGATCAAGCTAAGGTATTGGATATTATTGTGAATTTCATCAAAACGGACGGTGTTTCAGTCCAAATATATTGTTACGTGGCCAATAAATACGGGGTCAATTCAAAACACGGTGATTTTATTCCTTTTAAATATATTTTTTTAATTTTAATTTTAAATTTAATTTGATTTGACAATTAGCAATTAATCTAACAAATCTCTTTCTCAATCAATTTAAATCACTTTTCTTTTTTATCTTTTTTCATATACTTAATTTTTTTTATCTCTTTCCATCTATTCTTTTTATTTTTTAATTTTATTTTTGAATTGAACTTAAATATTTTTATTAACAAAACTATGAAAAATAAAAAAATAGCCTTGTATCATAAATATAATTAGTGTAATAACTCGTGTCATGTATAGAGTATTAAATTTACAATTTATATTTTTTTATATTATTATGATTTTTATTTTTAATTTTATAAAAAAATTAACTAGGTACATATATAAAAATCTGCAAAATTATATATATATATATATATATATATATATATATATATATAATTATAAACATTGATATATATTCAAATAATTTGACTCCTTAAAGTGAATATCTCATTATAAAGTAATCTTAATAGTTGATAAAAAAAATTATTGGTTTAAACTTTAGAGATCACCGAATTCTCCATACATATGGCCAAGAATTGAACCTCTAATAATATTCTTAAGAAACTCATCTATTTACTAATTATATCAGACCTTGTTGGTAATTGTTAATCGGCTAATATTATTTGTATGAGGAATGTTAGCGACACTCTCTCTGACACTTTTCTTTTATCACTCTTCATGTGATTGGCTGAAATTTGTTGAAATAATCAATTTTGGTGGGTCTTACTTCTAGATTAGGAGATAGAACCATTAAATGATAAGTGGAGCTACCAAAATTGATGATTTCTAACAAATCACATATATTTGTGTATGTATAATAAAACATTGGAGCATTTGTTTCGCAAAATCTTTTCCATTCCCAAGAATATCAAGGTGGAAATGATTATTTTTATGTTTGTTACAGGGTTATATAAAAAGATTTTTGGGTATCATTTATTATCAAGAAAGTAACATTCTCATGTCTATACAATTTACATTTCCGTGAAAGGAGGGTGGGAAAGTGATTCTCGTATGGTGGGATTTTATTAATTATGTGAAAAATCTATTATACCCTCACTACCAATACCCACCACCCCACTACCTCTAATTGCATTATCCTTGTAACTTCTATTGAAGCCTAATCCATCAAAGATATATACCAAAATTGTGTTTTAACTAACATTCGCAAACCAAACTCATGCATAATAAATATGTTCTATTTCATGCAAAATTGCAAGCTTGATTTGAAAGAAAGAATTCCTATTATAATTTACTAACTTAAATTAAATTTATTCTATTCCTACATTGTTATAACAGTTGAAGTGTCTTTATTACAGATGAAGTGTTATTCAAAAAGAAAGAATTGTACTCACTTGAAAGATACACTAACAATAATAGAAAAAAAGTTATTTATCATTTTTTAATTAATGAAAATGTTGATATAAAAAAATATCTATAATCCATTAAGGACATTTTAGTAATTATAACATATATTCTTAGAAAAAAATAACATGAATCAAACACATATTTTAATTTAATAAGGTGATCCCGTAATACACAAGATGTCATGGGATCATCTTGTGTATGATTCTCCTTGGAATTTACTGTTTGGGATTATTCTTAATTTTATTCGATGGAGATGCAACAAGATAATATTCCAACATGAAAATTGGTCAGCGCAGGAGGTCATTTAGAAAGCTTGTCATTTGGCTCGAGAATATAATGTTGGAGCTGTTTTGTTGAATCCATTGCAGGATGTTAGCCTTTTGAGTCCGAATAAGATCGATATTAGTTGGCCTTTTCTTTGTTTTGGTGAGGTGGCTGTTAGTTGTGATGGGGCGGTTTTAGATGGGTGAGACAAAGCTGTTTGTGGGGGTGTGTTAAGGGACCATAAAGGAGCTTATCTTTGTGGTTTTGGTTGTAATCTTGGGGGGTGGTTCGGTTATTGAAGCTGAACTGAGAGATATTCTTCTTGGCCTTAAGCTTGCATGGTCAACAGGTATAGGAGGATAAGAGTGGATTCAGACTCTCAAGTTGCTATTAAATTGGTTTCAAAGGATTGTTGCATGTTGCATCCTTGTTATAACCTTATTAAGGAAATTCATGCAGTCCATTCTTATGAGAATAATGTTACTTGGAGACATATTCTTCAAGAAGCTAATCAAGTTGCGGATGCGCTAGCTAAACAAACTGTTACGGCCTTGATTCCTTTTCAAGTTTTTGAATTTTCTCCTCATTGTATTGTTAATGCCTTCAGAGCTGATTTAGCTCATATTTGCTTCCCTAGAGGGTTCTAGACTTCTAGCTTTTGTAATTTACAAAAAAAAAAAAAATACATATTTTAATTATTCCTGAGACTATAAAAAAGATATCCAACTAATTTTAATAGTTAACCAAATATTTTTTTTAATATCCAGGAATGTTCATGAATGATAAAAAAATATTCTTGAAAATAACATTCTCAAAAATAGAAAAAGATTTTGTGAAACAAACGTTTTCATAAATATGTAGAAATATCAACAATTTTCTCACAAGCTATCGAAATTACTTGACATGAATCCTGAGAAGATTTTTTTATTTATTTATCAATGACTCTAGATAAAGAAGAAATTACAATTTATAGAAATCATATACTCGTATTTGAATTAAAGATTAAATTAACCTGAAACAAATCTAGAAATAAAATCTTAACAAATCAAATTATTATTATTCAATTAAATTTGAACTAATTAAATCTAATAAGATATTATGTAATGAATTTTGAATCAATCTAAACATATCTAATAGTAAAAATTAAACTAATTATGTTGCTGAAATTCAAATTCAAAATTAAAATTAAACTTGATTGCTATTAATTCCCTCAATGTAATTACAAGTTTACAACAATCTTGTATGATTTCATTTTGGATTATAATTATAATTATAATTGTGGAATTATACTACAGCAGCGCCGTTTATCACAATTCACAACTGGTGTGGTGTGACAGAGACTAGAGAGTCTCTGAGGAATGAGGATGCGAACAACAAGGGAAGTTTCCGAACACAGGACGAGACGAGACGAGACAGTGTCTCCGTCGTCCTCATTCGCAATCATATATATGATATATCTTTCCCAGTACGGCGTCGCTTTTTCCATTTTCTGCTTAATATATCTGAATAGTGACAACCAGATACATTGGGCTCCCCGGCCCTTTACTCCAACAGGCCCATTCTAGCGAGCCCATTTGAGTTTGCTGTCACTGTGCCAATTGCCAACACTTGCAAGTTCCCCGCATTTCTCACCTTCCCAGCGTGCGGCTAGTTCAAGCTTCAAGGCATGTTCTCCAAAACCAAAACCCACACTCTCTCCCACCTCAACGCAAGATCGATTTCAAGCCTAAAAGTAGTGTGGCGCAAGGACCAAGCACTCGACCGAGCCATAGAGTTCGACAAGCGCTACAAGCAATGCGCCCGCGTCGTCAAAGAAGTCCTCAACGAACCAGGCCAAGTCATCCCTCTGCGCTACCTCGAAAAACGACGCGAACGTATGCGCCTCAAGGTCAAAGCCGAAACCTTTCTCAACCAAAACCCCGGCTTGTTCGATGTCTACTATGATCGCATCAAACCCAAAACCGAACCGGTCCGGTTCCTCCGCGCCAGCGACAGGCTCCGCCAATTTCTAGATGAAGAACAACGGATTTTCAGGGACAACGAGCCTTTGATCGTGTCCAAGTTGTGTAAACTGTTAATGATGTCGAAGAACAAGGTTGTTAGTGCTGATAAGTTGCTTCACGTGAAGAGGGAGTTCGGGTTCCCCAACGATTTTTTGGTTGATTTGGTTCCTAGGTATCCGGAATATTTTAGGTTAACTGGGTTTCCTGGGGAGGGTAAATCGTTTCTGGAGTTGGTTAATTGGAACCCCGAGTTTGCAAAATCTGTAATTGAGCAAAGGGCTGAAGAGGAGAGTGAGCGTTTGGGGATTAGGGTTAGGCCTAGTTTCAGTGTGGAGCTTCCACCGGGGTTTGTGTTGAAGAAGGAGATGAGGGAGTGGGTGAGGGATTGGATGGAGCTTGATTATGTGTCCCCTTATGAGGATGTGTCCCATTTGGACCAGGCTTCTAGAGAGATGGAGAAGAGGTCCGTTGGAGTGTTCCATGAACTGCTTTCACTTTCCTTGCACAAGAGGATTCCTGTGCCGATCCTTGGAAAGTTTTGTGATGAGTATCGGTTTTCCAACGCATTTTCCAGTACTTTTACTAGGCATTCGGGGATGTTCTATTTGTCCTTGAAAGGTGGGATTGAGACGGCGGTGTTGAGAGAAGCATACAGAGGTGATGAGTTGATTGACCGCGATCCGCTGCTCCGGATAAAAGATAAGTTTGTTGAGTTGTTGGAGGAGGGGTGGAGGCAAAGAGCAGAGCAGTTGAGGTTGAAGCAAGAGAAGATTAAGGAAGATATGGAGCTATTGGCCACAAAAGTTGGTGAATGAAAGTGTAAAATAGGTATGTGGATATGAAGAGTTTTAAATTTGGAGGGTTTTTGTGAGAAAAAAGCTTGACCATTGCTGGCGAGTACAGTCCTCCTCACTTTGTATGATTGTTAGTCTTGCGATGCATGAATTGTTGCAGAAAAATTGAATGGTTGCCTCTTAGGACTCTGTTTTTGAAAAATGCTTCAGTAACAAGTTTTTGGCTCAGTAATATATCTAGAGATCATTTTTTCGCCATGTTTGTATTGTTGAGATGAGACCAATTTAAAATATGGAGGGCAGGGAAGGATTGTTTTTTAACTTTTTAAGTATTGTTTCCTTTTACTTGTGATGGTGTTTAACGGTTAACATAATGTCAAAATGTCAGAAACAGAAATCAAAGTATTCAGTATTGCATTGTATTTCTTGAAATACTTTGACTTCAACTTGAAAATGTTGGAAGCCAAGTGTTTTCAACATGTTCCATCTTTGTTGAAATGCACTTGTATCGTAAACTTGCCATAGTGCTTGGGCTACTTAACAACCAACTTTATCAATCATTGAGATGCTTGATAAAATACCTAAGTTAGACTTGCTAGAAGGAGATTGTAATTTATCTCGTTGGCTTTGAAATTTAGGAATTTAACTACACAGTGCTCCAAATAATGCTTCTGGTCTCAGATCAAGCCTACAATAATTATCGGAGGAAACAAAACGTGAAAAATGCTGAATTTCTGCTGGAGGATTCTCTGATAATTCAAAGTGAAGGAACACATTATATATTCTGCTAAGGATGGAAGAAATGAGTTGCATTATTGGATGATGACCAAATTCTGCTACCAAATTACCTTGAGCGGCAATGAAGTATTTGCTTTTCATATTTCAAGGAACTGCTGGAAACCGGCTAAGGAAAGTGTAAAGAGTTTAAATTTGTCATGCTATCGTGCATGTTACACAATGGTAAAGTCATTGCCTTGTAGCTTGGAGGTCACAGGTTCAAATCCTAGAAATAGTCTCTTCGATTGCAGGGATAAAGCTGCGTACATTTAACCTCTCCAAATCCCACTTGGTGGGAGTCTCATGCACTGGATTACCCTCCTATCATGCATGTTACTTCAAGAAAAATTGTTGTTTCCAACTGTTTTAACTACTATTTGAAGGCTCTACAATAACAATTTCTTTTGTAATTGTAAGTGAGCTTGTGTTTATTAACGCTTATTCTTTCAATAGGATATAGTTAGAAATCTTCTCGCCTGTCATTTGGTCAATCTTTGTGAAAGTTATGGCTATCAGATTATGTTGAAGTACACTGTACTTTAACGGAAAAATTTGTAACATACTAATTTCTAACATTTGCTGATAAAAAAAAAACTGTACTTTAACGGACAGCGGAAGTTATTCGATTAAGATTTTGGATCATCAACAAAGAGTGTATGGGTGAAAGCAGAAAATGCTCTCATCTAGCACTCAATCATTAACCCCCGCGACTAGCATGAACCTAGTAGGTTACAAGCAGCAAGCAAACATTTGTTTCGTGAAGGCTCTATGTATTTCCGTTAGATATTTGTTTCTCACATTAAATATATTCTAATTTATAGGATCTTCTGCTAGAAAAGTCCACCAGTTGGTCTCTCACTCGTAAGTTCTGCATGTTATTAACTTGCGCATTATCTAATACACCCTTTGCCCACCATTGTGAGATGAGTTATTCGAAACATTGTTTAGGAATAAGGTTGGTGATTCTAACCCCCCCATTTAACAATAGTTTGTTGTCACCTACAAAGTCATCACACTAAATGGATGAGAAATACTGAAATAGTAACTAAGCAAGCAGGACCTCCACGCATTCTCTTGGTAATTACATTTTATAAAATCGTAATTTATCTGATTAACAACCTAGTTGGAACAAGCTTATGAATCTGCAAGTATTTAAGCAGTTCTACTTCCAAGGGGTCATATGAAAATTAACACGCTTCTGGGTTCCTATATGTATTAACTGAACTGAAGGGAGAGCAGAGATACAAAATGAATAGAGTCAAGATTTTCAATTTAATAACTCTGGCTCTGCCATTTGTGCCAAAGATGGAGAGCCAGATCATGCCACCAGTTATTACTTTTCCACCACCATCTCTTCATCCACTTTGTTTATCCCAACTAGCACTAGTAAGCTATGCTTGTGCAATGTTGCCTCCGACCACAACACCACCACCTTCACCACTCATACCTCCACCCTCTCCTTCATCCCCCGGTGACCAAAGCCATGGTCAGCATCACACCTCTCAAGAAGAAAACTGTTGCCGGTGGGCTAACGAAATGGACAGCCAATGTGTATGTGAATTCCTACTTCTATTGCCTCCCTTCCTTACTAGACCTGTGCATCAGTACTCAATCAGCATTGGAGAATCGTGTAATGTCACTTACTCCTGTGGTGGGCCTATATGATAGACAAACTTACGTTTTGATATCAGGAGATTTTAGTAGTGGAGAAGAATCTAATCTTGTGTTCGGTTTTTACTTTTAAGGGTTGAAGTTATGGTTGTCATTTCTGATTCGTTGTGCCATCGTGTGCTGTAGCACTCTCAGAAAAGCCGAAAAAGAAAAAGCGAATTGTAGGCATGTAGCACAGTGAAAGTATTCATATAATTAGATTTACCTGAATTTATATTTAATGTGAATAGAAAAGTACTACTACATGAGTTTTAATCCTTTTTAATAAAGTTAAAATCACTTGAGATATATAGCTATTGGGCAAAAGCTAAATTAGTAGCTTAATTAACAAAAACGCATATCTATTGCTTGATTCTGATTATCTCTTTAACTACAACTTATTGATCAGTACTATTATCTTCTTATGAAAAGTTCCCTTTCTACCTGTAAATCCATCAGAGAAGACAAAATCAAACGCAATTGGTAGAAAAAAGGAACTGTTCTTTCACTCTTTCTTTTGTAGGGAGCTAGGTTGGTGTATTTACCTACATTGTTTCGTGTAAACAAATCTGTAAAAAAACGATTACATTTCCGAACAGTAATAATGCAAATAATATAACCCTTCCTAATAGTGGAAAAGAAAGAATAAAGTATCCACAACCCTTTTGAAATCCACTGACCCATCCCTACTTTCCTAAGCGTGGCACACTATAAAGACCAAACGGCGAGTATAAATTTGGGTTTTGCTTTAAAGTTTAAATTAAAGTTTGAGGCTATTGGATAAATCCTTATTTAGAAAGCTTTGTAGCGGCGATGGGCGAAAAGTGACTGAGACAATGCGAATTGCGAATTGCGAAGTGCTTTCAAAATTATATTTATAGAATAGGACATCGTGTTTACTCTATTATGATGACAGTGCTCATAGCTAGGTAGTTACGTCCTATATTCGGTGTTCACTTTGATCCATTACGAGTGCACACTTTCCTCTTCTGTAGTCCTCTGATTATTAATAACAAAAAAGAAGTATATATAAGCACCACCCCACCATGGTCGAATCAAAGCCAACTAGGTACAAAGGTGAAGTGTAAAATAAATATATATTATGCTTTATTATAAGAATGTAAGATACATGAATGTGGTAGATATCATGTAAGAGAATTCACGGTTTGGTCTAACAATAAGGGCATTTGGGATATATATATATAGCATACGTGTGCTGGAGCTTTCCACTACGGAGGCCCCTTTTCTTATCCAGTTATCCTCTGCCCGAAGTGATAAACATCTGGTTATATGGAAAAACAATGTAAGCTGCTTGTATACTTGTATGGTTTTGAATCTTTTGATGTTATAAGATAAGTGCAATAACAATTATGAATAATGGTGATGGTGATGGTGTTGTCGATATGGTATTGGTGGCTTTGGATAATAGTACCAACAATAAAGCAGAGAAATGCTAGAAATATACTCTCTGACACAATCTTTTATACACCTCAAACTATCAATGATAATTGTAACAAGTTATGTGATGAAATAAAAAAGAAAAAAATGAGAAGGAAAAGTAAATATAATTTTATTATTTTTTTATAAGATGATTAGACATTGTTTAGTGATTATTTGTTAACACCCCAAATAGTACAACACCTACTTGATATCCTTATCTCTCTATCTTTTTTTTCTTGTTACATTTCATCACTAATCTTCCCGATTATTTATCTCTATTCCCTTTCTATTTTTCTCCGGGTGCTTACACGCTTTGAATGAATGAATATCAATGAATCATTTTTCTTGTTTTAGTCATTCTCTCATTTGATAGAATGCACAAGTCACAATGTTTCACAATCTCTTTTATAACAAATACCAAAACTTGGTTAGTCATTTTCATTTCCGTAACTTTTATTTTACCATAGTGATTGCATATTTAGGAATAATATTTTTAGTATTTCATTTTTTAAAATTTCATTTAAGAAATTTTGTATTTTTTACACAACTAACTAATGATTTTGTGTTTCATTTAAGCATAACTTTAAATGAAATTTAATGATTTTAATTATTTTCTATTGTTATTAGTTCATTTCTTGTGCATGGTATGGGTATATTTAATTTTAAGTAAAATTTTAAAATATAAATATATAAGTGATCAAATATTATTATTAAATAATGGCAAAATTATGTATCTTAAGAAAAAAAGGATATTGTTAAAAATGTTGTTTTATACAAATAAGTTTGAGAATTGAACTCACATATTTAAGGGGCAAAATATTGACAAGAGGCATATCAAGTGCTTTTAAATATGTATCATCAGCAGTAATTATGTAATATAGTTAAGGATACCTATCATTAAATATTAATATTTTGGGACAGTATTTCATTCAATATTCATTTGCAAAACAATATATGGCTTTGGAATGGTAGTGGGACTACTGCTTTGACCAAAAGCTGAGCTAAAGACGCATATGAGAGAATCCAACCCAACGGGGAAAGAAAAGGCAATATCTTAGAGGAACAACATAAAGGCGTTTATGCATTGTTTGAAAAGATGAACTGTCTGGACCATTTTCGCTTAGAAAAAGAAAATCATATCATGGTCCTTTTGTTCCATTAAAGCTAACAAAAAGCATATCTCATATCTCATCAAACACATTTATGTATATTAGGTTGGATTAATTCATGATGTTGTCTTAAAAAATCGAAATAATAGTTTGATAATCTGAAACTTTGAACAAAAACCTTACGTTTAATTGAAAAATAATTATTTAAAAATTATATTTAAATTTTATCCATATTATCTCGGGTGTTGTGTTGGTGCTGGCCAATGGGTCACGGTGTTATTTGAAGGAACGAGCACACATGACACGTGCGATAAATCGTACGGAAAGAGAAGAGCGGCGATTCGTGTGATTTGAAGGACACTGAAATCCAAGATGCTAGGCAACTGTACGGACGCGATATGATTGGAGAAGAAGCACTTTTAATCGAATTTATTCAAAGGGGTGCACCATTCTTCGTTTTGAACAGTGCATAGTCTCCACAAGCACAAGATGCAATTGCATTAGAAATCTCGAATAATTCGTATGCGTCTTGCTTACCAAAGCCAGGGACGGTCGAATCATTTTTTTTTCTAACCATTTTTCCAAAAGAGAAGGGGAAAAAAATAATTCCATCTCCCGGCAGTGTGGTTATAAAAGATTAAGATTTAAACATAATAAGTACTCCCTCCGTCCCAAAATAAGTGTCGTTCTAAATTTTTTTATACAGATCAAGAAAAGTTATTAAATACATAAAAGAGAGAAGTAATTTTACAAAACTAACCTTATTATTAATATTGCATTGAAAAATTAAAGTGACATTTATTAGGGGTATTAGTGAAAAAAAATAATTAATATTACATTGAAAAGTCAAATACGACACTTATTTTGGAACAAGTTTTTTTTTTCCAAATGCGACACTCATTTTGAGACGGAGGGAGTATTTATTTTTTTAAATTTTAAAATATGACTTTTTTTTTGTTTACATGATCTCAATTTTTAGTATTGAATTTATTTTTTCAATGAATACAATTACTTATTTGTTAGGTCAAAGAACATTTAAAAATCCTCATTAAATTTTGATAAAACAAACAAAGAAAAAAGTTTTTACTTAAAAAGACTAAGCTGTTTATTTAGCGACTAGACAAATCAATAGTCTTAATAAGGTGATAAAAATATGCAAATTTCATTAAACACACAGTTTTGTGTATATGTGTGTGTGTAGTATTAAATTTATTTTTTCAATGAATACAATTACTAATTTGTTAGGTCAAAGGACAACATTTAATAGCTTTAAGTTTTGATAAAACAAACAGAGAAAATAAGTTTTTACTTAGAAAAACTAAGCATGTTTATTTAGGGACTAGACAACTCAATCGTCTTAGTAAGATGATAAAAATATGCAACATTTCATTAAACATACATTTTTTTTTTGTGTATGTGTGTGTGTGTGGTCTTTCTTAATTTGAGGATCATCTTTGTAAGTTTTGAAAAACTATAAGGTGTATAAAAGAAGCTTCACGAAAAGTCAACAACCTTGTTCACCAACTTCATCAAAAGACGTGTTGACTAAAAAACAAGATACAACGTGTACTTCTTAAAAGTAGATATGTTCTTTGATACACAAATTTAGTACAAGAAAAGGAATGATAAGCACTATTTTTTATCTTATCAGAGTAATTGGTTGGTGAAAAACATTTAATGTTACAATAAATGTTTCAATGTTTATATTTGCTCTTCAACTTAACAGTTTTACAACAAACATTCTCAATTTTATAAAGACAAAGATGTAACTACTACTTCAATTTTATAACAAGAACTCTTTTTTCTTCATCTAAGCTTTCCTTGTAAACTCTCAGTGTAAAAAGTCAAGACTTAAACTTCATTTGCATATCTGTCTAGCTAAGATGTGTTGGAGTGAGCCCTAGAGGCCAATCCATTTATATGCTATGTTTTGTATCATGACTTTGATTTATATATTTTATATATGAGACATTTCAGTTATTATATTATTTGTTGTATAATATAATAATGTCCTTAGAATAGGCGATTCGTTCGATGGCAGATCAAGTAGGACTCAATTGTGAGATTCATTGAACAATGAAACACTATTATAAAAGTATATGTAGTCAAGTATTATTGTTGACTAGGACGAAAATAATGCATTGAGACTATTGTGTGAGTAGATTGATGACCACATCTCACAGGTCATCATGGATATGAGATATCAAGTCGGCACACAAGTATAAATATTAGGAGTAATATTTATACTAGATAGACCCACTATGAGAAGACTTCATAATAGTTATGTAAGTGTCATAAGCGTTTCTCATGGCAACCATAAGGTGATAGTAGTTGTTCGACTTGAAGTCACTACGATTCCTACATGTAAGAGTTATGGTCTTTAATGCTATCAAACATCATTTTTATCATGGTGATCATAAAGGTAGTACTTGGGTCTACAATGAATCATGTCGAGGGATGTGAGTGATGTAGATAGGATTTGTCCCTCATACATAACAAGAGTTATGTCTTTGGGCCTCTCGATAGAGTGGGATGCGCTATATGCGTGGCCACGCAAAAATAGACCAATATGAGATATTGGGCCCAATTGTGTTTACGCGTCCACTCGGGTATCGAGTAATCAATTATTGGACTTAATGAGTATGACACTCTTATGCCTCGTGTTCGATCAAGACATTTGGACTACACAATGAATATGGTTGCAGTAAGGTTGAAATTGGATCACCGATTTTCTCATTGACTGGGTGGCAATGATGCATTGCTATATGTCAATCATTGTCTATAATATTTAATGTTATAAAGATAATATTTAATATTATTGTCAGTTGGGAACCTATAGGGTCACACGCATAAAGTGAATATTGGAGTAATTAATTAAATTGAGTCAAACATTGATTAATTAAATATGATTTAATTAATTAGTAAAAGATTGATTAGATAAGATATAATCAATATTTTAATTGATCAAATCTAATTTGATTAATTGATAAAAGATAATGGATTACATAAGATCTAATTAATATTTTAATTGGTCAAATATGATTTGATTAATTGATAAGAGATAAACAATTAGTAGATATGATTTAATCATTATTGATCAAATGTGATTTGATATGATTGGATAAAATTTGATTTAATTAGAAGATAATTGATTAGATATGATCTAATTGATTGATAGAATATTATATTAGAATTGATCTAATCAAATATTCTATGGGGATTAAGATAAGCTCACGTTTTCTATATAAGGAGGTATATAGCTGAAAACATGACGCTTGAGAAAAACACATTGTTTTGTGAGAGCTTTTTCTAAATCTTTAACCGTTGGCTTGCACCGAGACCCTGTTCCAGTTTTACTCACGTGGACTAAGTAGAGAGGTGTTGTCACGTTCGACGCTTGGTGATCAAGAGGGAACTCTCTTTGGTTTAAAAGTGCGCTACAAAGGTAAATTTCTAATATTATAGATTTATGCGTAATGTGTGGTCCATGAGATGAGGTTCTTCCACTCAGGTCTCTCTTGGAACTTTTTTTTAAAATTATAGACCTTGAAACCCCAACAACACGAAGTAGTAGTTAGTGAGCTCTACCCTTTAAACTTTTTATATATTAGTAAAAATAGTGGAAGCCTAAAGAGGTTTTGATTTACGACGGGTTCTAGGGTGGGAGACGTGAACAGGTCTCCCAATGTGGGAAAGAAAAATAGTGCGTTTGATATGATTTTTTTTCAAGATATGTTTGGGAGTTTTGTGAGGATGCCACACTGGAATACAGTAAAAAATAATAATATTATGCCAACCCCTGGGTTTAACGTTTTTGGAATTAAATCAGTTGTCTCTTGACCTTGTCCCCAACCCATGTCCCTCCAATAATATTATGTCATTTCAATTAAAATAATACACGTAATCTGTTTGGGCCATTTACAATTTAACACGTTTATGTATACATTCATGGTGAGAAACATGGGTTCCGATCACCATTTGCAGCAACCTATTCGCTGCACACGACAACCTCTACTTTGCGTCGTTCTCGAATCTTCCCCTCGTCTTCTTCGTCTTACTTTTATTACCGCCTCAGACGCTCACCGCTTCAGCGCATAATATGTTCGCCGCAAGGGTAGTGATTCAGAGATGAGGAGGGAGGAGAGGCCACTTCGTGTACCACCGGGCCATTCCTCCGTCGGACGCACCACTCTCTTTCTCCTCCATGCTGATTGTGTTCAGGGAGAGATTGGAGTCCCTCAACTACGATAAACGGGGAGTAAACGGGAAAGGGGGCATATGCAGTAAACTAAAGGGGAAAGAATTCGAGACAGGAGGAAAACCATTTTTTTAAACTTTAATCCAGTGTAGCAATTCTTACAGTACTCCCGCACTTATGTAAAAAAAAATTAATATCATACGCACCGCCTTTCTTTCTCATGGTGGGGGATATCTTAGACTCACCCACCCTAGAAGTCGTCTTGATTTACTTAGGTGTGAACTTGGAGAGACTTGTTGTGATATTTTCCTTCAAAATCAAGGATCAAGAGGCTATTGATGTCCCTAAAGATAGTTGGTGCAATGAAGGGGCATGAGAAGGGTCACACTAAAAATGGAAAACTAAGGCATCCAACAGATTCACTAGCTAGGAAATCTTTGATTCTTTACATCCTAATTTTGCATTAAACCCTTGAAATGTGATATTTGAGTTAGCAAGTGATGAATTTAATCCATATAAAACATTGAGTAGAAAATATAACATTTAACTTAGCTCCATAGGATTGCATGAAGCAACCTTATTTGTTGTTGTCTCTATTTATTCTTGGTCCTTCTTCCCCTACAAATGATATTGACATGTATTCGCAACCTCTTATTGATATCTAAAGGAGTTGTGAGAGAAATGGGTTGAAATTTATGATGCTTTGAGTAAGCAACTATTTCATACATGCTCGTTATGTTATAATGGTGGCGTACAAGTGGAAAATCCATAAGCCCTGTATGTAATTATAACACATGCTCTAAATTCTTAAATCATAGCAGAAAGGCGTGTTATATGGTTATAAGAGATTGTTTAGATTCCAAGCATAGGTGGCGAAAAAATAAGAAGCCTTTTGATGGTACAAAAGAAATGTGAGCAACATCAAAGCCATTATTAGGTTCAAAAGTATTTGAAATATTAAGTTATTAGAATAATGATTTTGGAAAGAATAAAAAGAGGGAAAAAAATGACGTGTTTCATGGATAAAAGAAGTATATTCTTCAAGTTACCATATTGTGAAACTAATTTGCTTTGTCATAACTTGGATGTCATGCACATAGAGAAGAATATATGTGAAAACATGGTTGGAATACTGTTGAATGGGGAAGTCAAAGGATCATGTCAAAGCTCGCCTTAACTTAGTAAAAATGTTCTAAGAAAAGACATTCATCCTATGAATATAAGTCCAAATAAGACGTTTCTGCCGCCTACTTTTCTATGTCATCTAAAGAAAAAGAAGCCTTTTATGGTATTTTTGAAAGGAGTGATGCTTCTTAAAAATTATGGCTCTAATTTACTCATATCGAGTAGTGAGAAAACATACAAAATTTATAACATATATGAGAATAAGGAAACGTTCATTCATATGCAAACGTGAAAAAATGTACAATATTCAATCATACAATGGAGTGATAAAAGAAATATATCAAAGTGCGAAAAATGGACATGTTGAGGGAAAAGAGTGGTATGTGTTTGGATGATATGCGTCATGTGCTAGAAAACAATGTAAGGTTTTTTGACTGTGCATGGGCCTTTCTCAACTAAGTGAGAGAATTAGTGTATATGTGATGCATGTAAGAGTCAATATCATAGTTGTTGAGCCATTGGTGGCATCATAGGGGGTCATATATGGAGGCATGATTGGTGTATATGAGTACCGGCAATCAACAATTGTAGCTAAATACATTAAATTTGGTTGAAGTTGCTTTTGGTACCTGAGACATTTGTTTTTGCTAGACCACTCAAAATCATGTCATGTTGTGGAGGAACATAATCCTAAACCCTAAGAGACAAGTATTGTAACATGAATGATGAGAGATTGGAGAGAATTGATGAAGTGAAATGTGTCATGGGTGAGAGGAAAAAAAGTTAGTTATTTTGTCTTTTAGTGAGTGAGAATATGCTAGAGACTATGGTTGTTACGTGATAAAGAGAGGAGAAATTGAAAAGAGAAAAATAACATTTATGTCATTTTTACTTAACTTCTTTTCTTTTTGTATTAGTTTTAGAATTAAGACATAGAAACTAAAAAAAAATAGAAAGAAAATCATATTAGATTAAACTAAACAAAAGAAAGTTTTTGAATAACTTTTTTTATCACTTTCCTTTTTTTGATTTTTTGTTAATTTTATACTTTATTATTATTATTATTATTATTATTATTATTATTATTATTATTATTATTTTCTGAACGAAATTGGGTGTTGACACATATAATATTCATTCATATACGAAAATGTACAATATTCAAACACACAAAGGAATGAGAAAACATGCAAAATATTCATTCATATAGGAGACTAAGAATATGTACAATATTCATTTATGTAGGGGGAGTGAAAACAAGAATATTCATTCTCATACAGGGAAGTCAGAATGTCCATACTATCTGTCATGGGTGTTTTAGAATGTGCAGTCCTACAATTAAGCATGTTCATGCTTCCCTAAGCTTAGGTGTGCTCCCTCTATGTAAGGGCATGCTAGAAATCTTAAGCAAAGAAGTTGCTTTGAAGTACGACCATGTTGGACTTTGTAAAGTTGTGCTTGGATTTATTACTTTGGATTTATTACTACTTATGGTCTTTAAGCACGCACGACCGTGTTCCTTAATCTGGAACCCATAGACTTGGCCTTTAATTTCTCTCATTTTCAACAATTTCACATCTACCTTCATCACTATGTCAAACTCAAGAAATTGGGTGAGATCTAAATAGTTATATTAAGAAAATAATGCAAATTATTCCCCCAAAATCCCTTATTAAACATGCATGATGATTGTTTATTAGCATACTATTACACAATAAACATAAATTGTTAATAATCTTTGCTTACTTCAGTGTCAAAAAATCTATTGAAAGCTTCAAGAAATCAAGTTCTGATTCATCTAATGGCAAATTATCTATTTCTAAGGCTAATGCTCATGTATTTATTATTCTTTTTCTATATTTCTTCTACGTTTGTATGTATTTGGAACTATTTTTTCTCATGTTTGATCATGACAGGGTGCATAGGATGATCATGATTCCCAAACTGCTAAAATGTTACCTATTAATGTTACATATTTAAAGAAGAGGACATATCTTGTGAGATGACTCTTTTTATATGAGAGTGAAATGATTAAATCTGAACCATATAACCATACATGGATAGTCAAAATTTAATGTCACGTGACTACTTAAAAAGTCATGTGACTTTTTAAAAAAACTCACATGACTTAGTGTGTTTTAATCTTGACCATTCAAGATAAGATCTAGTTGTTAATATTTATTCATCTCACTCTCATATAAAATAAACCCTCTCACTAGATATAATTTCCTTAAAGAATGTCCAAAAGAATACATTGTTAGTTTTTATGTTCATCAAAATTATGCCATCACACCAACCATGGTATGACATTAATTTATTGTACTTATTATTTTTAATGGATGCACCAAAAAATTCTAAGTAAAGGGATGCTAATAGACAACCTAAAACAGAGCCATAGACACTAATATAGGATATTTAGATAAAGAATTCAAGGAGTATCTATGTAGAAGCTTTATTTGAGCTGATAAAAGTTTTTTATGTTATTTTTATAAGATTTTTTATAACTTATTGTAATAGTTTTAAGGGAAAGCTAATTAATTTTTTTAAATGTTTCATAGTCAATCTATAATTAAATTTATTTGATAAAACTTTTAAATAAGTGCTTAATTAAAGTATTTATCTAAATGTACTGTTAATTAATTAAACAATTATGGTATAAAAAGCATATTTACAAGCTTGACTCTTGAGTTTTTAGTATATACTAAAAGTTTTTTTTATCGGAAGTAATCTTTTTTAAGCCATATAAGACTATTGTCAGCGATAAAACTCTCTCTTAAATATTTAACATAACTACATATTTAGAGTTCAAATTTGAAATCACTAATTAAGCTATAATAATAATGTATTTTTATATAATGCTATAATAATAATGTATTAGTTAATCTACACACGATATTCCCTTCCCTTAAGTCTATTAAAATTGATAATAAAAAAAACTTATGAAACATTCATATTTCATTTTTCTAAGACTTCAAAAAAGCTTTCTTAAATACCTTTTAAGAGAGCATTAATAATCGTTAACTGGGGAAGGAATAAGGATCCAGGAAATATGAGAAAGGGACCAATTTCACAAAATATGATAATCAGATGCTAAGTGAGGGCTCCTCATCATAATATTTTTCATACTCATGAATTTCAAATTTGAACCAAAAACTACATGCTAATGGAATCTAAACCTCTTCAAATTGACCAACATAATGATTATATATATGGAGTTTGTTCATATCTACACTCATCTTTTTTAGTTGGAATGCATTAGCAACCTCTATCAAAATATTTAAGACAAAAATACCAATATTTTTTATTTTAATTAATCTATTTTAAGGATATTATAGTATTTTAATATTTAATTTAAAAAATAAAAAATCTATTTTCTCTCTCCTCTCTCCTATCTCAACAAATAATGTTTGACCAAATTCAAATAAAACTAAAATTTTAATTTCGAGAATTGACTTTTTCTTTGATCCTAATTATAAGCAACAATTATTGGTTTTTAAAGTTACTCAAGGTAAAATTTCTTGGCAAATGCTAACCAGTACTCTAAAGACACTGGTTAAGGAACTAAAAAAAAAAAGATTTTTATTGGGATGCGCAAAATTGCACTGCCCATAGTTTTTTTTTTTGCGCTCTCCTATGATTTTCACATTAAATACTTTCTCCTTTTAATTCCTTAACCAATGCCCTAAGGGTACTAGTTAGCAAGACCCAGATTTCTTTTATACATTTACTTTATTGTTAACTACTTACAAATGATGTTTTTGGAATAAAAATTAAATTTATGGTAGAATTAATTTAAAAAAATTGTATTAACTACTTTCCTTAGTATTGGTGATTTGTTTGCTTATAATTAGGACTAAAAGTAGTATATACTAACAAAAAGAAGTTGTAACTGATAGATGAGATAAGAGAAAAAAAAGGGAGGAGAGAGAATATATATATATATATATATATATATATATACATTTTAAATTAAATAGTAAAGTACGATAATATTCTTAAATTAAATTTTGAAAAATAAAAGAACTTATGTATTTTTAGTCTAAATTTTTGGTGTTGAGTGTTAATGCACATAAACTAAAAAAGAGTACGATAAATATTATTAGTCCCATGTGTATATATATAATATACACACACTTTTGAAAATAAGAGAATTGAGGGAGGAACCAAAAACCCATTCTTACTTCCCTTGCATCAGTCCCTACCATTAACTACCTCCATAGATACACGGGTCTTGTTTTAATTAAGGAGCATGATAGGTTTGAAAAACACCACAGGCAAAAGTTGTTAATCATTTGTTATTAGTTTTGGGTTATATTATATATTTTTTTGACAGTTGAGTTATATTATATATATATATATATATATATATATATATATATATATATAATAATAATAATAATTTCTTTACAATACTTTTTTTTATTACTTTATTTATCTCACTTTTTCTTTTCCTCTCTCTTATTATTGTGGAAAAATAAATATATGACATATATATTCCAAAAAATATAATTCTAAGCATTGTTGTTGTAAAGAGTTTCCCCGATTTTTAACATCATCTAAACCGTAACAATATTATTCAATTTGAACAAAGGTTAACAAAAACTCATTTATAACAAGCCTTGACTTTTTGCCCACAAGAACCAACCGCTAAAACAATGTCAATGGTTTCGTTTCGTTGGTTTCATTTTGTAGGCCAGTTACCTGATTAGCGTAATAGAGGAGCGCCGCCTATTATACTTCTTCTTTTGGTACAAGGTTTAGACTTTGGAGATCCTCACATTTCAGAGATCATTCTAAAATTCCAACAAGGATTGTTTTAGGAATACGGTATTAAATTATTAATTTAGTCTCTCAATTTTATTTTATTTTTTTACAGAAATTTAGTCTCTCAATTATTACTCTCTATAAGTTCAGAGATCATTCTAAAATTCCAACAAGGATTGTTTTAGGAATACGGTATTAAATTATTAATTTAGTCTCTCAATTTTATTTTATTTTTTTACAGAAATTTAGTCTCTCAATTATTACTCTCTATAAGTTAAATAGTTTTTAAAATAATAAAAATATATGAATAATTTATAAAAATATTAAATATTCATTAATTTAATTTCTATATTGATATATTTTATTAACATCGAGAGATTAATTTAAATGATTTTTCAATATTTGAAAAATTATTTAATAGTATAATTTTTAATATTTAAAATACTATTTATATAATTTATTTATTTTAAAGATGAAATTGATGGATTATTCATTGTTTGAGACTCAGCAATCAAAATCACGGTCACAATGATTTAAGGCATGTTTGAGTTCTCGTCCATTATATGGTGACACATGTTTTTAGACTCATCCAATGGACTAACGCAAAAGACACATTTTAGAGGCATGTTTGAGTTCCTGTCCATTATGCGATGACACATGTTCCTAGATACATCCAAAGGACCAATACAAAAGACACACTTTAGATCCGTTGGGAAATGCCATTTTGAGGTCCACCAGATACTCAAACATGTATTAGATTCGTTGAGAAATGCCGTTTTGAGGTCCACGAACAGATACTCAAAAGTAACAAAACCATGGCTTATGTTGAGTGGTTCCCCCCTTCCCCCTCCTTCCAATGCCTTCTTTTTCTAATTAGTTTTGCGATCACGCTCTATAATGTACATTAACACATATTAAGAAATAAAAAAATAATTAAAACGACTTCCACAATAAGCTAATGTAATCGAATAAAAAAAAATAACGTTATTGTAATATACATTTTTTTCTCACCTCTTAACACCGTTACCGACAAAAGATTTATTTATTCTAAATATAATTTTAAAATTCCATTTAATATCTTTTGAAAAACATAAATGTGATAATTTAACTTTTAAATATTATAATTTTTTTGATGATTATATATATAGAATTTTAAATAAATCAAATATTCTCAAGTATATAATTTTATATTTTAAACTTATATTATATATTATACATTAAAAAAAATTAATTAATAAGTTAAATTGAATAAAATTTTTCAAACATGACATTCAGGGAAAATTTTTCTTTTTTAATATTATTCTTTTATACATATGAATTTTAAGGAATTTAACACTACGTTCTTGGAAAAATCGAACATGTTACTACTCATTGAAAAGTTTTAATTAAATAATAGTTAGATTAAAGCTAAAATAAAATTTTGATTCTTATTTTTTCTAATTTGCAATGTTAATTGGTCTTTCTTTTTAAAATAAAGACATTTAATCCTTCAATTTTTAAAAATTAATAATTTTGGTTAAATTTTCAATTTTGTCTATATTTAACTTTTTTTTCTTACATTTTAATTAATAAAATCATTTTTTGATGATAACTTAAATGAATATATTAGAATTAAGGTTAAAAAAATGAAACGTATATAAAATTAAAAATTGAAACAAAATTATTAATTTTCAAAAACTGAAAAATTGATGTCTCTGTTTTGAAAAGAGACTAAAATTGCAAATCGGACAAAATAAGCCACCAGAGATATATTTTAACATTAGATTAAAGATGAATGAAGTTTAGTATTTATCAAAAAATAGGCATAATTATCAAATTGGTCCTAAATTATTTAAAATACTTTAATTTGGTTTCCAAATTTTTAAAAATGCATCAATTTGGTCATTTCCGTCCAATTGGAGGTAACGCTGTTAATAATGCAATACTAAAACACGTCAATTTGGTCCCAAATTATTAACGACGTCAACTCCAATTGGATAGAAAGAACCAAATTAATTTTTTTTTTAAAAATTTGGAGATCAAATTAACATGTTTTAAAATTTGGGAATCAAATTGAAATATTTTAAATAATTTGAGGACAAATTTGGTAATTTAGAAAAAAAAATAATAATTAAATAAAGTAGCATCGAGAAGATTTACCTCGAAATCAGGCCTTTGGATCCTCTGCAGCGATGCTGTCTTTGCAGCAGTGATCTTGACCATTGGATTTACATACGATGATTGTTAAAGATAAGAATGTTTTTATAGTTAATAATTATAAAGGGTTGAGATATTGCTGCAGGGGCTGTAGGCAGCAGACAATCCAAACTCGAAAATCAGCGGCAACAACAGCAACAGAACCACTGTTTTCTATTTTTCCCCTTTACGATTCTGTGTCCTCTTTAATTTGACTCCACTCTTGTTTCTGTTCCTCCACCACCTCTCTATATAACTTTTGACATTTTTCTTCTCACCCACCATCAAATCAATTTCAGCCACATCCAATATTTCACATACAGGAACATTCTAATCTAGCTTATCTTGATCCTGAATTTTTTCAATGGCTTCGCTCGTGCTTCTCTTTTCAGAACTTGTTCGGAATCACGAGTGGGACGCTGCAGCTCTGTTAGCAGCATACCCTTCTTCTAATTTTACCACATCCTGTGCTCTTGCTGCTGCTAAAAAAACATTGAAAGATGAAGGTGTCATGCAGAAGAGCAGCCAGAGAACTGAAGAGACAATGGTGGAAAATCCATTCGAGTCCAGGGTGTGTGTGGATCTTGTTTGGCCTTGAATCTTGCTTACTCTCATGTGTCCTCTACATTGTATATGTAACTCTTCTTCTTCTTCTTTTTTTTTTTTTTATTCTTTTTGTTAGAAAGCTATTCTGCTGTAATGTAAATTATTATTGATCTCTACATTACACCGTTTCTTGGTCATTTTTTTCACCTTTATTAGATGATGAAAGTTGAAGTACTCGTCACAATTTTGCTCTGTTCCCTTAGTGATGCGTCTTTCTGACTTGTTTTCCTATATTATCCTCCTTTTACTATACTTGATTGGATTTAGCTAAGAGCATCTTCGAGGTTGAGTTTATGATTGTTTTGATTTTGATGATACACAAAGAACGAGGGCCCTTTCAATACGAAGAAAGAGTAAAAATGGTACGAAATTTAAAACAATTTATCAAAATGATGTGGATTAAAAATAATTTCTGAAGCTGTGATGTGTGCACAATTATGCTCAAGAACAGAAAAAAAAAAAAATCAGCGGTTGCCACGTTTCATAATAGTATGTGACTACGTGTTGTGCACAATGAATATGCAAACATAACAAAAGTTACCACGTGATACAGTCTTGAGTGGAGTATATAACCAATTTTATCTCTGAATTGTACGATTTTGGTTCCTAATTTTTGAAATTATCAAATGTTAATCAATTTGGTTTCTCCGCCATTCTCTACCTAGTAACGCCGTTAATGGAATTTATATGGTTGGAATTAAGTTGACATCAATTTCATCTTCTTTTAAATTTTATGAGCTGGTTTCACAATAGAATGGTAAAAGAAGGGGATGAAGGGGGTTGGTTCTTTCAAGGATGGTAAAAGAAAGAAAAGTTTCTTGTTCACAATTTGGAGTCTGTCGTTGTAATTTCAATCAAAGGGAGTTTTTTTTTTTTTTTTTTTTAAAATTATATGAGCTGGTTTCACAATAAAACCCAAGGAATCAATAACAATTGCTGCACAAAAACACACCTTTTCTATTTACCGCCAGAAATTTTGTTGACGCAAGAAATCGTTAGAATTTCATTACTGAATTTATCTAACAAAAACTTAGTGAATTTATTTAAGGATAAAATATGTTTTTGTCCCTTATTTTATCTTGATTTTTATTTTTAATCCCTCTAAATTATTTTGTTATGTTTTTAGTCCCTGACATTAATTTTAATTGTTAAGTGATGACATGACGAACATAAATGTGTGAAAATTTTCTAATTAAATTTCTAATGACTTTTAATCACTACAAATTTTTTGACGGTTAGAAATGTTTACTTTTGTAACATTTTTTGTGATTTCAAAAAATTTGATGTTCGAGATTTTAATTTTTTATTATTTTTTTTAACATTTCTGATAGTTTTAGTCTGTCAGAAAATTTGTCGCAGTTAAAAACTGCTAGAAACTTGAATAGAAATTTTTCAAGCACAAATTCAGCTTGCCACGACATAACTTAACAATAGTTGAAATTAATGTCAATGACTAAAAACAAAATAAAATAATTTTTTAAAAACTAAAAACAGAAAAAATTTATGAGGGACCATAAATAAAAATCAAGATAAAATGAAGAACAAAAACATATTTTATCCTTTATTTAATTTAAGTACGAATAGGTGTCCAAGTACGTCAAGAAAGAAAAGGCACCCAAGCGGTATTACATCACTGATTTTTTTTTTTTTAAGAGAACTGAAACTTCTTGTTTCATTTGTCTTTTAAGCAAAAAAAGAAGCAGCACGTGCAATGTGCCTTTACAGCCAAAAATACAGACACCTGTATTGTGATTTTACCACATTTACATTTTTATACTTTATCTTTTTCCCTGCATATCAACCATCATAGTTTACACATCAGACATCACAGTAAATTTGTACGCCAAATTACCCAACACATGTAATGTTAATTTTTGACTTTTCACATGAAATATCAGTTTAGTCTCCAATTTTATTAATTTAGACTCTATTTTTACTCACTAGGTATCAATTAAGTTCTTGAAATTGCATTCATAAAACCAAATTAGTCCTCACGTATGCACCAGTTCCTTAGTTATATTTACACCAATTTCAAATAAGCTAATACACCAAACACAATTACATGCAGCACATATGACCATATCAGTAAATTGCATAATCAAAACCTATGAGTCTTACAGTGGAAATGTTGTGTATGCTCTTGTATATCAATTAGTAGCAGACAACTTACTTTCATAAAACTATTCATCCGCAGTGATTACAAGTCCTTGCCCCCAAACTGAAGGAAAAAAAATCTTAGCTGAACAAAACGACACCTAAAAAACTAGCACGTTACCGCAGCCAGAACACTGTCTGAAGCTGGTTTCAGTCTATGTCTAGAAACAACGTTGGCACTCTTTGAGTTATAGAGAAAGCGAGCAACGATCGTAGCACTAGGCTCTGCCACCAGCTTCTTCCACGCCTCGTTCGCTTCTTCCCCACGCTTTCGAAACACGGGCGTGGCATCCAAGCGATGAATCTCCCATCTCTTAACGTTCCTCAGCCTATGAATCTTCCCCAACTGCTTCATCGCCAACTTGCACGTGTTCAATTTCACTTCCTTAATCGCTTGTTCCAACAACCTCTGCTTTGTCTCCTCGTCAACAAACTCTTCCCTCCGAAAATACTCGTCGAATTCGGGAACCCCAATGGCCCTCCTAACCCCTCTCGAGTAATCCCCGTTCGGACTATAAAACGGTCTCAGCTCATCCACCATTCCGTTACGGAACATGTCGTCAACACGCTCTGCCACGTATGATTGAAGTTCCGGCATTGCCACGTCAACCCAGAGGCAGAGAAAATCGTAGCGCGAGCGGAACTTGTAATCGTCGTCGTCGATTAGGGCCTCGAGATACGAGTTGGAGCCTCCAACGATGATTGGAAGCTGCTCGCGGCTCGTGATTGAGTCAATGGCCTCTGATGACGTGTCACAGAAATCATTGGCGGTGAAATCCGTGTTGGGCTTTATTGTTCCTAGTAAGTGGTGCGGCACCTCACGTTGGTCTTCCTTGGAGATTTTGTTTGTGACTATGTCGAGACCTTCGTAGACTTGAATTTTGTCCGAGTTTATGATTTCTGATGGAAAACATGTGGCTAGGTCAACGGACAACCTTGACTTCCCTGTTCCCGTGGCTCCCATTATAACCACTACTTTCTCTTTCTCAATTTGCCTCATATTCAATTTTTTCCCATTGCAAGGAACGTTTATTATGGGTTGAGTTAGTACTCTGCACATAAACAGTGAGATGGGCATAATGACCTAAAAAAAGAAGATTAAGATATCTAATGGACAAGAAAAAGTCAAAAAACAACCAAGAGTAGGAAAAATTAGAATCAATTAGGATAGAGTGGTAAGGGATTTGTTTTTTTTTTTTTTCTTTAGAAAGAGTTGACACAAAAAAATGGAGCTAGCTAGCTAAGACAAGATGGATCGATGTTTATTTGGAAAGGGATTGTCGAATTAAGGGTCACACAAGTGAAGTAGTAAATTGAGAATGAGAGAGGGGTGTGTGGGATATTTATAGCGTAGCGGTAGACAAAATGGGAAGAGATTGATCTGTTCGTGAATATAAAGTAGTATATGAATTGTTGATTGTCAACTTGGTGTCGTCAAATATTCTGCCAATATAGAAATGTTAATGGTCCACTGAAGGCTGAACGAAGCTCTTCAAAGTCGTCTTGTTTCTGAAACCAGTGGGCACGGTAGGTTCCATCTTTAGTGGGTTATATGGCAAGGAGCGGCAAATTGCATAAAGAATATATGAATGATAAGGTCTTTCTTATTATTCCCTAATTTTTGTTTGTTTTGAATTTTGTCTATATATGTTTGTGGTGTTTTCTGCTAAGAGGTACCTAGCGTTTAGTGGTTAGAGCAGCTTTTCCACTCATCTTGTCTCACATAATAGGGTAAAATATTCTCTCACTTTATAATACAGAGGAAAATATTTAAATTTGCACCAATAATTTATTTTATATATCTTTAAATTAGTCCCATATTTTGATGGGCACAAAACGTCATAAGATTAAAATAAAGTTCTTTTTATAAATGAATTTATATACAACTCTAGGTTGAATATATTTTTAATTGTGTGCATTTTTATTAGTTTATTTTGATAAAGTAATTACTTTTTCTTTATCAGCTTTTTAAGAGAATATTTAAAAAAATTAAACGATAATATATCTAAATTGGACAATTTGTAATAAATAAATTGTTATGTGTTCATTAGAATAACGACTAGGTTAACTTGACTTAACATGAATGTTCATTTAACTAGTAAATCAAATGGTACTAAGATAAAAAAAAGGTTAGAGTTTCATTCATGTTGGATGCGACAACTTTTCTCCATTCAAACATTCCTGTGATAAAAAATGCATTTTAAAAATGTTAAGGTGTGTAAGAATTCAACTAGAGATATGGTTATAAGGTTCAAAATGTATAAAAAATTAAATATTAAAAAATATATTTATTCTTTTCAACTTTGTTTACTTTGTGAATATTCCTTTTTAGCTAGCACTATACAATAACTAGGCTATACTTTACTTAGCATGATTGTTTTAATTAACTTGTAAATCAAATAGTACAACCAAAAAAAAGTATCAGTTTCATATTCATTCATGTTGGACGTGACAACCTTTCCTCCCTTTAAACATTTGTGTTGGAATCAATATTTTCAAAATGTCATTGTGGGTAAGAATTTAAGTAAAGATTACAAGATTCAAAATGTATGAAAATTTTCAATAATAAAAATTATGCTTTATTCTCTTCAACTTTGTCTTCCTTGTGAATATACTTGTTTGGCTCTTGGGGGTGTTTGCATATTAGAATGGATTGATTTTGAAGAGAAAAATCATTTAATGTAATCACATATCAGTTTTTTTAATTTATCATCTAATTAATTTGGTTTAAAATTTAAATATGATCACATTCAATGTAAAATGGTTTGTATTAATTTGATTTTCGATTTTAGTCCCACGTGTTTATTTTTCTTTAAAGAAAATATTAAATAAATAGTATATATGATATATAATAAATATAATAAAAAATAATTTAAAATGTCAAATATCTCATTTATAAGTCTTTATATAACTAATAATAGTATGAGTACTGCTATCGAGTATGAATTTTTTTTGCATGAAACATACGAATGGATAGGCGGACGATTATCCTTTTTAAAACAATGAAAAATTAAAAGTTAAAAAAATATAGTGGGTTTTTATACAAAAAAACACGCATTCGTACTGTTTTCACGAAATCAATTTCGTACTAAACAATATTATCCTAATAGTATAGCTTTTCAAATATATATTTAAAAAAAAAAATTTACACAACTTGATAATGATATTCATATACCTTTCCTCAAATATATAGTTACTAAAAATTATTTTTAATTAAATATATTTTTATAAATAAGTGTAAGTTATGTGATAATTTTGTAAAAATATAAGTAATAAAAATATAAACATGAGTGTTTTATAATTCTATAAATAAAAATATATATGTATGTATAAGTTTAGTTTGAATTGAATTGGATTAGGATTCAATAAAAAAATATTGGTTTTTCAATTTTTAGTTTATATGATTTTTGGTTTTTTGGATCAATTTATTCAATTTTTATTAGATTGGATTAATTTATGAACACTCATACTCCCATGTAGTAATTAACTAATTTCAGTATAATTTTTTCTTAGTAATTTTGATTTTGATAATTAATTTACTTAATATTTCTCTCTCTCTCTCTCTCTCTCTCTCTCTCTCTATATATATATATATATATATATATATATATATTCCCTCCATTTCAATTTATATGACGTTTAAGGTTTTGACACAAGTATTAAGGAATGCAATTAATTTGTTGAATTTTCTAGAAAATATTAGGTAATTTTCTAATATATCCTTTATCTCTCTAATTAATTACTTATACTACACTACTCCCACTAAATATTAATTAAGGGTAGTTTTGGAAAAAGATATTTAATGCAGCATTGATTTTGTAAAACGTCATTTATTTTGGAACAAATTTTTTTCTTTAAAACGTCATATAATCTGGAACGGATGGAGTATATATATTATTAGCAAACTATGTGTATTACTGAGGGGGTCTAGTTCAGTTGGTTGAACAAGGTGTGTGAGTTGTTGTTAATGCACACAGCTTAAGAAACATTTAATACTACTCACAAACAATACATTTAGTCTAAAATATTCTCATTTAATATCTATAATGAAAGAATGTGTGAAAATTTATGTCATGTTAAATAAAAGTATGTGTGAAAAAAAATAAGTAACAAGTCTTAAAATATGTAAACAAAAACAAAAAGTTAAAATATTAATAATTTAGAAACGAAGAAAGTACTTACAAGTATTCCACCAACAAGTAAAAATTCAAAATCTACTGCATCAACAACACATTGTGGCCCCCCAATATAAAGTGTCACATATCCGCTTCTTGTCCTCAAAATTCACCCTCCAGCATCAATTATTTCGCAATTAATAGCACTGCAGCATTCCACATTTATGTGTTGACCAATCCCAAAACATTCTTCCATGCATTCCACGTCCAAATATACTGAGTTCACCAATATACCTCCCCAAAAGATATTGCACAACACCGAGCCATAATGATTAAAAATATTTCTATATGTGTGTGTATGACAAACTATTCTATGAAATTTTGCATAGTGTAGTTATTTGTTAAAAATGGAAACAGCTTCAGGAAATTCCTTATATGAAAAAATGTAAATACATTAATTATCCAAAGCAAAACATATAATAGGATTATTTGTGAGAGGATTAAAGTTAAAATGGATAATTTATAAAAATTTTTTTATAGAAATCATTAGTATTCTTTAAGGCTGGGATACAATTTTACTCGAACCACCTAAGATCACTATGGTATAGAATTACCATTATAGTGTGTAAGAATAATCCTACACGGATTGATTGATAGCGGATAATTTATAATTTAAACAAAAAGAAACAAAATAAGTTAGCTAGATATTTCAAAATTATCTGGGTAATTTAGACATAGAAACTCATACACTAAAAATGTCCTCCGTCATTCATACGCACGTGTTTCTCATAGTGACCAAATTGATTAGTGCCCCATATTTATCTTTCAATCTTCCATGCATAAGCTAGCATATAAATGACGATGTGGAATAGAACCATGACCTAAGCAAACTGCATTTGTTCTGATGAATTGTAAGGAAAGTACTGGTTTACTTTCAAGTTTGACACCGACTGTGTTCTTAATTTTATGCATGACAACGAAGGTTGGCCATGGCAATATGGCTTGAGATTCGCACACGATAATTGTATGGATCCTTGTTCGAATTGATCCATGCAATTTAGTATGAAGCGTCATTTTCCCCGCCAAATTCAACTTCCATTTCGCTAGGCAAAGGACCTTATATAATTTGTGAATCAATGTTCACATAAATCCACCTATTTTGTCCTATACACTGATAGAGTGATCTCCAAGACAATCGAATCTACAATTTGGACAACATATATAGCTTGAGATTCTTGCAACAATAGTGCAGGAGATCGTTTTGCTAATTGATAAAACTCGGTTACGAAAGGTACTTTCACCTATCCAAAAACGGATTCCCATTCCCTTATGCAAGTGGGTTTAAGGTAAAATTATATATATGTACAGATTATTATTAGCTTGGCTCAGATATTAATATTCACATAAATCAAACAATACTCGGGAGAAAGTATATATTTGGGAATAAAAATAATATTCTTAATACTCCAAACGAATATTATTCCACATATATAATAATGGAAACACTTCATAACAAAAATAATATTTTGAAGCAACTATTATCATCAAACAAAACTAAAATTAAGGCTTCAATGAAACTCCAAAATTTCAACTAATTCCAAGAAATGAGTTAGTTCCACTGAGTGTGGTTTAGCTTCTTATGGACGTACCTTTGATGTATGTCGTTGTTAATGTTCTTCCCTATTAGTGCGGTACATCATTATTAGAATAGTACATATTCCATCCTCAAATTGTCAATATTGAATGTAAGTATATATTCATTGACATTGTCTTCAAATAATAGTAAATAAATACATAAATAATTTATTTTATCAGAAATTACTGTAGACGTATTAATAATATTAAATATTATACTTTTTAATATTTTTGTTTTTAATTCTTTAATGGTTAACAAAATAAAATAGAAAACTTTTACTAAACATTACGTAGAGTATATTTAAAATATTAAATACTATAATTTTAAATAAAACATTCTACTTTTGATTACTTAATTGTTATTGTCCCAAGGGCAATAATTACTAAAACTATTTTTATTGTTAGATGAATTTCATGCGAGTTTATTAAAAAAAAATGTAGAGCTAATTTTTTAGTAAAACACGACAAATTTATCTAAAAATAAATAGTGTTTTATTAATATTTTTTTAAAAAATATTCCTTCACTGGTAAAATTTGCGTGATGTGTTTATTATGTATTACCAATAAGAACTTTGCTATTTTTTAATTGTTATTTTAAGATATATATATATATATATATATATATATATATATATATATATATATATATCTTATGAGAGGATGACATCTTGTATGAGAGTGAGGAGGGTTAAATCTAGACCATATAATCATACATGAATGGTCAAGATTTAATGTTATGTGACTACTTAAAAAAGTCATGTAACTTTTTAAAAAATTCACATGACTTAGTGTGTTTTAATCTAGATCATTCAAATAAGACCTAGTGGTCAATATTTATTTCTCTCACTCTTATATAATATAAGTTCTCTCACTAGATATATTTCCTATATATATAGAGAGAGAGTTTTTTTTATTAATTGTTCTTAACAGACATGCATTTGTGCTAGACTTATGTTCCATCATCTATGTAAGTGAAAGTACTTGACGATTTTGTTGCTGTGTAAAGCTTTAAAATGATGATTGGTTTTAAATTGAATGAAATGACATATATGATTTTCTTAAGAATTTGCTGCCCATTAAGAAAAGACGTAATGCATGTTTGGTTTATTTTATTTTGAGAAAATAATTTCTTATTTTTAACAATTTTTTAAGAACACTTTTAAAAGATAAACAATTAGTTCTAAAAAATTAATCATTTCCAACCAATCACTTAAGATTTGTCATTAGAGACAATTATTATTAAGACAAATGTCCAAGGGTACTATTATATAGACAATCATTTGCTCACAAATTATCATAAAGTAAAGAGTACTATTAAAATTGAAAATAAAAAAAAAATAAAAAATAAAATAACGTTTCATAAGATATTGACATGCGGTATAATCTTTCACGTTTCACTGAATTGATAATTTAATGGACCAAACTGCTGACAGTAATTGCCATTTAGGAACCAATTTGAGGTGTCTTGTAAGGTTACCAATTCACATAAGTATATTGTTAATGATTAAATATCTTGTTTTTACAATATCATCTAATAATTAATTTTCGTACATGATAATATTGTTAAATTTTGTAATAAATGTTTTCAAAGTCGTGGATAACCATCTCTAATTGGTTGACAAGAATAATTTGTTAGTCCCTCGGATCCTTATTATAATTTTGTAATAAATGTTTTCAAAGTCGTGGATAACCTTCTCTAATTGGCTGACAAGAATAATTTGTTACTCCTTAGATCCTTATTATAAGGTCCAAATAACTACTTTATCAGATAAAGAAAAATAGTTACTCCATCCATTTCTTGATAGTTACTAATTTAGTTGAGAGCATTAAATTGGTCCTAAGTTAATTTATTTTTCCAAAATTATTCTTGTAAATACAACTAACAAACATTAATAAGTTATGTTTCTCTCTATCACGTCATTTTAGACTTGACTTTAATGAAGGGTATTTTTGTGAAAAAATAATTAATGCATGAGACATTTTAGATTAAAACTTATAAAAAAGATCAAGTCACACTTTTAATTTGAATCTTATAATAAGGAACGGAGGGAATAACAAGAATAAACTAAAAATTTATTTCTATTCACTTGTCAATTTATGAATTTCTATTGTTTCGGTATGCAGACCTATAAGTTGATCCGCAAACATAGCCAGCAACTAGTCAATCAATTTACACTTAATCCAAGGATAAAATCCAAGCATTAAATTGGTCCTAAGTTAATTTATTTTTCCAAAATTATCTCTGTAAATACAACTAACAAACATTAATAAGTTATATTTCTCTCTCTATCACGTCATTTTAGACTTGACTTTAATGAAGGGTATTTTTGTGAAAAAATAATTAATGCATGAGACATTTTAGATTAAACCTTATAAAAAGGATCAAGTCACACTTTTAATTTGAATCTTATAATAAGGACCGGAGGGAATAACAAGAATAAACTAAAAATTTATTTCTATTCACTTGTCAATTTATGAATTTCTATTGTTTCGGTATGCAAACCTATAAGTTAATCCGCAAACATAGCCAGCAACTAGTCAATCAATTTACACTTAATCCAAGGATAAGGAGCCATCTCTTTACCGCTTGAATATGTTAAACTTGGTGACTTAAAATAGATTTCTGCAGGACACGAAAGCAGTTGCCCCCAATCATTAAACACAGTAGGGGTTTTCAAACGATAATCATACTAAGCTAATAGGATTGAGGTAGCAGAGATTTTGATAGTTTGGAATAAGTCATAAATGTTACTGTAACACAAACAAAACAAAAATAATAACCATACTACTGCCACTGTCTAGAAATGATCCATAATGGAGAATTTGAAATAAATAAAAGAAAGCTTTTGTCAGACAAGTGCACTCCCTCCAAACATTTGCATAGCCTCACTCAACTCATCAACCAAAGCCATAGGCAGCAGGAAAAGACCCTTACTCTCTAGTAGCTGAACAGCTGCTGCTGAATGTTCTTCAAGTAGTTTCCCCATTATCTCCTCAAGGGGTTCATTCAGCATCTGTTGGTTGATATAATGGCCGTAACCCTGCAATATAAAACATACAAACAAGGCCATGCACTCAATGATTTGACACTGTGATGTGGGGAACTATTTGCTTGCAAACACTGCATGAATTCATAGTGATTAATTCTGTGTATCTACTGAAATTAAGTATAAATGTATACCTCATGAAAAACTAGTGGTATAGCAGTTGAGTCCGCTTGCAATCTACTTCCACTTTGTTCCTGCAAGGAACAATTTCTTTAGTTATGGCAGATCCTCATCTTATCCTAACTTACTGAACTAATGCTGGTCCTAACTTATTGTAGAACGTCTATCTAGTCCCTGTTGCCATTTAATACACAAGTAATATATATGACAATAATAATCAGAAGCATACCCCGGTATTGTATTCATGGGATTCCTGAGCATGTATATAGTTACAATTGATAAAAATATTAGGAGTTAAAAGGTACCTTTATTTGAAGCTGCAAATATTTGACATAGTCAATTATATCGTCCAGTATATAAGCTTGACTTCCCTACAAGTTAAAATTCAGTTCACAAAGTAAATGTAAGATTCAGTCTATGTGAATGCAGCTGTGTAAGTATAACTCCAAACTGTACTGAAAGCAAAACTTTCTCACAATGTAGTTACACATAATGACACTGTCTGGACATATTCAAAGTTTAAACACTAAGAAAAGGTTTATTACCATTTCTGTTTCTGGTGATTCTGTTTGAGTAGGTGATCACAGTATCACACTATTAATGATAAATTGACAACATAATAAAGAAACATCCTTTTGCTAGACCCATGTCTATTCATAAACAACAGATTACCTCTGCTGGATTTGGAAGCAATTCGTGCAAGGCTTTGAGGTTATCAGCGATACGTTGCCTGCGTTGCTATATTGAAAAGCACATTGTAAGGAACCCAAATTGTGTTCAAGAAATGGAACATGGTTGTTAAAGCTAAATTGCCATTAGTGTGGCCAATGGCAAGTTTTACTTACACGGTCAGTGACACGTGCTTTCTGTTTTGAGGAGCTGCATCTTGGTTTGGGAAGTAAAGCAGGTGCACCAACCATTGCCATTGGATCATGTGAAGCATTATGCTTATTTCCAACAGAATCTGCTTTCCATGAAGCATGACTCTGTCACAAAATTACATTAGAAACCATTTCATAAATTTCAGAATCTGCATAGACACACGCACAATTCATGTGATATATGGATGCTGGAAAGTCGTTAACCGACCTCAGCATAAACAAGATTTTGACTACTTTCAGTTTCAACTTTAATAGCTTCATCTCCTTCACCAGCTCTCCAAAACCCCATCTGCTGAAAACACAAAAAAATAAAAAATAAAAAAAAATTCTTTAATTTAAAAGGGTATCTATGCTATGATATTCATTTTCACTAAGTTCCTTAAACTGATATTTTTTATTTTTTCTGTTCAAAGAGCTTACCTTCCTAATGTCAAGGTCATTACTTGAAGAACCAAAAGGCTTAAAGGCACAGGCTTTTCCTGGATCATTGTAAAAGAGGCTTCTGTCTGTTCCAATGACCCCATAATTACCATCATTGATGTTGGCAACAGGTAGATAACTGCTCCCCATCATGTATTCAGTGGAAGTGTTTGGCAGATAAGTTGAGGATTCTGAAAGATACTCAACATAGTTATGATGAAATAGTTTTGGGAGGCAAGTCCAGTGGCTCCCATTTCTTCCAGATGATGCTCCAATCACAAATTTTGGGCTTGGAATTAGATGAGCCTCAGCTGAGTGAGAGACATCATTGGTGGTGGTTCCTCCAGGGTTCTCTTGGTTACTTTGCTCTTCCATTACTAGCACATTAGAAAAAAAAAAAAGAAAAAGGGAAAAATATAATTTTTATCATCTGCAACTGCAAGTAAAGGAAAATGTAACTAAAAAAAA
Organism: Pueraria montana var. lobata; assembly: GCA_026413185.1. Taxonomy (NCBI): domain Eukaryota; kingdom Viridiplantae; phylum Streptophyta; class Magnoliopsida; order Fabales; family Fabaceae; genus Pueraria; species Pueraria montana. Next base: position 65,338,341 of record CM048647.1, on the reverse strand, counting down.
TGGTAAAGGAAAGAACTTTCTCACTAGCAACTGAAGAGAAGCACCGTGGTTTTGATTTTGTTAGGACAAAGAAAAAGGAAAATATTGTAGAAGATAGAAATGAGAGGAGAAAGAGTAACCTGAGTAGGGTTTGCGGTGAGAATGTAAGCGTGCTCTGTTTCTGCTCTGCTTCTTGATGCTCTGTTATTGCCGGCTACGTACGCACGCAACAAGCAATGTGCATTGTGTGTGCAGTGCTGCCAACAACAGTACAGTGATTCTGGTTTTCTTTTTTTGGTGAATTAGTACAGTGATTCTGGTGACTGCTGCGGAGGAAATACCGAATATACCCCCTAAATATTTGTTGAATTCAATTTAGGGATGTGTAAATATTTTTGTGTCCTTAGAAAAAAAATATTTTAACGTGAGTTGCCATTTATGACAATAATGTTTGGGGGAAAAAAAAATTCAAGAGAAAACAAGGTTACAAGGACAACGTTAGGAAAGCTATTTCTGTAAAAATATTTTTGGAACAGTAATTAGTTTATTGTCTTTATTTATTCTTTTATTTATTGAATTGAATATTTGAATAGTATATATATGTATGTATATATACAATACATTATTAATAAAGTCTGGAGACTTTTAGTATGTTTGGTGATTTTGGTCAGTGCATGTTGGAGTGGAAATTCTGTCTTATCCAATTGCGGGTTTGATCTCCCAAACATTCATTTCTACCGTTTTTCATGATGTAAGAGTTTAAGGAAGAGCATAACATTTATGCCATATCAATGGACGTGTGAATTTTTTTTTTTTACTCTCCTGTGATTTTATTGTTTTAATGGTCCTTAGTTGGAGGTAGGCTTTGTTAATTTCTAAAAATTGCAATTTCCTCCTAACAGATTTTTGTTTTTGACAGAATGAATTCACGGAGTTGATCGGTTTTCTTTGGCAATAACCAACTGATAGTCGTCACTCGTCAGTGGTTACCATCCCCGACGTCTCGCATTCCTCCATCTACCATGCACTGAAAATGACATCGTACGGCCATGACTATGTTTGGTTTTACGTTTGGGTGCATTGGAGTACAAAATAAATGGGTCTAAGGAATAAGTGGTTTACATTCGTTTTTGTATTGTGAGTTGGTGGGTTATGCTGCGGAGTGCGGACTCAAATAAAAATATTTTAAAAATTAGAAATATTCAAAAAAATTAAAATTATAAAAAAAAACTAAAATATGAAATTTTTTAGTTATTAACATTATAAAATTTTCAACAAAAATCTATTACATCTATCATTTTTCTCTATTATTTCCTTTTCTCTCTAGGTGTAGATTAGTGTATACATGTCCAAGAAATATTTCCCTATTTAAAAATAATAGTTGTGTTATTATGTGAATTATTTTTTTCATAGTTTAAATCTAAAACAAGACATATAATATTTCTATAGTTTATACTAGCTATAACAATTGGCTTATAGAATGAAATTTCAATTAATGATTGGCCAATTTATCTATAGTTTTTCTTCTTAAAAGAAAAAGCTAGATCACATAATTTTCAAAATAGGATAAAATAGAATTTTGGTTCCTTATCTAAATTCTTAATTTTATTTTGGTCTCTTAAATTTAATTTTTTTTATTTGGATTCTTTAAAATGTCTTTGTTAAATCAAATTGATCATTTCGTTAATTAATTTATCACTCTAATTTTGTCAACTTGATGGCATATGACAAAATTCAGATGATACACCAAAAATCTATTTTAGCCTTCGAAATAGGCTCTTAAAAAACAATTAACTTACTTTTAGAAAAAAAAAAGATAAAAAAGCTTTTGGAATATAGTTGTCTAATGAGACTTTTTTTCTAGCTTATGTGGAGTTTTTTTTTTTTTTTTTTTAACTAACCTCTCTTCGATTTATGGGTTTTAACATTTTGTCTTTTTATTTTTCTTCGTTCTACCTACCACCAACTAGGCCGCTTATGATTAAGTTATTATTAATAACAAGAAGTTATTATAATCAAATCATAACAAATTTTGTTTGATAAAATTGGTTTTAATTTTTAAAAAATCAGTTATAGTTAAAACTCATTATATAACCGATTATATAATTCATATTTTACCTCTTAAAATTAAACGAACCCGAGTGGACTTCTTTTGGTGTTTTTTTTTTGTCATTTTCTTTTGTATTTATTCCTTAAAACTCTTTTTTGTTTTTTATTTCTTTGATATTCGTCATATTTGTTCTTGAGCTTGAATTTGTAAGCCGATTAGCCGAAACAAGATTATAACAACATAACAAAAAAAAAAAAAAAAAAAAAAAGGGAAAAAACGTACCGGTCTAAAATACATCAGCCCAAGCCTATTGAAAAAAAAAGTCAGAAGGGTGACGTAGCTGGCCCGGTCCATTACTTGCATTCCAAGAACACCGCCATCGTATGAGGCATAGAATCCCAGAAAGAAACACAAGAATATTCCTTCGTTTCCTCAAAATAAAAATAAAAAATAAAACATTTTATTATCTGCAAGGGTTTGCGTTTGTGATTTGTGTCGTACCTAATCCTAATCCGTTTCTTTTCAATCGTCTCTTCGATCCCATTTCCTAGATCTGCTTGTTGCTGCCATCATCAACTAATCATGGTTCTTCACAGAGAACTCGACCATCTCTTTTCATCCCCTTTCATTGACCCTCCCAAAGGTAACTCTTTTATTTTTTAGAAAAAAAATGCAGCTGTTATTTTCAAAATTGCGTGCTCCTGGAGTTGGTACTAAGTTGATTTAATTTTAAAAATTGAATTTTGGGAGCCCAGATCGATGTTCCTCGTGTTATTAAATTAATTTGTAATTTTTTGATGAAAATGATCAGATGGTGCGAAATCCAGTGGCATGTCAATTGAAAAGAAGATAGAGTTCCTTGAGAGTTTGACTGGAAAGGTTTGTATATTCCATTTACAATTACACTTATTTGTAGTTGTGTCTTAATTTCTAATGCTGCTGTCTCTGTCAGCTGTGATATTAGTGAGTGTTGGGGTTTCATTGCTATTTGATCTGAGAATTTAATGAATACCTTTGAGAATCTGGTTAATGTTATCTTATTTTTTTGGGTCCCGGGCTAAATATCTGTCTACATTTATGGACTTGTGTAACCAGTGAGTTAATGCAGTATTCATTAGTGGCATGGTGTTTTATGATTGTGTGTTTCATTTTGCAAGGATGATGGTTTAAATGAAAAAACTCTAATCGGAAATGTTGTCTCTTTTGAATATTTTAAATTTTAAATGGTTTAATGATTTTCCTATTCAAATCCTTTTACCAAATGAACTCACTTGTATTCTTGAATTTTAAAATGGTGGATAAGGAAGCATTGGCTAGCTGCAGCCGTGCAGGTGAGTAATATTTGTAAGAAATGATTGTTATGTGAATCCCACTTCCTTTTGAGAATTTTTACAGCACTTAGGTCAATGATTACTGCAGGGTTTCCTATTTGTTTTCTTTTTCTTTATAATGTATGTGGATCTCCTATGAGGCTGATCTTTGCTAATTGTTGTTAATTGTTGTGAGTTCATAGTTTTACCTACTCCGAGTGATACCAATCACAAGATATGAGCTTTTCTGATTTTACTATTAGGTTATGAATTAACTTGAGATTAATGTTACCTGTTTCAGGTCACAAATCGAAGGTCTCGTAGATGGTTAAATGACCGTCTCTTGATGGAATTAGTACCGCGTTTAAATGCAGAGGAAATTAGAGGCTTGTTTGCTCCACCACCTTGGGGTATTTATTTGAGCCATCTGCTCTGTGTTATTCATCATGACATTTTGTAAGCCGTTAATTTTGTTGCTGGTGGATATGTCAGCCGTTAATTTTGTAAGATAATTGTTGTTCTGTTGGCCTTTAAGGCCCTTTGCGAATCAAAAAAAAAAAATTCATCATGACATTTTCATGGCTGCCTTGTTTCTTTTTTACTAAGACTGTGATTGCATTTAGACAAACATGAATTGAATTTGTCCATGCAAGAGATCTTACTAAAATTACATGGTTTTCTTTTTGAGAAAATGATTTATTACAAGTGCATGGGAATCAAAGGGGTCACATTCAAAATTTACATCAAATCTGTAGGACACTTTGAAAGTGAACTGACTTTGAACTTCCAGTGATATTTATTATAATTTTTTAGTCATTTTCTGATCTATTCTTTCTTTCCTTCTTTTTATGTATTAGCTGATCTTTCCCTCTTTGTATGTTAATAATGATTGGATTCATTTTACAGGTGATGAAGTTCCACCTTCAACATTTTCCATGACTAACATGGAGGAGTGGGACAGATTCAGGAATATAGACATGGATAAAGAGGTTATATTTATAATTGACTTCTCTTATTTGTAGACACTATGTTTGAAAACTTTTACTGTTTAAAAAAGCAATTTGGTGAACTAGCAACTGCAATGGGATTAGACATGCATTAATAATATTACTTTTTGGCTTTTGATTTGTCTGTGATCACCAGTTATAACTTTAATTTTTCCCACTTTTCTTTAGCATTGGGTCTGTTTGTCATTTATTAAGAGCCTGGTACTACAATCATAGTATGTGTGACATGTATATTTTAGTGGTTTGTGTGGGTATCATGTTCATGTGAAGCTATGTGTGATTGTGTGTATGCATGAGGAATTAAGGATTGAGATTAATTTAGATCAAGGCGAAAGTATAACCTCAAGGCTTATTGCTGATTGCTGGGTTGGCATATGATAATTGCATTTCATTTATATCTTCATGTGGTGTGTGACAAACGACAAGCATCTCAGAATAGGTTTTGTTTGTTTTGGTAGGTTAATATAATTCATGCCCTGGAAAACTCTTTAGAAAAGAGGAAAGGTCACATTGATGCTGATAAGATGGCAGTGTTGAATGGTTGGCATAGAATTGATTGTAGAACAAGAGACGCACTTCGCCGCAGTTCTCTTTCTGAGCTCATTGAGGGTTATGAGGTATATATCTGATTAGTGATTACCCCTCTGCATCACCAAATCATCATGTTGTGCAGGAAAGGGGCTAAACTATTGGTGATTATATGCTTTTCATTTGCTGTAACTAATTACAAACATGCATTTTGGAATTTACGCGGAACATTTTGTTTTAGGAATGTGTACGGGCATTCATAACAGAAAGCACAGATGGAGATGTTCTTGAACTGCAAATTCAGGATCCTTTTCATAGATTGTTACTGCATGGAGTTTGTGAGGTAATATAACATATGCTGCTCCCTGTGTTAATGGTGAAAACTCGATGTTCTATTATCTTTGTTAATGCCCAGAAAAGTAAGAGTTGAAAATGCTATGAACACAAACAGAAACATTTTGTTCGGGGAAAGCCTTCATTGATGTGCCATAACCTGGATTTTTTTTTTCTCGAGTGTTTTCCTAAACATCAGATGAATTTTTATTTTATTTTTTATTTTAGCACCGACAAAAGAAAATGCTTACACACCAAAAATCAGATAACATTTTCCATAAGACAAACTAGTACTTGTGTTTGAGTGTACTTAATTTAGATGGTTACATCCAATTAATTTCCTCTGGACGTCCAGACTACTTTTACTCTTGTATGCTAACCTGTATATATAATTTTAATTTTTTGGAATATTCTGTGAACAGTTCTACAATCTGGCGTCAGATACAGTGACAGATTATAATGGTGTGGAGTCGTCAAAGATGACGAGGATAAAGAAGAAGAAGAAGGGTTCTCCTGTGCTCCCAAACATCACCCTGTCCCATTTTCTGAAGATGTCCAAGGAAGGAAGTTGGTAGTTTCTTCGGGCAGTGTTGTTCATACAATAAAACTGAACCTTGGTGTTGTCCCAGGAGGAACAATGTACAATGTTTAATATCTTTTCAGAATATCGCTGTAAATTAGTTCGATTACCTGTATTTTAATTGGTTGATACCATCAGTCAACGCAAGTTGTTGATTGTTGGTTTACAATGTTGTAGCTGATTATTCTGATTATACTCCAACAAATACCATATCTTAAGGTTGGATTATCAGATCTATACAGATAAAGTGATATAGTAAATCACTACATATGGGATCAGGCCCCAAATTCTACATGAGAGTAGTTTATCAACACGATGAGATTAGTATAGATAGGTCGGTCACTTATTTTTGAATATATAAATTATATTTTAAATTTATAATGAATAATTTAAATTATGATATAAGGATATTGTTAATGGTTGATAATTTTTTAAAAAAATTATTGACATTCAATTTAGAGAGAAAGATAAAATAGAATAAACTAAAAGAGATAGTTAATACTTAATTAAGAAAATTAAGTATATAAAAAAGTAGTTTGAAATAATTGAAAGAGAAATATGACTATTCTAATTTAGAATTTTAGAGATAAGTGTGTGAAATATGGCTTTATATATGCGTTGACTATGAAAATACTACACATGAATTGTTTTCCGTGCAAGAGCCAATTTGTCATTTTGAAAAATATGGTTGTCTAATAACTAATTGCATGCCAATTTTTGTTAACTAATGAAAATTCTACACTAGTTAAGGTGTGTTTGGTTTGGTGTTTGGACACCCTAATTGAGATTCGCTTTTCATGAAAAGTTTTGTCTGTTTGTTTGGCAAATCATTTTTCAGTTGAGTTTAAAGTGACTTTCATCTAAATTAAAGTTTACTCCAAAGCTACTTTTCTCTTACTTTTCTGTTAAACCTAGAAAGTTCCAAACATAAATAAAGTTATATTAAGTCTATTTTTAACTATACTTAAGTTTACAAAGTTAAATTCAATTAAACTCTATTTTTTCAACTATAATTCAAACACGTACTTAACTTTTGCACGAGCTAATTTGTCACTGAGAAATATGGCTGAATGTGTGTGTTGCTTCCGTGAGTCCATCATCCATTCATCTTTAAAATCTCAAGCACAAATGTGTTTGGTAAGATATTTTAGTAGTTTATAAATTATTTTCACTAGTTTATAAGTTATAAGTTGGTTCGAGTAAAGTGTGGATGTGGGTTAGTGACTTCATGTGTGGAAAATGGTTGTGCGCGTGTTCCTTGAGTCCTTAATTTCAAGGACGAAAGTGACGGGATACTCTATATTTTTTAGTGCGACAAATACTAATCAAGATTTCCTCTTCATCCACCAATTTTCTTATCTTATCAATACTTGAAACGGCAGGAAAAAACTGAATATTTAACAATTCTTTGATTGCAAAATGCATTAATTTAAAGATGAAATTGGGTGGTTTTATTATTAGATTTAAAAAAAAAATTAAGATTTGTAGGGTAAGAGAATCTTTGGTTTAGGGGTGTTCACCGGATCGGGTAACCCGTGAACCCAACCCGATCCAACCCGGCCCAATTAGTTCGGATCGGGTTTTTTTTAGTTCGGGTTCCGATCCAACCTGTTAGTATACGGGTCGGGTAACGGGTTTGCATTTTGAACCCGTGACCCGACCCGACCCGTACTATAATTTTGTTTATTTTATATATATATATATATATATATTATTAAATTAAAAAATACAAAACACTATATTTTTTTACTAATTTTTAACCACACATGAATTATATTTCTCTTTTTTTAATTGTTTCTATTTTTTGTCTTGATTTTGTTTATGTTTTCTCATGCTAATATCTATTTAAAATAAAATATTTGTATTAGTATTGAAACCATTCATTTTATTAATCAAATGTTGTCACAATTTGGTCCTTTTGGAGGACATGTAGAAATTATATATGTGCAAAGCTCTAGGCAAAAACAAATTATTGTTATAAAAAATTCTAATTTTTACAAAATAAAAAATATTTTTTAAATGCTCTGACCCGATCAACCCGACCCGATCCAAACCGTTTTTGAACGGATTGGATCGGATTTCGCCAAAAAAATGCACAAACCCGATCCAACCCAACCCGTAAAATTTGATCGGATCGGGTATCGGGTTTGGGCAAACCCTGCCCAACCCGACCCGTGTACACCCCTACTTTGGTTACAAAATTTATAGATGGACTAAAGTGACGTTGACTACCTAAAATGGTATACTCTATTTATGAAGCGATAAATCCAAATGAAACACGTTAGGTTGGTGGCGGTGTGTTGGAGCTTTTGATCAGTTTGAGCACTCAAGAAATCTGTGGGTGTGTCAATGGCAACGAAACCTGTGAAATACTCTCTGGTATGTTTGTGAGTAAACTTAGTTGTTCCGTTCGTTATTACATACTACATAGTTAATATGAATTAGATTGTGTGCTGAATTCGAGTTAGATAAGCAGGTGGACGCGTTTACCGAGTCAGTGTTCAAAGGAAACCCCGCAGCAGTGTGTTTCTTAGAAGAGGAGAGGGACAAAAAGTGGTTGCAAGGAGTAGCAGCCGAGTTCAATTTATCTGTGACATGTTTCTTAACTCGCATCACAGAGTCCCATGGAACCTCTTATCCCCGTTTTGGTCTCAGATGGTTTACTCCTGTTAGTGAGGTAAATAAACTAGCTTGGCCAGAATAAATAGTCATAACGTGTATGCATGATTTTTTTTTTTTTTTTTTTTAATTACTTGACTTATTATATGGACCACGTGCCCTTATGCAGATTAACCTTTGTGGCCATGCCACCTTAGCTGCTGCTCACACACTATTTTCATCTGGTTTGGTGGATACCGATGTTGTCGAATTTGTGACTCTATCTGGAGTATTAACTGCCAAAAAGATTCCAGCGATCAATAACACTAGTGCCTCAAACTTGCAAAAGGGTGAAGCTCAGGATGGATTTTATGTTGAAGTGAATTTCCCTGCTGATCCTGTTGTAGAATTCAACCTTGATGAGACTTCACAAATTTCTGGGGCATTGAACGGTGCTTCCATAATTGATATAAAGAGGACACAAGATGGAGATGACTTAGTTGTAATTCCCATATCTGCTCTCTTCCATTTCTATTATTGTCTAGTACACATCAGTTGAAGATATATAATATAACCTAGTGATACTGCTGTCTGGTGAAGACCCTTTTCCATAATTCTTGTTTTTGGATGCATCCTCCATATGACCATATCTGTTAACCTGCTTGATTCTTGAAATAAGAACAATATATATCTCATATTACTTTACTTTTAACTGCAAAATAACAAGTATGTGTTTTAAGCAATTTGTGTGCATTGAACATTATGAAACTTGCAATTTGTCCTAGGTTGTGGTCACATCCGGAAAAGTTGTCGAAGAACTACAGCCACAGCTTGATGCAATAGTTAAATGTCCTGGAAGGGGGTTAATTGTTACGGGGATTGCTCCTCCAGGCTCAGGATTTGACTTCTGTAGTCGATTCTTCTGCCCAAAACTTGGAGTCAATGAGGTAAGTGGCTGATAATTTTTATTTATAAAAAAAAAAAGTGGTTAAGAATTTAGTATATAATGTTCCTCTATTTGCCTTGGCAATGTCTCCTTAGTTATGCAATAAATGAAGATAGACTGTCCAAACAAGGTTTGGTTCAGATTGATTTTGAACTCATTAATGTGGATGCAATTTTGGAACTGCATAATTCCTTAAAAAATGTCAATTTTCTTCTTTCCTTTCGTTTTTACCCTACAATCTACAGGTCAGGTAGCAGATATGAGTTCAAGTCTTACAACAAGCAGTTCACCATTTTAAATTTAATAGGAAAAACCTTTAACTGAAGCACATAATATTATTATTACTACCTAATTTTACAAGGTCCATCGTTGGATCATTTAGAATAAAAAGAAGGATATTATGGAAAGCCAGCCCAGTGTTAAATTTCAGTACATTATATGATAGTAGAATTATTGAGATAATGATAAATTACTAAAATAACTCGTATTTCCTTTCAGGATCCTGTTTGTGGGGGTGCACATTGTGCATTGGCACCCTACTGGAGCAAGAAGCTAGGGAAGTGTGATTTCAACGCTTATCAGGTACTCTCATTCCCCTCATTGGGATTAAGGATTATCTTTGTCACTGTCATAGTAACATGTAGATTACATTTGTGCAGGCATCAGCCAGAGGGGGAGTTCTCAATGTTCATCACGATGAGCAGAACCAAAGAGTGCTTTTGCGCGGGAAGGCTATTACAGTGATGGAAGGATGTGTTCTGGTCTAGTCCTGTTCTTAGCATTGCAGAGTATGTAATTGCACCAAAGTATGTTTCAGATGACAAGAATTGTAGTTGATGAACTGAAATGTTACGATACTTTATTTTATCACATAAAATGAACCTCCGGTCATTATGTGTTTGATATGCACAAACACAAACATAGGTGTATGCTATACTAGTATTTGTATAGTATTTGTTGATTTGAATAAATTGGTCAGGTCAGTGCTTTAGTTTTGCAGGTCCTCAATCTCGGTCTCATCAGTTCAAAGCAATGCCAAATTGGGAGAAAATGATCAATAATTACTAGTTTTATTTTTTACTTTTGGTCTTAAAATTTCAAGTTTCTCTTGAAGGCTGTAACTATTTTGCTTAGTTTTTAAATACATCTACAAAAAATGCAACTTCACATTGATTTTAGAGTGTTGTACATATTTTTAGAAAAGAAAAATGTTTCAATTGTCATGAATCAGGAAAAATAAGCATATATGTAAGGCTTGTAAGTATGCATTACTGAAAACTTACCAAAAAAAAAAAGCGAAATATAAAGTCCATATATTACAATTCTCCATCATCAACAACCATAAAGATTCACTAAGAGTTGCTTCTAGTACAGTTTAAAAACAATCACCCTATCTATAAATAGGGGTGCTCATGGTTTAGTTATTCCAATAACCATAACTATAACTATTAAATAACTAAATTGTAAGTAGTTATTATAACTATAACAATAACTAATTTTATATAACTAGTTATGATTTGACATAATTGGTTATTGTTTTTAAAAACTAGTTATATAACCGGTTATGAATATATAACTGGTTATATAACCAGTTATATAACCTAAACCAGTTATATAACTAGTTATATAAACTAATTTTATTTTATTTTTATTTTTTTAATTAATTAAGTTTTATTTTAAAATTAAGTAAAGCTAGTCTTATAATAATTTTTTTTCTATTTAAAACCTCAATTGAATGTATGATGCACATGTATGAAAATAAATTAAGGAAAAAAATCATTTTTTTAAGAGAAAAAAAATCATGCACCTGTAATTAAATGTTCTCGTAAACAAATGTTAGGAAACCAAGACATAATTTGCTATTTTACTCACATGAAAAGATTTTTACTCGTGTAAGGATTAAAAAGAAAAAGTTACTTTAGTGATTCTATTCTATCCACTATGAAGTCATTCCATTTTTGTTTATCACCCAAATAATTAATGGAAACCAATGTTATTAAATTTTGAACACAACGTGGTCGATGTAAGTTGACGGGCTCAATCACTTCTTTTGCTCTTCTTGTGGGTCATTGGGCTCAATCACCAGTTTTTTGAAATTAACTTTTATTGTAAGGGAATTGCTATTCTCACCTCACAATTTGCTATTCTTACCACCAATGTGGATGGTTTTTTATTAATTTCCCAAATTACCCTTGTACAACAAAATCATAATTCCGTTATGCAAGTGTACAACAGAATCGTGATTCCATTGTACAAGGGGTGAAACAAATTTGTACAACGGAATCACCACTCCGTTGTACAAATTTGTTTCACCCCCTTGTACAACAGAATCGTGATACCGTTGTACACGAAATCGTGATACCGTTGTACAAGTGTACAATGGTATCACGATTCCGTTGTACAAGGGTACAATGTTGTACAACGGAATCACGATTCCGTTGCACATTTATTTTAATTTATTGTAATTTTTTCTAAGTTTTTTTTTAATTTTTTATATTGAGTAATGTTTTTTGAAATGTATAAATTTAGGTTTTAAAGACTTGGACAAAATAAATATATCAATTTAATGCACATTGGTTGATGTATCTTATAGGATTCATATAGACCGTTGGTTTTAAATAGTTGGCAAAAATAATACTTGGCAAAAAACAATTTGTTGGTGCTATGATGTTGCACATTATTGTTGTTGTTGTTGTTGTTGTTGTTGTTATTGTTGTTTGTTCTATGATTTTAATCGAGAAATTGTTCCTTCTTTCATGATATTACCAGGCGCGCGCGTGTTGTTTATAGAGTTTAGAAAGAAAAATGTAATAAACTGAAAACATCAACATCATTTATATTATAAAATGTATATACAAAATAAAAGTTTAGATACAAATATAAAAAAATACATCATAAATCAACCGTCTCTGGGAGCACCACCTCTGCGGCCACCGCCCTCGATCCTCCTCCTCTGTCTACTTTACAAATTCAAAATTAAAAAAAAAATTCAAAAAACACAACGGAATCGCAATTCCGTTGTGTTGTTTGAAAAACACCAAAACAGAATCATGATTCCATTGTGCTGTTTTTCAAACAACACAACGGAATCACGATTTCATTATGTTGTTTTTCAAGCAACACAACGGAATCACTATTCTGTTATGGTGTTTGATTTTTCAAACAGTACAACGGAATCGCGATTCCATTGTATTGCATTAAATTGAAAAAAAAAAAAAACAAGGGGGAGGGGATGAACCTGTTGAGGGAGAATGTGAGGAGAATGGAGAAGGTGAGGGAGAGACGTGATGGAGAGAATGTGAGGAGAATGGGGAAGGGGTGAGAATAAGGGCTCGGTATGGGGCGGGGAAGGTGAGGGGGTGGGGGGAAGAGGGAGAGGTGGGGTGGGGGGTTGCTGACAGGGGTAAGGGGGTAATTTCAAATTTTTAGGGGTGAGAATAGCAATTCTTGGGGTGAGAATAGCAATTCCCTTATTATAATCATGGTTACTAAATATAACTATAACTATGTTTAACTAGTTAAAAAAACTAAATAACTACATTTGAATTTAATCAATAAAACAGTTATATTTTTATAACTAGTTTTAGTTAACTAGATACTACCTCTGGTCCTAATTATAAGCAACATAGGACAAATCATCAAGACTAAGGAGAGTAGTTAAAGTTGTTATTTTTAATTAATTTTACAATGAATTCAAATTTTATTCCAAAAGTACCCTTTGCTTTATTGATGTATGCATAGAAAATAGAGTTAACAATAAAGTAAGAGTATAAAACAAATTTTACTCTAAATAATTTTACAAAAAGGTGATTGTTGCTTATATTTAGGATCAAAAGAAAATTCAATTTGTTGCTTATAATTAGGACCAGAGGTAGTATTTTATAACTAGTTAGTTACAATTATGATTAACTAATTTTATAACTAATTAATTTGAGCACCCCTATCTATAAAGGCCAATTGATGCTAATGTTGCCAAGCCATGTAAACAATGGGAATTGAACCAAAGCAATAAAGAGCAAGAGATAGTGATGTTTGCTCGAGTCATAACTCCTTATCAAGAATACTCGTATGCATAAACAGGTCCATGGCATCAGAAAGTAGTTGGAGTAGCCCGATAGCGTCCAGCAGCGGTGCTTTCCCACTTCACAATGAAATAAATCATTGTCATCTTAAGTAGTGTGACTTGCATAAACCAACCAAGCATATGGATAATCAAGTGTTGCCTTGGCAGATATTCTCTCAGCAGGATCATGCTTGAGCATTTTCTGCAGAGACATAATTGCATAAAATCACTCCCACATTTTGGTGGAATTGATAAAAAGAAAATATATTGTTGAATACGGTGAAAGTGGAGATAGCATGTAGTCTAGTTAGTTAAAATATATGGTACTATATAACAAACTCCCATCAGCTACATAAATGATACCATATTATTGGACTGACTCTAAAACTAATTTGTCAAGAAAATTATTCATCATGAAATCCTTTTTAATAATTTTCTCTAATATTATTCTTGATTTCCCTCTAAAGAACTAAAAAATCACACGATTTATTCACTTTATAGATTCCTTTAGTGACTTTCTTTACGCACGCCCAAAACCAAATTTGAGACGGTTTTATAATATTTGAAATATTAAGGTATATATATACATAACACAAAATTTGTATCATAGTTTCAGATCAATACTTCATTAAGATAACTTCACAGCCTAAGATATGCTACAGTGCAACATTGACTGATTTTCAAAATAAAGACCAAAATTTGCATCCAAAAATAGAGGTTTCATAGGAAAAGGAAATGAACCCACTTGCTTTAGTATGAAGGTGCAGTATGAACCCACTAGTTTGATTAAATTTTTAGAATTTTATGATTTTGTTCGGTAAGATTTATTTTAAACTATTCTTTGATTACAATTACATATGACAGTTGTTGCATGAGCACCAGGAAAATATTATAAGGCTTGAAGCCCAAAGAAATGATTATCCAAGATGTAATGATGTCTATCTAACTATTTATTATAAATTATTTCGTATTTATTAACATTACTAATTAGGTGACGAATGTGGACACTTGATTTGGTTGCTTTTATGATATCACATTCACATCAAAAGAAAGATTAAAATTCAAGGACCAAGAAGTCTACTTCACGCCTACTGCTTTTTTGATATTGTTTATATATATATATATTTAATTTGGAATCTGTGAATTTAGTCAATTTGAACGTGAATTATTACTTATCTTTTTCTACAATGTTAACATATTTTAAGTTAGTAATAATTTCGTGGATTAAGCTTTTAAAAAAAAATAACAGTTTCGTGGATTAACACCTGTCTCGAATTTTTTTAGTAGTAAAGTTGATTTGATGAGTAATAACAATTATAGATATTTGTCTGTGTCATGGAAGCCTATGAATCTTCCCTCTCATTAACATTACTGAGCCTATATAAACCTTCCCGAACTGCTTCATAGTCAGCATGCAAGTGTTCAATATCATTTCACCGATCACTTGTTCCAACATCCTCTGCTTTGTCTCCTCGTCAACAAATTCTTCCCTCCGAAAATACTCATCAAATTCGGGAACACCAATGGCTCTTCTAACTCCTCTCTAGCAGTCCCCGTTGCGGAACATTTCATCAACCCGTTCTGTCACGTAAGAATGAAGAAGGGGCATTGACACGGAACATTGGTCTTCCTTGGAGACTTTGTTCGTGACTATGTCGAGACCTTCGTAGACTTGAATTTTGTTGGAGTTTATGATTTCTCAAGGCTCTCTCGACCTAGCCACGTGTTTTCCATCAAAATCATTAACTGTGGTAAATCGCAACAACGAAACACGTTGGTGGCAGCTGAGGGATGTGTTAGAGCTTTAACCAGCTTTAGCACTCGAGGCATCTGTTGAAACCTGTGAAATACTCTCTGGTATGTTTGTGACTGAACTGAGTTGTTCCGTTCGTTATTACATCGTTAATATGAATAAGAGTGCGTGCTGAAATAAGAATATAATATATATCTCATGTTACTTTACTTTTACCTGCAAAATAATACTATTTTTTGTTCTAATTATAAACAACAAATTAATTTTTTTTTTTGATCTAATTATAAGTAACAATCACTAATTTTTAAAGTAAATTTCTTTTGTACCATTACTTTATTGTTTACTCTATTTCCTATGCACTATGACAACCACTTAAAGCAAAAGGTGTTTTTGAAATAAAAATTGAACTTATGGCAGAATTAATTAAAAAAATTGTAATAATTATTTTCCTTGGTATTGATGATTTGTCCTATATTGCTTATAATTAGGACCAGAGGTAGTATAATTATCTGTTTTGAGCAATTTGTGCACATTGAACATTATGAAACTTGCAATGTCGAAAATCTACAGCCACAACTTGATGCAATAGTTTAATGTCCTGGAAGGGCGTTAATTGTTTTGGGGATTGCTCCTCCAGGCTCCGGATTTGACTTCTGTCCAAAATTTGGAGTCAATGATGTAAGTGCCTGAGAATTTTGTCTATAATATTTCTCCAATTTGGCTTGGTAATGTCTTCTTAATTATGCAATAAATGAAGACAGACGGTCCGAGCAAGGTGTGGTTTAGATTTTGATTTTAAACATATCAATGTAGATGCAATTTTGCTAATCTCTTAAAAAAAAAAAAGCTACTTCTTTTCTTTCCCTTTGTTTTACTCAACAATCTTCAGCTCTTCTAGCAGATTGAGGTCAAGTCTTACTACAAGCACTTCATCATTTTAAATCATAAAAACAAAACTTTAACTGAAGGCACATAATATTATTATTACTACTACCTAATTTTACAAGGTCCATTGTTGGATCATTTAGAATAAAGCGAAGGATATTATGGAAAGCCAGTCTACTTTTCCATTTCACTTTAACATGTGAGAGTAGGAATAGTGAGATAATGTCTAATAACTCATATTTCCATTCAGGATCCTATTTGTGGGGGTGCACATGATCCATTGGCACCCTACTGGAGCAAGAAGCTAGGGAAATGTGATTTCAATGCTTACTTATCAGGTACATTGCTTCTCCTCATTGGGATTAAGGATTATCTCTGTCACTGTCATACTAACATGTAGAATACATTTGTGCAGGCATCAGCCAGAGGGGGAGTTCTCAATGTTCATCTTGATGAGCAGAACTAAAGGGTGTTTTTGCGTGGAAAGGCTGTAACAGTAATGGAAGTGTGTGTTCTGGTCTAGTCCTGTTCTTAGCATTGCAGAATATGTAATTGCACCAAAGTATGTTTCAGATGACAAGAATTGTAATCGAAGTACTGAACTGTTGTGAATTGTAATACTTTATTTTTATCACAAAATAAACCTCTTGAGCATTTTGTGTTTGATATACACAAACATGGGTTTTTGTTAATTTGAATAAATTGATCAGTCAGCGCTTCATATGAATGAGAAATTCTACTTGGTCTTTTACAAAAGAATTATTTGCTAGAAGTAAACTTTTTAGGCTATGAGAGCTCTTAATAATATTTGGATACCAATTTGGTCTTTTGACAAAAGATCATATAGGACCAAAATTCAATCACTCTATGCGTCATTAATGATTGATTTAGTAACGATTTTATATATAAAAGTGATTTATAAACATTCTTTATGTAATTACTAAATCGAAAATGGATTTCACGCAACTACGAGTTTGATTAATTTTTTTTTTAAATTTTATTATCTTGTGCGGTAAGAGAAATTTTTAACCATTATTTGATTACAAAATAAGCTAATTTAAAGATGGACTAAGGCGGTGTTGGTTGCTTAAATCTATATGGTTTACAAATATTGAGCTCTCCATCTCACCGTACACGTCCCTGTATATACGGGTTGTTTAACTTATTTAAAAATTCGGTTAAACAGGCCATAGTAGATTGGAGCAATTAATTAAGTATTTTAAGCTGATTGGCATAATTTTTTAATTGCATCAACCAGTTGTCATAAATTGTTTAATCCTATTGTTACAACAATCCCATTTAACATTCACGTGTACTCTTAATTATAAATCCACATGGAACTCGCGGTGGTGCTACTAGCTAGTGGCGGTCGGGGGCACTGTAGTGTTGACCAATTTTAGGACATGAAAGTTGAGACGCCTGTTTATGTGTCAATGGCTAAGAAACTTGTGAAGTACTTTGTGGTATGTTTGTCTGTGAACTATGTTGTTTGTTATTACTTACATTGTTAATGTTTTTTTTGAAAGGCTACTTACATTGTTAATGTGAGTAAGGTGTGTTCTGAATCTGAGTTAGACATGTAGGTTGATGCGTTCACTGAGTCAGCGTTCAAGGGAAACCCTGCAGTAGTGTGTTTCTTAGAAGAAGAGAGGGACAAGGAGTGGTTGCAAGCGGTTGCCACTGAGTTCAACCTTCCTGTGATCTGTTACTTAACTAGCATTGCCGTGCCCCATCACAACCTTGACTCGTTACATGAAACCTCTAATAATCCCCGTTTTCTCCTGTTACCGAGGTAAATCAAAATGATGGACCGAAAGAATATATTCATGATAGTGATCAATAGCTTCCATTTTCATAATTGGTATGTATTTTTCTATAACCTTGACTTGTTATTTGTTAGATGATATTGGATCTCGGAGTTCCATCTTGGGTACCAAAGTAACAAAATAATAACTCATAACTAAATAAGAGATGAGAAAAAAATAGGAATTGACACACAATATTTTAACATGAAAAATCCTCAACGGATAAGGAAAAAACCACGGGCAAGACCAGAGAAATATTTTTACTAAGTAGAAGAAAAATTACAACCTCTCTCTAACTATAAAGAGAGAACAATTACACTCTCTCTTATAATAGGAGAACACACACAATACTAATGTTGCTAACTCTCTCAAATGGAATTACTACAATTGTAGTGAGATACTAAGCAGAGCAAGATGGCTTGCTATTTATAGGCACAAATCAGAACATATGCATTAAATGCTATCGCAAGATTTCTACCTTTCAACTAATTTGCAGACACATCCATTTCCTTGTTGATTTTTCCACCGTTTCTTTGACTTACATGCCACAAAAAGTGGTTTTACGATTCACAATCTCTCACTTAAAGCTACTTTTGTGAGTTTTCAAATATCTCTCTATCTTGCCATTTCCTTGCTGCTTACGTTTCTGATAGGCCAAATAAGGATCGACACCATACAAACTTATTTGTATTGATCGGCTTCGTCATAACATCTGCTAGGTTATCTTTGGTGTAAATCTTCTGCATGTCCATGCTTCCTTCCTCTACTACTTCTCTGACAAAGTGATATTGAATACCTATGTGCTTTGTCCTGGAATGAAAGGCTGGATTCCTTGCAATGTACAAGGCACTTTGACTGTCACAATACGCAGTAGTCTTCTGCTGCTTGTGCCCAAGTTCTTCCAATAGCCTTTGAATCCAAATAGCTTCCTTGCATGCCTGGGTAGCTGCCATGTACTCAGCTTCTGTAGTAGACAAAGCTACAACAGTCTGTAATTTGGATAACCAGCTTACCACCCCTCCTGCAAGTGTAACCACATAGCCTGTAACACCCTGAAAATTTTAACTCAGTTATATAAGTATATACGTATATATATTTATAATATGTATATATTTATATATTTCTCTATAAGTAACTCTCTGGAATTAATTTTCTACAATTAATTCTCTGTAGTTACTTTCCTATGTTTTTGTTTGTAAGTTGCTTTAGAATTCTGTGTGATTGAATTGTCCATGTTGTTTATTTATTTATTTATTTGTGCAGTATAATATGTACTTAATGATCAAGTACGTATATTGTGTGTGTATGCTTATCTGCTATGCCTGCTAGTAATTAATTGAGCTGATATTAATTACTAGTAGTAAAATATTTATAATATCTATTGCTATGTACTACTTAATTTATTGTTTGCAAATTGTTTTAAGTATTTTAATTATATTAAATTATAGTAACTTGCACACCAAGTTACCTCTTATAAAATTTATCTGTAAATGATTTCTTTACAGAGGAAATTTTATTTGAGCTACTAGAAAAGTTTTTATTACTAGAAGTTTTATAAAATTAATTAGATGTTTGAAATTAAGTTTTAAAATTTTAAAACACACATCTTTATGATTATATAGTATAAAATTACACTGTGTAAATTAAACTGGGTAACCAAATTCCCTAATCTTAATTTCATGACACCTAATCTAAAATGCATGCATGCAATTAACACAAAATGAACACCTAATCTTTCCCTAAATGACACCTAGACTACATGCATGGATTTTTCTTAACACCTAGCTTAATCCATTCACTAAAACAACACCAAAACTCACGGCCAAGCCAAGGAAAACTCTCCAAACTTTCATTTTATCAAAACCTCTCTATCAACTAAAAACATAAAATTCTCTCATCTCTCTTTTCTCCTCTGGACCGAGAGCTCAAGGAAGGCAAAGGAAGCCATTGGAGATCTTGGTGGTTGCATGCAAAGCTTGGATCATCATCACCTCTAGCTTGTCTTCTCATCCATATCTCTTTCTCTTCTCCTTTTCGGTTGAAACTCAACACTTGGTAAGGGGAACTCTCTTGTGGATTCTTTGTTTTCTTTTTCTGTTGAGAATATGGTTAAGGGCTGGGGGCCTTAACCATAGCATACATGCATGCCTCCATTGCTGAAAATTGAGATGTGTTTGATTTGCTTGTTGAGTTGAACTTGGATGAATGGTGTTAAATTTTCTTTGGCAGTGGTGATGAGCCTTTGCATGTAAAGGAGTAATTTTATTTTCACTTTGTAATTGAACTGGAAATGGCTTTGGAAACAAATGAAATCATGTACCTTTTCTCAAAAATAGTTTTGATCGAGTTTTCTTTGAAATTTTTTAACTCAAAACTCATTGGCAGTGGCTGTTCTTTCGTTTAGCATGGAACAACCCTCACTGTTTTGCCATTTTTAAAAGATCTAACCGTTGGTTTTTCATTAAATTTGTTTTGAATGAAAATAGACATAAAATGAAACAACTTTTGTGTTGACACTTTTGAAAAATAATTTCATCTTAGGGTTCATCCTTGGCTCGACATTGGACTGTCCTGTTTTGGGGTTTCACTGGAACAGGGCTCGGTTTTTGTTAAAATTCTCCCTGTGTACTTATTGTTTTTGAAATTTAATTAAACCTTCAAACACTAGACACAATAATATTTTTAACCATGTATATTACAAAAATTTCCAAGCATAATTTATAAATTAATTTTTTTCAAAAGAAACAGAACAATGGTTTAAGACTCTGTTTTGAGGTCAAAATCTTAGGCTGTTAGTAATGTTTTTACTGGGAACAATAGAAAATGAATTTGGAAGCAAGAAATACCTTTTTGGAAAGATCAAGGAGTTATATTTAAACTGTAAAAAGTTTCAGTTAATTTAGTTTTGGGAAGTGGGAGAAAATTATATTTCTTTGGGTTATGTTCAGTGAGTACTACAAATATAGAGTTGCTGACTTAGAAATTTTTTATAAAATTTTCTAGATGCTGATTTTATAAGTGGTACACCTTTCTATAAACTAGATTTCAAGAGTTTCAATTTGATATAAAAATTATTAAATTCCGAGGCCATTTGCTTATTTCAGTGAGAGCTTACATTCAATACTGCCAATGAAAATTTGACTCAATAGTCAAATATTTACCTTTAACTAATATTTTGATTATGTAAGATAATGGATATAATATAACCATTATTTTGATTGATTCATTCAAGTCTCAGGGAGGAAAACCTTGAGCATTTAACATTTGAATGTGTGAATTTCTCTGTTTGGTGATATGGTCTGTTGATTGTAGTTTGAATCTTGCGGTGAAATTGTTTGTCTGTGTGATGTGTTTACAAGACTCGACGCGAGTACTTGTAGGAACTAGAATTGATTTCTAGTACCAATAGCAGGATTGCTATTCAAAGATAAATGAAACTTGAACAGTGAGCACAATTAATTAGGCTAAAAGATTTATTTTATTTTATTAAATAGGAATCAATTAACGAACTCTTTATTTTATGCATTGGACATAGAAAGAATTTAGGACCTTTGCGTGGAGGAATCAACGGTAAGTTATTAATTATTAAAAATTATAGAAATTGATGAGAGGGTGAGGCACAAATAAAACTTAACAAGATTTTGTTACGTGTTATGAATCATATTGATTTTTGAGAGTCGTGCAATGGAACTACGTGTGCGCGGCGATTCGTGGGAACTGCAAGATGAAAAGAGAGTCACATGGAGTGTTCTAGCTGTGAGAATAACAAAGAGAGGGGGTAGAGTTCGAAAGGTGTGTCACGACGTAATGTGACGGTCACCCATAGAAAGGTGATGGAGGCAAATGTCCTCATACATATGATTTTGAGCAGAGACAGGGTCTCAGGCTCGGCATCTATTCGACCGTCCAGTACCATGTGCAGCGGAACCCCACTGTGACGAGAAAGAATAATCCGTGTGAGGAGAGTTGTGGAGGAGTCAGTCCTCCGAGTATTGGATGATCACAGTTGGTACTTGGGAGATGATCGTAAGGCATTGCGACCTTGGAGGGTAAGGCACTGAGTTGTGACGAAAGATCACATAGCTGACTCGGTCACCCTGACAAAAATACGAGACATCATCGGTTGGTGAGAGCCCACCATAGTACCATGATGAGAGGTGTACTCCTAACAATCATCCGACTCAATTGTGTAAGACCACTGAGTTCTGGGAGTTCCAGTGGCAGCTGACCAGTAAGAAAGGATTTACAGAATTAGTGAAAGGAAACGATTAGGACTGCGAGTGTGAACGTTAGAAAACCACATGGCGATGGTGGACAGGATTTTATTTGTGACTTGTAAAGTCGTTGTTTGTGTGCTGCTTGATGAAGCAGAGAGTTCACCCTTTTGTTTATTTTTCTTTTAGGGGCAGATGGCAGCGGAGGAATCAACCCTCCATTGGAGGATTGAGAGCATCTTCGGGAGATGAGTAGCAGTTGTGGGCATGGCTCACATCTTGGGCTACATTCGGTTCGCACGTACGTCCACGTATGACCCTTGGGGCTTAGGATCTCTGCATAGGGTGGGAGTTAGAAGATGATTACTCTGAGTCCTAGGACTTTCTTTTCTTTGTCATGTATTTCGTTGGGGTAGACCTAGGCACTCAGATTTCTTTTGTTATGTGTATGTGTCAGTCATCATGTCATATGACTATGTTTTAGTTTTTCCGTACTTTGCCTTTCCACATGTTTACTGTTATGCTTCGGGGGTACATTATGTTAAACACTTTCATATATGCATACATTATATTTCAGTTATAATTATCGATTGTATTTACTTATTTCTACTTCTTCGAAAACTTAAAATCGCTCTTTTACAATCAAAATAACGCCACAACCTTTTATTTCAAATTATATTAACATGTTATAAGTATTAAAACGAAGCGCAACTTTCGAAATTAAAATTGAGGAAAAAATTTGTTTATTGTTTTAGAAAAGAAAAATATATCCATAAAATCCCAATCAAGTTTTCTTAATTTCACTAGATTTTCGTAAGTAAATTAATAAAAGTGCTTATGAAATAATTAATTGAATTAAACCTCTCATATTTACCATTATAGAAATTAGGGTGTTACATAGCCAGTAATAGACTTTCTTTTATCAATATCACCTACAAAATCTGAATCAACATAGCCCCTGACAATAAATTTCGATCCTTCAAAACATAATGCAACATCCGAGGTTCCTTTGATGTATCTAAGGATCCTCTTAACAGCATTCTAGTGCTCTCTACCAGGATCTGCCATGAACCTACTAATCGCTCCCACTGCTTGTGTAATGTCTGGTCTTGTACAAATCATGGCTTACATAAGGCTTCCCATCGCTGATGCATACGGTACTCGAGACATTTCCATCCTCTCTGCTTCATTGCTAGGACTCATACTTGAGGATAACTTATAATTGACAGGAAATGGGGTAGAAATTGGCTTACAGTCTTGCATGTTGAAGTGCCGCAAGACCTTCTGTAAGTAATTCTTTTGAGAAAGTCAAAGTTTCCTATCTTTTCTTTCTCGGTGAATTTGCATCCCTAAAATCTTCTTTGCTGGTCCCAAGTCCTTCATATCAAATTCCCTAGCCAACTCTGCCTTTAATTCTTGGATTTGATCTTTGTTGGGGCCTACCACCAACATGTCATCCACATACAACAGCAAAATGATGAAATCATTATCATCGAACCTAGTACGTACAATGGTCTGAACTCAGTTTGTTGTAACCAAGGCTAATAATGAAGGAATCAAATCTCTTGTACCAACAACTTAGCGCCTGCTTTAGACTGTACAGAGATTTGGTCAACCTACAAACCAAGTTTTCTTTTCCTTGTTCTTTAAAGCCTTCTGGTTGGAGCATATATATCTCCTCTTCAAGTTCTCCATGGAGAAAAGCAGTCTTTACATCAAGTTGCTCAAGATGTAAATCAAATGCAGCACACATAGCCAGAATAACTCTAATTGTTGTCAATCGAACAACTAGCGAGAATATCTCATTGAAATCAACACCTTTTTTCTGAGCATATCCTTTGACCACCAGTCTTGCATGATATTGTTCCACTTGATCATTGCCATCTCGTTTGATCTTGAATACCCATTTATTTCCGATGGCTTTTCGACCCTTTGGAAGTTCAACAAGTACCCATGTCTTGTTTCTATGCAAGACTTCCATTTCTTCATGCATTACTGCCATCCATTGAGAAGCATCCGAACTGCTCAAAGCCTCTTGAAAGGTTGATGGTTCTCCTTCTTCAGTTAGAAGACAGTATGCATCATGGCTTGCCATGACAAACTATGAGTGCCAACTTGATTTAGATTTTTGTCGTGTTGATCGTCGAAGACCTCCTCTATCATTGACCTCATTTGGCTCTTGTTCTTCGTGCTCCTATTCTGCTTCAGAAAAGTCATCTTCTCCAAACATCTTCTCTATCTGCACTATAGTAGTGTCTTTGGTAATGCTGTCATTTTTCTGCTCACTTTGTAATTCATTTTCTCCAAAAACTACATATCTGCTAACAACAACCTTGTGGGCAGTGGGATCCCACAAGCGATACCCCTTAACATTGTCAACATAACCCAAGAATATACATTTCCTGGATTTTGGATCCAACTTTGTTCTTTCTTAGGAGTTGTACATCACGTACACAGGACATCCAAACACATGTAAGGAAGAATAATTAGCTGGTTTGCCTTTCCACACATCCATCGACATCTTTAAACCAATCGATGTTGATGGTGATTGATTTATCACAAAACATGCGATTTTAATTGCTTCTACCCAGAAAGATTTGGCTACTCTCGCTATTTTCAGTATAGCTCTTGTTCTATCTAGGAGAGTTTTGTTCATCTGCTCTGCCACACCATTTTGCTGAGGTGAATGTGGAATTGTGAATTGTCTTAAAATACCCTCTTGTTTGCAGAATGCTAGAAAGTCACCATCTACATATTCTCCTCCATTGTCTGTCCTCAAGCACTTAATTCTTTTCTAGTTTCAAGCTCCACTTGTGCTTTGAATTCCTTCTATACTGGAAACACATCTGACTTCTTCTTGATTGGGTACACCCACAATCTCCTGGAATAATCACCAATGAATGATACAAAATACTTTGCTCCTCCCAGGGATACTTTTGGTGATTCCCACACATCCAAATGGACCAAGTCAAGTATGTGTTTGCTTCTAGTAGTTACTTTAGCAAACTTCAATCTATGTTGCTTACTTATCACACAATGCTCACAAAATGGTAAATTGACCGTTTTGAGCCCAGGCAGGAGATTACGTTCCGCAAGGACTTTCAGGCCTCGTTCTGACATATGTCCAAGTCTACGATGCCACATCATCGTTGCTTCTTCTTGACTTGCTGCTGCAACTGATGCATCTGCTTCTTGCAACGTATCTCCCAAAAGCATGTATAGATTAGCTGTGATCTTCTCAGCTTTCATTACTACAAGATTGCCTTTCACTACCTTTAAGATCTCACCTTCAGTATGGATCTTGCACCCGAGGTCATCCAATTGCCCAACGAACAATAAGTTCTTCTTCAACCCCTTCACATGTCGTACCCCTTGAAGTGTGCGAATAGTACCATCATACATTTTTAATTTGACAGTACCGACTCCAACAATGTCCAAGGTATGACCATTTCCCATGAACACGGATCCTCCCGAGATAGGCTCATAAGAGCAAAACCAATCTCGACGTGGAGTCATGTGCTAGGTTGCACCTGAATCCAATATCCAACAATCATGAAGTTGTCTTATGCCTTTAGAACTAATTGCTGCTTCACTATACATGATTTCTCCATGATCTGATGTACTTGTAACGCAACCTTGAGAGGTTGATGCTTCAGAATTCTTTCCTCCATTCTTCTTATGCCAACAATCTTTCTTCAAGTGCTCTCTCATGCCACAATTGTAGCATTTTATGTTCTTCCTTCTTCTAGACTTTGATCTACCGTGATTTTGACTCCCACCGGAGCTACATTTCGTTGATCTGCCTCTCGTCATTGTTAAAGCTTCTGCTTGCTTGGAATTTTTCAGCCTATCTTCCTTATTCTTTCGCCTGAATTCTTCTTCAAGAATAGCTCCGACAACATCATTAAAGGTTAGATGGCCAACAATATTATTGTTAGTTATGTTGATGATGAGTTGATCATACGAATTTGGTAAACTTTGAAGTAGAAGTTCTGCCTGCTCATTTTCTTCTACGTTGAAATTTGATGCAAAAAGTTGAGCATATAGAGTATTCAGATTGTTGATGTGGTCCGTCACCGAAGTGGACTCACTCATTTGAAGAGTGTAAAGTTTCCTCTTTAAGAATATTTTGATGTGAAGTGACTTGACCTCGTACAATTTGTGGAGAGTATCCCAAATCTCCTTCGCGATTGATAAACCGGACTTTGATTGTATTTTGATGTGAGTTTAGATGCCATTTTCATACATTTTGAATATATTTTATTGGCAAAACTCACTGTTTGGTGTTAGTTGGTGCAAGACAGGTGGCTTCATGAGGAAAAGAGTTGAAAATTGCATTTTTTGGAGCAAAAATGCCACTGTCTAGAGGACCAAGAAAAAAAGGCCAGAATTGAAGTAACGCAAGGACCATGGCCATGGTAAATTACCATGGCCATGGTAAATTTACCATGGCCATGGTGGTTGCGTAGTAGAATTGGACTTTTATGCAAGGACCACGGCCGTGGTAAGTTGCGCTGTCAGCCATTTAAATTTTGAATTATTATAAATAGGATAGGAAACCCTTTTATCTTTATCTTTTGTTCTATTTCGAAAACTGAGGGTTGTGGGTGAGAAAGAGGTCCTGTGAGAGACTCTGAGCTGCGGGAGGACGTAGAGAACACCATTGGGGATCATCACTGTAAAGTTTCTTCCCTTTTGTAATCTTTATGTCTTCTTTTGAGTTTTCTGGCTTAATCATGAACATGAGTGGCTAGTTTCTCTTAGCCCCGGATTGTGATGTAGCTGTACCCTTGTACCCCGGTTCTAATTTTAATAAAATCTCGATGTGATTCAGTTATTTGTATCTCTTCACTACTTTTATTGCTTTTAGGACCGATCAGTCTAAACATAAGTTAATCTCTTGTCTATGATCAATTGCTTGCGATTAACTGAACTGTGAAGTGATTGGATTTGTACAATTTGCATGATCAAACTTATTGTATGAATTTCCAGTAGATTAACCTGTTAATCAACCTCTCTGAGATTTATCATTTGCTCTAAATTAATTCACCTATGATCAATTGGGAATTAAATTAGGGGAAATAGCGTTATTAACTATGATCAATTGTTAATTAACGAATTTAAGAGGTCGCTGGCAAGTAACACATTTAGGAATTTTATTAAGATTAGAATTGGGGGAAAAAGGGGTACATGTGAAATCACAATCCTAGGCTTCTTTATCATAATTGTTCTCACAGTAATCTTTCTGCTCCGATCTAAACCAACATTCTTCTCAATTTGATTTTTATATTCTGGATTGCTTAGTTATTTGCGAGATTAATTATTTGGGAACGCGACTGGTCCTTTGGGTTCGATATCCGGACTCCTAGAGTCCACTGTTACTACTGCGTAGGGTACGCTTGCCCTTTGCGAACGCATTTTTACGCATCAGCGATCTTCTTCTCCGCAACACTGGACAAAACTGAATCTGCCATTGCTAAGTGCAAATTGGCAACAACATTGTCATCCATCTCTTTCCACCTTCATTAGTGATCTCCGTAGGTCTGCCTTCAATTGTATCTTGACAATTGTCCTTCCTCAAAATTGCCTTTATCCTCAATTTCCACAGGGAGAAATTACTCCCGTTGAACTTCTCAATCTCGCATTTTGCTGCCATAGTTTCACACTAAAGAATACACAACTTCTACCGTATATAGTACCGCCTACTGGAACAGTGGCTGTAGACCATGAACCAGTGCACCAGGTAAGTTCCTAGGAAAGAGAGGTGGGTCACCAATGGACACGCTTAAATACCAAGTCTTTCCTTAGCCAGAACTTTCCTAGACATGCACTTTCACACTACCTCACTCTATATCCAGTATCAAGAATACTTCTTTTCTGATGTGGTAGATCAGACTATACCGCAACCACAAAGTGTAACACCCTGTTACATTAGACAAAACCCACACTAATGTTTTATCTGTTTTAGTTATTATAAAATGAGGGTAAATTTTTTGCGATTAAATAAAACATTTATTAAGCGTATTTAGAATACGGAAATTATTTTATAAAGAACCATGATCTTCTTTTAAATAAACATAAGTTCATATCACAAAATAAATGCAGAGAGATTATGTACTAGCTAATCCCAACCCATACATCAAATAATCCTAGTCAGAGCAGTACACAATTTCTATCCAAAAACAGGAATAAATAAAACTAGCCTTTGAGTCTCCTATCTTCTCGCTAGTCTCCGCAATCCTCGAAATAGCCACATCAACAAGAGAGCTCGATCGTTGGGTATGACCGTCATCTTCACGTATCCAATCAGCAAGTACATACACAAAAAAGAAACAAAGAGGAGTGAGACTTGATTATAATATATATGTATTACAAACGGTATAAACTACATTCATTTAATATAATAGCGGGGGAACCTAGTGTCTATCTCGTCATAACATCTCAACCTTCAAGACGCAGTATGGATCCATATACTCCACGATTGATCAATCACTGATCATAATACCACCTTCGGGAAGCGATGAGGAGTGAGTATACCTCAACTGCTGCCACAGTCCCATACCTGTGCAGCTCCATAATCCACATGGTACTTGATAACATTCCCGATGTCGCTCAATATCATATCAGTATGCATACTTAAATCACGGGGAAATCTCCCCACGGGGTCACATCCCCATTACATCACGAGGTATACCCTCCGCGTCATCATGAAGTTGCCTCTACGCTTATCGAGGTGTACGAGCTGGCACTATTAGTCCTGGAACGTAGGGGGCCGACCTACCCATTAGGACGTCACACACTCGATGCCTTCCACCCCTTAGACCTTAGCCAAGGTCACGCATATCAACTCGCGGCGTACCAAACCGTAACTTCCCACTCCATCGCCCATTAGGCCTTCCGCCTAATTTGGCTAAACCAAGTCACGTAACTAAAACGTACTCTCGGAATACATCCGCAGAGACTTATTCATCTTTCACGGGTATTTCTAAAACATATCTCTACCTCAACAAGCAGAGGTTCATCATTATAGCATAGAGATACAACAAAACATAACAATCATAAGGTTCAGAAATATCTTTGGTCTCAGCTTCTCTGAGCACCAGCACAGAATATTAGCACATATGCCTTACAGATAGATAAACCATGTTGTCAGAGTACAATCATCGTATCATATATTAAGTAGCTAATATAAGGATTTATATAATATCACAAAATACTTAAGCAAGACATTAGATACTTAATTTTTAATTTCACTAATGATTAATTTAACAATTAGCTAATGTTTAACTGATCTCTACTTCTATTAAAATTTTATTAAAAGCTTTTAAATTTGTTTTATCCTTTCTCGTTATCTAATTCCTTAACTTAAATTGTTAAAAAGAAATAACTTTCTAACTTCTAATAAAATATTCCCTTACAAACATAGATTTTAATATTGGAAAATTCCTTTCTGATATGGAAGATCAGGTTAGACTGCAACCATAAAACATACTCAGAATTTTCCATAGACTAAGTTTAAAAACTAGTAGTGAGAAAATCCATTTTCTGATGTGGAAGGTCAGATAAATCTACAACCACAAAACATACTCCAGATTTTTTCTAAAATTTTTCTAAGGAACGTTGTACACTTTAAGCAAAACTTTTTGCTTTAGAAATAAGTTTACAAACATTTTCTTTTCCAACTTTATATCTATATTCAAAATGATTAAATGAAAATTTTAACACAAATCTCCCTTTTATATAAAGAAGGCTGAGGACCTCAAAAATTAAAAAAAAAAAGTGAGTTTTCTTTACAAAACAAACACCATTTTTTTAAACAAAAGGCTAATTAAATAAAATTTAGATCTAATTTAGAGAGAAAATCTGAAAACCTCACCAAATAAAACACCTAATTTTACACTTACTTTAACAAGCCTGTGGTTCGATTATATAAAAAACTCATCAAGTAAAAAAATAAACTTTCTCTTTCTATCTATTTAAGAGTAACAGGGACGTGAACTCATCCCTTTTAACAAAACATATTGAAAATATTTTATCTAATGGTTTTTAATAAAGAAAAATAATAATTAATATTACAGCATATAAATGATGGAACAACTAAAAGGAAAGGTTTTATACCTTTTTGTTTTATTTTCTAAAATCTGACACACACACACTTCACATGAAAATCAGACTTTTTTGCTTAGGCTTTTCCTTATGTATCATCATAAAAAAAAAATTCAATAAGGATTCAGGGAATGAAAATAAAACTTGTTCCTCCTTTCATCACCGAAACACACGCACTTGTCACAAAAGTGGTTTTAGTTTTCTTATACAAAATTCAGTAAAAATGTTGTCTTGACCCAAAAGGAAAAAGTTAAGTTCCTCTTTGTATTTTTCCCTCACAGACCGTAATATTACCCTCTGACACCAGTACCCATTTTTTTTTTCTTTGCACCTCCTATTTCTTTTCGTAAGTTGCTTTTGTAAAAGTAAACTTTGGCTGATTTTCTTCATGAAAACACCGAACCAATGAAGAAAAAAATAAAAGGGTCCTTAGTTAGAAAGAAAACAAACCTCTTCCCTTTTTATGTTTCTCTCACTCAGTTACACACGCAAACCCACATCAGCTCTATAAATTATTATTATTATTATTATTATTATTATTATTATTATTATTATTATTATAACATAATGGAACTAAAAAAAAAAAGTTTATTCCTCTTTTACTAATAGTGATAGAAAATGGGAAAGATGAAAACAAGCTAGTTCTGTTTCATTTTGTTTTATTTACTTATTAAGAAATTCAACACTTTGTGTAGAATATGTGATCAGAGTTGATTTTAAAAGAAGATAGTTAAATAAAACAAATAACCAGTATATACAAACAAAACAAGAAAAACATCTTCCCCTTTCTTTTAGAGAAAATCGTAACATGTTTGGGTAGAGAATAGAAGGAAGATCAAATTTTTAAGGTATTTGTTCAAACCGTAACATGAGTAGGCTTAATTCAGGTGATTAGAACTTAAAAATTACAACAAAAATTGGGCATGGTCTACTCTAAAAGAGGGACACTTGCAGCAGCCACAACAGTCAAGAAAATACAAAGAAATGAAAATGCAACAAGGAAATACACCAGAAATTAATGAAATACAAGAAAAGAATCAAAAGGGTAAGACTTATACATAAGAAAAATACAAAATAAGAAGAAATAACAAGTGAATCAAAGTCTCACTCCCTCTTACCAAGGAAGTGAGGTTCGTTCACAGCAAAGAGGAGAGGAAGAAGAGATCTTGCTTCAAGGTTGCTTCTTGGTGGAGGAGGAAGGTAGCTTTGGTGGTGGGTGATGGAGGTTGAAGAGTGGTGGTGTGTTTCGTGAGAAGAAAAATTGAAGAAGAAGAAGAGAGAAAGAAGGAAACCAAATGAGAGTGTTGGGAGAGAGTGAGAACCGAAGAGAGAGCTGGGAAGAGAGAGTGGGTCATGAGAGAGGTGAGAGAAAATTGTGAAGAGAAAGTGGCTTTGCAAGTTGCCTTTTATAGACTAGGCTCTCTCTTTTTTTTTTTCCTTTTCTTGTAAAAGAAGAAGAGTGCTACATGAGAGTGTGAGGGAGTTGTCGTGAGAGCGTGTGAGGGCTGATGGAGAAAATGAGTGGGTAAGGGATCATCTACACATGTAAAATTTTATCTGTGTTTCTTCTAACTTTTAACCAAATAATTTTATTTTAAGTTGAAAGATTTTAAGAGACTTAAAATATATGCATTATTAATTATTATGACTTAAAATTATATTTTTATAATTTTTTTTTGAATTAATTAGGTATTCTCAATCAATAATTCTTAGTAATTTTGTTTTAGCTCTATAAATTTCTAAATTTTACCATAAATTATATTTTTATATGTATGACTTAAAAATGAACTGACTTTGTTAGTTTCATCAAGTTTTGATATTAGTCCTATATTGATTGATAGTTTGCTAGACAGTTTAGTTTGTTTTACATAATTTTCTCAGAAAGTTCTAATTTTTCTGAGAAAATTATCCAACCCTTATTTTAATCTATAAAACATGATTTTAAGTTCAAATAATTATTTCATAATTATTTGACACTTATTCTTACGGTTGTCACAAATATCGATAATTCTGCATAATTGTCGTTCTAATAGTTATTTCAGATTTTCATCTGGAATAATTATTAAAATTTTCAATCATATAGAATATAAAATATCAATCACAATAATGTGATTTAATATTTTATTATCCTATTTGGGCTTATCAATTCTAAAAAAAAATATTAAGAATAAACAAACAATCATTTACGGAAAGCGAAAATGAGAGTGATACACAGAGCATACTAAGAATTTTCTCCAGCACTATACCAGTGTACGAGCGTGTATCACAGCGGAACAATATCAGAACCTATTGGCTCTGATACCACTGTTGGGTAACAGAGTAACAAAATAATAACTCACAACTAAAATAAGAAATGAGAAAAAAATAAGAATTGACACATAATATTTTAACATGGAAAACCCTCAACGGATAAGGAAAAAATCACGGGCAAGACCAAAGAAATATTTTTACTAAGTGGAAGAAAAATTACAACATCTCTCTAACTATAAGGAGAGAACAATTACACTATCTCTTATAATAGAAAAACACACACAATACTAGTGTTGTTAACTCTCTCAAATGGAATTACTACAATTATAATGGGATACTAAGCAGAGCAAGATGACTTACTATTTATAGACACAAATTAGAACATATGTATTAAATGTCACTGCAAGATTTCTACCTTTCAACTAATTTGCAAGCACAACCATTTCCTTGTTGATTTTTCCAACCGTTTCTTTGACTTACATGCCACAAAAAGTGGCTTTACGGTTCACATTCCATGTCTTGTTAAATGCCTTGTTTAAATCACTAACATTATTTGGATCACCCTTTTGCAGCTTAAACTTTGTGGCCATGGCACGTTAGCGGCAGCACACACACTATTTTCGCCTGGTTTGGTTGTTCGGAGTAGTGGTAGCATAGCTTCTTAGCTTCCTAACAAATGGTGCTTTCATCCCCTTACTCAATACCTCCCATGGAGGATCGTCCCCATTTTCCCACTATTCCACAGCCATGGAAGATGTTGATTGATGCCAACACTGGTTTTCTCTACTACTGGAACCCTGAAACCAATGTCACGCAATACCAAAAACCAACTCCCTTAACCCCGCCCATCACACTCCAACATACCGCCCCTCCTTGGCATTTTCATCAAATGCAAACCCAATCCCCACCGACGTCTGTTTCTCTTGACATTTTCAGCACACCCCTGTTTCACACAACACATTATGTAAGTTTCTAGTTTTCTAAAGATCTCAATAACAGAAAACCAAATAGGATCTTGAAATTAATGATTCTCACAAACAATCCATAGAGAGACAATGCGTACCTTTCTCCATGGTGAGACTTCTATGAAATTTCCGGTGTGCGTTGATTTCCTTGGAAGAGGAAGGAAACAAGATTTCGCTTCCTTTGACTCTTCTTTCTATTCTCTCTCTTTCGTGATGGCTAGGGTTGAGAGAATACTCTAATGTCAGGAAGGGGACCTTGTTTCACGTTAGTGGATATTATCCCCTTTTAAAACCACTACTCCCATCAAATAGCAGTTATCTTTAGAAACTGTTCCACTTAAGCCCATGGCCCATTTACAATTTAGTCCGTAATCATTATTTATTTATTTATTAGTCCTTAATAAGTCACATGCCTCTCACATGAGACATTAAATCTTACACATTCCACTCAAACACCACCCCTGCAAAATTTCATCTCACCGACCCCACAATTCCCAAACCCTACACAGCCATCATCTACACTACCCACATCACTCCACCCTTTACCAACATACCCAACCACCTTCACGTACCAATCGCCAAACTTTCAACCGCAACCCTCACAGCAACTCAAT
This sequence comes from Pueraria montana var. lobata, assembly GCA_026413185.1. Classification (NCBI taxonomy): domain Eukaryota; kingdom Viridiplantae; phylum Streptophyta; class Magnoliopsida; order Fabales; family Fabaceae; genus Pueraria; species Pueraria montana. The sequence goes on along the minus strand of CM048647.1, from coordinate 65,304,355 downwards.
CCCCTTTCCTCACCAACTTCCCACCCTCAAACAATATTTCCTAAACAACCTCACCCTCACCGTCTCAAGTTTTTACGATTCACAACAGCTCCCTTTTGGCTCTTCGTGCGAGTAAAAGTGGGGCTGGTGGGTGCATACGCTGACTCTCTTTTATCACTGCTTGTAAATATCGAAGCCTTGCAACGTCTGATTCCTCAACTGGATTACCTATTCCAATGGTTTCCTCCAACTCCTTTTTGGCCCTTGACATGGCCTCCGGGTTGTGCATTAGTTCAGTCATTGCCCTTTCTAATCCATAGGCCTTTGTATCAGTTCCCGCAACAAGTAGATCCTATTAATTACAAATTAACCATAAATTAACATAGACAGTGAAACACAATAAATATAACTTACACAATCTATTACCCTATTAATCAACTAAAAAAATAAATAACCGTACATTACAAATCCTAAAAACATTTGTTAACTTACATTTTTTTCTTTATTTTTTTTTTAGAAAATACGTTATACCATTGATATATTTTAAGATAATTTTTAATTATAATTTGTTAACATAGTTCAACTGAAAAATAAGTATAACAAACTCATATAGTTAAATTAATCATTTAGTTGCTATACCTGTGTTAACTTTTTGGTTTTAATTTCTATACTTAAAAACTCTAGGTTTTAGTCCTTATGTAGAGAGAGAGAGAGAGGAATATACAAGGAATAAATGTCTGATCTGATTTCTATTTATCTTCTCGCTATTCCCTTCAGAAATGTCAAGCAAGATATCTAACATGTCGTTGTTTGTGACATAATGTTTCCCTTCCCCCCAGCTTAATCCGTTCGTCAATCAAGGGGTCGAACACATCCAACAACTCGTCTATGTAATTGGTGTTGTGCCTTCTAATGCCTTGTGGATCAAACATCCTCAACATTGGGAAGAAATCCACCAAGTTTGGTGTCCCTATTGCCTTCACGATAGTCCCCACTATGCGCTTGTACTCGCCGTTACCTACAGAGGGAACAAAATTCCGAGACACAAACGAGTACGTAAAAAAATTAAAGCAAGCCATGAATGCTGCTCGTGCGATATCCACTGCTTCGCCATTGAGGCTTCTTTGGCGAACATCACTGAGGAGTTCTTGCAGTTTCCTGCGTCTAAGGTCTAGGCTTTCGTCAAGGGTCTTGGTGGAAAACAAATGGCTGTGGCATGTTTTCCTTAGTTCTTGCCAAAGGGGTGAAACTGGAAGAAAGATCAAGCTGTAACGGTTGTGGTTGTAGGCTTTTGTGATGTCGGGGTTTGTTCTGTCTGAGAATGACGTGTCGTGGGTCTGGAGAATCTCTTTGGCTGCTTTTGTTGAAGAGATTACTATGATGGTTTCTAGACCTATTTTGAAACTCATTATTGGGCCATGGAGTTTAGCAAGCTTAGCCATTGTCTGCTGTGGCTTCTTGTACAGTTCAACGGAGTTTCTGATGATAGTGAGAAGGGAAGGTCCTGGTGGAAGCTTGTGGTTCGAGTTTTTTCTTCTTGCATGCAGTGAACGAAGACCATGCACGACCGTGCATGCTAACACGAGAAGAAATATAGTACTTATTGTAGTATCCATGTCTGGATCGAGTCAGTCAATAGAGACAAGAAAAAATGTGTAAGAAGTGAGAGCACTGGCCCTTTGATGCATTGTGTTAATTACATGGACAAAATGTGGAGAAATAATTGCTCTTTTTCGACAGCATAGAATTTTTTTTTTTTTTTTTCTTTTAAAGTGATTATTCATGTTTTTGTGGTTGCAAAGATGAATGGCAGTTTCGCCATGTGTATTTTGCTGAATTGTGGTAGCAGGATGATCATGATTTTCCCAAATCTAAAGCATATATAATACCAAAAATATTCACACACAGATTATCATTCGTCATATAGTCATGTGAGGTATGTGCAGGCAGCATTAATATGCAAAGGATAAGAACATACCTTTCTGAATTAATTAAGCACAAAGTAAGATACCAAGTTCCAAAGGATTCCTGCCACCTGCTTTCTTGTTCTCCTTTTATAGAATCAAGGGCTCTATATGGTTCATGAGCACCCATTATCTACCCCAAAAATGAGGTGAATTGCAGTGAACAAACAAGACAGATAAGAAGAGAAGACAAAAGATAAAGGGAAAAAATAATGGTCTAATAGATATAATAAATAATGCAACACAAAGGAAAAAAATGAAGTAGAGATGGGATACAAGAAAAAAAAAAAAAAAAAAGAGAGATGTTTATAATTTTTCATGATTTTAAATAAACTGTAGAATTTTCACCATTAAAATCATTTTTTTACATGAATTAATTAATAAAGTATTTATGAGATGTATCACGTTGTGCACTTGTACCTTCTGCACTACTGGAAGATTTATTTTAAATTTAATTGTATTATCTATATAATATTTTTTTTATATCTTTTTCCATCTCTCAATTATATCATGGGTTTGTTTAACTGATCATAAGTTGGTTTAAACAACTCTATCTTAAATGACCAATATAATTAAGATAATTGTTTTATTTTTAATTTTGTCATTAATGCAGTTATTATCATATTAAATGTACTAACCTTTCTTTTTCATGTTATTTTATGTGTAAAGCTAAAGAGAAAAAGAGCTATGTATATTGTAAAACTATATTACATGTCATCCAATAACAAACCATCATTTATAGTAAGTTTGTTGACTTTTATAAAACTATCTTAAAAGTTAGTCAGTAATGCAAACGGTGATTTGTGATTGAATGATGTTGTAAAATTATTTGATAGTGTCAGTGCATCATCATTAAACTCATTTTAAGTTAATATATTTTTTTAAGAAAAGAATAGCCTATAACTATTAAAAAAAAATTTAAGTTAATAGATTTTTTTTATAAAAAAAAAGCTCTAACCAAACAATTATAGTACGACTTATTCTAAAATAAATCCAATCAAGTTAATGCAAGAACTTTAATTTTTTATTTTATCACAAATGATTTTGGGTGATTGAAAACTTATTTGAATTGCACAAATATTGACTCAATATTTACGTGTAGTTTGGTTTTTATTGACAATTAATTGTTCATATTATACACTTGTTTTAATATAAAATATCCAGATAAAATTATTTTTTATATATTCTAATATAGGGCATGTGTGTGATAATCAAAATGTTGTAATATTAGTTTTCTAATTTTTATCTACAATTTTTAATTAACAACTATAATCAAAATGTTGTAAAAAGATTTAAAAGTATTATACATTTATACTTGTAAATTGCCCAATGAATAAAATAAAAACAATAAATAGTGTGTAATAAAGCAAGATATACAACATGTGTTCTATATACTTCCTCCATTCCTTTTTAAGTGTCGTTTAAGGTTGTTACGTAGAAACTAAGAAATGAAATAAATTTTTTTGGTTCTAATAAAATAGTTGTAAAGTTTACTATTTTACCCCTCTTCTTTTCCATTTCATGTGTAAATTAATTAAAGATTAGAAAATAAATAAGGGTATAATTGATAAAAGTATAATTAATGTGATTTTGAACTTTGCAAACGATAGATAAATAGAAACATAAACTTTTCAAAAATTCGACACTTAAAAAGGAACGAAGGGAGTATCATATATGAAATTTTAGCTTTACACATAAAAGGCATGAGAGAAAAAAGTGAATGTATTAAATATATAATAGTAACTGCATTAATGACAGAATTGAAAAAAAAAATTATTTTAATTATATTGGTCATTTAAAATGAGATTGTTTAACTCTACTTTTTATTTGAGGTTATTTAACTCTATTTTTTATTTGAGGTCAATTATCTTAATTAATCCAAAACCTCTTTAGATTGAATTGGATCATATCAAATTTAAAATTTAAACCAAATTGTTTAGCGATGAATTAAGAAAGTTGAATAATTAAATTGGATATTTTTATTTTTCTATAAAATCAATCCAATCCAAAGATTTGGAAGATGACCATGATGTTGATCATATTGCTTTACACGCAAGATTTTCTTTCAATGTATAGCTTAATTCTGACTCTTCGAGTTCAAAAACTGGGGGAATCACATGTTGTATTTTACTATTTTAATTATTCTAACATTAAAATAACTAAGTTGTAGTAAAGGTCTATTTTTTCCTACTTCAACCTTTTGTTAAGTTTTGGGTCATCATAGTTAGACGTCAAGTTGACGTTGATGGAGTTTTATAAATTGGGTGTGGTACTAAATTTTTATGCATTTTTTTTATACATTACAAGAATTCTCGCTAATACAGTGAATTTTTAGCCTACTGTAACGTAAAAAGTCCACTGTAAATAAAAATTACTGACGGCTTGTTATCCCTCTATAAAAACTTTGTTGGTAAATTTTATCAACGGCCCCGAAAAAGCCCTCGGTAATACAGTGGGCTTAGCCCACTGTAAGTTGAGGGTAATATAGTGGGTTCAATCGCCAGTAATAAGACCGTCGCTAATATCGATGGAAAAGCCATGGGTAACTTATGCGTGAAAATAGGCACGAGAAAGTATATGTAAACAATTACAGTAGACTAAGCCCTCTGTATTACAATGGATTTTTTTATAGTTGACAAAGCCCACTATAATACAGACAGTTATTTCATCAGTAATAAAGTGTGTTTTCTCCACTATAATAAACCTACTGTAATATAGAAGGTTTAGCCCACTGTAATAATCTATTATTTTATTATTTTTTTTTATTCATGAAATTATCAATACCAGGATATATTAATTAATTTCAAACACAAATAATTTGATAATAATGCATGTTTATACAGAAAATTAATCCATAACAAAATATTTCATTTTCATTGCTTTAAATCCTTCAAAATATAATATAATGTATATAACCATGAGTCATAACACTTCATAGTAGCACTAGTAAATCATATCAAAAAGCTACTATGAAGTATCAAAAAACCATAGAACACTACAACATTTTTTACTTTAGGCCACGCCAAACTTGTCCACGGTTAAAAAACCGTTGTCTAAAATTAGAATATCCCACGGTTTTCCAATTGTTGCATACAATATAAGTTTTCTTTGCCTTCCTTTCAATTTTTTAGCACAACCGTTGCCTATCTACATAAGGCAACACATAATAAAGCGTTGACCTCCATAGACCACATTTTTTAAGCTGTTGAAGTTTTAAACCACGGTTTTTCCCGTGTTGTCATTTAATTTTCAATAAACAACAGTTAAAAAAATGTGGGCTAAAAGCAATAAAAAAAATCGTGAAAACCAAATAAAGGATAGAAGCACACGAAAGGTCTCACAGCGAAAACTTAAGTAAGGATAGAAACACACTAATTTTGAAAAAATTGCCTTGCCATTTCTCAAAACATTGTTCTGAAAGATTGAAAGGGCCATTGCGTTCTCACGTTTAGGGTTTGTCTTCATTCCCATCTGTCTCTGATTGCGTCAGCAGTGGGCCATTGAAGAAGAAAGGGCAATCTCGTTCTCACGTCGCCCTGTCTAGGTACCAATTGTGCCATTGATTTTTTGTTCCTTTTTCTTCTTTAAATCTTGCGCTATTTATGGGTGGGGTTTGAGGACGGTGGTGAAGTTTCTACCAGGGAAGAGCTAAGGTTGAGAAAAAATCGAGAGAATCGAAGAAGGGTTTGACAATCACCGCGGAGGTAAACGATGTTGATGTCTGAGTTGGACTTTGGGAGAAAGTGAATAGGTGTGTAAATTTGAGAATAGCTTTCCTTCTTTGTAAATTCTGAATGTATACACATGTTTTCTAAGTTTAATAAAATGTTCCTTTTTTACTTTTTTGGAGGAGATTACCATTGAAACTGATTCAGGTATTATCCCATACTCAACTAATACTTGGCTAACGTGACTTGGTAGTAAGAAAGGTCCATTTCATCTTCTTTCAAAAAACTGGGTACTGTGTTGTTAAAGACAACTAAAATGACATACTTTTTTTGTTTGTTTAAGAGTGCAGCCTGAAGAATAATTGATGTTGAAACTACAGGGTGTAGTTACTTTTATTCTATTGTTTGTATGTGCATATGTGAAATATTTTTGGCGTCACTTTAAAATCAGTGTTGAGTAGTAGAAGACACTTGTGACTAGCATGTCACTTCTATTATAATTGATTTTTACTGTTAAGAACAGTTCGAAAAGTCCTAATCATGTTATTATAATTAACGTTACCACTGATTTTGACTTCTAACTGAGGCCAAACAGATATGGGCAATAGGCAAAGAACTAAGGGTGATAGGTATTAATAATTAAGATGAGATTCTGAATTAATCATGATGGAAGTATGTGATGAAGGAAGCCACTGCTTAGGGTAATGGATTAGAGAACACAGAAGAAGGAGATTTGGGAATTTATTAGAACATTTATTAGATTTCATCTATATATAAAGTAAGTTACACAAAGTGGATGGCAAACTATGTGAAATGTTATGGGAAAATCTGAACTTTGGTTGGGAGTATAGGCCCTTGAATGGAAGCTCACTCATTGGACCAAATTTAAATTAAGTCCTTTCTATTGCTACCTCAACTTTTCTTTGTTTTATTGAGCAGTGTTTAAGATATTGTTCATATCCATGCTCCTCAATCGCCTCAGTTTTCTTTTGACCCACTGTTTGTTTACATAATTTCTCTATTTTTTGGAAATATTTCTAAAGAATGACTTGGCAAGGGTGTTCTAGTTATAAGGATTGTGAAATAAGAATTCTTAATTGCTATAGTAAAATATAATTTATATATTTTTAGTTGTTGTTTCATATCATATACTTTGTTGACTAATTTTTTGGCTTCTTTCTTTGAGGCAAGATTTACAGAGGAGTGGAAGAGCGAGTCTTAGCAAGCAACAACTTGTAGATTGTGACTGTGTGGTTAGTTTCTGTCATGCCTTCTCCTATTTGTATCCCCTTTTTAGTTCTGAATTTTCCTTTCATATTGAGTTGTGAAATTGTTGTACATGATTTGAATGTGTTTGTGATGTGCTATTATACAATGTATAATTGTCAAATTGTTGTAAGAATCCTGGTGAGTTTAAGACCATATGTTCAACTAACCCCTTAATCAATAATAATAATAATAATAAACCTTGAATAAAATCCTTCAACTGCCAAAACATTGTGCCAAGGGCAAGGCTTCTAAGTTGCAGCTTGCAAGCCACATTCTTTTTTCCCACCCTTTGTTCTGCTACTCGATCCCGTACAGTTCGTTTGTTTAGACTATAACTTACTAATTATAATTATGAATATGTATAATTATAATATAAGCATTGGAATAGCTGTCATCCAGCTATCTACTACCCCCACTATAGCATCGTTTGAGGGCAAATGCTCCATGTTGTTATCTGGAATTGATAACAATGGGTATAAATGAATTGCTAGACATAAAATACCAGGAGAGTAGAATGAGTGTCCTAATCTCCAACCTCTGAATATCAAGAAACTGCTTTAAAACAGTCACTGGATATCTTACTGAAGAATAAGGGGAAAAATGTGTACTTTGAGTGAAAATGGTAGGAACTTCTTCTTGAATATTCATGCATTATGTTCCGTCCAAATATACCACACCATTGCAATTGAAGCACACATTTATAAAACCTTGCTCTCTTATCACCAAAACTAGTAACTGCAGTAGCTGGACACACTGAAAAAATCTCCAAAATATCCCAAAAAAAAATGTCTACAATAAAAATGTGAAATAGTCAGAAAATACCCAGGAAAAAAATTATGACTCCACATCTCAAGAGTGCAAATGGATTTATTAAAAACTTGGGGATAGTTCCAAACGGCTTCATTTGATCTATATGTAGTCAATCCTATGGAGTGGGAGAAGGCATGGTTATTTTTATAACCTATATCCTGATATGGAGTGTTCAAACAATTGAAAATAGAAACATTTACTTGAGAATTAGCACCATGCTCCTCTATGTCCTCTGCCTCCCCCTGAAATTGAAAATGAAACTAGTGGTTCTAACTGGTACAATTTAAAAAAAAATCCATCAAGTTATACTTGTATTTATACTTAATACTATATAATTATAAATACAGACATGGCGAGGCAAGGAGCTTAATGAAAACAAATTAGTAAATCTCATTATACAACAACATTCCTTCCTTGTCTTCAATGCTCTTTCTCTCTCTCTTCCATAGATATCTAGCTGGTATCAACATCAATGGTATAAAATCTTGGTCAGCAGTCTAGGGCGGGCCCTCTAATTTTGGAACTGGTCTGGGATTTTGTGGTCAAGCCCCAGGAGTTTGATCAACACTACAGGGTTCTCAACTATAAAGAGTAGTTTGGTGTAATTTTATTTTATTCTTATTGTAGTTTTCAGCTTCTCTACCCCCCTCCCCCTCATATAAACATGTAGAGGGATTCCATTTTCTCTTCATCACTGCTGCATGATTGAATAGCATTACTGATTTGGTGCAATACAATTGTCTTTTATAATTGGTATTTTCGTTAGTGGGAGAGACACGTTGTAACCCAATTATGACAATGTGTGTAGTGGTGGATGTATAAAGACAATATGGAGTGAAATAGAAAAGGGAGGATAGTTGGATAATTTCTCATCTAATTTTTTTTTCTCTCCCTGCCAGTTTCAATATTGGAAACTGATTCTCTTTTTTCTGCATTGTAATACAGCAAGACTAAACAGCTTCAACTTAAATAATTGCCAACTTAGAGCTCCACTTGCTCAACGTACGTAATGGGAAACAAATAATTTTACCTTATTATAAGTATAGTCTATATATATATATATATATATAGCTATAGTTCTTTGAATTTTTAGTTTTCTTTATCTAAATTTTCAGTTTTCTTTCGTTAACTTGCATATTAAATTAAGAGCTATATATAACGTTCTTTGTTCATGGAACAAAAGCAAGGATGGGGGGGTTCAGGGGACCTTTGGCTGATAGGAAATTAAGTATATAAAGTATAGTTGTAATTGCTATTCTATTTTGTAGTTGCTTTATATAGGTGGGTGAACAATTTTTGTACTCAGCTGTTATGATCAAGTTCAGGCACAACTTGTGCATAGAACTGACTTTTAATAATATTACTTCCCCTTTACAAAAAATGAGAAATATTTTAGCTAAACTTGGTTCTAACAGTCATTTGTTGTTATCTTGCTAACTGTTGAAAGTACTTTGGATTTAATTAAGGCATTGCTAATTATTTAAAGTACTTTGGTTTCTATAGTTATCATGCTATCTATTAATACTACTTTGATTTCAATTAGAATTGATTAACTTTTATTCAGATGTATCAAAATTGTTTTGAAGATGTGTTCAGCGAAAATTGACACTATCTTATCATTTTTTTGCAGATTGGAGATGAAGAAGATAATCTTGAAGAATGAAATTACTAATATGTAGTGAAGAAACAATCCTGGATATGATGTTTTGTTAATTTTGAATTTGTAGTTTCAATTTAGAAAAGTTTATCCTTAAACATTATGACTTTATAAGCCAACTATTTTGATTATGTAGGCTGAACATTAAATGCCATTATATATATTAAAGTGTTATATATTACAATTTCAATTGTATTTATTTTATCTAACAATGTCCTTAAAAGATTCCTATTAATGGTTTAATTATTGAGAGATAATGATCATTTATATTATCTCAAAATTGGAATAAATTGTCTTAGCATTAATAAAAGATAATTTTTTATAATTGCGACCTAAACAATATCTTGAAATTTAAATAACTATTGTCTAAATGTTGAAAATTTTATCTTATTTTCACATTTAAAAAAATGTTGTATAAAATGTGGTCTACACTTAAAAATGTGTGGCCTAAGCTGCATGACAGCATGGTTTAAAGGTATAGGGAACGATTATATAGCTATTGTCTAAATCATGAATTCTTGCATAAGGAATCTGTCCACAATTAAAAAGGTGTTGCCTAAAATACTCAGCAACATTTTTATAAATGTGGCCTAAACCCCCAAAGGCAACACATCGATAACCGTTGTCTAAACCTTGTGAACAAAACCGTGGCTTAAAAGTGGTTCGAAAAGTGTTGCGTATTGTCATATTCTTAGGCAACGGTTTTTAAAAATGTGTGGGCTTAGTGCAAAAAACCGTTGCCTATTAGAATAGGCCACGGCCACCTAGACCACAGCTGGTAATCCGTTGCCTAAAGATTAGGCCACAGTTTTTTCATTTAAGGCCACGGTTTTCTGTTGTTGTCTCAAGTCATTTTTGTTGTAGTGGAAGTATGATACTAAGTCATAATACAAAACATCATAAAAGTGTGGTACTATGTCATAATACAAAAAAAACATATAAGTGCCATGTTTCTAATGACTAGGAATGTACTGATCATCATTATCAGAGAATTCTTCATAGTCTGGATGGCGGCGACTAGATCCAAGACGCTTAGTGAGGTCATTCACAGTTGTTGTAAGTTGCCTAATGGTGCTAAGCATTTCCTCCTGTGTCTTCTGATTTTGTTCCTGTTGCTACTTCATTTGTTCCTCAATTCTTTGAGATCTTTCATTTGCTTGTGAAATTTGTTCAGCCCACTCTGGAGGAATGAGTTGAGATGATGTGCTCTTACAAGATTCTCGTGACACTTGGGTTAGTGATTCCACACCAAGCCTGGAACGGGATGACATGTCTCCAGCCCTATAAAGACGTCCCCGAGACTTTCCCCCAGCAACATCAGCCCACAATTTAACTCTTGATGCAGGCTTAATGGGTTGCATCCTAGTACTAGAGGCTTGCTGGTCCAATTTCTTCATAAACTCTCCCTAATTAAATGAAAAAAAAATCACAATCAAAGTTAATTTATTACTAATAAATCAAATAATTTAGATAGCATGTTAACTTACATAGGTTTCCTCTTATCTCTTATCGACCCAGGTGTTGTCCTTTTTCCTAATGTGAGTTTCCTTGAACACCTCATCAATGTGAGCAGGTCTACCAAACCTATGCGACTTTAAAATATTTTTATATGTAAGTATGTCATGTAAAAATAATAAAACACACATTGATTACACTATAAAAGATTTTGGAGTGTATTACACACAATCACAGTTAAGGGGTGGAGCACCAAATTTAAGTTCAGCATTGCATTAGTTTAAACACACTATACAAGTTAATTTCATGGTTTTAGCACACTGCAGAGTTATTAATACACAAACAAAGTGAATAAATTGAAAATACAATGCTATCCATTTGTTTAAATCAATTATTTAATTGTGAGCATGCTACTCATTCGAAGTCTCATATCAACATAGTTGCTTGCTTTCAAGAGAACCACAACAAGGTATGAATCAGTCTCACACCCTAAAATAAATTGAATCAGTCTTGTTACAAATAAAACAGTGCAATGCCACAAACATTTGCAAAGGACGGCAAGTCAAGAAGCGCCTAATGAAGGGTTCTAATTTAAAATAAGTCTAGTTTAACACAAACAGTTTATAACTTTTTAACATATGGCACAACTATGTCTTTTAGAAACGGGCATGAAGGTATGTCGATAGTCTACATCTAATTTTAATTTACAAAATGAACATTTTTATTCTAGAAATTATTGTCAGGATTTTTATTGCATTATGTTGTATCTAGAAATGTGAGGTATGTGATTACACAGAGTCACAATTAAGCGGTGGAGCACCAAATTTAAGGGTTTAGCACACACTTACCCACTGCATTAGTTTAAACACACACAATACAAGTTGATTTCATGGTTTCAACACGCTGCAGAGTTATTAATACACAAACAAAGTGAATAAATTGAAAATACAAATGTTGTATAACAACTATATATAAATGGCTCCCTGCTGAAGAATAATACTAAGAGAAAAAGATAGCTAACATTCTTTTTCAGGTGAAGTAAGTTGCATTTCAATAAACTATAAACTATAATATTAACAACGCATGAGATCAAATGACATGGCACAAGATAATAGAATTGCTAAACTTACTCAAACAACAAGTGTATAATTCTTTGTACTTCTCCAAGATCAATCACTTTCCTCTTAGCAGCTTCACCACCAACAGTTATTAAAACTGATATAAACTCTATAATCAGAAAAAATAATATGTTTAGTTAATATCATTGCAAAGTTGCAATATGTTCAATTATTTTTTGCTAGGGCAGAGGGGGTTGATTGAAGCAATAAGGAGAGAGAGAACAATAGCATATATAAATGGCCCATAGGGCTTAAGGCCAAGTGGGTTAGGGCCAGCCCATGGGCCAGCCCACATTGACCATGCCAATTCTTTTACTCACATTTGAACACTAGATAACCTATAAAAACTACATGTCTATAAAATATTGGAAAAAAATTAATCCACTGTACAAAAATGCAAGCAAAACAGTATCAATAGCCAAAATTGATAATCTAGATCAGATCAAAAACAAATGAAAAAACAAATCAAGATAGGAAAATAGATAAAGCTTTTTTTTATATATAATATATGCTTGAAACAAAAACCTATATAAACTTCATCTACTTTTAACCTTTTAAAGCAATTCTAGTAGGATCCTTTGAAGTAACTATATACAAACAAAGATGACACATATGTTGTAGCCTATTTATCCCACAGCATAATCGAAGTATCATCTTAGATAATAAGTACTTTAAAATTCATCCCCTATCTACCAGACAAAGCTAATCTATGACAGGACAACACAATACACACAAAAAAAAAAAACCATACTATTTCTATCCATGCTATTGGTAAATCATCACTAGAATCTAATATTTTTTCAATAATCACAAATGACACCAATCTATTACATGCAGTAACAGAATCTGTGACAGGCATCAGAAGATGAATTCTTATTCTCTTAAGCATAGCCCATTACTCCATCACTAGCATTTCAGCAACAGAATAAATGCAATTAAGCAACTAATTTGAACAGGGAAGGATTATAAATAGCAAGAGAATTTGATAAATTAAAAATAGAAGACAATGGATAAATTAAATGATTATATCATAAAAGTAAAGAATTGGATTCAAATTGCAAGAAAAATAAGAGAGAAGTTTATGCCCATCTTGGGATTTTTTTTACCAATTTTATAATCCTGTAAACAACAATTACATGCAGCCCTTTCACAACCATCCTCATATTTACCAATTTTTGAAAAATAATTCCATACATTTGAAGTTTGTCTCTTCAATGACTTAGTGCATGTTTGTTTTATTGGTGCGTTGCTTATGCGGTGAAATGCCTTGGAATTCACGCTGCAATTTGAACGGCGAAACAAACATAGCTTTAGTATTTGCAGAAAAAATAGGATTTTCAGACACAACTTCATCTTCCACATTAACAATTTCATTTGTAAGCTCCATAACAGAATTTTATATTTCCTATACATAAAAAATAACTTCACAATCTCATGATTCATGTAACTACTATCGTATCAGTTCAGTAAAAAATTGCATAACTTCATAATTTAAAGGATACATCGTATAGAATAATAAGTATATCAAAATAAAGGCATGAAGGTAAATGGTTAAAGATAATGTGACGACCTCTCACCAGAACTTGCAGCTTCACCAACCCTTTTAATGCATGCAGTGCTCTCCTTGCCTAATAAGAGCTTATTGTTGCAAAGGAAGAAATAAATTCCATGAATATTATTACTAATATTATCATAAGCAACTAAACTAAAAAGACAATATAAGTGGAAAATTAAGTAGGCCAAGAAAAAGGTACTGACCAATTAAAAAAAAGGAAAAAAAGAAAGGGAGTGTAACTTGTCTTCATTCTTTCTAACACCTAGTGTGTTAATCATTTCACAAATCATATCCGATAAGTGGAAATACATACTAACTTAGATTAGAAGAGGAAAATTAGATTAAATGGCACCTAGAAACACATCCATAATTTGAATCTGTTTTCTCATACAACAATCACAGGTACAAATTAAACAGAGTAAATTCTCTCAGTCAAAATGGTGGAAAACAATAAGCAAACAATAACCAAATTAAAGAATTTTGCAAAAAATAGAGACCCAAGAACCGCACACATCTCAATGTTATTAACAGTTTTATGGCTTTTTCTTTTGCATGCATCAACCTCACCTCTCCTCTAAGGGCAGAGAGAGAGAGAGGAAAGCAAATTAAGGCTATCAAAGCTGTAAAAGGACAAGACACACTACAAAAAATAGTGTAAAAAATGGCGGTTATTTTTGTAAATAATGGCGGTTAATGGCGGTTTACCAAAGCCCCATAAATCCTTCCGCCACAACGTATAAAACGGCGGTTACCAATGAACCTTCATTCTCACCGCCATTTCATACATGGTAAAAAATGGCAGTTCATTTTCATTAAAAATGGCGGTTTAAAACCGCCACAATTTGCATGAATTAAATTTAAAAAATAGTGCAAATTATGGCAGTCTTTAACTGCCATAATTTGCATACTGTGAATAAAAAAAAATATACTATGAAATATGACGGTTTGAAACTGCCCTAATTTGCATAAAGAAAATAAAAAAAAATATTACACTACAATTTAGAATCTTCAATAGACAACTCATTTCTGGTTACCATTCTATCTAATAAACATACAAAAACCACTAATTTTCAATAACTCAAGCATTTATAGTTCAAACACCAATGTAACTTTCATCCTACAAGTAACAATTCATAATATGCTAAAAATAACACGTGTGACTGAATTTGAGAAATTGAATATCTACTTTAACTTGCTCAATAGAGACTAAGTATATGTAGCTCCCTGGGTGTCAAAATACAAGGCAGAAAAAGAGATTTCATAAGCTCAATTGCACCACCAGCACTATTTCATGAGCATAAAGTAAAACAGATCATCAATAGAGGAGGAACTGTAAAACAAAAAAGAAACAATTAATAAATAGATGTGTACGAATCTAATTCCTACTCATCAAGCGAGAATCAAATTATAGAGATAGATTATCAAACAATAAAATAATAGACGAGGAATAAAACATAAAAATTACAAATAAAATATTCAAATGAGGTTTTTTTTATCAAACAATTCACTAAAATTGTTTTATTACCATAGATAACTAAATAAATTATCAAAATCAGTCTTTATTTTAGATTGATAAAGGCACAATCTAAATAGAACTAGCTTAATGATCAAAAGGTATAAAATAATAGTGCTAATATGCTGGAAGGTATAAAATAATGTTTATTTCATTTAACTTATGGGCCCTAAACGTCAATATATATATATATATAGTTAAGTAAATATAATATTTTAAATGGTTTTTATATTATATTTAGTGTTAACTGTTACATGAGACTTAATAATACAAAGCGTGGAGTTTGTCGATATATATACTCCGAAACAATGTTATTAAATCCGGCTCGGCCAAGCCAGTCGAACCGGTTAGACCGAAAATCGGATACCTAGCCGGTTTGGGTTAGTTATTAGATCGTTTATGCATTTAACTTGGTGTCACGTCATTGAACCAGTCACGAACCGGTGAAAACCGGTGTTTTGGCTGAGACCGGACCGCATGGAAACCAACTTTTTCCGTGGCCCAATGTGTGCTGCAGTTGCTTTTTGGGTTTCCAAAGATGTTGGCTGTTTTTTGCATGTCTCAATGTGCTTTGCACTGCCCAAGACACGTGCAGACTGAAACCTGTGCTGACATGTTGTACCTGTCTGATTTAATTACAAATGAAAATGAACAAAAAATACAAGAAACGCACCAGGCAAGAATCGAACATGCAACCTTGAAGTATTTGAGTGATAACTTACCACCAAGCTACCACCAAACATTTGAATAACAGATGCGGAAACTATTATATATATATAATATTACTATATACTTTAATTATTTTGTTGGTTACACCGGTTCATGCAGTTCAATTAGTGACCAACTAGTTCGACCAGTGACCCATCTACCCAGTACCTTGACCGGGTCGATGACCGGTCCGATTTTAATAACACTGCTCCGAAATACCAATTCAATATGTACAATAAGGTCCTAAAAGAGAAAAAATAAAAATACATATATATATATATAAAGCATTCCATCAATGAACTATATGTCTATACCAATTGCCATTGAACAGAGCACAAAATGTTGTCAACAACAGGTTACAAAATTTGATAAAATAATCCCATAATTAGCTTTAAAACATAATATTGCAGAAATGTTTGTGTTTGCAGGAGTGTACTTGTGTGAGTAAACAACATTGAAAGAAGATCCTTACATTTTTCTTTTCTATCAAGAAACCATATGGAAATATTATTGACCTTAGCCTCTGAAACTTGTAATCTCATAATACCACCTCCAGAGAGAATCTCAAAAAAGTGATGATCAAGGTAGGGAAAAAAGAGAAAATTTTCCAACAATAAAGGTTCAGTACTTGAATTAAGATGGTAGTGTAGTTGCTATTAGGTTGGGTTAATGAGAAAAAACCTCTCACCTTAAAAATGGAGACATTGTTGCAATCTACGTAGTCATTGGATCCTTCGTTGATTTCTAACTTTGATGAGTAATCAATTGCAGTGCTATTAGACAATTGAAAATTTCAAAAATCAATCATGTATACAATAATCAATAATGTGGAACACTCTAGGTAGATAAAAAGATGCATCTAATCTCCGCTTGGTGTCCAAGTGCGTGAAAACAAATTGAGAAGGGGATCTAAATTGACTTGCTTCTAAAGCATATTTTCTTGGGTCTTAGCAACCAAATGAAAAAAAGTACTTAGCTATGAACTAACATCATTTAAATAGGAGGAATGTATTTGAGAAAATAAAATCAGGGGATGGTAAACACAAGCAAGATTAGCATGCTCCACAGTGCTCCCATTTCTATGAACAAAAACTTTAATCCTAAAAGTGCCACCCAATGAGGAACAAAGCTCTATCTTAAGGCAGAATACAAAACAAGAACAACAACTACACTACCATCTTAACTCAAGTACAGGAGTTGACATGTGCAGAGAAATACAATTTACTTTTTAAAAGACTCTTGTTAGGTCAACCAATTCAATTTTTTCCATTTCAATGTTTTGAACTATCTATTTACTATATAATTTTTTTCATATTTTAAGTGCCATCAATAATATAGGAATAATGGAATATAGAAATCGATGGGATGTAAAGTCAAAACAAGGGGGCAGTAGAACTGCATCACAAGCATTACATCAAAAGGCAGTAGTTGTTATCTATAATATCAATAAATGAACAATAAGCAGATTACCAAAATTTAAGTTTAATAACAGAGTGATGATCACCATCTTCCTCACTGGAATCTTGAACAGAAAGCTTATGATCACCAACATTTCCCCAACTATCACCGCATACAGAAGCTACAACATCTTTCTTTCTTTGTTGCTCATTAACAACCTGCATCACAAAATAAGCCTTAAAATTTCACAAAATGAACTCAATCACCTATTTGGATGGGAACTCGCAACTACTACAACCTTAAAAAAAAATGTAGCAACAATAAAATTTGGGGGTTGAAGAACAAAAAGATAAAAATGGTGGACAGACAAGGGTTCAAGGAGGTAATGGCAGCAATGTTGTCGAAGTTGAAATCATTGAAAGTGTACGATGTCGTATTCTGCACACTCAAAGGGTCGACGTGCTAGGGTCTTTCTCCTTGGATCGCTCCACAATGGCTTCACCCACACCACAAGCCCACTACACCGCCACCTGCAGCATCGTGTTCTTCGCGTTGTTCATGGCCACGCACCATACCTCCTGCACCAGAGCGCCGCCAGCAACAAACCCCTAAAGAAGGTTATTTCAACCACCGAACTCAGTCAGCAATAAGAGAAGACTGATTGATAAGATAAACAAATTAGAGCAAAAGGGAGAAGAGAACAAGTTAGGGCCATCGTCGTCTCACTCAAAATGCAGAGATTGAGCCGCTGTCGTCTCACTCAAAATATCTAAAGAACAAGTTAGGGGAATAGGTACATACATTAAAGAAACACCAGAAATTGAGAAAATTACAGAGAATTAAAGAAACACCAGAAATTGAGAAAATTAAATACATATTGGCCCTTGAAGAGCACGAAAGAGATACTAACCTAAAAGAATTTGGAGTCTTAGATGCTTCAATTTGGAAATAATCTGGTGCAGCTTGCCTCTCTTATCGGTCCCTCTCTTATCAGTCCCTCTTGCACCTGAATGATGGAACGGTTTGGTGGATTGAGAAAAAGGGGATTAGGGTTTTTAGGTGAATTTGCAAATCCAATCTCAGAAACTCAGGTGCGTGAGCGTCATTCGTAAACAAAGGAAAGACACAGAAAGTCAGCCCTGACCCGACCCGACCCGTAAATTGTTGGGGTTGTGTGTGGGTTGGGGCTTAAAAGCCCTTCTCACATTTGAACAGAAATTAAACTAACCACTAACCTGATTCGCAGCGATGGGGTACAGGTTCGTCGACGGAGTGCTTCGCCGGAGGCAGCAAACAAGGGCTAAGAAACTTCCCGTCGCGCAGGGGTGAGCAGCTGTCAACGCCGTCGGAGCAGTTTGACGCGCGGAGATGCTTCCCCTCACACTGTGTGTGGCGATTCAAGGGTCAGTGCGTGCAGTGCAGTGACTTAGGAGTCTGAAGGTTTAAGTGTGACGATGGTAGTGACTGAGTGAGACTGTGAGGGAGTGATTTTGGGTTTTAGGTTTTTTAATTACAGTGGGAGTGGTTTTTTTTTTTTTTTTGTGGGAGTGATTTTGGGTTTTAGGTTTTGGGTCTGATATGTTTAATGTTTGTTCACTTGGGCTTGTATGATAAGATCCATGTCCTTTTTTTTTCTTAGGATTAAGCCTAATAAAATAAAAAGCAAAGATTAAAAAAAAAAAAAGAAGGAAGAATAAGCGATTCAAATAAAATGAATCCTGCACGTACGTAAATGTTGAATCTCGTTTTGAATAACTTATAAATTGTTTAGCTAGGATTCGGTCAGGTAATAACAAATAAAAAAAATTATGTTATTTAAAGGGGTAAAATAAATATTTTAAATGTTATTTACTTTTGCACACTTAATTACCAAAAAAAGGCAACTGTTGCAGGATGTTAACACCTTCGTTATAGGATGTTAACACCTTCGTTATATGTAATTGTCTCCCGAATCCAAAATTTAATTTCTAAGATCATTTTTTTTTTAAAAAATTCAATATTTTTCTTAATAAATATTTATGGTGACTTTTTTTTTTAATTCTTTTTTACCATTCCATTGCAACCCTGATCGCGACACCTACTCTTAGCATCACATCAGGCTGCTGTTGGCGCCCTCCTTGTGGTCACCTTGCTACTGTGCTTCCCATGCTCCATTGGTGGTGACTCTTCAACTACTAGAGCAGTTGAAGAACTTGAGTGAACTCTTGCCAAGCAGCAACGGTCTCCTCTAGAGTGGCAAAAAAAAAAAAAAGTTAATAAAAATGACATGTGGCACGATATTGGTCTAGGTGGCAGTGTTGATTATGCACTCTTTTAGTCCAAGTTTAGGAAAGGACTAAATTTACAAATGAAAAAATTATTAGAAATCAAATTGCTAATGATTTTTTATTAGAGACCAAAACGCTTTTAAGATTAAGAACTAAAAACATATTTTAGCAAAAAAAAATATAATAGAGAGAGAAAGTAATAGATATGATCAAGAGAGAAATAAAAAAAAATTAAAATGAAAATAAAATTAAAAAATAAACCCCACACAACTTTCGTGAAAAAAAATCTATATAGTAAATAAAGTGCGACTATAAGGTGGTCCATCTCATTTAGTTTAGTGGAGTATATAAGCTATGGGATTTAGTCTACAGAGCTTTTTTTTTTAAAAAAAAAAAAGAAATCTAGTATACTAGTATTTTAACTAATGTACTGTGTAAGATTAATATTTTTTATATAATAAAAGTTTATAATATATAAACATATATTTTTAAATATATAAATTATATTTTAAATTTATAATAAACAATTAAAATTATAATATAAGATTTCTTTCTATAAAGAAAAATTCATTAATAAAATTGCTTAAATTTAGCACAAATAATGTCTAACTCGAGAAACAATTACAAAAGTAACAAGCCAAGGGAATTGAACAAAAAAATAGGCATCTGCCTTTGTTAAAGAAAACAACCCAACCGAAATGTTTAGAAAACAACCCACAACCCCTGGTGGTAATTGAAACTAAATTCAGACCCACCACCTAAAGGAGAAATATACCTCACACGGTAAGCTTCTTTCTTTTGCCAAACCTTTATTGTTTCCTTTGAGACTCATCTATGTGTGCTAAAGTAATATATATGAGAGAAAAAAAGCTTTTAACCGTGTTATATGTAAAATAGTTTTATATTGTCATCTAATTAAAGACTATCATGTATGATAAATTTATTGACTTTTATAATAATTATCTTAAAAATTATATTAATGATGATTTATAATTGTATGATAGTTTGAGATGATTGAGATATTTTTTTTCCTTTTTTTTTTTACTAATTATGAAAGTAGTGTATAAAATACACATATAAAAAAGAGAAGAGATAATATTAAAAATATTTAATTAAAAAAGTAAGAAGTGTGAGAATTTTACTTTTAAAATTGTGTATTATAATTTATAATATAAAAAGTATTAGACAAGTCATGAAATATTTGAGAGGCATCATAAACTATAATATTTAGTATAGTGAATTTCTCACTATATTTGAAGGATACAACGGTGCTAACTAGATCTCTAATTCATATGAGAATAAATTTACAAGTAAATACTTTTAATTTTAAATTTAAAAAATATAGAATGGCCAAATACCTTTAATTTTAAAAACTTTTATTTTTAAATTTAACTTTAGAATAATTTTTAATCTCTAAAGAGTGAGGTCAAACTCTACAATATACTGGTTTGTATAATTGGACCAGATTTATCATTGTTGAATTGGGTAAGAATGTTTGTTGGAATAAGAATTGACCAGAAGGCTTATATACCTCAAATAACCTTAAACCATCAAATCTAACTGTCTCAATAAAATTTGAGAGAAGAATCCTCTTTTAATTCTTTGTTTTGCCATGATATTCAAGAAGAGTTAAAGACAAACTCTGTTTTGCTGGTTTGCTTTTACCACGTTTTGTATTTTGTCATGGACAATTGCATTTTAGTGTCAAGGGCTAAATGCAATGGTAGTCCAAAAATATTGATTCGCGATGAGAATGGTGATCTTTGTGGTACAATTAAAAGTATTTTCTTGGACAATATTTTCCAAAAATATTGATGTAAGTGGATATTTAGAAGATTCTTTTCATTTCATTATTTTCACGTTATATACATGTTACTATGAAAATATTTTACATTATTGATTAGTTGCTCTCAATTATATGTTCATGTATGATTTATTTAGTTAAATAGACGTATAATAAAGCGTTTGTGCATAGCATGGGCTTATTATAACTGTACATTATTTCTTTTAAAAAAAAAAAAACTGTACATTATTAGTATTGGTACAATGGTATTGATTATAAATCCCCGTGGAACTCGTGGTGATGCTACTTGTGGCTGTCGGCGGCGTTGTTGTTTGTGTTGACCAATTTTAGGAGTTGACTCAATACTCCGTGGCTTGTTCTTCTTGTTCGTATGTCAATAATGGCTACGAAACCTGTGAAGTACTATGTGGTATGTCTGTCGTGAACTGCGATCGATTTTGTCATTACATTATTAATGTGAATTAGGTGTGTGCTGAATCTGAGTTAGATATGCAGGTTGACGCATTCACTGAGTCAGCGTTTAAGGGAAACCCTGCAGCAGTGTGTTTCTTAGAAGAGGAGAAGGATGAAGAGTGGTTGCAAGCTGTTGCCACCGAGTTCAATGTCCCTGTGACCTGTTACTTAACTCGCATTGCTGAGTCCCATCACAACCTTAACTCGCTCCATGGAGCCTCTAACAATCCACGTTTTCACCTCAGATGGTTTACTCATGTTAATGAGGTAAAATTTGTACAAAACTTAGATATAAATTTTGTAATATTGTTCTCTGATTAAAATTGGAATTTCATTAAATAATTTACATAATTCATTCTTCGATCATTTATTACACGTATTTCGGGGTGACATTTCGATTTTGATAGCTATGAATCACACCTAAAAAACTATATCTAGATTTTATCTATAAAATTTTGCCACCACACAACAAACAAATATATATACTCGTTTGATTTGTCAAGAGTTGGACAGAAATGATTTTTCATTTCCAAGAATTTTTCACCAGTCTTGCCTTATATTAGATGATATTCAATCTTTTAGCTCCACGTGTTATTAAATGCATTGATTAAATCACTAACATTATCTTGACCATTATGCAGGTTAAACACTGCGGCCATGCCACGTTAGCGGCGTCACATACACTCTTTTCGTCTGGT
This sequence comes from Pueraria montana var. lobata, assembly GCA_026413185.1. Classification (NCBI taxonomy): domain Eukaryota; kingdom Viridiplantae; phylum Streptophyta; class Magnoliopsida; order Fabales; family Fabaceae; genus Pueraria; species Pueraria montana. Next base: position 65,282,039 of record CM048647.1, on the reverse strand, counting down.
TTGGTGGATACCAATATTATTGAGTTTTTGACTCCATCTGGAGTACTAACTGCCAAAAAGAACCCACCGATCAATAACTGTACCTGTGCCTCAAACTTGCAAAATGGGGTAGCTCGGGATGGATTTTATATTGAATTGGATCTTCCTGCTCACCCTATTATAGAATTCAACTTTGATGAGTCTTCACAAATTTCCCGCGCATTGAACAGTGCTTCCATTATTGATATAAAGAGGACACAAGTTGGAGATGACATACTTGTAATTCCTATATCTGCTCTCTTCCATTTTTTATTATTTTCTAGTACACATCAGTTACAGCTTAATTATTTCCCGGCAAACAACATATCCTTACGATACTGGTGTCTGGTGAAGACATTTTTTCTTTTTTAACCATTGTTGTTATTTATGCCTCCTAGTATCTGTTAAGCTGTTTGATCCTTAATAAAACAGAACAGTGTGTGTCTCTTGCTAGTTTTACCAGCAAAATAGTAACAATTATGTGTTTTGAACAATTTGTGCACATAGAACCTTATGAAGCTTTATCATTTCTCCTAGGTTGTAGTCACATCTGGAGAAAATGTGACAGAAGTTCAGCCACAATTTGATGCAATAAGTAAATGTCCTGGAAGGGGGATAATTGTTTCGGGGATTGCTCCTACAGAGTCAGGATTTGACTTTTATAGTCGATTCTTCTGCCCAAAAGATGGAGTCAACGAGGTAAGTATCTGATTATTATGACTGTAATGTTCCTAGTCCTACTATTGCATTGGCAATGTCTCCTTAATTAAATAAATGAGAAGTCATACAAGGTAAGATTCAGATATTGATTTTGATCTAAATAATAACTGCCAGTTCTTCTCTTTCATGTTGTTTTACCCTTACAATCTACTGCTCAGCTAGCAGATCTGAGGGCAAGTTTTTCAACAAGTATTTCACCATTTTAAATTATAAAAATATAACTTATAACTCAAGGCCAAATATATGTTATTATTACTACCTACTTTTGCAATGTTAAATAGAATTAATGACATAATGTTAAATAACTCGTATTTCCTTTCAGGATCATGTGTGTGGGAGTGCACATTGTGCCTTGGCATCCTACTGGAGCAAGAAGCTGGGGAAGTGTGATTTCAAAGCTTATCAGGTACTTTCCTTCCCCTCATTGGGATTATCTTTGTTATTGTTGAACTAACATGTAAATTACATTTGGGCAGGCATCACCCAGAGGGGGAATTCTCAATATTCATCTTGATGAGCAAAACCAAAGAGTGCTTTTGCGTGGTAAGGCAGTTACGGTGATGGAAGGGTGTGTTCTGGTTTAGTCCTGTTCCTAACACTGAAGAATATGCAGTTGTGAACTGTCTTGATTGATACTATAGCATATAAACAAGTGACGTGTAAACACTATTTTGTCTCTATTTCTTTTTGTTTTTCTTTATATTTTGGGTCTTGAATCATTGGATGTTGGATTTGTACCCATGGTTTGAATATTTTGCGCATATTTTATTGGGGTTTTATGGGTCCTCTACTTAGTGGGAAGGAGCTCAAAGCTACTATAAACAAATAATGTTGGATTCTTGTCTCCTGATTTGGAAAACCATAATGATATACAGAAGGAAAATTGTGTGAAATAGCAATGAGAATTGTTCTATTTATATTAGAAAATAAATTTTATTCAATTATCTCTCTTGAATGATCACACTCTCCTCTGTTCTTGGATTTTGGGCTCAACAAATAAGGAAAGAAGACTAAATCATAATATAAAAGAAGGCTAAAAAGGAAAGATCTGCACAATCACCTTATCACGATAAATGAGATTTTCCGGCACTCAAACACTTGCTGACTGGAGAGTTGATGTATTTTACAGCTAGTTTATGCCTGATAGGAATATATATGTACAAAGAGCCACTAAGGTAGTGTTTGTTGGATTGCCAAATAATCATAGCCATTCAAATTTTATAAAACAAAAAAACATCATCTAAAGATATGGAGACACACGACCGGAACTGCACTGGTGCAGTTGCTTTTCTAGGTACAGAATATCCACTTGAGTGTTGGAGCAATTTTTAATGTTTGATTTGGGTCCCAATGCAGAAGGTTCCTACCTACCCAAGAATTCTTTTTGCAATATTAATATCACTAATAATGTAAGTCGACTAAAATAATATTTTTGCGGTGGCTACTAAAGCATTGACCAGTTAAAACAAACAGTTCGGTTTCATCTTTTTCCTCTTCTTCCTAAGAAAATCTTTCAAGTTCTTTTGTGCTGCGTGTCAACTATATGGCAAAGAAACCTGTCAAATACTTTGTGGTATGTTGGTGCGTGAAGTGTGTTTGTTTGCTTGTTATTACTGCGTTATTGTGAATTAGGTTGTGTGGTCAAATCAAATGTCTGAGTTGATAAGCAGGTGGACGCATTCACTGAGTTACCATTCAAAGGGAACCCTGCGGCAGTGTGTTTCTTAGAGGAAGAGAGGAACCACCACTGGTTGCAAGCTGTAGCCGCCGAGTTCAACATCTCTCAGACTTGTTTCTTAACTCGCATTGCTGAGTCCAATCGCCCCCTTGACTCACTCAATGGAGCATCTAATCCCTGTTTTCGCCTCAGATGGTTTACTCCTATTACTGAGGTCAGTTTTCTCAAATGAAAGAAATGTTTTTAAGGATTTAATTAGGAACTTCTATTATAACGGTAACCTGAATCTGTTTAGATAAAGATAATGTTTCTTTTTTTTGTCAATTTTTTTACACCTTTTTTCAACCTCATATTATTATCTTTTCATTTAGAAATAGTTGGCAGATATATTCAAGGTTGTAGCTAGCTTCCTTTTTCATAATGTGAATTATTCTTCAATAGTTTGTATTTAAGCTTGGTTCTGTAACGTTGTTATTGCAACAGTTATTATGATGATGATGGTGATGAGGATTTTATTTTTTAGGATGAAACATGGTTTTTAGATATATCACACTCATCACCCACAAAATGCTTGAGTGGAACTTATCTGGATCACCCTTGTGCAGGTTAAACTTTGTGGCCATGCCACATTAGCTGCTGCACACACACTCTTTTCATCTGGTTCAGTGGATACTAATATTATTGAATTTGTAACGCTATCTGGACTATTAACTGCCAAAAGAATCCCAGTGAACAATATCTCTAGTGCCTCAAACTTGCAAAATGGTGAAACTGAGGATGGGTTTTACATTGAATTGGATTTTCCTGCTGATCCTATAACAGAATTCAACTTTGATGAGACTTCACAAGTTTCTGGGGCATTGACCGGTGCTTCCATAATTGAAATAAAGAGGACCCAAGTTGCAGATGACTTACTTGTAATTCCTAAATCTTCTCTCTTCCACATTTATTACTTACTATAGACATGAATTAAAGCTTAATTATTTCCCAGAAAACAGCATATCCTTGCGAGACAGGTGTTTGTGGAAGATCATATTGTTATTTTTAGATGCACTTTCATATCTGTTAACCTGCTTGATTAATGAAGAAAAGAGTAATATACATCTCATGCTACTTTACTCTGCAAAATAGCAAGTATGTGTTTTGAGCAAGTTTTGCACATTGAACAATGAACATTATGAAGCTTCTCAAATCTCCTAGGTTGTAGTCACATCAGGGAAAAATGTCACAGAAGTACAACCACAACTTGATGCAATAGCTAAATGTCCTGGAAGGGGGATAATTGTTTCAGCAATTGCTCCTCCAGGATCTGGATTTGATTTCTACAGTCGATTCTTCTGTCCGAAATTTGGAATCAATGAGGTAAGTGGCTGAGATATTATGATTACTATATTCCTCTACTTGCATTGGTGAGCTTTGCTTAATTATTGTACAATAACAGGTCTAAGTAAGGTAAAGTGTAGATTGATTTTGAACCGAACTATATTGATGCAACTTTTGGACTTCATAATCCGTTAAAACGCTAGTTCTATTTCCTGTTGTTTTACCCTAATGATATATGTCTAACACATCTGGGATCTAGTTTTATAATATACAATAACAAACAGTTCGCATTTTTTAATTAAACAAAAGAACTTTTGATCAAGATACATAATATTTTTCGTGCTACCTATTTTTACAAGGTCCACAGTTAGATCATTTAGTGGAATGGGAAGGATATCGAAAGCAAATGCAATCTTCATTAAACTCCATGTTATCAAAATAGAATAAATGAGATAATGTTAAATTTCTTGAATTTCCTTTCAGGATCCTGCTTGTGGGACCGCACATTGTGCTTTAGCATCCTACTGGAGCAAGAAGCTAGGGAAATGTGATTTGAATGCTTATCAGGTACTCTCCTTTCACTCATTGGAATTATCTCCATCATTGTCATGCTAATCTGTAGATTACACTTTGAGCAGGCATCACACAGAGGAGGAGTTTTCAACATTCATCTCGACGAGCAAAACCAAAGAGTGCTTTTGCGTGGGAAAGCTGTTACAGTGATGGAAGGGTGTGTTCTGGTCTAGTTCTGTTCTAGCAATCATATTATGTAGCCAGAATTGAAATTGGAGTGCTGAATTGTTATTACGCTTTATCACAGCAAATCTGTATTTGATACACACAAACCTGGTTTTGCAGTATAATAATCACATTTGCTGGGTTCAATAAATTGGTCAGTCATTGCTTTAGTTACCAGATCTTCCACCCCTCCCCTTAAAAAAAAAAAAAAAAAAGATACTGACCAACGCTATGTATTGCTGCTAGCCGTGCCTAGGGACTATATTGCAGATAGAGCATATGATGAGGAAAAACTTTGCAACAATCTTTATGAAAAGGAATTTCTATGTTGTTTAAGAAACAAACAAAAGTATATTGCACATATGCATGCTAATAATACCATATTGGATCCCCATCTTGTTGAATTTTGTAAACATGCCCAATCCAAGTCCCACAATATACGATTTGGAGAAGTGATTAGTCTTTTTGTTGTGGAATTGAGCTTGATGTTATTACTTCGTCCAAAATGCCTAAGCCAATTTCAACTTGTACACCTCTTGCTTATATCCTATTTACTTCTCTTATTTTCAACCAATGTAAGACTGTTGGCAATTGAGATTTTTCCAAGTTGTTATTATAAAATATTTTTAATGTCTCTAAAGTTTTTTTGTGGTTGCTTGTAAGTTTTGTTATAGTTTGCTTGTGCTAAGAAAAAGCAACTTGTAGCTGCAGGCTAATGATGTTTACTTTTAGCTTAGTCATAATTTGTTGTTTGTTTTGCCCAATGAGGGGTTTCTTAATTTTTCTATTTAAACAGGTTGTTGTAACAGTTCTTAGTGTTCAAATTTGAGTTATAACATTGAAATATATCAGAGCAGTTTTGTTCCTCTCTTCTTCTTCATATACGTTTATGTTTCTGGTTTATAATTTGTAAACTTTATGCTTCCGCATCGTCTGATAGTCTTACAGCATCGTCTGATCAATTTGTTGTTGGGTCTAATGGTCTTTCGCTTGAGTCTATTGCTTCGTTTACTCAGTTTGATTGCATAATCTGTTGGGTTTGTTGTTAAGTCTGATGCACCATCTGATGTTCAGTCTGATGCACCGTCTGTTCTGTTTTTAGCTCAGTCTGATAGTTATTTTACTTTAGACTTATACCCACTACCACATGCCATCTTCTAACATGGTATCTAGAGCTTAAATGATCTTTAAGGGACTGTGAGGGAGTGAAGACCAGAGTCAGCGAGGGAGAGAAAAACCCAAAAAAAAACAGAGTGAAAAAAACCAGTGAGACAACTCACACACAAAAAACCTTCAAACACAAAAATGGCTTTCAGCAGTAGTTCTCTACCTCCACCTCCTATATTTGCAGGTGAAAACTTTCACTTGTGGGTTGCAAAAATGAGGACTTATCTCAAAGCTCAGAGTTTGTGGGATATAGTGGTAAATGGAAGTAATCCACCTCCATTACCAGAAAACTCAACAGTAGCTCAAATGAGGAGTCACAATGAAGAAATGGCAAAGGAAGGCAAAGCACTTGCCATTATACAAGCAGCACTACATGATGATGTATTTATCAAGATTCTAACTCTTGAAACTGCAAAAGAGGCATGGATCAGTTGAAGGAGGAGTTCCAAGGGAGTGAAAGAACAAAAAGAATGCAGGGGCAGAACTTGAGAAGGGAATTTGAAGCAGTGAAAATGAAAGAAAGTGAATCTGTTAAAGAGTTTACTGACAGACTCTTGAAGGTGGTTACACAAATCAGATTACTTGGTGAGGAGCTAAGTGATCAACGGGTTGTGGAGAAAATTTTGGTGTGTCTTCCAGAGAGGTTTGAATCTAAAATCTCCTCTCTAGAAGAAAATAAGGATTTTTCTCAAATATCAATTGCAGAGCTTGTGAATGCTTTGCAAGCTACTGAACATAGAAGATCCTTGAGGATGGAAGAAAATACTGAAGGTGCTCTTGTAGCACGCACAAAAGGCAAAGCCCAAAGCTACAATAGTTATGGGAAAAAGCCATTTTGTGGGGAGGAAGAAGAAGGCAAAGAAGGAGGAGGTTGGAAAAATAAATTTCCTCCTTGCCCCCATTGCAAGAAGAACAATCATACTGAAAATTTTTGTTGGTTCAGGCCAAGCATTAAATGTAGGGCCTGCAATTAGTTTGGTCATTGGAGAAGGTTTGTAAAAATAAGGCAAACCAACAGGTACAACAAGCCCAAGTTGTTGAGCATGAAGAACAAAGTGAGGAGTATTTATTTGCTGCTACTTGTTGCTCAGCAAGTAATAACAAAGAGGTGTGGCTTATAGACAGTGGATGCACAAATCATATGACCCATAATACTAGCATTTTCAAGGAATTAAACCAGTCCTACTTCTCCAAAGTCACCTTTGGCAATGGAGAAAGTGTTGATGTCAAAGGAAAAGGAGTTGTTGCTGTTGAAACTCCCTCATGTACAAAATATATTTCAGATGTGTTATATGTGCCTGATATAAATCAAAGTCTGTTGAGTGTGGGACAAATGCTAGAAAGGAGTTATTTCTTGTGTTTTAAAAATATGAGTTACACCATATTTGATCCTTTTGGATGTGAGCTAATGTTCATTAAAATGAAAGATCGAAGTTTTTCAGTGGAATGGAAGAAAGAAACCACACAAGCTGCTTCAAAAGATGTAGAGGATTTGGAAAATTTGCCAACTGAGAAGGCATTTCAGATTTTGGAGTGTGATTTAAATGAACCCACTACAAAAGTTGTTGAGGAAGTTGAGGAAAAGTTGGCCATTCTTGGTCACAACAAACTTGAGGAGGAGAAAAAGAAGAAGAAAAAGTTTTTAAAATTTTTTGGCTTTATGTTGAATCCTTTTTTATGGGTCATGGAAGCTATAACAATTTTGGCCATTGCTTTGGCAAATGCAAGAGGTAAATCTCTTGATTGGGAATATTTTATTGGGATTATCATACTCCTTCTTATCAAGTCAAATTTCATAGAGGAGTTTAATGTTGCTGCAACTGTCATGGCTCGTCTAGCACCTAAAGCTAAGGTTCTTCAAGTTCAAAAATGGATTAAGAGGGTTGTAAGCAATCTTGTTCCAGATGATATAATTTTTGTTAAGCAAGGGGATGCAGATGATTGTCTACTTGAAGGTGATCCTCCATAGATGTGGGAAATGTTAAGATCAACTTGGAGTGTTGAAGAAAAAATCTCAAGGAAGAGTGTTGACAATTGAGATTTTTTCAAGTTGTTATTATAAAATATTTTTAATGTCTCTACAGTTTTTTTGTGGTTGATTGTAAGTTTTGTTATAGTTTGCTTGTGCTAAGAAAAAGCAACTTGTAGCTATAGACTAATGATGTTTACTTTTAGTTTAGTCATAATTTGGTGTTTGTTTTGCCCAATGAGGAGCTTCTTAGTTTTTCTATTTAAACAGGTTGTTGTAACAGTTCTTATTGTGCAAAATTAAGTTATAACATTGAAATATATCAGAGCAGTTTTGTTCCTCTCTTCTTCTTCATATACGTTTATGTTTCTGGTTTATAATTTGTAAACTTTATGCTTCCGCATCGTCTAATAGTCTTACAGCATCGTCTGATCAGTTTGTTGTTGGGTCTGATGGTCTTTTGCTTGAGTCTGTTGCTTCGTTTGCTCAGTCTGATTGCATAATCTGTTGGGTCTGTTGTTGAGTTTGATGCACCATCTGACGCTTAGTCTGATGCACCGTCTGTTCTGTTTTTAGCTCAGTCTGATAGTTATTTTACTTGAGACTTATACCCACTACCACATGCCATCTTCTAACAAAGACTCATTTTCCAACACATCCCCATGGTTCATTATCATAATCACCTAACATGGACCAACATTGGGCAATATGAAAGTATATGTCCCTACTCAATTTAAAAAATTATTATAATATAAAATTATCATTTAAGCCTTTTTTTTTAAATGTTGTCTTCACTATTCAAACTTCTTTCTGGCTTAAAATAACAGATAGCATAATCTTAGCCTCGTCACCAAAATTTTCTGGGTCGTGTGTGTCTTTTGTACTTATGTTGTCAGCGGCCAGAGCCCGCCAACGTTGAATTCTCTATCTCTATTCTCTAACTAACATCCAAGTTCCGCTATTAATCATAGACAAGACAAGACAATCATGATGTACCTTTTATATATATATTACTCGGGCTAGTAAAACACATAGTCAGCTTTTTTTTTTATCAGTTATTGGACTCCAATGCTTCACAAAATCTACCATTGAAAATCGTAAGTCTCTCGCTCCTCTTGAACAGCTGGACGCATCCACTGATTCAGCTTAAATAACTTCTTTAGCAAAATATAAATAAAACCAAACGGACACACGTTCGGATCTGTCAAGTTCTTCTGTGCTGTGTGTCTTCTACTATGGCAAAGAAACCTGTGAAATACTTTGTGGTAAGTTTGTGCGTGCTCTGTCTTAATTTGCTAGTTACTACTATATTATTCTGAACTAGCTTGTGCCGTCAATGTCTGAGTTGACATGCAGGTGGATGCGTTCACTGATTCGCCGTTCAAGGGAAACCCTGCAGCAGTGTGTTTGTTAGAGGAAGAGAGGGAGGACAAATGGATGCAAGGCCTAGCAACCGAGTTCAATCTCTCTGAGACATGCTACTTGACTCGGATTGCTGAGTCGGAGAGATCTGATATCTCGCTCAATGGACCCTCAACCGATCGTTTCCGCCTCAGATGGTTCACTCCTAATACAGAGGTGAATTTGTATTTCTAATTCAGTGTTCTTTTCATATGTGTAAATTATGTTAAAATATATCATGCTTAACCATCAAACAAAACACTTTCTAGTTTGTAATAAAGAATCATTGTTTGTTTTGTGTAGTGTACTGCTCCCTTGTCAAATGCTTGATTGAGAGGTACTGCTAACGTTGTTGGTATCTTTGTAGGTTGAACTTTGTGGCCATGCCACGTTAGCATCTGCACACGTTCTTTTCTCATCCGGTTTGGTAAAATCCAATATTATTGAATTTGTGACTCTGTCTGGAGTTCTAACTGCCAAAAAGGTCCCAGGGATCATTGAAACAGGTGCCTCAGATGATGGGTTTTTCATTGAATTGGATTTCCCTTCTGATACAGTTGCTGAATTCAATTCTGCTGACATTTCACAAATTTCGGCCGCTTTGAATGGTTCTCCTATTATTGATGTAAAGAGGACAACCGTTGGAGATCATCTCTTGGTAATTCCTTGTATCTGTTTCTAATTTTTGTTTTTATTTTCTGGCACCATCAAACACACTCATTAATTGCTTTATGTCTGCCAAATCTATTTTCTAGTGTAATATATTCTGTTCAAAGATACTCCCTCCGTTTCTTTTTAAGTGTTGAATTTTTGGAAAAAAATTGTTTCTATTTATCTGTCATTTGTAAAGTTCAATATCACATTAATTATTCTTTTATCAATTATATCTTTATTTCTCTCCTAATCTTAAATGAATTTACATGTGCATTTATTGTTAATAGAAATAAAAAGAGGGTAAAATAGGAAATCCCATAATAACTTTATTAGATTCAAGAAAATTTAATGCATTAATAATTGGTTTCTCTAAATAAATTTTAAACGACAGATAAAAAGAAACTAAGGGAGTATGATGTTTATTGGGAAATAACGTGTTGGAGTTGAATAGTGAAAATTGCATGTTGTGTTAATGATGAAGCTAATGATGTTTTCTAGGTTGAACTTGCTTCGGGAAAAGCCGTTGTAGAACTACAGCCAGATATTGGTGCAATAGCAAAATGCCCTGGCGGGGGCATCCTGGTTTCTGGGACTGCTCCTCCAGAGTCTGGATTTGATTATTATTGTCGAACGTTCTTTCCCAAATTCGGAATCAACGAGGTAAATATGTGTTAGTACGAACCAATTTGTGTTGTTAAGTGGCTGAAATAATAAACAATCACTGATGTGTCCCTAATTTGGTAACAAATCACGACAAAAGATTCATAATAGGTATGGATTGCATTTTAACATCAAATGAATAAGCATTTCACAAATATCTAATCATTAGATTAACATCCAATGCATCTAGTAAGACTACTAGAGCCATACTACTGAAAAGTGAAAACCAATAGCTGAAGACTGCATACTCCCTTATCCTCACGTGCTAATTGCCTAATTCTCTTTTTCTCTCATCTGGATATCTGTTTTATGTGTGTAAGAAAGGTTTCTTCCAATTTGTTAATTTATTCTTCTAATGTAAAGAATTAGGGAGATGTTGAATCACTTGTTGATTTGCTTCAGGATCCTATCACTGGAAGCGCACAATGTGCCTTGGCACCTTACTGGGCCAAAAAGCTGGGGAAGTGTGATCTCAGTGCTTATGCGGTACTCTTTTCTCTTCACTTATTGGTATATTATTTTTAATTACGCATAAAAAAAAATATTATTTTTAATTGCCATACTAAATTTATGGGTTATTTTTTAGCAGGCATCACCTAGAGGTGGAGTTGTCCATGTTCATTTTGATGAGCAGAGCAAAAGGATATTGATGCGTGGAAAGGCTGTAACTGTAATGAATGGGTGTGTTCTGATTTGAACTCGTGCATAACATTTGCAAAGAATAATAGACTCAAAAACTGTAATTGGGTTAATCGTAAGGAATTGGATTTCGATACCTGAATTCTAATCTTAAGTTGATGATTTATATAAATCAATACTTTTTTGTTATGTTCCATATTTGATATCAATAAAGTATAAACCCATTTGTGCTTTTCATGTAAGTCGAGTTAATTTTGTAGCATTGCCTTGTGCAAATGTGATAAATTAATTTTAGTACGTCTAAATGTATTTTAATTTTTTCATCCTATATTTCTAGAATAAATTTTTTATGGTAATTTTGTAACATGAGATTAATGTGTGAATTACTATCTTCGTTCTTATATATAAGAAATAAATAAGAACATCTTTTTGTTCCTAAATATAAGATAAGTCATTCTCATTAATTAAAAATGTCATCTCTTGAAAAATAAGTAGTGTAATTAAATACAATCACCACTTAAACAATTTAATTTTATGGATATTTTTGGAAAAAAAATTAAATTTATAATATTATTAATTAAAATTAACCAATTTAACTATTTTCATTGGTCTTGATAAATTAGATATTTGTTTCTTATACTAGTATATAAGAACAAAAGTAGTATTATTTAACTAACAAAATTTAAAATAATCTTTAATCAATATAAAAATACTGTGACTCAAGTTTGAGTTTTACAAACACGTGATTTTATGATGTGTAGGTTTTTTTTTTTTTTTTTTTTACTGATTTATGACGATGTGTAGTTCGAGGTAGGGACTTCAGATTTTACTGAAAGAGCAAGATAGGACAGTTTTTAAGTTCACAGCAATAAAGGGAGGTCATATAATTAAGCGCATCAAATATATTTTAGTGGAACAAATAATCATTGGCACTATAAAATAATTTTACACTGTTATTTAATTATAAATAACTGTTTGTATGATTTTTAAGATAATTATTGTAAAATCAACAAACTTTTCATATATAATAGTTTGTAAATAGATGTTATATGTCATTACATATTCCTTTTTCTCCAAAAGATATATGGTATATAATACATGTTGCCTCGAATAGGATTGAGAAGAAAAAAAAATATAGGATGAATTGTCACTTTGGTCCCCGAAAGTGTAATTCACTGTCACTTAAGTCCTGAAAGTATGAAACTGTCACTTTAGTCCCTGAAAGTACAATTTGTTTGTCACTTTACTCCTTTTGATAAAAAAAATTTCTTTAAAATTAACGTTTGTGCCTACATTACACGTTATCTAACTACATGAATAACATGTCACGTAGGTAAATAGTATATCATGTAAGCACGAACATTAATTTTAAAGAAATTTTTTTATCAAAAAAGACTAAAGTGACAGACAAATTGCACTTTCAGGGACTAAAGTGACAGTTTCATACTTTCAGGGACTTAAGTGACAGTGAATTACACTTTCAGGTACTAAAAAGGTAGTTTACCCAAAAATAATATATGTTGCCTTCAGGGAGGTAGCATGTATACTTTGTTTCAAAATTTAATTAATGTTCATACTTTTGCATGATCTTTAGCGTGAAATAATATTTAGAGTTGTCAAATTAGCTCTATACTCATGAATCAATCCATCTCATGCGCTATCATAATAGTGGTCCTTTTTTTTTTTTTCTGACCCACTTAATAAGGGGGCTTGAAAGCCCCCAAGCCCTCTAAATAGTGGAGTTGGGGACCGGACTGAAGGGGCTGAGTCCACAACACATTAATATTAGTAAAATTCCATTAAAAAATATTGTCCAAATAATTAAAAATATTATTAAAATGATGAAGAATAAAATAATGAATAATATCCATAATATTTTATTTTAAATTATCTTTATTTTTATTCATAAAATCCGAGCAAAGCACGACTATAATAACTAGTCTATTGAGAAAAAAAAAAAAAAAAAAAAAAGAAGCATGCTCTGTTATATGTAATAATGACATAAAATCAAGAATTTATGACCTGAATATTTTTTTGTTACATATTGCGCAACATACTCGTATATAAATAGGAAGATTATTCATCTCTACATATAGGGCAGTTGTTTGTTTACTTACATCCTAAACAGTCCTGCAACATATACTCCAATGGCGCACTCCAATATTACTTTTCCACAGGTACATTCTTTCACCACTTATGAACTTCTAATTTTTCAGCAGTTTTTATCACTTGAACATAAATAAAGTTTAGATCGTATATATGTACTCATTTTTTTTCTTATTTCTTTTTTATTTTTTTCATATACATTTATTTTAAATATATACACCTCCAAATTAAAAAGGGCAATATTTTATTTTCCCAAATTTGTGTTTACCAAACATTTCGGAATTGTTTTTACCAAATGTTTACCACATTTGTTTTCTGTTTCCCCCGATTAATTATTCCGTTGCAGAATTTCAAATTGAACCCAAATTGCTCCAAGTGTCAAAAGACGGTGGAGATTGTGTTCTCAATAATGATTGGAAGTATGGTGATATACATTTGTCCCTTTCTTTACTTCTCTAAATATATGAAAATATTTCTATCAAGCTAATTTTAATTACATAGGAACATAAGTATTTAAGTAATGCAATTTTCTAGGTGTTTCCTACGTCAAGGCTGAACGTGAAGGAGCAGGAGTAAAAGTGAGTGTGACGAGTACAATTAGTCCTGATTTGTTTGCTGCGATAATTGGAGAAGCCATAAGGGAAAATTCACATAAACACAACACACGACCATCAAACCAGGAAGAGAATAACACTAATTACGTAGTGTCGTGTGGTCAGAACATATTCAGAGGTCATCAAGGAACCATAAACCTACAAGAACTGGCTAAAACCAATATGATGAAACAATTGAAACTTGTGCAAAAACTGAAAATCAACTTCAATAAGGATGATGAAGCTTCCCAAAGGGGAACCCCACCACCACTAGAGGCAGTCTCTGGCTCAATTCATTGCGGTGTTTCTTCTCCTAGCAATGGAAATGGTCATGCTTATCGTACTCCTCCACAATCACAAAGACGTGGTGAACATTACCCGTCACCACCACGAAAGCCCATTAATATCAGTAGTTCGTCACAATGCATCATAATGTGAGCTCATAAACTAATATTGTCCCATGCGCCACAATAAATTGATTAATAATTTCCTTCAGATTGAACGTTATTAATTATTTTACATAATTTACCATGCTGAGGTTTTATTTTTATATAGCATGCGGTTTCTGACATATATTATTGTATGGCCATGCCAAATAAATGAATAAGTTGAGGAATAAATATTAATATATATTCACTTTCTCTTTCATTTTATTTTTTCTATCTCTCTCTTCTTTTCTTATTACATCATTTTATGTATATTATTTTTTTTATCTTCTTTTTCTTTTCTTTTTTCTCTCTCTGTCTCTCTCTTCTTTCCACCCATAGACCCCTTAAGATGTATGAATATCATTGTTCTAAGTTGATTTGTTATTAAAAAAAATTTGTAAATCTAATGTGTTTTTAATATAGTACTTACAAAAAAAGTGTGGAATCACACATTTTTTTAATAATAAAAGGAGGTTTAATGCATGTGCTCAAGCCGACCCAAGAATAAGGTTTCTAAAGTTCAAGTTTCAAGCCTAACAAAAATTATTTGCTATTTGCTATTTAAAGTAAAAAAAGCTTTCCTCAAAATTTATTTTAAGTCTCACTTAGTATTAGACTAGCATGCATACGCCAAACACATAAACTTTACAAATTAACGTATAAAATTGATTTTTCAACTACTTTTGTTATAACATTTTATTAAAATTTTAAAACAATATATAATCTAACATGTACTTTTTCATGTTTTTTCCATCACTTAACATTCGGCTTAGTGGGAAGGAGATTGAGATAGATGCATGAAGACTTAAATTCAATATTTATTGTTGTCATTATACACCAAAAATATTTTTCCTATCGACGTGTGAAAGTGTAAAATAATATAAAAAAAAGTACGGATGTCATTTTCCATTAAATTATAAAAGCTTTTCTTTTTCTGTCCATGTGATTTGGTTTTTCTCATTAAATCAAACTAAATAATAAACCCTTCTTGTTTTACCTAACTTAAATTTTGATTTCTTTGTTTTTTAATTAGTCCTAACAGTTTTACTTTTTTGAATTTAATTTGATTCTTACAATTAAAATCAAATATTTAAATGTTGATATTCAAATTTTATACTCAACAAGGCATCAACATCCCTTTTTATTAAAAAAAAAGATAGAAGTTGTTAAACATTATTGAAATTGCAATGCAACAATCCTTATGCAATTTAACAAGTTAACACGTGAACAATTCAATAAAGAAAAAGCAAAAACAAATACTGTAAGCTTGAACATCAATATTCTTAATTGATAAGATCCCTTCTTTCACAGTCTTATTGATTCTGTTATCTTACAATGGTTTATACACATTTACTTCTTGCCGGCAAAATCAGTGACGTTGAAGTCAGCACAAGAGAGTGAGCTAGACAAGAGTGAAGCAGTGAATCCGAATCTGTTATTTTCAAGATCAAACTGAACAAAATTTTCTTCAAGCTGCTTTGCTCCTATTACGATGGGCGTCTTCTTATTCACTCCACCGTCGACAAAACCCAAGCAGCACAAATCCACGCCTTTCTTTTTATTCGTGACCCTCACCATCGAATTGGCTCCCACGATTCTCCAAACCACGTTCTGAGCGTGCAACACGAGATCAACGGTTGGCACCAACGGACCCACACTCGTTACGGTGAGGTCTCCCGCAGGGTAGCACACGTTGAAGGGCTTCACGGGTGTGGTGGTTGCGGTGAGGTTGAAAGCAGAGGAGGCAGCTTCCTTGACGAACAAGTCCGTAAAAGCTCTGTGAATGGAAGACTCCAAGAGAGTGAAGGGAGTGGCGGTGCTGATTTTGGTCCCTCCGTAACCGTCGGTCTTATTGATGGTCAACAGAGACTCGTTGATGGGAACAGGCTTGCCGTTGATTTGTATAGAAGTCAAACCAATGAAATAGTGATTAGAGGGAGGATCACCAGCGTAGTTAATTTCAGTGTCCCCAAGGCCAACGGGGTTGATGAGGAGGGGAGTGTAAATAAGGGATTTAGAGAGGTCGATTTTGGAAATGGTATTGTAGGGCCCAGTGGAGCCGAAGAAGGCCACCCCTGAAGCTTTAGAAGTGGAAGGAAAGCAGAGGGCAAAGCAGAGCAGAGAAGAGAACGCGGCACTGATTTGGGCCTGGAAAGAGAGTTTGGACCGGCCCAACGCGGCTAAACCGGCGACCTTTTTGGGGAGGCCTTTGAGTAGAGTGGAGTCGGAGCAAGAGAATGTGTAGTTAGGGATAGGGAGGAGAGCGAGTGGGCCCTGAGAGGTGGGTAAGGCGAGCGTGTCAACCATGGCTGCATCTGAAATGGAAGCTCTCGTGACTGGGTTTTCTGGAAAGGAGCCGCAGACGAAGTTGGTGGGTATGCATTTGGGGTCTGGAGGATCGAGGTCACTGCAGTTGTCGCAGGAGAGTCCTCCGAATCCAAGGTTAGCGCAGAAAGTGGCGTCGCAGAGAATGCGGTGGAAGGAAGACGAGTTATAGTTGGCGTTGCAGAGTGTCCAGGGGAATAAGAAGCCGAGGTCTAGGTAGAGTTTGGTGGGGCGAAGGGGGGTTTTAAGGAACACAGAGAGGGTGAAGAGATTCGTAGATTCATCTTTGGAAACCGGTGCCATTAGAACTGTCTCTGCGTGTGGGGTGGGCGTGGGAAATAGCAGCAAGGTGCAGATGACATTGAGCAAGAAGAAGCTGCGGGGTAAAAGTGGAAGGGACATTTTAACACTTGGAAATGAAATTAAGTCAGCTTAAGTAGAAAGTGGCATTGGTGTATTATATGAAGACAGATAGACTGTACCTTAGCTAGTGCCTGGCTGACTTGCTGCATATTTATTGTGGAGTGGAAGACACCCTTGCAAATGCCAATATTTAATGTAAAATAATTTCCCTCTACTGTATATATAATAATATTACATCCGCTTGGATATCATTGACCAATGACTACTCAGTTTCATATTAGATTAAATTAATTTTTTTATCCTTTAATTTATTTTTTAAGTTTGATTTAGTTCTTTAATTTCTTTTTCGTTCAATTTGATCCTCTAATTTTTAAAATTGGTTCAATTTAGTCATGTCGTCTAATTAAAATAACCGTGTTAAGGATATGCTAACATCATTGCACTTTGTGACAGTTTAAAACCGTCACCAAATGTACATTTTTTTAACATTGTTAACCCAATTTAGACAGTAAGACCAAATTGAATAAATTTTAAAAATTAGATGATCAAATTAAATCCAAAAAAAATTTAAGGACCAAATTAAACATAAAAAAATAAACCAAAAAACTAATTTAACCTTCATATTACTCAAATATGGTCACTGTGGTTTCGGTGAATGGCCCTATGGGGGCCGCACTTTTGAAAATTGGAAGCCTCTCAATGGACAAAGTAGGGGCTAAGCATATGCCAACCCGAAGCTCGCTGGTTTCTTGTGAAGATCCTTGAAGCTTTGGCAACAACAAAAGCCTGCAATGGCATGCCGTGATACGTTATTAGCTGTGAGGGAACTGAAATTCGTAACACCACCAGGGCATCTATCTAGTACTGTAAAAACGAAATTAACTGCACGAGGCCATCTATCTTGCGATTTTGCTATTTTTTATGTGGCTGCTTGTTGTAATTACTATTCTTATGAACTACTTCTTGTAACTAACTTTATTTAGCAAGTCCCTGGCACAACATGCGTTTAATGTTGACATTCTCATGGTTGTTAATAAATAATAGAGTAAATTACACGGATTCCTCCCTAAGATTTGTCCTAATTACACCCGATACTCCTCTATTTTTTAATCCTACAGAAATTCTCCTTAATTTTTGGATTTTCGTTACACCAACCCCCTCTCTTAAGTTTAAATTGTTACACCAACCCTCCATCTTAGATTTGAAAAATTTTACACTGACCCCCCTTAGAGATACTCAAAGTAATGTAAAAAAATGGAAGAGTACTAGATGTAATAAGAGTAAACCTTAGGGGAAGTTAATGTAATTAACTCTAAATAATAAGGTTCATTTTGCTTATAAAAAAAGGAAGGTAAATATGACAAAAAGAAAAGAAAAAGTTGCAGATAGGATAAGATTCTAGGTTCACCAGACACCTTTTCAAAGAGTAATGGCCAAATTAAGATTTTTCTTTGGATAGATCCATAATAGGAGCAACTGTGTTGGTCTAGGACATGATTCATTGTTCTTTCAACATCCTCCAATGCTAGATTTGGAACCATGAGCAGAACTAACAAATGCGAAGAGAAGAAAATGATTCGAGTCAAACTACAAATCTTACTTTATCAACGCTTAATTAATCCATAAATTTATGGTTTATTCATAATTTATTTAAGCTTTATTTGTATCTTAAAGCAACAAATGTTGAGCAAAAGCAAAATTATTTTCTTTTCACTAAATAGGAAAATTATTACATGATTCTGAATTATCATGGTCTGTCATAATCTTTTTATGACTGATGACACAAAATTAACGAACATAATTATCTTCAATAAAAATTACATGTGATCTATACAAAAAATTCTCCTATCCAAAATTGGAACCAAATAACATTTCTCGTAACAAAGTATGAATTGAAACTGGTTTCTTGGTTTAATTTAATTTTTAAAAAAGTTATATTCGATTTGGTTTGATTAAGATATGGAAAGAAAATTATGTGGACTAATAAACATGAATAGATGATCATCTATAAATTTGTTGTGATATGGAGTTTATTATTTGGTGTGATATTAGACCGTTTATGGTGGAGACGGAATGAATACGTTTTTCACAGTAAATGGAAGACCACAACTAGTTTGGTAGCAAGTGCCCAAGCTCTAGCCTGTGGTATACCCTCAGGAGTTATGAAATCATTAACATTCTTCAGCCACAGAATGTTGTTTTTCTAGCTGATGACTCAGGGACTTGGAAGTGTCCTGACGTGGAGTTTTCAAAAGTTAACTGTGATGGAGCTTACTTCCACTCCTTTTGAGTTGCATCTTGTGGAGCTGTGATTCGGAACTATGAAGGGAATTTTATTCAAGTCCAGAAGACTTGGTCACTGTACCATATTGGAAGCTGAACTTTGGGCCATATTTTATGATATGCATATGTCATATGATTTGGGGATAACAAATCTGATTGTTGAATCAGATTGTCTTGAAGCAGTTAAGTTTATTGATGATGACTGCTACACTGGGAATCAGTTTAGTGCGTGTTTGGATGAACGTTGATAAAATTGATTTTGAATAGAATTGATTTTGTAAAATTGATTTTAGTTAAAATTAGTTTTGAAGTGATGTGATTTATGTTTGGATATTTTTATCATAAAATCAAGTTAGGAGCAAAACTTAGTACAAAATTTTGGATCCAACGCAAAAGCTACTCAAAGTTGCTTCTACTCAGAATCAATTCTGGACTTATAATCAATTATGATTTCTTCCTCAACGTGAAATCAAACATGAGAAAATTTGTTCAAAATCAATTCTAAAGTCATAATCAATTTTTCAATGTGAAACCATACACGCACTTAATGAACTCATCCATGAGATTAGGAAGTTGCAAGAGCAATTTCAGAAATGCAGATTGGTTCATATTCGGCGAGAAGCAAATAATTTGGCAGACATCTTTGCAAAGTCTGGGTTATCAATAACCTCTGATGTTTGTTTTTATACATCACTTCCTGCTTTTGCTGTTACCTCTTTTATGGAGGATGTAGATGTAAACATTTCTTATTTGAATATTAATTAATTTGGTCTGGGCCGGGGCTCCCTTGCCCAGTACCATTCAGCAAAAAATCTATAAATTTGTTGAACATAATTTGAACTTTCTTTATTCTATGTTTTTATTTTCCTTTTATAAAACTGAATAGGAATATAGAAAAATAGATTAAGAAAAAAAATAGTAATAGATGCTACATAAGATTAGAAGGATTTTGCAGTAAAAAAAAAATATTAGAAGGATTTTGATTTTTCTATATTCTCTCTTTTTATATTCACTTTTAATTTCCTTTATTTTTATTTTTATTTTTCTCTTTTTTTTTCTTCTAGATCTCTAATTTTTTATTTTCTTTTTATCTCTATGTTCTTTTCGACCATCTAAAACAGGGTGAATTAAACATGATTAAAAAATTACAATCCAGTCATCCTTCTTTTATTCTTTTTGACAATAGAAGTTAGCACGTACGTGAAGAATTCAATAAAAATAAAAAAGCAAAAACAAATCAACTTCCTAAAAATTATAAGAAACCTTCTTTCATTGTCTTTTTTATTTTATTTTATTTCCAGTAATATTATTCATACAAAAAACTTTACAATAATTTCTATAAATTCATTTTTATTTTCTTTATCTTCTTTCATATTTCTCAATTTAGCATACTTTTTCCTTCTCTTTGTAACTTTGTCTCTTTTGCAGAATTTAATGTAAAATTTTAAATTACAAATAACATTACTCTGTTATTCTCTCTTTTCCTGGAAGAACAACTTGGTATGAGCAAAACCAGTGGCATTGAAGTCAGCACAACAGAGGGAGCGATACAAGAGTGAAGCAGTGAATCCCAATCTGTTATTGGCAAGATCAAACTGAAAAAGATTATCTTCGAACTGCTTTCCTCCTATTACAATAGGCTTCTTTATATTCACCCCTCCGTCAGTGGAGCCGAAGATGGCCACACCTGAAGCTTTAGAAGAGGCAGGGAAACAGAGCGGAGAAGAGAAGGTGGCGCTGATTTGGGCCTGGAAAGAGAGTTTGGACCGGCCCAAGGCGGCTAAACCGATGACTTTTTTGGGGAGGCCTTTGAGTAGAGTGGAATCGGAGCAAGAGAAAGAGTAGTTAGGTAATGCCAGAGTGTCAACGAGGACGGCATCTCCACTGATATCTCTGGTGACTGGGTTTACCGCGAAGGAGCCGCAGACCATGTTGCCTTGCCGGGTATGCATTTTGGGTCTGGAAGTTGGAGGCCGTCACAGTTGGCGCAGGCACCGCCTCCGCATCCAACCTTAGCGCAGAAAGTGTCGTCGCAAGGGATACGGCGGTAAGAGGAAGAGTTATAGTTGGTGTCGCAGAGTGTCCAGGGGAATAAGAAGCCGAGGTCCAGGCAGAGTTTGGTGGGGCGAAGCGGGGTTTTTAGAAACACGGAGAGGGTGAACAGATTCGTGGATTGGTCTTTGGAAATGGGTGCCACCAGAACTGTCTCTGCCTTCAGGGTGGGGCGTGGGAAGTAGCAGCAACATGCAGATGACATTGAAGAAGAAGAATAAGAAGCTGTGGGATAAAAGTGGAAGGGACATTTCAACACTTGAAAATGAAATTAACTCATCCACAACCAAAGTAAGACAGATGGATTGCACATTCCCTAGTTGCTGCACAATTATACAACATCTATCGTGGAAGACAGATGGATTGCACATTCCCTAATTGCTGCATATTTATACAACAATTATCGTGATCCTGGCAGAATATTATTGACCATTATGATTCTTATGGATCCGCCCGCACCTTTTGGAAACCCTCGAGTGACAATATATATGCCAACGTGCAGCTCACCGGTCTCTTGTGAAGATCATTGATAAAGCTTCAGCAACACTGCAACAGCAATAGCCTGAGATGGCATGCATGATATGATACGTTATTAGCTGTGACGAAGCCATCTATCTAATTAATAAAAACGAATTAAGCGCATTCACATGTTCAATGTGAGATTATATTCCCATGCATGGCGGAGATTTACGAATGAAGTATAGGTTATATTATGCCTAATCACTGAGTACATATGACACTCCTTAGTCCTTACAAAAATTTGTACAACAAAATTAAGCATATATACCAAAGAATCTATTAGACAAAGGCACATGTCAATGATCTTTCTCTGTCTCTGTCTCTCAGTTTTGTTCAACACCCACCATCGGCTAGCTCAATTGAACTTAAAAGGTTGTTTCCTCCCAACTGCATTCAGGTCTTCAGAATCCACTCGAGCTAGCATAGATGATCGTCACTGCCAGTTCGATATTAATATGTTAAATGAGGAGCCGCGTTTTTCCTACAGCATCATATTCCCAGCGTAGTAGTTTTGGCAGTTAGGTTGTGTTCCTTTCTTGACATTTTAAGCACGTTAATTACAACACTTTATTAAGCGCCTTTGTGTTTTGACTTTAGGTTGATTAATCTAATTATATATAAGTATCATAAATCTGAATTCTCTTTATATATTTCTTTATAAATCTGAATTCTATCTTTTGACTTTATATATTATAATTCTCTTTTTGAAGATATTTTTCCTTTTTAGATAAACTAAATTTAATATTGTTGTATAATATTAATCAGTCTTAATTTAAATTTATTTTAAACATAATAAAAGTATGATCTCTACTTAAATGAATGTCTTTTTTTTTTAAAACTTGGTTGAGAATATTTTAATATATAATATAAGATTGATATAAAATACACATAATGAAAATTAATAATAAAAACTAAAAATATAATTAAAATAATTAAATTTTTAAATAAAAATTATAAGAGCTCAAAATATAATTTAAAAACTAAAATTATAATTAGCCCAAAATATTGTTTTATCCATAAAATAAAATTAAAATTTATATAAAAATATCATCTAAACATATTTATTTCTGTCATTTAACACTTATTAATTAGTTACTTTAACAGGTAACTTTATTAAATATTTATAATTCAATAAATTAGTTTAATAGTTTTTAACTTCTAGTTATAACCTTATTTTTTAGCTTTTAGCTTTTAGATTTCATGTTTTAGCTAGCTTTTTAATTAATTTTGTCAAACATAACCTTAATTTTAATTAAGTTACATTCAATCTTTTTTTTTTTTTACTGCAAGTTACATTCAATCTAATTTAGTTAGAACATAGAAAGAAAAGGATGTGGACTAATAATGATCATCTATAATTTTGTTGATCATAGTCTTTCAACTTTTTTATTCTATGTTTTTATTTTCCTTTTATAAAATTGAATAGAAACATTCTCTCTTTCTTATATTCACTTAATTTGTTTTTATTTCTTTCTTCTTTTTCTTAAATATCTTACTCTTTTTTTTCTTTCTAACTATTTATTCTTTTCCACCATTTAAAATAGGGTGAATTAAACATTATTAAAATTGCAATCTAGCAATCCGTTTTTTACACTTTGAAAATACACGTGAAGAATTGAATAAAAATAAAAAAGCAAAAACAAATGAAATTTAACTTCAATATTCTAAAAAAGAAAAAATGTAAGACTTCTTATTTTATTGTCTTGTGGATTTTATTGAGTAATATTATTCATACAATAAAAGTTTACAACAAATTCTTTCTTTATCTTCTGAACATTTTTAAATTTATCATACTTGTTTCGATCTCTTTTGTATCTCTGTCCCTTGCAGAATTTGATGTAGAATTCTAAAGTATAAATAACATTACTCTTTTATGCTCTCCTTCATTCGAATTCAAACTACTTCCTGTTGGGAAAACCAGTGACGTTGAAATCAGCACAAGAGAGTGAGCCAGACAATAGCGAAGTGGTGAATCCGAATCTGTTATTCTGAAGATCAAACTGAAATAGATTATCTTCCAGCTGCTTTCCTCCTATTACGATTGGCGTCTTTATATCCACCCCTCCGTCAACAAAACCCAAGCACCACAAATCCACGCCCTTCTCTTTATTTGTGATATCAGGAAAACATAAAATTAAAAACTTTTACACTCAAACACTCACGTAGCGGAATACAAGAGAGAAAGGAAGAGACTTTTAACACAATATTTGATACTTGTAATTGATATATTCACTCGGTACCTTGCAGCCTTTTATAGGCAAGGATTGTTACAATAAAATTATTATAAAATAGCAAAACCACAAGTTAAGAAAACTAGGACGGTGGTACAGCTAATATTGCAGTGCCTACAATTTCTTGTGCAAAGAGAAATGCGGCTGCCCATATTAATGGTGTTGCCTTCATTTTAGCCAATCAAAAATGTCTATTACTTCCTTAATGTTGAAGGATTGTGATCAGAGCATAACAGCAGCATGTGGCTCTCAATTATATAGGCGGTTGCTTGATTTAATTATATCTGACATTGCCTCCCTTAAATCAAGCTTGCAAACTTTGTCATTCCGAGCAATTTCTTCAACTTATAAACAACTCAATCTTTAAAGGCTTTGTAAAAATATGTGCAACCTGCTCTTCACTGGGACAGTATTCAATCACCAATTCTTTTTCAGCTACTAATTCTCGAATTTTGTGGTATCGAATATCAATATGTTTTGACCGCCCATGAAAGACTGGATTTTTACATAATGCAATTGCAGACTTTTTGTCACAAAACATTTCTGTAGGAGCATCTTGCTTCTGGTACATCACTTCTAAAATTCTTCTCAGCCATACCGCCTATGCAGCACAATTGGTTGCTGCAATATATTCTGCTTCGGCTGTAGAGAGTGCAACAACTGGTTGTTTCTTAGATGACCATGATATTGCTCCAGTACCCAGATGAAATGCGTACCCTGACGTGATCTTTCTTGTTTCTATATCTCCTGCCCAATCACTATCTATATACCCAACAAGCTTCACATCATTATTTTTAGCATAAAAAATTCCGTCAGTCAAAGTACCTTTGATGTATCTAAGAATTCTCTTTGCTCCTTGTAAATGGCAAACACGCGGCTCCTCCATGAATCTACTGAGCAAACCAACTCCAAAGACTATATCTAGTCTAGTCGCAGTCAAATACCTTAGACTTCCAATCAAACTTTTATACTGAGTTGCATCCACCCTTTTTCCTTCACTGTCTATTGTCTACTTCAACTTTTCTTCAACTGGCGTGGATATTGGCTTTGAATTCTCCATCTTAAACTTCTTCAAAATATCATCTGCATATTTCTTCTGGGAGATAAAAATCCCAACATTCTGCTGAGAGACCTCAATGCCAAGAAAATAGGACATTAGACCCAAATCTGTCATTTCAAAACAGCTTATCATAGCCTCCCTGAATTCTGTAATTATCTTTATATTATTCCCAGTAAAAATTAGATTATCAACATAAAGACACACAATAAGAACATTTCCAGGCTCAACAAATTTAATATATAAAGTGTGCTTAAATGGACATCTTTGAAAACCATGTTGTACGAAGTAGGAATCAATCTTCTTGTACCATGCTCTTGGTGCTTGCTTCAAGCCATACAAAGCTTTCTTCAACTTGTACACTTTGTCTTCTTTTCCTTTGATCACATATCCTGCAGGTTGTTCAACATATACTTCTTCTTCCAAAGTATCATTAAGAAATGCAGACTTAACATCCATTTGATATATTTTCCAATCATTTTGTGCTGAGAGGGAAATAATCATTTGAATTGTGTCTAACCTTGCAACAGGAGCAAATATCTCAAAGTAATCAATACCTGGCTTTTGCTTGTACCTTTTAGCAACCAATCACTCTTTATAGCGATCAATCTCACCATTGGGTTTTTACTTAGTTTTGTACACCCACTTCACTCCAATAGGCTTTTTGTCTGCTGGCAAATCCATCAACTCCCATGTTTCATTCTTCTCAATTGCATGGATCTCATCATCCATAGCATTTCTCCAATTCTCATTGTTTGATGCTTCTTCAAAGAACACAGGTTCACAGTCTGGAAACAAAGCAAAATTGATAATCTCCTCATCAGATGAATTATTGTCATTACCAACAACATAATCCTGTAATCTAACTGGTAGCTGATGATGCCTTCGTGGTCTACTGGATGATTCTGGTTCATCATGAGTTTGAACTTCATGCCCATTCTCCTCTTCATAATTGTCTGGAAACACCAGTGGCTCCTTTTGGGACTTTGAAGACCAATTCCACATTCCCTCTTCATCAAACGTCACGTCACGACTAATAATCACCTTTTTCGTCTCCAGATTGTAAAGTTTGTATGCCTTTGAGTCTGTGCTGTAGCCAACAAAAATACATTTTTCTCCTTTGTCATCTAATTTCTTCCTGAGCCGGTCTGGTACATGGGCATATGCAATACACCCAAAAACTCTTAGATGCCGAATTGATGGTCTCCTTCCACTCCAAGCTTCTTTGGGTGTCTTATCATGAACACTTTTTGTAGGACACCTGTTCAAAATATAATTTGCAGTGGCAACTGCTTCCGCCCAAAATTCTTTAGGCATTTGCTTGGCTTTCAGCATGCATCTCACCATGTCCATGATTGTTCTATTCTTCCTTTCAGCAACTCCATTTTGTTGAGGTGTGTATCTGGTTGTCAGTTGATGTTGAATTCCATGTTGCTCAAAGAAGTTTGTACAGGCGAGGTATTCTTGGCCTCTGTCTGTTCTGAGTACTTTGATTCTGCATCCACTCTGCTTCTCTACGAACACCTTGAACATCTTGAAGGCATCATAGGCTTCTGACTTTTGCTTTAAGAAATAGACCCACGTCTTTCTACTAAAATCATCAATGAAAGTAATAAAATACCTACTACCTCCTTGTGTTGGTATTTCAACCGAACACAGATCTGAATGAACTATCTCCAGCATCTTTTTCGCTCTCCAAGACTTTCCAGTTGGAAATGATTCTCTATGCTTCTTTCCCATTTGACAGGTCTCACAAACTCCATTTGGAATATTCACAATAGGCAAACCAGAAACATATTCTTTTCGTGATAGATAATTCAAACCAGAAAAGTGATAATGCCCAAAGCGCATATGCCACAACCAATCATCATTTTGTATTATGGAACTCAAACAAGGAAATTTATCATGTTGAATTTTCAAGGGAAATAGGCGATTTGGAGTCATTTTTACCTTTGCAATGAATCTTCCATTTTTGTCAATCAACATGCAGTAGCCATGATGAATCTGCATGTTGTAACCTTTCTCTGACAATTGTCCCATACTTAACAGATTGTGATGAAGACCAGGAGCATAGAAAACATCAGAGATAAAATTTTGTGAACCATCTTTCAATCTGATAGCAATTTGGCCTTTTCCCAAAATTGGAATATTTGCATTATTTCCAAATTTCACGGTAGATTTTACTGTTTCATTTATTGAAGAAAATAATTCCTTTTTCCCACACATATGATTGCTACACCCAGTATCCAGATACCAAATATTTTCATCCTCAGAAAATGTATTGCTAGCCAAAAATAAACTTTGTGAAATATTAGAATTCTCACCAACATTTTGACTTTATGCAACGTTTGCCTGTTGTTTGAATCTACAATCTGTAGCTTTATGGCCAAATTTTCCACATTGGAAACAATTAAAATTTGTCCTTTCCTGGTAGTTATTGCCTCTTCCTCTACCTCGATTGGCAGGACCAAAATTATTTCCACCTCTTCCTTGATTGGGTGGTCTAAAATTTTGGTCTCTCCATTGGTTGTAGTTGCTACGTCCTCTTCCTCTGAAATTTCCTCGACCTTTACCTCTGTAATTTCCTCTTCCTCCATTGTTGAAATTATCATGACCTCTACTTTCAACATTTTGGCTGGATTCAGCAACGTTGAAATTCACCTGACTTCAAGGCTTCTTCACTCACTTTTTTTGTTTTCTCCAAGATTCTACTCACGTGGCTTTCAATACTTCCGTGCAACTCTGCTACTGACATGGTGTCTGTGTCGTGGGACTCAATTATTGTAGTCACCACATGGTCAAACTTTATCGGCATCGTGCGTAAAATTTTATCCACCACCTTGTTGTCTGGGATATCTTCTCCATATACCCTCATCTTGTTAACAAGATCTGTAACACGTGAAAAATATTGTTCCACTGATTCAGAACTAGACATTTCATACCTTTCATATTCCCTTCGCAGAGATTGCAGTTTGGATTTCTGGGCCTTCTCCACTCCTTTGTAAGACAACTTCAAAATATCCCACGCTTCTTTAGCAGTTTTGGCATTTGCAATTTTGCCAAAAATTGAGTAGTCTATTCCTTGGTGAATCTGTGACAGTGCCAACTGGTTTCTCCTCCTACGGTATCATCAGCTCCTTCCGCTAATCCCGGTTCAATAAAGCTCCAAATATTGTGAGCTCTCAAATGTGTAGACATCAAAAGCTCCCAATAATTAAAATCTAACTTCCCATCTAGTTTGGGACCGGACCAAACAATATTGTAGTTGGTTGCCATCTCTCTCTCAAAAATTATGGTGACTCACAAAAAAAAAATTTGAAACACAGTGAGAACTCTCTTGTTCCTCACACACTCAAAATATTTTATCACTCACACTACCAGGCTCTCAAGCTCTGATACCAAGTTGATATCAGGAAGACATAAAATTAAAAACTTTTATACTCAAACACTCACGCAGCGGAATACGAGAGAGAAAGGAAGAGACTTTTAACACAATATTTGATACTTGTAATTGATATATTCACTCGGTACCTTGCAGCCTTTTATAAGCAAGGATTGTTACAATAAAATTATTATAAAATAGCAAAACCACAAGTTAAGAAAACTAGGATGGTGGTACAGCTAATATTGCGGTGCCTACAATTTTTTGTGCAGAGAGAAATGCGGTTGCCCATATTAATGGTGTTGCCTTCATTTTAGCCAATCAAAAATGTCTATTACTTCCTTAATGTTGACGGATTGTGATCAGAGCATAACAGCAGCATGTGGCTTTCAATTATATAGGCGGTTGCTTGATTTAATTATATCTGACAATTTGTAATCCTCACCATCGAATTGGCTCCCATGATTCTCCATACCACATTCTGAGCATGCAGCACCAGATCAACGGCGGGCACCAACGGACCCACACACGTTACCTTGACGCACAACCTTTATCTCAAACACCAACATTAGATTTAAATACTAATGATGAAGGTGTTAATGAAGCTAAACAACCAAAAGTGTCAACTGTAGAGTAACTTGTTAGTAAACCACCTATTTCCAAATCTTTAAAGATTGGACAAGAAATAATCAATATTGATACATTGATCCGTGATCCTGGAAAACGTCCACAAATTTGGAATTTTCATGTTAATCAACAAGATGAAATTCGAAGAGCATATATAAAGTTTGGACCATATCAATTTTTAATGGATGTTTATCCACTTTTTGGTCAAGAAGATCATCCTTGTCGATTTCAAGCTCATTGGTTTAAAACTTTTCCTTGGTTAGAGTCACTCCAGAAGAAGATGCTACTTTTTGCTTTCCATGCTATTTATTTTCTAAAAAATCAAGTCCATTCTCATTAAATGGATTTAGAAATTGGAGAAAAGTAAATAGTTGAAAAGATTGTGCATTTTTATCTCATATAGGAAAAAGGTAGTTCACCTCATAATGTTGCTCTTAAATGCTATGAAGATTTTAAGAATCAATCTTGTCATATTGACAAAATGTTATCCAAACAAACTTCTAAACAAATTTTGAGTAATCGGTTACGTCTTAAAACCTCTATAGATGTTGTTAAATGGTTGACATTTCAAGCTTGTGCTTTTAGAGGACATGATGAAAGTTTGGGATCTAGAAATCGAGGTAATTTTCTTAAAATGATAAAGCTTTTGGCTTCTTATAATAAAGAGGTAGAAGAAGTTGTCTTGGAAAATGCTCCTCAAAATGCAAAATACACTTCACCATCTATTCAAAAAGAAATTTTACATGTATTTGCTAGGAAGGTGCAAAATGAAATTCGA
The DNA here is from genome assembly GCA_026413185.1 of Pueraria montana var. lobata. Lineage (NCBI taxonomy): Eukaryota > Viridiplantae > Streptophyta > Magnoliopsida > Fabales > Fabaceae > Pueraria > Pueraria montana. The sequence continues at coordinate 65,252,328 of CM048647.1, read as the reverse complement.
GAAGAGATTGGTAATGCAAAGTTTTGTTTAATTGTTGACGAAGCTCGTGATGAATCTAAAAGAGAAAAAATGGCTCTTGTTATTAGATTTGTTGATAAGGATGGATATGTTAAAGAACACTTCTTGGATATGATACATGTGCAAGATACTACATCATCTACTCTTAAGCACGGGGATTTGCTCAATATTGTCTCATCATGATCTTAACATTCAAAATGTTCGGGGCCAAGGATATGATGGTGCTAGTAATATGCGTGGAGAGTGGAATGGTTTACAAGCTTTGATTCTTCAAGAATGTCCTTATGCATATTTTGTACATTGTTTTGCTCATCAATTACAACTTCTTGTTGCTTCAGCTAAAGAAGTAGTTGATATTCATGCTTTTTTTCAAAATTTGAATATGATTGTTAATGTTGTTTGCTCTTCTTGTAAACGCAATGATGAGTTACAAGCTGCTTATGCAAATGAAATTGCACGTTTGGTTGAAAATGATGAGATTGAGACTAGAAGGGGAATTAATTAAATTGGCACATTACAGAGACCTGGAGATACTAGATGGAGTTCTCATTTCAATTCAATGTGTAGCCTTTTATGCATGTATAATGCAACCATTTCAGTTCTTGAAGATTTAGCTGTTAAAGGATCTACTTATTCCCAACGAGGTAATGCTACTTATGCTCTTAAAGCATTGATCTCATTTGATTTTGTTTTTATTCTACAGGTGATGAAAGAAATTATGGGAATTACTGATAAACTTTGTCAAGCTTTGCAGCAAAAATCTCAAGACATTTTGAATGTTATGTGCTTGGTTTCTAGCACAAAATCACTAATTCAAAAGCTGAGGGATTTTGGATGGGATACACTTTTAGAAAAAGTCCATTCTTTTTGTAATAGCCATATTATTCAAATTCCTGATATGAGTGCTTCTTTTTCTGATATAATTCGATCTTGTCGTCAAAAAGATTCTGTGACAGTTGAGCATCACTATCGTGTAGATATATTTAATATTGTCATAGATTATCAGTTGAAAGAGTTGAATAGCAGATTCAGTGAGCAAGCAACTGAACTTCTTATATTGAGCACAACTTTAGATCCTAAAGATGCATTCAAGTCATTTAATGTTCGGGACATTTGTAATCTTGTTGACAAATTTTACTCTTTGGATTTTTCTAACCAAGAGAAGATTCGGTTGGAATATGAATTGCAACACTATGAGTTTGATGTGCCAAAAGATGTAAATTTTCAAAGTTTGTCCACTATTGGTGAATTGTGTCAAAAATTAGTTAAGACTGGCAAATCAAATTTTTAGCCCTTGGTTGACATATTGCTAAGACTTCTTTTGACTCTTCCGGTGTCAACAACAACCACAGAACGTGCCTTTTCAGCAATGAAAGTTATAAAAACAAGGTTATACAATAAGATGGAAGATGATTTTCTCACTGATTACATGATCGTTTATATTGAGAAGGAAATTGCTGAAAAATTTTATGTTGACATGATAATTGATGATTTTTACTCTATGAAACAATGAGCACAACTTCAAAAATGAAGGTTTGTATTTAATCTTTTTATATGTTTGACAATATTAACTATGAATTTATCTTGTTTTGACCATTTTCAAATTAATTGTTAAATCTTACATGTTGGTTATTGGTTTCATATTTTCAGGTTTCATCTTCATATGGAACATAAGGAGCTATTTTTTTATGGGAAACTATTTTATTTTCTAGTTTCTTTTGATATTTTGCTACTGCTCAGTTGGCACTTGTATGTAGATTGCCCTTTTTGGTAAGTACTTCTTATACTCAATACAACTATAAATTTCTTTTATTCATGACAGAATATTTTTTATATATTATTTTTTTTGCATAATGTGAAAACTTAAAAAAAAAACTCAATTATATTTTTTTTATTTTTGGCCCCCCTTAGCTTAAAATTCTGGCTCCGCCCTTGGTGGCAATGTTAAGAGTCCCACATTGAATAGAATAAATTACTTGATGTGGTACTTAAGCCTTGAGGCTCTCCCACCTAATGAACTAGTCTTTTGGGTTGGGCTCTCCTCTTGTACTTAAGTCCTAACACCACCCCTGAAGCCTTAGAAGAGGAAGGAAAGCAAAGGGCAAAGCAAAGCGGGGAAGAGAATGTGGTGCTGATCTGGGCCTGGAGAGAGAGCTTGGACCGGCCCAATGCAGCCAGCTAAACCGTTGGCTTTTTTGGGGAGGCCTTTGAGTAGAGTGGAGCGGGAGCAAGAGAAAGTGTAATTAGGGAGGAGAGCGAGTGGGCCCTGAGAAGTGGGTAAAGCCAGCGTGTCAACGAGGATAGGCTCTACAGTGGCATCTCTGATGATTGGGTTTTCCGGCATGGCGTCGCAAAGCAAGCTTCCAGTGTTGGGTATGCATTTGGGGTCTGGAGGGGTGAGGTTTCGCAACCGAGTCCTCCGAATCCGACTTCGGTGCAGAAAGTAGTGTTGTCGCAGGGGATGTGGCGATAAGAGGAAGAGTTATAGTTAGCGTCGCAGAGTGTCCGAGGGAATAAGAAGCCGAGGTCCAGGTACAGTTTGGTGGGGCGAAGCGGGGTTTTTAGGAACACGGAGAGGTCGAAGAGATTCGTGGATTTGTCTTTGGAAATGGGTGCCACCAGAACTGTCTTTGCCTGCAGGGTGGGCATGGCAAATAGCAACAACGCACAGATGACATTGAAGAAGAAGAAGAAGCTGTGGGATAAAAGTGAAAGGGACATTTCAACACTTGGAGATGAAAACAACTCAACCAAAGTAGAAAGTGGGTGAATGAAGAGACATGGATTGCACATTCCATAGTTGCTGCATATTTATAGAGCAACTATCTTGGAAGACACCCTTGCACACATGCCAATATTTTATGTAAAAAAATAAATTGGCTTTCTATGCACATTGTAATTTCTCTTCTATTATGTAATTTGGCTTAAATATTTTTGAGGTCCCCGATAAATTAGCGATTTTTGTTCTAGGTTCCCATTAAATTTTTTCGTTGTTCTGTATCCCTAATATATTAAAAATTTTGTTTAGGATTCTTGCCGTCAGTTAAGTGATGACGTGTCCGTTAAAAATTTTAAAATATGATTTCTAGCGACTCAAAAGCCGCCACTATTTATTTTGAAATTTGAATTACAATTTTTTACGGTTAAAAATCGCCAGAATCAATTAAATGCAAAAAAACAAAAAAAAAACGCAGATCTACATTGTAATTATTTTAGAAATTTGTATTTATTTCTAAACTAAATTATTGCTGATTTGAAATTAAAGATAAATGTTTAAATTACTATTACTATTAAACAAGCCAACTTTTAAATGTAATCTTTTGAATTAAAAACCAAAAATTTGCCTCCTTTCCTTTTTAAATTTCAGATTTCTTACAAAATCTAATTAAAGCTTCAATTTACATATATATGAATCACATACTCCCAAAATAAAAGAAGAAAAAAAGAAAATTACAACATAATAATGTCAAAGAAGAAAACCAATTTGCATCATTGTTAAGTAAAACCTTTCTAAAACATATGAATCAAATTTCAAAGTCCAGAATTGCAGAGAATCAAAACTAGAGAATTCTACAATTTAGATCAAAACAAGAACAAAGATCCTGGTATTGTGTCTTCCCCATATATCTATTATACAATTTTCAAACTTTATTAAAAACTGAGAAAAGGGTTAAAAACTGAACCTAAGGAGACTCCACAAAGTCAACCCCTTTCTTATTCTTCATCAGATAAGAGAATAACAGACCAAATCACAACAACTAAAGGTGGAATCAATTAAAGAAAAAAAGAAGAAGAAAACAGATTTCCCAATAGAGAGCAAAAGCATCGACAAGCACATCCATAAAAAGATTTGTGCCATCGCTGGAGCCAAAGCTAACCCAGATCTATCTCTCAAACCCACCGCCGTTGGAGCCAAATCGTCGCCCCTCCAACGGCACAAAGCTCTTATCATCAGCGTGCGAAGGACCATCTAGATCTGCAACTAGGTAGTTGTGCTGAACCAAAAAGGGAGAAAGGTTGCAACTTTTCCCCAAAAACCTTACGATTCATGATCGTGTGTTTGTTGTAGACCATCTCGTTGAGGGTGAAGGCGGAGTCGGTGGCGACGACGCCGACGAGGATGACAAAAAGGGAGAGGAAGGTTACGTTGGAGGCGCAGGGTTGGTTGTGGAAGGTGGTGTCGGCGAGGGCATGGCTGAGGTGAGAGGTGAGGGATCGGAAGACGATGGTGTCAACATTGGCATGGCAGAGGAGGTTGGTGTTGGTGAAGATGGCGAGGCAGAAGATGAGTGTGGTGGAGGAGGTTGGATTTAGGAGTTTGGAGGCATTTAGGTTTAGGGTTAATAAAATTGATTAATTTAAAAAATTTATTTTATTTTCAAATTAATAATAAATTATTAATTTATATCCTAACCGTTGATTTATTTTAAATGACATCTAACGGTTTAAAATAACTAATCCCTCTACCCGGTTATTTCTGGCGGTTTTCAAGCCACAGGAAATTGTAATTTAAATTTCGAAATAAATAGTAGCGGCTTTTTAGCCACCAAAAATCACATTTTAAAATTTTTAACGGACACGTCATCACTTAACTGACGGCAAAGATCTAAAACAAATTTCTTAATATATCAGGGATCCAGAACAATGAAAAAATTTAATAAGAACCCAGAACAAAAATCGCTAATTTATCAGGGATCTCAAAGATATTTAAGCCATGTAATTTTATATGTATTCGCTGAATATTATTGACATGCAGTCTGCTTCTTATCAGATGAGAACTGGTTGCCACTAAAGGATAAAGATAACACTTTCGGAATATAGATCTATTTCTCTTAATTATAGGAAGTATTTATAAAATCATAACTAAGCTAATAGATGCCAGAGTTAAGGTGGTCTTAAGCTTGTTAGTATCACCTAGAAAAAAAAAGGTAGAGTTCAAAAAATCATACGATTTACTTAGGACAAGGTTGTCTGAAAAGAATAGTGGTCTGGGGTATTAAAAAAATTAGAATTGTTTAATGTAAAAGGTGAATTTCATGGCTCTTTAAAATGGTGTGATCCCTGGCCAATGAGGAAATTTTTAAGATCTTATATAAGTCTTCTATCCTGTTTATGTTGCTGATATGGCCAGGGACGGAGCTATTTGATGCCTTGGAGGGGCCTTGACCCCCCTAACTTTTTTTTCTAATTTATTTTTGTTAATATATAATATTTTAATATTAATTAATTGTTTTTTTAGGAATTTAATTGTAGAAATAATTATATTTAAGTGTTGTTTATTTTTTTTATTCTCTGATGAAATATTTTATTATCTTTTTATAGTATTTATTGTGAAGATAATAAGATTTTTTCCTCTTTTTAGAAAAATCTATTATTTTCCTTTCTATAGTATTTGTTGTAGAGATAATTACATTTTTTTTTCTCTTTTTAGATAAAATATTTTAGTATTATTAATTTCTTCTTTTAACAATCTTTTATTTTTATATTTTATTAGTGTTCTTTTAAAGACTATAAATGATTGCATTACCAATCAATTAACTTTATTAGTTTTTCTTTTATATTGGTTTGATTATAATAGATTTGAGACTTAAAAGTTATTTATTATTAACCTTTTGCTAATGGGTGAAGTTACTACAATATTATATAAGAAATAAACAACTTACACCAACAAATATTCTATTTTTCTATCACTATTTTTTGTATATACACTTTTGTTTACTTTCTCTCCTCTTTATTCTTCTTGCATTTGTTTGAGACTAATGTACTTCTAGCTTTGAGTGTACAGGTCAAGACACACTAAATGTTCATTGAAATTTGCTTTCTAATGTCACAATACAACATTTTTCTTACTTTCCAAAAATTTAAAAGCATTTTTTTTTAGTATTTATTGGTTACTATTGTCATAAAAGATATCTAGTGAGTAACACGATTCATTTTAATTTAGTATATTCATAGAGTCAATATGATTATTTTGTAAAAAATTATAGTTAATACTACCTTCGTCCTTAAATATAAGACTTTTTTAACTAATTCACATCCTTTAAGAAAGTTGATTAATATAGTTAATAGCATTAAATTTGTTAACAATTCGTATTATTTTTCCAAAATACCCTTACAATTATTGTGACTCATCATCTCTCTCTTTCTACTTAATTACTTTATACCTAATTAATTAATGAGTGTTAGTCATCTTCTTCAATCCTCATAAGAGAGAGAATGTACTTATCTTAGCATTCATTGTAAAGTGATTAAGGGTATTTTGGTTAAAAAAAAATTAATGCAAGAGACAACTTGAAAAGAGTCTTATAAAAAAGAACAAAATTTGTTTAGAAAAGAGTCTTATATTTAGGGACGGGGGTAGTATAGATAATAATTTTTATTATAAATTCATGAAGATTTTTATTTTGTGTATATACGATGGCATCAAAAAAATCTGCATGAATTTATTAAAAAACTGAATATTAAAATATTATTATGAAGATATTTTATAGCATGTGAAACTGTATATTAACCTTTGTAATTATAAGCCTTTAAAAAGTGTTTATTTTTTCTTATATATAAATTAATTTTGGCCCCCCCTATGGCAATCTACTTATTGTGTTCATATGGGCTTATGGCTGCAATCATTTGTGCCTATGCTCTCAGGTGGGGTGCGGTTTGGCTTTTGGATTGGGGGGGGGGGGGGGTGGGGTTGTTTGCTGTCAGTTCTGATATATTTCAGCTCTAGCGTTGTGGTGGCTACAATCATTGGGTACCTTTCCTTTTAGGTTGGGTGGGGGTTTATATGTACAACTGACCTGTTTTAACATATTCCTCAAAGTGATGAGTATGTAACACAAGGTTTGATGATGGGTATATTAATTTGACATGGTAGTTATGTGAGCATCAAGATTTTTTCACTGTTGTGCTACATCTGTTGAGGATGAGCATTGTGTTGGAATTTTAATCCTTATCCCTTTCTTTTGTATTCTTTATTCTTTATGCGGAAACCAAAATTCACAGGTACATATCCCAGAACAATAATCCAAAAGTCCTAAGATCTACAACATGCTTGATTATTAACGATTAGATAAAATACCTGGATCCATTGATGATTCCTGATCTAAGCGTTCTTGAATAATTGTTGCGAAATCACGAACAACCGATGAACAACGTACGGCTTTATGGTTCTTCCTCAACCATAACCTCTTTATTCCTCAATGGGACCTTCGTAACTCTTCAGATGGGGAGAAGAGAAACTATTTGTGACGGCTCGGTATATTGAGGACCATAGCCTTCTTATAGTGTATTAACCTAATAGGATTCTCATTATCCCCTAATGGACCAACACCAACATCTACTCATTTAAGCCCATATCACCTTATTTAGTAGTCTAACGGGCACACTTAATTTGATCACATAAAATAAAGCCCACTAATGATAAATAGCTAATATAATTGTCTTATAATATTAGCCCACATTAATTATTGGAACATAAAATTCCAACAATCTCCCACTTGGGCTACATATTGTAACAATTATATCACAATTCCTTAGGGGCGCATCCGTACGCTATTTATCCTTAGACTTCAACTTTAACAATCTGGTCCATCTCATGTATCAATAATGGAACCACCGCGGCTTTTGTCACTATAGTAAATGTGACCAAACCCCGATGACCACCACATCAACACATTCAATGACATAGATCAATATGGATGAGCAGCATGGAAATTACATGCATTGTGATCTCAATCATGCCTATTTCCAACTGGTCCAACTTAAGTCTTTAGCGAGATCAATATGAAGTCCTTAAGTACAATTTAAATATTGCACACAAATAAACAAGTTTAGTAATAAGCTTGAAAATCATAATCTTTATTTCTGCAGAAAATCAAATACATGAAATCCGAATCCAAACATAGAACATAAAGACTCCCACTAAACCAAGGCAACAACTGAAACAACACCATACGAGCAACATGCTCATGAAAATACCTTAAATGCCAACCATTAGTTAGTGGGTTAGCTAGCATACTATCTTTTCCTATATGTTCTATAAATATCTTTATTTTCTGAATTCTTTCTTTAACAACCAAATACTTTATGTCAATAACCTTTGACCTAGTTGAACTCTTGTTGTTGTTGGAGTAAAATATTGCTAAGTTATTGTCACAATAAACACTTAATACTTAATGGCCTCTTAATGTTGGTAACAACGAGCAAGCCAGTGATAAAATTTAGCACTCATATCTTATGGTTCGATGCCTTATAGCAAGATATTAACTCCACCACCATGGTTAAAGATGTATCCTAATGTAGAGTGTCTGCTATTTGTGCATCTCGCAAAATCGGAGTTAGAATACTTAATGATCTCTAAACTTTCAGACTTCCGATATGTAAACATGTAATTTCTTGTTCTCTTCTAATAGCGCATTACACGCTTTATTACTTTCTAGTGCTGCATACCAAGATTACTCATATATCTCCCCCAGGATTCCCACTAAATGCTATGTCAAGACGAAAACAAACTTAAGCATACTTGTAAGGAATCTTTTGTATCTTTCCTTTTTTCAAGATTAGTAACAGGGCACTGTTTGAGACTAAACTTGACTCCTTTAGCAACGGGTATATTTTCTGGTTTACTATCTTTCATGCTGAATCTATCTAAAACTGTATTGGTATAACTCCTTTCATGATAATAAAACTATATCATGGCTATCAAGATGTCATCAATATATAACACCAAAATGACAAATTTACTCCCACTGAACTTTTGGTATACGCAATCATCAACCAAATTTGCCTCAAAACCATAAGAGGTAAAAACTAGATGAAATTTGTAATACCATTGACGGGAAACTTGTTTAAGGCCATAATGGATTTCTTTAGTATGCACACCATGGACTTTGGATCACCTTAAACAAAGTTATCTGGCTGCACCATCTAAATTGTTTCATCAATGTTGCCATTTAGAAACGCAGTCTTTACATCCATCTAATGCAACTCTAAATCAAAATGAGTTATCAGTGCCATTATAGTATTAAGAGAGTATTTCTAAGAAACCGGAGAGAAAGTCTCTTTATAATCAATGCCTTCCTTTTTAGTAAAGCCTTTGGCGACAAGACGAGCTTTATATATGTCAATATTACCCTTTGAATCCCTTTCGATTATAGATATCCATTTACAGCTTATGGGTTTCACACCTTTAGGTAATTTTGACAATATTCCAAATGTCATTATTAACCATCAACTTTATCACATCATTTACGACATCAATCCACTTGAGAGTTGGAACACTGCATGACTTGACTAAAGTTGATTAGATCTTCCTTAGTCAACCTAATGTCATATTTATGTTCTTGAAGAAATACAACATAATCATCCAAAATTGCACTTCTCATTTCTCTAATGGATCTTCTTAATGGCACTTCTTGAGGTTGTTGAGTTTGAACTGTAAGTGGTGCTTAAGGAGGAATCTCAATGTTGTCTTGTCCTTGAATGATGTCAGAAATGACATCATTATTAATTACCGGATCTGTTTCTTAAACAATGGTAGGAACAAAGACTTGTCCATTGTCAATAACAAGTATTCTTCAAAGACAACACTCCTTATGTTTCCTTCCCCTCCAAACTCAACTTCCTCAAGGAATCTTGCATTCCCCCTCTCAAAGCAGGATCTTATAGTGGGATTATAAAACTAAAACCCGTGAGAGTGTTCAATATAACCAACAAAGTAGTAACTAATTGTTTTTAAGTCTAGCTTGCCTTCATGCAACCTATAAGGCCTTGCTTTAGCTAGACATCCCCAAATGTGCATGTGCTTAATACTGGGCCTTTTTCTAGTCCACAGCTCGTAAGGGGTCTTAGCGACTACTTTACTCGATATCTTGTAGAGGATATAAATTGCGGTCTTTAATGCTTTTCCCCAACGTGACTATGATAGAGAAGAATGACTAATCATACTTCTTACCATATCCTTAAGAGTCCCATTTCATCATTCTACACCTTCGTTCATGCTAGGTTTGCCTAACATCCTATATTGCAGAACAATTCCACACTAATTGAGGAGAAACATGAAGGGCTCTAGACGTCGCTCACCTTATTTGTCATATCTACCATAGTATTTGCCACCACAGTCAGATTTGACGGTCTTAATTTTCTTTCCTAGTAAACATCTAGAGATTGAGACTTCTCAAGAATTAAATAAAGGTAACCGTACCTTGAGGAATCGTCTATAAACGAAATAATATACCTTTGTCCATTCCATGAATCCATAGGGAAGGGACCACAAATCCGTATGTATTAGTTCTAAGACATCCTTAGCTCTTTTGGCACCTAAATTCCCTTTGTTTGTTTGTTCGTTTACCCTTAATACACTCAATGCAAACTTGGAAGTTTGACAAATCTAAGGGTCCAAGAATTTCCTCCGACACCAGCCTCTAAATTCTCTATTTAAAGATATAGCCTAAGCGCTTATGCCATAAAGTGGAAAAATTCTCATTTAATTTACGTTTTGTACCACATGAATATGTTTGCAATTGGAACACTCAATATCAATTAAAGACCCCATAACTAACAACATTTGAAACACAAGAGAGACTAACTTTATTATTTCCAAATGAACAAGAATAACCGGATTTGTCCAAAATAGAAATAAAATTTCGTCTAATAGACGGTGCAACATATGTCTCAACCAAATTCAAATGAAAATGAGTCTTTAAAAGCAACCTAAAAGTTCCTATAGCTTCAACTGCAACTTTATTGCCATCGCCCACATAGATGAATCTTTCAGCATCACTTGGCGGATGGCTCCACAGGTAGCCTTTCATAAAATACTTATGTGAGTAGTAGCACCAGAATCTACCCACCAAGTGTCCTTCGGTACAAAAAACCAAATTAACTTTCGAACAAACAAAGTAAGAAGTTTACCCTTCTTCACACGCCAAGCAGTGTACTTGGGACACTTTTACTTCATATGTCCCACCTTCTTACATAAGTAGCAAGTAAATTCCTAATCTTGCTCTTCTTTTTCTTCTCTTATCGAAAAGAACTTTATGCAATATCCTCAACTTTCTCCATTTTCTTATTCTAAAAAAATGACTTGGTTTGATCCATGGTCATGATAAAGAACAACCCAGTTTGATCTAGCATCATGATGAATAAAGCCCTATTAGAGTTTTCCGTAGTTAGAATAGGTTGATTTGTCCAATTCCATGCAATTGAGAAAATTCTCAACTGACTCTTTCAAACTTTAAAGTTTGTACCATGCAGCTTTGGGATTCCCAAAATTGAGTAGTTAAAATAGAAGCGGTAGCAACAACTAAAGAGAGAACAATAAACATACAATTATCTTTATGGTAAATTTAAAGACCCAAACAAGATACCTAGCGCACCATTAATCCCCAATCTTTGGATTGAAAGGACTAACTGCAAGTGGTACTCTCAACGCAATGATCAAACATTGGTGATAAGTCCTGTCAAACAACGGTTGTCTTTGGACACTCCGTTGTTCACATGGAAAATTAATCTGATAATAAATCCTGTCAAATAATGATTGTCCTTGGACACTCCATTATTCACATGGAAAATCAATCCTTATAATCACCACACATTTATCATCGCAGACATGTAATTATCCAGCCAAATTGCATCTTCCTTTGGGCCGAGCACAATTCGCATGAATAATTCCACACAACATCTTATGTAAATTCAATCAAATTAACCTATACAACAAAGGTTACTTTGGCAACATATTGTTTCAATTAATCTAACCAAAATTACTAGACAATTTAATCAAATGGGAGGTCTTAAATTTACACAAATTTCACACATAAATGCAAAACCCAAAACTGTATGTTTGCATCACCACCTGGCAGTCCAATAACCACCTAGAAGTGTACGTGCCTGCTCGGTAGATCGAGAACAAAGAGGAAATCAAATAAAATGTTTCACAAGATCTAGAACCTCATAGTACACTTTCAGAATATTTACCATTAATATAATGAAATCCATATTACAATGAAATCAATATTATGAAATCAAAATATTTTCAAAAGAATCAATATCAATATATGTCACATTCATCATTCGTAAATATATATGTACGATTATATATTGATTCACGATTTCCAGATCCAAATCAATGTCCATATCAAAATCAAATGGCAATTAACCATCAGACAGTCACCAATTTATAAATTTCAAAGAAACGTAATTGGCAAGAATGGAATTCACTTAGGGTCATAATGCTATTATTCCTGGACAATAAACTTGTGTAGAATTTATAAATCTATCTAATAAGCCTATCATCCAATAATTCCAGGTTCTCAATGAATTCATAATATGTATAGCATTATATCATTAACTTTATTCCTTATCAGATAACGTGAAATCACTTCTTGAACCCTTTTTATAATTAAACCGATAAAATCGAACGCTGAACCTTATATAAGCCATCAGCTGCCGATAACAAAAAAAAAAAACAACATATAAAATAAAGGAATTTCTTTAGGAACACAACAGTGAGTGTACATGTTTTACTAGATAGAAAAAATTTCTATAATAACACAGTAATTCCCCAAAAATAAAAAAAATAAAAAAGGTTCATATAAATTTGGGGAAATGAAACATTCAAGAAAACTTCATCCAGGTAATTTAGAAAACTGGAATCCTAATAACTAAACGATGAGGACCTGCTTTGATACTACTTGTTGGAATTTTAATCCTTATCCCTTTCTTTTGTATTCTTTATTCTTTATGCGGAAGCCAAAATTCACAGGTACATATCCCAGAACAATAATCCAAAAGTCCTAAGATCTACAACATGCTTGATTATTAAGGATTAGATAAAATACCTGGATCCATTGATGATTCCTGATCTAAGCGTTCTTGAATAATTGTTGCGGAATCACGAACAACCGATGAATAATGTAGCCGGCGGCTTTATGTTCTTCCTCAACCAGAGCCTCTTTATTCCTCAATGGGACCTTCGTAACTCTTCAGATTGGGAGAAGAGAAACTATTTGTGACGGCTCGGTATATTGGGGACCATAGTCTTCTTATAGTGTGTTAACCTAATAGAGTTCCCATTATCCCCTAATGGACCAACACCAACATCTGCTCATTTAAGTTCATATCACCTTATTTAGTAGTCTAACTGGCACACTTAATTTGATCACATAAAATAAAGTCACTAATGATAAATAACTAATATAATTGTCTTATAATATTAATCCACATTAATTGGAACATAAAATTCCAACACATTGAGCAATTTATTGTCTTGTAGTTCGGTTTTGTTCCCGACATTCTAATGTGACCACTACTGATATGTTGTTACTATATGCTACGTTGGCGGCTTCCGTGTTGCTAATTTGGAGAGTTGAGATGGAGGGTCACATGACTACTTTTAGCCTCTCTTAATTTTTTTGGCATTTTCATTTCTGTCACTGTTATAATTAGTGGAAGGGACATTTAAACACTTGGACATGAAATTATATCAAGCACAACCAAAGTAGAAAGTGGGTAAATCAGACAGATGGATTGCACATTCATTGGTTGCTGCATATTTATTAATTTATCTGCTGAAATATTATTAACATGCAGTCTGCTTCATATTACTCAGATGTGGTCACCGCGCGCAATGGCCACTATGGGATCCACAGTCCACACCTTATGGAAATTGCAAGTCCCTCGAGTGACAAACTGAAACGGTGCATGCCATACGTCATTAACTGCACCTGTTCTGTGTAAGATACTTCCCATATGACAGAGATTTACGAATGAAATATAGGTTATATGCATAATCACTAATGATTGGAAAAGGGGACATTATGGATACCGTGTATGATATATATATTTTTAGACGACAAAATTTACAAAAATTTGTACAACAAAATTAAACATCCCAAAGAATATTCTGTTAGACAAGGGCACTTGTAAATGATCTATCAGTCTCTCTCTCTTTCAATTATGATCAACAACAAGCACCATCGGCTGGCTTAATTGAACTTAAAAGGTTGTTTCCTCTCAACTGCATTCAGTGGTCTTCAGCATCCACTTGAGCACAGATGATCGCTTTAAGTACATTAATTACAAGAGTTTAGGGGGCACTTGTTAAACTTTATTGTATACTCAAAATAAAATCAACGAGACATTGAAAGAAGGGATCTTATAATTTTTTAGAATGTTGAAGTTGATTTCTTTCTTTCTTTCTTTTTTATTTCTATTCAATTCTTCACGTGTTAACTTCTATCTCAAAGTGTAAAAAAGGATTCCTCGACCGTAATTTTAATAATGTTTTTTTTTTTTTTTTTTAAATCAGCAAAATCATATAAATTCAGGTACAAGGGGTACCAATAACCCTAATACAAAGATAGAATGAAGTTCACAACAGGATGGTTAAAAGCTATTTATGTCAGCTAAAGAATGAATAGCAAATAACCACCCCCACCAGAAAAGTGCCAACAATTCCATGAAACATCAAAAGGCCAATCTAAACATTCTACTCCACTACCCATCAATTAATGTAATCTTTACCACCTTACACACACAGACATGAAACTACACCATTGATCCAGAATTCATTCTGTCAAATCTGCCACCACACCTACCAGCAGCATAAAATCCATCCACTAAAAACTTGACCCACGAGGGAGCAAGTTCGTAACCTTTTTGCTTGCCACGGCATCCTACCCAACACAGCTTAGAACACAGAGTTATTTTTGCACCATTCCAACAGAGATGATCAGAAAACTACAAGACCAACCGCAGCTGTATAAACTCATTCACAAGCATAGTCCCGGGTTAAGGGACCACTGCAGAAAAGAGTAAGAGAAACCAGCATGTTTATGTTTAAGCCACGACCAAGCCACAAACACCACATCTTGCAGCAGTTTTCCCGCATCAAAGGTATCTCCCCTGAAAATACAGTTGTTGCGCATATTCCAGATACACCAAGTCATAGCACACCACACCATCATCCACTTATGTTTGCTATCATTAGACCTAACATAGAAGTCATGTTGCCAGAAGTGTGCTTCTGGGGATTGTGGCAGCACCCCCACCACATTCAGCCAGTTATAACATTCTGACCATACCGAGACCAACTTTTGGCAAGTGAACAGAATATGAGCACACGTTTCCTCTTCCAAATAACAGAACGGGCATGAATAACAATTATCAATCAGTTGCACATTTCTCTCACGAAGCTTATGTCTTGTCGGGAGTCTATTCCAAAAGACTCTCCAAATAAATAGTGCTGCCTTAGGGGGAATATTTAAGGACCAGACTTTAGCAAATAGGTTGCTCCACTCTGAAGCCCTCTTCAAGGAATACATAGCCTTATATGCCGACTTCACTGTGTAGTATCCACTAACATCCTCCAGCCAACACCAAGAATCAGGGACTTGTGAATTCATAACAGCAGATGACACCTCGTGGAGGAAATTTTCCACCAAGGGTAATTCCCATTGGAACCATTCCCTCCTCCACTTGAGGTCCCACTCCCAAGCACCTTCCACCCAACTCCCCACATTGCCAACCAATTCATGTTTTTGCTCAGAATTTAGGAAGACCCTTGCATGTGTATTAGCGAGGCAATCTTCCCCCACCCATTTGTCAAACCAAAACACCACCTCTTCTCCCCCACCAATTTTCCACCTCATTGATTTATCAAACCACTTATCATTATTTTGGCCACCACAAACTCTCACAAGGTCCCTCCACCACAAAGACCCCAAAGAGTTATTTTCCTCCAAGACTAATTTCCTCCATCCCCCATATTTAGCATCCAATATATCCACCCATAAAGATCCTTTAGAGTGAAACATATCCCACCTCCACTTACCAAGAAGCGCATCATTAAAAATTTCTAGATCTTTGATCCCCAGACCACCGTGACTCTTTGGAGAACACATGTTCTTCCAACTAATCCATGGGATTTTTTTTTCTCCTTCAAGGCTCCCCCATAAGAATTTAGATTGTATGCTCACTATCTTTTTTATAACTCCTTTAGGCATCTTGAAAAAGGACAAGAAAAAGAGAGGCAATGAACTCAAAACTGAATTTATAAGACAAACTCTTCCTGCCATAGACATATTCTTTCTCTTCCATGAAGATAACTTCTTTTCATACTTGCCGACAATGGGCTCCCAAGTCACTCCTCTTCTAGGATTTGCTCCAATAGGGATACCTAGGTAAGTAAAAGGCAATAATAAAATTTTGCAATTAAGTAAATCCGCCCACCTTTCCACCACATTCCCATCTACACCAACCGCTCCGAACCTACTTTTAGATAAATTCACCTTCAAACCTGAAACCAACTCAAAGCTTCTCATCATACTTTTAATAATCAAAACATTGCTCAACGATGCCTCACCAATAAAAATGGTATCATCCGCATATTGCAATAGATTTACTTCCACACCACTTGTTCCCACTTTGAAGCCCTCAAACACCTTTCTTGATATAGCCATCCTCATCAACCCACTAAGGCCTTCCGCCACAATTGTGAAAAGAAAAGGTGCAAGGGGATCACCTTGTCTAAGTCCTTTCTGAAGGTTAAACTCACTCGTAGGACTCCCATTTACTAACACTGACACCATGCTAGTCTTCAGGCATTCCTCAATCCACGTGATCCATTTGTTGTGGAAACCTAGTTTATGAAGCATATATGACAAGAATTTCCAACACACCGAATCATAAGCCTTCTCATAGTCCACCTTGAAAATCAAGCATTGCTTTTTTTTCCTTCTTGCTTCATCGACCACCTCATTTGCTACCAACACACTATGTAACAAATTCCTACCACTCAAGAAAGCACTCTGTTTTTTATCAATAACATCCGGTAGAACTTTCTTCAACCTTTTTGCAAGAATTTTTGCCACAATTTTATACATACATCCAACCAACGAAATCGGCCTAAAATCTCCAAGACCAATCGGGTGTTCAACCTTCGGAGCCAAAGTAATAAAGGAGGAATTTGATCCTCTGGGAAGCTTCCCATAAGCATGGAATTCTCCTAAGAATCTCATCACATCCCCTTTTAAGATACTCCAAAACGTTTTGATAAAGTTGAAATTAAACCCATCCGGCCCCGGGCTTTTGAAGTTTCCACAATCCCAAATCGCCTCCTTAACCTCCAATTCATCAAAATGTGATACCAAAAAGCAATTTTCCTCCTCCTTAATTTTAAGGAACTCCACCCCCTCCAAAGTTGGCCTCTCCCACTCCTCCTCCTTAAATTTTTTCTCAAAAAAATCTTTTACTTCTTTTTTGATTTCACTAGGCTCCTCCGTCCACCTACCGTCCTTTTCCACTCCTCTTAGCAAACCATATCTCCTCTTCCAATTTATCACCGCATGAAAGTACTTGGAATTCGCATCACCTTCTTTTATCCACTTTACTCTTGATTTTTGCCTCAACAATGACTCATTGTGCAAACTCGTTGCCCACCATTGTTCTTGTAGCTTCCTCTTCAAAGAGATCTCCTCCTCACTTAGAACTTCCTCGTCCCCTTTTTCTTCCAACTCATTCATTTGGTCTTGAATCTCTTTCAACCTCCTATTTATATCCCCAAAAATTTCTTTGTTCCATATCTTCAATTTGCTTTTTAGACCTTTAAGTTTCTCTTTTAGAACAAACCCACCCCACCCACTAACCTCCAAACTCTCCCAAGCTTCATTTACAAAGCTTTCGTATCTACCATCCTCCAACCAACAATCCAAAACCCTAAAGGGTTTAGGGCCCCAATCAAGAACCACATCCTTAAGGACTATAGGACAATGGTCCGAAAAAATTTCTTTCCAACACATATTGAGTGCTTCCTTGCCAAGTGTTTACCCATTCCTCCGAAACCAACATCCTATCTATTCTACTTCTAGCCCTCCCATTTGGCCTATACCAAGTGAATTTTCGTCCAACTAATGGTATCTCCAACAACTCCATCTCCTCAATAAAACAATTAAATTCTCTTCTATCTATTTCGCCATATAACTCCCCCCCCCCTCACCCTTTCTTTCATTCCGCCACCTAATACAATTAAAGTCTCCTACCAAGCACCAAGAATTATTATTGCTTTGTCTTTTCCAATTCTTCAACTCCTCCCATTGTCTTCTTTTACCCCCAATGTCACAAGGAGCATAGATATTAACAATAGTGACATTCCTCCCTAACTTTTTCCACACTCCCTCCAAACCTACAAAACCTTGGCCTTGGAAAGAATTTGTAACTTCCAGCATCTCTTCCTTCCATATGCATACAAGACCTCCTGCTGAATTTATAGATGGTTGCGTTTTCCATCCGAAATTTGAGTCCCCCCACAATGCTTGGCATAAAGATTGGCTGACCTCTTCCTTCTTTGTCTCTTGTAGACATGCTACTTGAATCTCTTCCTTTTGTATCAAGCTTCTAATAGCCCTCCATTTAATTTTTCCACCCAAACCCCTCACGTTGTATGACAGGATAATCATGATTTTACCACTTTGCTCCCCTCCTCGTAGTCACTTGTTCTCCTTTCCTTCCCCTCTTTATCCCTTTTTTCCAAGAGTGCTATTTTCTGGACCATTTCTTCATCGTTCCCTTCCCATGTGACTCTGATTCTTTTTGCAAGTTCCCACAAATTTTTTGCCTCCATTGTGTCATCCTTTAACCAAAAAATTCTATTGCAGTTCTTGACATTATTATCAGAGAGGTCGTTACACATATCAAATTTCTCTATCCTCACTTCCTTGCGTTTCTCCTTCAGCTTTCTAACTTTCTGTTCTGACCTCGTTTCCTTTACAGATGTTTCTTCCACCGAATCCTGTAATATACTCGACCCACACACAGGTCCCCTAGACACACCTTCACTTTGTTTATTACCTCTGGTAACTCCTTCTACAGTTTGGCCCACCTCCTCCTCCTTCTTGGGTTTAAGTGTTTGATCCACATCTTCATTTTCCACCTGTACCGTGACTCCCACTATTCTCTCTATTTGCTTCTTATTCCAAGGCCCATTACTCGAATCCGTACCTTTTTTAGCCCATATAGACCCTTCACATCTGCTCTTCAATTGCAAATCAACACACTCCTTTTCTCCTGCCGCGTTGTCTTCCCAGTGGGACCCTTCAGCGTCTACTCTTTGTATTCCACTGTTGGGTATATCTTTGTACGACCCTTCATGCCTTTTACTTGAGTCAAGGTCTGTTTGTAACCTCTCACTCCCGTAGGGTCCTATATAGTTAGCACCACTATCTATGTCTGCCCCCACAGTACTTTTCTGATGCCCTTCTTTTCCCAGAAATTTCTTTTGCACTTCGTACACTTCATATAGCTTTTTCCCATTTTTATCCTCCTTTTCTTTACTTCCGCTACACTCCATCCCCACTATATTTACTTTTTCTTTACTGCTCTGACCCTTCTCCCTTATACCCCTCAAATCATGCTCCCCAATGTTAGTCCCTTCACTCCCTGACACATTTTGAACACTCAACCGCTCTTTTGTACCCACGATCCTATGGGCACTAGCCTCCGAAATATCCACCGGACAGACTTCAAGTTGAGCTACTGCACCTTGGACTGTTGTGTCTTCCGGCATGTTCCTCCGGCAGCCATAGCACCACCTTATACCTCCATTTTCCTCCGCATCATATGCCTCATGTAAGCCTAGTTCACCGTCAAACTCTGCAAACGATGACCCACAGTCCACTCCCAAAGCTGATGGAATTGATTCTTCATCATCCATCGCCTCCCACTTCCCCCGTAGCCTACAGTTACATAAGTTCATCTGTGTTATTACTTCTTCGATCATCCTGATGTTATACACCACACCATTAATTTTAATTCTGGAGTGGTAAACAATAGGCTCAGGAGCTGACAGATGGACCAGAAGTCTAGCGAACTCCAGCTGGTTCTTATTCTCCGTCTCCTCATCCATCTTCACCAAACTCCCAAAAACTCCCACTAGATTAGAAAAACACTCATCATTCCATAAGTGCAGTGGGGCTCCAGTGCATCTAATCCAAGCTAGTCTATTCCCAGTGTTCATCTCCGGACACCATTTTTCCATAGAATGAAATATACTTGAGCCTATCCCTTCATCCGAGTTAATCATGTCCCTCACATCAGCTTCGTCAACTCCCATAACCAACACCATATCCCCTCCCATATACCTCATCTTAATCTCTTTAGATCCAGCTAGCATATAACTTTGTTGGACTTTATTATATAGCTTGAGATCTGTTAGCCTCCCCACCCAACATTTATCCAACCATCCTCTTTCTTCAGCTTGAACCTTAAACTCTCTAGCCACACCACCCTGTGACTGATTACCACACATCAGATGTTGTTTCACCCTCCACTGTTCCTTGTACCTTCCATTTTGCCTTCCCCACCCTTTCATAGCAGCTTGTAAATATGATCCCTTGCTCCCAGCTTCTCTCCCAACTTTCTGTCTTTCAATGGTATTCTGCTTTGTATGTACTGACACCGCCTCGCCTGCCCTGCTACTGTATTCATTTCTCCGATATTTTGGGACATTCACATACATTTTGGTGTTCCCTATTCTGATGCTATCAAGTTGAAGCTCCAGCTCTCTTTCGTTTCTCACCCCCAGAAACCTTACAAAACCAAATCTATAGCCTTCCTTGTTCTTTCTTTTAGCTATAAAAACCTCACATACCCTCCCCCACCGCTGGAAGATTTTCCACATATCATATGGTTGATACTCCTCTGGAAATCTAGAGAAAAAGAATGTGGAAACTCTTTCATTCCAGCGCCTACCTCCAGATTTCTCTCTCCCATCTTTCCTTATTCTCTCTCCCATCCTTTATGTTATCCGTAATTTTAATAATGTTTAGTTCACCCTATTTTAAATGGTTGAAAAAAATAAAGAATTGGAAAAAAAGAGTAAGTGACGTAGAAAAAAATAAGAGAGAAATAAAAACAAAGGAAATTAAAAGTGAATATATAAAAAAGGAGATGTAGAAAAATCATAATCCTTGACTAGTATTCTATCGCGCCTTTTTATTCTTTATTTTTTTTTTTACCACAATTATCTTCCATAATCAAAACTCGGATTCAACATTATTAGTTAAGTTAAAACAATTTTATGATGTAGAATAATTAATACCATACAAAATAAAATACCAACATTATCTAGATCAAAGTGGAATTGAGTTTGAATCTCTTAAACAAAATTTTGAATATGGAAAAGAAGGCTGGGTTGGAAAGAAAAACTCCACTAAAAGAAACCAGCTAAATTCTCTAACGAAAATTAGTCATCAATAAAATCAGTGAATACTTTATATCTATAACAAACCAAATGAAAAAAAAATAGTTAATTTTTTTTATCCGTACGAATCGAAGACAGTATCAGAGAGTTTACAATACTCATGTATCTTGTTCAACAAACTGAGCTAAACCCTTTTAGCTTACAAAGTTTGAATGACTAAATTGCACTTTTAAGTTAGGGCAAATGCTAACCAGTGCCCTTAGGGCACTGGTTAAGGAACTAAAAGAAGAAAGATTTTTATTGGGATACGTAAAATTGCACTGCCATAGTTTTTTTTTTGCGCTATCCTATGATTTTCACACTAAATATTTTCTCCTTTTAATTTCTTAACCAGTGTCCTAAAGACACTGGTTAGCAAGACCATTAAGTTAGTCATAAACTGCTGACAAAAAAATACTACTGTCCAAAGTAAAAAAAAAAAAAAAAAAAAAAAAAGCAAAAGATTAGCATTAATAAAAGAAGAGAAAGAGCTTGCGTTAAAGCATAAGTAATTGCTTCCTTCATCCCTTTTTTGCTTCTGCATTCCCAAAATTTTTAATTTTTTCAGTTTACCCTCCTCCCCTCCCCCTAGCTCAGCCTCTTCTTCTCTCCATCTTCCTCTTCTTGTCTCCCACTCTTTGCACCGCTGCCACAGCCTAAAGCACAAAATTTTGAGGAAAGAGGAGTAAGATGGGAATATTAAAAATTTTGAGGATGCAGAAAGCAATTGCCTAAAGCACAAAATGTGCACAATAAATTGAGCCTGCTGCAATTGGAGTCGGCCCATGTATGATGTATCCTAAATACAGACACCGGAAACTATGAGTTGGTGCCCAATTCTGTGACAAGTGACGGATAAACACCATCGAGCCCAATTGCAAGAAATAACAAATTGACATGATGATGAAGCCCAATTTCACCAGATAACCAGGGGGATGCTATTCGCACCCTATATTCCTGCTCTCCACACTACCTCTAATTTCTTGTATATTCTTTACGAAAATTACCTTCATGAAAACTAGTTTATGTTTATAAAATTAACTATATAAAAACTAAACTAGTTTCTATATTCGTATGGAAACTCATATTCATACAGAAATTAATTTTCATTGTGTAATTAATTAATTTATTGTTTGTATTTAATGTTTAATATTTTAATAATAATTTAATAACTTTTTTTAATAAAATTTAATAAATTTTATGACTTGAATAACTTGTTAATTAAAATACCTAATGAACATTTTTTTTTTGATAAAGAGATTGTTTTATTAACTGAACTGATTCAAAGTTTATACATCAGAAGAAGCAACAATCTCAGCCTGGTAAGGTAATTCCTCTAGCCAAAACCTATCATAATAGATAAATGCTAATTTAGCTAATCTATCAGCTAGCACATTGCCAGTTCTCCTTGTGAAAAGCAAACCTACAATTGGTATATGCTATGACATCTTCCTGCAATTTTCCACGATACCACCAAAATAGCTCCTTGATCTTTCACCTCTTTTTTTCTGCCATTCATGAAATAATCTTTGACAATCTGTTTCATATAAAACATTGTGGAACACCATCTCAGTGGACACTTCCAATGCCCAACTAAAGCACAACGCCTCTGCTATATGAACCTCATATTGACATTTCAATAATTTAGAGGCTGCACCCAGGACAAGACCTTCATGATTTTTGTAGACCACTGCAAAACCAGTTCCTTCTCCCTTCTTGATTGACACATCCAGGATTGCTTTGATTATTCCATTTGGTGGTGGCCTCCAAGATTGACAATTGTTATCAAGCATAGATGCTTCAAAACTCTCCTCTAGTGAGATTGAGGAGAATGCCCGTGCTAGGACTTGAGGTATTTCCAACATCCGCTTATGAAAAGTCCACATATTACGCCTTTGCCAAATGGACCACGCAATTGAGAAAATTTGAGCACATACCATTGGTTCTTTTATGTCCAGCCATTCAGCTATCCAACTCCTGAAATTTATTACATTACTTGGTTCAATTCTGATTCCCAGAGATGAAGAGAACCAAATATTCCTCGCTTCCACACATGTGAGAAGTGCATGGTGTATTGTTTCAATCTCTTCCCCACACATTGGGCAAATAGGATCATTGATAGCTTTCCTTCTGCAAAGGACCTCCTTAACTGGCAGTATCTCCTTACAAGCCCTCCATATCATAGAAACGCACTTTGGGATTGCCTTTACTTTCCACAAATTTTTCCAAAATAACTGCTAGTTGAAGGGACAAAAATTGCTTCTCTGTTGAAAACAGATTGGTATCCAGACTTTACACTATAATTACCATCCTCTGTATGTTTCCAACAAACATAATCATTGGACTGTGATCTCATTATCGGGATGGACAAAATTCTGCTCACTGTGTCTTTTGAAAACCAAGCCAATAGCTTTTGATTGTCCCATTCAAACTCATTCTCCTTAAACAGCCTGCACACAGTGCTATACTCATCTACACCATAAGGAATAGGATCTCGTATCACACTATCACCATCCACAACTCCCCATGCATCCTTCCAAATACGTGTAGTTCTCCCATCACCTATTTTCCACACCAAACCTTCATTTATAACCCACATATTCTTCCACATGCTGGACCATGCATAGCTTGGTTGGTACCCTTTACGAGCCTCCATGATAGATGTGTTTGGATAGTATTTTGCCTTAAACACACGAGCAAAGAGGGAATCTGGACTGGTCATCAACCTCCACCACTATTTAGCCAAGAGAGCTTTATTTGAGGCTTGTGCTATTAGAAAACCAAGGCCACCATCCTTCTTATTTGCTGCCAATTTTTCCCAACTTATCCAGTGGATCTTTTTTGCTTCCACATCTCCACCCCAAAAGAACTTTGCAGTCATATTATCAATCTGAGTACATATTGACTTTGGAAGCATGAAACACCCCATAACATATGAGGGTATTGCTTGTACCACAGATTTTATTAAGACTTCCCTTCCTGCTTTTGAGAGGGCCTTCTCCTCCCAACCCTTTAGCTTCTTCCACACTCTATCTCTGGCAAAATTAAATACTTGAGTCTTTGATCTTCCAACAATAGTTGGTAGACCCAAGTACTTTACATGTCTCTCCATCGCCTTTATTCCAAGCAACTTCTCAAGTCCTAATCAACATATTTAATTTAATTAATTTTGGTGCTTAATTTTGGAAAATGCTAGAGAATACAAAATCGTGTCCTACGACATCTATATAAGGTAACCAATCATGATTTCCGTCCAACTTCTTGGTTTTTTTTTTTTTTTTTTTAATTTGACATTTATCTAGTGATATGTAACCAATCTATTAATTGAAGCAATTGCACCTGAGGCCATTTTGTTTATCAAAAACCAAATTAAAGAATATCGTGGTAGGATTAAATACAAGAATATTTATATTCCAACCCATATACAATAAAAGTAACCTTTTAGGCAATGATTGTACACAATATTGAAAATCTAAACAAAAAAAAAAAAATCTTGCACCTGCGATCTTTGATATATTATTGAACTAGAGTTAATTAACTATATAAGGATATAGATGCATTTATTGACAAAAAAGATAAGACTGTGACTATAAGATTAAGATATGTCTCAAAGTCAACAAATCAAACTGAAAGGTACGCGTATTCCATCTCTAGACAAATCTAGTCTAGATAGTGTTAGCTAGTACAATGTTAAAACTGCGACCTATAAACAGCTGGCTAACTTGAGTTTTATGCACGTGGATTTTGCATATGAATTAATTCCAATTTTATTGCAAGCATTAGAGATAGGTAAGGAATAAAAAATAATAAAAGAGAGATTACAAATAAACAAATTTAATATGTATAATTATATTAATAAATTATAAACTTATTTAAAAAAAAAAAAAAAGTCTAGCTGCACACATAAATATTTTAAAAAGAATGAAGAGGGAGTGGTCTAAACCCATAATTATCTCTCTTTAAATCTGTACCTAAACATTTGCTTTTCATCTAATACTTGCCATAAAAGGTAATTGAAAAGAAAATTTAGAATTGTTCAAGAAATTAATTATCTCATAATGTTCAAATAATATGAGCAACATCCATGGTTTTGCCAAAAGTTAGAGAACGTGGCAGTCTCATTTGACTACGTTAACATGTGAGTTGTCCTCAATATAACCCACCTGCACGAAGGGTTCAAAGGTGGCAACTCCAATCTGTATATAAAATAGGTGCCTCCCCACTATATCTCTCCAAGTTCATTTCTAGTTCCCATACACAACACCTCTCATAAGTCACAACCATGGATAATTCCAATTCCAATTCCAACTTTCAACGTCTCTACACTGTCTTTCTTTTTCTCTTCATTGCACCCTCTTTCGCTCAACAATCTTTCAGACCCAAAGCCCTCGTTATCCCAGTTAAGAAAGACGCTTCCACGCTGCAATATGTTACTCAAATCAACCAAAGAACACCCCTTGTCCCAGTAAACCTCGTACTTGACATAGGTGGTCAATTTCTTTGGGTTGATTGTGATCGCAACTACGCCTCCTCCACTTACCGCCCCGCACGGTGCCGCTCCGCCCAGTGCTCCCTCGCCAGGTCCAACGGCTGCGGCGACTGCTTCTCCGCACCAAAACCAGGCTGCAACAACAACACGTGCGGCGTCACGCCGGACAACACCGTCACCGGCACCGCCACCAGCGGCGAGCTCGCGGAAGACACCGTTTCTATTCAATCCACCAACGGCTTCAACCCTACACAAAACGTCACCGTTTCCCGCTTCCTATTCTCCTGCGCCCCAACGTTCTTGCTCCACGGACTCGCAAACGGAGCCACCGGCATGGCCGGTCTCGGCAGAACTAAAATCGCTCTCCCCTCGCAGTTCGCTTCCGCTTTCAGCTTCCACAGAAAATTCGCGGTTTGCCTCTCGTCTTCAAACGGCGTCGCTTTCTTCGGCGACGGCCCTTACGTTCTTCTCCCCAACGTCGACGCTTCTCGGTTACTAACCTTCACGCCGTTATTAGTGAACCCCGTTAGCACCGCCTCCGCTTTCACCCAGGGAGAGCCTTCTGCCGAGTATTTCATCGGCGTGAAATCAATTAAAATCGATCAAAAGGTGGTCCCCGTTAACACTACTCTCTTGTCCATTAACAGTAACGGCGTTGGTGGAACCAAGATTAGTTCCGTTAACCCTTACACTGTTTTGGAGGCTTCTATTTTCAAAGCGGTGACTGAGGCTTTTGTAAAAGCGTCCGCTGCTAGGAATATAACTAGGGTGGCTTCTGTGGCTCCGTTTGAAGTGTGCTTCAGCAGTGAGAACGTGTTCGCCACGCGCTTAGGGGCGGCGGTGCCAACCATTGAGCTTGTGCTGCAGAACCAGGACACGGTTTGGAGGATTTTTGGCGCGAACTCGATGGTGAGTGTGAATGATGATAAGGTGCTGTGCCTTGGGTTTGTGAACGGTGGTGAGAACCCGAGGACTTCGATTGTCATTGGAGGGTATCAGCTGGAGGATAATCTTTTGCAGTTCGATTTGGCCACTTCAAGATTGGGATTCAGCTCTTTGCTCTATGGAATCCGAACTACGTGCGCAAACTTCAACTTTACCTCCGCCGCGTAGAAGGAACACGTTTGAATAATTAGCATTATCTGATTTTCATTGATAATAAATGTCAGCTATGGAATTTAAGTTGAGCTTGGCAACTACGAGTTTGATGTAAAGTGTAAACACCTATTTTATATTTCCTTTTGATACATGCAGGGTTCATGTAACTTATAATTTGAATACTTTATCAGAGACAAAGGTAATATGTTTAAGACGCCTATGTTTAATTATTTTGTATTGATTGAAGTGTGGGAGACCTTTTATGGCTCTTTGTCTGCTTATCGGCAGCATCATATATACTCCCTCGTTCTCTATTTAAATAAAGGCAAATACTAACCAGTATACTTAAGACATTAGTTAAGAAATTAAAAGGAAAAAAAAATTTTATTAGGAGATGAAAAATTATATTGTCTATGATTTTTTTTACACTCTTCTATAATTTCCATAATAAATATTTTTTCCTTTTAATTCCTTAATCAGTGTCCTAAGAACACTGATTAACAAGACCCTTAAATAAATTTTAAATATTTTTATCTTATTTAATGAGACCATCTTTAAAATATCTTTTATTTAATAGTGAGTTTATATTTCATATCAAGTTTCAAAAGAAGAATAATTTAGAGAAAAAAATTTAATTTTGTATTGGAGGGCAAATAGTCTATTTAATCCCTAAACTATGCATTTACTGACAATTTAGTCCCTATATTTTTTAAATCACCAATTTAGTCCATAAATGTGCAAATATTGCGACAAATTAGTTCAACCGTTAAACATACTGATAATTTGGTCCTTAAAGCATAACACTTAATGTCAAAATGGTCCTCAAACTATTCTACTTATTGACAAATTAGTCTACGACACACATAACTTATAATAAACGGTTTGACTAATTTGTCCCAATATTTGTATATTTATGGACTAAATTGGTGATTTCGAAAATGTAGGGACTAAATTACTAACAAATGCATAGTTCAGGGATCAAATAGGTTATTTATCCTGTATTGAAATTGATATAATTTAATAAAGTTAACTAATTTTTTAATAAGTGTGAAATTAATTTTTTTTTTTTTTGCTTATAATAGAGAGTAGGTTTTTTTTTTTACTTAATAATGCACATGTTTTAGCTTTTACACAAGATTGATTTAGATGTATATAAATGGATTTTAATTGAATCAATCTCTTTAATTGAAATACTAGTAATAGTTATCTGTAAAATATGTTTTCCTGGTCAACTCGACCACACTTTTTGACACAAGTTCATGCCAGCAAGTTCCAATGCTTGTCTCATTGGAGCACTTGGGTCAATCTTGAGCACACGGATGAAAGATACGTCACTTATGACTTCATATGACCACAAAGCTGCAACAATGTTCCCATCATCGGATCCTGGTGAACTGGCTATCTATCGTCCGAGTCAATTCAACCAATTGCTGTACGCTCTTCGGGTTAAGTTTAGTTTCTATTTGACAAGGTTAAACGTTAACTTAATTATAGTTGATAGTTTATTGGATTGTCTAAGTAATTATACTTGGATCAAATAACTCTATCATAAATGATTAATGCAATTAAGAAAATTATATTAACCATTTTTAAGTATATAGAAAATTACATTAAGTATCTACTGAGGAGTTGTTTAACTCTATTTTTAGTTGAGATAAGATAAACAATTTCATAATTTTTACATATAAAATTCTTTTACAAAAACTTCTCAAATATTACTTAAAGTATGACTTTTGAGCTTATAAATTTTTTTTTTCTTATATCTCTTTTTATTTTAATTAAATTCCTCCTCTTCTCAGATTAAAAAAAAAAAAGCCTTAATCCCAAATATATCATTCATGTCCAATTACTTTTCTCGTTGAACATCCAGTCATGATCAGTCCCTGTTACCATACTCTCGTTTTGATACACTATTTTTTCCTCTAAAAAAATTCCTTTCTCTCTTCTCTTGATTTTGTTTGTAGAATTTATATGGCTTTGTGATGATTTTTGTTTTATTGTGGTTACAATTTCTGTTATAAGTATTTCTTACTTCTGTTTTCAATTTTTTAATGAATTTTCATGAAATGTTTAAAGTATTTATAGTAATTATTTAATATATATATATATATATATAAATATAATTTATATAAAAAAACATATAAATACATAGAATTTATACAATTTCCCAAATATACAAAAGGACATATAAATATATCTTTTTAAGAGTTGGCAAAATGGGTCACCCGGCCCAACTTGTTGAGCCAAGCGTGAAAAATGGGTTGGGTCAAGCCCTCCCAAATTCCGAGTTGTATTTTTTGTAGACCAATCAGACTTGGTGGCCTGTCGGGTAAAGCTAATGAATACTTCACACTAAAAAAAATGGATATTTATATGTTACACATGTACATATGCACACAAAAGCAAATATACTTTAATTTTTTATTCTAAATTTAAAGGTTATTATTAATTTTTTACAATAAATTTATGAGTTTTTCATATTTTTCAAATAAAAAGTTTAAAAGCATTTATAAGTTATTATCTTGATGATTCAATTTAAAGAACAGACTAGTTTCTCTTAAAAAAAATTAGGTTAGTTTGGTTTGAGATCTTGAAAATTTTTCCAAATTTAAATAAAATCATTATATTTTTTTTACTTCAGATTTTTTTAAAATGAAACGGAGTGACAGATTGTAACTTCTCTAATCCTTTGTTTGGTTTTGAGGAAGAAAAGGGAGGGAATGGAAGATAATAGGTGAGAAAAGAAAATAACAAAAATAAGTGAGAAATATGGTCGAAATAGATGTTGTTTGGTTGAAGTAAAATAGATCAGTAGAATAAAGGAAAAATATTTTAATTAAAATTGTTTGGTAGATAAGAAAAGAAAAGAAAAAATTCAAACACAAAAAAGAAAATAAAAATAAAAGAAATTGGTACATTTAACAAAATATCATTTTACCTTTTAATATTAACATTTATTCATAATTTAATTTTTAAAGTACAATACAAAAATTGTAGTCACATAATCGATTACGGAAAAGCCATAATCTTTTTTTTTTTTGTCACCATGATACTAGTGCAGAGTATTTATTAGCTTTACTGATGAGTAATATCTATTAGCTAGAAATTGACACCCACGACTTCCCAACAAAAGTGACACTCATGGAGACAAAAGTTAAGGGCTAAATGGGAAAAGAAACATAACAAAGCCAATTTTCTTGCTCTTCCACTCACTTGTGTGGGGAAATGCTTTGATGTAAGCCCACTAAAATTTTTAAAATTCTCTCCATTTTCATATAACAAAACCATTCAAAAAATCCATTTCCCCTTTCTTCTCTCATACTGCTTTCTTTCCTCACCTATTTTACATCAACCAAATAAAGTGTAAGCTTTTCTATTTTATTTCTCTCTTTGTTTATTTACTTTTTCGTTTTTTATTTCTTTCCTTGTACAAACACAGCTTGTGCGTCATATTGACGTAAGTGTTTAACCATCACATCCGACCACCAGAAACTAACCAGGTTTTCTCAGATTTTTTTTTTGGCTTAATTATCAATTTGGTCCTCAAATTTATTTATTAATGTCAATTTGGTCCCCATATTTTTAAAAACGTCAATTTAGTCCCCAAGTTTTTAAAAATGTGTCAATTTGGTTCCCAAGTTTTTAAAAATGTGTCAATTTGGTCCCCACTGTCAGATTCCATTAATTTGACTGACGGAGATATGTGACGTGACACTGATAAGACTTTATTTAATAGGGACCAAATTGACACATTTTTAAAAACTTAGGGAGCAAATTGACGTTTTTAAAAATTTGGGGATCAAATTGACATATTTTTTAAATTTTGGGGATCAAATTGACGTTTTTAAAAATATGGGGACCAAATTGACGTTAATAAATAAATTTGAGGACCAAATTGGTAATTAAACCTTTTTTTTTCAATTACATTTTAAGATTTGTTTGAGAATGGTAAAAATTTGGGTGTTTGGTTTGGTCATAAATATTAAACAGGTACAGCCATTGGCATATCACGAGCATTTGTCTTTCCTTATTCAGTTGGTGCCTTGAAGCTGTCACCCTTTGCATTTATTTAGGTTTTGTCTCCTCATAGCTAATCTTATAAAATTGAGTAATGTTTTCAAAAACACGTAACAGTATTTTTTATTCATATTATAATCTTAATTATTTCAATAAAACTAGTTTGGTCAAGATTTTTACTTTTACCATGATTTTGTCATTTTATATTAATGCAATATTACGATCACATTAATGTGAAATGATGTGTGAGAAACATGATTTATAGTAAGTATTTCCTTATCATAAAGTTTTTTTTTAAAGCAAAAGTGATAGAGTGAAGAGATACTCCAAACTACCACCCGCAAAAAAGATGAGAATTTGTGCTGCATCCTTTAACTATTTATGTCAACCCACTCACGTTATATTGTTGTAAAGTTTAGGTATTAGTTGTTACTATTATAATTATAATATAATAACTAATACATACTATTAGTTATTTGTTTTTATGTAATTAGTAAATTCATGTGTCTTTTATAAAATAATTATAATTAAAATATTTAAGGAACAAAAAAGTGTTAATAGAAAGAATATAATTTCTATAGTGTAAAAATTCTTATAAATTTAACTTATTAAAATGATAATATATAGTAACTTTTTATAGTAATATTATAAAAATTAGCATATTTAACATATGATATATTCAGGAAAAAAAACATATTTAACATATGATATAACAATTTGCAATTAAATAACATTATGGCAGTACATTGTCATTTAAATTAAATTCTAAAAGAAGTATGAAAGTAAATATTAGAGTAAAATATGTTTTTGGTCCATATACTTTTACTAAAAATTGATTTTAGTCCCTATATTTTCAAATCAATTATTTTGATCCTTAAACTTTAAAAAATATGTGAATTTAGTCCCTTAACAACATTAATATTGATAAAGAAGAGTGACTAAATTCATATATTTTTTAAAGTTTAAGGACTAAAATGATCAATTTGAAAATATAGAGACTAAAATGATCAATTTAAAAATATAGGGACTAAAACCAATTTTGAGTGAAAGTATAGGGACAAAAATATATTTTATCTTAAACATTACTACCAAATACTACTAAAGAAATGAAAAGTATTACACCAATAAAAACATTAAATTATTATATTTTGGTAAAGCCGGCTGGCTTATTAAAATTGAAATTTAATGAATCAGATAATTTGTCTCTTTCTAATGATTTCGTGAATACCTAAAATAAACTATCTGACAGTTGCGTTTACTCAAGATTCTTTTTGCTAAAAGTGGTTTTCGGTCGTGGCAAAATCTGTGTGGTCAATGGAAGGGGCAGTGCATGGCGTTCACCACAAAAGTTGAGTAGGAAATCGCTGACATGAAAACCCGCCTCATGTTCGTGTCTTTTCAAGGTTGAGAACAACCAAGAACCAGAACGACACAAGCACAGTACCCCCAACAGGAATATCTTTCTTCCTAAAGCGAATGGATTGTGACCTTTAACCCAATCTTATCTTCTTACATATTGGTCGTCTCAAATCCTCGTATTTTCATCTGGGTTTCCTTCAAAATCAGTTTTTTTTCCCTTTCTTCACTTCCTCTGCCCTTCTTGTCTTGGTTCTTCTGTTTTAAGCAGCTTTCTCTTGTTGATCACTAATCATGTCTGATATTTAAGGTGACTACTGACAACCCTGTCTTTCTCTCCTCGTATTTTTGATATGCTGAATTAGACACTATCTCTGTTCTTTTTCCATATATCCTCGTAATTTTGACACCATTTCTAAACATTATTCAACGCTCCATATATCTTAACCAAGGAGCCTTAAACATTAAGTGCGTGTTTCGTTAATGGTTAAGGCTCCTTGGTTCAATGCTTGTCTTTCATAACTTACATTCAGCGCATATTTTGAAAACTCTGGGGGAAAATTAAACACATTATAAAAATTTACTTTCTAAAATGTATGTTGACTTATGAATTGTAGCTCACATATACTCAGTTCTTTTATGAATAAAACTTGGGTGCAGTATTTTTTGTGCTATTTTCTAATTAAAATTTAAGTTTCATCCTACCCATAAAGGTCAATCTTAAAGGTTGAACAAGTTACCATGGTGAAACTTTAATTTTGACAGCAGAGCAACACTAAAAATAGCTCAAGTACCGTACTTAAATTTTGTTCTTTTCTTATTTGGTGTTTAACTTGATACTTTTATCATTGGCATATCTGTTGGGCGCTAGGTTTGGAATTTTCAACTCTAGTGTTTGATAAAATTGAAAAATTCTGCAGTGAAAATCTGCTCTGCATTTTCTTTCATTTTTAGTGCTGAAATTTTAGGAAACTATTATTATTTAATATATTTAGTAAAACTATTAAAGGAAAATATTTTCATTCACACTAACCTTTCACGTAAAGGATGTTTTCCTTTCAATATTTTTTCTCTTAATTTAATTTTTGACATGTTTCAAACAAAAACCACTAAATCAATTTCAGTGGTGTTGAGTTTTCAAATAGGCAACAGGCTTGTACAAGCTAGAGTTCGATGTATGGGTTCTCCTTGGAAATCTTAGTACCTGATACCTTGAGTAGGACCTGCTATCAATTAAATGCATATTCACCCCCATGGATTTGCCACAAGTGCATGCTGATCTTGCTGTTAAGATGTGAATTGAATATCTTAAATTATTGGAACGCTGATCTCCAACAGTCTATTAAGGATATCAAAGTTCAGAGATGATTGATATGGAATTTTCCTCTTGTAGTTTACCATGCTTCGTATGTTATTTATACTGTTATGATATGTTATTTATACTTTGCACTAGTAATATACTGTCATGATGAAGCATCTTTTCCAAAGAGTGAATTTGAGTGCTTCTAAGTAGCTTACCTTGAGTGCTTAGCACTGAATTAGTTGTTATAATCACTCATTCTCTGCTCTGCTATGTTGTGTTTTCTCATAATTAAACTCGTGGCTATATGGTGA
Organism: Pueraria montana var. lobata; assembly: GCA_026413185.1. NCBI lineage: Eukaryota > Viridiplantae > Streptophyta > Magnoliopsida > Fabales > Fabaceae > Pueraria > Pueraria montana. Next base: position 65,218,504 of record CM048647.1, on the reverse strand, counting down.
GAAGAATGTTTATTATGAAGGATATAGTACCGTTGTTACTTTTTTTATTATTAATTTAGCTTCTCAAGAACTAATTCAGTGCGGATATTATCTTCACCGGAATACTTAGATTACTTCTTAAATGCATAATAACAAGTTCTAAAACAGACTTATGGCTTTACTAGTCAATAATAGACACTTATATAGCAAGTTCACGTGCATTATTTCATAATTGCAGGCTTTGAAGCAGTATCTGTCACTACTCACTAGTTTACATTCAATCTGATTTGCTGTACCGGAGTGTCTAGAAGAGACGTTATTTGGTATTGACAATAGCAATATCTACAGTTCTCCCTATGTTACAGGGTATATTGATACAACATGCCTTACTCTTTTTACTAATCTTAGGTTTTAGAAAGCTCACAATTATTTTGAATTCCAAGCTTCTAATTTGCAATTAAGTTTCTTAGATTACAGAGATTTACCAACAAGTCGTTGGTCCGAGTGACGTTGGGCTCGGTTCCCTTAAGCAAGGTCTCAGGTTCGAGCCTTGTGGATGGAAAAAACGTGGTTGGGAGGGGAGAACCCCACTAAAGGTAGTCAATCAGGTTCCCCGACGGAGACTAATCATCGACAAAGTCAGTAAATACTTCGTACCAATAACATGGTAACCAAAAAAAGATTACAGAGATTTTATTAATTTTTATTCTACTTTTAGAAACTTGACTATCCCACAATATGTTAGTACCAATATTTTCATTGAAATTAAAATTGAAGTAGTAGTTATTTTAATACGACAAGTTTATGCTATCATGAATCTTATGTAACTTTCTTCCCTATCCCTGAATCATTTTTGCCTGTGAATGATGATGTATTCTAGTTCTAGGTAGGTTGTGGAAATTAATTAGGAGATTTGTACGGTTATGGCAGATTTAATATATTATTAAATATTACATATAAGTCTCTATCAGGAATGGTGCTCATATTTAGTATTTGGCCATGTCCCGACCAAGAAACCAAAAAAATATCTAGTTTATAGGAATATTATAGTATCTATAAAAAAAATTTCTTAAGCAGCTACAAATTGAGACTCTGAATCTCTGAATATTCCAGTACTCCCATGTTATATTGTATTGGTGGGTGTTGCTAGACTGTACTAAAAATTGGCATTTTAAAGGTTGACCATTTTAAAGGAATTCAGTACAAAGCAGTTCTGAAACATGTTGTTCATGAAGCAAGCATAGCTTTATAGGCATACATACATTTTTGTAGTCATCAATGAAATTTGGATTGAGTAGTTGTAGATTTTGGTGGTTGGCACTGATAAACTAACTGATTCCCATTGGTCCTCATGAGAACTATGCAGACACTAGTCTTTACAGAATTGAGATTGCCATGTTGCCAAAACATTGTACGCCCCATTATTGGCTAATGTATTAAAAAGACTAATTCATTCTGTTTTCTTGTGTTAAAAAAAATTACATTTCTGTGTTCTGTTTTTTGATTTGAATTCTTTGACAGTCATAGGATTATTGCTATGGCAGTGGCACCTGTTGAGAGTATTTCCTCATTGAATAGTGATCTCTACTATGACATATTACGACGCCTTGATGGCCCTACGTTGGCTAGTGCAGCTTGCGCTTGTGCATCATTTTCTTCCATTTCAAAAGAAGAGAGTTTATGGGAAAATGTGTGTTCTTCTTTGTGGCCTTCAACCAATAGGGAAGATGTCAAAAGTTTAATATCTTCTATTGGAGGATTCAGAAAATTCTATGCAGATTGTTTTCCTCTTATTGTAAACAAGGAGGTAGGAGAGTATCAATGGAACAACTATCTTGAGTACCCTGATGATTGGACTGAGGCAGAATATTATGGGGACATGAATGAATTTGAAAGCATCTCTCCATCAGATTTTGTTTCCATTGTGGATATCAGGCTTAAGGAGAAACCAATCTGCTCCAAAGTTCTATGGGGAATTCCAAACGCAAATGGCTATGATGGATGGTTCCACAACTATCCTTTTCGGATTGATCTTCTCAGTTGTGCAGATAGAGATAATAACAATGATGGTGTGGTTACCCTTTCTGTATCTGATGGATTGCCACCAATTACATCTATGGAAAGGGAAAAGAAAGATGGGAAGCTATGGCAGGAGCTTCGTGATGGTCTCTTGCTTAGTTGGATTATAGTAAACAAGAAAATGAAGCAATCTGCTAATCTTGCTAGTTGGAGCCCTTTAGATGGACAAAGGCATTGGCCAACAGATAAGGATTTTGTCTTTCGTTTTGGATCTGTTCTCTCTGCCAAGGACATTCTTCCTTCTCAAGTAGTGCAGTGCATCCTAATTATGAAGTTTAGAGTGGTTCACATTGAAGAAGAGGGGGTTCAAACAACTCTTAAGGCAACAGAGCTGAGTATGCAGTTGGAAGACATGGAAGGTGCTCATGTTAATGGGAGGAACAGTTTGCTTATTCTTAAGGAAGCACTTAGCTGCCGAAGGAGCAAAAATTATAGTGAAGTACTTGAATCCTGTCTTATGTACTCAAAAGTGCAAAATAAGTTAAAAGAGGAGAAGATTAAAAACGAAAGTAGGTTGGACACACTTTGTATTTTAAGTGGCATTGTTGCTGTAATGACTTTCTGGTACTATGTTTTGTGATATGGTATGGCATTGTTCGTTTTACTGGAATAAGCTAAAGTTGATCTAGCAGATGATCAAATTTGGCACTCCCCTTCTGTAACATAAGATTCCTATAATAAAGTAACTAATTGATGAAAGCTTCAGATTTGAAATTCTATCAATATGAAACTTTTGCAAATTGACTATATGTTTGACTATTTCACCCCAGTTTATGAGCTATAAATATCATTCAATTTTTACGGCTGCGATATATTTCTCCAAAATTGCAACTGAAAAATTAAACTATATTCATCCATTTTTTCATGTATATATATAAATTTTTGAGACATTAAAACACATAATGTACCCTTTCTTTTAATGTCTGTAAATATTGGGTTGGTTGGTAATATACTTAATTAATCTTGACTCCTTTAAAAAATTCATGAATGTTTGTGGTTTGTCACCTTTTAGCCTTCCAAGTTGGTAATTTATTGGTAAGTGATAGAACTTTAATTCAGTTGGGACATACTTCTCTAGTCTCAATATATATCTTATAATTAAGAGGGAAAAAAAATAAGGAAGATAGTACTAGTGTTTTTGACATACAAATTTATTGCTTACAAAGCCTTCTGGTGGAAACATAAAAAACAAAGCTCCAATAATTCTGTATCTCAATCATCAAATGGGTACTGCTCATACCTGATTGTACAATCATGTAGCACCGAACGAGCTCCTATACGTTTGGGACACCCGCTGAACATGGCTGTTTTAGCAACACCAAGACAGGTTTTGCAGTCAGTGGCAGTCAGATTAAGGTTGCAAGCAGCATGTCCATAGGCAAAGGCATTAGGATAAGGGGAAATGTTGTAGTAATCGTAGTTTTTCCGGGTTGGAGTCTCTGTCTCCAATTCTCCAACAACATAGGATAAACTGACAGCAAAAGGATCACCTGAGGTGTACGTCCCAACGTTGCACAGAATGGCAGTGATGTTGGTGTTGGGAACACTGTCGGCAAAACGGATCCACAGGCACAACAAACCAATCGCACTTGCTGCAATTTCTGAAGGAATGCCCATCTTCTTATGGTCTTCGATTAATTTCTATAGCACACTTTTATATTGTGTTGGCAGGTTTGAATCTTCTTCACAGTTTTATTTATTTATTTATTGTCTTTTTCTTATCAAGTTATGTTTTGTCTTCATCCACGTTCCAATATTCAATAGTTAGCACTTATCCTTGTTGGAAAATGATTTCTTACCCTCCTTTTCTTATAAGGTATTTGTGATTAGTCATACATGTTTGACACTTTGATTAATAAACTAATAATTAATTATCGATCATTAATCTCTTAAACACATAACATACATTACATAAACATATACATAATTAATTAACGTAAAAATAATGTACGAGAAGTGACAAAAATGGTGTGTGAATAATATTATTGTTGATATTTGGTAGAATAGTTTAAGTACTTACAGGTTAATTTAACCTATTCTTAATTCAAACGGAGCCAATAATAGAGAACCGTGCTCTGCTTGTTGCCGGCCATTTAAACTTTATTGTACGTGGATGTGGATGTCTGGTCATTTGGCACTTAACTAAAATTTGAGGAGTGGTTATAAAATACTCCTGTACGAGTTAATAAAAAGCTAAAAAGTATTGACAAGTAAGGATACTGGTTATTTTGCTCACGAATTGTTTTAAATTTTCACGTATGCCTCTAAGTAACTAGTTAACTAAATACCTTCTTAATCCTCGTATGGATTTATAGGAAGAATGTATCACTATCAAGCAACTAAATATTTCACTTCAATCAGTCTAAGAGTTTGAAGGAGTAAATGAGTAATTGAGTCGTGCTGACTCGGAAAGAGATAAATACCAAAGTCAATGTACAGATATCTATTACTGTTATTTTTAATATATACATAAATATCAAACACATATTTGAATAACAAATTAATGGTTTGATGAATGGATCAAAGATCAAACTGCTGAACCCTTTAGAGATTGGCGTCTACGAAGAGACTATAGTTGATTGAGCACGAAAACCAGCAATGTCTCCAACTTGCTCCACCTCTTTGGTCAATTCTTCTACTTTGTCCACCACTTTCTTGAGTAAGAACACAAAGCTCACTACTGCTAGTGCATCAATATTCTCAAATGCTGCTATCTTGGACGTGGAAATCACCAAGCTTAACTCTGCTCTCGCTGCCTTCAACTTTGCTAATATTTGAGGCTCTGCCTCACATTTCCTCATTTGCTTCATGCTATCTCCAAGTTCTCGCAGAGTCCTCACAATCCGTGACCCAATTGCTTCACACGATTCAAATTGGACTGCTTGACTCAATGATGCCAATTCCATGGGCTAACCACAATGACCATTTAAACCCAAAATAAGCCATGGACCAAAAACAACCCAAAATAAGACTATATATTATGGACCAAAAGAAAGGCCTGTTATCTTTTGTCATTTTGTATCCAATATGAGAACAAAAGTAATTCACACCAAGGATTGCTGATTGGTTAATGCCTAATGGCTATTCCTAAATGTATTATTTACCTACCGTAGTTGAGGAGGCTTGGAGGCAACCTCCCAGAGCAAGAATAGCTGCAGCCAGTTCTCGAAGAACCTCTCCAATCTTTAGGTACTTCTCCCAAGGATAGAAAAATCCAAAATTTCCATGCCATGGTTCCCATTTTGCAAAATTTGCCTGAAACACAGGATATATTTTTTGATTATTCATTTGTATCCCTTCTTTCTCTCGATAAAAATTATACTCCACCAAGTAAAAATAAACATAAAATTAGAAAGATGTCTCAGTTTTATGTAAAAGCTTTGCTTTCATAAAGTATATATATTTAACAACTATATAATTCTATCACACAACACAGACACGTGCGCTCGAGAAGCTATACGTACCAGCAACTCATCCTTTGATTTGGAGTCCAACAGCGATTTGCAACCAGTGAAGCTAGTAGCACCAGGCTTATTTTCCTTTTCAGTAGCAAATTTGACATATTCCTCCAAGCAGCCTATAGTACGAAAGACAAAAACTTGCTTTTTAGTTTAGCTATTACTTTGTAGAATTATGATAAACCTCTACTCCAAAATTATATGTATTAAGGTAGAAAGAGAAAAGAATAAAAAGAAAAAATTAAAAAAATTATAAATATAATATATGATGTGATAGAAAAAGAGAGAGATAAAAATATTATAAAAATAAAATTGAAGAAAGAATAAATATATATTTATAAATTTTTCATAGAGATGGAAGCATATCTTTTTCTATGATGATGATAATTTGATGGGCAACCGCCCACAAAAAATAAAGAAGAATTATAATTTTATATGAAAGAGAAAGACAATATCTCATGGGCCTATAATAGAGAAATTAATTTTGATTGCTAATACACTAAAATCAAACTCTTCAACAAAACCCATTCTTGTCGTCCACTAGGATAGGATGCAAAATTGATCACGACTTTATACATTAGAAAGCGAATATGTATCTGGAGAGTAATAATATTCTCGAAAGTACCTTTTATATTTATATATTTTATAGTGGAATGCAAAGAACTTTTAATATAAAAAGAAATAAAAGGCGATATAGTCAGAGCTTGAGTATATCAAATGTAAATCCGCATTTTTTTTTTCTTTTGGCGTGATGAATTAACTCAGTTTACTATGTGTTGAAGTGCAATAACATAAAGAGAACATTTTTGATACAGAAGGTATGAAAATATTATGTTATTTATTCAAGTTGATATCACCATAAAATTTATTCAAGTTGACTAGGAAATTTTACTATAAAAAAGAAGAAATTAAAATAAACTTCTGTATAATCAGCTATATACCTTGTAATGAATTGGCAAGGTGTTGGAATCTAGAGACAGTGGAATCATGAAGTTCATCGCTGGCCCACAAGGGGAAGACCAACAAGCTCACACAAATGCACACAACGAAACCCATGACAATTGTTAAAAGACGTTCACGTGCTATTTCCCATACTTTCTGATCTTGAGTGCGCACACCAGACACCACAACCAAATTAAAAGTGAGGATAAAAATCATCACTCCGTAATCGTATCTCTTCTTGACACTAGGGAATAAGCGAAAATACGTTGCAATTGTTCCTGAAATTAAAAGTTTGTCACTAACTGCTTAAAGCTAAGCACTTTAATTAATTAAATATAGGTCCAAATCAACTTCAATCATCATACACAGAATATTAGTAGAACAAAACTAGCCACGGGAGTCTTCGCAATAGCAAAATAATCCATATACACTTGAGAACATCTCTGACCTAATATTTCTCTTTTTTTATTTTTTATATATTTTAAATAAGTCTCACAATTACATATTACTTGTTTTAATCTTTTACAATTTAAAACAAATTTTCTTTTCAACCCAATGATTTTAAAGAATTTACTAAATAGGTTTTATAAATAACACCACATCTTTAATTATATTTCATCAGTATTTCATAAAAATACATGCACACAAGGTCTACAAAAAATTTTAAACATCGGTATTTAAATAAGCACTTGTAACTTCATGGGTACTTGTCAAGCATTTGCTTCAAGATACATCTCTTGATAAGCATCAGTACTTAATAAGAATAAGATTAGCACCACACAAGCACTTCCGATGGAATTGATCTCATGCTAAATGACAATTGGAAGGAGAAAAAAGAAAAAACATAAATATAATAGATAATATGTTGTGATAGAAAAAAAAAGATAAAAAGAAATAATTAATGTTGATGAAGTATTTAATCTATAGAGTGTTTATATATCATTGCTCATTAGAGTACTTCAGTACTTGTGTCTTTCTTAAACCAACCAGTGTTTTAAACTGTGGTTAGCAACAACAGTTAACGTGGCCTTGCTCTCGAGTCTCGATATTACGTTTGAATCGAATGGTTTCTACAACTGCAATTGCACTGCATTTGTCCGAAACTTCTTACAATTTTGATTAAACACAAACTGTAAGTCTGTAAATACAAGTTGAAGTTATTAAACCAACAGTTAGGAGTTTAATTAGAAACTTACCAAAGATAAATACAGAAGTACCAATGATAATCGAGTTGCCAACTCCACCAATGTTTTGGGCCAGAACTGCGGCTATGCAACCTAGTCCACCTCCTAATATAGTTCCCATTCCGCGATTTAAACCTTTTCCTAGCGTAGCTCCTGCATGTTAATCAAATTGGTTTGTATATATTATTGCTTCAAAGCCATGCATGACAATAAGGACGACTAAGGAGTAAGAATTGAAACTATCTAGATTTATGTTAGTGATATAATTAAGTACCTGCAGAAAATTCAAAGGTGACGACAACAGTCATGATAGCCCATATAGCATTATCTCCAACTTGCTCATAGAGAGGATCCACGAAGTACAGAAGTGAAATCAAAACGAGGGAGATTCCAACTTTGATGCTGTGGATAATCTTTTTAGTACTATCTTTCTTTTGCCTGAGATGAAAAGCGATGGGGAAAAGAGAGAACTGGATTTTGTTTTCTCTAAGACGGAAAAAAACGGGTGGAAGTGGAAGTGAAAATTTGAATGTTTTGTTATTCTTCCTTGGAGCAACATTCTCTTCTCCATTATTCGTAATGGATATTACATGAGTCGATTCCATTGTTGTCTTTAGTTCTCCCCTCTGTTCTGTTTAAATTCCTTTTTGCTGTTGGAATTTGATTATTGAGCAAGCTTGTGGAGACTCTATTGTTGGAGTAGTGATCATATTTATAGCATGCAAAAGGAGCAATGTGGAGGATCAAGTACGGTTGATGAAGTACCAACCAAATTGGTGGATATATGTGCTGGCCCACTTGCATCCTCCCATTAAACACATGACTAAGAAAAAAATGTGCAGCAAGTACCGCCAAAATCTTGATTAGTGCACTAAACCTTAGTGGAACACAGCTTGCACACGGGAGGTGTACCTTATTACACAGACACCGGGAATGTTCTTTCCCAATCCCTCCGTTACGGTTATATATATCCAGTGTTTTGAAATGATTTAAATTTTTAGAACTTTAAATCTGAGTCATTTTGTTTTTATTATGTGTGAGCCAAACGAAGAATAAAATATTTAAAATTTGTGACAATTTTTTACAGCATTCTTTTAACATATTCTTTCTCACACATAATTTATTATTTATTAAAATTTATTAAAAATACAAAATTGAAATCAAGATAAAGACTTATTAAATAAAATAGTGAAACCTATTAAAATTTGTAATTCTTCAATAAATTTCAGTCAACAAAAGAATGTGTTTTCAAAAAAATATTACTAGTCATTCTCTTTGTAAGAAATGAAGAGGGTCAACAAATTGTTTGTGTTGAGGACTGTCCAAAATTCAGAACATTTATTTTTAGAGAATAGAGACAGGTATTATACAGTAGCTCTTGAAAAACATAATGTTTAATTGTAATTTTTAATTAATAATTATAATTTTTATTTTATTCTTTAAAATATTTTTCTCACTCTAAAAAAAACAAATCCTTTATTTTATTAATTCTCACTCCTTCCATTTTAAATTGATCAATCTTTATAAGATTTTTTCACACAAATTAAGAAAGTAATTATTTTGCAGTAAAAAAAAAAGAAAGTAATTATTTTAAAATTAGGAGTCAATTTGACTAAACTATTAAAAAATATACATATAAATAGATAAAAAAAAAGGATTAATAGTTAGTTAAAAAGAGAGGGGATAGGATGAGGTGGGAGGAGAAATTAACTTAATCAATTATAAGTTAAAAAATGTTACTAACATATTTTTTTTAGCGCACTTTTTTTTACACACTTTTTTATTGATTAAAATTTTTAAGAAATCACAAATTTTGTAGGTTTTTCTTGTTATTTAATGAGTCTCTCTTGATTTTGTAATTTTCAGTAAATTTTAACTAATAATTGTGTGTGTTAGAAAGATTGTGTTACTAGTACTCTTCTTCTAAGTTGTACCAATTCTTATACCTTTCAATAACAATTTTATAGTATAATTTTGTGTCAAAATCTATTGGGTGGTGTAGGAATTGGTATAATTTATAAGAAGAGTACTAGTAACTAAGAAATTAAATGTAAAATTACAACTTTTTATAAGAAGAGTAAATTATTATTTTGTGTATCACTTATAAGACATTCACATTTTGAACACACTCTTTGTTGTGTCATAAAATTATACTATAAAAAGTTATTCAGTAAAGTTATACCGTAAAATTATACTATACTTATAAGATCATATTTACAAAATTTGTATGGATATAAAATTAGAAGAATGTTTGTGATAATCTCTCTGACACTTTCTTTATGAGTGTTAAAGAGTGTCGCTAACATTTCTCATAAAATTATTTACTCCATCCGTTCTAGTTTATCTGTCTTTTAAGGTATTTGTGTAAAAATCAAGAAATGCAATAAATGTTCTTGATTCTAATAAAATAATTGTGAAGTTTCTTATTTTATTCTTTTTTATTTCTACTCCACAATAAATGTATATATGTAAATTAATTAAAAATTAGGAGAAAAGTAAGGGTATAATTGATAAGAGAATAATTATTATTTTCTTAAACTTTAAAAATGACATATAAATAGAAATAATTATTTTTAAAAAATCTGACAATTAAAACGAAACAGGAGAAGTAATACTTAATCATTATATATCAAAATTAACTTAATATTTTTTTTTTAAAATAATATAAAAGTAAGAACTTTTAAATTTTATACTTATAGTTTTTCAATTTAAACAAAATTTGATATAAATAATTAAGACAATATATATATATATATATATATATATATATTATCAATAGAAATAATTCATTAATAAAAATATAAAAAATACTTGAGATTTACTAGATGATATATAATTATAATTCAATGATTAGATATATAAAAATTATGTTCTATATAAAATTATTATAAGAGTTGGTATAATTTATACCAATATAAGTTTATTCCTCCTTTAATTTAATTTTTCATTCAAAATACCTATCTCTTCACAATTAGAGTTAAATCATTGTCTATTACTAACAAGCCGTTAGTCTGAGTAAATCTAGTCTCATTAAACAAGTTTTGAATTTAAGTTTGTGGATGAAAAAAAACATGGCTGAGTAAGAAGATCGAAGGCCAGTTGAATTTTTTGGCAAAAATTAGTTATCAACAAAGTCGATATAAATATTTCATATTATATCATGATAACCCAAAAGCCATTATCCATTCATGTAACCAAAACAACCATTATCCGTTCAGCATAAAATTCAAAACTAAACATGAGTATCTGTAGTGTTTTAAATGCAGTTGGACTCTGGATAAATGTTCTACAATTCGCAACTATCTATATACAATGTGTGATGTAAGCTTAAACTAATAGTGTAAGCCACTCCTTAACTCAAAATTAGCCGAAACTGCTTTTTTGTTTAGTTGCCACGAACAACAGTAACAACCTAATTCAGTTTGATGCTGCCACAAAAGCGCCATATTTTGGCGGCCAACAGCGAAACAATCGCTTTAACACAGTTATATGGAATAGACCCTGTTCCTGTCTTGGGATACTGGGGTCTTCGATTGCTGTTTTGTGTTCCGAGATCTTTTATATTTGCCTGGAAGGTGGGGGGTACCTGCAAAAGGCACTCCAATGCTCAAGTCAGGTTTCGGCTTAGAGCATTTAATGTACGTAATAAATGAAGATTCAGAACCCTTACCTTGGGGGCGGATCCCTTTTTTATACTTATCTTATTGGGCCTGGGCCTTCATGGGTCATGGCCTCTTCTTAATCACAGGTCTGTGGTAATTAAGGATACTTAATTACATTTTAACCTTAGGTTTATGTTGCCATGAGTCGCTAATGGTGTTTATACCTCCACTGGTGTTCGGCCTTGGTGGTGCCGAATACTATTATTAAGACCTCTGGGGTGAGGGGTTAAGGGTGTTCGGCTTTATAGATGCCAAATACTCCTGTCTGGCAAGCGGACCGAACGGCGCTGGGGGTGTTCGGCTATCTGTAGACACCGGACACCTGTCTATTTACGAGAATGTTCCGAATACTGTTGGGGGGTACTCGGTTATATGTGTTGCCGAATACCCCAATTAGTACACATGCCCCCCAGCCTCGAGTGAGGGAGGGTAACGAAGAGGCTTTGCCTTGGGACTGGTGCTTTATTGTTGTGTCGTTTAAAATTACTGCCATTTATGGCAGAAAAAAGTCGTTGGGTTGGAGGGGATCGAAGTGTTGCGCTATGTGGACCGTTAGATCTTAGTGGATTTAACGGTTGACAATGTTCAGGGGTTTTTGGACCGTTATAGGCCTGGGCCCTATAAATAGGGTGAAGGATGTCGTCTTCGCATCCCGTATTTACGATTTCGCAAAAATCTTCTTCTTTTGCTCTCGGCCGAATAGTTACTTCTAGCTTCATTCTTCTCGTCTTAACCAAGGTACGAGAGTTCGACTATTTCTTTTTCTTTCCATTATTATGAGTTCGGTTGGCCGTGAGCTTTCTGGGGGAACCGAGGTAGTTGACATTTCGTCCGCTTCCTCGACTAGTAGGGACTCTAGTGAGGGGTCTTCAACTGCCTCGTCGTCTTCGTCTTTTCTTTCTTCCTCTTCGGTGTCCCCTTCTTCATCCCCTGTCTGAGAGGGGGTGGGTGAGAGTGTTATGGGTCCTTCGGCCCCTTCAGCCTCTTCGGCGGGGGAGGCATCTGGTACAAGACCGAAGCGTAAACCCCGGGTTACCCGAGCGAAAAGGGAATTTTCGCCGATTACCCTGGAAGGGTATACCTGGGTTGCTGGAGAGGTTGGGGCCTATTGGTCTCGGTATGACGATAAACGTAGCGTGTTAAACTTTGTAAACTATGTAGATGTGTCTTCCATTGCTGAAGATGAGTTTTGTCCTGTAGGGTTACAGTGTTGTCGGCAAGAGCCGAATCCTGAATTCGTTTTCATGGGAAAAGGTGACTCGACAAGGGACTTCTTTTACATGTATGATTGCGTATTTCGTGATCTACATGTAAATGTTCCTTTTGACGACTTCACTATGGGGGTGCTACGGGTTTTAAACGTGGCACCCTTGCAGTTGCATCCGAATGGGTGGACTGCTATCCAAGCCTTCCGAGCTCTCTGTATTTTTAACTTTATAGAGCCTTCGATGAGTGTGTTTTTGTATTACTTTTGTACTCGGCCCAAGGATGGTTTATGGGTTTCCTTGATAAGGAAACCGAAGAGGCCTCTTTTCCAGTCATTTACTACCTTTTACAAAAATTTCAAAACCGGTTTCTTTAAGGTAGTTGTTAGGCCGAACATAGGGACTAACCATCTTTACGATATGAGTGGAAAGTCCCTGTTTCCGTTCTATTGGGAGCAAAACCCTCGGCGTTATGACAAGTTTCCGAAATCCATGATGATCGAAACGAAACGCGAGGATCTCCTCTTTCTTGAGTCTCTCCCCCGAAAGCTCCCAGCTAGGCAGCTTGTGGCTTTGTTAAATTCTTCCACTGTTTTAACCGACATATGTGGTAAGGTTTTTGTTCTTTCTTTCCTGGTGTTTCAATGTTTAGCTTTTGTCACTGATTGAGTGTTTTATGTAGGTATCATGGCTGATGCTGGAGGAAATGTGCTTTCATTCCGGAATGCTAGGAGGAATCGGGCTCAGGCTGCGGGGAACAAATCTGGTATCGCTTCAGTGCCCCATGTTCCCAGGCAACCGACCCCTCGGCCAACCCCGGTAGATACTGTGCCCCCCCCGGCGGGAGAAAAGATAAGTAAATACAAAGATCACAAGAAAAGGCACCGAAGCCGTGAGGCTTCGGAAGAAGAAAGGGCTAAGAAGCTGAAGCAACAGACTTTAGGTTTTCCGGCTTCGGCATCTTTATCTTCCATCAACGCCTTGACCGCCGAGGGCTTTTTTGCCAAAGATTTTCGACCGAAGAAGATGGTGAGCTCCAGCGACATCTCGGATACTGGGAAGGCCATCCTTAACAAGGCCGATGCTGCTGCCAACTGGTCGGCTTACTGCGAGTTTCAGGCAAGGGCTTCGGCCATTGCGTATCATATGTTCGCAAATCCTCTAAGGGAGGCCTAGAAGTTGAAGGAGAGTTTGGAGGAGGCCCAGGTATCTAACAAACAGGTGTTGGAGGCCAACATGGTTCTAGCCGACGAGAATGGGCGCTTGAAGGAGGAGGTTAAGGACCTCTCGGCCAATGTTAACGATTTAAACACCAAGGTAATAATGGCCGAGAAGGATTCCAAGCTTCAATCTGATGAGATCGAGCGGCTAAGAGCGTTGTTGGCCGAGGCCCAGGAAGAGCGGGGCGCGGAGCGTGCTGCCAAGGAGAGGATTATTGCTTTGGCTGAAGATAAGATTTTAGCCGAACATGAGGCTGGTTTTCTCCACGGCTTGCGGCAAATAACGCATTATTATAATGTTCATGACCGCAGCATTTTTGACATGGAGAAGGATGTTTATCAAGGGCAGCTAATGCCTATTGATGACATTCCAGAGGATGCTATTTTGGAGAATCCTCTTTACGGCTCGGCTGTTGAAGGTGGTGCAGATCCTGGGGCCAATGAAGATGGGGGGAGGATGATGTTGTTGATGCCAAGGTTCGTGAGGACCCGGCAGAATAGAATATTTGTAGAGTCAGGCCGTTAGAGCCTTTTTTTGAATGTTTTGTAAATGACTCTACCCCTTTTTGGTAATTAATGAAATATGCGTTTATCTTTTCGGTATTTACTTGTTGAGTTTGTTCCGTGTTCTTACTCTTGTCCGATTACCTTACGATACTTGCATTTTTAATTTGGGCAAAGTATGGTTGTATGTGTTCTTTTAGAAAGTACCTTCGAGTGATGCATCACCGTTTGTTATCTTCGACGTCTTTGTAAGACTAGAAATTCTTATTTGAAATAAAGAAAGGGGGTGTGGGGATCCGAATGGTGCATCCTTAGCCGAGTGGGAGCACTCGGGAGGGAAACCATTTTGAAGAAGAGACATTATGCTGCACTTAAATAATGATAGCGAAGCGTAGGACGTTCTTATTAGAATTCATTTGAGGTATGCCTCATTAAAACCTTATCCGATAAAAACCCTTTTACATTCTTGTAGGGATGAAAGACCGAATGAGGGAAAAGAGTACAACACTCGAATACATAGTGAAATGATACATTAACTGAAGTAAAATTTGAGATGAGTGGAATTCCAGGTTCTCGGTATTATTCTTCCTGACAGTTCTTCCAACCTGTAGGCCCCATTGTTGAGGTTTTGCCGAACTCTGAATGGGCCGTCCCAATTGGCTGCCAGTTTTCCTTCCTTGGAGTCTCTTCGGGTGTCGCCTTGCACCCTTAGGACTAGGTCTCCTTCTTTAAAGTCTCGCGGCTTCAGCTTTGAGTTGAATCTCCGGGTCATTCTCTGTCTGTATGCTTCGGCATTGAGGCGTGCTCGGTCGAGTATTTCTTCAACCAAGTCTAGTTCGCATCTCATGGAGCTTTCATTTTCGGGAGTCTCGAAGTTTTGTCTTCGGAATGAGGGTTCTCCTACTTCGACCGGGATCATTGCTTCGGTCCCATAAACCATTCTGAAGGGTGTTTCTTTGATGGTTGATTGTGGGGTGCACCTGTACGCCCATAATATTTCGGGTATCTCCTCGGCCCACGCCCCTTTGGCTATTCCTAACCTTCTCTTCAGTTCTCCCAAGATGACTTTGTTTGCAGCCTCTGCTTGTCCGATCGTTTGGGGGTGTTCGACCGAGGTCACTTTATGCTTTATTCCCAAGCCTTCGAGGAAAGTGTTTAACTTCTTGTCCGTGAATTGTAGACCATTGTCGGTGACGATTGCATAGGGAATGCCAAATCGAGTGATGACATTTTTTCACAAAAATTTCTGTACGTTCTGAGCCGAGATGATTGCCAAGGGCTCGGCCTCTATCCATTTTGTGAAGTAGTCGACAACTACTAACAAGAACTTGTGCTGTCCTTTGGCTATAGGGAAAGGACCCAAGATGTCGGTTCCCCATACAACAAAAGGCCAAGGTGACGAGATGGAGTGCAGTTCGTCCGCTGGTTGGTGGATAAGGTTGGCATGTTTTTGGCACTGGCTACATCTTTTGGCGTATTCGGCGCAGTCAGTTTTGAGGATCGGTCAGTAATATCCTGCTCTTAAAACCCGAGTTGCCATCGTTCATGCACCCGAGTGCATGCTACAGATTCCTTCGTGCAGCTCCTTCATCACGTATTCTGCTAGCTCTTTCTCTAGACACTTTAATAAGGGTGTGAAAAATCCCCTTCTGTATAACTCTTCGGCTATCACAATGTACCTTGCAGCATTGATTCGCAACCTTTTGGCTTTTTCCTTATCCTCTGGAAGGGTTCCCTGTGCCAAATACTGTTGTATTTCGGTATCCACGTACTTCTGGCTGCCGAAAGCTGCATGCATTCCTCGACAGTTACACTTGGTTCGGGCAACGTCTCTTGGATGAATGTTCTCAACTGTCCGGGTTTTTGGGTGGTAGCTAATTTAGCGAGTCAATCTGCCCTGTCATTGTGTTCTCGGGCTAAATGATTTACCCGAATTTCCTCGAATTCTTGTTTCAGCTGCATGAAAGTGTGATAGTACTTCAACAACTGTGGGTCTTTGACTTGGAAACCACCGTTGTTCTGTTCGGCTGCTACTTACGAATCACTCCAACATTGCACTTTTCGGGCTCCCATCTCTCTTGCCAGTCTGAGCCCAGCTAATAAGGCCTTGTACTCGGCCTGATTGTTGGATGCTTTGAAACCGAACCGTAGGGACTGTTCTAACCGTATTTGGTTGGGTCCCTCCAGTATGATACCTGCCCCGCTTCCCCTTCGGTTTGATGAGCCATCGACATGTACTACCCATCAGTCTTCTTCAAAGGTTTCAGCAGGGTGTAGCTCATTAACAAAATCTGCTAGACACTGTGCCTTGACGGGACCCCTCGACTCGTACTTTAAGTCGAACTCGAAGAGTTCTACTGACCATGCCATCATTCTCCCTGCTAGTTCTGGTTTCCTTAATACCTTTGCAATTGGGCAATCGGTTTTTACAATCACCCGATGTCCTTGAAAGTATTGTCTCAGGCGTCTTGCAGCATTCACTAGTGCTAGAGCCGCCTTCTCAATTGTCTGGTACATGGTCTCAGTTTCTTGTAGTACTCGGCTGGTGAAGTATATGGGTGCTTGGCCTTCTTCATGTTCTTGCACTAACACTGCACTTATGGCTGCTTAAGAAACTGAGATGTAAAGCACTAGATCCTTTGTAGGTTCTGGTTTCTTGAGTATGGGCGGGGCCGAGAGGGTCTTTTTCAGCTCTTGAAAGGCCTCTTCACATTGTTGGTTCCATGAGAAGTTCTTGGCTGTTTTTAGCAAACGCATGATGGGTTTTGCCTTCTCGGCGATTCTTGGCAAGAATCGTGATAGAGAGGCAATTCTCCCTGTGAGTCTCTGGACATCCTTTGGGGTTCTCGAGATTTTCATACGAATAACCGCTTCGCATTTATCGGGGTTGGCTTCTATGCCTCGGCATGTTAACATGAAGCCCAAGAATTTTCCCCCTTGGACGCCGAAGACACATTTTTCGGGGTTTAGGCGCATGTTGTGTTTCCTGAGTTCGACGAAGATCTCTTCGAGGTCCCTTGCGTGTTCGTCAGGCTTGGAAGACTTAACAACCATGTCGTCGACATACACCTCTAGGTTTCGTCCTAGCTGTTTTTGGAAAACTTTGTCCATCAACCTTTGATAGGTGGCTCCTGCGTTTTTTAGGTCGAAGGGTATTACTTGGTAGCAAAAGTTGGCTGATTCGGTTATGAAAGCGGTCTAGTCTTCATCGGGAGGGTGCATTCGGATTTGGTTGTATCCTGAATAAGCATCCAAAAAACTAAGACAAAGATGTCCAGCTGCCCCATCGACCAATCTGTCAATGTTTGGTAGCGGGTAGGCATCTTTTGGGCAAGCCTTGTTCAAATCCGTGTAGTCTGTACACATCCTCCATTTTCCATTTGCCTTCTTTACCATGACTACATTGGCTAACCAAGTGGAATATTTGACCTCTCGGATAAAGCTGGCCGCTAGCAACTTGGACACTTCTTCTTCTACTGCTCTCCTCCTATCCTCCCCCATCTTCCTTTTCTTTTGCAAAATTGGTCTTGCCTCTCGGCATATTGCCAATTTGTGACAATGGAATTTTGGGTCGATGCCAGGCATGTCTACGGCCTTCCAGGCAAAGAGATCGGCGTTTCGTTTTACTACTCTTTGAATCTGAAGCCTGCCTTCTTCAGATAGGTTGCTTCTGAGGTATGTAGTTTGAGTTTTCTCTTCACCAATTTGAAATGCATGGATCTCCTCATTCGGTTTTACCCGCTTGTCCTCCTCGATTCTGGGATCGAGATCCAAAGTTTGGTCCGAGGGTTCAGCAGCCGAGATCATGTATACCGACTTGCACTCGTCTTCCTTCAGTTGAGTAACCTTTAGGCTGGCTAAGTAGTATTCTCTGGCCGCCTTTTGGTCCGTGTGAACCGTAACGATCGTGCCTCGGTTTGATGGAAATTTCATGGCCAGATGTGGAGTGGAGACTACAGCTCCGAGAGTGTTCAACGACGGTCGTCCGAGTAGTATATTATACGAGGTGTTGGCGTGCACTACAATGTATTTCACTCTTATGGTCTTGTACTCCTTTCCCTCATACCCGAAGGTCGTGTCTAACTCTATACATCCCCTGGTGTTAACCCTCTTGCCAGAGAATCCGACCAAGGGTTCGTCATACGACATGAGCTTCTTCTCTGGTATGTCCAGTTGTTTTAAGGTGTTCCAGTATAAGATGTCGGCTGAGCTTCCTTGATCTATCAGGGTCTTCCGGACTGTGCAGTCGGCTACATCTACACTAATGACCATTTAATCGTCTTGCATTGGGTCGGACCCCTGTGATGGGTGGCATTTTGAGCTTGTTTACAGTCGACGTCATGTTGACTGACAGGACTAACCGGAGGTGCTTCTTTCGGGCCGACGAGGTGTTTCCTCCTCCCGCAAATCCACCGACAATCGTGTTGATGACTTTTCGAGGATTGGAGGGTTTTATGTCTTGCCGCTCCCTGGACCTGCTTCTTTGTCTTTCGGCCCTCCTGCCGTGGCTAAAGTCTATTCTATAAGTTCTGTCACTGTCTTTATTTTTCAAAAATTGAGACCTTTCGGTCCTTGGATCATGGACGAAGTCTCTGAGATGCCCCATTTTGATGAGGTCCTCAATCTTGTCTTTAAGTGCGGCGCATTCTTCAGTGGAATGGCCTTTATTGCGGTGGTATCGGAATTGTTTGTTGTAGTCAGCCTTAGGAGGAGTATTGGCCCTCTTCGGCATGGCCAATATTTCTGTAGCCAGGGTCTGTTCGAGTATTTGGGATCGACTAGCGTTAAGCGGCGTGTAAGTCGCATACCTGGAGCCACGGTACTCCTTCTCCTTGTTGATCTTGTCTTTTCCTTTTCCTTTTCCTTGATAATCCTTTTCTTGTTCCCTCTTCCTTGGGTTGGCCTCTGCCTGGACCTGGTTCCTGTATTTGGATAATTCTTCCATTTGCATGTATTTTGCTGCTCGTCGCCAGAGGTCGTCCATGTCGAGAGCCGGCTTTTTGCAGAGACTGTTGACGAAGGCTCCTGGCCTAAGAGCCGTCACTAACTGATGCATGGCCACCGCCGAGTCTAGGTTTCGGATGTTTAAGGCAGTTCTGCCGAACCTTTCCATGAACACTCTTAGAGATTCCCCTTTTTCCTGCCGAATATTCACTAGTGCCACTGAAGTTAGATGATGAGGTCTACTAGTTGCGAATTGATTGTCGAACCTAGTTACCAACGTCTCGAAACTGTCAATGGAGTTAGGTGGTAGGCGAGTAAACCAACTAAGGGCGTGTCCCTTGAGGGAGGTGGGGAACACCCTACATAAGACGACATCTTCTGCGGTGTATAGATTGATTTAGGTTACATATACATCTACATGTTCATCCGGATCTGTGCTACCATCGTATCGGTCCAGACTGAGGCTCTTCCAATTTGGAGGAAGGGGAGTTTCCATAATCCCGGAGACAAAAGGGTGCCTACAGGGGTGTGACTGAGTGTTGACGGTAAAAAGGGAAGGTCGATTCGTTGTACCCTGCACGCTAAGGTTGACGGCCGACTCGTCTTCGTGATGTTTATCTAGTTGCTGATTCTCAGGTCTCCTGGATCGGTTCAAGTTTCTCAACTCGGCGTTCTCTTGGCGGAGGGCTGATAACTCCTGAGCGTGCTGCCGCCTTATTGTCGATATGTCGGCTCGCAACTGTCTTAGTTCTGACGAAAGATTTGCCTGATCTTCCACCAAGTTTTCGTCGACGAGACGTTGTTCTTCCATATGTACGTGACTTCGAGTAGTAACCATTCCTTGTGGGGCTGCGGGGAAAGTTTTACCGGGCCCCACGGTGGGCGCCAAAATGTTCCCGTCTTGGGATACTGGGGTCTTCGGCTGCTGTTTTGTGTTCCGAGATCTTTTATATTTGCCCGGAAGGTGGGGGGTACCTGCAAAAGGCACTCCAACGCTCAAGTCAGGTTTCGGCTCAGAGCATTTAATGTACGTAATAAATGAGGATTCAGAACCCTTACCTTGAGGGGCGGATCCCCTTTTTATACTTATCTTATTGGGCCTGGGCCTTCATGGGCCATGGCATCTTCTTAATCACAGGTCTGTAGTAATTAAGGGTACTTAATTACTTTTTAACCTTAGGTTTATGTTGCCATGAGTCGCTAATAGTGTTTATACCTCTACTAGTGTTCGGCCCTGGTGGTGCCGAATACTATTATTAAGACCTCTGGGGTGAGGGGTTAAGGGTGTTCGGCTTTATAGATGTCAAATACTCCTGTTTGGCAAGCGGACCGGACGGCACTAGGGGTGTTCGGCTATACTGTAGACACCGAACACCTGTCTATTTACGAGAATGTTCCGAATACTGTCGGGGATACTCGATTATATGTGTTGCTGAATACCCCAATTAGTACAAACCCTATGACACCACTTTTATTTGAGAAAAGATTATCACCATTTCTTGATCTGTTACTAAGTTTTATGTCTGTATCATATATATATTCTCTCAAAAGCTTATAAAATGGAAGAAATGGAGAAAAAAGAAAATAGAAAATAGAGAGAATTATTTCCCCTTTATTTTGATATATGCCTCCAGCAGCCACCAAATTCCGCGTGTATATCTGTATTTTTGTGAGTTTCTCTGTTTGTCCCACAAAATAGCTAGGTTAATTATGCTCCTTCCTTGCAACTTCGTATCGACTGATCTTGCCAATAATAATTAACACCTGGAATAGAAGACAACTATAGTCAAAGAGCACTACCAAAAGATTATTCCCTTTTTTTAAAAAAAGAATTGTACGGTAGACTAATTTCAAATGTGTTAACTTAGTCAGCATCGTTAGACGCAAATTAAGAGCTTTAATGGCTGACACAAAGCAAGCATCATTGCGTCAAGCATGAAACGCGCATTGGTATACATTTTCTTTTTGTTATATAATAGTATATGATTACAATTTTATATGGAGAAAATCACGCACTAGCCTGTGTGCCCATGGTGTGCCTTATCTGTGCCTCCATGTCGCGCTGGACACACGAATGAGTACGTACCACGTGTTGCCATTGTTGGCACCTGACATTACAGTTTTGGGACTTTTTTTTTTTTTTTTTAATTTTTAACAGAAAGTTTAGGTGAATTGGTCCTACTCCTCAGGACAAAAGTAGGAGTGAATTGAACCCGCCCGTTATTTAGGAGGAAAAGAGTTGAGTTTATTGACCTTAATCTATGAAATCTTGTCTTATTTGTTTAATGACAGTGTGTATGTTTAGTGCTTGTTCTATGTGCCATCAGATGCACTTGATATTGTATTGACACAAGTATGGCAGCATTATATCTGTTTTTATCTTAATGCAGCAGCAGTGTTATTGTTTCATGATCATTTCTATGTGAAAGGTACTGTTTAATTGTAATATATATATATATATATATATATATATATATATATATATATATATATATATATATATTAACTTAAAATGATATATAACTCAGATCATATAACGATGAGAGTCTCATCCACTAAATACAGTACCTTTCATATAGTTCAATATGATTTCAACCAATATGCTCATAAAATTAAATAAAAAAAAAAATCAAGTTTCAACCATGTTTTTCGTATCTTAATTTTCATTTTATATTTTTATTTATCTCTTTTGTATTAAATTACTTATCATATTTATTGTTTTTTATCTCTCTTTCATTGTAACTAAGTATGAAAAAATCAATTTTTAATTAAATCCAGATGAAAAGCACATTCTTTTTTATTATCAGATGAAAAGCACTTAAACTTACTCATACTTTAATAATATTATTCATATAACAGTTTTAATTATGTTACTTTTTTATATTTATCAATAATTATAAAAATACACATTTTTTTATCTCTTTTTCACCACATTTTTTTTATCACATTCATTTTTTTTTATTACATCACACATTTTTTTTCTTTAATCTGTTGATCATTTTTTTATATAAAATATTATACAAAATTAATATATAATTAGCATTTATCTTTCCATTCTCATGATGAACGTACCTGATTAATGAAAGTAGAAAAGTGATTAAGAACCAAAATTGGTTGGCACAAGTCGTAACGACTTGTGTTTCTTAATCAAGTGGTTCAGAATTTGAATCTTGATGATGCCATTTTAGATATGGAATAAATCATATTAGAAGAAAAATATCGATATTGAGTAATCCATACCAGGGACCCATTGATGGCATTCTTTTTTTAAAGGTGAGATTTCCTGGGATTGTTTTGTTTCAAGTTTCAACTTTCAAGCCTTTTCAAAAAAAAAAAGTTTCAACTTTCAAGCTTTTGGTGATTTAATTGGAGTCCGTGCCACGGAAATCCTCCGTACCGTCCGCTGACTTGCATTATTTCTTTTTTGGAAAGTGGTATAAACATATAGTAAAAAATTGACTAAATTATTTATATGATGTTTTACTTTTATTTTATATTGTAATTTAGTATTTTATTTTTAAAAAGTTGTAAAATGATTTTTAAGTAATTTTTTGTAACATGTTTACTCTTGAGGTAATGTATTTTTTATTTTTATTTTTATAAATTTAGCCTAAAAAATATTCGGAACAAGTTCTTTAGTGAACTCCTTTAAATATATTTTATTAATAATTAAAATTATTAAAAATACAAAATAATGAATTTTAGTATCTCCTTATATTATTTTATCGTTTTTAATAAATTTTAATTAACAATAAAAATATATATATTAAAAATATGTTGTTAACGTTCATTTCTAAAAAGATTCTTAAACTATCATAGTCCATTTTTAAATATTAGAAGAGGAATACTATTTTAAAAAAAGAAATTTCTTTTGATTTGCCCATTAAATCGCATTATAGGTCACTTACTTTTGCATCCATTGGACATCTAACGCGACAAACGTTGGTGGTGCTCATTATTGTATTTAGTATATAAGAGATAAAAGATGTATAACAAATTGAGTTTAATGGTGATATACCGACAGTGTAAAACTATTTTACACTGTCATTCAATCACAAATCACCGTTTGAATGACTTTTAAGATATTTTTGTAAAAGTCAATAAATTTATCATAAATAGTGGATTATGATTGGATAACAGTATAAAATATTTTACACTGTCAGTGCTTGATCATTTTTCTCTAACAAATTTTAGTATTTAAGATAAATAATAAAGAGAAATGAAGAATAAATGTAAGTAATAAATTTATTTTTATGGTTATGAAGTTAAATAGATTTAATTTCATTATTGAAATTTAGACACGCTTTACGAACGTACGTAGTGATAAATTAGTTAATTTTAATGTACCAAAAAAAAATTAATGTACCAAAAAAATTAGTTAATTTTAAACTTTAAATAAAATTTGAATTTTTGACAATTAATTGTTTCATTTAAGCATTATTTCCTTATATCGAATGCAAATAAATTGAGAAATTCACAAGTTAATTCGTTCGACTTCATTCGAATTTTTACATGGATATAACGTGACATTATTATATCTACTCTATTACAATATATATTGTTTTTTTTTTTTTGACAGCATTACAATATATATTGTTATCCAGTTAGTATATATTATCAGTGAGTTGTATAATTAGTTAGCTAAGTCAACATTATGTTATTCAGTTGTTGGTGTTTATACGTGACACTTAGTCTATATAAAAGACTTTATACCATATGCATTGTAGTGTGAAATGATGTACATCTTGTTCTTATGAGAATTTTTGCTACATCAACACTATTTCTCTTGTATTATCATCAACGTTCAAGAAATTTGCAAACCCAGAAACAATAAAGGAGAAGAATTCCAATCACCATGCATGTAACATAACATTTCACCCACATAAGCCTCTTATTATCCATTTCCCTTGGACACCAACTTCAAATTTCGTCAAGCTAGATTAAGATCGAAGTGTTGTTTATGAGTGCTAGAATTTCCCCCTGTCGTTTTTTTTATTAGCCAAATATTAGTTATTAATATGAGTGCTAAAATTTCTCCCTCATCGTTAGCCTCATTTTTTTTTGTCAGCAAAGAAAACTTTATATAAATAGGTAGAGGATATAGGGTACGTACCCCATTACAAGAAGTAACCAAACAAAAAACAAACCTCCCTAACAAAAGAGGTATTATAATATCCTCTAGGCCATCAACATAAGAATAATGATACATAAATACTTCTTTATTTTAAACATCTCACGACACTTCTCGTTTCTTTCTATCTCTCTTTCCATCAATCATATCATAAATCATAGAGTAATGTTATATCCTCCTACAAATTCTCTTACTACCTTTTATGGCAAGTTTTAAGGGTAAAATATGTTTTTAGTCCCTCATTTTATCTTGATTTTTGTTTTTAGTCCCTCATAAATTTTTTCTCTATTTTTAGTCCCTCATAAATTGTTCTGTTATGCTTGTAGTCCCTCATAAATTGTTTTGTTCTGCTTTTAATCCCTAACGTTAATTTCAACTGTTAAGTGATGACATAACGGACATAAACTGTGTATGTGAAAATTTCCTGATTAAGTTTCTAGTAACTTTTAACTTAACTGTTCCAAATTTTTTACGGTCAGAAATGTTTACTTTTGTAACATTTCTTGTGATTTCAGAAAATCTTATATTCAAGGTTTTGATTTTTTTTTTTAATATTTCTAACGATTTTAGTCTGCCAGAAATTTTGCAGCAGTTAAAAACTGCTAGAAACTTAAACAGAAATTTCAAGCGCAAACCAAAAACATATTTTACCCAAGTATTAAATATGTTTTATACTTCCAAGACATTAAAGAAATGGAGGGAGTAATAGTTATTATTATTATATTTATTTTGATGATATGTTTTTTTTATTTTTCATTTATTTAATAGGTCAGCTCATGAGTCAATTGTTTTTTAATATTTGTTTTTTACTTATGGCAGGTCAATTCAATTGAATCTACAACCTACTTAAGATGAACTTGGGTTGGGATTTCCAACCCACTCCCATGCAAGTTCAACCCAATATAACCCATTTTGAAATCTCTACATTTAGGATTTTTATTGTTAAAAAAAAAGTTTAGAGCAAATAGAAGCTCTGCACATTTTACACTGGAGTCATATATAGATCCCCTGTTAAAGATTGAAAATCAAAGTCATCTAATTATTACGTGCAAGAGATTGTCGCGGGTACTGCTGCTGGAGAATGACCGGACAGGAATGGATCATGTGAGTTTGGCATTTTTCTTAATTAATGCACAATGTGCTCGTCTTAAATGAGTTAGGACAAATTGCAACGCAATAGTCATGATTTGAACGAAAGATGTAGATCGTGAAATATTTTTTCCTCCGTCTGTTTATTTTGTCTAATTTCTATTGACCATTGAAGTCTCAATCAAAGACAGGGTCAATCAATAGTCCTATGCAGAAGAGAAGAGTGGTGCAATTGGACACGAGCGTGGTGGTGGGGCCCCCCCTGGCATTGAGTGAGCCATGCAGCCATGTTGATCATTAATTGGGCAGCAGGAACTAGCAAGAAAAGACAATTGTAGTGGGCAACATCTAAAGCTGTGTTCTCTGATCGATGAATATGATGATCTTCTTCTCGCTTGTAAGGACCAACACGACTTTAAGGGAAGCTCGTTTTCCTGAGTTTTAATGAGGTGGGGGAACAGGTTGACCATGTAACATGTTCCAGCTTCCACAGCTAGCTCGGTCCCAGCAACTCCCAAGGAAGGTAAGTGAAAAAGAGAGAGCATGGGGCCGCCAATTAACACCAAATGCCGGTGATTAAAGTCTTACTATAGTCCGGATTCGTGTCCTTCAACAGTGCTTTATATGACTAATTGACTATACGTGTAGAATGCATATTCATGAGATTTCAGATTTGTAATAGAGAATAGATTTGAAACGTACTAGTATAGTGCAATTCGATTCATATATCACCCCGTCGTAGACCAATTCAACTCTGATCGATGTGCTTATTCTTTGAGAATACAGATAAATATAGTAAACGGTATTTTTTTTTTTTTTGCTGAATTATATAGTAAACGGTATTCTACACTCAGTGATAGAAAGAAAAAAAAATGAGAAAAATATAAGTATGATAAGTGATACAATGTGATAGGAAGAGAAAAAAAAAAAGAAAAAAATATAAGTATTTTGAAAACTAAAAACTGTTTATGTGAAAATAGAAATCAAACACACCCTAAGTCTAGGTTGAATAACTTCTTTTGAGAATTTAGATACTAACTCTTTAAATTCCACGCATCAACTAGAAATATTGAACAGCTGGTTGAATTACATCTTGAGTGAAATACTGTATTTGTTTACTATTTTTTTATTAGATTTAAAGTCACAAAGAATCGTCGTCTATTATACTGGTAATGAAATTAAGAAAAAATAATTTCTTTACACTATTGGGATAAGTTGAATTTGGAGGAGGGGAAATAGAAAGGAGCGATTTAAGAGAGGTATATAAATTTTAACTAGTTTGTTTCGGGGGAGAATGAGAGAGATAAATGTAAAAAATCTGTGAGCCCAGAGGAAACTCTATCTAACGGTTTTGTGCAATCATAAGTTGGTTGGTTAGTGATGCCAAATGCCAATGGCAAGGTCCATGCATGGGGAGAGGAAGATGTTTTTTTTCATTAAAATTAAAATTAGTATGAAAAAAAAATTAATATAAAAATATAAAATATTTTTAAAAATTTGTTTTTTCACTCTCTTTTTTCACCCATCTAAATAATTGAAAAGAAATTTCTTTACTTTTTTTCATTTTCATTTTAATTCATCCAAACAATATACTCTCACGAGTATGTTTGATAATAACTTATATTATACATTACTTTGATTAACTTATAAATCATTTAATTAGCTAACTTTTCAGTTTTTCTCGTAACTTATAGTTTATCATCTTTGAGCTAATTTATAAGTTATTTTTCTCTTTTACGCTTTCATTTGGTTTGTTGTTTGACTCATTTGCTGCATGGATTGTTGGTTTGCTTGTTTGCCTTTTGGCCGGTTAGCGAAACTGAAGAATGGGATGTCAGATTTTTTTTTTTTTTTCTGAATTAGAGATCATGATTGTCCTCCAATTCACTCCGCCACATACTAATCCTGCTCGCGACATGTGATTGTCGCTAATCTAAGAGAATTTTGCACATAAAGGTCAGATATTTGATTAAAAGTTTTTTATCTATTTTTTTTTAAAATCTAACCTAACCTAAACATGATATAAACTAGGTCATAAATTCCTGCAAAGCAGTCCAACTTATTTTCATTTCTTCTTGTTATGCCTTTCTCCCATGCAAGTGCAATTGTTCCCGATTAGGATTACCTGCAGTTCAAGAAGAACTGCACTGTCCTGCAGTTAAATGGTTATATATATATATATATATATATATATATGAAACATTTTTTCTGGTCCTGATTTTGTGCAGTTGTTATACAACTGTAGAGGATTGTGATCCGTGCAATGACTTGGGATCTTGGATTGAATAAGTTAATTTTTTCTAACAAAAAGAATCTTAAAATTAATAATAAGTCACGCTCTGTGTCCTACACATAGGATTTGGTCTATCTTTCATTCTTTCTAATTTCTATACCAGTATACACGAACTTCGTATGAGTGGTGTAGGCCATATGCAAGAAGCCAAGAATTAACAATTATGCAAAAAAACTGATGTAATAAAATAATAATGCATTGTGTTTAAAATATTAGGTAAAAAATTAAATATTGCTTAATAGGTTATGAAAATATTGTAATGTAATAAATATGTTAAGAATTAATATATTGCTTCACTTATTATATTAAAAATTTAAATATTATTAAATTATTATCAATTTAATCACAAGTAAATTATAAAATCTTGAATAGTTAATTTTACTGATTCAATATAACCAATCTGATTTTAGAAGGATTGATTATAAATATCATTAATGGTAGGGTAGTAATTATTGACAATAACTAATAGGGCAAAGGATCCAGGCATTCGATTGACAATGATTAACAGAGCAAAGGGTTTACTGGTTATTGTTTACTGATTGTTCACTCAAGTGATATATGTAATTCTAGACGGAGACATTTTATTAGCTGATGTAAGGAAACAAGGTACTGCATGTGGCATCAAAGAAGGGCGTTAATTTTGGTTAACTTTGGGTGGAGCTGGGATGTGCAGCAATCATGTTAAAGATTTACATCTGCATCCGTGCCTAATTTCAGTTTGGTTTCTTCTGCTAAAGCACATTTAAGTGGTCTACTTGTTTCCCCTTTTGCCCTTTTTCCTTGGTTAATTGTTATTTATACTCTACACCAGGGCGTAAATATTTATTAACCTGTGGAAGTTTATATTTGTACTGGATCTTGTATGGTACTTCTGGTACATTGTATTTCATAATGGAGTATATTTTATTTTGGCTGATAAAAAAAAAAAAAAAAAAAACTAATAGAGCAAAGGATCCAGGCATTCGATTGGCAATGATCACATTGTAGTTTGTTTAATGGTTTTTGCATCATGAAATTAAGCGTGCGTGTGTGTGTTCTAAGGCTTTCTCGATGCGCTACAAAACGTGTCTGTCCGAAGTTACTTCAATAGTAACTGTTATAAAGTTACTTTAATAGGAGTGCTAGTAACACACTCTCTAACACATTCTTCCCAATATATACTTTTTCATTAGTTGAAATTTATTAAAAATTACAAAATCAGGAGAGAGAATAATTAAATAACAAGTGAGACCCATAAAATTTTATGATTTCCAATCAATTTTAATCAATCATAAAGAGTGTGTTCAAAAAAGTGTGATAGAAAATGTGTTACTAACATTTCTCATAATTAGATACCCATCTACGTCACCATCCACGTTTAAAAATATCGAGTAATACCTTACCCGTACCCAAATCCAAACCCGTTTAAAGTAAGTATTATCCATCAAAGTCAGGACAAGGACGAGTGGATACTCATAGGTATGGATTTCCTTGCCATGCCTACCCAAGTAGATTGAATAGAATGCATATTTTTCTTATTATTTTAATTAGTTTTTAATATAATATATCCGTAGTATCTTATGTATGCGTGATTTTGTTTTTCCTAGTTTTAATCACTCACTTTGACTCTTCATAATTTTAAAATTATTCAAATTAAGTCTATCATTTCAAAATTTAATTAAATAATTAATATAAGAGATACGTGATATATAGTTGATTTGTATAGATTTGTGAAAGGAAAAGAATAT
The DNA here is from genome assembly GCA_026413185.1 of Pueraria montana var. lobata. Lineage (NCBI taxonomy): Eukaryota > Viridiplantae > Streptophyta > Magnoliopsida > Fabales > Fabaceae > Pueraria > Pueraria montana. Next base: position 65,189,087 of record CM048647.1, on the reverse strand, counting down.
AAAATAATTAAATAAAAACAAAAAAATTTGTTACATTTTATATAGTCTATATGTGCTCTCATTACTCTACTCTTGTTCACATCACTTTCATTTCAATACTCTCCTCTATGAAGTGGTATAGTTCACTCTCCTAACATACATCTGATTCTTCTACTTTTCCTAAAAAATTTCTTATCAATTTCTATAACTACTCACATTCACAATATTTCTATAACTATCTCCATTCATTTCTTTATCTCATGCTATTTTTTAATATTTCTTTTATCAGTTTTTTTTAACTCTATTTTTTTAATTTTGAAGATTTCTCTCTTTCATCAATAATTTCAAATCCTTATTTCAATTTACTTTTCAATTTTCAAAGTTAATATTAAAAAAATTAAAGTTACATCATTACATCTTATCTTATCTTTTATAATTATCTCTTTTTTAAAATTTCTTTCGATGTGCTATATAATTTTTTTTTTTTTTTCAAATTTTATAGTCTCTGATCTTTTTGAACCTTTTTTAATATTTCTTTTATCAGTTTTTCTAACTCTATTTTTAATCTCTTATCAATTTGAAAAATGAAGATAGAATATATATATATATATATATATATATATATATATGTGTGTGTGTGTGTGTGTGTGTGTGTGTGTGTGAAATTAATTTATGATATTTGGTTATATTTAAATTGTTCGATTGATATTAAAAGTAGAAAAAAATATACCAGAAACATGTTAGGAGAATGAAATACACTACTCTATGAAAGGAGAGTGAAATACACTACTCCATGAAATGAGAGTAAATATAAGGTAGAGTGGAAAGATTAGAGCAATGAGAACACAAATAAACTTATACATTTATATATATAAGGAGATAAATATTTTTTGATATAAATTATACTGTAAATTAAAATTTGCAATAAATAGATATTTTTTAACATTTAAATTATATATAGATTTATGATAAACAATTTATATTGTGATAACAAGTTATTTATATTTAATGACAATTTCTTTTAAAAAAAATTGAAATTCAATTTAAAAATAAAAGATGAGAAAGATAAAATAAAAGAGATAAGCAGTTAAGAAAATCAATCAAATGTACATATAAAGTATAAAGATAAAACGAGAGTAGTTTGAGATGGCTGAAAAAATATTGGACTAATTATTAAATGAAATTAAATTTCAAATTAAAATTAAGAAATATAATTGAAAGAAAAATCATCTTAGGGAGCGTTTGTTTCACGGATAATTTTTTTAATGTTGAGAATATAGGGGGTGAGTAAAAATTCATATATACCCTCAGACACATTTGTAAATTTTTTTAACAAAAACTTTAACAATAAGGATATTTCAGTAATTATAATATATATTCATAGAAAAAATAATGTCAATCAAACACATGTGTTAATTATTCCTGGGCATACTCAATAAAAAAATTATTTCTGGGCATATAAAAAATATTCCCAGCCATTTTTAATAGTTAACAAACACATTTTTTTATAAAATACCTGAGAATAACATTCTCGTGTTATATTCCTAGAAATAATATTTCCGGAAAAAAAAATTATCCGTGAAACAAACGCTCCATTATATATATTTATAATAAGTTTGTCACATAAATTAAAAATATATTATTAATTTAAATACTAAAACTTAAATAATTGTTATTCAAATTTTTTTAAGAAAAACATTTGAATAATAATTATAATTTAAAAGAATTATATATTTTGTTATAATTTTAAGAAAGGTGACTATATAAATAAAAATAATAATTATGCATAATTGAGTTAAAATTACATTTTTTATAACTTTTATAATTTTAAAATTTAAAATTAAATTAATAGTTACCTTTTAGAAAATTATATGTAATTTTAATAAAATAGTAATTTTATCCTTTGAACATAGTTTATACCATCTCATCATTATCTGGTCCATGTTAAATACAAAATGAGATAACACAATAATATCATTTGGTGTACATTAAATATTAGATAGGATTAAAATTTTTCTTGCTCTCATATTATATCATACTAGATAGTACTCGTGTGATGCATGGATTTATTGAGGGGGGAATGAATTTTTTGTATATATGAAGTATGTTGACAATGTTGTTAATTTGTTATATTACTTAAAAAAGATCTAACACTAATTCAAATTTTCACAATAAGGAACTTATTCATTAATAAAAATAATAAAAGATAATTATATGTGTTTATTTTATAATACAACTCATTTAAAAAAAAATATAATACAACTATAAATTTAAATTTCACAATGCCACTTTCTTGAAGAATTTTTTTTTATATATAGACAAATAAAACTATATAACAAAGATAAGATGAAAGTCACAAGAAAATTAAGAAAAAGAGCTCACATATTGTTCCATTAAAATATATTTTTTATGCAGTTCATTAATTTAGTGTCCTGTAAAAATATTAGAAACAAAATTAAGCGAATGAGTGAAACAATATAAATTTAAGAACACATATTTAAATGATTATATAAAAACGTAATGTCATATATCACATTGATTTGTATTTAATTTGATATTATATTGTAGTATTTTATGTTTGTGGACAACCAATCATAGTTAGTAACTTTGTTTTATATAATATTAGGTTGTAGTGACCCGTGTCATGCACAGGTAAATATTGGGCAATTTTGTTTATTTAAAATTAAAAAAATGTTTTTAAAAAATTAATTTTTTTAAGCAGTAGATAGAATTTGCTTTTTAAAAAAAGTAAACAATTAATTTTTTTTAAACAAAAATAGTTTAGACAAACACATCAAAAAAAGTAGAAAACTGCTTATTTTATTTAAAAAATTACCTTTTTAACAAATAATTTTAAACAAACTCACATATTATTTCTGAACATTTTCATTAAATATTTTAAATATATAATTTTTTCTTAAGATTGTATTATTAGAAATTATTTAAATTAAAAAAATTAATTTATTTAAACCATGGATTGTAAAGTATAATATTTTTACAAAATTTAATATATTAATTAGTTGAAAAAATAGAAAGTAAGCAATAAATTTATTTGCACTCATATTCATATATTCTTACTACACAAATAGAAGAAAAAAAAAGTTATATCTACCTACTCTATATACATTAACAATATTTACATTGCAACTTAAAATTTTTAATAATAGGTTATTGTCCTTCTTGAATCCAGTCATAGCACAAAACTTCTTCCAATGATGATCATTTCCCGTAATTCTTTGAGACCTATTACAAAACAAAAAAAGAACAATTCAAGAAAATCTAAAACTTCGTACGGAGTAAGGTGCAGTGTTAAAACTTACCAATTGACTTCTTACATCAAATAATAAAAATGTTTCCTTTCAATTGTATAGAGAAGAAGAGGAAAAAGTCGTTCCTAATTGTTTTTTCCCTCAACATAGTAACATAGTCTTTCATGTTTTGTAACGAAGAAACTAATTACTCCTATATATACTGCTCAAATTACCAAGTATTTTTGTTATAAAATCAACATAAATCTTGCAAGATTTCTTAATTTGAATATGATATCTTTAAAAATTAATTATAATAATATCTTTAAAAAAAAGTTACACTAAATCAAGAATAATTTATTTAAGGTAATAAGAGACAACATGTGTTAATATTCTTAATAATTCATTTAGTGTAATCATATGCTGATAGAATTTTAAAAATTTAAATGTATCTATTTAAAACTCATTAATAATTTTAATTAGAATAATTTTTCTGAAAATGTTATGTGTAGCTTTCTTTTTTTTATTTCAAATCAATTCATTTTATAAAACTCCCGAGAATGTCACGTAATGTCACGTGTAAGTTTTCTTTTCGAAAATATTTTCGTTTGTATATAGTATAGAGTATAAATATGGTACTAAAAACTATAAATTATTTCATTACTCAAAAATAATTTGGGCCTGAAAATTAGTTACAAATTATCTTTCTCTATTTTTTTTAGATTTTTTAATTGATTGTCAAAATAAAAGATTTTAAGTTGCTACAAACTACCTCGTTGCAAAATAATGTATGAAGATTTTAATTAACCTATATATTTTAATTATATATATAATAATTAAATTATTTACTTTAATTACATCGATAAAAAATGCCAACAATTTTAATAATTACATTTAATAATGAAAATAAATTATATATAATAATGATGAAAATTAGGTTAATTATATTTTATTAATTATATTAATTAATTTAGTCATACTTAAAATAAATTGTACTAGTTGGGGTATTCGACAACACATATAACCGAATACCCCCCTCGACAGTATGACAGGTGTTCGGTGTTCACAGTATAGCCGAACACCCTAGCGCCGTCCAGTCCGTTTGCCAGACAGGAGTATTCGGAATCTATAAAGCCGAAAACCCTTAACCCCTCACCCCAAGGGCCTAAATAGTAGTATTCGGCACCTGCAGGGCCGAACACCAGTAGAGGTATAAACACCATTAGCGACTCATGACAACATAAACCTAAGGCTAAAAGGTAATTAAGTATCCTTAATTATCACAGACATGTGATTAAGAAAAAGGCCATGGCCCATGAGAGCCCAAGCTCAATAAGATAAGTATAAAAAAGGGATCCGCTCCCCAAGGTAAAGGATTCTGAATCCTCATTTATTACACACATTAAATACTCTGAGCCGAACCCTGACTTGAGCGTTGGAGTGTCTTTTGCAGGTACCCCCACCTTCCGGACAAATTACAAAAGATCTTGGAACACAAAGCGACAGCCGAAGGCCCCCGTATCCCTCGACAGGAACATTTTGGCGCCCACCGTGGGGCACGGTAAAACTTTTCCCGCAACCTCACAAGGAATGGTTACTACTCGAAGTCACGCGCATATGGAAGAACAACATCTCGTCGACGAAAACCTGGTGGAAGATAAGACAAATCTTTCGTCAGAGCTAAGACAGTTGGGAGCCGACATATCGGCAATAAGGCAGCAACACGCTCAGGAGTTATCGGCCCTCCGCCAAGAAAACGTCGATTTGAGAGACTTGAACCAATCCAGGAGACCTGAAAATCAGCAACCTGACAAACATCACGAAGACGAGTTGGTCATCAACCTTAGCGTGCAGGGTACGACGAATCGGCCTTCCCTTTTTACCTTCAACACTCAGTCACACCCCTGTAGGCACCCTTTTGTCTCCAGGATTATGGAAACTCCCCTTCCTCCAAATTGGAAGAGCCTCAGTCTGGACCGATACGATGGTAGCACAGATCCGGATGAACATGTAGATGTGTATGTAACCCAAATTAGTTTATACACCGCAGAAGATGTCGTTTTATGGAGGGTGTTCCCCACCTCCCTCAAGGGACACGCCCTTAGTTGGTTTACCTGCCTACCACCTAACTCCATCGACAGTTTTGAGACGTTGGTAACGAGATTCGGCAATCAATTTGTAACTAGCAGACCTCATCATCTAACTTCAGTGGCACTAGTCAATATTCGGTAGGAAAAAGGGGAATCTCTAAGAGTGTTCATGGAAAGGTTCGGCATGACTGCCTTAAACATCCGAAACCTAGACTCGGCGGTGGCCATGCACCAGTTAGTGACGGCTCTTAGGCCAGGAGCCTTCGTCAACAGTCTCTGCAAAAAGCCGGCTCTCGACATGGATGACCTCCGGCGACGAGCAGCAAAGTACATGCAAATGGAAGAATTATCCGAATACAGGAACCAGGTCCAAGCAGAGGCCAACCCAAGGAAGAGGGAACAAGAAAAGGATTATCAAGGAAAGGGAAAAGACAAGATCAACAAGGAGAAGGAGTACCGTGGCTCCAGGTATGCGACTTACACGACGCTCAACGCTAGCCGATCCCGAATACTCGAACAGGCCCTGGCTACAGAAATATTGGCCATGCCGAAGAGGGCCAATACTCCTCCTAAGGCCGACTATAGCAAACAATGCCGATACCACCACAATAAAGGTCATTCCACTGAAGAATGCGCCGCCCTTAAAGACAAAATCGAGGATCTCATCAAAATGGGGCATCTTAGAGACTTCGTCCATGATCCAAGGACCGAAAGGTCTCAATTTTGGAGAAATAAAGACAATAACAGAACCTATAGAACGGACCGTAGCCGCGGCAAGAGGGCCGAAAGACAAAGGAGCAGGTCCAGGGAGCGGCAAGACATAAAACCCTCTAATCCTCGGAAAGTCATCAACACGATTGCCGGGGGATTTGCGGGAGGAGGAAGCACCTCGTCGGCCCGAAAAAAGCACCTCCGGCTAGTCCGGTCAGTCAACATGACTTCGACTGCAAACAAGCTCAAAATGCCACCCATCACTTTCACCGATGCGAACTTTCAGGGGTCCGACCCAATGCAAGATGATCCAATGGTCATTAGTGTAGATGTAGCCGACTGCACAGTCCGGAAGACCCTGATAGATCAAGGAAGCTCAACCGACATCCTATACTGTAACACCTTCAAACAACTGGACATACCAGAGAAGAAGCTCATGCCGTATGACGAATCCTTAGTAGGATTCTCTGGCGAGAGGGTTAACACCAGGGGATGTATAGAGTTAGACATGACCTTCGGGTATGAGGGAAAGGAGTACAAGACCATAAGAGTGAGATACATTGTGGTGCACGCCAACACCTCGTACAACATACTACTCGGACGACCGTCGTTGAACACTTTTGGAGCCATAGTCTCCACTCCACATCTAGCCATGAAATTTCCATCAAACCGAGGCACGGTCGTTACAGTTCACGCGAACCAAAAGGCGGCCAGAGAATGCTACTTAGCCAGCCTCAAGGTTACTCAACTGAAGGAAGACGAGTGCAAGTCAGTATACATGGTCTCGGCGGCTGAACCCTCGGACCAAACTGTGGATCTCGATCCCAGAATCGAGGAGGACAAGCGGGTAAAACCGAATGAGGAAGTCCATGCATTTCAAATTGGGCAAGAGAAAACTCAAACTACATACCTCAGAAACAACCTATCCGAAGAAGGCAGGCTTCGGATTCAAAGAGTAGTAAAACGAAACGCCGATCTCTTTGCCTGGAAGGCCGCAGACATGCCTGACATCGACCCAAAATTCCATTGTCACAAATTGGCAATATGCCGAGAGGCAAGACCAATTTCGCAAAAGAAAAGGAAGATGGGGGAGGATAGGAGGAGAGCAGTAGAAGAAGAAGTGTCCAAGTTGCTAGCCGCCAATTATATCGAGAGGTCAAATATCCCACTTGGTTAGCCAATGTGGTCATGGTAAAGAAGGCAAATGGAAGATGGAGGATGTGTACAGACTACACGGATTTGAATAAGGCTTGCCCAAAAGATGCCTACCCGCTACCAAACATTGACAGATTGGTTGATGGGGCAGCTGGACATCTTTGTCTTAGTTTTTTGGATGCTTATTCAGGATACAACCAAATCCGAATGCACCCTCCCGATGAAGACAAGACCGCTTTCATAACCGAATCAGCCAATTTTTGCTACCAAGTAATGCCCTTCGGCCTGAAAAACGCAGGAGCCACTTATCAAAGATTGATGGACAAAGTTTTCCAAAAACAGCTAGGACGAAACCTAGAGGTGTATGTCAACGACATGGTTGTTAAATCTTCCAAGCTTGACGAACACGCCAGGGACCTCGAAGAGATCTTCGCTGAACTCAGGAAACACAATATGCGCCTAAACCCCGAAAAATGTGTCTTCGGTGTCCAAGGGGGAAAATTCTTGGGTTTCATGTTAACATGCCGAGGCATAGAAGCCAACCCTGATAAATGCAAAGTGGTTATTCGTATGAAAAGCCCGAAAACCCAAAAGGAGGTCCAGAGACTCACAGGGAGAATTGCCTCTCTATCACGATTCCTGCCAAGAATCGCCGAAAAGGCAAAACCCATCATGCGTCTGCTAAAAACGGTCAAGAACTTCTCATGGAACCAACAATGTGAAGAGGCCTTTCAAGAGCTAAAAAAGACCCTCTCGGCCCCGCCCATACTCAAGAAATCGGAACCTACAAAGGATCTAGTGCTTTACATCTCGGTTTCTCAAGCAGCCATAAGTGCGGTGTTAGCGCAGGAACATGAAGAAGGCCAAGCACCCATATACTTCACTAGCCGAGTGCTACAAGAAATCGAGACCAGGTACCAGACAATTGAGAAGGCAGCCCTAGCACTAGTGAATGCTGCAAGACGCCTGAGGCAATACTTTCAAGGACATCGGGTGATTGTAAAAACCGATTGCCCAATTGCAAAGGTATTAAGGAAACCAGAATTAGCAGGGAGAATGATGGCATGGGCAGTAGAACTCTTCGAGTTTGACTTAAAGTACGAGTCGAGGGGCCCAGTCAAGGCACAGTGTCTGGCAGATTTTGTCAATGAACTACACCCTGCTGAAACCTTTGAAGAAGAGTGGTGGGTAGTACATTTCGATGGCTCATCAAACCGAAGGGGAAGCGGGGCAGTATCATACTGGAGGGACCCAACCAAATACGGTTGGAACAGTCACTACGGTTCGGTTTCAAAGCATCCAACAATCAGGCCGAGTACGAGGCCTTATTAGCTGGGCTCAGATTGGCAAGAGAGATGGGAGCCCGAAAGGTGCAATGTTAGAGTGATTCGCAAGTAGCAGCTGAACAGATCAACGGTGGTTTCCAAGTCAAAGACCCTCAGTTGCTGAAGTACTATCAAACTTTCATGCAGCTGAAACAAGAGTTCGAGGAAATTCGGGTAAATCATTTAGCCCGAGAACACAACGACAGGGCAGATCGACTCGCTAAATTAGCTACTACCCAAATATCCGGACAGTTGAGAACCTTCATCCAGGAGACGTTGCCCGAACCGAGTGTAATCGCCGAGGAATGCATGCAGCTTTTGGCAGCCAGAAGTACGTGGACAACCGAAATACAACAGTATTTGGCACAAGGAACCCTTCCAGAGAATAAAGAAAAAGCCAATAGATTGCGAATCAATGCTTCAAGGTACATTGTGATAGCCGAAGAGTTAGACAGAAGGGGATTTTCCACACCCTTATTAAAGTGTCTTGAGAAAGAGCAAGCAGAATACGTGATGAAGGAGCTGCATGAAGGAATCTGTGGCATGCACTCGGGGGCACGAACGATGGCAACTCGGGTTTTGCGAGCAGGATATTACTGGCCGACCCTCAAAACTGACTGCGCCGAACACGTAAAAAGATGTAGCCAGTGCCAAAAACATGCCAACCTTATCCACCAACCAGCGGATAAATTGCACTCCATCTCGTCACCTTGGCCTTTTGCCGTATGGGGAACCGACATCTTGGGTCCTTTCCCTATAGGCAAAGGACAGCGCAAGTTCTTGTTAGTAGCTGTCGACTACTTCACAAAATGGATAGAGGCCGAGCCCTTGGCAATCATCTCGGCTCAGAACGTACAGAAATTTTTGTGGAAAAATATCATCACTCGCTTCGGCATTCCGTATGCAATCGTCACCGACAACGGTCTACAATTCACGGACAAGAAGTTAAACACTTTCCTTGAAGGCTTGGGAATAAAGCATAAAGTTACCTCGGTCGAGCACCCCCAAACGAACGGACAAGCAGAGCTGCAAACAAAGTCATCTTGGGAGAACTGAAGAGAAGGTTGGGAACAGCCAAAGGGGCTTGGGCCGAGGAGATACCCGAAATATTGTGGGCATACAGGTGCACCCCACAATCAACCATCAAAGAAACACCCTTTAGAATGGTTTATGGGACCGAAGCAATGATCCCAGTCGAAGTAGGAGAACCCTCATTCCGAAGACAAAACTTCGAGACTCCCGAAAATGAAAGTTCCATGAGATGCGAATTAGACTTGGTTGAAGAAATACGCGACCGAGCACGTCTCAATGCCGAAGCATGCAGACAGAGAATGACTCAAAGATTCAACTCAAAGCTGAAGCCGCGAGAGTTTAAAGAAGGAGACCTAGTCCTAAGGGTGCAAGGCGACGCCCGAAGAGACTCCAAGGAAGGAAAACTGGCAGCCAATTGGGACGGCCCATTCAGAGTTCGGCAAAACCTTAACAATGGGGCGTACAGGTTGGAAGAACTGTCAGGAAGAATAATACCGAGAACCTGGAATTCCACTCATCTTAAATATTACTTCAGTTAATGTATCATTTCACTATGTATTCGAATGTTGTACTCTTTTCCCTCTTTCGGTTTTTTCATCCCTACAAGAATGTAAAAGGGTATTTTCGGATAAGGTTTTTATGAGGCATACCTCCAAAAGAATTCTAATAAGAACGTCCTACGCTTCGCCATCATTATTTGAGTGCACCATTCGGATTTTCTGCAAAATGGTTTCCCTTCCGAGTGCTCCCACTCGGCTAAGGATGCACCATTCGGATTTTCTTCAAAATGGTTTCCCTCCCGAGTGCTCCCACTCGGCTAAGGATGCACCATTCGGATTTTCTTCAAAATGGTTTCCCTCCCGAGTGCTCCCACTCGGCTAAGGATGCACCATTCGGATCCCCACACCCCTTTTTTCTTTATTTCAAACAAGAATTCCTCTTCTTACAAAGACGCCGAAGATAACAAACGGCGATGCATCACTCGAAAGCGCTTCCTAGAAGAACACATACAATCCTACTTTGCCCAAATTAACAACGCAAGTATCACAAGGTAATCGGACAAGAGTAAAAACGCAAAATAAACTAAACAAATACCGAAAAGATGAACGTATATTTCGTCAATTATCAAAAAAGGGGTCGAGTCATATACAAAACATTAAAATGGCTCTAACGGCCTGAGACTACAAAAATTCTCTATTCTGCCGAGTCCTCACGAACCTCGGCATCAGCAGCTTCATCCTCCCCCCCATCTTCAGTGGCCCCAGGATCCGCACCACCATCAACAGCCGAACCATAAAGAGGATTCTCCAGAATGGCATCCTCCGGAATGTCATCAATAGGCAGTAGCTGCCCTTGATAAACATCCTTCTCCATGTCAAAAATCCTGCGGTCACGTACATTATAATAATGCGTTATTTGCCGCAAGCCGTGGAGAAAACCAGCCTCATGTTCGGCTAAAATCTTATCTTCGGCCGAAGAAAGAATCCTCTCCTTGGCAGCACGGTCCGCGTCCCGCTCTCCCTGGGCCTCGGCCAACAGAGCCCTTAGCCGCTCGATCTCATCAGATTGAAGCTTGGAATCCTTCTCGGCCATTATTACCTTGGTGTTTAAATCGTGAACATTGGCCGAGAGGTCCTTAACCTCATCCTTCAAGCGCCCATTCTCGTCGGCTAGAACCATGTTGGCCTCCAACACTTGTTTATTAGATGCCTGGGCCTCCTCCAAACTCTCCTTCAACTTCTCGGCCTCCTTCAAAGGATTTGCAAACATATGATACGCAATGGCCGAAGCCCTTGCCTGAAATTCGCAATAAGCCGACCAGTTGGCAGCAGCATCGACCTTGTTAAGGATGGCCTTCCCAGTATCCGAGATGTCGCTGGAGCTCACCATCTTCTTCGGCCAAAAATCTTTGGGAAAAAAGCCCTCGGCGGTCAAGGCGTTGATAGAAGACAAAGACGTCGAAGCAGGAAAACCTAAAGTTTGTTGCTTTAGCTTCTTAGTCCTTTCTTCCTCCGAAGCCTCACGACTTCGGTGTCTTTTCTTGTGATCTCTATCTTTACTTTTCTTTTCTCCCGCCGGGGGGGGGGGGGCACAGTATCTACTGGGGTTGGCCGAGGGGTCGGTTGCTTGGGAATGGGGGGCACTGAAGCGATACCAGATTTGTTCCCCGCAGCCTGAGCCCGATTCCTCCGGGCATTCCGGAATGAAAGCACATCTCCTCCAGCATCAGCCATAATACCTACATAAAAAACACTTAGTCAGTGACAAAAGCTAAACATTGAAACACCAGGAAAGAAAGAACAAAAATCTTACCACACATGTCGGCTAAAACAGTGGAAGAATTTAACAAGGCCACAAGCTGCCTAGCTGGGAGCTTTCGGGGGAGAGACTTAAGAAAAAGGAGATCCTCGCGTTCCGTTTCGGTCATCATGGATTTCGGAAACTTGTCATAACGCCGAGGGTTTTGCTCCCAATAGAACGAAAATAGGGACTTTCCACTCGTATCGTAAAGATGGTTAGTCCCTATGTTCGGCCTAACAACTACCTTAAAGAAATCGGTTTTGAAATTTTTGTAGGAGGTAGTAAATGACTGAAAAAGAGACCTCTTCGGTTTCCTTATCAAGGAAACCCATAAACCATCCTTGGGCCGAGTACAAAAGTAATACAAAAACACGCATACCGAAGGCTCTATAAAGTTAAAAATACAGAGAGCTCGGAAGGCTTGGATAGCAGCCCACCCATTCGGATGCAACTGCGAGGGTGCCACGTTTAAAACCCGAAGCACCCCCATAATGAAGTCGTCAAAAGGAACCTTTACATGTAGATCACGAAATACGCAATCATACATGTAAAAGAAGTCCCTTGTCGAGTCGCCTTTCCCCATGAAAACGAATTCAGGATTCGGCTCTCGCCGACAACACTGTAACCCTACAGGACAAAACTCATCTTCAGCAATGGAAGACACATCTACATAGTTTACAAAGTTAGACACGCTACGCCTATCGTCATACCGAGACCAATAGGCCCCAACCTCTCTAGCAACCCAAGTATACCCTTCTAGGGTAATCGGTGGAAATTCCTTTTTCGCTCGGGCAACCCGGGGTTTACGCTTCGGTCTTGCTCCAGATGTCTCCCCCGCCGAAGAGGCAGAAGGGGCCGAAGGATCCATAACACTATCACCCACCCCCTCTCGGACAGGAGACGAAGAAGGGGACACCGAAGAGGAAGAAAGAAAGGACGAAGACGACGAGGCAGTCGAAGACCCCTCACTAGAGTCCCCACTACTCAAGGAAGCGAACGGAATGTCAACTACCTCGGTTCTCCCAGAAAGCTCACGACTAGCCGAACTCATAATAATGGAAAGAAAAAGAAATAGCCGAACTCTCGTACCTTAGTTAAGACGAGAAGAATGAAGCTAGAAGTAACTATTCGGCCGAGAGCAAAAGAAGAAGATTTTATTGAAATCGTAAATATGGGGTGCGAGGACGACATCCTTCACCCTATTTATAGGGCCTAGGCCCATAACGGTCCAAAAACCCCCGAACATTGTCAATCGTTAGATCCACTAAGATCTAACGGTCCACATAGCGCAGCGCTTCGATCCCCCCAACCCAACGGCTTTTTTCTGCCATAAATGGCGGTAATGTCAAACGACACAACAATAAAGCACTAGTACCAAGGATAAGCCTCTTCGTTACCCTCCCTCACTCGAGGCTGGGGGGCATGTGTACTAGTTGGGGTATTCGACAACACATATAACCGAATACCCCCCCCCACCCGACAGTATGACAGGTGTTAGGTGTCCACAGTATAGCCGAACACCCCAGCGCCGTCCGGTCCGTTTGCCAGACAGGAGTATTCGGCATCTATAAAGCCGAAAACCCTTAACCCCTCACCCCAGGGGCCTATATAGTAGTATTCGACACCTGCAGGGCCGAACACCAGTAGAGGTATAAACACCATTAGCGACTCATGACAACATAAACCTAAGGCTAAAAGGTAATTAAGTATCCTTAATTGCCACAGACATGTGATTAAGAAAAAGGCCATGACCCATGAGGGCCCAAGCCCAATAAGATAAGTATAAAAAGGGGATCCGCTCCCCAAGGTAAAGGATTCTGAATCCTCATTTATTACACACATTAAATACTCTGAGCCGAACCCTGACTTGAGCGTTGGAGTGTCTTTTGCATGTACCCCCACCTTCCGGACAAATTACAAAAGATCTTGGAACACAAAGCGACAGCCGAAGGCCCCCGTATCCCTCGACAGGAACATAAATAATTATTTAACATAATTTAAAATCATCTTATTTTTTTCTAATATATATATATATATATATATATATATATATATATATATGTCATGATTATCTTAATTAACTTAAATTAGAATATACAATTTATAATTACCGTAATTATTATAATTATGAATTTTTATAAATTGAAAAATAAAAAAGAAAGCATAATTAAATATGAACAATTGATGGTAGCTTAAATCTTGGACTAATGTCAATCAATAATTTAATTGAGATGCAAAATGTATGGAGAAGATGACACATTGGAGAAGATGAAATAAGCTCAGAGGTTGACATGTGACAAATGGAGACTCTTGTTGGAGATTGCTTTGTATATATTCCATTCGGACTGAAATATAAGAAAAAAAAAACTAATTCACACCCTTTAAGAAATTAGTTAGCATTATTTAATTTTGATAGTCTCAATAAAAAAATTAACACACTTCCTAAAGTACCCCTTGCATTTAATTGCATAGGACAAAAAAAGAGAAGCTTGTTGGAAACAAAACTCTAATTAAATGAAGGATATTTTGGAGATAGTATCATTAAATAGAAGAGAGTTAGTTAAAATTACTTATATTTTAGTCCAACACACATGCAATTTTTGTTGCTTATACTTCAGTCCGGATAGAGTAGTATAGAAGATATAGATATAGATAGATAGATAGATAAAGATCCTTTCTTTTATATATTAGGATGCTTTGAATTCTACAAAAACTTTTGTATCTGTGCTTTGTTTAACACGCTAATTTTCATGCTAATTTTATATAATATTGCATTATCCTTTCTTTTATATAATATTGAGTCTTAAAATATACTTGTTTAATATGTTGATTTTCATTTTACCTCAACAAAAAAAATGCTGATTTTCATAAGATGATTATACTGCATACTATTGGCAATTTTTGTTATAGGATATCAGAAATATATGTTTTATTTAAAATTATGTCAAAAATATATTTAATTTGGATATATTTATTGTAGCAAATAATCAAGAAATGAAATACAAAATTTAATATACTAATTAGCTTAAAAAAATAAAAAAAGTAAGCAACAAATATATACTAATTAGTTTAAAAAAATAAATTCTTATATCATTAATTAATTTTTTTAAAGGAAACCTTATTAATGAAAAATACTGACAAATTCTAAAGGCTCTCAATAATAAATAAGTGAGAATTAAAATAAAAATAAAAGTAGTAGTAAAATCTTCTATTGTTAATTTATTTTTTTAAAAATAAAGAACATTCTTTATTTATTATTTGATAAATAAATGAGAACAACACTAACAAATTATAATGGGTGTCAATGATAAATAGGTGACAATAAACCATATCTAAGTATGAAGGAATGAGAAAGAGATAACCTTAAAAGAAGTAAAAAAGACAACCAATAAAATAGATTTTGTTGGGTTTTAAAATCAAACCAACCAGAATATTTAAATCCGTTTTTGCAAATCACGTCCAATAATAATAATTAGTGAAAATCAATATTACTTTAATTATTTTAAAATTACTTTATAAATATTAAGATTATGATTGTGCTAATTAATAATTAATTAATTGATTATAATATATATTAAATTATTAAATATGGAAAGAAAATTAATAATATATTAAATGTCTTACAAATATTAAGATTGTGGTTGTTCTAATCAATAATTAATTAATTGATTATATATCTATCTATAATTATATATTATATAAAACACAGTTTACCATAATGCGACACGTGGACTATTAATCCTAGTCAGCAACTATGTTTTATATAACTAGTGTTTTATCCCGTGCAATGCACGGATTGCAAGGACTTATTAAAATTTCCTCTACCTTATTTATATAGTCAATAGAAAGAAATTAAAAAAAAAAACAAATAATTATATAACACATTGAAAGAAATTTTAAAAAATATATAATTATAAAAGAAATTAGAAACTATAAAATAAAAAAGATAAGGGAAGATGTAACAATGTAACTTTAATTTTTTAATATTAACTTTAAAAATTGAAAAGTAAATTGAATTAAGGATTTAGAATTATTAACTAAAGAGAAAATTCTTCGAAATTAAAAAATAGAGTTAGAAAATACGATAAAATAAATATTAAAAAAACAATAGATTAGAGAGTATAAAATTTGAAAAAAAAAATTATATAGTACATTGAAAGAAATTTTGAAAAAGAGATAATTATAAAAGAAACTAGAAACTATAACTTTTTTAAAAGAAGAAAAGGGAAGATGTAATGATGTAACTTTAATTTTTTTTAATATTAAATTTGAAAATTGAAAAGTAAATTGAATCAAGGATTTGGAATTATTGATGAAAGAGATAAATATTCGAAATTAAAAAATAGAGTTTGAAAATCAGATAAAAGAAATATTAAAAAAAACAAAAGATTAGAGAGTATAAAATTTGAAAAAAAAAATTATATAGCACATTGAAAGAAATTTTGGAAAAGAGAGAAATATTCGGAATTAAAAAATTGAGTTAGAAAATAAAATAAAAGAAATTTTAAAAAAAAAAACCCAAAAGATTAGAGAGTATAAAATTTGAAGAAGAAAAAAAGAATTATATAGCACATCGAAGGAAATTTTGAAAAAGAGATAATTATAAAAGAAATTTGAAACTATAATTTTTTAAAGAAAAAAAATAAGGAAAGATCTAACTTTAATTTTTTAAATTAACTTTGAAAATTGAAAAGTAAATTGAATTAAGGATTTGAAATTATTTATGAAACATAGAAATCTTCGGAAATAAAAAATAGAATTAAAAAATTGATAATAATATTTTAAATATATATATATATATATATATATATATATATATATATATATATATATATAGCATCAGATAAAGAAGTAAATTGAGGTAGTTATAGAAATATTGTGAATGTGGAATAGTTACAAAAATTGATAAGAGAAATTTTAGAAAAAATAGAAAAATCAGATGCATGTTAGGAGAGTGAACTACACCACTCCATGAGAGTATTCAAATAAGAGTGAATGTGAGAGAGAGTGGGGAGAGTGAAGCAATGAGAGGAGAGAATCTCTTAGTCATTTATATATATAACGAGATAGATAGATAGATAGATAGATAGATAGATTAATTATAAGTACCAAACTAACCTTTATTTTTTACAATTAAGAGCCGTTAATTTTTATGAAAAAAATAAAAAGGAAGAAAAGTAGCTTTAAAATAAAAGCTAAGTAAATTAGCTTTTAAAAATAAAAGGGGTGTATTCAATTAAGATTTTGAAAGATTTTAAATGACATTTTTTTGATAAAAAAAAGTCTTGTGGTATTCAATCAGGATTTTTAAAGAAGATAAAAAAGTCATATGGTATTCAATCAAGACTTTCAATATTTTTTTTCATGACAACAAAATCCGGTGGTATTCAATCAAGATTTCTTACAACTTAAAAAAAAGTTATCTGGTATTCAAAATCCTATAAATTTTGATAGATTGTTTTGTAAATTAGATTTTGATGGATTTTGTGTAACTTTTTAGTTATATGTATAAATACCACGCACATCAAACAATCATGCCCAAACCCTTGGGATTTTTCTTCTCTTCCATTCCAGACTTTTTCTTTTTTTAATCATCACGCATACTTTTCTCTCTGATGGTAACATATGATGCGTTCATACTACCAAATCACTACAAACCACCCTACCAGCCTACATCATCTAACCAAGTCCACCATCTCATTCCCCTTTAGGTTCAAAGGTTTCCACTAAAAAATTAAGCATCATAAGAGAAGTAGATCTGAGCATGGAGGGAGTTTTAGCTCATCAGGACCAACAATCAAGTCAAAGTATTAGAAGACCTTTCTACTGGCTTTGAGACTATTGCTTTCAATTTTAAAAAAGAGAAAGAGATAGAGAAAGATTGAAAAAAAAAATTTGTATTGATTTTATTTTTTTATCCAAATCTTATCATTTATTTGTTTTCTTTTTCATCGACTCTGGTAATTTTGAACTTTTTTCTAAAAATTCATGGAATCCTTTAAAATCTTGTAAATCTATAAAGTCCTTTCAAATCTTATGAATCCATATTTTATAAATCCATTAAAATCCAAACTACAAAATCCTAATCATAAAAGTCTTTTAAAAAATCTTAAAAGTCATTACATTCCTACAAAATCTTTTAAAATCCACAGGATTTTTTTATGCAAAAGAAGTATGTTAAAATCCTAATTGAATACACCCCCCTAAGTTAAATATCTTAATCCCTTACATCCTAAACTAATTTATATAAAATAATGAGTTAAATGGTGATGCAATGACAGTGTAAAATAGTTTTACACTATCATTCAATCACAAATCACTGTTTGCATGACTTTTAGGATAGTTTTGTAAAAGTCAACAAACTTACCATAAATTGTGGGTTGTGATTAGATGACAGTGTAAAATAATTTTATACTATCAGTGCATCACCCTTTTTCTCTAAAACAATACAGTGGAGTTTTCAGTTGAAAAGGATTCTCCTTTCAAATATAAAAAAGCTGACAAGGATTTTTAAGTTTTCTTTAACATAGGGTATTTAATAGTTGAGAGATAGAGATTAATTTCTTGAGATATTTTAACCTAGAATTTCTCTCAACAGATATTTTTCCATCTACATGAATATGATAATTGAATCACTAATAACCAGTGTTATCATACTCGGACCGGTCATCGACTCGGTCAGGGTACTGGGTCACTGAGTCACGGGTCGACCCAGTGAGTCACTAGTTGACCCGCATGACACGGTCTTTATTAAAAAAATTCTAAATAATTTCATAACTTATAAACTTGTACACCGTTTTTGTGTGCAGAAAAGATAGCTTATAAACTTATACACTAAAAGATTTAAAGCTTAACAAAATTCAATATATTTAGAAGCATAGTTATGAACTTGTTTAAAAATTTTGAGTAGCATATTTTTTCAAAATTCAATATACACAACCTTAAGTTATAATTTAAAATATATCATTATTATCTATTTATTAAAACTATTATTGTTATACACTGACAGACATAATATAATATATAATCTAATATATATATATATATATATATATATATATATATATATATATAAACCTATTTCATTTAGACAATACAATTTTTTTATTTTTCTCATTATTGCTCTAATAAAGAATAATCATTTTTCAAACCAGTAAGTATATTGGATGAGATAAGATAAATACAAGTTTTACTCGTAGATAACAATATAAGCCAAGGAGAAAAAGCCAAATTGGAAATGACAATAGCTTTATTATCTCAAATCCTAAGATGTGGATATGCTTGGTAAAAAAAAAAGTAAGCAAATCTATAAATAACATAAGTGTAAGATATAAATTGAATTTTCTCATATGAGTATTGTTGTTCTCCTGGAAAAAAAACCCCAAAATTGCATGACCCACCGAGTCAACCGGATCATCGAGTCACCGGTTCGACCTCTAAACCCGCTGAGTCAAACCGGGTCACACCGGGTCAGTTGCATGACCGATCCAATTGGTGACTCGGACCGGTTAGGTGACCGGTTCCTGGGTCAATGGGTCAATCTGGTCGGTTCGAACCGGGTCTGATAACTATGCTAATAACATACTTAAGAATCATAATTATCTATCAATCATACCACACTACCCGGTAGGATTCTTAAGTTAAAACTACCAAATAATTTATACTTTAGTTTTAAAGTATTTTTTAAGAAAAAAAAGTTAGCTCAAACATAACCAATATTGATAATTAATTTAAAATTTTCTAAGTAATATTTTAAATTTAATTATTTAGCTTGAATAATTATGCAAGTGACGCATCATATATAACTAATATTATATAATAATTAAAATTTTTAATTATTGTACACTAATAGTATAAATATTTTTTTATATTATTATCCGATTATAAATTATCACTTAAGATAGACTTTTGTAATATTTACTTTAAAAGTAATATCTTTTGTATGTTCTTTAAAAGTGATATCAAAAGAAATGTTTAATTAAATATTAACAATTTAAAAATCTTTGAAGAATGTTAGCAACAAATTCTCTAATGCATTTTTTCTAAAATATATTCTATTGTTGGTTAAAATTGATTAAAAACTATAAAAGCATAAGAGTCTTATTGAATAAGCTGTGGGTTTTGTAACAAATTGTTACCAAGAAAAAATATATGCACTAACAGTGTAAAATAATTTTTCATAATTATCTAATAACAAATAATCATATATGATAAGTTTGTTAACTTTTATAATAATTACTTTAAAAGTTGTACAAATAATGATTTGTGAATATAAAACTATTTTATTCTTTTTTTTTGTCTTGGGTTAGCCACGAATGTCCCACAATCCATTGGGTGAGAGATTAATTCCGTTAAAATTGTTTTATTCTATTAGTACATAATTATTAAATTTAATGTTATTTCTAATGAATTTTAATCAATAATAAAAAAAATTATTCAAAAGAATATACTAGAAGCATTTCTCAAAATCTTTATACTAATCCAATGTCAAAATTAAGCCCATAATTTAAAAGTTAACAATAATATTCTCTCCTTGTGTTCGTGATTAGTGTTTAGTGGCATTACATAATCCTCACGTTTTTTCTACGTAATATACTCGAACTCGTGCTTCATTTTGGTACATCTATTTTCATTTTCATTTTCTCTTTGTTTCTTTCTTATCGTAACGTCTATCACACACGGATCCTTTCTATCTGTCTTTTACTCAATGAAGTATATATTACCCAAATAGATTTAAAAAAATCATTTCCTTTTCTCTATTAACACCAAAATCCGCGCGAGCGGTCTCAAAAATAACACAACTAACAAACCACAACGCACCCTCCTCAGTCTCATCATTCAGAAAAGCACATAAAGCTAGCTAGAACTGTCTGGTAGACCAACCAGTCAAAACCATATACTCTTAAGTTTCAAAACCCTATTTCTCTCTCTCTCTCTCTCTCTGATCATTACTTATCCAACAAACGTTCCAAGATCTTCTCCTTACAGACGTGGTAATTCTTGGATCGCCCGCGTATCCACCTCAAAGTCATACACCTTTTTAAAATCTCTTTCTCTTCCACACGCAACACACACACATCTGCAGGTCTATACTTAACTCCTTTACCTTCTCTTCTCTCTTTGGAAGTTCCCTTTACCTTATTTTCTCTCTTTCTTTTCACTGGGAATAAAAGGTTTGATTTTCGGCTCAGATCCAAGCCAAGCCACCACTCTTTTTCATTGCCTATTTACTTCTCACCAAAACCCAGAAACCAATTTTTCCACTTTTTCACCTTTTTTCCCACTTTTGGGTAAGTATTTTTGAAGGAAGATAGATATGGTTCCAGAGAAGTAGAAGTAACCGAAAGCCTGCTGTTTCAAAACCCTGTTGGGAACAATGGCTGCGCCACTAGGCACTAGGCTTCAAAGCATGTTGCAGGCTGCGGTGCAATCTGTTCACTGGACTTATAGTCTCTTCTGGCAACTGTGTCCACAGCAAGTGTACGTAACTATTAATTCACTTTATATGATAATGATTTATTAGTTACTCTTCTAATTAATGTTTCATAGTCTTTGTAACCGACACATGTATGTACTGTGTCTGTATGTATGTATGAGTACGAGTGTGACATTAAATTATAACAAGTTAATTTTAAGGTCATAATCATATATTATATGTTATGTTGATTTAGGATTCTGGTTTGGGGTGATGGTTACTACAATGGAGCAATTAAGACTCGGAAGACGGTGCAACCAATGGAGGTGAGTGCTGAGGAGGCGTCTCTCCAAAGAAGCCAGCAACTCAGAGAACTCTATGAATCATTGTCCGCCGGAGAGACAAACCCACCGACTCGCCGGCCGTGTGCCGCCTTGTCGCCGGAGGACCTAACGGAATCCGAATGGTTCTATTTGATGTGTGTCTCATTCTCCTTTCCTCTTGGTGTTGGGTAAGTCATGTTGCATTATTTATCATAATGCTATCTTTATTATGTCTTTACTTAGAAATCTAATCTAACTTTAACTTTATTATCAGTTCTTTAAGACTCTTTTTAAATATTGAACTATATTCGATGTCATGAATTTTTCTATCTGATAGGCCATTTTTCTAGATATGTATAGTTTCAGTCCATATATAATTTAAGTTTCCTTTTGAAGATAAGTTGAACGGTAGCTTTAGCAAAGGGTGAATAGAAATAATATTGTCCCCCTTAGTAAAAGAGAAAGGGAGAGGCTAGCTAATGTGACTTGTGAATTTAAATGCAACAATAGCAGCTGCAAAAATTTAATAACTTTCCATTTGTGCTAACTTAGCTTTTGAAAACAAGTGCCTTTCTTACTTTGTTTGGGAAAAATTGAAGACGTTAAATCATTTTCTCATAAAGAGCTTCGGCTAGAAGTTATCAATGAAGTATCAATGCAATTTCCCTCAGGGAGAAGTGCATTTTGATGAGGCATGCAGACTGGCGCAGAGGCTTCTGTGAGTGTAGTTTAAATGCAATATGAGTAGCTTCGAATTTATGAAGTGTCAGTAGGAGGCAAGATATATATGCAAACTGAAAAAAAAAATGCTAATGACATGCTTTCTTTAATACCCTCTCTATTATTTACAGAAATATATTAAAATTTACAAAATTATGAATAAAATCTTTTAATAAATAAGAAGTAATACTCATATCATTTTATGAATCCCAACACATTTGAGTCAATAAAAAAAAAGTTTATTGAAAATATTGTATTAAAGAGATGTTACTAAAAAAAGATATATTAGTGTGGATTCTATACTGAAAGGAATTTGTCGTTTTTGCTGAAAAAGAGAAGAGACGGTCAAACATTTTGCAATTTCATTTTCTGGTGGAAGTTTTTCACGTATAATATCAATTTGTCTCTGCCAAAAGGTAGTTGAGGGACTTAATTTCTTCTTCCTAGATTCGAGTGTTTCTCAGATCCTTCTTTCAGGAGTAAATGAAGCGCAGTTAGATTAGTTAAATTTGTCAAACTGACAACATTGACATTGAGAGTCATGTTAGAATGTGTTGGGGAATATATTGAGCATTCTGTCAAAATAGAATTCGCTGAGCTGGTCAAGTATTTAGTTGCGCATTATATGCTTGAATAGGACTACTGCTGCTAGAGGAAATTGCCTATTTTGAGAAACCAGACAAATTAGTGCCTTCAAAATTTATAGCAAATATAGCTGCAAAAAAAAAATGCCACTACTTGCTAGCATCCTGCATTAATTCGGAAGTTTTTGCAATCACAGTTCCCATCTTCCTTTCCTTCTCCCTCCTCTAGGATCAAACTTTTTTCACCATAATATTTTCATCTGGGAAAAAAATATTAGGAATCCGTGTTTGGTTGATAGATGTTTAATTCGTCTATAGCTTCCTAGTTTCTCCCAAATTGCTAATACCGTTTTCGCACCCATCAAAAGTATATATAACATCAATTAATATAAGATGGGTGCATGTTCCTACTAAATATTGCAGTAAGCTATTTAGTTCTCAATTATGCAAGGGTAGACTGTGAATTAATTAGGCTGGTCTATATACACACACACATAGCTATAATGATCCCGTCCCGTTGCTTATCTATATCTATATATATTCTGTAAGAGACGCTATTGTTAGGAGAAGGACGAATAAAAAGTTTAATAGAGCTGAGTGGAGTAGGACTATATTAGGAATCCAATAATAGTGCAATAATTTAATGGCACTATCTAGATTATTTCATGTTAGAAAGAAACATGACAATGTTATGTTATAAGAGAGAAATATATAAAAATTAAATTACTGAACTATATATAAACAATTGTAGATGTCACTGTAATTATTTTTGTATCTTTCTCTATTATAATAGGACATCATTATGTTCCTTTTTAACATATCAGGGTCTTTATCTGTCTGTACGAAGCAAATCATTATTTGTGACTATTGCTTAGATTCTATACAATTATGGGAATTTTAGTAACATACTTTTAGTAATTCTCTTTATTATTGGTTTATTTAAAAAAAACAATTAATTGTTTTGATAGGTTAAGTATTGACTTATTAAAAATAAATAATCCTTGGTGAAATGATCATGTGTGTAAAAGAGTAAATTTTTTGACATCCTTTAATATAATTCTGGATTCGAGTGTGTTGTAAGTGAAATTTACAACTAGATTCTTAAGTCTTAACTAAGTAAATGAAAAGGGTTCTGTTAAGAGAGATAAAAACTTACTTTAATGATCATTCTTAAAAAAGATAAGTTTGAAACTGTTGATTGAAAGATAGCCTTAGGTATAAAAAAAATATAGTCAGTGAAGTGTGTTAAAGGGTAAAATTCACAATATGATGACATGCTCATTCAATATTATATTTTGATCATTTGAGTTAAGATATAGTGTGAGTAAATTGATGCACTCAATTAAATCATACTCTGATAATATTGCTAAGACTACTCTCGTGCAAATGTTGCGATAGAGGCAATTATGAATTCTATATTTATTGGATTCTACTTTGATTTCACTAGTAATTTTTTTTTTTTTTATAAACTTGTAGTAGTTTAATTATTGCAGCATAGGATTTGCGAAAAGTGATTGAATTTTTTGTGTTTGACACATATTACTGAATTGCACTATAAGGTTGCCTGGGAAGGCATATGCTAGGAGGCAGCATATATGGCTCACTGGTGCAAACGAGGTGGACAGCAAAACATTTTCACGAGCTATTCTAGCCAAGGTGCTTCTTCAATTACCAAACAATTAATATAATAATTTTAGGCAAATGTTATAAAAGTAGAGAGTATTTAATAAAAAATATTTATAATATTCAAAATATAAAATATTATTAAATATTTATTGTTTAAAATATTTAATAAGATATATTAAATATTTTTAATCAATTTCCTTAAGTATTAACATGACTTTAATTTTAACTATGTGAAAATTACCATTGTTTTTTTTTTCTATAACTTCAAGGGAGGGGAGGGCAGAATGTAAGAAAGGAACAAGGGAAGGGAGGGCAGAATATAAGAAAGGAAAAGGAACAAGGATAATTAATGCGGAATTTAAACTTATGCATTCAAATTGTATGTCTAACAATTTAATTTACTGGCTGATTAATTTTAAGGAACCTGATAATTTTACACTTATTATTATTCACTTACTTTACACTGCTTTTTTTCCCTGTTAATAACTTTTTACATGTAAAAGAAGGTGTAAATGCGTAAAAATGATTTATGAAAAATGAAAGATTTTGCTTATTTAAAAGAATTTATCCGCAAATTTTCACATCTAAAGGAAGTTACAAAAGTTGCTTTTGCCTTAGGATTTATCGAATGACATGAAGATTGATTTATTAATTTACTAACTCTACCTTTGTATTCTGGTTTCCGGTTGCAAATTTTTCCACGGCTAGAGTGCTCGTATACAGGTAACCTTTCTTTCTCGTTGGTGCATGCATTTCTGTCTTCCGGACGCGTATTTTTTTTTTTTTATAATTAATCCATTCAAGTCTAGCTAATACGAAACAGAAAAAAAAAAAAAGAAAAAAAAAAGAGCAAAATAATATATATATATATATATATATATATATATATATATATATATATACAGTATTTTATTTAATTTTATATAAAATAAAATGATGGGTTTGTGATTTGTGGCATACGAACTGCAGACCGTGGTGTGCATTCCATTATTGGACGGCGTCGTTGAGTTTGGCACAACGGATAAGGTAATAACCAACCTTCTCTCTGACTCTGACTTCCTCGTAACTAATGGCTCGTAACGTAGCTACGTCAACCTAACCTACCACCATGTCTTTCTCTTTCGCCTTATATATTTATGTTAATTAGTTTTGTTGCTTAGGTTCAAGAAGACCTTAACTTCATCCAACACGTGAAGACCTTCTTCATAGACCACCACAACCCTCTGCCGCCGAAGCCCGCCTTGTCGGAGCACTCAACCTCCAACCCCACCTCCTCCTCCGACCACATCCCCGCCGTCATGTACACCGTCGCAGACCCACCCGCCGCCAATCCCTACCAAAACGACGACATGGACGAGGATGAGGAGGAAGAGGACGAGGACGAGGAGGAGGAAGAGGAGGAGGCGGAATCCGGCTCCGAGGACGAAACCAGAGACCGCATCGCCCGCCGAACCCCGACGCCAGCCACGGCGGCGGAGCCCAGCGAGCTGATGCAGCTGGAGATGCCAGAGGACATCCGGGTCGGGTCGCCGAACGACGGGTCGAACAACTTGGACTCGGACTTTCACTTGCTGGCGGTGAGTCAGGGAGGGAACGCGGCGGGGCAGGCTGAGTCGACCCGGAGGTGGGGCCTGAGTCAAGAGCCGCTGCAAATTCAACTACCGGCTTCAGGTAAACTGGTAGTTATTTAGTTAGACAGACTTATATACATAAATGATACTTGGCTTCATATAGCATAACAACTGGCTCTGCCACTGCATCAACTCATCAAACATTCAACACCTAAAAAATATGGTAGTGTATAGTAAGTTCATTAAATTCCGAAAACGAAATATAGCTTCTAGCTATGTAGCCTCTTGAAGGAGCTAGAGGACCACACACTAGGTAGACGGCTAACTACGAAGAAATTATTAGATAGTACACACTACACACTACTATTATAAATTCATGCTAATATTTACGTAATACTAGTAGTACCATATACTCAAACGTTATTAATTATTCTGTACGAGGGTTGGGTGCCCTTCCATTATAAGTATATTTTATTTGACTGATAAAAAAAAAATAATCCAACATTATTAAATATTATTGACACATAATAATTTTCGGATAACTTTTTTTATAATAATAATAATCTAAATTCTTGTGCATTTATTTCAACTTTTCACTACGTACTAGACTAATACTAATAGATTTGTAATCTTGAACTACTCCATAATGTCTGACTAGCTAGGGCATGTGGTCCATCCTAATAAATTTGTGGTCTTGACCATTTGGTGGGGGTCCTCATCTAAAGCTCTAAAGTTAAAACCTCCAATTGAGTTTTAATGCTAAGCCACCGACGGTAGACATCACCCAGTCCCCGCACAGTATATATGTACGTAAACTAACTTCCATGCTCCCCATGCAAACATATCACAATCACAATAAATATTGTTTTACGCCATGTCCATGTTGAGGTAAAGGCTGAGACAACAGAAAGAAAAGAAAAAGTGATATATAATAGAAAAAAAATGACATAAAAAAAAGTATATGGTGAATGTAAAAATAAATAAAATCTAACCATTATCGTAGCATAACTAAAAGTAGAATAATTCTAAATCACCGTACTTCATCCTTCTACAAATTCTCTTACTATATTTTTATGGTAAGTTTTAAATGTGTTTTATATTTTCAAGACATTAAATACTTTTACTTTTCATTCAATACTTACCGTAAAAGATAGGAAGAAGATTTGTAGGAAGATAGAATAGGAAGATATAGCATTACTCCTAAAAGAAATGCTTGATTTAAAAACATTATTAATACATTTTGACCATAATTCTAATTAATACACCTTAGTATGAAGGTTAATAAATCTATTCTATTTATTAATTTCTTAATAAATACTCTTAGGACATCGATTAACAAAACTTAAAAATCATATATATATATATATATATATATATATATATATATATATATATGAAGACATATCTTATGAGAGGAATGTATCTTATATGAGAGTGAGATAATTAAATCTGGACCATATAATCATACATGGAAGGTTAAGATTTAATGTCATGTGACTACTTAAAAAATCATGTGACTTTTTAAAAAATCCACATGACTCAATGTATTTTAATCTTGACCATTCAAATAAGATCTAGTGGTCAATATTTATTCTTCACACTCTTATATAAGATAAGTCATCTCACTATATATATATATATATATATATATATATATATATATATATATATATATATATATATCACTTCAGTTATACTTCAGTGAGATTAATTATAAGCATCAAATTAACAATTAAAATAAGATATTTTTTCAGAGAAAAGGTCAATTTCTAGCTAATAGTATGTTAAAAGAAATCTATGTTATTATTGCCTTTTAGAAATAGATACATTTATATCACGGGACTTATAAACTTGTATTTCTTTTATTTCTTTTCATTAATTCATGATTTTAGAAGAAGAAAAAAGGAATGCTTTTAATAATTATTTGCTGTTTCAAAAGTTTAAAATGACATTAATTATTATTTTAAATTACATCTTTAATTATCTGTATACTTATAGAAAGCAGAGAAAATGATAATATATTTTTTTAAGATAGAAAATGATCGTATTAAAATGCTATAATAATGGCCAAAGAGAGAATATATATATATATATATATATATATATATATATGGGATTTTAAATAACTATTACACCACTCAATAACTTTGAACTGGATGATGTTTTCTTAAAAGTCACCGTTGGATTAAAAGTTCCTTTCATATAGATCATGTATACAAAATTTTAAACTAATCCAAAATTATTTGATACCTCATTCATATAGATTAAAATCAACGTAATATAAACTTTTCAAAATATAGTAAAATATGGATCATTTGATTACCTTCTTATTGTTATTCAAATTTGACACAAACAATCTTAGTAATATGTAGATATAATTCAACGGTTGGATTGATATATATATATATATATATATATATATATATATATATATATATATATATATATATTAAAAGACAAACAAATAGTTTTAGTAAATATTTAAATATGTGTATATTGTGATCTTAAATGACAGGGAAAAAAAAAACTGAGAGGTTACTCGTTAAATATTAATGGTTTGAGTGTCTTCTATAGGCAGGAGCCTTGTCTAACTAAAAATTAATTGCCGATATAGATCGTCTGACAAAGACGGGAGGGGAAAGATTGATCAGGTGTCGAAAGCCGAAGACCAAGGATCCATTTGGATAAACAACTCAATTAAGATCTTATATAATAAGATCTCTAAGAACTTATATTATGAATGCTTAAAATTTAATAAGTTGACTACGTTTGAATATAATTGTTGAAAAGTGATCACACGATTTTAAAGTATTTAGATACATTATTACATATGCTCTTATAAAATATTTTCTTATTTTATAAATTAAGAATAAAAATAAAATAAAAATAAAAGTAACAAATGATTAATAACAAATAACATATATCACAAAAATATTAAAAATTAACAAATAAATATTCACTTTGATGTTGATATGTTGAAATTATTTTGGGTCCTTTGCAGATTTTTTTTTATCTCGTATTATTTGTATTTCTCATGAATACTAAAATTAATTATAAAAGACAAAGAACGTAAGTCAAAATAAAAGATTAGTCCTCTAAAAAAAAGTAAAAGATTAGTATACATATATATATGAAGGAACGAAAAATAAAAAAATGAATGAAACAAAAAAAATGAAAAGCAAAAGAAGAATGAAAGCTGTTATGTTATGCACATACGTGAAATAAAAAAAATAGAAAAAAAAAAAAAGAGGAACACGCTAAACTTTGTGGTTAATAAGGATTGAACATTGGCCTTTTGTAATGTGCCGCATTAGCTGTTTCCAATAAGCTATATTAGACAGCTTATGAAAATAAGCCTAAAAGATCTTATGAATCATTCATAAGATATTTTTATAAACTATGCTAAACACTCTTATAAGTACTTATAGTATAAGATAAATCTCAATAAGTTGTTCATAAATTCTTTCAAACAGGACCTAAGTGCTTTCCACGTTTGCAACCAAAGAGGAAGAAAACAAAAACATTGCTTATTGAATGAGATGTGTGTATAGATAAGCATTCTCTGGATCAAAAATTCCAAAAATCGACCAACCTAAGCATTGGAAGATAAATCCAAAACATCTTATTAGATGTTATAACCTCAACAGAAAACAACAAATTCTTTTTTAATTTTCCTTGTTTGAGGCAGAAAAATCAACATATCTAAGTTTTTAGCAGTTGCCGCTATTTCAAAACACTCCAAAATCTCAGACGGAAATGAAAAAAAAAAAAAAAAAAAACTGTTAGTAGACAGCAGATAAGTAATTAATTAGATGTCCTGATTTATTAAATAAACTTTTATTAAACTTCATTATACATGTACTAAAAAATAGGGAAATGTTTCATGAACAACATCAATGGACAATAAATTAATTTTAAGATATATTTTCGAGATGTGTACATAGTCAAAGATAAACAGATAAGTAAAAGTAAAAATAATTATATATAATATCTTCTATATCAAATAATAAAACACTGAAAAAATAACTCATTTTACTCTTAACAATAATATTTGGACATCTTTTTTTTTTTCTTGTCCTACGACGGTTAACGGACGAGAGACCTTAACCATTCACGCCAACCTCAGTTGGTATATTTGGACATCCTTTAATTACAAACATCTCATTAATATCTATCATTTTTTTCTATCTCTTTTTTCTTATTATATCATATCACCTATTATATCTTACATTTTTCTCTACCATTTCTTTTTCTTTTTTTCTCAAATAGCATATAAGGTATCAACATTTTTTTTCTCTTTATTTTCGGTGATGATCCCTTTCAAATGTAACCTTGAATTTTATTTACACTTTAAATTTTACATTTATTTTAGAACTTTATTTTCCTATCTCATTCTTTCTTTTCCATCAAATTATCTATCACATTAATTTTTAATATCTCTCTTTTTATCTTTTTTTTTTTATTTCTAAACTTACTTTATATGGTATGTAAGGGAGTGTTATTAAAACACCCATGAACAAAACATTTTTTTTTTGTACTTAATACATGAATTTATACAAAGGATTAATTATATAAAAAAAAAAAGGGAAATAAGGAAAAAGAGATAAAGAGAGAGTGTAATAAAACAATTGATGTGAAAAAAATAATAATAATATAAAAAGTGTTCATAAATTGTTTATATTATTAATATAGTAGTAACTCTTAATTTTTCAATATAATTAATATGTTTATGTGCATGTATTTACTTTGCAGCCCTTCATCCTTTAGAAGATTTGACCCACGAGGACACTCACTACTCTCAAACGGTGTCCAACATTCTCCAAAACCAGTCCACACGGTGGCCCGCCTCGCCCTCCTCCGTTGGCTACATCACATACTCCACGCATTCAGCTTTCGCGAAATGGAGCAGCCGCGCCAGCCACCACTTCCACCCTGCGGTGGACGGCACCGGCCAGTGGCTCCTCAAGTACATTCTCTTCACCGTCCCGTACCTCCACGCCAAGAACCCCGGCCAGAGTTCTCCCCAAACCGCCGCGGACACCAAGCTCCGCGCCAAGGGAACGCCGCAGGACGAGCTCAGCGCCAACCACGTGCTGGCGGAGCGCCGACGCCGCGAGAAGCTGAATGAGCGGTTCATAATCCTGCGGTCGCTGGTCCCCTTCGTGACCAAAATGGACAAGGCGTCGATACTGGGAGACACCATCGAGTACGTGAAGCAGTTGCGGCGGAAGATCCAGGAGCTGGAGGCGCGTAACCGCCAAACGGAGCCGGAACAGCGTTCCAAGCTCCCAGAGGTAATTTTAGAATTAATGACCGAAAATACAAGTTTGCATTAAAAAATTATGCATGTTATCTAAATGTTTTGACTGAAGAGCACCACAAATAACACCTTTATTAAGTGGTGTTTATACCTTTTTTTCAATTAGAATTTCTCTACATAATCCTTTAATGCAATATTTTTTTTTCACAAATTATGGAGATGAAACTTTAATTTTGACCATGTAAGTAGAACCTATAGAGTTGTATCTAATTTTAACCTTTTAGAATTTAGGTTAGGATGTAAATAGAAGGTATATCAGGATTGTCCCACTTATATATATTAAGTTTAAATATTCATATTTTAGGTTTTAGTCTCTACATTTAGAAACTACTTGTTTTAGTTCATACATATATTTTTTAATTCATTTTAATCTATTTTAGTCTTAATATATATAGTTTTTAATCTGTTTTATTCCTTACACATTTGGATGAGAGTAACTAAACTGGATTGAAAAATATATGAAATGAGTAATTTTTAAGTGTAGAGACTAAAATTGCATGTATATTATTTTGGCCATAGCATTTATCAATGTGGAATCTTTAACAGGTAACAATTCAGAGGACGAGTAGCAGTTCGAGCAAGGAGCAACAGAGGAGTGGGGTGACGGTGATGGAGAAGAGGAAGGTGAGGATCGTGGAAGGGGTGGCGGCGAAGGCGAAGGCCGTGGAAGTTGATGCCAACACATCGGTGCAAGTTTCGATCATAGAGAGCGACGCGCTGTTGGAGATTGAGTGTCGTCACAGAGAAGGGTTGCTTCTGGACATGATGCAGATGCTGAGGGAGGTGAGGATAGAGGTTATAGGGGTGCAGTCTTCGCTTAATAATGGGGTGTTCGTGGCGGAGTTGAGGGCTAAGGTGAAGGAACATGCCAACGGGAAGAAGGTCAGCATTGTGGAAGTGAAGAGGGCACTTAACCAAATTATACCCCATGCTGCTGACTAGTACTATTCTATATTGGGCTTTGCGCAAGGAGGGGTGCATGCATCAAGTTAGCTACCATTTTCATGGCTTGACTTTTTGGATCAATATTCCAAGTATAATTAACTGGCCAATCACAATGGCTTAATGTGTATCTATGATTCAAGCCAGATGTGAAGTCTAGTAAATAAACCGATTAGTACTGTCAGGAAGGCTGATGAAGTAAAAAGAAACTAGGGATCAGGGTTGTCGTTAGAGTTTTAGTAAATTAATTTAAATAGTTGACATTCTATAATTTTAGTGTAGTAAATCGATGTAGTTGAGAACAATTGAAAATAATATAGGAAAAGTATGTATAATTACTTTATATTTAGTATATGGTGCCTGCGAACAAAAAATAATAAATAATTTGGGAATTATTTATAATTAAGTGTATATTTGAAAGAGAGAAAAAAAACACTTCTAAAAACTCATCGTTCTTTAAATATTTTAAAATAAAAATTAAAAAGTATGAACATAATGATGAAATATAAAACTTAATCAATTTTTAATAGTTCATACAACTAGAAATTAAATAATGATTCAAAATCAACCTATAAACTCATAAATAGTGTTTCTTTTTAATCCAAGCTAGGTGACACGTGTTTCTCATAGGCTTTTAAGCTGATTATTATAGACTACTTTGTCATACTCCTAGCCTGAAGAGTGAGGGGAGGCCACTACAAGGATTTTGATGCACCAGCTGTTAGTCTAGGTTAGAGCTATAAGGTGGTTAGGGTATAAGTTGTATTTGATATAATATATGAAGTCTTGTTGCCTTTATATAACTCTTTAGGTATTGGATTAATAAGATCAATTAGGATAATGCATTTATCTTCTTTTATGATAAGGTGATTATATCTTCTAGCGAAAAGATCGAGGATCTTAGAATTATTCTTATTTCGCTAAAGGGTCTTTTGCCTTATGCTAGATGTTTCTAGTATTAGCTATAATTAGGCTTGCTAGACAAGGTTTCTTGCTTGTGATTGATTTGGGCATATTAGGCCAAGTTGGGACATTGGCTTTACCAAAACCAAAACAGTTGCCTTCAAGTCAGTAACTTACATTGACATGAGGTGTCAACTTGTTAATGCATGTTCGACGTCTTGGGGTGGTTTATGATATTCAACTATTATCATGTATCTGGGCTGAGGTTTGGATCCATTGGGTCTAACTGGACTTAGATTAAATAAGGTAATTGCCTACTAAATCGATAACTTATGGTGACATGAAGTACTAACTTGTTGATGCCTATCCAACATTTGGGCGGGCAATTAACATAAGGTATTAATTTATCGATGCACGTCAGACATTTGAATCTCGCTATCAATATGTGTGTAGGTCTTTCTTTTCCTTTGGAAAATATTAAACATCCACCCTATTTTGGGGTAGATTGGGGTAGAGGGAGAAGAGAGATAGAGAGAAAATGAAAAAGTAGATAGAAAAAATTATAGATATGATATATGATGTGATAAAAAAAAGGTTGAGAGAGATAGAAAAAAAATGAGATGAAAGTGAGCTATAAAATAATGGAATGCATGAATATTATTACTCTTTTCCTTTTCTAGGTTACCTAGGGGTAGAGCTGTCAAAATGGGCCATGACCCACGGGCCAACCCGGCCCACCACGGGTTTGGGCCGAACCGGGTTGAAAAAAAATGTGCCTTCCAATTATTTAAAAAACTTGACCCGACCCACCATGGGTCAACCCGTGGTGGGCCGGGTTGGCCCGCGAGTTGCCCACTTATTTAAAAAAAAAAAAAAAACTACCCTCCCTCACATACATCACATGCCTCACAAGACCACTTAGGAAATTTTACATTGTCTTAGTTCCCTTGAGGTTGATGATATATTAATCTGAATTTGAAAATGTTAGGGAATGTATAATGTTTGATAGATCCAAATTTGTTAGGGGATGTATGATGTTAATGAATATATGAATCTGAATTTAAAAATGTTAATGAATTTGAAAATGTGTTATTTTCGGTGTATTTTGGCAACTTCTGGTTGCTGTTTTTACATGACAAAAAAAAAATAAAAGCTGAATTTTTTTTTTATAAAAAAAATTGATTTTTCTTAATTTTTTTAGTTTAGGTGGGCCAACCCATTTACCCACTAACCCGTGGTGGGCCGGGCCGGACCAGCATTTTTACGGCTCACCAAGAAGTGAGCCGGGTTGGGTTGGCCCACCTATTAGGTGGGTCGAGGTGGGACGGGCCCAGTGGGCCGGGTCCAGTGGGCCGGGCTGGCCCATTTTGACAGCTCTACCGCTAGGGGGGTTGTTGTACCTTTATGTGTGTTCCTAAATCGATAATTGGCAAGACTGTGAATTGTCGTTCCCAAAACATAAGGTATTTTTATGCTTAAAAAATTTTGTTGGCTATCTGCCATGTTTCTAAACTATTCTTCGTGGATTGGCGCTAATGAGCTTACGAGAGTTTTCCTTTATTGGGCCCTTTCCTCATATGCCTTATATTTGTAGGGAGTTGCTATTCTCACCCAACCTTTTGCTATTCTCACCCCATACTTTTGTGAAATCTCCCTTTTGCCCACTCCCTAAATCCCTACACCCCTCAGACTTTCCACACCCCAGACATCTGAGCACGGAATCACATTTCCGTTGAGCATCCACCTCGAGCTGCCTTGCAACGCCGTCACACACAGTGCCACGCCACCACGCCCCACCCCACGTTGTCCCTGTGCCACCGCGTGCCACCCTAGGCCACCCAGCATCATCCGCGCGCCACCCCAAGCCACCCAACATCATCCACGCGCCACCCCGGTCCACCCAGCATTGTCCGCACACCACCCTGCGCCTCCCTGAGTCATCCGCGCGCCACCCCGTGCCTCCCTGCCTCGTCCGCACTCCACCTCGCGCCTCCCCGCGTTGTCCGCACTCCACCGTGCACCGTCCTCACACCACAACGCACCCTCGCCAAACAAGAGTAGTGTTCACTTTGTAGTCTTCACTTTTGATGAGGTGCGTGAGGGACTCGGTGGCTTTGGTAATGAACCATGGTTCTGTGGTATTCAATGCAAATGAACCTCAAGCAATTGTATATTTCACCACGGAACTGTTTTTCCGTTTTAGTAAATTCGGTGAAAAAAAAATGAACAACGGAAACGTGATTCTGTTGAACTATTTTCAACGGAATCATGTTTCCGTTGTTTACTAAAGGGTGAAAAAAAATCAATGAAAATATGATTCCATTTTTGTATATTCGGTGAAAAAAAATGAACGAAAAGATGACTCCGTTGTACAAGTATACAACAGGATCATGTTTCCATTGTAATGAATAGGGTGCCAAATAGAAATACACAGCAGAAACACGGTTTGTACAATGGAATCGTGTTTCCGTTGTGTATTTCTATTTGGAACCCCATTCATTATAACGGAAACATGATTCCATTGTACACTTGTACAACGGAATTATGTTTCCGTTGGGAAGGACATTTTTGGAAACTAATAAAAGGTTACCCACGTGTGTGGTGAAAATAGAAATTCAGGAGGTGAGAATAGAAACACCTTATTTAAATTTTATTTGTGTTGGGCTTATTGCATTGTTCGCCCATGAGCCCATCTGGGATTGTTTCCTTCATAAATCATGATATAATGTGTAATAGTTTTGCTTTGAATACTTGGGCTTTCACGGGCTTAGCCCATTACTTTCGGTATTGTTTCCTTCCTGGAATGCTGGAATCGCATAAAGGGATTAAGAATAATTATTGGCTCTCGCTTTTTTATAATAATACTAGCTTAATAACACGTGCTCTGCACGGGTGTTAAATATATAATCTATATTTTTTATATTATTGTATTTTTGTATATTTCTTAATTATTTTTAAATTTTATATAAATATATGTTAGCAAATATGTATTTAATATATAAAAAATATATAAAATAATTATGAATATTGATATATATATTAAAATAATTTCATATTTATATATGTCTTATATAATTTTAATATATATATATATAAATGTTTTAAAAAAATTATTATCTCTATAAAAGTCATAGTTAGGGATGATAATGTGTAGGGTCTGGCTATGGTACTATAGTATTCGTCCCCATATCGTACTTTAAAAAAAATTCCCATACCCAGACCCACATCCATATAGTAACTTTAATACCTGTATCTTTCCCCATTGGGTATGTAAATGCATGTACCCAATCTGTACTCGTTACCTGCACTTTAATTAATTATAAAAACTTGATTAATAAAATATTGATTAAAAATACAATAGTAATTAAATTAAAATCTCATTCAAAGATTTTTATAAAACATAATAAATAGAAAAGAAAAAAGAAAGAAAAAAGAAGCAAATACCGAAGGTAGTTTATTTTTATTTTTTTTAATTAAGAAACATGATCTATCTCTAAGTAAATAAAGATCATCATGATTTATCTCTATAAAAAACAATATTATTATTTTTGATAATTAAAGAACATGATCTATCTCTTAGCAGATAAAGAACATGATCTATCTGATAGCAAAGGGCCTCCTCTGTTTCCTCTCCTAGGGTTTAGCGTGGGCCTTGGTCACGCTAGGGTTTAGGGTGACGGCGTGAGGGTTTTTTTCCATGAGAGGACTTTTCCTTCTTGTTTTTCTATCTTCAGGCTTCTGTCCTGGATTTTCTTTTGACCTTTTCTTTCTCATCTTCCTTGTTGAGTGGCTATCTCGTGGGATCATATGGAACAGTGGAAGAACATCGATTTCCAAGGAGAGGAGGAGGTAGTAGTGCAGATTGGGGATGAAGAGATTGGAGCATCTTCGACAGACAATGGGTACTGGCTTGTTGGCAAGGTGCTTACGAAAGGGACTGTCAATGCTAGAGCTTTCAAATCGACAATAGCACAGGTGTGGAATGTTAAGAATGGAGTTGAAATACGAGATGTAGCAAAAAACCTCTTTACCTTTAGGTTTTTTGAAAGAAGGGATCTGTTATCCATTCTTAACATGAGCCCTTGGAATTTTGACCGGAGACTAATTGTGCTCACTGAGTTACATAAGCATATGAATCCAGAAGAAACCGACCTAACGATGTGCCCATTTTGGGTCCACGTTCATGATATTTCGTTGGGGTCACGCTCGGAGAAGGTAGCTCGTATATTATTGGGGACACCCATGGGAGTTTTGTTAAGTGGGATGATGGTGATGAAAGCAGATTTGGAAAGATTATGCGTATTAGAGTATTACTGAGTATCAAAAAACCCCTGAAAAGGGGGATGATGATCAGACTGGGTGGTAAAGAGGCATCAAAAATCTTCTTTCGGTATGAGAGGTTGGCCAATTTCTGCTATGTGTGTGGAAGAATCGATCATATCTTGAAGGAATGTGATGACTATGACGGAGAGGATGCTGAAGATATAGGGGAGAATCTACCTTTTGGGCCTTGGTTGAGGGCTACAAATATCCGTCAAACTGTTGTGACAGGAATACGAAAAGAAATCAAGTATGGAAGCCTGAAGAAAAACACGCAAGCTATTCAAGGGTCAAAGGGGGAGGAAAAGGTGGGTGAAATGACAAAAGCTCTGACTGACTTTCAGTTGACACCAGTTCATGAAGGGGGAAAGGAGAAACATTCAGCAGCGGAGGAAAAAAACCATCAACTAGTTGAGAGCCAGACACAACAGCATTGTTATAATGATCACTGTGTTAATCCACAAAATGTTGTAGTGGTGGATAATGCAACACCTATTATGAAGAATGCTGGGAAGGGGGAGGATAGTGAGAAAGAAGCTTCGAAGAAGGAGGTCATAGATGGAAATGGAGATAATAATAAGAGCAGTCCAAGTGTTAAGAAATGGAAACGTGCTGCTAGGAATACTGGAGACACAAGGGATGATGTGGGAGTGAAGATTGGAAAAAGAAGAGACAGAGATGGGATGGTGGACATGGAAGCTGAACCATATGAATTGAATAGCCACAAGAAATGTCAGACAGTTTCAACGGCGGAGGCTGATTTCCAGCCCCGCCGATCACCATGAGGTTGCTTAGCTGGAACTGCCGGGGGCTTGGGAACCCACCGGCAGTTAGAGCTTTGAGAAAGCTCTTAAATACAGAAGTTCCCGACGTGGTTTTCCTTATGGAGACGTGTAAATTTGGTGCTGAATTAAATTGTTTCAAAAATATTATGGGGTTGACGAACCTATTTGTAGTGGACTGTCAAGGAAATGGAAAAAACAGAGCAGGTGGACTGGCCATCCTGTGGAATGAGAATTTTGACATTGATTTTCTGTCCTGGAATATGCATCATGTGCATATGAAGGTCAAATCAGTGCATTACAATATCTCTTTTTTTCTGACAGGGATATATGGTTTTCCAAATGCAAATCAAAAGCATTTGACAGGGAATATGCTACAACAGATTCAACCTTTGGGGTCTGAGCCGTGGATGACCATTGGTGACTATAACAACATTTTATGCCCGCAGGACAAAAGAGGAGGGACATCGATTGATTCAATAAGTATGCAGGTCTTTTCGGACACTATTCTCTCATGTGGGCTTGCTGAAATTGATTACATAGGATCAACTTTCACATGGACAAATAAAAGGAAAGCCCCACATTGCATAGAGGAGAGACTGGATAGGGCTTTTGCAAATGAGGCATGGTTGCGGTTGTGGGATGATGCACAGGTTCGATCTCTGCCTAGACACCAATCGGATCACAATCCAATTTTGCTGGAATGGGGGAAACGAAACAAGACAAGGAAATCAAGAAGAAATCAGGCCTTGTACAAATTTGAGAAATTGTGGTCGATGGATGAAGAATGTGAAACCATTGTGAACCACTCCTGGATTAATGGAGGAAATGTCCTCTCCAACATAAACCGAACAACTGAGAATTTAAAGGAATGGGGGTCAAATAAATATGGCCACCTCAAAAGAAGCATTAGGCAAGAGCGGGATAGATTGAAGAAGCTCAATGAAATGCCCCAAACTGATACCATTCTGGCCCAGTCAAATGAAGTGGAGGAAAACCTTGATAGACTCCTTGAGAAGGAAGAAGTCTTTTGGGCACAAAGGTCAAGGGCCTCATGGCTGTGTGAGGGAGATAGAAATATG
Source organism: Pueraria montana var. lobata (assembly GCA_026413185.1). NCBI lineage: Eukaryota > Viridiplantae > Streptophyta > Magnoliopsida > Fabales > Fabaceae > Pueraria > Pueraria montana. The sequence goes on along the minus strand of CM048647.1, from coordinate 65,149,658 downwards.
AATTTTTACCATAAAAAAGCCTCTCAAAGATAGAAAACAAATAGAATCCAGAAGATAAAGGATGATTCAGGGAGAGTTTTTACTGAGGAGGAACAGATAGGGGATGTGATTACTGAATTCTTTGGGAAGTTGTTTACTAGCTCCAACCCCACAGAGATGGATGAAGTGGCAAGCCTAGTTCATGGTAGAGTTGATGATCATAACAGACAGAGATTGGAGGTTGATTTCCATGCTGAAGAAGTCAAGCATTGTTCCAAATGCATCCGACGAAAGCTCCGGGGCCGGATGGTAATCCAGCTTTGTTCTACCAACAATATTGGGACACTGTTGGAGAGGATGTCACAAGACTAGCTCTAGAAATCCTAAATGGCCACAAGGACCCAGAAGATTTAAACAAAACACACATTGTCCTCATCCCAAAATGCAAAAATCCAACACAGGCAAGTGAGTATAGACCTATCAGCTTATGTAATGTGTTGTTTAAGATTATTACTAAGACTATTGCTAATAGGTTGAAACCAATGCTGCCCAATATTGTTGATGAAACCCAATGTGCGTTCGTCCATAATAGACAAATAAATGATAATGCCATTATTGCTTTTGAAACATTCCATTACATGAAAAAAAAGACAAGGGGGAGGAAAGGTTATATGGCTTTAAAAGTAGACATGGCAAAAGCTTATGATAGGATGGAATGGTCTTTCTTGCAATGTGTCTTGACTCACATGGGTTTCCCAGATAAATTTATAAACCTGGTCATGAAATGTGTAAACAGTGTTTCTTTTTCTGCCATGGTCAATGGTCAACCCCACAAAGTTTTTAAACCCCAACGAGGTCTAAGACAGGGAGACCCACTATCTCCTTACCTGTTTATTTTGTGTGCTGAAACTCTCTCAGCTTTGATCCACAGAGGGGCTGAGAGAAAAAACATTCATGGTATTAAAATTTGCCCAAGGGCACCTATGATCACTCACCTTTTTTTTGCATATGACAGTATTTTTTTCACAAGAGCAACTTTGGAGGAGGTTTCTTACTTAGCCCATATTCTCAAAATCTATGAGGATGCTTCAGGCCAAAAAGTCAATCTCAGCAAATCAGAGCTCTCCTGTAGCCGAAATGTGCCTAGTTCCAGACAGATTGAGCTTCAGATGCTCCTTGGTGTTAAGGAAATGGAGAACTCTATGACATATTTGGGTCTCCCTACCATTATTAGTAGATCAAAATCCCAAGTCTTCCAATTTGCCAGAGATCGGGTTTGGAAAAAACTGAAGGGGTGGAAGGAGAAATTTCTTTCACAAGCAGGGAGGGAAACTCTTATCAAGGCGGTGGTGCAGGCAATACCTTCTTATGTGATGGGGTGCTTCAGACTTCCATATGCTGTATGCAATCAGATTGAAGCTCTAACAGCAAAGTTCTTCTGGGGTGGAAATGTAGAAGAAAGGAAAATTCATTGGATCAGCTGGGAGAAAATGTCAAGGCCAAAAAGTCAAGGAGGAATGGGGTTCAGAATGGTGTCTAGCTTCAATAAAGCTCTTCTTGTAAAACAATGGTGGAGATTACTGCACAATGGTAATTCTCTCATGGCTCGAGTTCTAAAATCGAAGTATTTTCCTTACTCCAAACCGCTCCAAGCTACAAGGGGATCTGCAACTAGCTACACTTGGGCAAGCATCTTTTATGCCAAGGATATTATGGATGAGGGCACTATATGGACAGTGGGAAACGGTGTGAACATAGATGTTTGGTCTGAAAAGTGGATCCCAAACACCCCAAACAACAAGATCTCAGCCCAACCACAAACTGAGTTGGAAGTGCAGATGCGAGTTTTTGAGTTGATTGGTCATGATGCTCGAACCTGGAATGAGCAGCTTGTGAGAGATCTGCTTCCAATTAATGATGCTGAAAACATTTTAGCTATCCCTATGACTATCCTCCCAAGCCAGGATAGGCTCACATGGCAACACACTGAGGATGCGGTGTACACAGTTAGAACTGGTTATCATTTAGCCATGTCAAGTTTTACCACAAATGACACTACAACAAGTGCCATCTCAGGAAGTTTTTGGAAGGACATCTGGAAGGTCAATGTAACTCCAAAATGCCAAAATTTGGTATGGAGAGCCTGCAAGAATATCCTCCCGGTGAGGAAAAACCTTCAGAAAAAGATGGAAACTATAGATCCAGTGTGTCCTTGCTGTGGCGAGGAAGAAGAAACGATTGAACATGTTTTTCTAACATGTGCAGAGGTTAAAAATATATGGTTTGGGAGCCAACTTGGAGGGAGAATAGGGAACCAGCACACCTCTTTCAACCACTGGATAGCAGAATGTTTGGAAACAAAGGATATGGAGTTTATCCAACAAGTGTTTGGGTTGCTATGGTCCATCTGGAGAAGAAGGAACTTATGGACTTTTGAGCAAAAGACTACACCGATTCCCATTGTTATTGACCGTGCTTTCTGGATGATCTGTCCAGACAGAATAGCACCACCCACTTTGCTTGAGACACACCCATCGCACTGGTATTCACCTTCAGAGAACCAAGCTATCAAGATTAATTTTGATGTTGCGGTGAAGGAAAATATTGGCATAGGTCTTGGCCTAATATGCAGGGATCAACAAGGACATACTCTAGCTACAGCAACGAAGATGACTACTCAGAAGGTTTCCCCAAAAGTTGCTGAGGCTTTAGCAATGAGATGGGCTCTACAAACTACAAGAGATCTCTCCTTCACCTCTTTTGTGATGGAAACAGACTGTCTATAGCTGGCACAAGCTTGGAAACATACACATGGCAACTGCACATCCTATTTTGATGGGATTTTAGAGGACTGTAAGTACCTTAGCAAAGACATCAACCACTTTAACTTACTGTTTGTAAAAAGAAATGGGAACAAAGTAGCTGATACTCTAGCCAACATGGCTTTTGAGTTTAGGGAAAACTATTGGATTGAGGATTCACCTCATCAGGTAAATGCCCTCCTTCTTTCTGATGTAAATGGTGTTCAAAGTTCTTTTTGAAATACAGTTTCCCTTCAAAAAAAAAAAAAAAGATAAAGAACATAATTTTTTTATTTTTTATTTTTGATGGATTAAGGAACATGATCTATCTCTTAGATATTATTATTACTATTACTATTACTATTACTATTACTATTACTATTACTATTACTATTACTGTTACTACTACTACTACTATTATTATTATTATTATTATTATTATTATTATTATTATTATTATTATTATTTACCATATTTATGTATTATGTATTTTTATATATTATTATTTTTATAATTCAGGAATTCAATACTAATAAAAAATAATTATTTATTTATTTACTAACACAAAATCATAAGCATATATTTATATTACATTACATAATCGTAAAAAAAAAATGTCTATCATATCCATTATACACCTAATTCAACAATTCAATAATAAAATAATAAATTATAATTTAAGATAATATTAATTTAAGTTTATGAATAAATGTTAACATAATAAAATATCTATTTTTAAATATTAATATAATCGTGAATAGAATATTTATAAAACTTGGACAGAAAATAAAAATTGTTAAAATTTAAAAGATTTCATATTGTATTAGACGTGTTAAAAGAATAAAATATTTATTATTAAATACTAATATAGTCATGAATAAAATATTTAAGTTATTATAATTATTAATACGTGTTAATAGAATAAAATATTTATTATTAAATACTAATATAATCAATAATAGAATAAAATATTATTATAAACTTAAATGAATAATATAATCATTATTTTTTAATTATTAACACATAAAATTCAATTAGTATTAATTACTATTTAAAAAAGTTATTTTAAAATCATGATAATAAATAAAAAGTTAAATTATAAAAACTATCCATAAAATTTATAATCAAATAATAGAATCAAAATTCATTTAAGATTTAATGGATCAATTAATTAATGTAATAAGAATATATACTCATTATATACAAAATCGGTAATAATAATAATAATAATAATAATAATAATAATAATAATAATAATAATAATAATAATAAATGATCGATTGATTGGTAATTGATCATTTGTATTTCAGGTAGAAAAATTCTTAAGATATATTTGCCTAAAATAAATCTCGCAAAATTTCTAAATTTAAATTTATATTTGCTATAAATTTGAATCAAAATATATATTAGTGTTATTAATTAATTTGAATAAGTGTAAATAATTATATTATTAAATAATTAGAATGTTTTAATCATGATTCATTACCATAATTAAGTATTTCACAATTAAATAATCACCTTAATTATCATAAATGTATATTTTATGAATTAAAAATAAAATAATATATAGTTGATGTATTTTTATGAATATAAAATAATTATATTATTAAATAATTATAATATTCTAGTCATGATTGATTACAGTAATTAAATATTTTATAAATAAATAATCATGTTAATTACCACAAATATATTTTTATGAATTAAAAATAAAATATAATTATTTAATGACATTATGGAGGGAAAATAATAAATATGGTGTTGCCACGGGACATTTGTCTACGTGGCAAAACCTTCTTTTATATAATATAAAATAAAATTGAATTGATTATTATTATTATTATTATTATTATTATTATTATTATTATTTACGATAAATCATTAAATTAGTGTTGTCAATTAATGTGAATTAAAAAATTTAAAATTTCAAATCATAAATATCTTAAAATGTGAATGACTTTCATATTTGAATATGAATATGAATTTAAATTAGTGTTATCAATTAATATGAATTAAACAATTTCAAATTTCAAATCATAAATATCTTAAAATATTGATAATGTTCAAATTTTATCATCATATATGTATATGTAGATATTGTTTAAATTATCAATTATATATTTGCATTATAAAATTATGAGATAAAAAAAATCTAATTGCATGATTTTTTTATTTTAATTTGTTATAATTTTGAATTTAAATTAGTGTTATTAATTAACATGAATTAAACAATTTAAAATTTCAAATTATAAATATCTTAACATATTGATCATGTTCAAATTTAATTATGAATATGAATTTAAATTAGTGTAATCGATTAATATCAATTAAACAATTTAAAATTTAAAATTACAATAAAAATAAAATTGTCTTTATTTCGGCGAGAAAAGAATCAATATGGTGTTGTCACGTGGTATCAACCTACATGGCAAAATATTCTTTTATATAATATAATTGATTTATTTTGCCTATGAAAAATATATGTAATGAATGTTTGTTTTTTAATTGAATCTGCTTTATGCTTCAATTTGGTATGGCTAACTATAGTATGACTATAGGTTTATTTGGATTGAAAAATTCATTTCTGATATAGGCTAGATTTAAGGTTCATTTCCATTTATTTTTTTAATTCTAAGGATATATTTGGTTAATAGATCTAAGGTTTATTTCCATTACTTTGTTGATTCTAATGTTTATATATTTCGATTATCTTCGAGTCAAGTATTAGTTTCATGTTTTAAAACTTGATGGCCTGCCATTTGAACCATTGAACGAAAGTTCCTTCTTTATTTATTTATTATTATTATTTCTTTTTTTAACATAAACTGTACAATTCAGCCTTAAACTTGATGGTTTACTGCGTCTCCCTTCTCTTGATTGTTGGAAAACCCAAAATCAACATGTTACTTCGCTTTCTATTTAATTCAAGTCTACCTTTTCTTTTTGTAGTAAGTCAAGTGTGGGCCTAGAGAAGGGGTCCCCTAGTGCCCCTAAAAAAAAAAGGTATAAAAAGAAAATTACTACTGAAATCACTATAATACTTACTGTAATAGCAGTGAGATCCACTGAATATATAACTATATTAATACTGAAGCAGGCAATTACAAACATGACCCTCGTGAGACTTGGGTTGCTATTATTACAAAACTAACACCTATATACATGATCAAAGAATCTAACAGTACAGCTAGCAATAAATTAATTTCAGTTTTAAACCATCCCAGCTTTCTGCATAAAGCATGATTTTCATTTTTTTTTTATTATTTATATGTACGGTCCTATTTTAACTCCCCTTTGTGTGCTTCTCAAATTTAATATTTCTCTTTGCAAATGAAAAGCTAGCTAGTAAGTCCATTCCTTTGGGAGAAATATCTCTGGAGAAGAACATTGATTCTGAGAAATAAAACGACATTGCTTGGACGCATCTTTCTGATCACCTTTTTTTTCTAGTGAATTATTATTGTATGCTTCTCTGCATCTTGGGTTATATCTCTGAACTGCAACCAGATGAAAGATCAGGGTAATTAACTTTTCTGTCAACAATATATCTCATGTAAAAAGCTTAAATTTAAAAGGGTATTTGCTGTACCAAATATTTAAAATTTCAGGATACTTATAATTAAATATATAAAATTTGAATGAATATATGAAATTAAAACCGATGAATTAAAAGTTAGATTTAAGACCTTGCGGGGGTGAAATCTGCACACCTAATGCATGCACATTAAGATTTAGAGCTTGTACAACTCGGGCTGGAAGGAGCACAGGAGCACAAGCTGCAAAACAATTATAACTGTAAGGTCTATATATAAATCAAAAAGCAGCACTTGACAAAGACTTTGACTTTGACCATGTTTCAAGTTATATATATATATATATATATATAGGGAACTACTAACATAGACCCACTTAGAAAATAGAAAGTGTAAGTTAGCATCATGTACCTTTTGCTTTAGACAAAAAAAATCATTCTTTTTGTTTTAGACGTGTAAATTAACGGACATTTATGTAATTTTATTTTATTTTTAAATGCAAATAATTTAAAACTCCAATTTCTCTCTCCCACGAAATCCACTGTGTGAGGGCAAGGATTTGCAAATTTAGGTTTATCTTCTAAAAGCTTCAAGATCTACTAGCACGTCGCACGTCATTGAACTTCCACTGCATCCCCTTTTCTCACCTTTATCTTCTAAAAGCTTTGGGTGCAAAATATAACTTCAATTCCATGTAATTAAATTTCATTACTCACAGGGATATTAAGTTTGTCATTGAACTCATACAAGATTCAATTTATAAGCTTCTCTCTATGCACGAGATGCATATCGCAGTCTAAACTAGTCACCGTTGGGCTTTTGTCATGATCGTGGATAAGCCACCGACAATCAAGAGGAGATAGGTGAGGCCTTCAATATGGACAGGGCTCGATTCGCAACAGGCAGCAACTACCATACGCACCAAAGAGACCGCCATTGTAGCCTCCTTACTGAAATAAAACTACCCAGCACAACGCAAACGGAAGATGACACAATCGTGGAGAGAGAAAAGAGGATTTTAAATTATTTTACATTTTAAAAAATAAATAAGTAAATTACATAAACACCCTTTATTTTACAATTAATAGACTAAATACAAAAAGATTGGTTTTTTTTAGAGATGTCAAAACGGGCGAACCCCGCCTACATGGGTTGACCCACCACGGGTTGGACGTTAAACGGGTCGAGCCAACCCGGCTTACCTTTTGGTGAGCCATGAGAATACCAAGCCGGCCCGGCCCACCACGGGTTGGTGGGTTAGCTCACCAAATTTTTAAAAATAAAAAAAATTAAAAATTAAAAAATTAAAAACATTTTTCTCTATTTTTTTAAAAAGTGACATTTTTCCATCAAAGGCATTTATTAATTCAAATTATTCAAATACAAATACAAATAATAGGCAAATGTCTCAAATAACTATTCAAGCATCTAATATTATCATTCAACTAACCATTTAAATGACTCAAATACATAAATACCATTCAAAAGTCTTAAAAAATCAAAGTCTTAAAATAAAATCCAACCATCCAATTGTCCAAACATTAGTCATAGTTCAATAACATTAAATGAATTATTATTCTATTTACTATATTATTATTATTTTTAGTTTAAATGGGTTAAGTGGGCTAACTCAGCTCAACCCGGCTCGAACCCACCTGACCCGCGAGTTAAGTGGGCCGGGTTACAATTTTGCCAAGATCACAAAAAATTTCATTTTTTCAACCCGGCCCAGCCCGAACCTGTGGTGAGCTGGGCTGGCTCACCGGGTTCGGACTCACTTTGACACCTCTAGTTTTTTTGTCCAAAGCAAAAGGTGCATGATGCTAACTTACACCTTCTATTTTTTAAGTGGGTCTATGTTAGCAGCCCTATATATATATATATATATATATATATATATATATATATATATATATATATATATATATATATATATATATATATATGAGGAGGGATCAAATTACACCGGTGTAACTTGAACAACTATTACACTATTTAATAACTTTCAACTGGATGATGTTTTCTTAAAACCCACCATTGGATTGAAAGTTCCTTTCACATAGATCATGTATACAAAATTTCAAATTAATCCAAAATTATTTGCTATCTCATTCATATAGATTAAAATCGACATAATATAAACTTTTCAAAATATACTAAAATATGAATCATTTGATTACCTTTTTGGTAATATGTAGATATAATTCAACGGTTTGATCGATAAAAATTTCATTCTATATCAAGTTATTAAAATGGTGTAACTCTTTTAGATTTACATTTGTGTAATTTGATCCCTCCTATATTTGCTCTTTAAAACATAGATTTTGGAATATGTATCCGTAATAATAAGTAATTACCATTCAGGTACAAAAACTCTTGATGGATGCAGAGTCTATAATTACGTCATTTGTACGCCAAAAAATTTTAAACATAATATGTGGTTCTAATAATTGAATTTCCGCGCAAGTTCTCAGCTCTTGGGTAGAATTGCAAGTTTTGAGAATTTAATTTTTAATCAAAGACTCGTAGCATTTAATCTATGTGATCACATAAATAAAAAATTATATGCATCATGATTACATAATTGTTTACATGAGTTTCAATATTTCCCAGACATGATTGAGAAAAATAACACAATTCATTTTTCATGCAGGAATTTTTTCATTTTTTTGAAAGTGTGGTACAGGCGCATATGCACATATTAATATTGCATTACAAGTTCTCCTACCTGGCCTCTTGCTTGGTTGGAAGCTTGTGCCTGTTCTTTGGGGTAAGAACACGCCAGTGCCACATGATCTATGCCCGGATCCTAAGAAAATAGCTCGCATTCCTGGTCCACCATTGGCAAGTTTTGGCCTTTGATACGAAGATCTTGAGGCAGATTTTGAGTACTGGAGAGGACATTTCAGAAAAAGAAGAAACTCTTAGGTATTTGGAAATAAAATTGTAAATAGGCAGTAGTGAAATACATTCAATGAATGCATAAAGACCTAATTATATCCGGATGTGAATAGATACCATGTCTCTTTTTAAAAAATTCTTCACCCGATCCCTTTTTTTGTTACAATTCTAAACTGTTTCTCTCGCTCATCTTGTACACACAGTCACACACACCTCTCAAAACCTCCAAATTCCATACCAGATTGAGCACGTGCATCCTAACATATATCTAATTTAATTAATGTTATTATGTTGCATGCTTTTAGAACTTTTCTGATAAGCCACTTAAAGTTGTGTGCTTGTGTAGGTATACTACGCATAATTTTTTTAGTATCTTTTCGGTTTTTCTTTTTGACTTGGTTAAAAAGAATGAAATCCAATTAATTTTGGGAAAGAAATTAAAATGCAAAAGGCGTATTCTTTCTGTTTCCAGTAATAATGCATCTATAATGGGCCCCCAAGAAAAAGGAGCCTATAATGCTAAATCTTCAAAATCACATGTAGTTGGACAGATGCCCTGAATATGACGATATTGTTTGATTAAACAGAATGTCACTAGCTTGTGGGACAAGTGGAATATGTCCTCTTACACGTCTTTTAAAGTACCATCCTACAACCTAATCAATGGTTAAGCCTACTAGCTAATCTGCCTAATCATATCCTTCATTCCTTCAATTCATACCCACATTTTCCTACCAAACTTTTACACATGCACACAGACACAAAAGAAAAAGAAAAAAATAGTGCTGATTGCTGAAGTCTCTGTCTCTTGAACCTCAGCATCCACAAGCAGAGATGGATTGAATGGATGCAATTAAGTAAAGCAGTACCTGTGATTTTGGTTCTCCAGGTGATATGTGATGACGCTGCTGATGGTTTTGGTTGCGGTTCCTCAAACATACCTGAACATAAATTGAACCACATGCATATAACCCAATTCAATAGTAGTAGTCAAATTACTAGAAATTACACTATAAACTATCCAAAAAGAGAAGCAAGACACATATGATTAACTTAAATAGCACCAACTGCTTCCTAGTATTATAGAGAAAGTCATAGAGTAATTAATCTCGCAAAATAATGCCAACCAATTTGTTCACTTGGAACACCATGCATAAACAATTAAAGAGAAGAAGGAAAATTAAAAATGATGACCTTAGTGCCGCATGCCTCGTCCAGAACATGAGAGGGTAACCAGAGCATTCCTTCTTCAAAACCAACTTCACCATCATCATGAACAGCAGCCATGGCCAGAGAGAAAAAAGATTATTGTTGTTGATTTCGAAGACAGTTTAGTTCAGTTGGTACCTTATTCTGGAACGGTTGAGACTAGACAGGCTTTTAAAGCTCCAACTTCTGACCTGCGACATAACTACGTGGTGTTAGTGGGGTGAGCATCTCTAGTTTATGCCTACGCTCCTCAGACAACGCGTGCTGTTGTCTGCTACCACCGAACATTAAACGACGAGGTCGTTTAGTTGCGCGTACGGTTAACGTCCTGTTAGAGTTCGGGCCCTTGGTGGAAATAAATATTATTGACATTGGGACTCAACGTTGTTGGCTATACGTGGATGTGGGTTGGGTTCGGTAAACCCCTCAATCCATATATCTCTAGTTGTTGCAGTTACTCGTTCTCTAACCTTCTCATGTGTTTTTGGTCACACTATTTCCTTGGACCTTTATAAATAATTTAAGGTTTAAATATTTTTTTTGTTCTTGTAATTTGGTATTTTTTTACTTTTTGTCCTTGTAATTTTTTTTTTTTATTTCAGTCATTACAAATTATGTTTATTTTATTTTTCGTCCTGGTTTAGATAGCGCTTTGAACAGTAAAAAAAACACTATCTAATGCACTATAAGGACGAAAAATAAAACAAACATAATTTGCAAGGACCGAAAAAAAAAAAAATTTGCAAGAACAAAAAATAAAAAAATACTAAATTACAAGGACCAAAAAATATTTAAGTCATAATTTAATTATGAAACTCGGCTTGTTATTTTGGTGATCAACCTTAAAGTTAAAGATGCAGCTAACCATCCCAATTTGACGAGTACAACGCAGACATGCGCGCAACTAACTTTCTAAACCACCATACCAAATTCTCCCAACGTTTTCAAATTATTGCATGGAACGATTGTCTTAGCTGCAATAATAGTAACTAACCAAGTTGCAATCCTATGCTTTGTTTTCCTTTACTTTTTCATTTTAAACACTTTGTTCTTTTTTTTTTTTTTTGTAGTTTTCATTTTATTTTCCACCAAAGTTGGAGAAATGGAATTTCTTTAATAATTTTAATTTAATGAGAATATCAATAAATCAATATTAAGCCTTATGTCTTATTTAACTAAGAGTAAATTGTTTATGCATAGACAATATACAAAATTTTTACATTGTCATTCAATCATATAGTTATATATTGAGGGAGTTTAACTCAGTTGGCTGAGCAGGGTGTATCGATTCCTATGGATAAAAAAAAATCATAGTTATAATATAATAAATTTGTTAATTTTTATATTAATTACATTAAAAGTCATGACAAAAATAATTTCTTATTAATTGATATTTGATAATGTAATTTTTTTTACATAATACATAATATATAAATACAAAATACCATTATTGTATTTATTTTTCAACCTAAGATAGATGAACACGTATAGACTATTAATTGTTAAAGAATATAGGTAATCTCACCAAAAGAAAAGCTATATAACGACCCTCCACGAAAACATTAACTACTTCTGGTGCTATAATAACGTAAATAATTAAATGTTCAGTGCGGATTAGGCGAGTTAGGGGGAGACGATAAATTGATTATTACACGTGGATTCAGTCATAACAAGAGACTATAAATTGATTATAACACGTGTATTCAATCATAGGAAAGTATATGATAAACAGGATTTGTGTGAAGCAGGTAATTAGTCCAATTCTCTTCAAAAAAAAAAAAATAAAGGTAATTAGTCCAATTAAGGAGATCAAAATCATCAGAAAAGTAGATACATGAAAATGTGAAGATCTATCATCACGCTAATATGCTGTGGAAAATGGTTGGTGGAACTGAGTCAATAAAGGTTGAGTTTCATGGGTACGTATGTCCAAAATAAACAGATATATTCACATACCAAATCAGGAAACAGAGCGAGCTAAACTGCGTACACATCCAGACTCAAGATTTAGGTCAACAAAACTCTCATTCTAGGTGGGTTGGGAGACCATACAAGTAGTTTAAATTTGCAACACCGCCAAATCTATAAACGAAAAACTATACCTACACAAAGAAAAATGAACTGAAAAATTGTGTTAAACATGGTAATTGGGAAATGTACGTCATCCACTGCACGTTTGAGAATCAATGAAAACAACCGCAGCGTGGAGAAATGTTGGCAAACCTAACCAACTTCCATGAGTTTCTGAAGCTTCCTGATTAGAATGGAAGAAGGATCAGTAACAGGGTGCCCTATAACTTGTAGGGCAGTGAAATTGTGACATGTTGGGCTTCAGCCCCCCAATGTACCAAAAAGAAAAATGTGATATGATGCCCACATAACACGATAACATCGTGAATAGATTGAAGTATTCAACCGGGTTATCTACTGATTCTACCTCCAAAATCAAGGTTCAGTCAAAATTGGTATCAGTTGCCAAGTTGTGTTACATTCACAAACATACAAATGGGACGAACACTATGAAAAATCTCAGCCAAAAAGCGTTCAAGTCTTCCACTTTATCTTGAGGTAGCATTGGCGCATGAAAAGAACAAAATGGAACTATTCCGTTCCGTTTTCCTTGGTTCATGCCTTTTAATACAACAAAATGTTCTGCTTTCCAACCCAATATCATGTTATGTCCTATTTTTAAAATGCACAGCATATAAAATAGAGCTCACATTAAGCTACGTCTGATACTATCACATCAACCAAATGCTACATAAGACTCCTCTAATTGGTGCTTGGCTTAGGACAAAATCCTTGAAACATCACTCACACACATTTTACTGGTTAGATCCAATAGTCTATGAGTCTCTTCATCCAACTTAACATTGTCCTTTGTCATCCTCTCTGCGACAATCAGAGGCATTTTACCGGCTGTTGCATAAGTTTTGAGAAATAGATTATATACATTAGTATTCACATGGCCAGCATTCCTAAGGATAACCAACAACTGTTCTGCTCCTTCGGTATGAGCTTGCTCCTGAATGATTTTGAATGCTTCTTGTACTAACCTTTGATCCAGACTCCATTTTTTCACACTAGAAATAGCTTTACTAAAATAATCCAGAAATTTTTCCACATCCTTCCTTTTCAAATACCCCCATGTAAATAGCTCCCATGTAGTGTAACAAGGAATGACACCCTTTTGCACTATCTGATTACAAAAATTTTCAGCCATTTCCATTTGGTCTTGGTTAATGTATGAAGCAAGAAGTATGTTTGAAACTCTGACATCATTGGTCCTAGAAACATACTCCCACTCCCTATAAAGATCCTCAGCTCCAGCAACATCTCCAAGCTTCACCAGTGAGGATATCATGCAAATATACTCGTTATCATTCATTTTGCGAAACGAAGCCTTCATTTTCTCCCATATTCGACTAACGTCATCTTTATTCCCCATGTTTGTATGCAAGCTAAGGAGAGAGGAATATGCAACTCGAGTTTTCCTTGAGGTTCTATTCTCCATCTCTTTCACAGTAGATCCAGCTTTTTCAAGGCTAGCATTTTTTATGTATAAATTGGTCAATGTACTGTATGTTACCCAGTCCGGATCTATTTTTGCCTTATTTAACTCAAGCAGAACTCTTTCTGCAGTTTCAACATCATTCTGCGAGGCACAAGCAGTTAACCATAAATTGAAAGTGACAACATCTGGGGAAGTGTTCATCTTTAGTTCCTGAATAATTTTAGGAACCTTTTCTAACTTCCCATTTGAGATGTAGAGAGATATCATGTGATTATAAGGAAGAGGACTTCTCAAGAAGTCACATTCTGACATTTTCAACATGAGGGCCTCAGCTTTGTCAACCAAATTATTTTGGACATAGGTATGGAGAAGTGCAGAGCAGGTTTGTTCACCCCTCATTCGATCAGGAAGATCCTCAAAGAATTTTTCTGCACTATTTAAACCACGAACTTTAGTTATCAAGTCCAAGTGGACAGCATAGTCACCTTGCACCAGCTTGATATCTTTCTGCAAGGTCATCCATTCACATACCTGCATTTGCACACACATAAACACACAAAAAGGATCAACCCTTTTACATTCTAGGCCAGTTAAAAATCACTCCAACTAGTCCCCCAGGCCTAGATCACTTGGTTGGGACATTTGCAGGTAAGCAGGGTTCAACAAATATTGATGGAACATCCTTTTCCTCTCCTCTTCCCCTAGCAGGGTCTAATACCCAAAGCAAAAAAGAGAAACAACACCCCAGTTGCTGCACCGAATAATTTAACAAAATCTAATTCTTCTAGCTGGATTGTTTTAACAGAAGAGTTTAATATTCATGCATTTTCAGTTGTAAGACTTTTAAACAATCAACTAAGTGTGTCTGAGTGAGCATTTACAAAATTGAGTTTAGTTAAAATTGATTTTGAAGTAATGTGATACTTATTTGGATGTTTTTATTCTAAAAGCAAGTTAACAGCAAGACTCGGTATTAAAAAAAAAAAATTATACGCAAAAACTACGTAAAGTTATTTCAACTCAAAATCAATTCTTCAGTACAGAACTAAACAAGTGAACATTCAACTTAGACCAAACACGCACTAACATGTATAACTTTTAAATTACAAAATTCAACATTCTTATGTAACCCAACATAAAACTTTTGGAGGACAATAACCAAAGGAAAGCCTGTGTAGTGTATCTCTCATGAATCAGGATTCAATGTAGTAATAGGTTACAGCTAATAATGATTAGAGAATACGTCCAAGGGAAGATGAACCAACCTCGAGTGCGTGTTTGTAGCGCTTCTCCTTGCGAAGCTCTCGAACAATGCGATTGAGTTGGTATTTGCGAGGGGGCGCGTGACCCTCTTCCTTCCACTTGTTGATGGCCACGACGGCACTGCGTTTCGGGTACACAAGGCTCAGCAGCCTCCGCCCCAGCGTGTCTCCACCGCCGCCGGAGCTGGCGGCGGCGGTGCGTGTTCGTGCCTCCGCCGCCGCGGAAAAGTGGCGAACGACGGCGAGAAACGTTCGAATGGAACGAAGCAACATGTCCGTTTTCCTCAACTGCATCATAATCCCTGAGTTGATTTGAGCACTTAAACCCTAATTGGAAGTGAGTTCCCAATTCCCATGGCTATTTTTATTTTCTTTTGCCATATCATTTCTTTTTCTTTTTTCTTTTTCTTTTTTGCAATACCCTCCGTCCTTGGCGGCATTGAGCCAAACTGAGTACAAAATCACCGTGTTATACGGTGCTGTGAAAATGGGACCCGTAATCGATCTGGTCGATGCAGCGGATTGATAGGTCAATGGTCAAACTGGTAAGTATTAATTGATCGGTTTGATCCGATATATATTAAAAAATTAAAAATATATATAATATAGTTAATAAAATATGATAAATTCACAATTCATATTCTAAAATTAAAATAAATCATGATCAAACTATAAATATTACATAATCATTTATTACTATAAATTATTTTGTTGGATATTATCATTAAATTACATAATCATTTATTACTATAAGTATAAAAGTTGTTAGAGAGTCATGAGCAAGTATGATAAAGATGTATAAAACACATAAATATTAAATCATATCAAGATCAAGATAATAATAATTAGCTATTATATATTATTGTCAACATCAAAATAATATTATAGGAACATATTATTATATATTATTAAGCAATTAGCTATTAACAATTTAATTAAAATGTTATATGAACATATTATTATATTATATTATATTATATTATATTATATTGTTTAGCAATTAACTTTTGCCATGGATTTCAAATGGTATTATGGAAAGAATTCCAAATAACTACATTGTTTACCAAACCCAATAGGGTCAAACCGGGCTGATCCGGGTCAATCCGGGTTGATTGCATATCCGGTCCGATAGTTGAACTAGACCGGTCAGGTCACCGGTTCCAGGTCGAACCGGTCCGGTCCGATTTTTATAACTATGAGTGTAAATATATTTTTAGAATTTAATTTTAACAAATTATTAATGTAAAAATTATATTATAAATTAATTAAAAACTACTTTACACATAAATTTAAAAAAAAATAATTATATAACTCTCAAAAAATAATTATATGATAAATGATAATTAGATGACGTTATAAAAACTATTTATATTATTATTATATTTAACTTAATTTATATTTTATTCTTGATAATACGATTTTTATTCGGTTTTTATAAAAAAATATGTTTTGTCTTTATATTTAGTGATCTATTAAAATGTGAGGTTATTTATGTAGTGCAAGGATTAAAACTAAAAAATAAGTAAATAAATAAATAATTTTTATAAAAAAATAAATATTTTTTATAAAATAAAATTAAAAATATTACATTTTTGAAGAAAAATTAAAATTAAAAGTGATGTGAAATTCTCGTGGCAAAGTAATCCTTTTTAAATTTAGAATACACTTTTAGTGGAGATAATTCTTAACTACAATCTTAACAACATATTTAATTATTTATCTGGTCTTTTATATTTGCATTGCTTTTAAGTTTTGGCTTCTATGTATAGAAATTATATGTTTTAGTCTTTACACGAATACTTTTCATTATATGTTTTGGACCTTGCAATAAACATCTCTTGTATTAAGTCATGTCTTTTAATTTTGATTCAACTTTTCATTATATGTTTTGGACCTTGAAATAAACATCTCTTGTGTTAAGTCATGTCTTTTAATTTTGATTCAACTGCAGATATAAATGTTCAAAATGAATACAAGCTAGCAAGGTTACACTTTACCTTCACACCATATGTAGATAATTTCCAAAGCAAGCATAGAGCTTAATGCATTTCTAGTATTTGGGAAAGTGCGAGATGTGGTTGTTATGATACAGTTGCCTAAAGTTAAATTCTTTCAAGGTGGATTCACATATGTTTCATCATGATGTATTTGATTTTTTGATAAATTGAATGCTGACTTTGTTTTTATTTGAAGCATATGTGAAAGAATTAGCTGTTTAGTTCATGCCATTTAATATAACAAAATTAGTTGCTTCCAACCCCATTCATGTTATGTTATATTTTTAAAATGCACTATACATAATAGAACTCACATTGTGTCACGTTCTCATACTATCAAATCAACCAAACGCTACATAAAACTCCTTTAATTTGTGCTTAGCTCAGGACAAAATCCTGAAAACACCAGTCACACACATCTTACTATACTTAGATCCAACACTGCATGTTTAGTCGACATTTAATAATTAAAAAGAAAAATATTAAAAGAAGAAATGTGAAAGAATAGAAAGGAGATAATTAATTATTGTAAAAAATAACATACGTTTCTCTGAGAATATAAAAAACAAAAAATATATATATATATATATATATGTTGTTGAGAATATTTATTCAAAATTCAAGTGTTGTATCAAACGTGGAAGGGCAATGGTCCAAAGTCAAGTTTTCCGGGAATCCTTCTGTATAACTTATATCATACACGTCCGTGGATTCTTTGGGATGCGTTTGAAAGACAACCTGAAAATACATGTTGCCATCTTTCCGACGCATTTTGTACCTTACGAGGCCAACTTCTTCAAGGATATTGAACAACTGTAGGAGTCCATCATAATTATCTTGCTCTCCCATGAGTTTGAATGCGTCTCGTGCCAACCCTTCATGGAAACACAAACTCCATCGATCTTTCCACACTAGAAATTAAATAGCTTTACTAAAATAATGCAGAAACTTCTCCACATTCTTCCTTGTGAAATAACCCTCTGTTAATAGCCTCCATGTAGTGTAAGAAGGAATGACACGCTTGTGCACTATCTGGTTACAAAAAATTTCAGCCATTTCCATCTGGTCTTGGTTAATGCATGCATCGAGAAGTGTGTTTGAACATCCTTGGCACAAGCAATTAGCCAGAACTTGAAAGTGACAGCATCTGGGGAAGTGTTCATCTTTAGTTCCTGAACAATTTGAGGAACCTTTTGTGGCTTCCCTGTCTGGAGGTAGAGAAACATCATGTGATTATAAGGAAGAGGACTTCTCAAGAAGCCGCATTTTGACATTTTCAACATGAGAGCCTCAGCTTCCTCGACCGACATATTTTGGCCACAGGCACCGAGAAGCCCCTCATTTCACGAGGAAGTTTCTTAAGGAATTTTTCTGCACTATCATCACCCCGAACATTACCTATCAATTGCAAGTGAACAGCATAATCACCTTCAACCAGCTTGATATTTTTCTGTGAGGTAATCATCCATTCAAATACCTGCATTTGCGCGCGCACAAAAAAAATAAAAAATCAACACTTTCACATTCTAGATCTCTTGGTTTGAGACATTTGCTGGTAAGCGAGGTTTAAATAAATAACAATTGCTGCACTGAATAATATAACAAATTCTAGTTCTTCTAGCCGGATTGTTTTAACAAAATAGTTTAATATTCATGAATTTTCAGTTTAAAGATTTGTCACAATCAACCAATATGTATAACTTTTAAAATAAGTAATAATTAAGTATACCTCCTTCCCATATCTTTTTAGAAAAACAATTGATATTATAAAATTTTAAAGTCTAATTTAATTTTTTTCCAATATACCTTTATTTAATATCTTATTATTAGTGATATCAAAGATCACTCTAAAAAAAATATCAAAGATCAAAATATTAAATATAAACTCTAAATATTACTTGACACCAACATTGGTTGACACAAGTGGTAATAGCTTGTGTCCCTTAACTAAGTGATCCAGGATTCATCATCTTATTTTTAGTTTGTGTAATGTCCATGGTAAATGTTTATTTTATATATCTAAAATTTATAATAAATAAATATTTTATATGTATAAATATATTATAATTAAAATTCATAATAAATAAATATTTTTAATCTATAAATTTTATTTTTAATTTATGAAAAATAATTTATATTGTGATATAATTAGCTATTGATAATTTATTTAAAAAATATTAAAATTTAATTTTGAAACGAATGAAAAAAGATAGGTAGAAAAAAATAAGAGGTTAAAAAATCAAACATATAGATAAAGATAAAAAAGAAGAGTTGTTTGAGATGGTCAAAAATAAATTTGTGTTATAGGTTTTAAAATAAATTAAATTTGATATTAAAACTAAAAAGTATGTTCAAAATAAATAAAGAAAATAAAAATGTGAAATTAAATGTTCAATATATGATATTAAAATAATGCACATGACTCAATGAGAATAATAATAACTCTTAAAAACTATTCCATCTAATCAAAGCTTTGAGAAGTGCTTTTATTCAAGAATAATTCTTAAAAATGCTTTCATCCTTCATTCAAATTTTATATAACTATGATTTTAGCATGTGTAATGCATAAGATAAGTGTTTATTTTTATATAATTAAAATTATAGTTGATAAAAAAATAGTATATATATATATTTACTTTCAAATTTATTTTTTTATTGAACGAGAGAAAAGTAGTTTAAATAAAATAAAGATTTTAAAAAAACTACCAAATAACTTTTAAATTAAAAAAAAGCTTTTAAGTTAAAAATATAAAAAAAAAATAACAAACAACTTCTACTTATTTTTTTAAGTCCTTATTTTTAGCTTTAAATTAAAAGGAGCTTTTAAGTAGAAAAAAAGTTAGGCTTAACATACCCTGAACTCCTTGACAATTTCATCATCAGCAATTCCCTCGAAGAACATTTAGATGTAGCTGCCCTCAACAAAAGTGTGAACATAGCATCTGTTTAATTTTTCATTCTTGTCCCTAAAATATGTAGATCATTTGTTTTGAATCACTATCAAATATTTTTCAAAGGGATTAATACAAAATGAACAAAATATTATAAGAACTCAAATGAAAAAATAGATATATTAGAAGGCCTAAAACAAAATAACAAGGACAAAAAACAATTTTTTTTGTTTTATTAGGGACTAAACGCAAAATAAAATTATTAAGAACCCAGAACAAAATTCGCTAATTTATCAAGAACCTAAAACATATTTAAGCCTATTTTAATTACTAAATAACATGTTTTCTTTTTATTAATACCTAGATTACAAGTTATAGGTAAATGATCTCTACCATTCATTATTTTATATTAAATATGACGGTAATCTCATTGTGACTCACGGGTGAACCACTTGTTTTGTGGGTTCACCCTAGACTTTGCCAGTTAAAATACACTTTTTGTCATTTATGTTTTCATTTATATTCAGTTTATTTCTTTATCTTTTAAAAAATTTCAATTTGGTCCTTTATGTTTTTAAAGTGAGTCAAAATGATTATTTTGAAACGATAATCGCTTTCGATTTTGGGACACGATTTTGAACCTTTTTTTATTGATTTGAGACGCGAAACTTATCCTAATAAATTTACGTACATGAAAACTATAAAACTCTACTGATGGTGAAAATCGCATAAAAAGTAAATCTCATGAGCGACCAAAAATTTGAAAAATTTACTATTAGAGTTTTTTCAATTGCTCATGAGACTCGTTTTTCATGCGATTTTCACTATGTCTATAACTCTTTTTGGTTTGAACATCTCGAGTTTTCATCAATTTAATTCCATGGTTTTTATGAAAATAAATTTAATGGGACAAGTTTCACATCTCGAGTTAGTAAAAAAAAGGGTTTAAAGTTGTATCTCAAAATCGAAAACGATTATTATTTCAAAATGACTATTTTGTCTCACTTTACAAACATAAATAGCTAAATTAAACTTTTTAAAAAAATAAAAAAAACCAAACCAAATATAATAAAAAAAATATAAATGACTAAAAGTGTATTTTAGCCTTTCACTTTCATCTTGATTCCTTGTTCATCAACAAAACCTTTTCAACTACTAAGATTTGGAGAAGATTTATTTGACTTAGTAACTCGTAGATCATGTAGGTTCTACATTAGAATTTGCGACACAAACCCATTTTAAAATTCAAGCGATTTTCTGGTTAGGTGCAAATGCAATACGTTAGCTTTCATTTCGTTACTTAGAAGTTAGAACTCAACTTCTGTAGAAAAAAAAAATTGAAAGGAAAGAAAGAGATAAAGAAAAAAAAAAAAAGAGAAAAGAATAAAAAGTATGATGATTTTTTGGTTTGTTTGGTATAAAAGAAAATAAAAGGAAAGAAAAAAATATATATGGAAAAAATGGCATAGATACCCTAAATAAAATAGGAAAAAAAGGACCATGCAATGATAGTGTAAAACTATTTTACACTCATTCAATCACAACCCACCATGTATGGTAAGTTTGTTGGTTTTTATAAAATTATCTTAAAAGTCATTCCAACGGTAGTTTGTGATTGGATGACGGTGTAAAACTATTTTATACTGTGAGTGCATCACCATTAAACTTATAAAATAGTGAAGTGTAACATAAATGTATCTTTGTCTTTCTACATCGTATGAAAGCTTTTTTTTTTTTTGGGTGCATATTGTCTTTTTTTGGCACATCGTATGAAAGCTTTAATAGACAAATTGCACGAAGTAACACATATCTATGTTTTAAATAGCCAACTGAAAAATACTTTAATTTTTTTAATATTTTGATTTTGGCTTAAATATATTTTTGGTCTTTTAAATTTGAGTCAATTTTTATTTTTAGTCCTCTGAATTTAAATTATTTTTTTAGTCCCTGAATTCCAATAATTACTCTTTTTTGTCCCTTATATTAGTTGATGTCAAACAGAAAATAATTAATTCACAATTTGTGACGGTTTTTAAACCGTCATAATTAGTAAAAAAATAAAAAGAATCAATGATTCAATAACAATGTAAAAATTAAAAACAGTTTTTCAATCTTTTAAATCCAACCCTTTCACATGAAACACAAAACCCTTTGAACAAAAAAAAAGGAAATGCAGAACCCATAAGCCAATGATTCAATCTTGCATACAATGAACATTACCGTGCGCCATTACAAATCCAGGGGTACTCACCCACAAAACTAAATTGAGTCACAACCTATAAACTAACTTCGACGAAAAATTGAGGTCAATCTCGCCTTGTTGTGCCACCGTGCTGGAATCTTAAGCATTCTAGCTAGGGGTGTTCAAATCCAAACCAATTCAAAACAAAAATTGAAAACTAATCCAAAAAATTGAAAACCGATCAAAACTGAAATTTTAGTTACTGCCCTTAGAACCATGGTGAATTTGAAGAATGGGGATATCTCCTTGGCAAGTGAACCAAGTCGTTCAAGTAATATAAAATGGAAGTCCAAGTATCGTATTCACATGGACTTGTTTAATATCTGGCTATTTTCATAAGGACACTTACTAGAACAATAAATAAAACGGTAAATATGCAATGGAATGGATTTAAAGTTGGAATGAAGCACTAAAATCTAAACTTGACAATTGAATCAACTAGAAATTATTTTTGGGATTTTCTCAAGCAAGTAAAGTGCGAAAAATAGAAAGTTTAAGACAATAATACGAGATGTTGAGGTTTGACTTCGTTAACCACTCACCCATGCATACAAAAAGCCACTAATCAAGTTCATTATCCAAATGTTATCATCAACTCACAAAAATGTTTAAACCCTAATTCCTTAGAGTGAAAACCTAAGTCTCTTGACCAACCTATCAATTCCTTGCATAAATCAACCAAGATACTTGAGAGAAGAACAAGAGTTTAAGGATGACTAATGGATTTTGCTCTATTCCTAACAACAAACCCCATTAGGTATTCTTCTCCATTTCTAGGTTTAAAAACATTTTCCAATCGGATTCAAACCACAAAATCAAGCAAAGGGTGATCAAGCCAAAGCAAGCATTAAGAGAAGGAGAAATCACATAACATGAATAATAAACTTTAATTAAAAACTTAGAGAATATACATGAGCTTTGGGTCAACTACATCAAACCCCAACATGGGTGAAATTAGCTACACATAGACATGTGCAGCAGCAAAAATGAAGAAGAAAGGAAGAAACTTGAAGTAGAAGTCATGGGAACCTAAGGGAAGCTCTCCAAGTGTCACTCCAAGCCAAGAAGATGTCTGCAACATGAATGAATAAAAAATGACAACTTTTCTCTCATAAATATCTTTGTTTTCGCACCACTTAAGCCACATCAGCATTCTCACGCCCAGTCTCAAGTCTTCCCACGCTTAGCTTCAGAAAAGGCATCAGGGGTGTAACTCGAAGGTCCTCACCCCTAGCCTCAGACTTCTCACGCCCAGCCTCAGGTTGACAGCAAGAACAGAGAAATTTCTTCATTCTCAGGCCCAACCTCAAATCTCTCAAGCCCGGCCTCAGCAAAATAAAAGGAAGATGTTGGGTTTTGGCTTTCAAAATATGCTTCCAAAGATGTTGGCTTGAACTTCCAATGACTCATGCTCCAAATTCTTTCATTCTTCTTCTATTCCTATAACAAAATATCAAAAGCTAGTAAAACTCCTAAAGGATTAACAATATTAACACTACTTCTAAATAATAGTTAGATTAGCCTAAAATTGATTAAAACAAAGTTCTAAGTCATGAAAAATGTAAGATAAATGCTAAGATATGTAAGCATATAAAGCATCTATCAGGGGGATTGAGTCGATCCATGAGTGAGGAGCTTAAGATGACGGTGGCTTATATTGACGTGTGTTCCATTCTTCATAATAGTTTGTTGATGATGGAGGGGTTGTTAGAGGCGAAGGATGGTGTCGTCGAAGGTGGTGGAAGGTTGCCAAAGGAGGTGGAGAGGGAAGTAGAGTCAAAAAGGAAATTTTTTTATAAAGATGGTGTATAATAAGATCTTGCACCTTAAATTAATCCAATGACTATTATTAATGATTCATGGTGGATCACTTATAGCATGTTTGTTTTACTGTTCTGGGCTCCCCAAACCCATGTTCAATCAAAAGCAAGAAATCCTAGCTTCTCACATAATGATGCTTTAAAATGCATGCCAACTCATCCAACATGTAAACAAACGTAGCCTTATATTAGTCTTCCACCTTAAAATCCATCATAAATATACGTTAAATTACACACTAACGACACAAAGTTTTTGACGCACTTTTTACACTGTTAGATACCATTTCAAAATTTTGTTCTTCTAAGAATAAGGTCTAATTTATTACCGCTTTACATTAAGGCTCTGTTTGGTATAGAAGATGGAAATAGAGATGATGAAAATATGAGAGATATATTTGAATTAAAATAGAGTATAAGAGGTGTGAGACCCACACCAAAAAGGTGAATTTCTCTCTTCCCTCCCTTCTATTTCTCTTGTAACAAACAGAGCATAAGATATTTTATAAAAGAGGAATACTAACAACATTTTCTTTGACATTCTTTTTTTAATACTATCTGATTAATTGAAATTTATCAATTTTGTTTTCATTTAATGAACCTCTTTCTTGGTTTAGAAGTAAAATTCACCTAGCATTTTTTTTTCTTATAGTAAAATTTAAATTGATTGTTTCTGAAGATATAAATTCCAGGTGCCTCGCTCATTTGTCCAAAAACACCCAGCTGGGGCCGCACCGCACTGCGTTCCCATACGAACACCTTTGAACTTTCTCGTCTCTTTCTTGGTTTCCTGCTTTGCTCCAATGGTAGGCCCCTCCAGCGCCGGCGATCGTAGGATACTTAGAATCGCCGTCGTGGGCGACGGAGCCACCGGAAAATCCACACTCATAGCCGCAATGGCGTCGGAGTCTTTCCCCAAGTCCGTTCCGCCCCTGCTTCCCCCCACTCGCTTGCCCCATAATCTCTTCCCCGATTCTGTTCCTCTTACCCTCATTGACACACCTTCCAGGTCCCTACCATACTCGCATTCCATCACCATTGAAGAAGCCAAAACAAAATAAATAACAATAATAATATTCCTTTTCTAAAACAATTGGTTAATCAAAGATAAGCCCTAGATTTAACTGAAATAGTATGATTCAATTTATTTTGACCTAAAACCTATATACGAACTTTCTTAATTGAATTAACACTTTGGTTGAGTAAGGACGTGTGATTTGTTATGTTTTAGCTTGGCAAAACAAGGCGCGCGCAATGAAGAATTGAAGCAAGCTGATGCAGTGGTTTTAACCTATGCTTGTGATGAACCAGGTAGCTTTGAGCGTGTGAGAACTTACTGGCTCCCTGAACTGCAGAAGTTGGAGGTTCGTTTTGCTTCTTGTTTTTAGTTACTGGCATTTTCAGTTTGAAGTGTGAATTGAACGGCAAGTAAGCCAATGGTTGTCTTGTATTGTTTATCGCGATGCAGGTGAAGGCACCTGTAATTGTGGTTGGTTGCAAGCTTGACCTGCGGGACGAAAACCAGCTAGTGAGCTTAGAGAGTCTCACCACTCATATAATGAAACAGTTCACTGAAATTGTCACATGTGTTGAGTGCTCTGCAGCTACACTTTATCAGGTATGTTGGTTTGCTGCGTCATTGTTACTTGGCCATACTCAAGGTTTTAAATTGTTATTGTGGTTTCATTGAGTTTCTTGATATTGTGCGAATTTGTGGACAAATGTGGCCGACGTGGCCACAATTGCGGTCGCAGACACCCCTCAAAACCTTGGCATTGCGAGCAAAATCACAGCCGCGGACCAATTTTTATGATCTTGGTCATGCTTATCTATTGTTTAGCCTTCCAAATTATAAGTTTATAGTTAGTCTGTTATAAGGTTAGCAAACAATGTCAAAATGTATGAGTGGATTGTTTTTTTATTTTTTAAAGATTACTCATTCCTGTGGTTTTCTTAGATTGCGTTTCATTACAATAAATCCTAAGAAACTTGAGCATTTATGCGATAGTGCAATTGTTTTGCTTTAGGCATATAAGGATATCTTCTTGATGATGTTGTATTTGACTCCTTATTTTTGTAAAACTCAGGTGCCTTATATTTAATTATTAATTTTGATTATTTTTAGGTCCCTCAAGTTTTTTATTTTGCCCAAAAAGCAGTACTGCATCCAGTAGATCCTTTGTTTGATTATAAAAGGCATGCTTTAACAGATCGATGTGTGAGGGCGTTAAGAAGAATATTTGTTCTTTGTGATCATGACATGAATGGTGCCCTCAATGATGAAGAACTAAATGAGTTTCAGGTTTTTGATAAATTACCCTCCCAGCCCTTTTTTTTTCAACATATACTTTGAATATTTAGTTTGTTTTATCCCCTTTAGTTTTGATAATTCGTTTATCAACAGGTTAGATGCTTCAATGCACCATTGCAGCCATCTGAAATAGCAACAATCAAAACAATTGTAGAGCAGAAAGTACCTGAAGGAGTCAACTCTATTGGTCTTACCTTTCCAGGCTTTATTTATGTCCATAATATGTTTCTAAAGAAAGGGCGAACAGAGACATTGTGGGCTGTTCTAAGAAAGTTTGGATATGATAATGATTTAAAACTCCAGGATGATTTCCTTCCAGTTCCATCTAAGCATGCTTCTGATCAGGTTGTACTTTTTTTCTTGGTTTTTGCTATTTATGAAGTTCCATTTTGGTCTTCTTGTTTGATTTAATTGGAAGAAGTTAGAGTCCTGGGTCAACCATTCAATTGTTATAATCTCTATACTTGTATTAACCATACTTGTATTAACCATAACAGAAAATATGTG
This sequence comes from Pueraria montana var. lobata, assembly GCA_026413185.1. NCBI lineage: Eukaryota > Viridiplantae > Streptophyta > Magnoliopsida > Fabales > Fabaceae > Pueraria > Pueraria montana. The sequence goes on along the minus strand of CM048647.1, from coordinate 65,122,694 downwards.
TAATTGTTAAATGAGGAAAACTAAAAGGTTACATATGGGTTGTACTTGTTCTAGTAATATTAGCCATTATTTTAACTACTAATTCTATGTTTTCTCAATGTTGATGATTGCCCAAAACCAAACAAGTAGGAAATGTTAGCTGACAGCTGTGAACTACTCAGATCACTAGGATTGGTGATTATGAAGAATCTAGATTTTATATTTGTTCTAAAAAATAACTCTTATATGTTGTGTGGTTATTCATTGTCCAGATTCCAATTATTTCCTTTTGTACAAATGTATGGCAGTTTGGACTGCATTTAGTTTACATCTAGTACTTGACATATTTTGTTATTTTCCCTTTTTGATCATTGAATTGAAAAGAGGATGCAAATATTTGATGGTATAGTTTAATGATGTATGCTTGTTCAATCAAATGACATTTTCATAGAATCATGAGACATAGTTGCTCTTTTTACCAAGTGTTACATTTCCCTTGTTTTAGTGCATCAAGTCTTGACAAACATTTTTGCAAAGGTGTTTTATGATTGCTCTATACTTGCAAATGATATGTAAGAATTTATTTTATTAGACATTATCTTGCAGAGTGTGGAGCTGACAGGTGATGCTGTAGAGTTTCTGAATGGTATCTTTCGATTGTTAGATACAGATAAAGTATGTATAACTTTTTTGGATTATCTTGATGACCACTACTACGTGCTTTAAACACCTCTTTAGGTGGCTTTCTATGCGTAACAATATACTTTTTCTAATTTTCTTTTGGAAACTTGATGCTTTTCTAGGATCGATTCCTACGACCTGTTGAAGTTGATAAGCTATTTGATACTGCTCCGGAAAGGTGACCTTTCCCATTATTTGTCTCTTAAAAGTAGTATCATCCTAATTTTATGTTTATTCTTCATAATTGTACTTTCTTACCTTCATGAAGTGGTCAAGAACTTGTTGACTACCTCTAACAGCCTATTGCTTCAGTCATTAGAGGAGAGCTTTAGATAACTTCTAGGTTCAAAAACTCAATAACATGATAGGATCCTTGAGGACATAATAATTTACAAACTTAGTTTAGCAGCAGAAAAGAAGTAATTACACTATTAGTTAAGTGGGTAAGAGTAGTTATGGAATTTGTTAGGTAGTAAGAGTTGTAGCCACCCCCCCACCCCCCCAATTTGATAATTTCTCTCATCACATTCTTTATATGTTAAAAGTGTCCTTTAGTTATTAGAATTCATGCAGCAATCTGTTTTCATAATCCTAGAAACAGGAACTTGCATACAAAGATATTAAGAAATTTGTGAAGGCTATTTGATATTAGTATTAATTTTAAACCTTTTTATCTATGTTCAAAATTAATATGGTTCTAGACAAATTTTTCTTTTCTTCCTCTTGTTTCCCCAAAATAGTTAATACATCATCATACACATGTTGAAATAAATCTATAGCAGTCTCTCAGTTTTTCCACCTGAAGTTATGCTTCTCAATTTTTTTACTTGTTTTTGAATTTCAGTCCATGGAACGATGCTCCATATAAGGATGCAGCAGAGAAAACTGATATGGGCTATATCTCTCTGAATGGATTTCTATCTCAGGTGCTTATTTTATTACTTTCCTTTATTCTTCAACCTTCACTCTCAGATAAATCTCTGAAAGGATTATTGCGTTTCCTGATTCTAATTGTCAGCATTATTTATGCCTATGGTCTATAATGGCTTTTTCCTTGCTAATATAGTGAACCAATTGTGAGGTTGAGACTTGAGATAGGTCCTGAGTCATAATTTAACCAGTTCCTGGAATAGTTTTCACAATGATTATTATAATCAGAACAAGGATAGATACAATAACATGTCTTCTCATAGAATTGTAGAATTGACATGCCTATCACTATCAATGAAGATTCAAATTAGCTATTTTGAGGTTGTTAGGTTCATTTAATTTCTTGGAAAGATACATCAAAGGAAGTTATTGGTTACTACCATTCAGTTTAGATTCCTGTTTTCTGATAATCTGGATGACTAGTGTTGGGCCTTGTATTCCATCTGTTACCCTCAACAAACTATTGCTTTGTGGTTTCCTTGTGGGAGTCTACCTACCTCCTTTCTTTCTTTCTTTCTTTCTTTCTATATATATTCTCTTTGTTTCGTCTTTTGGATTGGATGGGTTGTTGTTCCCTCTAGCCATGTAACTTGGTTCCTTCATTTATATTTTGTATTTCAGGCAAATTGAAAAGAATTGTGCTTATTAACAATTCTTCACATTTAGCTGGAAATTGAGTTTTTTTTTTTTTAATTGATATATCTTTTAAATTGTATGGTGCAGTGGGCCCTCATGACATTACTTGATCCACAACGTAGCTTGGCTAATTTGATTTACATTGGATATAATGGTAATCCTGCTGCAGCGCTCCGTGTCACTCGTAGAAGATCAGTAGATCGCAAGAAGCAAACAACAGAAAGAAATGTGTTCCAATGCTATGTTTTTGGTTCTAAACATGCTGGGAAATCTGCTTTGCTGTATTCATTACTGGGAAGGTATGCTTCTGAATCAATCATCACAGTCAATGTGTTAGTATATGTTGCTTCCTTTTCTTTTTAATCTATATCAGCATGTAAAATTTGATATACTAACTGTTTATTGCTGCCTTCCTCCAAAGCAACAATTAACTCTTTCATTTTCGTAGGCCTTTCTCAAATAATTATTCTCCAACAACAGTTGAGCAGTATGCGGCAAATGTCATTGAACTAAAAGGGGTGAGGGTGATATTATGTTATGATGAGCAAACATCTTCCTCTCACGTTTTATCTCAATATACTCTATTGCTAATTACTATAGGAAGGCCCATAGATGTGGTGGAAGTTAAGTGGGTACAAGATGCATTCTGTATACTCATAATCCTGATGTTTGCTATATAGGTAACTAGGAAAATTCTCATATTGCGCGAGATACCTGAGGATGGAATATTGGAATTTTTGTCAAATCAGGATTGTTTGGCTGCATGTGATGTTGCTGTTTTTGTGTATGACAGGTGGGGTGCTAAATGATTTTCAGTGGTAATGTTTTGCTACAGTTAGCTGTAAACCTGCTGTTTTTCATTATTGATCTTCTAACTAGCATTTTTATTTAGTGTGGAAACATAAGTGATATAAGATCTTCTAGAACTGTTTATGATCACTTAAAATGCCTGCCTTGCATGCCATGTTTCCCTAAGAGCTGGTTAATTATCAATGCTGACGGAATTTGCTGAATTAGAAACTAGATCCTGCCTATTATCTCTGACCCGTGAATAATTTTAAATGTATTAAAAATCAATATGAAGTTGATTTGGCTTGCATTTTTATGGTTGCTGGCTTTCTGGAGAAATATGGTGCAATTGAATTTCATCACAGACAATGTATATGGATTTATCCTGCAATTGGGAAAGACAATGTGTTTTATGCCGAAGACAAAGTTAGCAATATATTAAGGGATTTGGGGGGGGGGGGGGGGGGGGGGGGTTATTTACATGCATTTTTTTATAATGCACTGGTTGTTTTAAGGTGAGGCTATCTTTAGCAAAATTCATCTTACACTACTAAGTGAATCTGATGTATTAGATTAGCTTATTTGGGAGAAGTATTTGTACTTTTTCAGCTTCCTAAGAAAACTTTTGGAAAAAAAAAACAATTATTTTCTCAAATAATCTCAACCAAACATACACAGTATCTGATTTTGTGGTTCTGCTACATGGACGTTAATGTTGGGTCGAATAAATTTCCCCAGTCGAAGTAGTATGTCTTAATTCTTCGTTGCATATTTGTATTTTGTAGTACTAGTGTACAACTATTTCCTGCATTTCATTCCTGTCTCAATATTTAAAATGTTTGTTCCCTGTTTTCCAGCTCAGATGAATATTCATGGAAGAAATCCAGAGATTTGCTTGAGAAGGTTGTTAGACAAGGAGAACTAACTGGTTATAGAACCCCTTGCCTCCTTATCGCTGCTAAGGATGATTTAACTCCATTCCCAAGGGCGGTACTAGATTCAGTTAAGGTAACACGTTTTCAGCTCACGATTACCATATAGTTGCATACATGATAATTATCTATAATGTTCTAGCTATACCTATGAGTTCTGTATTTTATCATCTCTTTATCTTTATGTATAGGTTACTCAGGAATTGGGAATAAAGGCACCTATTCACGTAAGTATGAAGTTAGGTGATTCAAGTAATGTGTATAATAAAATAATTAATGCTGCAGAACACCCTCATTTGAGCATTCCAGAAACTGAGATTGCACGGAGGAAGAAGCAACACCACCAGCTTCTTCATCACTCTCTTATTTTTGCCTTAGGTGCGTTTATTTTCTCTACATATCACCAGAACTTGACAGATTGACGCATACATTACGAATTTGCACAATATCCTTTTTTCCATAGTAAGTATTAAACTTTTAAATGACTTTCTATCTTGAATTTACAGTTGGGGCTGCTATGGCGGTTGCCGGTTTGACGGCTTGTCGTGTGCGTGCAGTGAAGAAGAATACTACTGCTTAGCAATCAAGCAACCGTTATACGATTGCTTCTAACTTGTTAATAGATGACTTCATCCCCAGTGTTTTTATAAAGTATATTAAATTTATAAAATCTTATGTAAATAAAAAAATTAATATTTTTATCATATATTTTGATGGATAAATAATATATAAACAAATATTTAATTTATGTGAAATTTGATATATATGATAAAAAAAATTATAATATCAAATTATTCAATAGTTAGATTAGTTAATTTTGTATTTTACAAAAAGTTATTAAATGGTGCAAGGATAAAAGTTTGACACCTAGTGTGTGTTTGGTTTACCGTTTAGATGGACGGACGAACATTCCAAAGCAGCGTTTTGTAAGAAGTAACAAATTTTTACTTTTGCCTAAACGGTCATTTAAGGGGTGCATAACGGGAAAACAAACACACCCCTAGTGTTACTTGCACAATATCAAGTAAGAAGACTTTTATTACGAGTTAGTGAGAAAAGTAAATCATAACCATTGGATCAAATACCACAAAGTGCATTGATCAATTGGTACGTGATTGGTCAAGCTTAACCAAAGATCTCAGGTTCGAGTTATCTGCGTTAACTCATAGTAGTCTTATTTGGCTTGAGCAGAATTATCTCACGTGGAGAATACTTGTGGTTTATATAAAAAAAATAACCATTGGATCAAATTATGAAAGATTAATAGATAGAGTCATAATTTTTTCAAGTAATCATATGAAATAATTTTTAATCCTAATTATTCATGTATGGTTGAATAATACAAATTTATTTCTTTCATTCTTTCATTCTCTCATTTAAACATTTTTTTTTTCACTTGACATGATACCTATATCATATATATTGAAAAAAAAATTATTATCATCCAATTATAAATTATTATATATTGTAATATTGTTAATTTTTATAACAATTACTTCAAAAGTCATATTATCAGTTATTTCTAACTGGTTGAAGGTATAGGAATTTTTATAGAGAAAGTGCATCAAAATTGAACTCTTTCTAAACTAAACTATTATGTTTCTAAAAAGGAGCTTAAGAAAGATAATTTACTTTGTAATATGTAAAATTATCATCGCCGAGAATTTGCCAAGCTAAAAAAAGCCCTGCTTTGGGGGACAGCTTTCTGCAAGTACTAACTTGTATGATATCATTGTAGATAGACAAAGATGTACGATCCAATTACAAATCTTTCTGTTTTTCTTTCTTTTTTTTCACTTTAATATATAGGAGCAGTACTTGGTTGTATTTGGGCATGAAAGCAAACCTATAGAATTCAAATATATTACCGAAAGTGAATCCCCCAATGATAGATGGGAAGAATTTTAAGAAAGATGAGAAGAACTAGACAACGGGTTGATGTGGAAAGATAGCGAGTGATATCTGAAATAGTTTGAAAGAGTTAAACTACAAGATCATATTGAAGTCCCCCATATCCAAAGAGTTCACCCGGTCGGGTTCAAAATTCTCTGTCCCTGTGACCCCCCTACATTGTGTGTAGCTGACTTGGACGGGGTTTTCATACAGTTCTATTTCACAGTGCAATGTTAGCACTAAATAAATAATAAAACTACAAATGCACCACTGTATTTAAGTATTTACTTATTATATTATCATGTATAAATAATAATGCACTGTACCATGCTAATGTTTTGTTTTCCATCCATTATATAAAAATTAAAATAAAAAAAAAAAAAGGGATACAAGTGGGGTTCAATCATTCATATTAAGAAGGGTATGATGGGATGGCAGTCTCGGCTGGCTGCGGATGGAAAACGATCCTTTTTCCTGTTTTGTTAAGGTGCTGCATAAAGAGAGTTGGAAAAAAAATGATAATAATCCAGATGAAAATCTCCACAAGCCACCCCGGGCTTTCGACACGTAACATATTATTTCATTTGTGTACTAGTTTGTACGAGTCCTCTGATCGAGTTGAATAAGGAATTAGTGCTCTATGTTCAGTTATGTTTTTCTGTACATCTTTTATAAAAGTATGTGGTCCACATAATTCAACTCTCCCAATTGCGGAGAATCTAGCAGCAGAAGAGCACCAAACAGACAAGATAAAAGGGCTAATTGGCTTCTACTTGAAGGGCAGCTAGTTTAGGTAGCAAGTCTATTTTTGGCCAGAGAAAGTGGCTTGTGTTTCAGCATGTTTTGCACTTGAATTGAATTGAATGGGAAATTTTAAGTACCCAAATGCTTGTTGATGCCAATTCCTTGTGCTTAGCCCATTTATGATTTATGCTTTAGCTTCAATGAATTAGAAGCAAAAACACAATCAGACCTGTGATATCAAGTTTATAGAGCATGCAAATTCGATCCGTAGAAGTCCAAGCACTGTTCATAGATGATGGGAGACAAGAGGGGCGGGGGTTTCTTGTATGGTTCTTCCTTTGTTACTTTTTACCTTAAATTGAAAAGTGTCCATTTTGATTTCCTTATGTACATTCACTAGTGGGCCATACATGTTAATGGAGAGATCAAAGTGAATCCAATAAAAACGCTTTTTTCAATACAGAGAAATTAAGAGAGTGTTTACTTATACATTTATTTTCTATTTTAATTAAAAAATATCACTTTGTTTCCTATTTTTATAGATTTGTATAGGAAATACTGAAAATAACTCTATTTTTTTTTTCTATTTCTTGTACAAATCTTTGAAAACAGAAAACAAATTAACAAATAGTATGACATTTTTTTAATTAAAAAGTGAAAACAGAAAATAAAAGTATATGTAAACAATCCTTAACATTTTTTAAGGAAACTATTAGGGCAATGTTTTTATTTTTTGTTTTCACTTTTTAATTATAAAATTGTTATCTTATTTTTATTTTATTTTTGTTTTTAAATATTTGTAGAAAAAATATTGAAAACAACTTTTTTTTTTATTATTTCTTGTACAAATATTTGAAAATAGGAAATAAATTGAAAACAAGGTGACCAATTTTATAATTAAAAAGAAAAAACGGGAAATAAAATAAAAATACAAGTATACACCCCCTTACTTGGTGTTTTGTTGTTCTTAGTTGATATTTTAGTCAGTTTTTTTAATTTTGTAAAAGAGAGTGATAAATAAAAAAATCTTTTATTTATCATTTCTTTGCCTAAAATTTTGAAAAGAAATAAAATAAAAATAGGATAGTTTATAATTATTGATAAAAAAAATTTAAGTGAGATTATTTCTAAAATGAGCAAGAGATTTCCATTTTTGAATTTTAGTGAATTGAGATCATGACACACTTTAAATTAAATAAATAATTAATACAATCTTAATAATTATAGAAAGACAAGCTCACATTTAAAATTTTTTTATCTATTACCTATAAATAGGAAAACATAAAAATAAACCAAAAAATTATTAAATAGATTTTTTTTAAAATAAAGTAATACTATTATTACTAATTGATCTGACCAAGATGGACAGGAGGAAATATTTGAAGTCGATTCTTGAGATATCTAAAATGGATTGTTGGTGAGTCTGAGATGAATTTTTGATAAGGTGAAAGACGGTTAAAAGTGATGACTTTGATACGTAAAATGGGTTGAGATCCAAACTCCTTGAGATTAGTTATTACATTGATGCCACTACAACACTGCAAAAAATGGGTAAGCATGTGCAAAAGACACTTTGATGCTTTAATAAAAAAATAAACCGGATTCCTTATTTATGACCTATGACCTCACTATTACCTTGTATTGATGTAATAAATGTTGGTCTCAAATATAAATAAATCTCAACTAATTTTACCTTGTTTAACAATATCATTCCTAAAATGTTCTTCATTAATAGAGGTTTTCTTTTCAATGACTTTCTTTTATTATTGATATCAAGTTTCAAGAAATGATAGTTTAGAAAGAAAAAAAAATTATCTTTTTCAATGAAATTGGTACAATTAAATCATATTAACTAACTTTCTTAATTAGTGTGAGTTAATTTAATTTTATTTTTACTGTATTCAAGATCGGAAGAAATAGCTTTACACTGCAATGTGTTGAACTAATGTGATCCATCATATAGGTTGGGCCTTAAGCCCAATCCGTAATACTAATTTTAGAAGGATGATTTATCTTTTATCACCTTTTCCTATCTTATCGATGGATGAATTTTGTCAATCGAGAATATTGCTATATAAGTATTTTCTTTTGATGGTGGTAGGGCCTTAATGGATACCCTTTTAGATTCTCTGGTTGGCATCAATTTGTCATCCACTGAGAAAAGGAAAAGAACCTGTCAACTTGGGTTGGGGAGACCCACCTTACGAGTTATTATATTCGTCAAATTGTCCATCTTATACTAAGCTCCCCAAAGTAATAGCAAATAACAATAAATCTAAAAAAAAGCAAACAAATAAAGCGACCCCGAACATCATGTTGCAGCTTAAGAAGCGTCGGATACTCTAAAATGTCGCTGAATTAATATCATATCGGAGGCTTCTAAAATGATTTTAAATGTTCTAATTCATTTTTTTTTAATTATGTATCAATACAAGTAAAATACTACCATGATCACATAAATACTGTATTATATTTATAATGGTTAATATTAATTTATGAAACATTTAGAATTTACATTTTTATCATATTAATTTCGTATATTATATATATCCTATATTGTTTAATTTTTGTTGCATCCATTACCGGTATCTTGTCGTATCTATGGACGTGTGTTTGGATTAGTTTTCCCAACTAGCTGGCAAGGGTGGGGTAGGCATACGCATGCCTCCATGCAAAATTCAGATTAGGATAATGACCCATTTCTCTAATTAAGGATCTCAGATTTTTCTGTCTTACATATGTAGATAAAAACAAATGTTAACCTGATTATAGAGTTAAAAAGAGAAATATTTTTATTGAAAGATGCAAAATTATGTTATTTATGAATTTTTTTGTATTTTTCTATAATTTTCACATTAAATACTTTTTTTTTTTAATTTTTTAATCAATGTCATTAAGACACTGGTTAGCAAGATCCATAAATAAAACATAATTAATTTTTCTGTGGATAATTCAGTCTCTTCCTCTATCCATGATATTGAGATAATGAGCTGGGAAATCCAAAACAGTTATCAATAACATCATCAAAATTCCCTTAAAAACGCAAGATTAATTTGTCTTTGGTCGTGGTCGAAAATCTCGATGACCACCAACAACTTAGGCTTGTATGAATTATGATCAACCACCATATTAGTGATCTGGTGGCCAGGGTTGGCAGACCCTGCTTGATGGGCCCTGTCCTTGCCAAGTATATATGGCTCTCATCTTATTCTTTTCTCTTATAATAACTGAATGTTATGTGGTCTCCTCATATAATTATATATGGCTTATATAATCCTGTCCACACTCCTCTGATATTGGCCATGCATTCAGTGTTTAATCAACAAACCAGCTACTTGGGGATATGTCTTGGAGATGTTTGGTGTAATGGATTTGATCTAAATCAATTTGGGAACTGAAACGGATTCAATGCTGACCTCTAGAGCACTTAAAACCCCTGAAGAAATCACAAAACCAAATGGAATGTGGATTAGGCCTATACCTATGACATGGATCCAACAATAGGATTGATATTGATATAAAAGGAGTGAAAGGACTGGCTAGTGTATATATGCACGTACGGTTCAGAGTACACGTGTCAAACAAGGAGAACAGCTTTAGAGGCATAAAATCGAGAGTGATATGAGAGGAAGAACACATAATATAATCATATATATTGGTAAGGTGGGGGATACTACAATTTTTGGGTTTTGGAATTAGGACTTAATTTGTCAACGTGTGGAATAATGTATAGTTCATATAGATAGATAGATATGCATGTGTCATGCGTGTTCAAGTGATCCTCTTTAACACCGTTAACACGTCAAGTTGTTTGTGTCTCTCTCAATTGGTGATACATTCTCAGGTAGTATTGCTTTTCATCCACACAAGGACAAGGAAGAAAAGTCCACCTTATTTATATGGCTAAGATATCCATTATCTATAAATAGACACAAATTTTGGACGATGGGGATGTAGTGAGAGCAACATGTATGATTCATGGCTAAAGGACTGAGAGGCCACGGGAGAAAATGCCATTTTTTTCTTTTTCATTTTTTTTTTCTTCTTGCAAAAAGAAGTTGTCAATCGCATGAATTGTCACTAGGGGTTGAGCATCTGTTGGGTGAACGTCCCGATGGTGAGCGAAGTTGATTTGAATGGGAATAATAGACCTTTTCGTTTTTACACAATGTTTGTTTAGTACGTGAGAAATGGCGTTAAAAAGAAAGGAAGAGCTTAGAAGAGCGTAAAAAAGACATTGTAATTATTTGTTTGTGCAAAACTGATTATCCTTGTCAGCATAATCAATTATGTTTTCAAAATGTTTTACATGAATTAAAAGAAAAATATTTTAATTTATCAAAATTATAAAGAAGGTATGAAATTAATTAATATTACATTTTAAAAACTTGTATTTTTTTTTACAGATTTTAAAAACTTGTATTTAAAAATTCAATATATATATATATATATATATATAAGAACTTAAATGTAAACTTAAAAAAGAATATTTTTTTAAAATATAGTCGTTTTTAAAATAAAAAATAAAATTCAATATATAAAAATAAATGAGAAATGATATTTCCTCCGAAAGCAACGTGCCGAAACATTCTCCGACCAGTTAAAATTTGACAACTGTCACAGTAAAAAATTCATTCAGTTTCACATTTTAAAACTTTGTTTCTTTCCGAAAGTACCCTTTTCTATGTGTCTGGCGACATTTTTACTGAAATAATAAAAAAAAAAAAAAAAATACTCAAATAACTCTCTTTCTATTTTATTTACTTAACTAATCCAATCTACTGTTTGTTCTTAGAAATCGAGTAGCCTTCCACCAATTTGTCTTCTATGATTTTCTTATTTTTTAATAAAACAAAATTGAGAAATCGGTTGTTGCATAACTGATTTCTCAACGTGCTTCTTTTTTTATTTTTAAAATTCGTTTTTTCCTTTTTTAAATTTTCTTTTAAATATCTGTCAAAAAAAACTATTTTAAATAGTTTGATTATGTAATTTTTATTTAAATCTTAATTAAAATCGTTTGTTTTAATACTTTGTATTAAAATGTTAATTATTTTGTTTTAAAAATGGTTAATTTAAATTTAATTTTATGTATTTGTTGTTATCATTTTTTTTAAAAAGAAAAACTAAAAAATTTAATTAAACTAAATAACAAATAATACACTGAAAATTAATAAACAACACATTTGATTAGAAGATAAATTGGTGGAAGGTTACCCGATTTCTAAGAGCTTACAGTAGATTGGATTAGTTAAGTAAATAAAATAGGGGAAGAGTTATTTGAGTATTTATTTAATTTTTTTGGATTATTTCAGTAAAAAAGTCGTGTCTGGCTCTTTCCAAATTATTGTTATCGCATCATCTTTCTTCCCTTGATAAAAATATTGGGGGTAAAGCAACCAGCTTTCAAAGCTTTCCAATGAACTGAAGTACCGGTGCTGAAGGACGATAAGGTGCAGGTAACCAGAGGCACCTGCAAGTTACCGTTATTCAACCATTTTCGAAGGTCCTCAATTCTATTTGCATCCCAATTTATGAATTTATTTTAACTTCAACTTATCTGGACTATATTGAACTAGCATTTGATATTAGTAGGATAAAAAATAAAAGTCCCACAGAAGATTATGAGAGAGCTAACATGTTTAAGTAAAAAGTATGACAATACTTCCATGAATCAGGCGGTGCAACGAAGCTGGCATTTTATTTTAGGCGGTGCAAATTATACTATTTGTTGCCTTATGACACCTTTTTCTTAAAACAACTAACCAGCTCAAAGAAATTAATGGATAAAAGAAGAATCAAACAGAGAAGAAGATGAACAGACAAGAGAGAGAAAAGAAAAGAATAAAACGAGAAGTTGAGTGAGAGAGAGAGAGCACTGGACAACAAACTTAACGGATGGAGAGAGAAAGAACAGGAGACAATAAAGTTATGGGTAAGTTTGGAATAAAAATAACTTTAAAAAGTTAAATTCAAATAATTTTTTATCTTTAAAAAAGGTTGACAGGTGGCTAAATTTTAATGAGTCGAAGGATGTTTCTGCAGATTTGTTTCGGAGGAAATAGCATTCCTCAAAATAAATTGATTGAAAATATCTAATAGTCAGTACAACTAATATTTCAATAATATCATTTATGAAAATTTAATGTTTGGTATTTGTCAACTTTTCATCGAGTTTAAAAAGACAGCTATGAGATTTAGGGATGTTTCATTTTAGAAAATATTTTTTTATTTTTTATTTTCACTTTTAGTTACCAAAATATTACCTTATTTTTACTTTATTTTATATTTTTAAAACTTTATAAAGAAAAAGTAAAAACATTTTTTATTGTTTTATTTTTTTATTTTTAGTTTTACTGTTTCTTATATAAACTTTTAAAAATAAGAAACAAATTAAAGTGAAAATAAAGTAATATTTTTGTAATTAAAATAAAATATAAAAGGATTTCTAAAATCAAACAACCTCTTATCTTTATTAAGTAATAGTTAAATAAAGTCTTCTTCAAAACAGTCTCATAAAAATTTGTCTAGAATGAACTCATTTTTTGATTAAGTACAAAAATAAGGAGAAATAAGGAAGGCAAAGGTTAATAAAATAGTATTAAAAAACTATTATATATTATTAATTACATAAATTATGAAAGTAATTTTTTTATGAAAATATTTTTATTAAAAGAATTAAAATATGATTAAGAAACTATTTTTAGTAGGGATGTTCCTAAACTGATACAATCTAATAAAGGCTAAAAAAATCGATCCAAACAACCAAATCTAAGGTACTGTTTGGGGTGATTTTTAATTGTGAGTTTCAAAATTTTTAAAAACAACAACTAGTTTTTAGTTTTAGTTTTTTTCTCCAAGTTTTATTTTCAAAATAAATTCATTTTGAAAGTTTTCTATCCTATTAAAATTAGTGTAAGAGTGCTTTTATGAGATGGCAATTGCAATGGCAATGATGACGACAACGGTGGTGGTACTAATGTCGACAGCGGCAGTAGTAGTGGTGGTGGTGGTGGCAGCGATGACAATGGTGGTGGTAGTGGTAGTGGCAGCAGCGACGATGGTGATGGCGATGGTAGTGATAATGGTGTTGGTGGTAGCGGTGGCGGTGGCGGTGGTAGTGGCAGCAGAAAGGGTCATTTTCAAATATAGGGAGTGTGTATTTTTAAAACTAAAAATCAAAATTGCATTTTACTTTGAAAATTGCATTTGAAAACAAAAAATCAAAAACTCATAACTACCCCAAATGGGCCCTAAACAAACCAAAAACCATGTTTTTTATTGAATTAGATCAAATTTTGGATTTGAGTTTGAAAAGTGATTCAATTTAATTCAAAATGAACTTATATATATATATATATATATATATATATATATATATATATATATATATATATATATATATCTTTTATAATTATGTCTTTTTCAAAATTTCTTTTGATGTACTATATAATTTTTTTTTCAAATTTTATACTCTCTAATATTTTTTTTTATATTTCTTTTATCAAATTTTCTAACTCTATTTTTTAATTTCGAAGATTTTTCTCTTTAGACAATAATTCTAAATCTTTAATTCAATTTACTTTTCAATTTTCAAAGTTAATATTAAAAAATTAAAGTTACATTGTTATATCTTTCCTTATTTTTTTTTTTAATTTTATAGTTTCTAATTTCTTTTATAATTATCTTTTTTTTAAAATTTCTTTCTATGTGCTATATAATTCTTTGTTTTTTTTTCAAATTTCTTTCTATTAACTATATAAATAAGGTAGTGAAAATTTTAATAAGTCCGTGCAATGCACGGGCTAAAATACTAGTGTGTGTGTGTGTGTGTGTGTGTGTGTGTGTATACACACAAATTTATGATATCACTCATGTTTATATTTTTATTTCTTATATGTTTAATTAATTATCGCATAACTTATACTTATTTATGATATATATATATATATATATATATATATATATATATATATATATATATATATATATTTAATTAAAGATAATATTTGACTAACTATTTGAATAAAGTTATATAAATATAATTATCAAGTTTTGTAAATTTACTTTTAGTAGTCTATATCTGAAGTATTATCTTATTATTAGTTATATTTTTTTTACTGCTTATTATTAGTTACATAATCACTTATTGATGAGATATTTGATATTTTTTAAAAAAAATTATTATGATGGTTACATAGCTTACTAATTATTTAACACTTTTTTTCAAAGAAAAAATAAGATTAAAATAAAAAATATCCCATCCAAACTATTTTAAAATGGATTTGATCATAATCGAATTTAAGGGAGATTAGTATTATGATGGAAACTAAAAATATTTAAACCAAACTTATTAGATGATGAATTGGAAAAATTGAAGTGATTAGGTTAAATGATTGTTTTCTTCAAAACCGGTTAAATAATGAAAAAAAGATACTATTAAAAAATAATTAATACTCCCTCCGTCCCAAAATAAGTGTCCTCTTAGGTTTTTTTACACAGACCAAGAAAAGTCATTACATAGAAGAAAGAGAAAAGTAATTTTACAAAATTAACCTTATTATTAACATTGCATTGAAAAGTTAAAGTGATATTATTAAGGGTATTAGTGAAAAAAAGTAATTAATATTGTATTGAAAAGTTAAATGCGACACTCATTTTGGAACAGATGGAGTATTGTATTAACTTTTAGAGTAATAAATAAATATAAATATTTTGAGACAAATCTAAAGGACACGTATGAAAAACCTAGGGAGAAATATGCAATCCGCACACACGAAAACGACGCTACCAAATTGCAAGCAACGTTGTCCTATCATGTGACCTACTTGTTGGATGCAAATTCTCAAAGGGTAGACAAGAAAAAACCAAATAATGAATTGTGGTATATGTACCTCTATAAATACATATTGAAGACTATAATTCGATGAGCATAATTTTGTCCACACAGAATCAATCTGTCATATAATATACCTGCTAACTCCTTACCTTTATCCACCAAAAAAAAAAAAAAACTCCTTACCTTTATAGACCCTGGAGATTTAATTTATCATTTGTACTGAGCGTGGCGAAGCGAAGCGAAGTTAGGGAATCATACAATACAAGAGGATCAAATACGTCATTACCACCCTGGCAATGCTTTTAGGAGTTTCTTTACCTAGTTATATATGCGAATATTTGCTACATGAGTTTCAAATCTGACTACTTTGAATATTTAATAAATATGAGTCTAAGAACAAGATCTTAGATTTGAGAGAATCGTAATTACACTTCCATATATTAATATTATACGGACACACATTATTTTTTTTTTTGGATATTAAACACATACATCTAATTAATGCCAACAATATTCAAAATGTATACACTAAAAAAAACAACATTCAAAATGTTCGATATCCTCACAAGAATGAATATATATATATGCACAAACCTTGATTTCCGTTAAAACTTATTCTACATTTTTTTTTAGTTTTTTAATTATATTTATTTTTTTTTAAAAAAAACTGGTGTTAAGCCACGCACACTATTTGTGCATTTTGTGTCTATGCTATTCGTACTAAATAGTAACGCTAAAAAATATACTACTTCTAGTCTTATATATAAGAAATAAATTGTGTTTTTTTTACCTAATTATAAGAAACAATAATTAGTTTTCAAACTTATTTAGGATTAAATTTCTTTTATACCCTTAATTTATTATTAACTCTATTTACTAAGCATTCACTCATTGGATTATGATTACTGACATTAAATATGACCATCACTTATAACATTTACAATAATTACTTTAAAAGTCATACCAATTGTAATTTGTGATTGAATAATAATATAAAACTGTTTTACACTGTCATGAGCATTAAACTTTATTTATAATAATTACTCTAAATTTTATATTTTATAATTCTTAAATATTATAAAATAAACATAAATTGAAATAATAACTTTAAAGTTTTAAAATATAATAGCAAATTTGTGAATTGCACGAGTCACTCTACTGGTTATTATTAACGCCAAACAAGTCTTTTAGCCGATAAAAAAAAAATAGAAGCTAATAATCACATCATAAACATAGCCTTAGTATTTGTGACAACCAAACCCGATTTTACATTATATTACATGATTTTTACCATGTTTGAGAACATTCCCAAATGTAATTTAGAAGTAATCCGATGCAACATTTTCATTTTTTTAGTTAAAAATTTTACGTTAAGATTTACTAAAAAAATTACTATAATAAGTTTTTTTAAAAATTAATGACTTCATTTTAAACTCATCAACTTTAATCAAAAAATAATTTTACACAATAAACATCTAAAATGAAGTTTGTAAGCACTCAGTCACTCAAATTAACATTAGTTAAAAATCATTCTTTCTTGCGTTTACCTTCTAAATTCAGAACCCTTTTTACCTTCGGGCATTGGCAAACCTAAATGGCGATCTTATTCTGATCTCCCTATCAACATAATGTACAGAAAAATGAGTACAAACATGCAGGTGAAGAATACTAGTAGTATTGATGCAACGTATGCAGTGGTAGATATAAAACTTGTTAGGAATTTAATCCTTGATGCCCTATTTTTTATTTTTTTTTACAAAATAAAGTAAAATTCGTTTCCTTATTAGTAGCCTAGATGCAAGTACAAACGTGCGGACTATAACATGATTCACAAATGCCAAACACATCCCGAAATTGAAACCTTGATTTGGTGTAGACAAAATTTGTGATGAAAATTGAAGTCATGCCACAACAGGAAGAGCATAAGCCTCCATTTTTTATCACTCAATTGTGCATGAATCTCATCCTTCTCGAGTGAAAAAAGGTCCCACGTGTCGCTTATTGCGGTCATGCTGAAGATTCCACCGAGTCTACCTATGTAGTATAACACACTATTGCTAATCTCATTTCGTTAATCCTTTAAAGTAAAATAATAAAATTAAGCTTTAGTTGATAATAAGTTCTAATATTTAGTATCGTATTGAAAACCAAGAACAATTTATTTTCTTTTGGGTACACATTAATGTAGGTCGACATTGACAATGAAACCTCAGAAAGAACCATTTGCTAAACACTAAGTACCGAATCGAAGAAGAGGGGAAAAGAATTAAAAAGATAAAAATAAAAAAAACGGGGGAGGGTGGAGTCACTTTCCTCTTTAAATAATCTTCTGGAGATATTAGCATTAGTACCTCCATGTGCCATTAAAATTAGGGGACATGCTGATTTCCCCGAAGATTTTTCTTGCTGTGACATGATATGGTGAGAGAATATGTGCTTAAAGGACCTATATACCTCACAAATAAGGTTCCTAAAGCACATGATGTTTGGGACAAAATGATGCATGTGATAGTTGAAAATTGCGTTTCACTGTCATCCAAACCCTCTCACCAAAACAAAACAAAACAGGTTAACGTATGGATGCCCAGACTCCACGATTAGCCACTGCCTTCCTCTACTAAGGAATGTCATACCCAACCCAACCTCATCGCTTTCCCACTCTAACCAATCATCTTCCCCATTTGTTGTGATATTTCAAATTCTACCAATCATCCTCATTATTCTCTTGTTACGCCCTTTTTCATCTTCTTTTTCCCCTTTCCATCGGAGGTGTAAGTGCATTTGTAGAAATACGAGTCTTCAAAAATAAATCATCAAACTGTTTTAAATTATCAAACTATTCTAAAAAAATTTAAAAACTGATCAAATCTATTACAGAAAAAATGATACTAAAAAAAAAAAACACATTTTTTTTATTGTAGTTGGATTTGATTTTAATTGAACTAAAACAAAGCAAACTGCACTTTTAATCTACTTATATTGATTTGTAATATTATGTAGTAGTATTTTAATTTATTTATTTTCAATTATGTTCCTCAACTTTTTTTTTTCTTTTAATTGAGTCTCTGAACTTTTTTTTTTTTAATTGAGTCCCTCGTCTAATTGTTGTTATGAAAAATCAACCGCAAAAATTTAATTAGATGTAGCACAACTGAGTTATTTTTGAGATATTTCTGCAAAATTTCAATCTCTATAGATCAATTTAACCCAGGTATTCTTTCACAATTATTTGACTTTGTAGAATGTTGAAACTTTGCAAAAAAAAAAAAAACTCTCAAAATTGACTCAGTTGTGCTTATTAACACATTCCAAAAGCATCCATTCACTGTTTGCACCTCTAATTAAATGTCTGCAGTTGATTTTTCATAACGACAATTAGACGAGGGACCTAATTGAAAAAAAAAAGTTCAATGACCCAATTGAAAAAAAAAATTAGAAGTTTAGGGACCCAATTAAAAGAAAAAAAATGTTCTGGAATCTACTTGAAAATTTGGTAAAAGTATAGGGACCTGCGAAGTAATTAAACCCTTTTATAATGATAATATGTTATTCCACATGGAATAAATATTTTATTATGCTAAATTATAAGTTTATGAATGGTCAGTAATACAATTTTGTATAAGAGGTCTGTCGTCTTTTATTATTTATATATAGTTATGTAAATGTCATTTCGAAAAATTGATCATGATTCAACTGTTTTTAGATTGTGTTTTAATTTGTTAGTTGTAAAATTAAAAAAAAAAAATGAAAGTCACATAAAAGTAAATTAAAATTTTAAAAATTGTTAAATAAAACTATAAAAGATCGATTTGAGTCCGTTTAAATTAATATTACATTCAAACTAAACTATATATTTTTATGTTTGATTTAGATAATTATTTTGTCTAAAAATTAAAGCAAACCGAATTACAAACACCCGTAGGTAAAAAAGCGGTTAAACTTCACATTCTTTAACAACACCCTACAAATTTTGGATTTGACTCTTCTCAGTGTATATGTATAAAGAAAGTAAGAGTCTACTCATCCTTGATTTGAATTATAACGTGTTTGGATTAGTTTTATGGTATGAAATAATTAATTATTTAAAAGTGGTCGGCTAGATTTTTCGACGGAGATTTTCGATAAAATTAGTGGATATTTCGTACTAATAATATGATAATAAAAAAAATTAGTTATTTTTTATGATGAAAGTAAAGTAATAAATAAATACCTCTACTTCTTCATGATATCATCATGATTTTGTGGGATAAAATTGATTCTTGGATATTATCCAAAAATGCTCTTAAAATACTTGTAAATTTAACCCCCTAAGTAAAAAAAAATGGACATAACCTAACATGGAAAGACAGTAGGACCATATTTTATTTCACATTTGGTTCGTTGATAAGAGTCATAACACGATGGTCTCTGAAGAATGGTTGGGCAAGCACATGGATGCTACTACGTGAGCAAGTCAGTCCACGTTACTCTTTTGGGGTCCCTCCCTCCTTTTTGATAGTTACCAGGCAATGGTACTGTGTCCGTACACCACAACTTGTTTTTAGGTTTGCTGTACGTTAAAAAATCAAATCATTTTCAAACGCGCCTTTGATTTACTCTACTTTACTGCAAACCAAACCTTCTTCCATGACCAAGATTCCTAACCCATCCATTTCTTTAACTGACATAGCTCTAGGGATCACTCCTTCTCTCCATGCTTCGCCAAAATCATCAAAGGTTTTCAACATAAAACATGTATATGACTTAATTAGACTATGATGACTTAGAGTAGTCCTCTTTTTGGCAAAAGTTTGTTTTTAGTGGACTACTATTTGTTACAAAATTTTATTTGCACAAACTATAGCATTGAATACCGACCTGTCTGTTAACTTTTAAGAAAACAACAAATGATCATGTACATTTAACACAGAACAAAGACTAACAAATGTAAAAGATTGATCAATCATAAACATTCGTCTCTCTTTATATTGTTTATTTTCGTGCAATTTAACATTTTCCTTGATTAAATAACTTAATTAAGTATTCAATTAATAGATTCTTATTATATCAGAATTTATATTATAAATTTAACCATTACATTTATTAAAAGAAATTATTAAAATTATAAGTATTGTTGTAAATTAGATTAAAAAAAAAAAAAATACTTTACAAAAGTTCTTCCAAATATTTTGTCTAAGCTTAAATTAATCTTAACAAAGTGCCTACCATAATTATGGAAAGGTAGAAGGAAATGGACTGCTCACTCACTTATGTAATTTGAATTTCCGACAAGTTCCATAACAAATATCTAATCAAATCGGTGCA
Source organism: Pueraria montana var. lobata (assembly GCA_026413185.1). Classification (NCBI taxonomy): domain Eukaryota; kingdom Viridiplantae; phylum Streptophyta; class Magnoliopsida; order Fabales; family Fabaceae; genus Pueraria; species Pueraria montana. The sequence continues at coordinate 65,101,967 of CM048647.1, read as the reverse complement.
ATTAAGGTTTGGGCCCCAGTGTTTAGTTCGTAAATTATGTATCATGATAAACTTTTCTCCCATCTGTTTCATTATTATTATTTTTGGAAGTGTATCTCTGTCTGTTCGAATATCAGTGTTTTCCCCCTCTCAAGGAATTATCCCTCGAAGCATTCTAGAAACACAAAAAGTATAATGAATAAAATAAAACAGAAACAAGGGAGAGAGAACAGACGAACGACATCCAATGTAACTAATAACTATAATAACTACCCTTCAGAAATTTCAAGCACCGAACTTCCAATCATAAAAGCCGAGAATCCTAACATAAAAAAAAAAAAAAAAGACATATAACAGTAATAATATAAGTTATGCTCTGATGATACTACATGTCACGTAGAGATTAAACGATATCATAGAAATATTCGAGACTATATAATAATTTCTCTTTAGAGACAAAGAGATAGAGGGGGATGCTCAAAGTATCCATCACCAAAAATGACTCTATTCCCATTTTCCTTGCACCTGCTTGGCCTCACAAACTTTGTCATACCCATTTCATCCTCAGCATTTCCAACGTAGTCTTCCAAATCTTCTTCTATCACAGCATCTTCTTCATCACATTCTTCTTGGTTCAAGTTCAAGGCTTCATCATCAGCTGCTTCATCATCATAAGTTGAGGCCACACTCTCGAAAAGTCGAAGCCTAAGCCTGCCATTGCCGCGCTCAGCTTGAAAGTAGGGTTGAGGAGAAGAGGAAGACACATCTTCCAAGATAAGCCTACCATCTTCACGATGAGACCTAACTTTGAACCCTCCCATTGAAGTCAAGGGAGGTGGAAAAGTGCTACCTCGGTTCAATCTTTTAGACTCAGGATTTTTGTTAACTAGTGGAGTGTTACTGCTCCTTAAACTGGGGCTGCTTTCAAGTGAAAATAGAGACATATCATCAGTGTTATCACTGGCATTGCTACCAGTTTCGCAGCCTAAGCTTTCAGTGCATAGTTCCAAGCTCTTTGCACTGAGCATTGAAGAGGAGCGCTTAACAGAAGGGTGGACGTAGACATTTTCATTTTGGGACTCCTTGCAATGAGAAATGTTGGAGAGTGATTGAAGGAAACTCCAGTTGTTGCAGCCACCAGGTTCAGAGGTTGAGTTTTTGTTTCCATGTTCATCGTTTGTGTTGGGTGGAGTCACTGGAGTGAGTGTGGCAGTGTTGGAATTGGATCCTGGTGGAGCCAACTTGAGTTTTAGCACACGTGGTTCCACGAGCCAGGGTTCGACACTTGATTGTAACCCTTGACAGACACTTGAGTAAGACATTTTGTGTTATCCACAATGGAAGTGTCCAAAGGAACAGGGGAGAAACAGAGGAGTTCTGTTTAGACAAGTGGAGTGAGTGAGAACTTGGGTTTTTGGTTGGAGGAAAACAGAGAGGCTTAAGTAAAAGTGATCAATTGGTTTGGCTCACACTGAAGATGGGTTCCGAGGAAAACAGGAAAAGAAAGAAGAGATCGAGAAGTGAGGAATAGACATGAAAGAGAAGTGTAAAGGGTGGGTATATATAGTAGTTGGCCACTCCTATGTTACCTTGTAACTTTATTATTGTGTAGTGGGGGAGAGGGTCCCAAACATCACTGAGGAAATGTTTTATTAAAAAAAAAAAAAACCAAAAAAAAAAAAACACCAAAACTTAGGTGTAGGTTAATAGGTGTTTTAAGTGTTTAGGATTTAGGGTTCTTAGTTTTAGCGTTTTTAATGTTCTTAGTAATGGTTTAGTTTTAGTGTTGCTTTTAGAATTGAAGTATTACATCACTAATTAACTTAATAAAGGTTCGTACTACATATTAGGTTAATTCACCCAAAAAAAAGTACTACATATTAGGTTAGTGAATTTCAATTCTCACAAAAGAACAATACAAATACATATCTAAGATTTGTCCAAAAAAAATGACACATTTATTTTACTCATTCCACATGTTAAGAAGAAAAAAAAAATATATGAGCTTGATTGCATAATTACACAGCAGTAGTCATCTAATTAAGTCTTCACAAAAAACAAAAGCTGTCTAATTAAAATTGTATCGATCAAATCCCTTAATTTAATTGTGATTATACCTCATAACAAAGATGAAAGAGTTTTGCAAGAAAACTTCAATTTGAAATCAAATTGACAAATTCCTACTTGATAATTTGTGCTAGAATTTGTTTTATATTAGCAAAAATCACTCTGCCAAAGTCCATTAAAACATCTCCCTGTGCTTAATTGAGGTGATTAGGTTAAAAGTATTCATCCGAAGTAGTACTTTAATTTTTCAATAATGACAAACGAAAATTACTAAAATCAATGGCCGCATCAATATTTCAACAGTGTCAGTCCAAAGGTAAACTCTGTACTGGAATTCAGATCTCAAAAAATTGTACTAGTTCATTGAAAATTTTAGCAGCTTGAGGACTCGCCTGAAATCAAATTGCAGGGAATAAAATAAAGGGAAAGGTAGACCAAGTGGGGGAGCACAATACTTGGGTGGGAACATCGTTGTTCAGACAAGCGAATCAACCTAGGACATGTGTAAGATTATGCTAATAAAGATAGGTACATTTTTAACATAGCCTATATGAGTTTGTATTGACAAATTAAGGTAAAATCACGGGAAAGAAAAATATACTACATAGACTATGGTTGCATTGCATGGAGTTGAAGTTGAGGGTATGTATTGAACATTTCTGATATTCAGAATAATGTGTCTCAGTTTAAAAAATATATAATAGTATGGCCATTCAGCTTATGATCATTACCTAGTCCATTCTTTTGCAAAGTGGGATTTTATTCACTCAATTGAATTCCCCATTAAAGAAACCAATTTGCTGTCAGTCTGACAAAGAAAATTAAAGGGAAAATGAACATGCGGACAGACTTAATAGCAGTAGTAATAAATTTTTGTGTTACTATGATTTCTTTCCTTTGAAGATTCAAATAACAGCCACTCTCAAATTTGAGTTGAAATTTGGGTAGGTCCTGCTGGTCTCCACTTAGTTGCAATACAAGAAGTGGTAGTGAACGCGTTTCTGTTTGCTGAACCCTCTGATATTCTGAGGGAAGCCATTGAGCTTTTCGTTGAATATAAGATAGTATAGTAGTATTTAAAGTCAACCGACCAAACAAAAAGGAACCAACGGAATAAGATAAATAGTGCCTCAATTTCTTTCTATTTATTTTTTAAGAAAATTTGATTTTATCTATCTTTTTAAAAATATAAAATAATATTAATTATTATCTTTTTAAATATACTCTTATTTTTATTCATTTTTTAATTTTTATATAATAATAATAACTGCAATATACTGTATTAATTATATTTTTGAATTTGAACACCATTTTTAAAATAAATAAATAAATAAAAAGAAATATAGAAAGTAAAATCTTTGAATAATCTTCTTTTTCATGTCTTCTAAGCGAAGAGAGTTATCTCCAACTTTCATTCACTTCTTCCATTAATCATGAAGATAAGAGGTATTTTTAAATTTCTTTGACTTCTTCCATTAGTCATTATTTTTAAAATAGTACCAATCTTCAATAATAGAATATTTTTATTAGAAATCTCATTAAAAGTCACAGTTAAGGACATTAATAAAAAAAATGTTCACTTTTAATTCCTTAATTAGTACCCACAAGAATACTTATTAACATTTGTCTTCTTTCAATCAAGGTATTGCTAACGAATATTCTAAAAATACTATAGTTAAAGAACATTTATAAATGGACCTTATTAAATACTTATAATCACCTAAAAATATTTATAAATTAAATAAATTTTATAATTTAATACAATAAATACTTTTTTAATAAATTATTTTTATTTTTATTTTCTTAGTTAATATGTTAGGTGCCTTAAGAAAGAAGTTAATAAGTTAAGGGCATGCTAGCATTTGCTTAAATTGGATTGTTTTGTATATTTCTAGCTAGAGAAAAAGACATTTTATTACTTTTCCTTCTATTGTCCTTGGCCTTTCTAGTTTCTTGGCTTTCCATTGGCCAAACCTGGACTTAGAAATTGGCCGAAATTGTACGGAAAATGCATAGGAATATATTATATGCGTTAAAACATTCAAGAAGATTTCTGTCAAAAAAAATAAATAAACATTCAAGAAGATTGCACAATTTTTCTTCCCAGTATATATATTTACGTTTTTAGGTCTCTATTTTTTTTTCATTTTTCTCATATTCATTTTTATTTGAATACTTTTATTATCTTATAAAGTGATGAATTTTACTCTTCTAATATGTATATTATATATATACTTTTAAATTTTAATATCGATTGAATGGTTTAACAATATGTGATTGAATAAATCTGTTGTTTGGTTGCTGAGGCGTTTTTCATTGCACATAGGCTCTGACATGCAACATTGAAAGGTCACTAATTAACTGTACAGGATCACTTCCCTAACATCATAATAAGCTACGTGAAAGAATGAAATGAATCAGCAAACCGAGAGAAGAGAGTCACAAATTCACTGTATGAATGCATCCACACACTGCATTATTGCGTACTAGGTATCTTGGAGTATAAGTTGTCCACTTGCACGTTGCACCCGCGAAGTCATGAATTCACACACACAAAAAAGGACCAAGTTGAATCTGTGTGGCTCTTATATACTGTGCAGGAGCTTATGCAATCTTGTTGCACATATAACTTGCTTGTATCATGATCCAGAATTAATGACAAATAGACGACTCAGTGATCATTATGGCAGATGCAATAATGAATCAAACAAATGCTATCCTGCACTGCTGCGAATAATCTTTCATCCTAACCTAATGGTCAATTTGGCAAAACCGTGAAAATACTGTTCAAAATTAACAGAGGTGAGTTCTCCATATAAAATTGTATATATAATTCCTCACTTTCTTTTTACTATAAAATATGCACCACTCACTTAAAAAGAATAGGTAAAATACATAATTATCATCCACCAATTTCACACTCATTTTCAAATTTATACTAGACTCGTGACCCTAAATATTGGAAATAATAATCTTCCTTTTTTTTGGTGGAATAATAATAATAATCTTCCTTTAACTATTCGTGTCTGGTTATTTATATGATGTCCATCTAACACTAACCCTTGGTAGTTGGTACTATTACAAATCTTCCATATTGATTGGCCTCCCTAACTGATATTGCAATGGTAATTAGGATATTTCTCCATTATAATAGTTTGAATTTAAGAACTTCTGCAAACTACTGTACAAACTTCTCACCATTAACCTAATCTTAATGCCTTTTTTCTCCATTAATTTTTTATATAGACATGACAGTGGCTCTACACATATGTAAATGTCCATTTCGCTTCTCAAATTGCAAACATTACCAATTTACGACAAGCATTTAAGGGAAGTTAAGTACAAAACCAAATGCATTCATTAGTAGAGGTCAAGTCAACACAGATTAATTGACTCATTGTGCGGTTCCCCTTAACTTTTTCAAACTACTACATTAGTGGTCAGACACAGGATGACATAAGATATCAATTATACTGTACCAAGATTAGTTTTGAGACATATACAAATGCTGCTGTCTATGAAGGAATTTTATTCCAATATTAAAGTAACTTATGTTTATAAATGCTGAAACAGATTAAGGCAAGAAGCGAGGGGCCTAGAATACCCTGCTGATTTTGGCACATCATACTCACAATGTCTTCTTAACTAGTTTGCTCTATATATATTAAGAATTTAATGCAAGAAAAACAGGGAAGTTAAAAGGGAACATGAGGGGAGCCCAAGGGAAACAAATATATGAGTATGGAAATAAAGAGGGGACAAGAATATCTGCGGCCATATACACACTTTCTCCCAAAAGTTCAAGTCTACACAATGGAATATGCTTGCATGATACTCCTTTCATGGTTCTAAATGACCAATCATGGGAAAACATTATAAACCTTTCCCAGGGTCGTGTTCAGATATTTTGGAGCCCTAGGCAAAATTAAAGCATTATAGTGTAATGTAAATTATTAATACTAATCGTTTTTCTAATTTCTTGAGCTATAAAATCATTTATCAAAATTTTATAATTAAGTAATTTCTTGTAACATTGTAGAGCTAAGATAGAATTTAATTAATTTTAAATTTGAAAATTTTTATAATTACAATTTTTATAGGTATTATCAATAATATTCTATAAACAATACATATGTTTAAAAATGAATATAATATTTTGATATAATTTAATATTTCTATTGAAATATTAATTTCTTCTATTAAAACTCCACTCAATACTTTTTGTACTACTCGGACTCGGCACTCCACCGATATCAAAATGCTTACTAAATTTAAAAGATAATAAATAATAAAAAAGATAGGTGTTAATACTATTGAAAATCATTGATTATTACATTGGATCATTTACGAATTCCTGCACACTGCCCCATTTACCACTCCACTTCAATCAAAATTTGAATACCATTCCTCTCTTTTTTCCAAAAAAATGTAATAGGCATTTTCTCTTTTGTATTTCATCTATTATACTACACAAGAAATTGTTAACTGAAATTGGGCAACCGTGCAAGCTAGACTACAATTTGGTCTTTGTCAAAAAGAGACTTCTTTGTGTTCTTATCGGGGGAGAGGATGGAGGCTCATGTTAGTGTTAAAGAAACACAGCTAAGGAGGTTTTGGAGGCAAACCTTGTAATAAATAGGACATAAGATTGCTTGAGATTGATATAGGGTATTAAACACTATCCAGTCTTATCTTTTGCTTGAATCTTCTTCCCCTGCTTTTTGCCCATTCACTCGTGTCTAGGTGGCTTTAGGTTCCCTTCGCACAATTCTAGCCCTTCCTGATTGATAGTTGAAAGCTTAGCCTTTAGAATTTTTCCATGAAGCTACCTTGATGGGGTTATCTTCTTTAACCCACTTATGTAGATCGGGGACTACATTAATGTGCAAGGGTTTCCAAGAGAGCTGATTCTAGAGAAGTCGTTTCTTTGTTTGTTTCTTACCTTATTTTGGAGCAAATGCCAACATGAGTTGTGAAGATGAGAACGACTAGCAATACACTCTTCTCAACGAAAAATTATTAGGTGATCCTAGACTACACAGTTCTAATTAATCATCACATGACATGTAATTAAGTGTTATTAATTTTTCTTGCAAATTGAAAAACTTAAATGAATGTCATGCAGAGATTGATTGGAATCATAAATACTTAGTGATTATAAATTACCTTGTCAATTTATGATTAATAGCAGTAAAACTTTCGTATAATAACTCCATTTAAGGGAGTTATTAAGTATGTGAGATTATTGAGTATATGGGAAAAATATATATAGTAACAAATGTTTAATTTAAATTTAAAGCTTAAATATTTTTCTTCTCCTTACAACTATATCATTTTTTCTTTTAATTAATAAATTGTTTTTTATTTGTAATCCCAATAAATATGTTATTACCTCCGTTCCTAAATATAAAACTTTTTAAACTAATTTACATCCTTTAAGAATGTTGGTTAATTTAGTTAGTAACATTAAATTTGTTAACAATTTATATTAATTTTCCAAAATTACTCTTAAAATTATTGGAACTCACCATCTATCTTTCCACTTAATTACTACTCCTTCCGTTCCAGATTATATGACGTTTTAAAGAGAGAAAAATTGTTCCAAAATAGATGTCGTTTTACAAAATCAATGTTGCATTAAATATCTTTTTTCCAGGACTACTTTTAATCAATACTTAGTAGGAGTAGTGTATAATGAGTAATTAATTAGAGAGATAAAGGGTATATTAGGAAGTTACCTAATGTTTTATAGGAAATTCAACAAATTAATTGCATTCCTTAATACATGTGTCAAAACCTTAAACGTTATATAAACTGGAACGGAGGGAGTACCTCCGTTCCTTTTTAATTGTTGGATTTTTGAAAGATTTTTGTTTCTATTTATATGTCGCTCGCAAAGTTCAAGATCACATTAATTACTCTTTTGTCAATTATATTCTTACTTTTCACATATGCATTTATTGTGGAGTACAAATAAAAAAGGGTAAAATAGTAAACTCCACAACTATTTGATTAAAATCAAGAAAATTTATTATGTTTCTTAGTTTCTACATACAAACCTTAAAAGACAAAAGGAGAAGTACTTTCTACCTAATTAATTAATGTGTGTTAGTCTTCTTCTCTAATCCTTATAAGAGAGAGAATGCATTTATCTTTTTACTCGCTCCGTTTGTTTTTAATTGTCGGATTTTTAAAAAAAAATTATTTCTATTTATTTGTCATTTGTAAAGTTCAAGACTACAATAATTGAATATTTTAAAGATGAAATAGTTACTTATTGGTCAGTAATTTGGTGGATAGAAACATAAATAAAAACTATTGGGGGAGAGAGAAATTAATGTATTGGGAAAGTGAATTTACAGGGTTATAATAGGAATAACTCTAACAATTTCATCAAAATTTATTAGCCTCCTTGGTTTCTGCAAACAAACCTTAAACGACACTTATTTAGAAACGGAGGGAGTAATTCATAGCATTTATTGTAAAATAATTAAGGATATTTTGGTCAAAAAATAATTAATGCAAAAGACAACTTAAAAAAAATCTTATAAAAAAGGACAAATAAATCTAAAAAAAAAATCTTATATTTAGAAACAAACGAAGGCTACGGTGAACCATGTTACCAAATGGTTCATGATGGACCATTTTTTTGCTACCGTTGGATTCATCTAATCCTCATTGGTGTACCGTACATCTTTCGCACTGAATTATTTCACCCTCAACCTTTCTCTCTCCATTTTCTTCATCGTCGTTATCCCCACCGTCTACTCATTGTGCCAGGTGCGCTGCTACCCTCATTGTCTGGTCCGCCGGGAACGACACTATTGTGGACTCCACCGGACGCACTTCCGTGATGGTATCTAAAATCAAAACTTGCTAGAACCGTAGATCTCTCATTCCCTCATCGTTGTTTATGAAAAACTAAATTTATCATTTCAGAATGTCAAACTAATTTTTAACAAAATTCAGTTATAACAAGATTCAAATAACTTCTACCACCACCATGATATTGTGACATGGAGAAGCAGCATCCAAAATTAGTAAAAGGGAACATCATATTAAACAAATAAACCACGAATCCCAACAGAAATGATATTGTATTTGTATGTACCCATAACTAGAGTTGAAAAGTTTAAGGAAGCGACAAACATGTCTCGAGTTCACGGCAGCAATGATCTGAATCGTACAATCTCGAGTTCACGACGACAACGATCTAAGCTTATAGATTTGGTTTCGCTTCTGGATCCGTATCCAAGTCACAAGGCGGTGGATCGAGTACGAGATCTTGCTGTCGAATCTAAGAGGGAGTGAGTCGTCGGTGCTGGTGAGATCACTGGAGAGAAGGGACAAGCCGCCGCTAGAAAGCATCTCCGACAACGACAAATGGTGGTCGGAGGCATTGCTGGGATGGGAAGGGGCTGAGGAAGGAGTTGAGCAAGTGTAATCTAGTGGAGAAAGAGTGTAGCGTATAATTATAAGGTGCGGATAAATCCAACGGTGGCAAAAAAATTGTCCACCATGAACCACTTAGTAAAATGGTTCACCGTAACCTTCGCCTTAAAAACAAAGGTAATATTTTTTATTTTTAATTCCTAATGGCATGACACTTAATAATGTCACACCTCATGATGTAACATTTTTGTATGACATAACATTTGATAATGTAAACTTGATGATATCATTTTTATGATGTGACAATTAATGACATCATTTATGAAAATTTGTCAGTCACATCAGCTTTTTCAATAGATACTGATAAGAGGAACCAAAAGTCCAATCATTTGAAAATTTCAGAGAAAAAAATTTTCTAAAAAAATTGTAAAGACAAATTTTTCAAAAACTAAAAATATATTTAAACCTTTAGAAAACCAACATAACAAAACAAATGGGAGAACCGTAGTCCGAGTTGACAATTTTCCACTCGCATAATCGCATTGCCAATAATATACTCCAAAATTGTGAGGCTAAGATACACGGCAAGGTACAAGTGTTAGAAGGGACGGATTTCCTTTGTTTCAATAACGGAATAGGATAGTCCAAAGTCATGACACATGAAGATTTTGAATGTCAATTTGTAGCGTTCTAAGTTTTTTCTCAACATTTGATAATTCTTCTTGAATCTCTACTAGCCTGTTAATTCTATTCTGCACTTCATCTTGGTAAGGTTTGCTAAGGACTTTCACAAAGGTATCCAAATTTTCTATGGCTTCAGTCAAATCCTTCTTCATGGCCTCTTCAAGTTCATATGCCAAGGTATCTGCTTTTCTTTTCACCTTATCCATCACCTTCTGCCTACGAGCTGGGAAAGTTGATATAGCTAGATACCTGCCACAGAAAGAAATTTCGATCCAGAATTCCAGATATCAGCACCTAGTCAACAACCCAATCATGCAACCAACTAGAACTATTTTTAACCATCATACACAGAAACCTGTGACACAGCAAAAGAATTTTTAAATGTGCTTTCAACACCAGCAATCATTGATATATATCACAAAAAAATGTAGTAAACTGATCAGTTTGTGAACTGCTATGCTTGATAACAATTATAGAGTACCAAAAATTATGGAGTTATGATCCATGATCATGAAGCAGGTTAAGAGTGGTCTGATATTCTGAGTTGAATCATGGATGTTCATGTTTCTGTTGCGGTAATGGTGCATGTTACGGCATAAAAGCAAGCTAATTTTTTTTTTACAGCAAAGTGCAGTCTAAATATGTTTTCCTTTAATAAAAGGTCTAAGATCGAAGTCTCATCAATCATTATGCATGCACACATTTTGAAATAAAACCCTAAGCAATCAGAAAGGAACTCTAATTGAATATATTACCCGCCAGCTGAACAAATACCAAGAGCAAGAAGATCTTCCAAGGTGGTTTGCAGCACAGATGTCAGTAGCGAAGCAGATAAACCAGCCACACCTAGTTGACCCAAAGTCCCTAAAATCTAATTTAAAAGGAAAATATTTTAGATCAGATTGGCTTAGCAACAGTAAAATAATAATAATAATATGATGCTAAAACTCGAATAACAAAGACAAAGTAAAAATATTCTATAGCTCCATGCCGTATCACAGAAAATAACTTACTGTTAACAAGAAAAAGACATTATTAACTTCTTATATAGCTCCATGCCGTATCACAGAAAATATTCTAGGGAAAGCTTGAAGGCATCATTTTTTACATTGCAAAATTATAATAAAAATAGAAAGACAGCGGCAACCTGACAAAATCATGTAGTGGTGATAATTATTTCTCAAGTTTTGAACATGCCTATAATCATTCATGTAGTTTTGAGGCTTTTACAACTGACTAGCACGGTAGCACCACATTTAACCATAACTCTCTTTGTCTCTTTCTGAATAGCCTAGACATCCTTCAAACAAATTTATATTGCACAAAGCAGCAAAGTCAACTATGCTACTCTCCAATAATCATCGACACATTTAAATTAGAAAATCAAGAATTTTACCAGATTGCTTATAGTGTGTATGTGTTTGGTTTCATGCTAGGAGTCATGAGAATTGATTTTGATTCCAGACAAACTTGATTTTGTAAAATTATAGATGTTTGGATATTGTTGGGTAAAATTGATTTTGCCTCAAAACATCAAGTTGACTAGAAGTGATAAAAAGTAACTTTTCCATTAGGTTGAAAAATTTACACTAAGTTCTATAGCAAACTTGCTTTCAAGATAAAAGCATCCAAATATAAATCACTTCACTTGAAAATCAATTTTAACTAAAATCAATTACATTCAAAATTAATTTTGCAAACACTCATCCAAACACACTTAATTGTTGATTGTTTGAATTTCCATTTAAAATGCATGGGAAGTTAATTGCACACTTAGTCCCTAGTTCCACAAAAGCTTGGTTATGGTCCCCAACTAACTAGCAATATTTCCCAGGTAATTTTCAAATTGATTCAATTATGTTCCTCTATCACTTTGTTGTTCAATTGAGGTGACATGACCATTATTTTGTTGATATGAAGATGGAAGAGCTCTCTTTTTTCTTTTAATGACATGACAGTATTCTTGCTCACATAAAACAAATCCACATTAGTCCAATTGCCTTCAATTGAAGGCAGTCTGATGAAGGAGCATAACTGCATCAGTTTCAAATCATGTGAGCAAAACTAAAGCAATTGAAACAAGAGGACCAAAATTTAACTTCTCTCAAACAAGGGAACCAAATTGCACTGAAGGCCCTAAAGAAAAAAAAAGTTAAAAATTATTTTACAAAGAATTCCAAGCTTACCATTTCCCGTACTTCTTGCTCAAATGACTTAGAAACTGCACTGCTGCTGAAATTGTCAATCAACTGGCTGCCAGCTTGATCCACTTTCTTTAGCAACTGGTCCGTCTCAAAATTTATCTGACTACTTTCATGGCTCAAGGAGGGCCATCGTTTTTCAAAGGATTCCTTGTATAGTCTCCCTTGTTGGGTATATTTGGAAGATAACCAGTTTTCGTATTCTTCAAGTATTTTCTATGAACAAAAAACTATTTTAGCATAACATATCCAGAATTTACTAATAAAATATTATTCATTTAATTTAGCATTTATGTCATTTGATGTCTTGGCCCTCTTGGGGCTATCCCAATCAAAAGCAGGCTAAAGTGGATAGTTGAATCAAATCATTCTGATAAGCATTGCAATATGATCAGGATTCACTAGTTTCTGGCTCAAATAAGATGGTAAACAATGCAATACCAAAACTAAAATCCTAAACAGGTTACAGTCAGAAACTAACCTGGACAGCAGAGGCAGCTGGACCAATTATGTCATTCTGAATCCTTGAGGTAGTAGGCATTGCATTTTTTTCTCCTTTGAAAGCATATGAAGCAATAATATCAAAATTTGACAATTGCAGATTAGCTTCAACAAGCTCTACGACACGTGATTTCGTAGTTTCAATCTGATAATGTGTACCAAGGCATAGTTAAGAACATATCCATCAAGAGAAAATCAAATTGGCCTGAATTTAAAAAGTTATATACATCTTATAACATACCAAAGACAGAGTTTGTCTCCTCCAAGAAAGGCTCTCCGTTACCATATTCAAAGCAAAATCATTTACACTATTAACAATGTCTTCCACTGCAGCCAAATCCTGCTTGGCATATCGGTAGTCTTGTGTCACAAGAGTTTCACATGCAGAAATTAGTCTATCTGCAATTGCAACAGGTGTCTCAAGTTTGAGCCTCATTCTGTCCATTCCGGGGATTGTTGATCCATCTAGAAAGCTATACAAGAAGTTTTCAAGTTCAAAGAAGCTGCTGGCACCATGATGAGAATCAGAGATTGATAATTCTTCATTTAGCCTCCCAACTTTGGAGGTAGCCATAAGTTTTGCTTCAAGAGCAGACCGAGCAGATACAGGATATAATATGACATCTTCAGTATTCAGCAATCTCTGTATATTGTCCTTAATGAAGGACATTGCTTCCTCAAGCTGCATCGAATTGTTAAAATATAATGTAAACCTAGTTCAGCAACTTCACTACAAAAGATATAATATCAGTATGCCAATAACTAATAAGGATCAAAACACAACGCATGCCTCATGATTATTCTGATATATGTCAGCTTTATTCAAGACAAAGACCGCTTTCTTTTTCCACTGCTGAGAATAACGAAGAAAAGCAATCTGAAAACAACATAAAACATGTCATAGCCCTGCCTGGCCAATGATAACCAATACAAATTAAAATAAGAGAGTACGCCCCATCCACAATGACTGACCATACCTCACTTCCAGTTAAAGGGCGATCAGCAGAAATGATAAAGAGAAGTAAATCTGCACGGGGTACAAATTCTTCTGTAAGACGCTGCTGCCTCTGAAGAATCACATTAGTTCCAGGTGTATCAACAATGGTCATCTGTTTTCAAAAGAACAAAAACAAAACTGCTGAGAGCATTCTAATTACAAACAGAAAATGGTAGTTAGAGGGGATAATATAAAAAACTGAGTCTTGATACACAAAAAGGACAAGAAGGGACCATAATGAATTGACTTACTTCTTTAAGAATTGGAGCAGGAAGGTAGCAAATATACTGACCATCTGGATGCCTTTCACACCGTTGTTGTTCAACATCTAAGTCAGTATATCGTAAAAAAGTGATCTCATTAGTTGTTGGAACAACTCCCTCTTTCAGATATCTTTCTCCAAGAAGCGCATTAATCACAGTAGATTTACCAGAGTTGAATTCCCCCTGGTAATATAATATCAAGATTTAAAAAAAAAAAACAAAAATATTTAAAGGCATGATATCATGTCAATTAACTTCGAAACTTTGGCATTTGTATGAAGTCTATATGAAAAGTCTATATAGAAAGCAGCTGATTTTGGCATTTCACCCAATTAATTCCCTTTTTTAGTTAGAATTGAAATATTGGAATAAACAGTAAAGGGGAGCTGGAGAAACAGAAAAAACCAACCAAACATATAGCATTGTTCCAAGTAGAACAATAAGAACAAAGAATAGTAACCACAAAATATATGAAAAAAAAGACTCTCCTGAGGACAATAGAGCTTCTGAAGTTTGTAAAAAAAGAAGAACCAACTACTCCCCATAAGTAAACCATGGATCAACACTATAGTAAATGCTCACATATGGAGGTAATCAGACATTCAGGTGAATTAAAAGCAGAAAATTTTCACAACAAATAGCACTTATTAGTTAAGTAGTTTCTAACTAGATGTATTAAAAGAAGATTTCTTTTTGAAATTAAGAGCTAATACCAATGTATATTCCAGGAACCAGAATTTGTTGAGATTCAGCACACAATTACCACTATAACCAGTAAGAATGGCTCATCAATTTGAGAAACTGCATCATTAAGAAGCGAAACCTCCTCCATCTGTCATTTGAAACCAATCCCAATTCAACACAAAGTAAACAATATACTGGTCAAAACACAGAATAACGAAAAAAAGAATTACTTCAAATACCAAATGTTTTAATTAAAAGATCACCAGAGGTGCAGCCCTCTTGATAACTTCAATAGCTTCACTCAACACCAATCTCTCCGTTTCTATTAACAGTTTCTCCCTATCCTCCAGCTTAACAAACCCAGCCACAACCTCCGTCTCACTCTGAAAACCATTATCTACATTTAATTTATTCTCATTCATATTGCCACCATCATCGCTTGCATACACAGTGCCAAATAGCTTGTGCAAGAACTCATCACCAAACAAACCAAAATTTGCCAAACTAGTAACAAAACCACTAGCACCAGAGGCAAGCAAACCCGACGCATCAGCATAAGACATATTGTTTTTTCCACATGAGACAAAAATAGGTATCTTCACGCTCTCATACACAGAACCAACTTCCTGACCAACACGTTTCAGGTCACCACCGCCATATATAAGAAAATCAGCACCTTCTGATTTAGACGCATTCACTGCAGCATCCACAGTGTGAACAATCCTAGCAACCAAGGGAAGCACCACCAACTCAGACTTCGAATCCAACATCGTATTTCTAGCAACAACAGTGGGAAGGCCTGCACGGAATTATATTCAAAGACGTTTCACATTAAATTGAGCAAAGCTGCTTGACAAAATGCTTAAGAGAGAAAAGGAGAAATTATTATATGTTGAACACCACCACGAGTCCATGGTCAAGGTGAATTTCTAGTGACATGTAGGCGAGTTTTATTAATTCTTTTTTTTGGAAATCGAGAAACTCTCAGATAATGTGTTGCATGTAAAGATAGGGATGGGCATGGGGTTGGGTTTAGGAAATATTTAGACCCAAAGAGACTAATATTAGTCAGATTGGGTTGATATTCAGGTTGATTCAGGTCATGTTATCGTGTCTATTAATGAAAAGTAAAAAAAAATGGAAAAAGGAAATAGGAAATCATTATAAAATGAAAGAAAATTGATAACTAATATCAAAATTCAGAATTACACAATATAAAAATTATATAATTATAAAATTAGACAAAATAAAAAATGTCTAAATGGTGTAGGTTCGGGGGTTGGTTCGAGTCAGGTTGTGTTCCGTCTGCACAAATCCAATACCCGAACCTAAATAATTGAGTTAATAATTTTAAAATCTGAACTAAACCGATAGTCTAAACCAACTCGAATTTTCTTGTTTGGTTTGGATGGATCTGGTCATCGGGTCAATCCTAACTCCTAAGCAGAGATTAGTTGTGACTAGGGAGCGTTAATATCAAACAATACAATAATCTCTCGAGTAGGGAGTCAAGAACCTTGGTCAGAGAGCAAAACTCCACCGGCGGCGGCAGCTGCGGCGATATCGACGCGCTCGGCGACTAGCAAGTAGGCGCGGTCTTGAAGCAGGGATTTCAACGCGCATGCAGCCTCGTAGAGCTTGCCACCGCTCACTTCGTTGCTAGTGAGGACCACGATTCCAACCCATTTGGACACGGCCTTGTCGATTAAAGCCAAGGCGTCGCTGAGAACCTCGTCGGGGTCCAATTGGAGGACGAGAGTGGGGACCTTGAGCTCGGGCCTCTTGTAGCCGCCGGGGAATAGGGTTCGGGGCTGCGGCGGGTCGCTGGGGCGGAAGAGTTGTTGGTTGAACTGGCCGGAGGAGGAGCCATTGGAGAGGGAGCTGATGGGAGAAGCAGCACGCGCGCCGCGAAAGGGAAGGGAGGGAGAGCGAGAGAAAGAGGTGTGGGTGTGGCGTGGGATGATTGCATTTGCAGCGAGAAGTGAAGAAGAAGAAGAAGGGGCTGTGACGGAACAAGGTACCATGGATTCGGGAGTGGGACGAAGAGAATGGAGATTGGATTGCGTTATCGGACACCAATGTCCCTCCGTCACTGAAATCTCACTCGTTTATCTTTTCTTTATCAACAACAACAGACTTTTTTCCACAATTATACAAAATTTTTTTGTTATTTCCCTCACTGACCCTCCCCCCAACATTATTTCCCTGTATGGCCTTCATTTCTTTACTGTTCACGGTTAGAATTCGGTGCTACCATTCCCAAATTCACAACGCAGCTTTTTTTTTTTTGTGTTTTAAAAACCAGTTATGAGTTCGGGTTTTTCAAACCCGAATTCTAACATGGTGTTTTTTTTTTCAAATGTTTTTAATTATTAAAATTAATAAGTATATATAATAATATATTAAATTAATATATTATAAAATTGTTTTAAATAATATAGTTAATTATTAAATTTGTAAAATATAAACAAATCATATAACCAAAAAGTATAAATAATTATTTGAAATAAAAATATAAAAAAATAATCAAATTAATTTCTTTACATTTAAATAGGTAATTATAAGTTAATATATCATTTTAAATAATAAATGTTAATGTAAATAAAAATTACTAATATTATCGAAAAAACAATACATAGCAATAGAACTTAAATGACACTGCATACGATAAATAAAAAAACAAAGACAACGAAAATCATAACCTAAAAACAACAAACAACAATAACAAGCAAAATAGATGAAATCATAACCTAAAAACAACAAATATCAATGACGACCAAAATAAAGAAAATGATAACCTAAAAACAACAGACGACAAGAACAACCAAGTGTAGTTGTTTGTTTTATTAAAAGTTCCTTTTTCTCATCTTAACAAGTTTTGGCGGTGGGAGAGGTTTCCACGGTGGAGGCGAAGTTGTTTCCAACATCTCAAACAGTTAATCTATAAAATTTACACGCTTAATTATGTCTACCATGCGTACAATGAATCATTTGGTAATTTATCTTATTGTTTATAAAAAAAATCATATTTGTTTGTTGGGTATATTATTTGTGTATCTTTTACAATTTTATTAATTAATTATATTATTTAAATATGTTTTTTAATATATTCATTTAATATATTATTAATAAATATTATTCATTTTATTAATAAAAAAACTTTAATTAAAAAAAAGACAGGTTAGAATTCGGGTTTGGAAAACCCGAATTCATAACCGGATTTTAAAACAAAAAAACAAAGCTGCCTTGTGAATTCGGGAATGGCAGCACCGAATTTCAACCGTGTACAGGAATGAAGGCCAAACAAGGAAATAATGTTGGGTGGGGGTCAGTAAGGGAAATAACAAAAAAAAGTTGTATAATTGTGGAAAAAAGTCACAACAACAACAACTTCGTCTCTACTTTATTTTATCGATCTCGCCCTACATAATGACCATCTAGTACCTACGTCAAATTTAATTTACATTGTTTTTTTATTTACTTGAGTAAATCATTTAATTATAAAAATTGTTCAAAAAAACTGAATGAGTATTTTTTCCAAAAAAAAAAATGCTTAATTTAGCCTCACAAAATATATCAAGAGAGTTTAATTTACTTCTTATTTATAATTTTAAACTATTTCAATAATTTGCAACCACAGCTTTATATGATCAAATTTTAACCCTAATTTTTTTTATTAACTTACATATTTTTAGGACACAAATGTAAGTTTATTTTTTTTCAAAAATCACATTATACCCATACATTGAGCTCAGTTGAATGGTTTTCAAAGTCGTGCCAACTGAAAACGAAACTCACATCAGATCTTTTTCGATGACTATTTGACTGTATTTTACTATTTTACGATTACTATTTGACTGTATGAGATCTCGGTTATTTAATCATACAAAATATTTTAAATTAGTAGCGTATAAATCTGTGTTGACAATAAACACAGTTAAATTCGTAAAGGGTAAAATATATTTTTGGTCGTTTATTTTATTTAGATTTCTGTTTTTAGTCCCTCATAAATTATTTCTTTATTTTTAATTCCTAAAAAATTGTTTCATTTTATTTTTAGTCCCTAATATTAATTTTAACTGTTAAATGATGTCGTGGTGAGCAGAATTTGTATTTGAAAAATTTCTGTTTAAGTTTCTATCAATTTTTAACTACTGCAAATTTTATGGCAAAATGTTAAAAAATAATAACAAAATCAAAATTCCGAACACCAAATTTTCTGAAATCACCAAAAATGTTACAAAAGTAAACATTTTTTATTGTCAAAAAATTTGTAGCGGTTAAAAGTCACTAGAAACTTAATCGGAAAATTTTCACACACACAATTTATGTCGGTCATGTTATCACTTAACAGTTGAAATTAATTTCAGGGACTAAAAACAGAACAAAACAAAAGGGACTAAAAACATAACAGAATAATTTATGAAGGACTAAAAACAGAAAAAAAAATTATGAGAGACTAAAAACAAAAATCAAGATAAAATGAGAAACCAAAAACATATTTTACCCATTCTTAAATTATGGTCTAGAAGTTAAAGAAAAAATTAATTAAAATTTTTAATCAGTTTTAATTATAACAAATTAAAAACAAAAACAAAACTCCTCAATTAAACAATAAACATATGGAAGAAGAGAGATCCACTTACTCTAAAAGTAACTCTAAGAAACTTATTCTTCATCTTCATCATCTATTTTCTTGAAATCTAATTGTTATAATAAGTAATTAACTAATCTAAGTAAAGATGACGAGTAAGTCCCTTGGTTTAGCCTCTTTGGTTTGAAAACCTGATTAACATCCTCAACTTTTGTAGTGTTTATAACCACACATGTTGGTAATGTGAAATGAGGATGGTAGGTGTCAGTTAGCTTTATCTGGAACTGCTGGTTCTCATACTCTCTGAAAGCAGAGGAGTTAACTACCAATGGCCACGCTTGCTTCTTCCTCATCCACTGTGCTCTTCTCTGCATCCTCTTCCAACCTCCTCCCATTTTCACACCCTTCTACTTCGCGCCTTTCTTTCTCTTCTTCCCTTTCCTCCTCCTCTTCTCTATCAATTTCTCCTACCTGTTTATCATACACTTCTTCAAGTTCTAGACACTTTGCCACTCATGCTGCCTTCAGCATCAGTGCCAGTGCAGCGGAGAAGAAGAAGGTGCTGATCGTGAATACCAACAGTGGCGGGCATGCCATCATTGGCTTTTACTTTGCAAAGGAGCTTCTTGGTGCTGGCCACTCAGTCACCATACTCACTGTTGGTGAAGAAGGCTCAGACAAGATGAAGAAGCCTCCTTTTAAGAGATTCTCAGTCAGTGATCTTTGAATTTAATCCTTTTTTTCTTGTTAGACATATTCATGTTATCTGGATTTAGCTACTTGCATTGAATAAATGTTGTTAATTCCAATCATTAAGTCAAGATTTTATTGTGTAACAATCAGGAAATTGTGAGTGCTGGAGGGCGCACGGTATGGGGAAATCCTGCAGAAGTAGGGAGTGTTGTAGGAGGGGAAGTGTTTGATGCGGTCTTGGACAACAATGGCAAGGATCTTGAGACTGTGAGGTTTGTTGTATTTAATTCTTGTGCACTTGTGTACAATACTTGGCTTGTATGCCTTCTTGTTAACTTCAGTGGCATGTAACACATACAAGTTACTTGTATTAGTTCCATGTTACTATGCTAGCATAATGCAATTCTTAGTATTCTGTTAAAGAAACAGCATTCATAGACATTATTAGATGCAATATCTGAGACAGACATCATAATATCAATCTTCACTTGTAGGCCGGTGATTGATTGGGCTAAGAGTTCAGGTGTCAAGCAATTCCTGTTCATCAGTAGTGCTGGAATCTACAAACCAACAGATGAACCTCCGCATGTTGAAGGGGTATGTTGAATAATCTTATTTTCCTCATTAGCATTTTGTAAAACCATTATACCAATAGTAATTATCTAAAATTGAAGTGAAAATGCAATGTGGGGTAGGATGTTGTTAAAGCAGATGCTGGTCATGTTGAAGTGGAGAAATACATTGAAGAAACTTATGGAAGTTGGGCAGTGTTCCGGCCACAGTACATCATTGGGTCTGGCAACAACAAAGACTGTGAGGAGTGGTTTTTTGACAGTAAGGGGAACTTTCTTAAACAAATTTTATCATTAACTTCTAATACATATGATATGAAGCCTTGTTTCAATAAATACTCTTTTCTTGAATATCTATACTAAAACTAACTGTGCATTGTCATATTTGTATTTGTAGGGATTGTTCGGGACAGACCTGTGCCAATTCCTGGGTCGGGACTGCAACTCAGTAACATAGCTCATGTTAGGGACTTATCCTCAATGCTTACTCTAGCTGTTGAGAACCCAGAGGCTGCAAATCATACCATTTTCAACTGTGTGAGTGACCGTGCAGTGACTCTAAACGGAATTGCCAAACTATGTGCTCAAGCTGCAGGGCGCCCGGTTAACATTGTTCATTATGATCCAAAAGCTGTTGGAGTTGATGCAAAGAAAGCTTTCCCTTTCCGCACCTATGTACTTACTAATACCCTATCTTCTGATCTAGTTTAAAACCTGATCGCATAATGAATGGAAACGCCCTATTGCTGAACACAAAAATCATTGAAGTGATTAACAGGACAGGGTGGTAATGGCCCCCTTGTTAATCAGTTTTATGATTTGTTTTGCATGCTAAAAAAATTACACTTACATAGTTATGAGTTCTTGCAACACCTATATCTGTTTAAAATGTCTTGTTTAACACAAATCACTGAAATTGTGTATTATGCAGCACTTCTATGCAGAACCTAGAGCAGCCAAAACTAAATTGGGATGGGAATCAACCACAAACCTCCCCGAAGACCTAAAAGAACGGTTTGAGGAGTACGTAAAGATTGGGAGAGATAAGAAGTCCATCCAGTTCGAGCTTGATGATAAGATATTGGAGGCATTGAAAATTCCAGTGCCTGTGTGATCCATTCATATTCAATATGTATAAAACAATTATCGGACATGAGTGTAAGATTTTTTGTCGCTCAGTTTAAATGATGAGAGCATTAAAGAAAGTTACTACTCCCCTTATTAACATAAAACAAAAGAAACTTGTGATGCTTAAAGTAGCTCAGTTAGGATATCATAACTAAAATCATTCCAGATCCAGTCAGATGATATCTTCAAACTATAAATAAAGCACTAAAACCCCGTGCAAGGAGGAAGAAAGCCATGGGATATAAACCATCGGTTCAACACAACCAACTCTGATTAGCATGGTGAGTACCAGATCCATGCCAAGTGGATAAACCAAACAAACCATCTAAACCAACTAGAGTCAAATTCTCCCTTGAGAAAAATACACCTGATAAAATCCAAATCATCATATATAAATCAGTAGTACTTTTTTTTAGGAATAAAATGTGTACTTAAATTAATCCAAACCACAATTTTTTATTGATACGTGTATTTTTTATTGGAAAGTATGAAAATTAATTATCTAACTTTTGGCTGAGATAACATTCATACAGGAACTTAAGTGAAATTTCCTTAAAATGTGTGCAACCCATCATTCAATGTATTGTTGATTACAAAACGTACAAATTTCAAAAAGAAAAAGGAAACATAAACAATCTACTATAAGGAATCCTAGATAATGAGTAGATATTTAGGCCCGCCAGCAGATTTTCAAGTAAAGCACCGATACTGTAACTACATTCGAGTTAGCTACGCACCTACGCCAATTATTTTTAGATACAATGCTTGCAATTGGTCTGTGTTGTTTATAGCCTACAAGGCACAACCACAAAAATATGATGCGGTTATCCAAATAATCTGCGTATGGAATCAATTGCCAAAAGGCACAATAGAGCCCAAAAATTTCTGCAGCTAACCCATTTCTTGTTTTGCCAGATATATTAAGAGCGTATATCTGGTAAAGTTTTAAAATGTCGGGTCATGGAATAGAAAATCTAAAATACAAAGATTGAAGCTAGCTATTGTGTCTGAAACAAGTGCGTCTGTGTCTAAAATATTAATTGGCCTACAAATTAATCTCAAGTAAAAGTTGCATGTTTGTTCCTATGAATATTCCTAAATCCCAAGGCCCTTCAGTTTTGATTCTAATTCATCATGATCAGCATCTTCTTCAGCCTCCTCATCAGCATCTTCTCCTTCAGGATCATTCTCATCCAAAGGACCCAGCATATCAGGTGAGTTTTTAAATATATAATTCAACTCACCAATCCCTTCATCAGAAATGAAGTTAGCATTAATGTTTAGCAACTTAAAACCTGGTTTTCCCACAACAGCTTCAGCCACCAGCTTAGCTCCTGACCATGTGATCGAGTTTGTGCTCAAATCAACTTCAATTAATTGGCCATGACCTCCTTCCAGTGCCTTGCTGATCAAAACTGCACCTTCATCCTTCAGTTCATTCTCAGATAAATTTAACTTAGTGAGGAATTGTTTTGATGATATACAGGCAGCCACAGAAGCAGCAGCTTTTGCAGTAATGTCATTCCCAGCCAAATCCAAAATTTCCAGTGATGGTGCAGATTCCTTGAGGGCATTAGCAAGGGCTTCTGCACCATCATCCTCCAAGTTCAAATAACTGAGGTATATCTCTGTAAGATCTGTAAATGCAGGTATAACTTTACTTAGAGCAACTCCAGCTTCTGCCCCAAACATGTTGTCACGCAAATCAAGCTTCCTCAAATGTTTACAAGCCCCAAGTGCTTCAGCAAGGGCAACTCCACCATCAGAGCCTACTCTGGTAGACGAGCACCGAAAATCTTCCAAAGCTGGGGAACGTTTCACAATTTCAGCAATAGCAATTGCCCCTTCATCCCCAGTCATGTTGTTATGGAAATGAAGAACCCTAAGCTTCTCAGTGGAAGGAAGCAATTCAGAAACTGCTTTTGCAGCTTCCTCTGATATACCATCATTCATCAAATAAAGCTCCTCCAAGTTATTTTGCGATTTTATGAGTGACCGAAAAGCTCTAACCCCCTTTTCACCCATGGCATTATTTGACAGGTTCAGATACCTCAAAACAGAACCTTCCAGTGCAGAAGAAAATATAGTCATCACTTCAAGAGCTTCTGCTTCCGGTCTTCCAGCAATAAAATCTGAAAGATCTACCTCTTTCAATTGATCCTTAACTGATATTAGGATGGGTTCAGCAACACGGGCAGCATCCAAGCCAAAACTTCTATTGCTGAAACATATCTTGGTATAAGAGTTCGGTCCCCTCAATGGTTTCAAAAGTTCTGCAGCTTCCTCCCCACTAATAAAGTCTCTGCGACCCCCAGATATGTCAAAAACAGTTTCAGCAGTTGCACCAGCCTTCTCACTTATCATCTCTCCATCCTCCTTCACTTTTGGGCCTCTTTTCAAAACCTCCAACATCTGCTTACTTGATTCCTTGGCATAAATTTGCACAGCAGAACTCCCATCACCATCAGGCTCCTTCTCAAAATGTTGGGTTGCAGTAGCAAAAGCTGCATCCTCAATCTGCTTCGCATCCTCCTCAGCCTCTTCTTTGCTAAGCAGTCCATACTTTCTAGAGAAAATTGACGGAGTTGTAAGGTTCTTGGTCATCCGCTCTACAAGCATTAGCCTAGTACTCTGGCTAGGAGGCCATAATTTGATTGTAAGGGGGCGATGTTGGTATGCCTGCCCTGTAGAATCCATATCAAGGCAACCTGGAAACAAGTGTAACAGCAATTTTACAGGATTCTGACAAAACCATACATTTTACTACCACCAGAAAACAATAGAAGACAAAAACTGCTTATGGAAAACCTTGAATTTGAAACACTAATAATAATAACAACCACCCTATAAAATCAAAATCAAAGAATCATAATATGAATATTGTGATATACTGTTGCAAAATCTGGTTATTAATGGCCACAAAAAGTTAACCAAAAACCTAAAAATTAACATTCATTCATTTTCCAAAGTCAACAACTACGGTATAAAATCCAAAAAATATATCACATCACATAAAATACATCGACCTTGTGCATTTAAAAACAAAAGGTACAAACTCCACGAGATAGCACGGACCTAAAAATTTACGGATCCAGCATTTCCGAACATAAAGCTATTTCAACATCTCAAGTGAACATTCTTGATAATTACTGTTACTTGGATAGGATTAAGAGCAGTGAATGAAATTACAAAGATCCAGTTCGGGGAGAAATCCATGAATCGGGTTTCATTTTCTTAAAGAATTACGAGTAACCACGGCAGCAAGAAAGTTAAAATGAAAATGGGGAAAACCCCTAAACCTGAGAGAGAGAAAATAATATTATAACAACCTTATCCAGAACAATCAGGGAACAGAGAGAAACGAGGAAATGGATTGAGTACCTGTGCGAGAATGCAATCGCGAAGAGAAACAGTGAAACCCTAGAAAGAGTGCGAGGGAGAGGTTTTGGGGGGCTTTTTTTTTTCTCCTGAAAAATCGAGAAATTTGAAGAGGATTGGTTGGAGGCTTTTAAGGTGGTACTGGTATCTGGTGGAGCGGGGAAAGATTAAAAATTAAATTAATGCTGGGTCGATATTTTCCATTAAAAAAATAGACGGATATGGGAAGCAGCGTGCGTGTGGAAAAACTGGAGGGAAATGATGGAAAATGAAAACCGCAATCATTCGAACCCAACCTTTTTCAAATAAGGCCATGGAATTGAAAAACCCAAAGCGTGGCTTTTCCGCTTCCTCTCTCCACTTTTTTCTGCCCAATCACACGATCCTACCCTCCTCTCACCGCTCTATTTACGCTTTCTTTCGATTGTGCCTGTGAGAGACTGAGAGTAGATTTGGGCCTAGTCCTGGGCCCTAGTGAATCTCTGTTGCATGGGCTTCCATTGCCGGGGAATTATTTTTTGCAACCCTTCATTCTCACTGTACCTCTTTAAGTTTTTTTTATCAATTTTCATTTCAATAATATTTATATATTCTAATTAATTTTCATCGTTTCAAAATTAGATTTTGAAAGATGAAAAAAATAAATTCTAGAATGTAGATTTCATAATTATGTAAAAAAATTAACTTCTGAAACTTAGATTCCAAAGTTCATTCTTTACATTCAAGAAACAAGTTTCCAAAATACTAAAGACAAATTCTTTACATTGCTCACAAGTCACATTCTATACATTGCTAGACAAAATTGCGTCCAAAAAAATTTTACATTGCTAAAGACAATATTTGCTCGTGTCTTGTACGTTTAGGTAATTGAAAAACAATGGAAAACAAATTTTCGGAATCGTACTTGATTATGAAAACAAGTCAAATTGAAGAATCCTACTTGATATTACAATTCTGATCAAAGTTTTCGGAATATATTAGAAACTTGATTTTCAAAAATAAAATTTTGAAAGTCAACTTTTTTTTACAAAGTTCTGAAATTTAAATTTTAAAAGTCAAAATTTTCCCAATTTCAGAATTTAAATTTTAAAACAATGAAGCCAAAATTGTGTATAAGGATATTATTAAAATAAAATTTGACCAAAAAAAAAAGTAAGATTAGAAAAAGGAGTGAAAAAAGAGTAACTCCTAGTCAGTCATTTTGATTTGAAATGTATAGTATCTTATATTCTGCTTTAAAAAAGATATCATATTGTTAGTATCAATATCATGTATAATTTTTTGTTCATTTTTAGAAAATTTTAACAAGTGTCATTTTTTTCTTGGGTTTATTATTTTTTTATCCTTAAAAATTTTTGAATTTTGGGTTTTAGTATCTAATATATATTTTGCCTAGTTAAAGTTATTGAACTTTTTCTTCATTGTCACTTTTATTCTATATTGTCAAGTAACAGTGTTAACTGTTGACGTAACAACAACATTAGCAGTCCAGTTACTTGCCGTGTCATTAAGGAGTTTTATGGAATGTGTAATTTTTTGGATAAACTATACTTTTAATCTCTCATATGTTTATAATAGTAGATTATGTCAAACTAATTATAACATGAACCTGTTGAAATGCACCATGTCTCAAAGTTGATGTTATTAGTCGTTCAGTGTGCAACGCTATATCTTTATACTCACACTTAAAAACATGTATAAACATAATATATTAGCACACTAATCTATACATTTTTTATAACATTTCAAAAACTAGTTTTTGTAATGCCATTAGACATCATGGAAACTAATTTCTACTAAAAAAAATATAGTAAAAATAAAAACTATCCCACAATCGCTAAAGCACAATATGAGAGGTTGGAGGGAAAGGGTCTATAACGATGAGAGAGTGTGAGAGTCCGATAAAGAGTGAGAATGTGAGAAAGGGAAGGTGCAATGGGAATGATTTTCAAAAATATAAAAGAAAGGTGAGGTATGCACACAAAAAAAAAAAGGAGGGAGTTATCTGAAGAAAAAAAAAATAAGGGTAAAATAATTAATAAAAAATTCAAAATAAATTGAGCTTCCTTAAACAAAAAATGAGTATCAAAAGTGTTTACTTCAGTTGACCGAGCAGGTTGCATGAGTTGTTGTAAAACTCTTGATATTTGTCTTCGATTCCTACGAATAAAAAAAACGAAAAAGAAGTGAAAATTGTTAGGCCCTAAAGTAAAAGTGTTATTTTAAGTTCGACCACTTCATTTAGCCTAACCCATTATAAGCTAGCCTATTGCGAAATAAGTACATAGTATGGATCAATAAATTATTGAACCACAACTTTACAAGTTAAAAGTAATTGCCTAGTTTCCCTAACTTATTAGTCATGTATCTTTTATTTATTTATTTATTTATATAATGAAAATTAAAAACTTTAATTTAATATTTTATTCCATCACATTATATTAAAAAAACTTACATTATTTTATATTAAAATATTTAGAATTAATTATTATTTAAGATTGATGGATATTTATTTACATTCACATTGAAGATGTTGTTCAAGCCGCTAAGCTTCTTGAGGTTCCTATTGCTAAGCCTGCACAGGTTGCTAATGCGAAGGATGATGTTGAGGTTCCTATTAATGATTGTGCTGCTGGGCATTATGAGGATCCTGCTACAAAACATAGGCCATGGGAGGATAGGCCTCCTTACCTAGGAGGTCCTACAGATGATTTTGTGCTTAGGACTTTTGTTGAGCATGTTGTCTTGCACATTTGGACAAATAAATCGCGCAAGGAGCTGAAGTTGGTCAGCCACGAGGGTAAGGTCTTACCCCAACTTCAAGATATAATTGACAAACAATCGATGGACAATTCATGGCTTGCCTCACTAATAAAGGCAAAATACACAGCTACAAATACAACATTGGTATCAACATTTGTGGAGCAGTGGCACCCGCAGACCAACTCCTTCCATCAACTAGAGCCAATGTGTAACACCCCAGGTTTCGGGTACTAGGAATATACCGTAAAGAGAACTCTTATTAGGACCCTTTTTATTATATTTTCTATAAATTCTTGTTATTATTACTTGTATATTGGTTTTGTCCTAAGCATGTACCTATGTTATGGTAGTGTTTGTACTTTTCAATGCACGTGTGTCGTGTGTATTTTATTGTTGTTGTTGTTATTATTTGTGATCTTATTGGTGTGGATGTTAGATTATTATTTTTATCTTTATTATATTATATTATATTAGTGTTATAGTTATTATATTTGGTGTTAGAGGAGTGTTATATTAAGTTCTTATAATTAGAATGTTTGAAAAATGTTTAAGTATAGTGATGAGCTTTATGATGAAAACCCTAGAAAGACTACGCCATATCTTGAGTTGTACTTGTCCATTTGAGGTGTCGTTTGCATCGTTGGAAAGCTTGCTGAAAAAGCTAAAATTTATCTCTACACCTTAGAAACCAAAATCGGCTTCCATCTTAGAGAAAATCGGCTCTGAAGTAGGTCACTTAATTATGAAAAACCCTTTAAGTTCCACATTGGGCAAAACAATTTCATAAATTCCTTCCTTCCTATATATATAGAGGAGATCACCAAGTCTTAGGAGCACCAAAGAATAAAGTGGGCTCAGCGTTAAGCGCGGAGCCTCTTATAATTAATATTTTTATCTTTCCCTTAGAGTTTCCAAACTCGGGGCATATAGGCGGCTTGGGATCGTGTTTTTCTCACCCAAGTTCTAGCCATAGTAAGAGTTGTTGTGGTGGTCATGATGGACAACGCCACCAAGCTCTCCTGGGTCAGTCGGAGATCATCTTCGTGCTTTCCAAGTGAGTGCTTTCCCCTACCCTTCGCTTTTATATTTTAATTGGACGGGTTGTGAATACCCCAAAGCATTATGTTTTCTTTAATGGGATGATAAATTGATTATGTTCGAATTGTAGATATTTAAGTATCTTAACCTATCTCAGGAACTAGATATCTTATCATAGTTTAGAAGAATGATATGGAAATCAAGAGATGTGAATATAGTAACCATGAATGTGATTTTAATGTGAAAAACGAGTTATAAAGATGACCGAATTCGGCTTAGGTGTCTTCATAAGAAATGTAGCCCTAGATGCTAGCTAACTAATGGCTTTGGTTTCACGGTAATTGGAATTCTATAACTCTAGATATCAACGAATTAGTGAGCAAAGGTCAAACTGTCAGGATTTTGTGATAAGTTGGTGTTGTTCTTAATTTTAGGCATATAAGATTATAAAACTAGATTTTGAGGCCAACATAGAAGTTGTTGATAATTGTCTTATATTTAAAACAAGATAAAATTTAACTTGATATGATTAGTATAATTCTAGATATAATGTTTATACCTCACAAAGGTCATAGACGTGCAACATAAAATGATAAAAGTAATACTCAAAACTTAATGGATGTTATATCAATCATAATACAAAGTAGATAGATGCTATAATTGATGTATGACATAGGGTTAAGATGTATTTCAGGTACTTGACTTGATTGAATACTGATATTGAATACATGTGTGTTGATGTTATAACTTGAATGGTGATTTGTGAGTGTTGTGCAATCATTGAATGCTTTACATTATCCCTAAAGTATGAATTGTGATGTATGAGTATTAAGTGTCTTTGACTTTGAGTTAAGAGGTGATATTTTGACCATGAGTGACCTAGTCCATGTGGGGCGAGAATGGGCTCACTATGTTTGATGTGAGGTTTAATGAAGCCATGAACATCTATGTGAATCATGTATCATAACATGATATATATATGTTTTTGAAAGTTGTTTATGAACCTAACTGGGGAGGTCGTGAAGAACTCGATGAGTTCTGACCTTGGGGGTGTTATCTAGTTTAGAATCTCCTTAAACTCATGCTGATCCCATGGGTTGGAGTATCCTTGCAATACTGGGTAACCCTGACAAGTTGCTAGGCGTATCATCTTGGTTGGGTAACCCTGACGAGCTGTTAGGGATATCATCTGGTTGAGACTGTTAGTGTCGGATGCCCATGGTGTGGCTATTCATCGACTCGCACGTACTCCCAGACTACTTTCACAATAGTGTTTTACTGGTACCACATGCATATGAGAAAAAAGAATGGAACATCGCATTGCATACGTGCATTATTGTAAGTTTTTTCTGACTTATGTGGTTTATGAAGTGGATGTCATGTATACCTTGTGTTGTACTTATGTGATGTGTGAATGATTCTATCCATAATCGTAATATGTTGTGAATGTATATGTATCTAGACTTGTAATGGAATGGGATAGGATGTGACTCTTTATGGGCATAGAGAGAGATGTACCTAGAACGACATTATGTGAGTATAGGTCATGATATTTTGCTATTAAGAAATAGACTAATGCAAAGAAAGTGTTAGATAGTAGAATACGAGCATGGAAAGTGAAGTTAACGTGAGAGGGAGTAATGGAAGTAACTTGCTAGTTAAAGAATAAATAATAAGATATCGATGATGGTGAACCAGTGTAGTAGAATGAGCACGAGAGATGTGTTAGAGGAAAGTGTTTATGATCGATGGATGTAGACCAACTATAGAAATAATAGAGTTTGATAGAGGCTCGGAGAGGGTAAATCCATAAAGACTAATAGATGAATTGTTCGGGTAGAAGGGTTTAACCCAGCCATAGAGTCTTAGAGCACTTACTAAGACCTTATGTCTCACCCCTTTAAGTTCCCTCCTTTCAGGAAACAAGCGATGGCGTGTGTCGTTGGAGCATGGAGCCTCGTCATGGAAGATGTGGCTTAGTTATTTTATATGTTGTATGATGTAAAGAAATAAGTTGTAATTATTAAATCAAGTTATAATTTATATGTTTATATGTTAACTTCTGCATGAGATTGTTGTGTAAGTGTTTTTAATTTTTGCGTCTTTAGAAATATTAAGCGTAGTTAGGTAACACCCTTAGGGTATTACATAATGACTAGCTCCTCTAATGACAATGAGACCATCACTAGTTTGAGTTAACCCTAAACACGACTTTGTTGTTAGTGTTCATTTGTCCTATTTACCACTAGTTTGTTTCAATATTTGTATGAATTTTGTATTATTTTATTTTATGTTATATTAGACTTATTTGGTAGTTCCATTTATAATGCCTTTGAATTTTCATAGATGCATATTCCTTTTTTTTAAAAAAAAAATAACATAACAGAAATGCATTTCTATTTTGTATATTATTACAATACAAAACAAAAATGCATTTTTATTTTGTAAAAAAAATTATACAAAACGAAATGCATTTTTGTTTTGTTAAAAAAGCCACACCCCTATTACAAAATCGAAATGCATTTTCGTTTTGTATAAAGGCTCAATGGGGAAATGTATTTCTGTCAGGGGTATTTTTGTCAAAATAAAAAAACAAAAATAGGGTGGTACCAACAACAAAGAAAAAAGGTGGTGCCAATAACAAAGCCCTTGTAATAGATGCCAATTTGAAGATTCATCCCAGTGGGAGTTGCTATTCTTACCCCAACTTTTGCTATTCTCACCTCCCATGTGGGTTGCTTTTTTGTTATTCCGAAATTACCCTTCCCACGGAATCACGATTTCGCTGTACAATGAATACAACGGAATCATGATTCCGTTGCACATATTTTTTTTCACCTCCACACTACACAACATAATCACGATTCCGTTGTACACTTGTATAACGGAATCATGTTTCCGTTGCAATGAATAGGGCGTAAAAAAAAAAATACACAACGAAAACACGATTCCGTTATACATTTGTACAATGGAATCGTGTTTCCATTACAATATATGCGGAGAAAAAAATTAATTTAACGGAATCGTGATTCCGTTACCTTTTTTTTTCACCTAGTTGCACAGAAACGGAATTACAATTCCGTTACATTAAATGAAATGGTGTACAACAGAATTACATTTCTGTTATATTATATTCAATTAAAACGGAAATGTAATTCCGTTGAAGGGTGGAGTTTTATTTTATAATTTTGCTATTTGAAGTTCCTTTTTCTTTATTTGTCATGTTTATTTTTATGTTTTTTAAATTTATTTTTAATAAATATGAACATTAAAAAAATTTAAATTTAAATTTCAACAACCATGTTAAAACTTAAAAATTCATATATATAAAATATTAAAAAATTTAAATTAACAAAAAATATAAATGGCTTAAATGCAACTTCGGTCCTTTATTTTTTATAATCCTAATTTATAAAATTGGGGACTAAATGTCTCTATTTTAAAATAGAAAAACCAAAATTACGGATTTTAAAAAATATGGAGACTATATGTCTTTATTTTAAAATAGAGATACAAAAATTACGGATTTTAAAAAATAAAGAGATCAAAATTGTATTTATTAATTTTATAACATAAAATATATATATATATATATATATATATATAACATAAAAATTTAAACAACTTACATAATGAATACATATAATATATACATATATCACATAATTTTAAAACAATTTAAGTTGAAATATATCTATAAAAAATTTTAATAAAATTTAAAGTTAAAAAAAAATAAGAAAAACATAAAATATTATGTGGGGTGTGAAGAAAAAATAGAGGAGAGAGAGAGAAAGAAAGCAGCGGAAGGAGAGAGGAAGGGAGGGGAGGGGAGGGGTGTGAGGAAATGGTAATAAGGGTAATAATGTCCTTTTATATAAATTTTAAAAAGTAGGAGGTCAGAATAGCAATTTGGGGGGTGAAAATAGCAATCCCCAAAGAACGTCGGCAATGAACCAATGACATGAAATGGGCCTTCACAGCAAAGCGTGCTAACAACAAGTATAATAAACAAGATCATCGCGATTCATGCAGGATCGTCATCAATTTCTGGGCCTCTTTTGAGTTGTGACCCATTTGATGCTTTTCTTCTAGATTTCTTCGTGACAATTCATTCAGATAAACAAGAATAGACTCTAATCGTAACCATTCATACAATCAACAAGTCGCTACCAAAATAGAACAAAATATATTATTATATTTTATAGCAACACACATTGAAATATCATGGGAGTCGTGTGTATTATATTAACATGATTATCGCATAATATAATATATGGGAAATTGGAATGGAAATTAAAATGCGACTGTGCTAGCATGAAGCAATTTATTTTAACTTGGGACATTTAACACGAAAATCATATATTGCCACTTGTAAAAAGAAAAGAATATAAAAAAAAATCTATATTCTGTATTTTTCTTTCCCTTCTAGCTACCATATTTCCAACTTCACTTTCGTTATTTAAAAATTAGACGAAGTTGAACACCTGAAATAGTATAAGATATTCTAGAAAGGTCGAGAATCACTGTGTGTGTGAATAAAGTGATACGGGATTGTTTCAGCTTAATCAATAATATCAATTTGAGTTATTGGTATGCAATTGTGTTAAATATACATAAGGAGAGTTGTGTTAACCATAATTATTATATTTGATTCGAACATAATTGTCTTTAATGAAAGATACTTGTGGTCTATATTAAAATAAAGGCCAAGAAAACAATTAAATATCAAATACATGGATGGATGTGATTGTGTACATAGAGTGACCCTCTGGCCAAAAGAGTGGCTAATGAGGGAGGGGAAAAAGTTAGATAGCTTGATTTCTACTTTTAAAAATTATTTTTAGTTTTCAAAAAAATAAAGAAAATAAACACCCCTAGTAAGTTTATGTCTCATCACATGCAATACCATTTCAGATGACCCACACCCTTGAGCTAGGATCATACAGGGGAAAATAACGATGTTGATAATAATAAAGCATCCCTCAGCTATTTCTATTTCTTTCATTTTTAAAACACTTGATTTTGAAACAAGTTTCAAAACTTAATAAATTTTGAATGAGAAATTGCTTTGTTGAATAGCATGAAAATATATATATAAAAAAAACACTTTTAAAACCAATAAGTGAGAAATAAATTAAACAAATCCGTTTATCTTGTTTGATAATTTTCTTTTGTTTTTAAAATACTAAACAGAAAAATAATTGTTAGAGTAGCTTCTTTTTAAAAAAATATTTTTCATAATTTTTTTTAAAATTATTTTAATTTGATGAGAAAAGTCAATCATATAAATTCTTAATATATTTGTTCCCACTTTCATTTTTTTTTTAATTTCAGAAACATACGAAGAACAAATGTCTTCTCGTTAATGGCGTATATGCAAATAAGTGAGAATAAATATTAGAAATATATGTGATTGACATTTTTCATTAACAACATTCAAAGTGAGAACAATCATATTTTTCTCATAAACGGTATATATGTGTAAAAGTTAGAAAAATAAAAATATACTTCGTTCTCAAGTTTATTTACAACAAGTTTGTAATGTAGTTGGCTTTCAGTTTGTTTTTTTTACTATTTCAAACAAAATTTATCTATTTTCTTTTTCTTTAATGTTAGAAATATAAAACGGTTAATTTTTTTTAACCAAAATTAACATTTTTCTCTCTGCAGTTGCTACTAATTTAATTTATCTTGATTATTAAGTACGTGAATCAATTGTTGTGTAATTGTTCCAACTTAAATATTGATCGCAAGTTCAAGCCTTAGGTATGTAACTACACTAAATATGCAGAAGAAGAACTTTACCATCCATAATAATTCTACATGGTTCAAAACATGATTGCCTCTAATGGAGAATATTTGTGATCTCTACCAAAATTTTATATTTACCTCAATGAAATGATTACTTAAATGCTATGCTAATTTTGATTAAAAAACAATATCAACTTGGTATGACATGATTGGTAATTATTCTTGTCCGTAAACATGTGGTTAGAGATTTAATTCTCAAACCCATATGTACTAAAAAACATATGTTGAGATAAATCAACCCTTTAAATAAATTTAAATTGAGATATTAGTCCTTGAATTCCAACTAACACTTTATTTGGTCCATGGGAAAGGCAACAAAATAGAAAGGAAAAAGAGAAATACACATTTTTCAAAAATCATTCTCCCTTTTAGTAGACATGAAAGCAAGAGGGGAAAGAAAAGAATGACGAGTCTTGTACCAAATTTTTTTCTCCCAATTTGAGAAGAAGCTATTTATTATATCTCTTTTAGAGATATTTATGTTATTTTATAATTTTTTTTTCTTTCCTCTCATCCATTCTCTTTTCTTTGTTACTGAATTACCTAACAATTATTTCATTTTTTTCTCTTCTCACTTTCTTTGCTTTATCTTTCTTTCATAAACCATAACAATGTGTTTGGTATAGATGATTTTGTGAGGAAAGAAAGGGAAAGGGATGGAATGAAGTAGAAAGACAAAAGGCTAGCTTGTTTGATTGAGATGATTTAGGATGGAAAGTTATATTTTTTAAAAAATGGACGCTCACTTATTAGACTTTCTATGCAAAGAGAGAGAGAAACAAGTGGAAAACTACGGTAATAGAGAGAATGCAAGGGGTTAATGTTACATTTTTACAAAACCATCCTTGCTCGCCTCATGGATAGCCTTTGTTTTGATAATAACATATGTGAAGCTTGTGATACAAAAAATATATGTAAAAAGAATAAGCTTGGTCAGAGGATCCACCACTTGTCTTTGTAACTCGGTCTCACCTTTGCTTAGCCTCATGGTCCTCGTCGATTATATGCCTCTAAGCTCTCTATTAAGGCATATAATTGATCATGTTTATGGCATGAAAAATTTTGATTCTCGAATTGCATATAATCGATTATGCCTGACATAATTTATTATATGCCTCTTAGTGACACAAATTTTGTTAGGCTCAATTGATTCACGTAAATTAAAAAATTGAAAAAACATTTTCAACTTAGGGGTAAACTGGTATTTTTCTTTTGTTGTACCAATTTTTATTTTTTTTCTTACTTACCAAACAACTTTAATTTAAATATTTATCTTATATTTCATTCTATTTCACTATAATTAAACAACTTTGATTTTCACTCTCTTTTTTTCTTTTTTCATCCTTTTCATTTAATTTTTTTTCTTTCCTATCAACCAAATACAATGTAAGGAATACTTTGGTTAAAAAACAACAATATCTGCAATATTATATAAAGAAAAAGTTATTCACCAAAAAAAAAAAAATATAAAGAAAAAGTTAACCCGACCAACAACGAAAATGTAGGCAGGTAGGGTTATACCTTAGATATGTTAGACAAATATGGCATTTCCCGATGTTAAGAAACAAGGAAAAAATAACAGTGACACACACGTGAGATACTACAAGACTACGTACTAGTAGTACTGTAGTAGCCTAGCTGTGAAGATTTAAGAATTACTAGATAGTAGTCAAGTCGTTCATGGAGGGAAGCATCACCTCGTGGTTCGGAGATAGACATAACATGGGTATATCCTTACACGCAACATTTTGCTGCCATTTTTTGCAGCTCGACACTCCTTAATTTGTCCTTTCCTTCATTCGCCGCGAACCAACCTATACACTAGATCACTAGAGTCAAACCATCATATAGTAAATCTTATATATGTTAATTGGTCAGCAGCCAGCGAACACGTATATTGCCATGTGTTATACACCAATTATTATAAACATATAATTAAACAAGGAATTATTATTATAAAAGTCCAATGAAACAAGGAACTAAAAATACTAAATTGAAGGTACTCAGCCATGACAATTTGTTCATATAGGTACGAACACAGTCTGACATGTGACCAAGTTGTCACGTGATACGCACGTTTTTATTAATCCAAACACGGATATTGCTACACTGGTTAGTTGTCGCAGCAGTCTATTGAGTACTTAGTATGTCACGTGCCGCAGCTGCCCTACTCGCAGTTTTTTGGGTTATTTTACAATAGTTATTGCTCTTGCGCAGTCCGTGCTTTATTGGAATTGACTTGTTGAAGCTATGTACAACTACGATATACGTATTAAAGTTAAAGGAGTTATTATTATAATACATTTATTTTGGATTTGAGTTGTTGAATAGAATTAGATTCACAGATCAAATTTTGGATTTGAGTATTATGAATGGAAACTGTGATTAAAACCAAAAGTTCTATTAAAATTGGTCCATCAAATTTCTTGTTAAGGATTAATTATTAAAAAAATTAGTAAACACGTCACACTCGTAACATAGTAAAAAAAAAAAAATCTCACTTTCATCTATTTTTTTTATATCACTTTATATTTTTTATCACATTATTTATCTCATTTATCAGTTTTTCACTTTTTTTTCCCTTTCTATTTCTATCTTTTTTTTGGTCACACTCCAAAAATAGGGTATAATATTAATAGACTAATAGTTACCAAGTTAAAACTACACGTGAGATTCCATTCAACTAATTGATAGTTAGCTTCTAGAGAGTAGAGACTGAAATATATAAATCTCGAGTGAGTATTGGTCCAGGTTAAGACATTTGTTAAAATATTTTTAAAATATATTAAATATTTTTTCAAAACTTTTGATATAAAAGATATTTTATTTTTTACAAAATATCTTTCATTAAAATTTTAATACTATACTTTTATTAAAGATAAGGAAAAGAAATACGTAGTGATTATTGTTCGTAATCTTTAAATGTGCCTTAACAAACTAAATCTCCAATATCACTCCTGAGTCCTGATGCATTTTTTTTTTCGAGAAAGAGTCCTGATGCATGGTTGCTTTTATACAAGTAATGTTCTGAATAAAAATGCTTAATTACCAAATTGGATCCCAAATTATTTTAAATACTTTAATTTGGTCCCCAAATTTTAAAACGTTTCAATTTGGTCTCAAAATTTTAAAAATTGCATCAATTTTGTCTTTTTTGTCCAATTGGAGTTTACACCGTTAATAATTTGGGACCAATTTGACAAGACTTATCTAGTCTTCTTACTTATTAGGATAATTTAGCCTTTAAAGGCGTTAATTTGGTCCCTAATTATTAACGGCACCAACTCCAATTGGACGGAAATGAACAAATTGATGCATTTTTAAAAATTTGGGGACCAAATTGAAGCATTTAATATTATTTGGGGACCAATTTGGTAATTAAGCTGAATAAAAATCGCTTTACTGAGCTGATGGAAATACCCTTAGTGGGGCATTTCGTACGGAAGAAGTTTTTTCATACCCGAAAATCATGATTCCTGGGAAAGTCAACTTCGAGGAATCATGGTTCCTGGTTAAAATATGTTTGGTTAGTCATAGTATGTTTATTGAAAATTAAAGTTTCCTATGTTTGGTTACAGTAGAACTTTCTTAAGTATATAAGAAATTTTTATAAATATACCCTTTATTAAAATGACTTCATTAAATATTTTTCACTCAAATTTTATTACAAATATGACACTTACCTAATTTAGTTACAAGATTTAAATAAATTTGTATATGAAAAAAAATTGCAAAAGAAAATCGAACAAAACTAATTTCAAAATAATTTTTTACAAATATTAATTATTTAATTTAATTATGACATTGTTTTACTTTGTTGAAATATTATTATGGCTTACTATCATATCAGAGGTTGAATTATAATATTATAATATAATAATACAAAAGATAAAATAATAAATAATGAGATAAACTTAGATAATAAAGTGGTTGGGATCTATGTTTAAAAAAAAGATAAAGATAAAAACTTACTGTAAAGGTAAAAGTCACAAGAAGGGGGGGTTGAATTGTGATTTATAAAAATTTTCGCAAACTTTTTTATAAACTGAGTGTAGCGTCTGTAGATCAAAAGATATAGTTTTTCAAGAGAACGTTTAACAGACGATAACTTCACAGATGAAAGTCTTTTAATAAAAAAACAGGTTTAAATAACAAGACAAAGTCAGTTCAAACAGTTATAAAAGGTATAGGATCAAGAAAGACAACACAAGAAATTATACTGGTTTGTCTCATACCGAGACTACGTCCAGTTTTTGGCAAACCACCAAGTTCCAATCACTTTCACAAGTTACAAGTATTGTTCACTGCCACTCCTGGCTCACCCAATTAGTTTTTCACACCTAGCCTCTCCAAGCTAAAAACCCAAGTATTCTTTTCTACCAATCCACTTCTGGCTCTAAAACAAATAATAAGATTTGTTTTTGTAAGGGCGCACAGACTTTTTAACTATCGTCTTACAGACGGACATGCAAGATTAAGAACTAAGTCTTTTTCTCTCAGGATACACAAAGTGAGTTGAGAGTTTTTACAAAAAGAAATTTTACAAAAGAATGAAGGTTTGAAATAATGCTTGAATTTGAATTCAGTTCATGTGTTGTTCTATCTTCAGCACTTCAAATCTTCTTCTATATATAGAATTGCTGAGGAAGTAACATTTGTTTCTAAACGATCTTCTTTCTTGCGTCTGACCATTGTCTGAAGGAGGGTGGTTGAGGGGCATTTAATGCGAACATTAAATGCTTGTCACCAATTAGTCATTATGAGCTGATAAAACATTCTGCTTATCTTTCTTGATATATACTCCATATCCTTTTACCGCAATTGTCACATCGCTTGCTCAGACAATTACTTATTGCTAGTTGTAGCGTGTCTTTTGAGGCAAGGGAAGCTTCAAAAACTTTGACTATTCTTTCTATTCCCTTTTATACACTTCGACAGATCCTAGGAAGATATTTTATGAACATTTCGTGCAAAACAGATAACAAAACGATAGTGCATTTACTATGCCTTTAAATGCTTCTTCAGACTAAAGCGTCTGTCTGCGTATCATCTGTATCTTACAGACGCAAATACAACATTTTCGTCTGTTGACATTTATAAGACGTAATATTTTTACTTAATATTTGTTTTGCATAAAATCAAAACAATTGAGGGTCCTGATTTCTTATGACTCAACAATTACAAAATTTAAAATTAATATTTTTTCAAAATTAAATAAAGATAGAATCACGTGGATAAGTTCAACGTTCAACAATGGAAATAAATTTATAGATAAAGATGAACCTTATGTGAGGATATTTTATACTTAAAAAAGGGGGTAATGTAGTCTTTTCACATCATTAAAACTTTTCTTCTAGTCGGGAAAGTTAGATTCCAACATCCCTGTGGGAAAGTTTTCGTGGGAAACTTATTAAAAAACATTATCAAGAAACATCCTTTCCCAGGAATCTTATTTTTTTAAAATAGAAACCAAACATGAGAAACTAACATTCCCAACCTAACATTCCTAGGAATCTAAAAATTTCTCATCTACCAAACGCCCAATTAAATTAACGACACACATTAAAGAATGAATAATTTTAAGGAAAATGTTAACCAGTGCCCTTAAGGCACTGATTATATAACTATAAGGAGAAATTTGTTTTTATTGAGAGGTGAAAAATTGCGCTGCCAATGATTTTTTTTGCACTCTCCTATGAATTCCACAAAAAAATACTTTTTCCTTTTAATTAATTAATCAGTGTCCTTAGGGCATTGATTAGCAAGATCATAATTTTAAATCCTTCTTTTACATTTTTCTCTGTTTTTTTTTTTTGACATCAACATTTCTCTTCTATTCTTTCTATTTCCTTTGTATGATAAGTATAAAATATTATTAATTGATTCACACATATTAAGAAAGTGATTGTAAATTTAGTTATTAGTATTAAATTTATATGTAATTGTAATATTTTTTAAAAATTATCCTTAAATAATTAATAATGTATGGAGAGAGAATAGTATTAATGGAGATTTAATTTTTAAAACTAAATTATCCAACTCTCCAATCATAGTAAGAGAGAAAAAGAGACAATTCATAATATTTATTATTTATTTACTGCTCCCTCTGTTCCATATTATATGACGTTTAAGGTTTTGACACGGGTATTAAAAATGTAATTAATATCTTAAATTTTATAAAAAAATATCATATAACTTCCTGATACTAGTATACCCTTTATCTTTCTTATTAATTACCTAATAATAACTACTCCCACTAAGGTATTTCATGAAACAAAAAATTAATACTTCATTGATTTTGTAAAATGATAACTAATTTAAAATAATTTTTTTTTTTCTAAAACGTCATATAAAGTGAAATGGAGGGAGTAAAACAATTAAGGATATTTTGTTAAAAAAAATAATTAATACAAGAGATAATTAAAAAATAATTTTATAAAAAGGGGTAAAAAAAATTTTAAAACAATATTTTATATTTAGGGACAGAGGGAATATTTTTTACTCCCTCTATCCCATTATAATTGTTGTCGTAGATTGTTTTAAACAAAAAAATAATTAATACTTGTAAATAAATGAAAGAGAATAAAATATCATAATAACAATTTTACAAATTAACTTTATCATTATAAAAAAAAAATTTATTTTTTTTCTCATTATTAATATTATAAAAAATATAAGTGGGAAAAAGTAATTAATGTCAGTATTACTGGCAAGAATTTCGGTAATGGTTTTGAAATAAAAGTGATTATTCTGTTCTGACATCAACAGTTGCTGAAAAACATGTATAGGAAACAGCATAGCGTCTCTAATCAGCTATATTTGCTGAATACCATGTGTTGAATGCGTTAAGATTATTGGGAGGACACGTGGCACACATGCAATTACTGTTAAACGGGACTCGATCGATGCAACTCCTGCGTAAAATTGGTGATGGCTAATTAAAAATTTAGATAATAAAATTAATTAACAAAGGACATTTTTTAATAAAGAAATTGACAAATTTAATTAAAAGTAGTACTCCCTCCGTTTCTTTTTATCTGTCATTTAAAGTTTATTTATAGAAAACAATAAATGCATTAAATTTTCATGATTCTAATAAAATAATTATAAAATTTTCTATTTTACCCTATTTTTATTTCTACCCTACAATAAATGTATATGTAAATTCATTAAAGATTAAAAGAGAAGTAAAAGTATAATTGATAAAAAAATAATTAATGTGATATTGAACTTTGCAGACGACAGATAAATAAAAACAAAATTTTTCAAAAAATTCGACACTTAAAAAGAAACGGAGGGAGTAAGAGATAACAAACTGTCAATAACATATAATAACTTATAATTTTAAAATTTAGGACGATAATTTTTAAATTTTATATTACAATGGGAACAATGAAGATTTAATAATTTTATATTAAAAAGGACTATCACAGTTGTTTTGTATACAAAATTTTTATGTATGTTTCCCTCTTTTTTCAAAAAAAAAAAAAGTTAAACATAATTATAATGTTTAAAATAATTTTTTAATATTTGATTTTTTTACATTATATTATTTTAAGGCAAAGAAATAATTAGTTTTTTCATATTTGTATGCGTGCGAGAGCAGAATACGTTAAAGACATGCATAACATAATACTATCACTAAAAGTGGTAGAGTAAATAAAAAGTGTCTGATTAAATTGAAAAAATAAGGTAAAAAAATATTTTAATAAGTAAATTAGTATAAATAAAAAAAAAACTTATAAACTAATTAAATTAACTTACGAAAATAAGTTAAAAATTATTAAAATAAGCTTACATATCATATGATTTTTTTTAGTCAAATCAATTTATACTAGTTAAATTAACTTGTAAGCGTGAGTGGTTAAGGTCTCTCGTCCCTTAACCAAGGTCTCGGGTTCGAGTATTGGGTATGAAAAAAATTTCAGCTAGGAGGAATGCCACCCATCGAGGTGCCGAACAAACTTCCGCGGGAGACTAGTCCCATTCTCGTGCAGGCGGTGGGAAATTCCTCGTCGTAGGACAAAAAAAAATTAACTTGTAAGCTACTAGAGTGATATGTGAAACAAACTAAGTTCATTTATTATGTCAAAAAAAAAAAAAAAAAAAAAACTAAGTTCATTTATTAATTGTAAGAAATGAACATATGAAAATATGTTTGTTTTAATTGAATTTCTATGCAGAAGCAGTTACTTTTTAGTTTTAATATCATAAAACTGATTTGGTTATTTAAGAAAAGAAAACTATGCATTAAGTTATATAATTCTTCATTCTATGGAAAATATAAAAGAAAATGGGCTGTCGTTGTTTTAATTTTTACTTTTACGACTGGATCAAACTTCGTCTTAAAATCTCTCGTAATACTGCCAACTGATAAGACAATCACCAACTTGAATCTATATGCAAAAGTTAGTAGAAAGGTGCAAAACCTCTGACCATTACATGTTCGTCGATTTATTTTTTTAGTTTGTTTCAACGTCAGAGATTCTGTAAAGAGCAAACTGCTCTCATGTTCTATCCATCACTTTCTTTCCACCCCTAGACAGTGGCCAATTCCTACCACCCAATAAATGTTCCTAAAATTTAGTTCGGAATTTTCATATTTACTAAACTCATACAAATTTTCGTAACTTATCATTTGATATCTTGCCCACGGCCATTAGTTGTCATGTAAAAATTAATGCAAATAAATATATGCATCGCCCCCCTTTCTCTCTCTCTCTATATAGACATGATGAATTCATTCTAATACCCTGTTTAACAGAAAAAAAATAGGATAAATAAAATAAATGAGAAATAAAGTGAAAATTAAAAATGTTTAGTTGAAAAAAAAATATAGAAAAGATAAAGAAAGAGATAGAAAGATGAATAAAAATATATATGAAATAATACAGATGTGAATTTAGAGTATAAATATAAGTTTTAAACGCCGAATCAAACATTTTTTTTATCTATATAAAAAAGAAATCAGACTCGGTAGTAAAAATTTATAATAACTCATAATATTAATTAATTATCAAACACACTATCTAAGAAACAACTTATTGCTTCTACGTTATTTATGAAATTGGACATAAATTTCGTAGCTACGTGGCTGGGATAACTGTAAAAAATTTTGCTCTTTATTTCCAGTTTGGGTGTTAAAATTCTTATTCAATGCCAAGCATGAAACCTCTAGCCTCGCCACAGAGGGCCCGGCCTAATTAATTGTGTAAAAGCAAATTGTCAGAAGGAAGGTAATTTTGGCTATTTTCACGTTAAAAGCTGTGTCTGCTGCACCCTTGACGTTTATAAATTATAATGGCTCACCAGCTTTAGATTTTTTCAGTATTCTTTCAATACATATTATTTTCTTTAAAAAAAACAATAATACGTACTTTTACCCTGGTTTTTAACTTAATTTTTTAATTAAAAATAAGAAGGTACCAAATAAAAAAATTAAT
This sequence comes from Pueraria montana var. lobata, assembly GCA_026413185.1. NCBI lineage: Eukaryota > Viridiplantae > Streptophyta > Magnoliopsida > Fabales > Fabaceae > Pueraria > Pueraria montana. Next base: position 65,057,779 of record CM048647.1, on the reverse strand, counting down.
TACAAAATTATACCAAAAATTTACGACAGCATGATATATGGAGAGAGACTTGTATGTATGGCTCTGAATGGATTTACGATTTACCTACTTAGTAGTCAGAACTCAGGAGATTCAATGGGCTTTGCTTCCCGCAATCGGGCATGCCCTGACATAACATCAATTGATACCCAGACATTTGGGTTGATATAGTACAGTACCTACAGTACTTTAAGGTGATGAAAAGCTCTCTTCTACAAATAATAATACATCAATGCCAGAAGGAAGAAACCTTAGAATGATTCTGCGTTCACAGAAGAGAAGAGATAATATTTTTAAGATGTAATTGTACAAAAAAATATATAATTGTGAAAGAAATAAATAATTAAAATGATCAAATATATTAAGAAGCATAAAAGGAGAATATTTTGAGATGATCAAATATGTTTTTTTAACTAGTTGTGATAACAGTATGTCAAATGCACTTCTAAATGTGAAAAGATAAAAAAAAATATTGATAATGTATTTTTGAGAGAGTGAAAAGAGTAAGAATTTACTCTTTAAATTATATATTCTAATTACTAAAATAAAAGTATATATTTTGCAAAAATAAAAGTTAATAAATATTATCTAAAAAATAGGACAAAATTATTTTTATGCCTTTAGTTTTTATCGTTTCTTCACAAATTCGTTTTCCCGGATACTATCGTAATTAGAATTTAATTTATATATATTTTTAGAGTAAAATTACCAAAATATTTAATAGAAATGCATCTTATCATCACATTATTTTATTTATATTAATATAGTATAGTAGCATAATGAACTCTTATTGCTTGTATTTGTATATTAATCATACATATATATTAAACTTTTATCATTATTTTTTTTAAAGTAAGGTATTTATATAGTTAAAAGTCATGAAACTAATATTTAGAGAATGTAAAGTATTAGTTAAGAAGCAACTACTTTCTCCACAAATGCTACTCTACTCGCATAGTAAAGAATTGAGCCTGTCATATGTTTATGCTTTGTTTGGTTTAGGAAAAAAGGTGAAAGGGAAAAAAAAAGTAAAAAGCGAGATATTTTTAGATTATTTGATAGAAGAGAAAATGAAAAGAAAAAAAAAGATAAAAAATTTTCTTTTCTCTTGATTGGTTGTGTAGAGAGTAGAAGGAAAAAAATATGTTTATAAAATAATATAAATATCCTTAATAAAAAAAAAAGTGTATAAAAGTAAGGTTAATTTCGCATTTTTAATCACTTAAAAACAACAATTTATTCTATCTTTCTTACCAAAATGGAAAGACTGAAAAAATGCTGGGCACACTTGGTTTTTTTTAGCTTTCTTTCATGTGTGTAGTAGTTCCAAACAAGGGAATGAATAATTTTTTAATTTTTTCCCCTTCCTTCCTTTTTGTGAGGAGAAAAATAGAGAGCATGAAAATACAAGAGAGATAATTTGATAAAAGAGAAAGAGTGGAAATAAAGTTGAATGTTGAGTTGTTTGATTTAAGAGAAGTAGATAAGAAATAGAGTGAAAATAAAATAATAAAGATGTTTTGTTTGAATTAAATGAGAAGAAAATTGAATAAAATATTATTATACCCTCATGTTGTTGGGTATTGTTAAACGTATTTAATCGATTAAAAAGATTCAATAATCAATTAAATTGTAAGCTTTAATTGATTTTATAAAACAAATAATTGATTTTGCTAGCAGACTGCATAATTGCCTTGCAACCAATATATGAGCATAAATGGAGAGATTAACTCAATAGTTAGAACAATTGCCTTGCATGCAAGTTTTGACAAAAACAACATTATTCTCGTATAAAAGTGGGTATACGCCTATATGGATTACAACTCATGGATCGATTTGTATAATTTGCAATTGTCGAAGAAGAAGAGAGAGTTCGATGAGTAGCAACGCAACTTCGAAGTAGCACAGGCACAAACGTAAAATCGCCTCCTTCTTCCAATTTAGTCAAGTGAAACAAAGCTGAAGAAGGGAAGAAATTTTGTTTTGAGGGACCTTCCATACCCCAACTTAAATATCTCTTGACTCACCTCTACCAAACTACCAAAGTTATTAATTTTGTCATCCATCCGCTTCATTTTTTCGCTGTCAAACTGAGCGTTAAAGACTCTAAACTGCTAGCAACTTATGCAACACATTCTACGGTAAAACCTTGTCTTTACTGAGAAGATCTAACTATTGAGTAGGGTGCGTGAGTTGTTGTAAATTCTTTAATACTTATCTCTATTCCTACGAATAATAATAATAAAAAAAAACTACCTTTTAGTTGCGAGTTGTCATGATGATTTGAAACAAAAAATAAAACTTAGTTGACAAGCTACCGTCTAACTATATATGTTTGTAATGGAACAGTTAAAAAAGTTCAAAATAGTATTCAACTTTCTCCCTAAGTAAACTGTTCAGGATATCTTATCTCTTTCTCCACAAGCTACCGTCTAACTTAGTTGACAAGATATTAATCTAATACAATGCCTTTAATTTTTCATTAGCCTGAAAAAAATCCCTTTTATGCTTCATTGTACTCAGCAGTCAAGCCAAAGTGGGTCTATATATTTAATTTGAAGTTGTTTGCACGCATGCCCAAATCATTGTTATCAGTACACTTTTCCGCCCCATTATAGAAGGGAAAAACTCCTCTCCAGTAACTGAAATTTTCCAGTTGGAGAGAGAAAGACTCAAAGGGCATGTGGGACCCACATGTTCATGTGGGTCCCACATGCCCTTTGAGTCTTTCTCTCTCCAACTGGAAAATTCCAGTTACTGGAGGAGATCCAAACCCATTATACTACGTGTATATGGAATTCTATATTTTGAGAAGGACAAAATCGTAAAATTGAGGAGCAACATTCTCGTTGATTTTTTTTAATAACTCTTCATTATATTTTGTTTACAAATAACTCTTTATTTTTTATAATTTTTAAAATTATATTTACTTCAACTTCTCTTTTATTAAAAAAAGAAGAAGAATAATGGATAAAAAAAAGAAGAAGAAGAAGAAAGAAAAAAATATTGAATCAAGTGCTACCTTTATCCACTTTTCATTAAATATTAAAGCAGCGTCGATGCACTTGGTTTGGTGCTATTCCAAAACATAAAATATTCGTAGTTTTCCTGTAGATTCTTCAAGAATAGAGTTAGGAGAAAGGCACATTCTTAATCTATAGTTATAAACAATAAAGCGGAGTCATATTGTGTCAATGCTTGGTTTGGTGGGAAACGTTTGGAAGGGAATAAGACGAAATGACTTTGTTTATAAAGTGTGACACAAGTGACTAGTAATTTTGATTCTTTAAATATATGATAAGAGTTTAATTAGTAATTATATAAATAGAGCACACAAGTAGAGAAAAGAATCATAATTTATACTCTATTTTTTTGAAAAATTAGTCTCATGACTCTAGACCGTGACTTTGTGAAGATACTTGCTTTCAGCAAAACATAAAAGACAAAATGACTCTTATAATATTAATATTAATTATATGTTTATAAATAGATTGTCAAAATTAAATTTAAATAAAATCAATTTTAATCATTTATTTATAATTGTATGATTAAAATTATTTTTCTTCACTGTTAAGCATTTCAAAGTAAAAAAATTACTAAAAAAATGTTAATGTATTATTATCATGATTTTTAATACACGAGAGCATAACTTGGGTCTCAATTAAGTAGGTTCTATATTGCCCCACCCTAATCGTCACTTCAACCTCACAATGCGACTTTCCTTCTCATTCCCTTTGGCATCTTCAGCTTTAATTTTTTTTAAACGATTTGTGAAATTAGAGGTCATAAAAAAGTTGTGAATACTGAACGACATTGTTCACCAACTAATTAATTAAGCTCAATCTTGCGCTCCACTACTCCCTACATTGATCTCCAATGTCGTTTTAGTAACCTTTTTCAATATTTAATTGGAGTTAATAATTAATAAAGAATGAAGAAACAAATAAATTCAAAGGACCGGAAACCAACCATTTAAAGACACACCACCCGTTCTGTGACACTTTAAATTAGGGGTCCTCGATTTAACTTATGGTTTATTTACACCCAAAACAGCAGCTACTTAATTGATATCTCTCTTCTCTTTAATATTTTATTCTTATGGTGAAGCCAATGTTCTCAATTCTTATCAGTCAAGTTTGTCTTCACAAAATATAGCAAAGAGAGAATATCTGCTTTACGAGAGGAGGAAACTAACTCCCTTTAAAATAAGCATCGATAAGAAGGCATTAAGGCACCAACTATGCATTAATAAAGATTTATGGTGCAAACCTTTTGAAACTGTTCAACTCTTTGAAATTACTACATTAAAAGTGACTATTGAAGCAATGAACTTAGAGCTTGAATGCTTTACTAGGGATTTGTAGCTTTTTAATTACTATGAATCAGGTGGGGGTCCTTTCAGGATTCACCGTTGGAAAACCATGCTTTGTGGCTTTCAATATTGCCGCGTTGCTAATTGAAGAGGGTGATTCTGAGACCTCATCTAGGTTAATAAGTGTCACGTTGATTAAGAAAATAAAAATTTCTTTAAAATATTTATCATATTAATAAGTATCACGTTGGTAATTTTTTAACACATACTCCCTCCGGACTGAAATATAAGCAACAAAAATTGCATGTGTGTTGGACTAAAATATAAACAAATTTTAATTAACTCTCTCCTATTTAATGATACCATCTCCAAAATGTCCTTCATTTAATTAGAGTTTTGTTTCCAACAACCTTATGTTTTTTTGTCCTATGCAATTAAATGCAAGGGATACTTTAGGAAGTGTGTTAATTATTTTATTGAGACTATCAAAATTAAATGATACTAACTAATTTTCTTAAAGGGTGTGAATCAGTTTTTTTTTTGCTTATATTTCAGTCCGGAGGGAGTATTTAACAGCAAAAAAAAAAAATACTGAAAATTTGCTTGTATACTAGAGGAATCAGTTAATTAATCTAGTCTGAGACTTGATTCTTATTCACAGACGGGTGCACCAGCCGCCTTATTTACCATACGGGCCAACTTGAAGCCGCTAAGCCCTCGACTACAGGCTACAGCTTCATTTCCTTTAGGTCAAAATGTAATTTTGTTCTTCTTATTGTATCCAGACTAGACTTACTACCTGTGCGATTCACGAATAAAATTATTTTTATATTAGATTAATTGCACGTTTTATCATCAATTATTATTATTTTTTGAACTTTATCATCCAATTTTTTTACTCGAATTTTATCATCAAAGTTTTTAATTTTCAAGCATTTCATGCATTTTACTATGTTGACATGCCATTAAAAAAAAGTTAAAGAAAAAATAAAACAACGTTGTTGTGTTACCAATTTTTGTAAAACGACGTCGTTTTGTTACTAACATAATGTAATATGTACAAAAATCAAAAAACATGATGATAAAATACGTGGAAAAAAAAACTTGGATAGTAAAATTTCGTAAAATGATGATAGTTTGATGGTAAAGTGTTTGCATAGTTTTTTACTATTTTTTATAATTTACCTTTATGTTAATATCGATAATATATAGTATATATAGATATAATTTATTTTTATATTAATATTAACGATACATAATATGGCAAAATGTTAACAAATACATATTATTTATTTTTATTAATTTCTTGAAATAATTTTCAAAAAATCAGTATTTATTTGACAACGTGGTATTTTTAATTTAATAATATGTAAAGTTTGTGTGTGATCTTCCTTTTATTTTAAGAGTATTCTTTTATTTAAAATGTAAAAGAATGTTTTTTTATAAGAGAAAATATACTATATATTGATGGTGCAAAACAGTTTCACACTATCATCGCAAACCACTAATGAGTTTGTTGACTGTCACAATAATTATCTCAAAATCATACCATTTATGATTTCTACTACTTTGGTTGACAATGTAAATTTTTTTAACATTGACAATGCATAACCATTAACATGTTTATTATTTAAACAATTAAAAATATATAAAAAATTAAAGTATATTTGTTTTTTTACTAAAGTATTCTTATAAATGACTTATATATAAATGTATGCTATCTTAAGTTTAAAGAAAATATCTACATATTTTTTATTATTTTTATATTAATAATATTAATAATTTATAGGATATATAAATATAATTGATTGTTATGTTCATATTGATAATAGATAGTATAATACAATTATTAATTTTCATAATAATTATTTTTACTATTATTTTCATTATTATAAATTTTATAAATAATGAAAATATGTATGAATAATGAAAATAAAGATAACTTATTTAAATTATTTTTACCATTCAGTTAAATAATTTTTTATTTATTTCTTGAAATAGTTTTCAAAAAATAAGTATTTATTTGACAACGTGGTATTTTTAATTTTATGATATCTAAAGTATGTGTTTTAAGAGTTGTTTTATTTAAAATGTAAAAGAATAGTTTTTTTTTATAAGAGAAAATAGACTATATATTGATAGTGTAAAATAATTTTACACTGTCATCTAATAATATATCGTCATTGAGTTTGTTGACTTTTAGGAGACGTTTGTTTCACAGATTTGATTATATTTGAGGGAATAATTTTCCTGATAATGCTATTACTGAGAATGTTATTCCCACCAAAGATGTTGGGTAAATACTTATAATTCCTGTAAATGTTTTTAAATTTATTTTAATTAAAAAAATAAAAATATTAAATAAATAAATAAATGAGGTAGAATAAGAGGGAGGTGAGAAATTATTTTAAACATTCCCATGAGAATATAAGATTCCCATCCCTTTTGCATGAGAATAGAAAGATGGAGAAACATGTGTAATATGAATTCCTATGAATGAATTATGTCTAGGAATATTTTTTGATTACCTTCTAACAAACTTGGAAATATATATTCTCATCTCCACATTCCCGAAAATCCAATAAGATTTCGTGAAACAAACGTTTCCTTATAATAACTATCTCAAAATCATACGAATGATGATTTCTAATTGGTTGACAGTGTAAATTTTTTTCACATTGACAATGCATAGCCATTAACTTATTTATTATTTGCAGTAAAAAAAACATATTTATTATTTGAACAATTAAAAATATATAAAAATATTAAAGTATTTTTGTTTTTGACTAAAATACTCTTATTAATGACTTATATGTAAATGTATGCTATTGTAAGTTTATTCAAAATATCTACATAATTTTTATTATTTTTATATTAATATTGATAATTTATAGTAAATATAAACATAATTTTTATTACTTTATTATAATATTTTTTTTTTCAATGTAAATATTATACTAACATTTTTTAGTGTAAATCTGGTGCATGTTAACTTTTTTCATTATAATAATCTTTTGTTTTATTATTGTATAATAACATTGTTTTACATAAAATAATTACTATAGATGGATTTGACATGCTACAGTAAAAAGTAGACAGTTTTATATATAGTACAGATTATAGAGTGGTTAAAAACTTCTTCAATACTTCAAAAATACTCCCACAAAATAATATAATAATAACATGTGTGAGTAATATCTCTTAAGATCTTCAATTGTATTGTTTAATGCTTTGATTGTTAAGTTTTTAACAATGCTTCTGGTTGACATAATTTATTTGATGTGACATTTGATTTTTAGTTTTTTTTATGGTCATGATTTTATTAGTTTATTTTTCGGTGGTCATATTTTTTAAAAATGAAAATAAAAAATAATATTTTATATTTTTAAATAATAATTTATTAAATTAAAATATTCAATCATCAATAAATTTAAATCTCTTTATTTTTTTAATCTTTTTTTCTTTTCAATATTTTTTTTCTTCAAGTAAATGTATTTGTGACTCAGCTTGAGTCAACTTAAATTTAATCGTGTACATTGATTGGATTCAAGTTGAGTAAATTTATTTAATTGATTTAGGTCATCCATCCAAAAAATAGTAGTCTGGATACACGGTGACATCAAGTAATTTTTTTTTTGCCACATCTTATAATAGTTTTAAGGGTCTATGATTTTTTACTGTGAATAAAATGAATCAAGCATACTAACTCTTTGTTTGGTATAGATGAATTAGGCAGAAAGAAATGGAAAAGGAGAGAAATGAGTAAAAATTATTGTTTTCTACTTATTTGGTAAAGCTTAAATTGAAATAAATTTTTTTAAATTAATGTGGGTTCCACGCAAAATTTTTGCTCAAACATGTGAAGTAAAAAGAGGAAATGAACAATAATTTTGGCCTTACTCTTGCCACTGATCTTCTGAATCCCTCTCCCTGTTGCTTATATTATTAAGGTTCTCTATTGTTAGAAATCTCACGTAGACCAGTGATATAAGCTATAGAGTATATAAGTGAGGTTCAAACTTTACTTTATAAATCTGTTTTGTGTAATTGAGTTAGGTTCTTAACCCACTTTTTCATATAGTATCAGAGTTTATCCTAGTGATTATTGTTGGGCCTATTATTATTGTGTCACCCCCTATTAGGTCGCTATCGGAGCACCTACATATGTATAGTCCTACAAACTTTTACGCTCAACATGTGATGTTGACTAGTGATATAACCAAAACAGAGTACATAAATGAGGTGCAAACCTCACTTTACAAGTGAATTTTATAGGGTTGAATTAAATCCATAACCCACTTTCTAAGATGATATCAGAGTCTATTATTTGGCCTATCCTGTCACTTGTTATCGACCGTTATCGAACCATTCACTGATGTCTGGTCATGGAGAAGGTATCATAATAATAATAATAGTTCTTCTTTTTTTTTTCTTACCTACTAAGCAACTTTAATTCAAATATTTCTCTAATATTTAACCTTATTTTTCTTCAATCAAACATATTTTATTTTTATCTTATTTTTCACTTATTTCTCTTTTTTTTTTTCACTTATTTATTTTTATTCTCTCTCCCTTTGCTCGTAACCAAACATAGTGTATTATGTAAAAGAAGATGACGTGATTTAACGATATTTGATCAAAAGTAAATATGATACAAGATAGATCCATTACATTGTGATATTATGGTTAGACTAGTCTAATAAATCCGAAAAAGTGGTCCAATTGCCATTAATTTCTCCAACATAACCGTACTCTCAAAGTCAATTTGTGGGTTTGAGAAACGGCATAGGATGAACCCTTGTCTTTTATGGCTAACCAAATCTAGTCATGAGCAGTACAGGTTCGCACTTTTTATTCATCACCAGAAATTTAAAACAGGAAAAGAACGTTAACTTGCAATCATGGAAATTTTCAAGATTTGCATAAAGGGCCCCCGGTGTAAGCACTAAAGTTACGAATTCCATTCAAGCATTTACACTCAGCAACAACAGAAAAGGGTGGTCTGAATCTCAGATGAAACGCAGATCCTCGTCAAAAGAGAGCACACTATATGGAAAAAAAGTAGTTGATGGGAACTAATTAATAACTGTGAAGGGTGAAATTTGTCACAGGCCGAAGAATTTCTTAGGAAATTCCCTTCCACATGGACTAAAAACCGAAGCACACTAGCTGATAAAAAGGTTGGGGTCCCCCCTTTTCCTCTCCCTCACCTCACGAAGCCTCCACCACTCTTACGATGAAAACAAGAACTTCATACCGTGAATGTCGTGGAATCCTAGATATATCATATTGTGCTGAGAAGTGTGAACCAGTCTACATCATCACATATATAGGTTGGCTAAAAACCCGTGTCTGTCAGAACACCAATTTATATTGGCTAAGGAGCTAAACCGTGAATGTTGTCTTAAGTTACCTTAATGTCGTAATCGGTTCAGTTAATGATAGTGAGGTGCGAGAGTGTGTATGTTGTGCCAAGGCCTTCTGCTAAGTGCTACCTAACTTGTAAAGCGTTTCCCAGCAATTAACAAAGGTTTTGAAAAATATATATATAGAAAGCTGCCACAAGGAAAACCAACGAAGACAGTGACATAAAAGGCAGCAAATATTACAGGCTGTTTAATGCCCGTGGCATAAGCGACCAGCGGATGGTTGAGTGATGCCAACAGTGGGAAAGAAGTAGTACTACACTGACTGCAATCACCAAACTCAACCACCATATCAGCTCCAAGATAATTCCGAGAACTTTATAACTTATATACAGATTAATTATATATTTGGATGGAAGAAAGAAAATAGGGATGAAAGAAAATTTTAAAATCTGTTTTTTTTTCCTTAAAAGAATAGTTTTAGTCAAATTATCTTTTGGTGAAAATTGCTTGTCTACTAATTCTATAATTTTTTTTACTTGAAATTAGCTTTGAACATTACTAAATATTGTCAATTTCATGCCTACATTACACTGTATTGTTAGTTACTACATCACAAATGCGTGGCATCCTATGCCAACAATTTTATGTACACACACTCGAGGTGAATTAAGTGTGACATGACATAAACCCAAAACGTCATCATTTTTTATTTTTGCCTTCCCCTTCACTTTCGGCCATGGCATGCGTCAACAATCGAAGTGAGTACTGACTATTGAGTATCGTTGGTCCCGACTGTGTCCACACACTATAACTCCTCTCGGGACAAACTGGTGGCACTCAGCTCAAGAGAAAGAAACGACAACACAAAAACAATATTTGTTCAGATTATGGTAATATTGATATACGCCCTTTCAATCAAGGTTCCACTTCTGCTAAATTTTAACATGGAAGTATCATATAAACGTTGAATATACCATATATTCAGTCTCGAAAAGAAAACAGGTTCTGGAACATGACCCAAGAAACACTTCACAGCCTTTCAACTTTTTCAAGAGTAAAATTAAGCTGGTCGCTAGAAAAAAGTTATTTTCAGAGTATATATAAACCTTGAGACAAATAAGTAAAAAATAATAAATATTGTGATGAAAAAAATATAAAATAAGTATAAACAATTAAGTTATTTTAAGAATTTCATGATTACCGTTCCAAGACTAAAAACAAAAAGGAAAACGGTAAACCAACTAAACAGCAGGTCCAAATTCAATCCTTGTGTTGTAGTATCTGTGTTCGGTAAAACTACGCCCATCATTTACGCCACTAGGCCTCCCTTCACTCCAAGAAATCATAATCAAAATGAAGCGAGGAAAATTGTAAAAGAAGGTAACGAGTAAATATACCAGGTAGTAGTGGTGAATTATTAAATGCTATTAACTACGACAGCTGGCATAACTAGGTAAAAACACTAGTTACACTTTACACCGTTAAAATCTAAAAAAAAAAAAAAAAGGAAGCTAAAAAAATTAAGAAAAAAAAATCTAGCGGCCGTTTGCGAGAGGGTTGACGGCGGAATCCTTGCAAGGACTAGACGGCGGGCTTGGTTTTCCGGTAGCAACAAGACGTTGCACGAAACTATCTATTCTGTTTCCGTTAGTCTCCGTCAGTAACCGCTTCCCGCCAAACGGTAAGGACTCGAGTCCCCTCTCTTTGAGAACCTCATCCTTCTTCATTGCTTCACTTCCCAAACCGAACGCCTGTCACAGTCACACAGCACACGCCGTTAATTCACTTTTATTTTCAATTTTCAGGAAACCAAACAGTGTCTGGAATGAATCTGAAATCTGAGCAGAACGCAGAGAACAGAGATATAAAAGATGAAAAAAAAAAAGGTAGAAGCAGAAGCATTCACTTCTTCACGTACCTGGATTCTGACGTAGTCCGTACGGTTCCAGCAGAAGGCGTTCCCCAACATCTGGTCAATGGTCTCGGAAACACCGTCGAGCACAATGTCAACCACCGACGGCGTGGAGCACGTGCGACTCTCGCACGCTTTTGCGTTCGACGATCCGTTCCCCAAGGAAAGGACCAGGAGATCCTCCACGCCGTTCACCGACGGGAAATCGCGCTTGTTGTGGAGAACGTGCGTGACGGCCGCCGCCGTAGGGTTGTTCATCACCAGGCCGCCGTCCACGGCGGAGCACGAGGTCTTGCCGTCGACGGAAGCGAAGTCGAACGGCTTGAAATGGCTCGGCGTCGCTGACGTGGCGCGGCACACCTTCCAGAGCTCGAAGTCGAAGCCCGGAGACTCGGACGCGTCGGCGCGCGAAAAGACGAACGGCGCGGAACTCTTGAGGTCGAAGCAAGGGATAAGGAGCGGTTTACACGTGTCCTTCAAGGTCAACAACCGTCCGTCCTCCTTTCTCTGGAACACTTGCTTCAACACGTTGTCCATGCTCCTGGAGGAGAATCTCCGGCGCCGGCGGAAGACACCGCCGGATTTGAGCTTGTAGAGCTCGGAGTTTCTCTCGGAGACGAGACGGACGGCTTCTCTGGCGGTGTAGAGCGGCCTGCCGAAGGCGTCGCCGGCGGTGATCATGGCGGCGAGGATGGCGCCAATGCCGGTGCCGGCGACGATGTCGAAGAAATCGGCGACCTGAGCGTGAGGATCGGAGGTGTGGAGACGGATCTGATCCTCGAGGTAGATGAGAGCTTCGCCGGCGACAATGGCAGTGGTTCCTCCGCCGTCAATGCTGAGAATGCGGGTTTTGTTGGTGGCTTTACAATGTGAGAGCCATTTTTGCTCCAGTTTGGAGAAGATCTCTAGAGTGACTTTACTAAACTCCATTCACTCTATCTCTGAGTCTCTTGCGTTAATTCTTCGCTTTTAATTTTTAGAAAGAAAGAGATTTGAATAGTGTCGCTGTTGCAGGTGTGTGTAGTGTAATGCAAGAGAGAGAATAAAAGAATGGAAGGTAAGAAAGCAAAGAGAGTGTCACGCTTTGGTGGTGAGAGGAATAAATGGCTTAACTGAAGGATGCGCGTTCTGTACTGTATCCTCTCTTTCTCTCTCTCACTCTCACTCTCTTTGATTCTCTGCTCTGAGTAGAGTTGGTGAGAGTTAAAACAAGAGGACTGAAAGGTCCGTTTGGGAATGGGGGTAGTTATATACGCGACCCTTTTGTCCTTGTCGCTTATTTTATTACAGTGAGCTACTTTGTTTATTATTATTTTATAATAACTGTGATTTGTTTTTCTTTTGTCTTTGTTTCGTCCCGTGAGAGAGAGTCTTACGTGTTAGGAGTGTGTATGCACGTGCAGCCGCGCGTGCTGTTATCGGGTTGCGGGTAGCGCGAACCTCGGCCTTTGAATCGGCTCGGCTTGCGTTGCGTTTCCTCAGTAAGTCAGCGTAGTGCTACCATTCCAAGCAGCCGCAGTCATTCCCCTCGTTTATCTTACTCTTCATCTTCATTAGTACTAATTATTTTATTTAATTTTCTTGATTTGATCTGCATCTGTGCTTCCATGTTTAACTGCATAGGAAGATAACCAGGAAATCTCTTCGCTCAGATATTTTGGGGAGAGTAGTCATGCCTTCATGTAATTAGAAGCTTCCTAGAAAACCACAGACAGCAAGAAATTAATGTGAAGGTAATAGTATTATTGATTACTGGTATAAACAAAGGTCTTGTATTATTGTGAGATTTATTGAAGTAAAATTCTAATTTTAATTTAAATATAATACTAAAAATGCTTAGAGTACTAATTAAGGATAACCTAAAGTGCATATGAGGTTAGACAAATCCAATTCTACATGAACTAATATAATTAAAATAAATTGTCTCAAATTTAAACTTACTTATTTATCATCTCAATAACTTATACTGACTTTTAATATTATTAATTTTTAATCTGTGAGTTACATAAGTGAAGTTAGTATATGGGTTCAAATTTAATTAAACTCGTCTTTATTATAGTGATCTACTCAATAAGGTTGTTTAATCTCATTTTCACTGGAAGAAAGTTGCATAATTCTGACTAGAAGATATTTTCTTCCTACGAGAAAGAAAAAAGAAGCTACACGACATGTATTTGGCATGTATATATATGCTTGAATTAAATTTGATGTATACCTTTGCCTATAACCTTCACTTGATGCATTTTGTTTTTATCTTTGTGGGACTTCCCTCGTTCATGTGCACAGACATGAGTTTCCTATGCTTAAAGTAGCACAAATTTGAAACGACAAAAATAGTGAAATACTAATAGTGAGGTGTCCGTCAGCTTAGTAAAAAAATTTCGTGGCGCAAATCTTGGTTTTATTCTTTTTCTGAGTGAGTTAGTTTCAAGTTAAGATCTAACAACAAAAGTTGTCTGTGACCCAAAATTGGAACTATTCTGCCTTGTTAAGAATTTTATATAGTAAAACAATGAAAAAAAAAAAAAAAAACAAAGGCCAGCTTCGCTGCGCAATTAATTGATGTTTCCATTAAGCATGCAGGCCTCATTTCATACTTATGTATTATTAAAATAAAAGTATTATGTGTATCATATAAATATTTTTAATTCATATAAGCTTTTAAACATATAATTAAATTTGGTTAACATAAAAATACTTAAATTATAAGAAAACATGCAAAATTTATTTAAATAAATGAAAAAAATAAGTAGTTTATATTCGAAAAACAGAGAATTTAAAATAAATAAAAAATAATTTGAAAATATGAGTAATTAAGAAAAGGATCATTTTTAAGTAATACCCTGGTCAAGGCATATCTAATCGATCGAGGATGTGATTGTGGATACAAATTTCATTTTGAGGGAAAAGGGAATTTTTAACCTAATAATATATTAAGCTGAAGTTAACAATTGAGAAATTTTTAAAAATTAAAATATTATATAGTAGTAAAATCATGTATCTTAATTAAAAATATTTTCACTTTAAAAAATAAACTTTTTTTTATCATATAAGAATATATTAATTATGTGTAAGAGGCCAACAAGAGGATAATATGTTTTTTTTTAAAGAAAAATAAGAGGGAAAAAGTAGGAAAAATATAAATAAAAGAGAGATAAGATGGGAAAATGTATTGTTTTAATAAATACAAATAGAAAAACGTTGAAAAAAAGTGTATCCTCTCCAATAAATTAAATATAATCCAAAAAATGATTTTTATTTCAACATTTTTTCTTTGCATAAAATTATTTGGTATATTTTAATTGTTTATGTTATATTATTTAATTTTTTAGAATAAAAAGAGATCTTATGTCTTTTCATTTCATACCAATTTGGAAAAGGAAGAGTTTTTCTTGTACATTTCGAAAAAAAAAAATAATCCTATTCCTAATTTTAAAAATATAACAAAAAATTGATATTTTTTTATCATATTTTTATTTTTTATTTACACTCAAATAAATAGAGTGTAAAGGTAGATGTAACCAAAAAAAGAGTGTAAAGGTAGCAATTAGATAAATGGTATGTTTGGATAAAAATTGGAAAAGTGTTTTTGAAAATTTCAATGCATAATTTCAAATTGCAATGTATAAAATGAAGAAGGAATAAACTATTACTTTGAGAGTGAAAATACTTTTGAGCTGAAATAGTATCACAAAATCATTGAGGAAAAATAATTTCAAAGCATTTGCTTAAATATTCACAAAATCATTCTTAAAATGAGGTATTTAAACGTGTGTTTGGATATAACTTAAATTGTGGTGAATTTCATAAAATCACATAAAATAGTACATAGTTTTTTTAAAAAAAAAAAAAAAAAAAAGCAACAATGAGATGCTTCAAGGTCACTGTGGTATTGAACACGATTTTGATACACCGCAACCCCGTTCCAAACATGGACTAAATTTTCAAGTCCTAACTTTATGAATAAAGTAATTTTCATTATGATGAACTAGTATTCTATTGGGTCATGGAAGTTTGTTTTCTTTTTGGTCAATAAGCAGGACAATCTTTGACTTGAACTGTTTTGCTGCTTCTCAAAGTTTAAAATCGTCTACAGTGTGTTTTCTTGTATAGTTGGGCCTCGATCCCACCTACAGGTTGTAGCCTTAAACGTGCAGGTTGCAATCTATTATCAATACGACACGTCGAGTCCAGTTAGCTTGATGAAATCGATAATCTATTTCCAAAATGAATTAAATTAATTCTAAAGAATTTGAATTATTGATTATTTCATGTTTAATCTTAACAAACTATCATTGGCTTCATTTTTAGATTCTTAATTTTCAACCCTTAACCACATTTATTTATAGTCTTGCACAATCTTGTATCTTCATTTATTCATTTTGTTTGTAGTTAATATTCATTTATTCTGACACTCTCGTCTAGTATCCAAATTATCACCAAGTATATTTATTCTTTACCTTTGTCATTATATTTTAAGTAAAAATATTAAAAATCTGGTTATAATTATAGGTTTTTTTTTTTATACTTGTTATAATTATAGTTTTTTTAGAAGCTACTCAAAGCCCTTATCAAAACCATCAAAAGTCTGATTTTTTTTTTCTTTCAAAAAAATTAAAACAAGCACACTAAAAGAATTTTTTAAAGAATAATAATGATTTTTCAGTTTTTGATAGGGTTGTTTTTTTATTTATTTATTTCAGTCTCGATATTTTGAAATAAAAAATGATACTATTCTCGCTATCCTCATTTTCATGTATTGTTTTTCACTCCATAAATTAAATTTAAGAAGTATTCAAGTATAACTTCCAACTTTTTTTTTTCACAGAACTTAACAATAATTAACTTTAAAATCATATTTTTTAAAATAAATTTTATTGGAGTAATAATAATAATAAAAACAGTAATTTACGATATAATGCTAGGAGGAATGTTGGTTAATTGTTCACACATTTTCATCACTTTCTGCCTTCTTTGTTGGAATGCTAGAATGAGGTGGAATACTGCAGATAAAAAAAAAAAAGAGAGGAATTAGCTATAAAATATATACTTAGATGCCCAGGTTAATACAGCTTTAACGGCCTTAGAATGAAATTGGCAAAAACAAACATAAAGGTGTAACTGTAATATACATTTTTGGGAGGATTGGTCTTTTGGTCCTCTTGGTTTTTTTCTCCCTTCAACAGAAAACGTCATTTTGGCGGACCCGACCGTGACGCTTGCTTGCCACAAATTCTAAGAGGTCAATGAAAATTATTGACTTAGTTAAATGGACTAGGGTCCATAAGGATGATTGGGCCAGTATTTTGACTAGTAATGTCTCATCGACATAAGTATATAATCACATGCTAACATGTGAGGAAGTGTTTTATTATATTTTATCAAAAATGAAAAAAAAAAAAAATACAAACAGTGGTTGAGAATTCAATATTTCTTTTGCAAATTTACGTTTGGGACAGCGTTGATGTAACTTAATTTTTAAAATAAAAATAGTTCAATGTAAAAGTAATAGACTGTGAAGGGAACAAAATTTATAATCCTAAATTCCTTTTGAACACATTGATATATGTACATCGAGTCATAAATCGATTAACTATTTCTTAAAGATTTTGAAAATTAAGTTTCAGGTAATCTTTTCAAATTTTAGAAATCAATATCCAAATGGTTTCTTTAAAATTGGAAATAGTTTTTGAGAGATATGTAAATTTAAATTTCGATTTTACACTTTTTTCCTAAAACGCATCTAATACATTTTAAGGAAGACAAATACTTCCAGTAAAAAAAAAGGCTGCATCTAAGGTGGACCACCTTTACAAGTGGTCCACTATGCACTATTTTTTACAACCCTTAGATTTATCATGGTGTAAAATATTATCATAGACCCTCCCATATTAAAACATCTCCTCCTACCCCTCCAACTTCCCTCTTTCCTTCACTGCCACACTTCCACCGTCGTTGCAGCCACGCTCCCTCCACCACAGAACCAGTGCTCTGGCAAGCACCGTAGCCACAATGTGCACTTATCGTTAAGTCCCCACTATGCGTTCCTAAAGTAAGCGCTCCCCCTCACGCTCCAATTCCAACGCGGTCACCAAAAACAAGCAGTGCAACCCCGTCGACGAGGACACCATCTTCCACTACCTCTACCCTGTCTGCAAGATCGGAAGCATCATTGGTTGTGTCATCGACTACAGTGAGGACATCGTGAAGCAACTCTGCGCTGTCACAAGAGCCAAGATCCGCATCAACAACGCGCTCCCTGGTTACGACGAGCGTGGTCACAATCCATAGTTCCTCTAAGGAGACAAATTGATGCGATGACACTGGCGATCTTGCCTTGCTCGCACAGGAAGCATTGCTTAGGGTTCCCCAACGCGTGATCATTAAGGGCGCGCATGACGAAAACAAGAACAAGAACCATGTGATTGGGAAAGCTTCTCGATCTGTCCGATCAAATATGATGCGTGATCAGAAAAGGCAGTCAGATCTTGCAGAACATACAAAACAAAACTAGCACACATATTCGAATCCTTAAGGTTCATCGTTGTTTGCCTCCTTGTGCGTTAAGCTCTGACGAAATTGTTTAGTGAATTGATAATTTTTTTGGTTAATTTTGAATCTTAATGAAGGAAATTATTGAATATTTTTGTTTATAATGGAATTGATCAAGCGAGAAAGTGAGGAAAATTTAAAAACGTGAAGGATGAGAACTAAACGAATCTCCGGCGGAAACAATCAACGATGTGAGGGATTTAGCGGCAGTGAAGGAAGGAGGAAAGTTAGAGGAGAAGGAGGAGATGTTTTGATGTGAGAAGATCTATTATAACATTTTGTACCTTGATGAATCTAAGAGTTGTAAAAAATGGTGCATAATGGACCACCTGTAAAGGTGGTCCACCTTAGATGCAGCAAAAAAAAAAAAGACATACTTTCTTGTAATAGTAAAAATGTTTGAACTTTTTTTGTGTATAGTAGTGACAATAAGAATAAAACCTAAATTCTTATGTATACTATCCAAAGTGGGCCACAAGCACACCACACAAGTGGACTTGACATCACCTTCAACCCAAAATCTTAAGGCATTAGGTTTGCAAATATTTCCACTTATATGTTACCCAATTTGCCAATTATTACACAATGTGTGACTTTACCTTTACACTTGTACTTCAACAATGAGCATTGCTCAAATTAGCATTCTTGAGTCCTTATGCCAATTTTTTTTTTGTTAACCATGTTTTTTTTATCAGCTTTTGTTAACCATGTTATTAGTGTGAAGTATCCATCAGCTTTGTTGATGACTAATCTCTGCCAGAAAACTTGACTGTCCACCTTTAGTGGGGTCTTCCCTCCCCACCACCTTTTTTTCATCTACAAGGCTTGAACCCGTGACATTATTTAAAGAAATCGAACCTAGTTCTACTCGGACTAACGACTTATTGGTATGCGAATTCTCTTTTGGTACAACTATATGACAAATCAAGGTATATTATGCACTAATACATGACAAACCAGAGAAGTTGAAATAGATAACAAACATCAAACTGATCTTATTCAAGCTTGTTGTATAATTCCTTTCTACTTCATATATGGCACGCTTGTAATGGTCTATAACTCTACATGGCTTACTTCATTTGTACTCTCCGTTAATTGTTGTATATTAGTTATTGTCTTATTGATTGAGAATATTTTTTTGGTTACCATGTTATTGGTACGAAGTATCCACCGACTTTGTCGATGACTAATCTCCGTCGGAAAACCTGATTGACCACCTTTAGTGGGGTTCTCCCCTCCCAACCACGTTTTTTCCATCCACAAGGCTCGAACTCGAGACCTTGCTTAAGGGGACCGAGCCCAACACCATTCGGACCAACGACTTGTTGGTTATTGATTGAGAATATATGTACCCATATGAGGCATTCTTCAATCACGACATAAAATAAAAATGTTTGAATTAGCCTCACGACATGAGGATCTCTTGATGTGAAAAATAGAAAAATAATGTGCATAATATATAATACACATTTAATTAAACAACGAGTCTCCTGACAACTGTTATATATAAATCTTTATTAATTGAAGAGATGAATTGATCACTAACAATGAAGTTGTAATATGATTCAAAAGATCTAAGTTTTTTTTTTATCGACCAAATGTTAATGGTTAATATGTTAATTTTTTTTGTTAGTGGAAGATTCGAACCCATGATCTATCCCTCTCTCCCTTCTTTCTTTACCACCAATCCAACTTTATAACTCATTCAAAAGATCCAAGTAAACTTGAAAACATATTAAATTAAGTATTTTTATTAGAGAATGAAAAAAAAGATATTCGACAAATCCTTTAAATTAAAAGGGTTCATTAATAGGTGCCTATATATCCAGCTATTATGCGGATACGGGACCAATTGTTAGAAATGAAGAATATCACGTGAAAAACTGGATCCTCGTATTGAAGAAGATACTAATTATAGCAAAATAATTATGTATACTATTATTCTATTAATTTATAATTTTGGTACTGCAACTTATAATCGTTAAGCCCGACTATCATACTTCGCAAATGTAAATAAAAATGCACAACTTTTGGGTTGAGGGACCAAATCCATCAAAATGTAGTCATAAACTTAAAATAACAAACTTGAAAACAAGGTCACGATATATCAAAAATAAAATGCAAGTGCACGATGCAGGAACCTGTGCAACGGTTTGGCAAGACGCTCTGAGAATCTATCGACACTGAGTAATGGTTACTTGCAACTTGCAAGATCAATTTTGATGCATAATTGCGTATTAAGATATACGATGGCTATTGATACAACTCAATCGTATCAGATATGTGTGCACCAACTTGTGCACCTTGTAATATATAAATTTGGAACATATTCAGGATTTAAATGCATTATAAGTGAATGGCAAATGTGCCATTCACTAACATAGTTTAGGAATATGGAAAGTAAAACGAAGATGCGGAAGAAGGAAGCACTTATGGTAACTCTTGGTAGAAAGTAGAAACCCACTACTTGTAGGAAAGTCTATGATAGTCCACCCAGCAGAATCTCCCACCTTGTATACAGCACTCGTGGAAGCCACAAAAAGATTAATCAATATCACCATCACAAACAAGCGAACCATAGCCTAATAGCCATTTGATAATTTTGATTCGTGGTTGAGCCTATTAACTGTGAGCCCATCAAACAAATATGATGTGTAATGTAAATATCCAAGCTTGTTCAATAAAGTACTTTAACTATTTAGGTTTCAAGATATATTTTGGACTTGGTATCATACTTCCTTTTTTTATTGTTTCCTTTTTTTAAGGAGAATGTATAGTTTTTTTTTTTTTCTTTTAGGTATCTAGGAAAATATGTAGAGTTACTAAAAAAGTTCGTGCTTTATATATGTGCAGATTTATTAGATTGTTATAGATTTTTTTAATGGACTATGAGTATTTTTCTTTAGGAGAAATCCTACTTGAGTAGAATAAGACTATTATAGGTGACAAAGTTTTCCCTAAGTATTTAACGCAATCATATATCAAAAACTCAAACTCAAAATCACTTATTAAGCTGGAATAATCTTATGCCAGTTAATTCACGTGTTTGATGGTAGATCATTACATATACTTGAGTACCCAATACATATTTAGGAGTAACTTCTTCTTTGCCTCTATTTTGTATGTTTTTTCATTTATTTTAAATTGATGTGAGGTTAATATTTGTTTGAGATATTGAGGTCATCCCACCTCATAAGAAATGTATTGCATTTAATTTAACAGAGTTATAGACATCCAACAACAAAAAATAATTGTAGCCAATAATTTGGGCCATTAAAATATTTGTTGAGGATGGGCTTTAGTTTGTGGCAGAAAACAAAAAGAGAATGGGCTTTAACTTCAGCTGCCTACGTTGAAACGAGTGCCACATAGGAAATTCTATGTAGTACATTTTTTTTTGCTCATCGCCCCTTCTTTCATGATTTTGTATTTGTTTTATTAAAATATCGGTTTTGAAAACTAAATTTTGGAACGTATATTTAAAAATGGGTTTAATTTTTACATATTCAGTGTAAAAAATTTATGTTGTTGACCAAATAGAAATTATGGTATATATATAACTTTTAAGATAATTATTATAATTCTTAAAAAATAGTTATTATAAAAATTAATAAATTTATTATATATAGCAATCTTAATTGAATAATACTAATAATGTAAACCATTGTCAAATTTTTCCTCCGAATATTTAATAAAGTTGTATATTTAAAAATTGAACTTGAAATTACTAATTAAACCGGAATAATTAAGTGTTAATTGATCTATACGTCTAATCGTATTTTAGAATTTAGTTTATGTAACAGTTAACATTTAAAAATATTTTGAAAAATAGTTTTTGGAATAGGATAAATTTGTAATAATTCCGGGTTGAGCATGGTTGTGGGGTGGCATTGGAAATTTGCGAAGAAAGTTGTTGTTATCCACAACGTGATCAACATTACAGTAGACAAGGCGTAGGGTGTGTCTGTGATGGCAACCTCTTTCTCTCCGACAACCTCTGTCCGCTCCATCTTCCAAAACCCTCCCAAAGCCCTTCTCTCCTCTTATGCCGTCAAACAACAACGCTCCTTCACCTCTTCTGCAAGCTATGCAACTCTCAAGCTCCCTCGCGGCTTCGCACTTTCTCGAAGACCCCTCCTTTTCTCTCATAGGAGAACGCCACTTGTGAGGGCTGCTACTATGGAAGAAATAGAAGCGGAAAAGGCCGCAATTGAGAAAGATGCTGTAACCCTCTCTCTCTCTCTCTCTGTCTTTTTGCGTCCTTCAATTCTATATATATTTATTGTTCTCCATTTCCCTCTCTCAGAAAAGCAGGATGGAAAGGACTATTGGTAATGTCCGTACAAATTTCAATTCCATAAGGACAGGGAGATCAAACCCGGCCATGCTTGACAAGATTGAGGTATACTTGCAACTAACTACTAGTTAACTCTTTTAATCTGCTACCACATTCTAGAAAAAAAAAAAAAATGCATGTTGAGTGGACTTGGTTTACTTGTTGCACTCTATTTGGGCTTATTTGCTCAGAAATTTATCTCTTTTTATATCACTTATAATTGAATAAATTCACTTGCAAATCATATGAATTTGGTTCCGAAAGAAGGGTTAGCTGATTTGAAACTAGATAACACATATTTTTGGATTCCAAAATTGTATTGTATTGTATACAGTATACCCTTTTAGTACTGATGAGTGAACTCAAAGTGATCTAATGTATTTACTATTTAGTTTTATTTTGTGAAGAGTTATGTCCTGTAAATGAGCTGTTTCATAACGTGTTTCTAGGTGGAATACTATGGCAGTCCAGTTAGCTTGAAGAGCATTGCTCAAATTAGCACTCCTGATGCCAGTTCTCTTTTGGTACAGCCATATGACAAATCAAGGTATATTATGCACTAATGCATGACATACCAGAGAGGTTGAAATAGATAACAAACATCAAACTGATCTTATTCAAGCTTATTGTATAATTCCATTCTACTTTATATATGGCATGCTTGTAAAGGTCTATGTGGCTTACCTCATTTGTACTCTCCGTTAATTGTTAATATATTAGTTATTGATTGAGAATATTAAATATATCTACCCATCTGAGGCATTATTCAATCGCATGACATAAAACAAGTTTTAAAATTGTGATTGAATGTGATGATGTGCTATCCTGTTTGTAGAGCTATACTTAGCGAACTCTTGATTATTTGTAATTTTGTATACTTTTTAGCTTGAAGGCTATAGAGAAAGCCATAGTTAGCTCTGATCTTGGTATGACTCCAAATAATGATGGAGAAACAATACGATTGAGCATCCCGCAATTGACATCTGAAAGGAGGAAGGTATTTTCCAGTTCCATTGACGCTGCAGTGTCTAAGTTCATTCTTTTGAGATTTCTTGTGACCTCTCATTCTTTCTCTGTGAATTACATTCTTATTCTCACTGCCGAAAGTAATATCCCTAATTAGTTCTCGTTTCTTATTTAACTATTAACAAAATGGCGTAACATCACCTCTTCTACAGTCATGATCCATGAGAAAACTGATCTCTACAGGAAAAGTTGACTTAATATATTGCTGGCCATAATTCCAATAGAATTGTTTTAGTTATCAATTTATTTTGTTTGAAATTGTACCATTTTTATATAAAAAAGGTCCTTTAAATTCTAATGAATATTTTGAAGGTCGAAATGAATATGTTGCTTTTATGATGTCATCTGAATAATTTAGGGTTTGTTTGTGTTTTTTTTAAAGGAAAAGTGTTTTTTTAGTTAGAATATATGTTTATAAGTTTTTTTTAAATAAAAAAAAAACTTTGTTGAGTGCTTTCTTTGAAAGCCAAAAATAATAGCTTCTGAAAAAGAAAAGCTTTACAATACATCCACTTTTTTTTTTTGGTTTAATCTTAAACAAATGAGCTCTTAAGCTATAATTTTATTTTATTTTTCTTTTCTTTCTAGGAACTATCGAAGATAGTGGCTAAACAAGCTGAAGAAGGGAAGGTACATTTGCTAAATACTTTACTGTTGAGATAGTGAACTTGCTTGTTTATTGCCAATTTGAGGGATTTACTCTCCTAAAACCTTTCATGGTTAAGAAGGAACAAACATCAGCCAAATGTTGAAATGTAAATACCAAATTTTGTTTTCTTTCCCTGTTATTCTGAAACTTGTAGTTGTAATCAGGTGAGGAATACAAGTTATTAACATGAATAATTAAAGGTACTAAGTACTAACTTATGTGAAGAGTGCTTATTGTTCGGTTGTAGTACTGTAATACGACCTGCTATGTAAATCATATAGCTTTATATCTTGTATGCTTCTAGAATAAACGATAAATATTTCGGCTAAATTGCATCTGTCTGTAATTCTGTCTGTAATTTCCTTTTGAATGATTATGTATTTTCATATTTTTATAGGTGGCTTTGAGGAATATAAGAAGAGATGCATTAAAAGCTTATGATAAACTTGAGAAGGTTTGAACCTCAAATTACTCACCTTAACTCTCTTCAGTGATTTCTTTCTAGTGTTCGTGCCATTTTTGTCCTTTTTCAGATTGTTAGATTTCATGTGTTAATCATTTTGTTGGAATTTTCTGATAGGAGAAAAAGCTCTCCGAAGATAATGTGAAGGATTTGTCAAGTGATTTGCAGGTAACTTGAGAGCACTTATATAGGGTTCTATGTACTTCTAGTCCATTTAAAATTCCAGTTTCCATCTCCCTTTTCTATTTTTCTTGGGGATGGGGCAATTGTGTGAAATGGAACAATCACTAACCCAACCTGGAACATGCAATTAACAATGTGACAAAAGGAATTATTCCCCTTCCCCCAAAGAGAGTAGTTTTTGCCTGCTTTGCATTTGTAACCTGACCAATATGTGAGAAAATGTTTGGCTTTTTATTTTTTGTAAGTTGTAGACTAGACAACTTTTATTTGTCTTTCATTATACCTTGGGGATGATCTTCATATTATATTGTAGAAAGCAATTTATTTTTGGCCTCCTGTTTGTTCAGTATCAGTGTGAATTTTTCCTGTTATCATAATTAATTTAATTTTATCATTAGTAAATGATGGATTTCTAAGCCAAGCTTATCATTTCAAATAAAGAATAGACAAGTTTCCTTTATTTTCCTCACTGTAATTATTATATTATGTAGAAGCTGACAGATGAGTATATGAAGAAAGTCGACACCATCTTCAAACAAAAAGAAAAGGTATTATATATTTCCACTTAACTGATATCTTTATTAATAGCTTATGGCCGATGGTAGATTAATGAGGTGCTTAAACACGGATTATATGCCCAAGGCCACTTGTGTAATATTACTTTAGTAATTGCTTCTATGATTTGTTCCCCTTTTCTCTATGTCCACCACATTAGTCAATATGTTCTAGAAATTAGCATTCTAAAGATCTGCAAATGATGCTTCGTTTGGTCATGGTATCATGGGTAAAGGGTGTGAGTCACTGAGTTCATTTGCACATGTAGACAATGGTGCCTCTGACTTGATTGTGGTCATCAATAACATGATGGAGATTTACATCCTTTTGTGGTTGGGAAAGAAGGATATATACAAACCAGAAGTTATACTTGAATATAATTACATCTAGCGAATTCAAATTATGCATTACTGTATAATACTCATCACTCATCAGTATTAACTGTTTTCAAATTTTATGTTCTATACTCCCTTTTTTTTATTTAATTATTTGTGATTTGACAAGTAACTTCTTCTCCCTATATTTCAGGAGTTGCTGACAGTTTGATGCTTTGATACAAAAAGTAAATGTTGAGTTCTATCTAAAGAAGGTCAAATTTTGTGTCTACTTTGCTCTAGGGTTGGATAATTAATGCACATGTTTATTGGTTATACAGAAGACAAACTTTTGAATTAAATAGATGTTTTTTTCAAATTGAAAAGGTGAGTTGATGTCCGTAAATTGGATTTATTTTACATAATTTTTCATCGAAATTAGACCCTCACAGAATCATTGTTGTCGAACTCTTGAGGCTACTCATGGACTCAAGTTTACGATTTTAGGTATAGAAATCGAGTTAACTCTCTGTCAAACTCATTTATGGGTAAACTTAGGTAGACTTAGGGTACATTTGGGTAAATAACTTAATTAAGTGCTTAGTGATTAAGTACTTAATGTATAAGTTGTTTTTTAATCGTAAAACAAATAGAATTAAACTGTTTTCATATAAATTGTAAGCTGTTTTTACAAGTTATCCTGAAGAGCTTATTGAAATAAGCTTAAAAACAACTTATGGATATATATTGAGTTATTTTCATAAGTTTTCTCAAACACTTACACAAGTCCTTATGTCATAAGATAAGTCCAAATAAGTTATAAATAAGTTCTTTTAACTGCATCCTTACTAAACTAGCAAACAAACATAAAATCGAGTTAAGAAAAGAGTCAATGAGTCTGAACGAACAAGGATGAACATCCATTGTGAAGGAGCAAGGATGTGAACCAACATCCATTGTCAACCCATTCTGAGGGAGCAAGGTTTGCACAAACAATAAAGACCAAGTTATTGTGCTTTGACATGGAATACTTTTTAGAACATTATAATATCCTTCTAACATACCCCATGTTGCAAAATCTATTACAACGACAGTGACATTTAATACCACTGTAGAGTGTAGACATCCTTTTACCCTGGTTTTGGAGCAAAATCAAATAACTCATCATGTGTTCTATATGTCTCTGTGTCTCTATTATGACTTGTGATGGGATTTTACCTTATGTCTGAATATTATCAGTTTTATTTAATATTTTTATATTATGTAAATTTGTATGAGTCTACAAGTCGAGTATATTGAAGCATTGTGAGTTTACTTTTGGCTTGGACACCTTGTACGGAAAGATATGCTAATTTTGAGAAATGTTCAGCTCTTTACGATTTTTTCCTGAGTGTGGGAAGTCCATTTGTAGATATTATTACCAGGGTCTAGTTAGTTATATAGCTCATAACTTTTGAATTCTTCGCAAATGTGGGGAATGTTGACGTGGAGCAAGAACTATACGCTCCAATAGTATTATACATGTTTGTAGCCTTTGTTGGAATGGGCTTTAGTATGCAATTGATACTTATGTATTTGATCAGGGAATGGTAGGGGCTTCACCAAAAAAAAAAGAGGGAATTGTAGCGGTTCAAATTGAAGAAACGAGTGAGAAGATGTAATTTTAACGGGATGCTAGGCATGTTTTTTTTTGTGTTACAGAGTTAGAGTACAAAAATCATGCAAGAAAACTAAACAACAAAGGATTTAAAAAAAAAAAAAAAGAGTTAGAGTACAACAATCATGCAAGAAAACTAAACAACTAAAGATTTTTAAAAAAAAAACTGTATGTCAAATAGCAGTGGCTGGAATGAGACTGTAAATTGGCACAATGGTCTTTGAAACAGCTGTCATTGGATAATTTCTGTGAGGAAGATGGTTAGGGATAGCTTTTAAGCTATGTGACAAAATTCAACTGGTGTGATAAATTTACTCCTTTATATATATAAAAAAAAGGTTTAATTATAATTTTTACTCTCAATTTTTTCATTTTTGACGGATTTTATCGTCAATAAATTAATTTGGCACATTTTACCTTCAACTTTTTTAAAAAGTTATAAATTTTACCCTTCACAGTTTTAATGATGTGGCATGCTAAAATAGTTATAATTTTTATTCCTAATTTTTTACTTTTTGACAAATTTTATCCCTAATTTTTTATTTTTTGGTGAATTTTATCCCTATTTTTTATGTTTATGTCAGCATGTCGCGTTATCAAAACTGTGGAGGGTAAAATTTACAATTTTTTCAAAAAGTTAGAAGTAAAATGCGTTTCAAATTAATTTGTTGGGAGTAAAAATTATAATTAAAAAAAAAAATTACTCCACGCCAATGCAATTATCCATTCATCTCGGGTCAGGAAAGGAAGTCAAGTACCTATTACAAAAAAAATAATAAAATAAAAATCTAGTACCTTGTGTACTGACTGCCGTATAAACCGAAGTGTGCCAGAGCTATTTTTCTAGGCTAACATTTACTCCTAGTTGAAAAACTGGACCAAAAATAAGGTTCTGACTTAGAAGAAAGCTAAAACAATTTTAACAAAGTCTTATTCTATTAGGTGTAGTTAGATAAATGTTAAAATGCCATTAAATTTATTTAAAGACCAAACTTTCAAAAATATTATTCACCATAAGATTTCTTTTAACACTACATTTGGGTGCCAATGTAGTGGCACTAACTCATTCAACTCCATTCTTGGGCTAAACAACACGTTACTTCCAGGAAACAATTTAGCCTTAGCACATAATTTATGATAAATAATCTCTGTTACATTGACAGATTTTATGTTGACTGTCAAGGACTTCAGCACATCCTCCTCCTTTATTCAGGTTTGAAATCGACTATGAAACCATAAGGAAGAACTAGATTGAGGAAAAAAATCATAAAACCCAAATTTTACTTATCGGTTAAATTTAGTCATGTGACCGGATCAATTGGTGCGAGCGACTCTGATCAGCCAGTTATTGTTAGGTTCGTTGTGCTTATGGAAAGACATATTTTGCTGGTGGCTTTCTGTATAAAAATGGGTGTCTCACCCTCTCTATACATATATTTTTCTGGGTTTACAATAACAAATCGATTACACAATGAGAACGTTTGCATTGTAAGCCCATATAACTGCTGCACATGCCTGCCGAGTTGCCACAATTTTGTTTGGTAGAGACAGCACTATTCTCACCGGAGACAATTTTGTTTGATTGGAGTATGATCAATAATATTTGAACGTTAAAATTTAATTTAGCATATGATATTATACATAATAATAATAATAATAATCTTTCTACGTCATTATTTTTTTTATCATTTTTATATGCACGTATTTCAAAAATATACTTTAAAGTTAAAAGATAATTTTTTGTTGTATCGTTTTATTGTTAACAAAATGTTTTTCAATGTTGGATTCCTTTTCCTTTATCTCACTTTCAGCAAACAAGTTCAATGGTGAGATAATAATTCATTTTAGTAAATGTTCTAAAAATCGTTCAGATCATCAACGGTCGTTAAGATAGTCTTTATCAGTGGAAACATAGAGAACTCAAAGTGACGTGATCAACAAAGGTATCCACTCTGAAGCCAAAATATTCGTGAAAGAGAATCCAAAATATTAAGGTAAGTAAAACCCCCAATTCTAGGTATTTCAAACAATATTTTTATTTAGTAATAATATTAGTTTATTAGAAGTATTAATTTTTTAAATGACCTTCATAACTTTTTTTCTTTCCATAACAAATGTCCCACCTATTTTTTTTATTTTTTAATCTTTATTGATTAATAATTTTTTTCTTCAAGGTTAAAAGATTATACTTCTTATTGAAATTAAAAAAATGTTAAACAGAATTAATTGCAATGATATAATTAGATATTTTTCATTTATAAAAGTTTGAAATGTTTTTTAAATAAATTACAATAAAATAATTTTATTACCATTTATTCAATAAAATTGTAATAAAATTATTTTTATTAATTAAAAAAGATTCACCATAAAATTTACTTTTGATCTAAATAAACGTGGGTTGAACCCTATATTTTAAGTCAACGATAGAGATGACATGAGCATGACTCTTTTTTTTTTTTTATGCTTTGGCATGAGCATGACTCTGAATTCATGGCAAGAAATTATATCTATGATTAAGCTGACTGAATAAACACCGTATAAGCTTTTCCCATTTGGTGTATTAGAACTAGTTTATAAGTTAGTTCATAAACACAAAAAGGACATATTTAATTATTGGTTACAATTATATATATTTATATATATATATATATTTTAAATAACTCACTATTTTAAAAATTAAGATAATAATTTTTAAATTTTTATATTATGAAGAAATAGTGAATATTTTATGATTTTGTTTAATACTCCTCAAGTATATCAGTTTGTTAGTCTTGAAAGTAATAGAAGCTTGTGGTTGTTTTTTCTGATGTTTTCTTCTTTTTTACCAAAAAGTTATAATTTAATTAAATAAAATTATATTGTTTAAAATTAATTTTTTAATATTTGAATAAAAATTTTAATATTTTTATTTTAAAAAAAATTATATTTTTATAATTTTAAATTTTTGATCAATTTTTGTTTAGTGACCAAATATTTTAATTAAAATTAAAAATAAAAATGAATAGTTAATTAAAATAAGTAGTCTGACATTAAACAAAATAATTTTAAAAAATAGTTGTTCAAATTCCACACTAACAAGGAAAATAAATGTCAGAAAGGATTTCTAAAATGAGAAAAAAAAAAGTTAAAAAAATCTTCAATTAAATTATAAATTATTAAAATAAACTTATTTATCAAATAAGCTTATTTTGGTTAATATAACTCATAGATTAATCAAACCCACCTATAGCTAGTTAACTACTAGGGTGACTTGTAAAACACACCCTTTACTACTGTAATTAGTATTTCTTATGCGTTATTTCTCATGATTTGCAGGCATGCACTGGGAAAGTGCTTTTCCTTTTGGTTCTCTTCATTTCACATATTTTTAAAATTCTTATTTCAGTTGACCAAATATTTGTTTTCTTCGTTGGAATCCGAATATATTCAAATTTCGGGTGTAGTGGAAAGTTGATAATTGTTTATGAAAACTTCTTAAAATACATTTTAAATGAATAAAAAATAAAGTCACAAACAAACCTAACATTTTTTGAACATTGATCTAGAGTGTTCCATTTACAGCTTGCTACAGTCTACCAAAACATTATTAAATAGTTTCGTCATCGTAAACTCATCTTGAAAGAAAGAAAAAAGGAAGAAAACAAAGCATTATCAGAACTTTTTCTTTTAAAAAAATAATAGTCCTATAGCACATTAGAAATGAATACTTTATTGGTGTTGCTTCGTAGTGTAATTAAATACTATTGTATTTCCTAATCATAGCGATCTCCACGATTAGCAAGGAAACAAATTCACATTTCCGAAACTCTTCACTATTGAAGAACACAACTCTGATGTGGAACAACGAGTGCTTGCCACATCAACAGATACGTCCAAATAAAATTAATATTACCACTTTTGTGTATGAAGACAATTTGAATCCAACAAATTTAATTAATTAAAAGATTAGATTTCTTTCTTTGGTTTTATTATTTGTTTAAGTTGAATGAGTGGGTTTGTCTTAACCCGCTAATATATGTCAATATTTTATCATCAGTTGTGCATGTTCGTTAAAAAATTATTATACATGGTAACTAGCTTAGGTCAAAATATATACAATAAGCTCAATTAGCTAGTTTAATTAAAAAGTATTATATTAACATCCAAATCGCCGATTGGGTCATGTGCAGGTAGAGTGAGCCCATTAATCAATGACCAAATCTCATTGAAGGTGCGCATAAACTTAGTTTTATATCATAATAATAATGAGGGCATTACCAATAAATTAATAATATAAGACAAGTGGAAGGGGGAAGGGGATACCTCTCGTAGCTTTTCATATCATATTATATGCAAATAAAAAGTGTCGGAAAGTCGATGAAGGACGCTTTTATTATTATTTTTTTCAATTTTATAATTGAATCATTTGATTAAATGCCTTAATAGTAGAACTTATTCATGCATTATATTTGTATAATACGGTTTCAATAACGTGTACTTTATTAAATAAAATATAGTGCTTGCTTTTCCTTGTGTCAGAAAAATATACTTGCTTTGATTTTTATCAATCTTTTAATAAAATAATACCCCTTTCTCTTGTCCAAAGGATGCAAAGATTAATCGAGATTTAACTATAACCAAAGCTAATTAAAAAAGGATAAAGGCATCTTTGTGCATCGAGGAACATGCTTTTGATCACTAAGATGTGTGTGTGTGTGTGTGTGTGTGTGTGTTTGTTTTATAAGGGTATGTTCAAATTACTTCAGATTCAACCTTTTACGCAAGTAAAAGAAAGGACGAGGGTACATATTCGGTCATTGATTGGTAACGATATTTTATTATTATTTTTAATTAGACACTACTAGAGTATAAGGAAAGTTCTGTCACTACCATAAAAAAAAAAAAAAAAAAAGAAAGTTCTGTCACTTGAATATGGTTTACAGAATTCTCATTGAGTCCAGGAAAAAAAATAAAGAGAATAAAAATATTTTGTAAGAAAAATTTAAATACTCTATTAAGATCTTAGAGGTAAAAACTTTAATCAAGGGAATTAAACTATGTTTGGCAACAAATTTTACTTTCACCCCGCAAAGTTACGAACAATTTTCTTTTGTTTTTATTTCTGTCACGAAGATAGGATGAACCGTGGCCGTGGGACAGACTTTGCCCCATATAACAAATAAATTATAGAAAACGTAGAATGCGGACATAATGAAAGACTTATTATGTGTTTGATTAACTTATTTAAAATAAAAAAAGTTAAAAATAATTATTTTTAATAAAAAAAAATCCACCAAACATGTAACTTTATATGAAATAAATAAGTGTTCTGCATTTCGAGTTAATTAATTAATATATTATACATTTTTATAAACAAAGTGGCTTAGCTTTAAAAAGAAAAAAAATATAATCCTTTTGTTTACAATCAATAGAGCTGTCAAATAGGTCGGGCCGGCCTGACCCATCAGGCTAGAGAGAAAAAACGGGCTGGTCCGGCCTGGCCTGTATCTCTTATAGGCTGTGTTTGGCCCTTTTTTTTAAAAAAAAAATTATACTAATTTTAAAAGGAAAAAATAAAAAATAAAAAAACAATTTTGGACCAAGTAGGTCCGATACTATTTAGGTTACGAATTTTTAGGTCCCGCCTGGCCTGTTTGGCCCGTTAGACTGGGCCAGATTGATCGGATTCTTTTTAGGCTAACTTTTTAATAGCTTAGCCCGGCATGGCCTGACGGGCCAAACCATTTTTATCAGCTCTAACAATCAAGCCTTTATAAGAAGGTTTTTTTTTTTTTTTTATGCATATAAGAAGGTTTGAAAATTCAATAAAAATGTTAGATAATGTTAGAGGGCAGATCTACTCCTATAAGTAAGTTACAAATATAAGCGCGCTTTAAAAA
This sequence comes from Pueraria montana var. lobata, assembly GCA_026413185.1. NCBI lineage: Eukaryota > Viridiplantae > Streptophyta > Magnoliopsida > Fabales > Fabaceae > Pueraria > Pueraria montana. Next base: position 65,024,554 of record CM048647.1, on the reverse strand, counting down.
GAATTCTTAATAGGAAGAAATTTGAGAAATTGATTGCTTGTTTTTTAATTTTTAATTTGTAGTTTTATAAAATTTTAAAATATCAGGGAAATAATAATAATAAATGATTATTTTTAACAAAATTTCTAAAACAATAGACTACTACTGCTATTACTACTTACTACTATTTAAAAACATGGTAACAAATCAACATGTTCCAATTGTTTAAAAACATCTCTCAGCTACTTAAAGTATATGAAGTTTTGAAGATTAAAACCTCTTTCAACTTCATATTCTTTATATACCAAGTTTACTGTTCAATAGTCAAAGACTGGTTTTTTTTTTCAAGACAAAAAAAAAATGATTAAAATGTATTTAGTTTGAGTAGAACTATCTTATAAAAATACTTGCATAAAAAATCCTTATAGAAATTTTATTTGAGTTAAAATAGGGGGACATCATTTTTTGTGTAACTCTAAATATAGGTGGATTAAACATTTTAAAAATTATCCATCTCATTTATTTAAAATGTTGAACTTGCCCTTTTAACAAGCTATTTGCACCACTTTCTAAGGTATAAATTAATTCATTAAACAATAAATTAGGCCACATCAATTTCTTTGAGCTAACCACGTTAAAAAGTGTTCCATCACTAGACCATCAATGTAATTTGTTATCCTATGTTGTTGTTTTTTTTACAAAATTATCCTATGTTTATTAATAAGGAATTATATACTTCTTTTATCCTTAAATAAAAGACGTTTATACATAACTAATTCACATATATTAAAAAAGTTAATTAGTTTAGTTACTAACATTAAATTTGTCTATAATTATAATATTTTTTTAAAATTATCCTTAAAATTATTGGAACTAATTATATCACTTTTTTTTACTTAATTACTTTTCACCTAAATAATTAATGTATGAAGAGAGAGTAACAATAATGGACTTTTAATTTTAAAACTAAACTCTTCAATTCTCCAATTCTTATAAGAAAGAGAAAGAGACAATTCATAACGTTTATTATTTATTGACTAAAATAATTAAAGATATTTTGCTAAAAAAATAATCAATGCAAGAACAAGTTAGAAAAAAGTCTTATTAAAATAGACAAAAAAAATTCAAAATAATATCTTATACTGTTCAGGAACAGAAGGAGTATAAAAAGATGAGAAAATTGTTGGGGATAAACGTGTATGCCCAAGAGTCAATCCATCATGTAACCAATTCCAGTTCTAATAATAAAGTATTATTAGAAATAAAATAGTTTATTTGATAAGGTCTTTGATTAAAATTAATCATAATAGAGATTATGATAATGAGAAACAAGTCCTTTATAATTTTAATCTAAATTGTTCTTGATCGTAGGATTATTGTAAATAGGATATCAATAATCCGGATAGATCAATATATATGTAATGATCTTTATTGGATAAAGATTAATAGATCTCATTTATTAAATTACATATATAGATTATGCACATGTGGATGTCATCATTGAACTGACTCAATTGAGATTTCCTAATGATTAACATTACCTCAAGCTGTCAATAAGAAATTCTCAAGAAGAAATATAATAGTTTCCTTTGACCTGAGATTATCATAGTAATTAACAAGTTATTTATTATACTTTAATACTGGACACCTGATGCCTTAGGGCACTAGTTGAATGGACATTGGGTATGATTAAATACTTGTAGAATTAATGATTAATCAAGAAGGAATCCATCAACTCTTGGTAATGAGTTTGAGCTCTACGATATAATTAAGACCTTGGCAAGGGCAATTGAATGAAAGAATAAATGAGTTTCTTAAGTCATTCACTAAATAAATATAATGTTTTAACTTATTAGAGTTTGACAGTAATACCATACTCTAGAGTTAACATGGAGATGTAAATGATGGAAGGAAATATTACATTACTCTACTAGTGGTTCTTGAAGGTAAATGATGTTACTTCATGCTATCCGGACGTTAAGAAGTGTTGCTAGACGCCTACCTTGATTAGTAAATTAATTATGATTAATTTACTACCGGTTTAGTATTGAACATACGGGGTCACACACAAACGAGTGTTTCAATCTTTGCATAAGAAAATAATTTATTTGATAATTAAATTAGAGAATTTAATTTAATCAAATAAATGATTTAGTGAAATATTATTATATTCTTTGCTAACACCAAGAATATAATTAATATAAATATAAAGAGTATCCTCTTCTTAAATGTGGAAGTTGTCCACAAGATAAGAATAAGATTCTATTCCTACATATCATGATTAAATCATGTGATTAGTTATCATAATTAATCATGTGATTATTTGAAAATTATCTTTTCCTTAAATCAGGAAGGTTGTTGAAATAAAGAGATATGAGATTATTTTAAACCAAATATCTCCTTTTGAAAAAGCCCAAATCCTTATCTTTTCAACAATATAAATAGAAGCCTCTGCCTAAGAGCAAAGTGTGTCAGACACAAACTAGAAAAGTCTAGTACGTCTAAACCTGAAAAGTAGAAAAGTAGAAGGAAAGAGGGTTTACTCTTTTAGGTTTCCACTCATCAAAGAGTTGATAGCAGAGATTGGTCTCGGTGTGGATACACGTAGAGTCTTCACACAATTGAAGAAGTTTTTCTTACTTCAAGAACGCACATCCAGGTACACAATTTTAAATGTATCTCCTTTTTAGTATTGTAGTATATTTTGAATGCAAAATAGATCCTATTATTCTGCTGCGAGTGTTAGGAACGCTCCCAGATAACTATCAATTGGTATCAAAGCTTTGGGTCTTTTGTCTTTAAAATTATACTGCGGAATTAAACTTGAACATGAGTTTTTAAAATGTTTTTTTCTCAAAATCCTGTTGCAATGGTTGCAAGTATTTGTTGGAGTCATATCTGAATGCTGACCTTTTTTTCTCCTATGTGATTTATTCTTTTAGTTTTTCCTATCATTGAAATATATTTGATATATACTTATTGTATTACTAGAATCGTTGCATTATTGGGTCCAAATAATATAATATTGTCGTGTGTACCTTTATTGTTATAAAACCTTTCTGACTTCAATATGAATAATCAAAAATATGTTCTATAAAATTTTACTACAATGATTGCGGGAAATTTGTTGAATCCGAAACATGTGTGTTAAAGACAGTGCATGTTATATATTGTGTTCACATTTTGTACATTGGATACGAGAATCAAGTTTTTGTTAGACCCATATCAGGATGTTGAACCATTATTTTTTATGTGTAGTTTATTCTATTAATCTTTTGGATTTTGAAATAGTTCACGCAATATGAGGGATATATATTGTGATATATATGTTAAGATATGGTGAAATATTGTGTATATAAAATCTTTTGGCTATCATTTGAATTTATACAATGTGAGTATATATTTACCACCATGTGTGACGTTTTGTTACAAAAATAGTGACTTTAAACGTCAAATAAGCATATACCAAATATGCCTACATTAATCTTTTCATGAATTTTATATATATGTTGATATATATGAGTTTGGATAAATAAAGATTAATATATTTGTTTTGGTGTACATGATTATTTTGTAATCATAATATGTAGTAATAAATATCTATATGATACGTGTATTACTATATTGCAATAAATTATTAGTTGTTTGTAAATCTAATATCTGATATATGATTTCCGTGACAAATATTTATTGATTGGATTATTATATTATATTGATAATATATGCAAAAGTTTTATAAATATATTGTAGTATATGATATATGGTATTGTGTCAAAGTTTTTTGCATTCTTTTTAAAAAAATAACTCAGAGAAATAAGATTTCGAATTAAAATGATTTAATTCAAGTTGCATCTTGTTCAATGACTATAAATTTTTTTATTTTAGGAGTGGGAATTTATTTTCTCCTCATGTTGTTTATAGTTTTTTTTTCATGATGATACGTATATGGTGACATATGTGTTTTATTATATGATGATATTTTATCCAATTTATTTTATATATTAAATTATTTAATTACAAGGAACGACCTGACTACCAGGGGACTTGTAGTTTGAAAATAAATTAGAGCATATGATGTAAATTATTTAATTTATTTTATTACAAGGAATGACCTGACTACCAGGAGACTTGTAATTTGAAAATAAATAGAAACATATGATGTAAATTAATTATTTTCTTATTTTGTTACAAGGAACGACCTGACTACCAGGAAACTTGTAATTTGAAAATAAATTGGAGCATTTGATAAAAATTATTTTATTTTATTTTATTATTACAAGGACCGACCTGACTATCAGGGGACTTGTCATTTGAAAATAAAAACAAAAGCATATGATGAAGGATTTATTAATAATGAGAAACGACCTGACAACTAGGGGACTTATAATTAATTATAGCATGTGATGCATATTTGAAATTAATTTTATACTGAACGTCTGGACAACCCAGGGAAGTATCAAATTAGTGTTTGAAGATACCAATATGATTGACCTGACAACCAGGTACTTATGTGGTATGATAATTTTTCAAAAATGTATGTGATACATCTTGTTTTGGAAAATGTATATGATATATTTTGTCTTAGAATATGTTTGGGAAACGATTTGACAACCAAGTGACTCATTCATAGTTTTAAGGAATTTCTCACTTATAGAAATATTGATTGTTATTGTTAGATGCTTATGTTTCTTTTATGTGCAAAATGTGTTATGATATAATTAATAGCATGTATTTTTTTATCACTAAGTGGCATACTTGAATCTAAAAAAAATTGGTTGGAGCAAATTATAACGATTAGTATCGTAATCTGATAATTGTTCTCATGCAATCTGCACATTGATTATTAGAATCAAATTAAAAGGGGTAAAGGAACTGTCATGTTGGTTAGCATGAGCTCCACGAAGAAAGATAAAGGAAACGTATACCAAAGTATAAGCCTCTTGGACTTAAGGGTGGTATGACCAAACCCAAGCATAAAAGGCTAAGTCAGACCTAATTGAGTTTGAATGTTTTCTTTTGTAAAAAGAAAAGACATTGGAAGAGGCTAAACAAAGCTTGGACTGCAAAAATGTTAAGAAGCCATGGAATCCGAAATATAATCAATGAAGATCAACAAAGTATGGACTTTAGTTGAAACTTCATATGATACAAAGTTGTAAATGAGTTTACAAGAAAAAGGGATTAGAGCAAAGTTGAGACTTAGCTCGCCTTGTTGCCAAGGGATATCGTCAAAAGGAAGAAATAGGTTATAACAAATTTTTTCTCTTGTGGCAATGCTTAAACCAATCCAGATTCTACTTGTTATAGTAGCATACTATGGTTATGAAATATGGCAAAAGGATATGAAAATAGTTTTCCTTAATGGTGAGCTAAAAGAGGATGTGTACATGACACAACCCGAGGAATTCACACCCTTGTACAAGTTGCAACGATCCATTTATGGATTGAAACAAGCTTCTAGAAGTTGGAACATTCATTTTAACAAGATAATCGAAAAGTTCGATCTTGTTAGATGTGAAGAAGAACATTGTGTGTACAAAAGGTTAGTGGGAGCATAATCATTTTCTTAATGTTATGTGTAGATGACACATTACTCATTGAAAATGATATACCGACAATGCAAGGTACAAAGATTTGGCTATCAAAATAGTTCTCCATGAAAGATTTGGGAGCAGCCTATATTTTAGAAATAAAGATTTATAGAGATAGATCTAAAAGGTTTCTTGGTGTCTCCCAATCTATGCACATTGATACCATTCTAAAGATGTATAACATGGAAACTCCAAAAGAGGCTATCTGCCAATAGGAACTGGAGTTACTCTCAGTAGGGGAGGATTGTCCTAAATCTACTAAAGAGAGATTATGCATGACTAGGGTACCATATGCTAGTGCAGTGGGAGCTATCACGTATACCATGATTTGTACATGACCTGATATCACGAGTGTACTAGGTGTAAGTAATCGATACCAAGCAAACACTAGTGAGGAGAACTAGAAAGTGGTTAAGACCATAGTACTTAAGAAGGACTAAGGACAAATTCCTTATGGAGATTTTGATGCAAGTTTCGCATCAGACAAAGATGATAGCAAATCTACTTTAGGTTATGTTTTCACCTTAATTGGTTGTGCAATGAGTTGGAAAAGTTCCAACCAAGCTACCATAGCAGATTCAACAAACAGAGTATGTAGTGACAAGTGAAGTTGCTAAATAAGCAATTTGAATGAAGAAGTTCCTATGTGAACTCAATGTGATTCTTTAAATAAAAAATCCGGCTCCACTATTGTGTGACGATAATGGAGTTATTGCTCAAACAAATGAACTAAGATCACACCAAAAGTCCAAATACATTTTGTGAAGGTATCACTTGATTAAGGAGATCAGTGAGCGTGGAATACAGTATATCAATTCACCAAGGTGCTCAGTATAAACGAGTTTTGACGAGCACAAACGGGAATTAGGAACGAAAGACATGAGTAATTGACTCTAGTGCAAGTGGGAGATTGTTGGGGATAAACGTGTATGCCCAAGACTCAATCCATCATGTAACCAATTCCAGTTCTAATAATAAAGTATTATTAGAGATAAAATATTTTATTTGATAAGGTCCTTGATTAAAATTATGGATTTGTTATCATAATAGAGATTATGATAATGAGAAACAAGTCCTTTATAATTTTAATCTAAATTGTTATTGATCGTAGGATTATTGTAAATAGGATATCAATAATCCGGATAGATCAATATATATGTAATGGTCTTTATTGGATAAAGATTAATAGATCTCATTTATTAAATTACATATATAGACGATGCACATGTGGATGTCATCATTGAACCGACTCAATTGAGATTTCCTAATGGTTAACATTACCTCAAGCTGTCAATAGGAAATTCTCAAGAAGAAATATAATAGTTTCCTTTGACCTGAGATTATCATAGTAATTAACAAGTTATTTATTATACTTTAATACCGGACACCTAATGCCTTAGGGCACTAGTTGAATGGACATTGGGTATGACTAAATACTTGTAGAATTAATGATTAATCAAGAAGGAATCCATCAACTCTTGGTAATGAGTTTGAGCTCTATGATATAATTAATATAATTAAGACCTTGGCCAGGGCAATTGAATGAAAGAAGAAATGAGTTTCTTAAGTCATTCACTAAATAAATATAATGTTTTAACTTATTAGAGTTTGACAATAATACTATACTCTAGAGTTAACATGGAGCTGTAAATGATGGAAGGAAATATTACATTATTCTTCTAGTGGTTCTTGAATGTAAATGATGTTACTTCATGCTATCCGGACGTTAAGAAGTGTTGCTAGACGCCTACCTTGATTAGTAAATTAATTATGATTAATTTACTACCGGTTTAGTATTGAACCTACGGGGTCACACACAAACGAGTGTTCCAATCTTTGCATAAGAAAATAATTTATTTGATAATTAAATTAGAGAATTTAATTTAATCAAATAAATGATTTAGTGGAATATTATTATATTCTTTGCTAACACCAAGAATACAATTAATATAAATATAAATAGTATCCTCTTCTTAAATGTGGAAGTTGTCCACAAGATAAGAATCAGATTCTATTGCTACATATCATGATTAAATCATGTGATTAGTTATCATAATTAATCATGTGATTATTTGAAAATTATCTTTTCCTTAAATCAGGAAGGTTGTTGAAATAAAGAGATATGAGATTATTTTAAACCAAATATCTCCTTTTGAAAAAGCCCAAATCCTTATCTTTTCAACAATATAAATAGAAGCATCTGCCTAAGAGCAAAGTGTGTCAGACACAAACTAGAAAAGTCTAGTACGTCTAAACCTGAAAAGTAGAAAAGTAGAAGGAAAGAGGGTTTACTCTTTTAGGTTTCCACTCATCAAAGAGTTGATAGCAGAGATTGGTCTCGGTGTGGATACACGTAGAGTCTTAACACTATTGAAGAAGTTTTTCTTACTTCAAGAGCGCACATCCAGGTACACAATTTTAAATGTATCTCCTTTTAGTATTGTAGTATATTTTGAATGCAAAATATATCCTATTATTCCGCTGCGAGTGTTAGGAACGCTCCCAGATAACTATCTAAAATAGGTCATATACTGACAGTCTAAAATAATTTTACATCGTCATCAAATCATAACCCACCATGTATCGTAAGTTTGTTGACTTTTATAATAATTATCCTAAAAGTCATATCAATGGTGATTTGTGATTGAATGACAGTATAAATTTGTTTTACATTGTTAATGCATGACCATTAGGCTATGTTTGGTAGAAAGGAGAAAAATAAAGTAGATGGAAAAAATGGAGAGTAGAAATAGGTGAGAAATAAAGTGATAAATAAAGTTGTTTGGTTTAAGATAAATAGAGAAGAGATGGGGATAAAGATAGAAAGATGGTTTTAAATAGATGAGAAATAGTACAGGTAGGTCTCACCATTTTAAAACTTATTTCTCACCTTTATCATTCCTACCAAATCAATAATACTCATTTCTATCTTTTCATTATTGTTTTCATTGTTGGAAACACAACGTTAAATTAAAAAAAGATATAAGAAAATTTCAAAATAATATTTTGAATTTTCAATTCACTATTTTTTTTATATACCTTTTATGCATACACTCCAAAGTGAAATACACAAGTATTATTTCTTTCCAATGTAACATGTTGATAATTGTCTTAAGAAATACTCCTATAGTAATAATGTATTTCTATCACAATTTTTTAACAGATTTTTTTTTACCATTAATTAAAATATATTAAAAATTATAAAGTTTAATACGTTTAATTTTTATTAATAATTTTTAATAAATATTATTCATAATAAAGAAAAATGTTAAAAAGGGTATATTGATAGGAGTCATAGAACTCTTGTAACCATTGTTATTAAAATCGGACCGGACCGGCCGGTTCGACCGGTTCAACTGGGAACCGGTCTGGTGACCGATCCGGATACTCTATAAAACTGGAGGAATTCGGAACTGGTGGGAACCGGTCAAATCGGGCCAAAACCGGTACCAAAAACCGGTTTGAACCGGTACCCAAAATCGGTTTGAACCGGTATTTTTTTTAATTTTTATTTATTTTCATTAAAAAAATTAAATTTAATATAAAATATTTTAAAAATAAATAAAAACACATATTTAATAAATATCTCAAACATATATAAATTATTTTAACAATTTTTTTTTTGTAAAACATGTAATTTGCTCATTTATATTAATTTATAAATTTTTTTATATCTTGATTTTTGATAATTTTATATTATATTAATTTGTCATTTTCTTTCTTTATTCTAAATGTAAATTTGTTATTGTTAATAAACATTATTTTATTTTATTAAAATTTAAACTTAAGTATTATGATATATTTGATTAAACTTTTATATATTTTTTGAATGTTAAAATCTTATAAAGTGATGTTTTAAGTTTTATTTTAGTTTTTAATGTTATAAAGTTATGTGATATTATATTTATTTAATATTATTTTATAAATTATTATTTTATTAATACCAGTTCAATCATGATTCAACTATGATTGAATCATTAAATTTTAAATTAGTGTTTTGACTGGTTCAATTATCGGTCCGATTTTAAAAATATTATTTGTAATTGCCTTTGATGGGTGGTGGGCCACTAGCATCCATGTGTCTGCCTCTCTGAACATCCTAATTTTCTGACTATCCGATTCTGAACCCAAAAATCGTACGGTCGATAAGAGTCCTTTGGAAACACGATGTTGATGGTTGGCGGTGCCACATAGGACGACAAGCAGAAAAAAAGCAAAATAAAGGAAAGAGAGGTCTTACGTAGGATTTTAAAGTGGTGGGTCCCCACTTGCAGATGAATTGGTTTTGGTTCCCTAACCTTAACCAGACCAGTCAGTCCCACCATGGACCCCATACAAAGAATATTAGAAAAATCACAAGAATAATACTACTACTACTATTCATTATTTATATGCTACTATAATTTATTAATTTAAATATAATAGTATATGTTTGACTCACTCCTCACTTTGGGAAGGGAAACCACCCACTTCACCATCAATCACCATTCCATGTCCTCCTCGTTATTCTCCTCATGTCTTTTCAATATTTATCTTCAATTTCAATATTCGCCTATATTCTATCTCTCTGTACCCTCAACTCAACTATGGCACAAGATATTTTTGTGTCACCTCCTTTTTTCGCATTAAATTATTTTTAAGAAATATTTTTTCAGAAAATTAAAAAAATAATTATATTCTAAAAAATAATCATTTCAAACATAGCCAATCATGTTATGAGCTCTTCCTCTTTTCGGAGATAAGTTCCCTGTAATTGCAACTAAAACGTGTTAACTTATTATTATACGTAATATGCTTTAATAGTTTTTAAACATGATTAATAATAATATGATTGTATTTTATTATTATCTTATATTATAAGATTGACCATTGACTGATACGTGCAATTAATCTGAAATTATTCAACAGTATTCGATGAATATTTTAATTAATTAACAATTTATGTATGTCATTGTCATCATCATGATATTTTAAAAGAATTATATAAATGAATAAATGATGAATTTTAAATTATACAATTAAACTAAGTAATTATGTAGAAATTTTTTATATGACAATTCAAGCAGCGAGATTAAGCAAGGGAATTAAAAAAATTGAAAAATCATAACCTTTCCAACTTTGGAAGACATGGAAGAAACTAGAAGAATTGGCTAGTTCACAATTTAATAAATTTGAACATCGCGAAAATCGTGCCAATTTTTGTGACCTATGAATACAAGTAAGATTAAATGTATCGCGAACTTTTACACTCATTATTACCCATACATACATACTCACACATTTTTTTTTATATACAAATACCCACATATATGTATATGTTTATTCTTTGATTTTATAGTATTTGAGATGCAATTTTAACTTTTTATATATATATTTTTTAAAAGACAATTTTTTTTATGAGTAAAAACAATTTTATTTGAGACACTGTTACATATTAAATGTAAATATTTTTTTTAATGAGAATTCAAACTTTAATTTACTATATTCTAAGGAGTAGTTCTCTCTGCTGAAATAACCTTCTTACTGATACAAATTTTAACTTTTGATTATGAAATCTATAACTTCAAACTTTAATTTACTATATTAGTAGTTTGTATATTTCAATAAACAAAAAATCTATATATACCTTATGAAGAAAAGACTTCAAAATGATAAAATAAAAATAAACTCTTATGGATTCATTGAGAATATATGAAGTTTTCTAGCTGTATTATCTTGGAAATAGGTCTTTCTTTCAACACATTATATTTAATTTTATTCCAAAATTGAAAACCACTACGTTGCTCTAGTTTAATATACATATTTTTCTGTTTGTTTCTTTCATCTCATAGTTATGTATTTTTTTCTCTCTATATTATACCGTATCGAATTGTTTCAAGTTTAATTCTTTTTTAAAATAATGTTGTTTGAATCTTTGCTTTGATATGTTAGACTATAATATATAATATATGCAACCTACTTGGTCTTTAGTTTCGCTTTTTTTATGGACATTGCGTCAACCAATTGCATTGTTAAAATGAGTGACATTAGACAACCATTCATTCATTGATTTATTTATTTATATCTTTCTATATACATGAGTATATGTTTTTCTATATTCTATATTATTAATAACTTTGTACAAAATAATTTAATTGTAACTATACGTTATGCATTTATTTATATTAAGTTTTGTAAAAAATAAATAATACTGAAAAGATAATTAAATACTAGTTTATACTAAGAATACGTGTAACTCAGTTTATGTATAAAAATATGTTCAAATTTAAATTCAAAATTGAAGACACTCAATCCTGTCACGATCGGTGATCCTCATCCTCATTTCTAATATTATAACCACTTTCTATTTTATACTATTATTTACCCCACCCAACTGCACCCCACTTCGGCTGAGCTGGGGCCTGAGTGTGCCGACGCTTGCGTACACGCGCATCTTAATCGCGTGAGCATGGACTAGGGAAAGAGAATTTATTTATATTATTTATGGAAAGAGGAAAAGATATAAATAAAGTGAGACATGGCCACTTTAAGTTGGCATTCCATATTCCATCGGACAACAACTTCTCTGCCATGTTGGCACTGGCAAAGCCACGACCGTCCGATCGGGACCCATCCAACGGCGACCGTTGCGCCGAAAGCCTCATCCGCAGATCCGAGCCGTCCCTGACTGCGCGAGTGTGATGTGTGAATAGTGAAAGTGAAACATTCAACCAGTTTCTCTTTTTCCACACGCATATCAAAAAGGTAAGATCAGATTATTAATTAATTAATTAATTATTGCATTTAATAATTATTATCCCTTTAAATAAAGCGAACTGAATGAAACGAAAATAAATAGAAAGAGAGAGAGAGCAGAGAAGAAGAGAAGAGAAGAGAGAAGAAGTGTAAGGCTCTGCAAAGATTGAGCACCGCCGTTAATGGCGGAATTCCGGTGACGCGCCGCTGTTGGTATTACAGATTTATTATCAGTGATTTTGATTACATGAGAGAAGAAAGAAGAAGCTCATGGATAGAAACAGAGAATCCAGAAGATCATCCATGGCCACCTCCACCAACGGATTTCCCAGACGCAGACATCGAACTATTGCTCTCAGAGACTCTTCCGGTATATTAATACCTTTGCTTCTTCTTTTTCTTATTATCTATCTTCTGTTTCTTCTGTGTGTTGTTTCTTATGCGATTTCTGTTCCGTGACAGAGGAAGGAGCTGTGGAGTTGAGAGAAGGTGCGAGTAAGAGAGGAAGGAATCGAGATAGGGATAGGGATTCGGCGAACAGGAGCAAGAGGAGGAGAGGCTCTCACTCGCAAAGCACTGAAGAGAGCGTCGGAAACGAACAAGACGACGACGTTCTAGACGTTGGCGTTTCTAAGATCCGTTCCCCTAATAATAATACGACGTCGTCGTTCGCCTCCGATCACAACCATCGCCGGAGCTTCACGCCGGCGAAACCGCCGCCGTTCAAGATAACGGAGGAGATGATCGGCGTCACTGTTCCGAGGAAGGCTCGTTCAGGTTAAATACTCTTTGTTTTTTCCTTTTTACACTTTCACTTTGGTCTCTTCAGCGACTGACTTTTACCTTTTTTTTGTGTGTTGTTTTGTTTTTTCGGTGTTTGGTGTGTTTTGTGCAGCTTCTGCGAAAAGGTCTCACGAAAGTTGGGTTTCCGCAAGCAGCGGCGGGGAGGAGCTGAATTTCCGGCAACGGTCGAATTCCCCCGGAGGACAAAGTGTTGAAGCGGCCTCGCCTTCTTCGTCGAATGTTTCTCTCAGGAAGAAGATGGTCTGCACGAGTTTTTGTTTCTGTTTATGTTTCGAGTTTTTGAAAAGGATTTTGTTTGTTCTTTTTTAAAAGATTGAGTTCTGAGGTGTGTGTTATGTTTTGCAGAAAGAGATAGAAGCTGTTCCTAAGACATCAAAATCGTCTTCATCAGACATCGAGATTGAGATAGCTGAGCTTCTGTATGGTATGAAGACTTCAAAGAACCACGAGTCTTCTAGAAAGTTTGAACCCTCTGATGATGCTGGTGGGTTTCAATCTCGGGAGTTTTCTCTTTAATGTGCTTGTTCTTCCTTCTTTTTTGTTTGACTTTTTTCATTGGCATTTTTATCACAGAGAAGAAGAAAATGGAAGACAACAACAATTCTTCCACCCTGGTTCCAAATAATTCAACTGAAGAGTTAGAGTTAGGCAGGATTCAGAATGAGCAACCTGCTGATGTGGATTGTCACGATGATCATGAAAATAGATCATCAGAGGTTCCAAAAGAGAACATTGGGGAAGACAGAATGAATTCAGGTGCAGGGTTTGGGGATGTTTCTGCAGAGGGAAGATCCCTCTCCCCTACATGGGAATCGCCATCATGCTCCAAGTTGGATGCTGAGAAACCGGATTCAGCTTCAAACAGAGTGTGAGCACCAATGAATAATAGCTTTTTTGGCTTTGCTCTTGAATAAACTTATTTTGATATCTGATCAATGTCCCCATTTCGTTGTGGCTCAATTTATTAGGATGTCTGCTGTTCCAGAGGCCAACGCCCAACGAGTTGGCAAGTTTGAGATAGATCTGATGGTGAGAATCCTAGTTCTTCACTTTCCGGTTATATTTTCTTTAGTTTTTGCTGTCAAATATTTGAAGAGTGGCTTTCCAACAGGCTCCTCCTCCTATGGGGATGTCCCCAGAAGGTGATGACTTGTCAAGGGGTGATTTCATATCAGAAACTAAAGCTTTGGCACTGGATGTGGAAATGGTGAGTAGGTTGACTGTAAATCGTGAAATTGTTTTTACTTGCTCATTTTTCTGTTTCATGATCCAACTCGTTGCAATTCTGATGCAGAAGAAGGAAAACAGTGCCAAGGTGGAAAGACCGGTTAAGAAGGAGAAAACTCCAGAAGAAATTGAAGAGGCAAAAATGGTCACATTTAAGGAGAAGTTGGATGTGCTAAAACATGGTTTAGAGAAGCAAAACAATGACAATGACATAAAGACAAACAATAAATTAGAAGAGCAGGATAGGAATAAGGAACTAGCTACTATATCATCAAATCCCAAAGAAGAGAAAACCGGTAACTAATTTGATATTTTTGACTTTTTTATTATTTTTTTTATTCTGATATGCATCCTATGTCAACTCTGATCGCGACCCTTTTGTTAATTAGAAGTCTCTAATGTTTCTTTCCTTCTTCAGTTCAATCTACTTCAATGCCTTTATCAACAGCTGAATCAGGACGGCAGAGCAGTCTCTCTCCCATTGGGTATTAGTCTATTATTAGATCATCACTTCCCTAGGAATATGCCTTTTTCTTCATTCTTGTACTTCTCTAATTTTGCTTTATGTTTGGTCATATCAATAATGTGACTTTGCTAAGGTCGATAACTATGATTGGCAGATACAAGCCGCCCTTGCAGCCAGTTGCTAAGACGGATAAAGCCACAGGATCATTGACACTAAAGGTATTATTATAATTGCTCACAAAATTTGTTCTTCTAGTTGTACTTATGCGAGTCCACTATTTATTCTCATTGAGTGTCAATATAATAACTTCCAACCTATCCATATTTAACGATACCCTGCTCATTTCCTTTATAATTCAAATGTGCAGCATGCGAATTTTGTCCTCTCTCAACGGCAACCAAAGAGATGTGCAACCCATTATTACATTGCTTGTAACATCTTACACCAGCAGTTTACAAAGATGAACCCCCCTTTGCCAGCAGCTATTGGCTCTGGTTCTCTGTGTGGCACAAAGCCCAACAATGTCAACTGTGTGCCCTCTGCAGAAAGTATGGCCGTTGGGAAGCAATCTCAAAAACACTTGCCAATTGTAAACCAAAATGCTGCACAAGAGAAAGGGTGGGCTGCGACCAGTAATCCTTGTCTTACCGCAGCCAAATGTTCCAATAATGCCAATCCAATGGATTCAGCTCATAGGGTGCAGCTTGTGCTCCAGCAAGGTCCAAATCCTGGGCCAACTGGTAATCTAGTGGTATGTTCTTCTCATTTAATTGCTTATACACAACTAAAAAAATAAGGGTGTTATCTATTTTAGTGATTTTATTGATGGCTCTTATTTTGGAAAGTAATGTGCTTTAATTTTGAATGTAGCATGGTCCTGCTTTCCTCTATCCTCCAGGCCAGCATCAAGCGTCAGTTACAGCAACTACTAATCACGCAGGAGCTGTGAATTCCCCTAACAGCACTTCCTCATATAATAAATCCCATAGTTCAGTTGGCGGATCTCTTGGTACCTCCTCAACTTTGCCAGTAGTTGCTCCTGCAATAAGCTTTAGCTACCCAAATTTTTCAGCCAATGGTTCTTCTCCGTATATGACAATAGTTCACAATAATGGGTATTCATTCCCTTTTTCAACTTCTCTTGGAGCAACTGCAGCAATCAGAGGTGCAAGCCCTCCACAAGCTACACATGTACTCAGTGGGCCTTTCTACTCTTCTCAAACGTTCCATCCACAACAGCACCCACAGTCACAAGCACTGGTTCAACCAAGTTATCTTAATGCAAGCACATCAAGTAGTTCATCATCTCATAAACAGTCACAAGGTGCACAAGTTAATGGCAATAATATTTTGACCTCTACAACAATGGAACAACAGTCACAAAAGCGACAGACTTCACTGTCTCATCTTCGTAAGCATGAGACTGAGATGGGTGGAGGGAATGCACCTTCTGTTGCTAATCGAACATCTTACCCACAGAAGAATGTGCATGGCCAGAACTTTACAATTCCAGTGCAGCCAGTGAACTTTTCTTTTAAGCCATCTGCAACATCAGATATTGTTGGCAATGGTGGAAGTTTTGGTGACAAACAACAGCAACAGCCTTTAAAGGGAGGAGCAGAGAATATACCATCTCAAGCATTTGCAATATCATTTGCTGCATTTAATGGGACCAGTGTTCCTTCAAACCTTAACTTCTCATCCATGGCACAGAATCCTGTGATTCTTCACAGCCTGCCTGATATAGCATGGCAAGGATATCAAGCTGCAAGCACACCTCAGATTACTCAGCAAAAGACTTATTCAATTACTGAAGCGAAGAGTGGAGGAAATTCTTCACACCAAGATGATGAAAAGAAAACCACTCATGCTAAGTCTTCAAGCAACGGGCCAACCACCCTTGTTTTTGATAATTCATCAAAGAATCTTAACTTTGTGCTATCTACTACAAATGGAAACTGGTCTAATCACACCATTGCTTCAACTGCAATAACAAGTGTGCCACTTTCTAGTAATGCTTCAAGTTCTCAACAGCCACCGCATTTGCTTCAACTTCCAAAGCAGCATGCTATGCAACAGCAGCAACCTGCTATGGCAACTCGATACAAAGCATCATCCACCAATAGCACTCCTGCTACAAAATTTGCAAACAATGCCCCTGTTTTCTCACAAACTCTTGCTCAATGCAAAAGTTCTAACCAAGCTTCTCACACTAAGACCTCGGGTAGAGCTGCAGATTCTCATGTCCATCACTCATCTGTCATAACATCTAATACTCCAACCTTCAAAAACTTTTCCCAGGAACAAGGGAGAGTTTTGCCGGCTCATACGCAAATTTCTTTTGGGGGGAATTACATAACGTCCCTGCCGCCCCAAGGGCAACAATTACTCGATAACAACCAGCCTTTGTGTACAACAGCTCAAGGAACTCCATATAGTGGGGGCAATGTGAAGTCAAATTCGGAAGGAAGTAAAGTTAGTTCGTTGGTGAACACTTCACAATTGCAACAAACTGAAAATTCTGCTGGGAGTGGCCAAAAATCTTCTCCAGTTTGTGGGAGAAATGTCCCATCAATATTAAGTTCATGCCCCAGCCACCTATCAGAGCTAAAGTATTAGAACTTTAGAAGCCATGTCATATACTGCACCAAGATAGAAGGAATTCTCTGCAATTGCACTCCTATTCATTTGTAATCATCATATGTTCTGGAGGCCCTTTCTGCTCTGCTTCATGTTTCTAGCTGCAATTCATGGGTTTGTTACCACCCTTGTGGTTACCCACATTCATTTAGGCTGCTGGATAAGATTGAAGAAGAAAGTTTTGGTAGCTTATATCACACATTTGTGGAAGGTACGAATGGTCGTGTCATGGCTTCCAGGTACTGGAGTTTTGCTTACAGTTATTTTCTGAGGTGGCAATGACATAAGAGGTGTAAAAGCAATGTTGACAGGGCACATGGTATGAAATTTGCTGGTGGGATGAGTGGGATGGATTGGGGGATAATGAAAGGAAGTTGGGATCCATTAGGCCTGCAATTTTGAAATAGTAGGTACCATTATCTTGTCATATTTCTTGGTTGGTTAGCTGCTGGAAGGCCTTTAAGTTCTCGTGGGATCCAATTAATTTGACATATTAAGGCAAATCTATTATGTGTACATATTATGAAATTTTTTAGCTCGCCCATAGCAAAAGATGTACTTAAATTCATTTTTTAATGAAAAAACTTGCAATTATTTCTTATAATTTTGTTGTTAATAGCGTAGGGGCCTTTTGATCCTTGTACAAGGGTTGGAGCATCTCTAGTGCTCCTTAATAAACTCCTTTGCTTATAAAAAAAATGTTGTTAATAGAGAGGGTGGATCGTTGGGACATTGAAAGATTGAGACTTGAGAGAGAACACAACAAATGAGAATGCTAAATTTCCGGGAATCGTTTTTCTTTTGCTTTTTGGCTTTTCCTTGTTTCTTTCCGTGTTGCTTGATTTTTTATTCAATGCAACCTCAATTCCCTGAAAACTCAGCAGCTATCATTCTCCGGCTATGAACACCAAAACATGATGTGATGATGATACCCAAGTGAAAGAAAGTGACTTTACCTATTAGATGATGATCCTTATCTATTGTCATTTTTCTCATGGAGACCCTTCTCATCTGTCGCTTTTTCTTTGGTACAAGCATATGTTGCTTTTATTTCAGACTTTTTTGCCGTGAAGGGACAGGTCCTTTGCATGGAGCAAGGTTTGGAGCAAGACTGACCAAATACTACAGTTTCCTTTGTCGATTGAAATAGAATCAAAGTTTAGACATGATATGCACCAAACAGTCTAATATAACGTGACACTTTGTCTGTTGGATAAGGGAATCGAGTCTATTTATGGTCCTGGTGTGTTTCAGATGCTTATAATGTCTCGTTTGAGATCATTGTCCTAGGAATTGGAATGTATCTAACTAGAACCGTCGTGCATATCTAACTAGGCAGAAATTCGTATCATGTAAGTGGAGTTGTTTAAACAAATTGAGACTAATGATCGAAACTAAGAAACCTGAATAACTTCCGACAAAACATGTAATATGTCTATACAATTGAAGCACAATGATATATTGACCCAACTTAACATCACTAGAAGCGGTTGATACACAAGTTTATAAATAATCAAAATCAATTACGGGAATTATTATTAAACACTTTATTTAAATATTATTTCAAAATAAAAAGACATTTATTCTAAATAATAATTTAATTTTTAAATATTAAATAATTGAAATGTTTTAATAACATAATTAAATCAATTTTTAATGATAAATTATTGACTTAAACAACACTATAAAATATAAACAAATCCGGGACATAAGGGCTAACAAAAATGACATGTCATTGGCATATGTACAAGTAGTTTTCAAGCGTTGTTATCTATCGTCCATGTTGCCGCCAGCAAACAATGATTTAACTTGCTAGCTTTCTTAATTATGTGAAGGGTTAATTAAGTTTTTAGTTTCTAAACTTTTTTAAAATTCAATTTTTAGATTCGAATAAAATTTTGATTGGTCAAAATTCCTAAACTTTTTTAAAATTTGGTTTTTAATCTCTAAACTTTTTAAAAATTCAATTTTTAGTTCTTGAATTAATGAGATTTCAGAAACTAAAAATCAAATTTTTAAAAAGTTTAGAGATCTTGACTAGTCAAACTAAAGTTTAGAAACTAAAAACTGAATTTTTAAAAAATTTAGAAACTTTGATCTATCAGACTAAAGTTTAAGGATTAAAAATCGAATTTTAAAAAAATTTAGGGATTAAAAACTTAGTTAATCAGTGTATTTGATTAACGTAATCATTCACGTCAAGGAACCTGAAAAATGTCGTCTTCTTATTGGAATTGGAACTTGGAAAGGCTCCTCACACCGGGTTTGGTGCAGCTGTCCTCGTCTTGACAATTCTATTTCTTGTCTCGTGCCTAAAAACAGCAAGGAAAGATTCTCTTACGTTCATCGAGGATATCAAGGATGCATGTAAAATACATTCAACGACAAGTATGTACCTGTATAAGTAATGCAGAAAATAGGGTTTTAAATAGGGTGTAGTTACCAAATTCGTAAGTATTTTTTACGTTGTTTAAATAATAGAAATTTATGTAATTCTGCTAAAATTATAAAATTGAAAAAAGTTAGAGATCAAATTCATCAGTTGCTTTTTGTTCAACTTTGTTTTTTTTTTCTGCATTTACATTACATAGTTTCCTTTCAAAAGTAAATTATTCTTTTTAAATCTATCAATAATAATCAATGGTCATGTATTATTATTAGTCTTTTCTCTAATCAAACTTCTTATTTGATAAGATAAGGAATAAGTTGGAAAAGACATAATTAAGAGATTAGACGGAATTGCAAATTAGTTAATTAACAATCCTCTTATTTAAAAAAAAAAAAGTTATCTAACAATCCCAACCCAGTTTGTTTTTGGAATCCATTAATTAAAATAACCTTGAATGGTTGTCAATTAATTAAAAGAGTATCAAAATTAGGCAAAGATGAATTGTATTGAAATAAAAAAGATACCACTATCAAGGTATAAGATCTACCATAACTTCAGTCGAAAAAAGATCTACCATAACTCTGAGTATAGATTTAACTACGAATTATAAGAAAAAAAATGAATATAAAATGAAATTCCTATAAGCAATCCATAATACTCCCTCTGGTCCTTAATATTTTTTTTATGCGTATTCTTATTTTTTTTATGCATAAAAAACAAAAAAACATATAATGCATTTTGCAATTCCTTTTATCTTTATTAAATACTCTAAGTATCTGTGCTTTTTATTGGTAATGATGGTGCATAATGTTAAGTTAATAATTATTAACAAGGGTAAAATTGGTACATTAGTAATATTTAAAAAAAAAAAACTAAGAAAACCAAGTAATTTATCTATTTTTATTGATCTATGTAATTATGTTACAAGTGTCTTATGTTAAGGACTAGAGGAAATAGAAGCTGAGTAGGGAGACATGAAAAGGAGAAGAAAAAAAACATTTTGCATTGGTTGGAGCTCTCTAATCTTTTTTTGGTGTCTACTAATTATAAATAAAATATTTAATATCAATAATTTTGTTTCATCAAGTAGTTTTTATGTTTAATTTGAAGATTAATATCGTTAAGCATTGTTAATGTATATATTTTTACACTGTCAACTAATAAAAAGTTATTTTTAACATAATTTTTAAGATAATTATTATAGATTTAATAAGTTTATCATATATGAAATATGTGATTGGAAGATATGACAATGTAATGTATGAGCAGGTATTGGGCTAAGGATAACGTTTGGTTCGTCTAGGCTGGGCTAAGGCTAGCCCAATTGTTCCGTCTCTTCCTTAATCAAACATAAGATAAGTCACAAAGATGTCTATAGTATATGTGGAGGAAACATTACTTTTTGTTTTGAGCCTATGACAATAATGGGTTCTAAAAAAAATGTTATTTATCAGATTAGCTATGGTAGCACTTGCATTAGTAATGCTTTGTAGTATAGCAAGAACTACATTTGCTTGGTTGAACATTGCCAAAAAGAGAGTTTTTTTTCTTTTTTTTTCCAAAAGGCAAAGCAAGAACCACGAAATTCATCTTTTGAGAAGAGGATATTTTTTAAAAGAAAAAAAAAAATCCTAAAGGGAGCATATATTGGGCTTGATCTTTTGCCATTGGGCCAGCCCATCGCTTAACAAGTAAAGTTGGATTTGGGTTTGTACGTTCAATAATAAGGTATATATAAGCACGAGTTTAGCTGTCGGAAGTGAGTTCGTTCCGGTGTATGGCGACGAGCACGAGCACCAGCAGCGGCGGCGGAACCCAAACCTTCAGGCCGTACCGCCACCTCAAAACCCTAACCGACCACGAAAGCGCCGTGTCGTGCGTGAAGTTCTCCAACGACGGAACCCTCCTAGCCTCCGCCTCCCTCGACAAAACCCTAATCATATGGTCCTCCGCCACCCTCACCCTCCTCCACCGCCTCGTGGGCCACTCGGAGGGAATCTCGGACCTGGCCTGGTCCTCCGACTCGCACTACATCTGCTCAGCCTCCGACGACCGCACCCTCCGCATATGGGACGCGACCGGCGGCGACTGCGTGAAGATCCTCCGCGGGCACGACGACGCCGTTTTCTGCGTGAACTTCAACCCGCAGTCGAGCTACATCGTGTCCGGGTCGTTCGACGAAAGCATAAAGGTTTGGGATGTGAAGACCGGGAAGTGCGTCCACACCATAAAGGGGCATACCATGCCTGTCACCTCCGTCCACTACAACCGCGACGGCACCCTCATCATCTCCGCCAGCCACGACGGCTCTTGCAAGATTTGGGACACCAGAAACGGCAATCTCTTGAAGACCCTCATCGAAGATAAGGTCCCCGCCGTCTCCTTCGCCAAATTCTCCCCCAACGGCAAGTTCATTCTCGCCGCCACTCTCAATGACACCCTTGTGAGTTTCATATTCTCTTTTCTGCTTCAGTGTTGCCATTTCCAGCATCATACTCATATAAGCATTCTTATCGAGTGATACTTGATATAATCTAGGAAAAGAGTCCTTTAGAGAAGCATTACCAATCCAGTGATCGTGCTTAAACTTTATGTTTTCTCCATTCCTCAGCTTTCTAACCTCTGCTTAAGTAAACCATCATGGAGGGGCAGAATAATCATATTGTGTAGAATAAAAGACTTAATGCTGTACTTAAGCCATGAGGCTCTCCCAAGTCCCACCTAATGGATTAGTCATTTGGGTTGGGTTCTTCTCTTGTACTTAAATCCTAACAATTGGTGCTTTAATTGGGAGTTGGACTACTGGAAAGGCTACCTACAGGCTGGAAAGGTGCAAAGTGCAAACCGAATACTGATAGGTGAGTGAAGCCGTCAAAGGGAAAAGGGCTACCATTGGGTTAGTTTAGATACAGTGAAAGCCTCTTTGGACATCTCATCTAGATGAAGGTAGCAATGTTAGGAGTCTCATCCCACGGTAAGTAAAATAAAAGACTTATTTCCAGTAGAAAAGCTCTCAAAAGCACTTCTAGCTTGTATCCAAACAGGCCAATGTGGTACTTGAGCCATGAGGCTCTCCCATCTAATGGACTTGTCTTTTGGGTTGAGCTCTTCTCTTGTGCT
Organism: Pueraria montana var. lobata; assembly: GCA_026413185.1. Taxonomy (NCBI): domain Eukaryota; kingdom Viridiplantae; phylum Streptophyta; class Magnoliopsida; order Fabales; family Fabaceae; genus Pueraria; species Pueraria montana. The sequence goes on along the minus strand of CM048647.1, from coordinate 65,001,603 downwards.
TAAATCCTAACAAAATACCTCCTATTGAACATATATCCCTCCACCAAATAGAAGTTGGTTTTCTGAGCCCCTATTATTCAAAGGCATTTGATCCAAAGGACCATGTTTATGAATGATAAAAACCTTGGGCTGAGAGATGTAAATGGTTCAGTGTGGGATCAATTATTGGGCCCAGGTCCAGGTGAGCCACCCATATGGAAAGTATATCAAGAAGGGGGCCAGGTAGTGGGGAAATGTTGCTGTTGCTGGGATTTGGATATCTATGTTAGTTAGAGGGTCTGCATTATAGGGGAGTAGGGGAGGCTATAGTGGCAGTATGGTGAATATTATCGTGAGTAGTGGCTGAGAGTGTATTCTCAGAGGAGCGTTGGCTCTGGTAGGAGAAATCACCATTTCTTTGGTTATCTTTCTAATTCAATAATTCTATTTCCATCTATTTCATACTGTTCTGCATATTATTTTGCATTGTTGATTTAGTGTTCTGTCAATGAGAATGAGACAATAGTTTATACCAAACAGCCTCTGAATCTACAAAGAATCACCCACCTCTGCCTAGCTATGAGACTCTCTCAAATTAAATAGTTCTAGATTTTTAATTCCAAGGCCCCCAAGGCCTTGGGTAGACAAACCTTTTCACAAAAGCAATTTTTCAGAAAGAGTGTACCAACAAACTATTCAACATAGCAGTTTTTAATATTGGTTAAAATTTGTTGGAAACTACACAATTATAAGTGGAGTTCATTAAATAATAAGTGGGATTTACAAAATTTTGTGTCTTCTAATAAAACAGCAGTGTCCAAAAGCACAGATCATTTAGGTTAAGATTGCAGAAATTTAGATAACTTGTGGACTCTGTTTCTGGAAACATGCCAAGAGGAAATAACCCAGATTAACTATTATATTGCTGGTTTGTTCTGAATGAATTTTATCTTTCTATCAACCACAGAAGGAAGTATTGATATAAGGAATTGATCATTTGTGCTACCGGCATTTTGTAGGAATGTAGGCTGGAAACTTGACATTTATGAGGTCCAGTGTTGATGAAACATTTACTTCTATTCTTATTCTGTATCCTTAAGCTAAGGGTTCTGCACAAGAGTAACTTAAGGACACTAGTCAAAAAATCAATAAATAGAAAATTTTTGTTAGAAATCACAGTGAATAATGCATTGGAAATCATGATGAGAGTACTACATTGTTAACATTTTCTGAAGAAAACTTTCTTCTTTTGGTTCCTTAACTAGTGTCTTTGGGACATTCATTAGCATTCTCTTTCAGATATTGTAGCATGTTAGTTTAGCAGATTGGTGATTTTCTTTTATAATTTCCCTGAAAATATAAATTTTCTGGATGCAGAAGCTATGGAACTACGCGAGTGGGAAGTTTCTAAAAATTTATTCTGGGCATGTGAATAGAGTATACTGCATAACTTCCACATTTTCTGTGACTAATGGGAAATATATTGTTAGCGGTTCTGAAGATCACTGTGTTTATATATGGGATCTTCAGCAGAAAAATATGGTTCAGAAACTTGCAGGCCATACAGATACTGTAATATCTGTTACTTGTCACCCAACAGAGAACAAAATTGCTTCCGCTGGTCTCGCTGGTGATAGAACTGTGAGGGTTTGGGTACAGGATTCCTGAATAATATCAAAACTGTATGGGAATGTTGTCTTTCTTCTAGATTTCAACTACATGCCTATGCATGTCTGATTTCAATATTAGACACTTACACATACAAGTTGATCTCATGTTGGCACTTGGCACTATTTCCGTCTTTTGTATTATTTGTAAATATAATTTTCATCACTTGATTAAAGTCGAACTCATCACATTTCTAGACATTTTGATTCTTACACAACGACTAATGTGAGATGTTAAGTATGAGTTTTGTGTTACCTATCTAAATTTCTCCACTATATTTTATATTTTTTTTTGTATTGTTTGTGCCTAATTAGATGAAAATTTTTCAGATTTTAAAGTAGCCAAAATTGTAAGTTTTTAACAAGTAATGCAACTTAAAACAGTTTACGACTCTATTTTTTACCTATAACTAGTCCTGTAAGAATTTTAACACCATTAACGTAAGGTGATGTGAGAATGTATATATGCAACAAATATTTTTCTTCTGTAATTTTCCACCATAGTATTTTTTTTTTTTTTGGGATGAACAAGCCCATTAATTTTTCAAATAAAAAAATATAGCATACATGAATATTGTAAATCTTGAAACAATTATTATCCATGTAACCTCTTCAGAGCTGATAAAAATTCAGTAGGTTTCTGAGATGACACATTATTCGTGTTTCCCAAAATTAAGAATAATGAGATATCAAATATATTGCCAAAAATCACCTATGTTCTCCATGGTGATTGCAAATGAGAAAGTTATTTGGAATCTAGGAGTAGGCTTCACCGTACGTAAATTCAATTAAAACGCAGTAAAGACTACAAAAGGAAGCAAAAGATTTGTCTTAAAACTTGTAAGGCATATTCAGAGATTATTACAGAGCGTGATGAAAGAGTTACAAAAGGTAGTGGTGGAGACATTTTGTCGCCGGAAGAATCAGTTATTTGTACTATTCCTACCGTCAAGTTGTGCTCATTGTTTTCCTCTAGTCTCTGCCTCTACATGTATTTTCATATTCAACTGCATAATAGAAGGTGTCGAGCCATTCATTCACATCAATGTAAATTGGCTGGGAGATCTTAGGATTCAGAGACGTGTGTCTTCACAAATCTCTCTTTCTTTCTCTGGTGTGTGTTTAAAATTATTTGACACGGTCTTCACTTGCTTAAGTGTTAGATTAGCATTGATAATTGCTCCTTGGATCTATGAAAATAAAAATAAACAAAACATAGGTAAGAACAAAGCACTGAAAGCAGCAGATAATAGCTGCCATCTATCCTGTACTTCTTTGAATCTGTTGTACGTTAGATTTCTCTCCATGTTTCATATTAGTCCGTTTCTAAAAGAGTTAAAGGGCTTATACCCGCATCAAAATTTAAATTCTTGTGCTCAATTTTAAAATCAAAACAAAAATAAAAATCCAACGACATTGCTATGTTATTTTTTTTTCTCATTTGGAAACAAGATCATTCTTGACAGTGATACCGTTCAGAAATTTTGTTTAGCATACCTTTACACTCTTCGCAGACCATATGTTCAGTAACAAATTCTGCAAACAGATTCTGGAATAAACGATAAGAGATCACAAAAGTTATAGTAAAAGCAAATAAAGCGTGTGTATGTAAGATCAAGATGAGAAAAAAGGGGCAAGTTTATCAGTTTCATTGTTGAAAAATGTGGCTGTCAATATTAAATGTAACATTGAGGAATAAGATTTAACACCTCTATTGACTACTCATGTTTCCAAGCATACAAAATGAGAGAGAACCCAAAGCCTTGTAATTGGGAATCCCTAAACTGCTGAGAAGAAGCCCATGAGGGATCAGAAACTGATTGGCCTTCCCACAACTTGTCATTTGAAATGCATGTTTGGAACATGAACACTGCATTGCCCATAGCATTTCCAAAGAGCCAACTATGCACATCCCAAAACACTTCAACCGGAACACCATCCACCAAAATGGTGTGATTCCCTCGGAATTTCCACTTGAGACGCTTCACCTGCATCACTGTCTTGCTATCAATTCGAATCACAAGAGAGGGATCGTTGAGCCCCATAGTGTCACACTCAATTGTGACATCATGCACCTGCCCCTTGTCACAAAACTGAGCCTTTGCACCATAAAACTTCTTCCCGAAAATGTGCTCTCTCTTTGCAATGAAAACGGCACCACAGTGAGAAAAAGCACAATCACTGTCAATCTTCTTGCATGCCTCCTTTTTCAGATCCCCTAGGAGCAACACCATCTCCTTGTTGAACACAACCGCTAAGTAGAACCCCTCCAATGGCTCAGGCCCTGAACCAAACTTGGCACAACTCAAATCCCAAAAGATGTCAATTTTACCAGATTGGACCTCCAAATTCTTGGACCCTTTTCTCTTTGAGAAGAGCCATGGCTTTATCTCAACCTTGCAGAGGCAATGGTTTCTCAAGTCATCTATTCCCACACTCAAGCCTTGACCCATCAGAGTTTTTGTCCACGAGACTGTAATCAAGCATGAACGGCCTCTTAATTTGCACTGGTAGACACACGTGACCACATTCTGTGCTGCTCTTGTGGTGCTTGATGAGGATGAGTCAGCAACCTGAACCCCATTTTCTCCAAAACAAGAAGGAAACTCCCTCATGGCAACAACAAATTGTCTTAACTCCTTATTAGAAACAAAAAAAAGATAAACAAGAGAGCTTTTCCTGCTAGTAAAAGTTGAATAAGAGAAACTTCTCCCTCGGCTGATTCGAGGTGAAGATGATGAATAAAGCTTCAAGGTTGGCTCCAAAAGACTTTGGTTTTGACATGGGGGGGTTCTAATTGTGTTTCTTCAGAATGGGGAGGGAGGGGTGTGGGGGACAGAGAAAGAGAGTTAGATTTGGTTGATGTGTGTCTGAATTGTGTGGGGAGACTAAGTGGAGTAATAACCCAAACAAAAGGATGAGAGATTAAAAAAATTTCAGGGAACATAAAAAGGAAGAGTCAGTGAAAGGAAAGGTTGCTTTAAGCACATGGGGTACCAAGGATAAAAGGCTACAATTGCCCCATGCTATTGCTATTGCTATTGCATGACTTGAGTCAAGCAAATGGCAACTGGCATTCGGTATGTTTTTGCTGCAAAGACTGGCCTCTATGTTAGAGGACGTGTGGCCCAGTAAGGAGATGTAATTATCAAAGTATAAATTAAAGAAATGGATTTCAAATTTCTATTTTGCCCCTTTGTTAATGTTAATACGGAAGTTAAATTATTCTTATGCAAATTTGAATGATTAAAAGTGTTGAGATATCATGTACCAAAAGTGTCATGTTCAAGTTTTGTGACTTTTTGCTCCAAAAGATGTTTAACAGTTATTATACGGTAAATTTTGACTTTTTTTCTCCCTACTGTGCGCTCTCTCCATTTTTTTTTCCTCTCCTCTCTTCCTATTCTTTTGGTTTAAAAGAAAGAATTTAATTTTTTAAAATGGTCTGATATGACTAGCAGGTTATCTTAGTGTGTGTTTGGTTTCACGCTGAAGAATTGATTCTGAGTTCAGAATTAATTTTGGATAAATATTCGCATGTTTGGTTTCATGTTAGAGAAGAATTCATAATTGATTTTGGGTCCAAAATTGATTCTAAGGAAGCAACTTTGAATAGCTTTTGCGTTGAATCCAAAAATTTGTACTGAGTTTTACTCTTAACTTGATTTTATAATAAAAACATCCAAACATAAATCACATCACTTCAAAATCAATTTTAACCAAAATCAATTTTGCAAAGTCAATTTCATTCAAAATCAATTTTACCAACGCTCATCCACACACTATTTGGAAACCCTCTAAAATCATGGTAAAACATGGTGAGGTGGGTCAAACTTGATTTTAATCAAAATTTTGCATGTTTGATTATCTTAGTATAATCAATTTTAGTGGAAAAAATCATGGTAGAGTTGAAGCAAGTAGGAGTAGCTTCTACTTCTACCAATATCAATTCTAGTTGGATTTTGTCTAATTTACCCTCACATAATACCCTTATTCAAAGTCTTGCTATATTTATTTAATTCTAGTTGATTTTACCCTCACACTCATACCCTATATGCATTGCACTTTATATTATGTTTCTTATTTGTACTTTTTTAATTTAGATACATTTATGTTTGATGCTTATGTTTATTTAATATTTTTATTATCTATTTTATCCAATTTTAATGTTTTATAAATGATGTAGTTCTATTTCAAAAGTTATCATCTTATATACATATTTTCTTAATTTTAATTTTGATTATTTAATTTTAATTATATATATAACTAATTATAATAGAAAAGTTTACATATAGACATAAAAACCCATTTTGGTCATTATACCCTCAAAATCAATTTTGATTCAAAGTATTCAAATAACATTCTTTTAAAAAATTATTTTTCTCATATCTGTTATTCAAACAAAAATCATGTTACTCCATAATCAATTCTGACCATAATCAATTATGTAAAATCAATTTCATTCAAAATCAATTTTGTCACTGTCAATCCAAACACACACTTACTCTTGAACATGTGGTCAAATATTCAATAAACAAGTTTATGTGTATGAAAAAAATCGATTAAAAAAATAATCCTTAAATGAGAAGTGTTAACAACACATTTTTTTTAAATTAGTAATTTAGTCATAATTAGTGACCCGTGAGAACAACTGTATTTAAGATCTCCAAATTTGGATTTAGCCCCAAATATAACATTAAATAATCGCAAGGTATTGCGTGGTCGGCAACATACGAATATCGTGTAGGTGAACATCTGTAATGTAAGGCTTCAAATCCCATAAATAATCAATTAGGTGAAATTTACTTTGACCCATGAAATTAAATAAACCATGGTTGCTTCAGCAAGAAACCATCCCATTTCTATGATTACGTTAATGCATCCATTGCAAAAATTGGGTGAGAGAGAGATTGAAGACTATTTTTCAAAGATCTTAGTAAGGTGTGTAGTGGCACATTCCATCATGTCCAATAATTAATTTCATGACATAATGAAACATCTTTGTTTAACCAAACTTAGGATTAGGCGCCCCCACCATGCAACAATTAGATTTCATTTCAGAAGGGCCTACGAATTGGAATTTTGCATGATGGCACTGTTTGACTGTTGAGACCTTTTTATCCCTTCTAAGAAGAAAGTGGGGGAAAGGTTATAAGTAGTATCATGGCAGTCTTCTTCTTCTTCAAAAAAAAAAAAAAGTATCATGGCAGTCATTTTGCAGGTTCTCTGTCTATTGATTGTATCTGGAGTACTAGTATTTGGGAATTGGTCCCAACTTTGATTTTCTAAGATAAGAAAGGAGAACACTATTTTTTTAGCATGATATTGTTACGGAATATCCACCAACTTTATTAATAACTAATTTATGCCAAGAATTTGATTTGATCATCTTTAATGAGATTTATCCATTCCAATCACATTTTTTTAATCTATAAAATTCGATCCCCAAATCTTAATGAAATTGAGTCCAGTCCACTCGAACCAACAATTTGTTAGAAGGAAAACACTATTCTGATGCCAAACACTAAACAGCCAAAACTCTTGTGCGGGTAGATATTCTGAATGATGTGTGTTCTCCTCCTTTTTTGACTTGGTTCTCATTCTTATATCATAAATTGATCACCACAAAATTGGAATGGCTTTAAGGGAAGAAAAATCGTAATGGTAATTCAAACGGGACATTATGCATGACAAGAATTAATGATCAAAAGTGTGAGTGTCACGGGCAATATGAAATTGCATTCCAGAAAGTGCCATCCAACAAGTGCATGAATCTGATTCCTAGTTCCCAGGGTGGGTATATAGTATATTGCACAGACACGAGTGTGAAACACAAGTTACATCTTACATGACAGATTGTGAGTGACTTTTCAACATAAGAGTAATAGCCACAAAAATGAAACTGGGAAAGGAACAAAGAGAATCATTCAAGCCTCAAGAGGACACAGTCTTTTGGTACAGTAACAAATTAAAGGCTCAGGTCCCGTGGTATAACGAAAATCCTTTAGTATATGTTCTTCATTAATTGGCCCGAAAATATGTAGTAACATGAAAGAACATTAAGATTGTGACAATAGAAATTAATATTTAAAAGATAAATAAAATGATAATGTACAGATAAATAGAAATGCATAATGTCATGTCTTCAATGTACAGATAAAAACTTTCCTTTAAAGTGTAATTTGTGCCCACCAATATCTATAACTTGAGTTAGTTGAGTATAGTTTGAGTTAATGGTGAATTTCCTTCTCAATACATATAAAGAAGCTTATCATGGTTTGTACTCTTAAAATTCAAGGCATGATAACAATAGTATTCATAGAATGATGATTTTGTTTTTTTTTTTTATATACTAAAAGATAAAGATCGATCAATGAATTTATCAATGTATTAAGAGAATGAAGTGGAAATTGAATACTATTATAGAGTCCTGTGAATGAAGAATACTTTCATGATAACAATAATGTTCATAGAATGATGATTTTGTTTTTATTTTTTATATGCTAAAGATAAAGATCGATCAATGAATTTTGTCAAAGTATTAAGAAAATGAGATAGAAAATGAATACTATTATAGAGTCCTGTGGATGGAGAATACTTTTATCCAAAGACACTTTACATCTATTCAACAAAAATAAAATCAATCTAATTGGTGTATTTAATGAAGAATCACACATTGTTCTAAGTGAAATTATGTACTTGATGTTTTATATGAAAAAAAAATACTTTTATTTCATGTTTAAATACTTTTTTCATCTCTATAAATATTAAATATATTAGCTAGTTTTTGTTTTTAATTTTTGTAATTTTTTTCTAATCTCTATAATTTCTAATTTTTAAGGGTTTAGATATTTTTATGTGACATTTTTATCATGTGAAATCTTAGCCTTTAAATTAATTTTTATGTTGTGAATCTTCATTACAAAAACATTTATGTGATCCCATTTAATGTTGCCATGTAAACATCTTTTGTAACATGAGTTTGACACATGACAACACCTGATAAAGGCAGGTAAATATTTTTGTAACAGAAGGTCCAAAAAACAAAAAAGTTTCAACACTACAAGGATCTCAAAAAAAAAAAAAACAAAAATTGAAAGTGAAAAGTGGTATATTACATGATCGAAAAATGTATTTAAATCTTTATTTTACTTTGTATTTACATAAACAAACACATCATTTCACTTTAATGTCTTTTTATACATGAATAATCACGTCACTACAATTCTTGGTTATTATATTTATGTAAGAATATATTATTTGATTCATATGTTTATTAACTTATGTGAGATATTGTAACTTTTTTTTTTTTGAGAAAAGTGAGATATTGTAACTATTAAATGCATTACGACAACTTTTAATTTTTTTTTTTGACAGAAACGACAACTTTTAATTTAGATATAGTAAAATAACTCTTTAAATTGGATAAATTAAGATAATCTTTAATTTTAAATAAAATAACACCACTTCTCATGTTTTACAAATTTCACACATAGCACAAATATACAATGCCACTCATGAATGCACCTATCCACATTTGAAGAGCACTTACCGATTGTTTAGTTTTAATGAAAAAGAGAAGAATGAGTTTAAAATTAAAAGAAAGAAATGGAAAAGAAAACAAAAATCTTGCACGCAATGTATGGCCAGACTGGAACCAATAATATCACCGGAAATATTATAGAAATGATGTGATCTTGTCGATCTTTTATCAAATCAATAATCTGATCGATCGGACCAGTTCAAATGAATCGATGGCTTAACCATTTTTTTAATGAATTGATATATTGTGACTTTTTTTAAAATAAAAAATAAAGTATAGTTTAATTGTTTTATAATTTTTAAATATAAATTCACAAATTATGATTTTTTAATATATTAATTAATATGCAGTCAATAAATATATATATAGGAATATATAGGGTTGGCGCAATGGTGTAAGGTCCCGCTGCGTTCACATATGATGGGGAATGATCTATTTAATGAGAGAATACGTGTTGGATTCTTCCGTGTGCAAAATTCTCTTTGACCAACGCTAATCACGCACCGCGAACGAGATTAGTCTCTGACCCAAGACCATGATCTATGACCCAAGACCCAAGACCAACGCTAACCACAGCCTCATTACTCCAGTGGATTGAAGGATACCTATGATCTCTGACCCAAGACCAATATATATATATATAATGTGATTTGACTCCTAAGCCAATATCTTGAGGAAGTCAGTAACATGTATCTTATGATAATAAATGGAAAATATTTAATATATATTTAGTTTTTTTTCTATCTTACTTTTATTTTATTTTAGGCTTAAATACATTTTTAGTCCTTGTAATTTAGCATTTTTTTTGCTTTTCATCTTTGCAAAAAAAATATGGATTTAGTCCTTATAAATTGTGTTTGTTTTTCGTCTTTAAAGCGGTTTAGATAGCGCTTTGAACAGTGAAAAAAATGTTATGTAAATCATTTTAAGGACAAAAAATAAAATAAACATAATTTACAAATACTAAAATAAAAAAAATATTTTGCAAGGAGGGAAAGCAAAAAATACTAAATTACAAGGACTAAAAATATATTTAAACCTTTATTTTATTTATCTCTCTTTTCGTTTTTTATCATGTTATTTGTTATATTTTTTTTTTCATTTTATCTCTTTTCTTTCTATCTATAAACCTCAAAAGTAGAATATACGATTATCATTGCTACCGAAGCAAAAAAAAAATACGATTATCATTGCTGGATATCAATACTTGCATGTTCGGTTATTATATTATAGTTATTATTATATTATAGTTATAGATGAAAAGAAAGGCAGATAGACCCACCTTAAATTTTTATTTCTCTGTTGTACGAAGAAAACCAAGAAAAGAACAACCACATTTCCCAAAATACCCCAACAAGATACCTCTAGTGTGCCTTCTCCTACGTCTCTTTTTTCTTTGTGCCCTCGCCATCATACTTTTACCATGAGTGATGAAAATATATTAAACACTTTATTAATATCTATTAAATTTTATGTTTATCTTTTTATGCTTCAAATAACCTTTTGTCCAATAAAATAAGTTTTTTTTAGTCCTTTAAAGATTTGAAATTTTTTGTTTTACTCATTGTTGTCAAATAACATTGTTAAATGATGACGTAACAGTGACGTTGGGAGTCCACTGATTTGTCACATCCTCAAGTAGTCTAACAAGATAGTCACCATATCATTGGTGAAGAGTATTCACCAGCTTTTGCTGATAATTAATTTTTGCTGGAAAACCTGTCTGACCACTTTTAGTGAGATCTTCCCTTACAACTACGATTTTTTCATATTTATGTCTCTACATCTGAAACCTTGCTTAAGTAGACCAAGTTCAATTACACTCAAACCAATGACATGTTGGTAATTGTATAAATTATTGGACAAATTTATTATAAAAATATATAATATATTTATTTTAAATACGTGGTATCGTATGATATTATTGTTTAACAATATAAATTTTTTCATATCATCCATTAGTAAAATCAAATTAAATTAAATATTTATACATCCAAGAGGGAAAAAAGAGTAACAGTGGCTAATATTTCTCTCATTTATTTTCTTTTATTTGGTATAATTAGAAGGTATTTAAAATTTTTATTTTAGTACTCAAATAATCTCTTTTATTGAATCGGTCCATTTTAAAAATAAAATGGTATTTTCAATCGCAATTTCATACTTAAGTTAATTGGACCCCAATTATTTAAGAATACAAATATCAAATCACCTATACCAACAACTTTCAATCTATCTATTTCATTTTCTTCATTGGTTTCTTTCAATATAAAAGTGCATCATTTAAGTTTAGTATATTCACATTTATTTAGTTTTTTCTTCTCTCCTATTCTTTCCACTATTCCAAACGCAACATCAAGCTAATAGCATTATGTACTGTAGGAAATATATAAAGAATTGTACTTAAAAAAGAAAAACAACAAAGATATGAGCGGAATGATTAAAGCAAGTGAGAAAAAGGTGTATGAGACAAAACATTGCTTGGAAATCCAGGTTAATTTATCTACCCTATAGTGTTTCTGTTACCGTAAATGCTTTCTAGAGAAGAAAAAAAAGGTTTAAACCCCTCTAAAGCATAAACAAAGGGACTTGCTTTATGACATTATGTCTTGCTGCCTCCTACCTCCTTTGTAATGAGAGCACTTAGATACCATCTAACCAATGACTCCTAACAAGAGCAATAAAGGATTTATGGGTTTTGTTGGACTTTATGGATGTAAAAGATTAGGATTGACACCAAGGTCTTTGATCAGCCTTTATCAACAAGTCTTGCCAGCCTAGCCTACCCATGTGATGAAAGTACCAAGTCATCCAAGGTAGTTGTCAACAATTAAGTTCAATAGAATCATCAACATGCCATGTGGGTTTTTGTTTTTGCCATCCACCACAACACATGAAAATATGTTCATCACGTACATCTTTGGGGACCCAAATTATAAAATCCTAATGTTGCTGTTTTTGCCTACATCAATTCTTTTTCTGCGTTTTGATTTCGCGCCAAAATTTGTGTTGTCGGAGAGACGTCCAATTCGGACCGAAACCATTAGGGGTATGATTTAGAATCTCATGCAGAAGTGTGGGGGAAAAGCAACAAACATCATTTTTACTATAGTATAGTGACACTGTGGACACTTCAAAATCAAATCATGTTATAATCCCGAGCAAACTTATCAATTCTTTTTGGCTAAGTAACCATCATTGGGTACCTCATCATGATATGTCTGAGGTCAAAGCTCAATGGCCCCAATGAGAATTTTAACATAAAAGGTCATGAAAAAAAAGAGGGTCACGGGATGAAAGAACAAACCGAATAGCTGCTTGTCTCCGTGCGAATTGCCCGGCATATATATTTTTTTTTTTAGAACTGTTGTGCGTTTTAACATTATGAAATCCCAACTTAGGAAGGGTTAAAAACCCTTAAGAACCCTTAAAAAAAATAAAAAATAAAAACTTAAGAACTAGAAAGCAACAAACGAGAGAACGAAACACCAACACTGTACTTTCTCAAATAATGAAGAGCATGATTTGGTAAGAAAATAGCGACACCATTTCCTTGGCGATGGACAAGAGTTAACCCTTACCTGCCTTGCACGGGATCTAAAACTGTGTCCTCTTCATCAACCATCCACATGGAATGTGATGTTTTAATTTAGTTTTTATTTTAAAAATGAAAATATTTTTTGTGGCTGTTCATTTATTTACTCATTTGTAATCTTAGTTTCAATTTTAATTTAATTCGAACTGATTTGACATTTGATCATTGCCTAATTTAACATATTCGATCATCACATTCATTGAATTTTGAAATATTCTCATCATTCCTCACTCAATTTGAACAAAACAAACCTTTCAGGAGAAGAAAAGACTATGGAGAGTGGAAGAGTAAAAACAAAAAAGTCCATTTCGTATAAATTATTTGGAAAATAATAGGTGGACACCTAACATGTAAATGACACTTGGAAAGAAAAAAAGAGAAAAATGCAAAATGTAAGTATAATAAGTAATATAATATAATAATTTTTTTTAGAGAAATATAATATAATAATGTAATAACAAGAGATATTAAAAAATAATAAGTGTTGATAGAGTGTTTGATATATATGACTGTTCATACACCACCACTCAAATTAATTGAACATACAATGAGGGCTTGGACTTGAAGACATTATCACGGGGGAATTGCTATTCTTATCCCTCAATTTGTTATTCTCACCATCCACGTGGGTGGTTTTTTCTTGATATCCCAAAATACCCTTATACAATGGAATCGTGAATCCGTTGTACAAGAGGTGAAAAAAATTTGTACAACGGAATGGTAATTTCGTTGTACAAATTTGTTTCACCCCCTTGTACAACGGATTCACAATTCCGTTGTACACTTTTCAACGGAATCACGATTCCGTTTACAATGGTACAATCCTGGTTAAATTTTGTATCAGTACCTAATATATCTGTAAAATACCATCAATCAGTCATAATACAATACAATTTTGTAAAAAATACTCAACAACCAAAACATTACACAAACAAAGTCCTCTAATAACAATTATTAATAGAAGATTAATTAACTAAAATGAATCCCTAGTAATGTCTACTACATATTGAGATCCTCTAGTTGAATGAAATGGTATTGAGTTGAATTCTTGCATGCATTGTATGTACGATTTTTGCCATGATCGAGCTTCAACAGTGCAGTATGTTCTCCATTGAGGTGTAATAGGAGGCAGGGGACAATCATCTTTTAAAAATAGCTAAACAATGAAAATTAAACTGGTTAGCTTAACTTAGTAAACAAATTTGCATAGTTAATAGTTTAGTATATTATGTGTACCTGTACAAAGTGATTTCCGTTAACAAATCCAATAGCTATAAGACGTTGTTGTGCAGTAGATGGAGGCCGGCTCCTAAGCGGAAAGAAAGTCCAACTTTGAAGCATAGATAAGTGAACCAACACCACATTATACCGACTAGCAATCACATACCCCATGTCGAGAATGGTCATCCACTTGTCAATGGTTGTTGGTCCATCTTCGAGATACAACGAGCTGATTAGTTCAACCAATCTTTCTTCCGTGCCAAAGAGCTGAAGATAAAGAGAGTGTCATGTTTGAAGTTCCCGAATCAATTATTGACGAATGAGAGCCCATGATTCCTCACCCATACCTAACAAAGCTGTAATTGCTCTATAACCGCAATTTCCATCTGCTTTGACATCAATAATTTTTTGGATGAATGGTTTCAATTCATCGGGAAACTCATTAACATAAGGCATCATTTTGCTCCGCTTATTGTCACTGACAACTTTGGGAGGCACAGTAGGAGTTCCTGAACTACCTACCATTATGTGCATTGCATCGACTTGCTCCCACATTGAAGTTGCACGCTTAGTAGATTTCACAGACTTCGAGGCACCCTTTGTTTTCACCTTCTCTGGAGGTGGACACATTGAGGTGGTATCTGGAAATGCAAGTTCACGGACTTTAGTCTTCATTGTGATTTTCCCGAAGACATTAAGTTGAGAAAACCTCTTTAACAATGCATCAACCTCGTGTGTCAAAGTCAAGTCCCCCCAAGAATCACCGGTGTCATCTTGATTGATGGATAACATCTTCCAATGCACATGAATTGACCTCAAGGGTATTGAGCCAAACATATTGCTGAATCTAGCAAGTTCACACGCACACGGTAGACCATGAGTAGTTCTAAGTGTGCATCCACAAGCATAACTGTCAATACCAACGCTGTCAACCCGTTTGTACTCGTTGTATATCAGGTCTTGTGCTTGGTTTGATACAAAGTCTCGTATCTTCTTGTAAAACACGTTATTAAACATGTGACCC
The DNA here is from genome assembly GCA_026413185.1 of Pueraria montana var. lobata. Lineage (NCBI taxonomy): Eukaryota > Viridiplantae > Streptophyta > Magnoliopsida > Fabales > Fabaceae > Pueraria > Pueraria montana. The sequence continues at coordinate 64,986,577 of CM048647.1, read as the reverse complement.
ACAACATTGATGTTTTTTTGGAATGAAGCCAAAATCTCAGTATGTTGCAATATAAGCATGTTATTCATGACATCCCAACAACTGCACAAGTCTCCCATACTATCTCGAAGCAACCTCTTCAATCGTGTGTGTGCGCCTTCAACCCTATCATGCAACCAAAAGTAATGTCAAGCAAAGTATATAATTAAAATCAACGAATATAATTATATGGAAAAGTACCTATTAGTTGTTGTGTTTCCAAGATGCATAACTCGATTCATCCATGCTTGTACAAACTTCTCCTTGTGAGGTATCAACCATGTACAATGGACATACTCAAGGAAAAGTGGATAATGTGAGCATAGGTTTGTGAAGTTTTTCAAGTTAACCTCGTACAATTGTTCATTAGCATATTGCATTAACCCTTCCCAAGCGTCTAACATTTTGTCCCATTCTTCCGCGTTGCCCACATGCATCTTACATTTTGCCCTGACATTCTTAGAAATGTGGAATTGACATAACAAGTTGGTTGAAGAAGGAAAGACATTCTCTAACGCATTCATGAATGCAAGATCTCTATCAGTGACAATAACCTGAGGCAATACATCATCTTTGGCAAACATTTCTTTCACCTTATTTAATGCCCATTCAAAATTGTTTGTCCTCTTAGATTGTAAATAAGCAAAGGCAACTGAGAAAGTCATGTCTGTTGAAGTCACCCCAACAATCTCCAATAACGGAAGACGATATTTGTTCGTCTTGTAAGTAGTATCACATATCAACACTGTTGGAAATGAATTTAGGAGCTTGATAGAATCTGGATGTGCCCACAAGATATCTCTTACAACATCTTCAGTGTCGACCCTTCTATACCAATAAACATATTGATCACATTTTATCAACTTCATCAGATGTTGTATTTCAGTTCTTGGACGCCTTTGGTGTCGCCGATATTTTTGTCGCTCATTGTATATGGTTTTGATGGTGGTAACATTTGCAACATCTTGATCTTTGATTGTCAATAGAATTTGTCCAGGCTTCACCATATTTTTGGCCATTTGATTTAGCAGACTTTTTTCTTCACTGCTTAAACGACCAGCACATGCATGACCCACCAATGTTTCACTGACTTCATGGTTATGAAAATTGCAAACCACATAAAGTTTCCAACCAATGTCTTTCACAAGCCTCCCTTTTAATTTAAACGGGCACTGACATTTTTTGCTTCCAGTAGTCTTGTGAACTAACTTATCTCTATATTGTTTGTACTTTCCTCCCTTTTCACAAGCCAGTAGAACAAAATTTTTCTTGCCAGCTTCTGACCTTTCTATGACAACAACAAATCCAAGCTCCTTTGCGATAAATCGAACCCACGTCAACAAGTGATCTCGCTCTTCAAAAGCCTAAAAACAAAATGCGTTCCTTCACTAACAAAACACACATACAAAAAATATCATATAGATAAAAACAATAATTAATCAATCAACCTCGTCAGTCATGAAATTATTGGAGAAGTCAGGATAATTGTGCTGAAGTTCAATGTCTATCACATAATCATCTACTTGCATTTCATTTTGTTCAACGGGTTGGTCTAAAGCATTTTCACTTGCATCAATCATATTTGCCCAATTACTTGGCATCGTAATTTCATCAGAAATAAAAGTATTCCAATCCATTGCTACTACTGAAAAGAAAAAAAATAATAATTCAAAGTTCACTAAATGAATAACAATAAGAAAATCAAATATTGTCTGCATGCACAACGGAATCACGATTTCTTTGTGCATGTTATTTGCATACACAACGGAATCATAATTCCGTTGTGCTTGTATTTTTCTAACACAACGAAATCACGATTTCGTTGTGTTTGAAAAATACATGCACAACAGAATCACGATTACGTTATGTATGTCATTTTTCATACACAACGGAATCGTGATTCCGTTGTGTTAGAAAAATGACATACACAACGGAATCACGATTCCATTGTGTACTGTAAAAAATAAAAAAATAATAGAATCAGGATTCCGTTGTGCATTCAACACAACAGAACCATGATTTCGTTGATCTACACAACTTACGGGTGTGAGTTAGTTTAGGAACTGAAGGAGGAGAAGGAGAGTGACACGAGGTTGGGAGTGGGGGTGGAGACTGTGAGGAGAAGGGAGTGGGGTGGGGTGTAAGAAATGGAGGAGAGACAGTAGAGTAATTTTACAAGGTTAGGGGTTGAGAATAGCAATTTATGGGGGTGAGAATAGCAAAGCCTTATCACGGGATGTCCAAGCCAATCCAATACAAAACGGACCAAGCGAATGTTACAATACATTTTAGTTTGGAATTAAATTGGTGTTTTTAGGTCTTGCCTTTTTGTTCTCTGCCCCCTCCCCCAAAATGATATATTTTCCTTTGGTTGAAAGACTTAGTGAGGGGAATACAGTGTATTGGGGTAAAAGTATCTGCAAACTTTATTTTAAATGATTCTGATTTTGTAAAATTAATTTTAATTAGAAATAAGTTGGAAGTGTTTTTAGCATATTAATTTTGTTTAGATAGTTCAAATTAAAACCACTTCCGAAAAAATAATTACTTAAAAAGGTAAAAATTTTATATTTATCACAAATTTGTTGGATATGTAAAAAGTTGAATTCGTTTTGTTGGTATTCAAATTCATTTATGTAATTATTTAATATAAAATGACGTGTCAGTTATTAAAACTTCATGTAACTTGAATAAGCAAAGTCTAATCTAGTCAGGGATTTCTCCAAAGGTAGGCTTGATCTTGGAGAACCACAACTACCATAGCTCTGGGAAGTTAAATAATGTTTGGCTCTCATGGTTTGTTCCATAAAGCACTGGACTTTCTTTTACGCTGTGTTCGGTTCGTCGGTGGAAATAAAACGCTGAAGACGAAAATGAGTTGTGAGGGTTTGATACGAAAAAGTTTGAAGAAAGTTAAATTATAAATTTCTGTCTTCTCAAAAATCATTTCAAATAACAAAAATCGATTATTTCACTTAAATAATCGATTTTTTTTTACCAACTTAATCAATTATTTATACATCATAATTGATTTTAAGGTTACAGCACCAATTTAATCTATTTAATTCACTCATCCCTATTTCATCTATACCAAACAACTTTATAATATTATTTCTACCCTATTTTTCACCCATTTCTCTTAAAACAAATAACACAACATACAACTTTATTTCTACTTTTATTTCTTCTTTTCCAATTTATCTCTTTTCTATTTCTATCTACCCTATTTATCTCCTCTAAACCAAACACAGCGTTAGAAATAAAATGAGAATGACAAAGCAGAGGAACTACTTCAGGGAATGATTGTTGATGATCTGACCAAATGATAAAAGCAGGTAAGATACTCTAGTTACGCTCAAATCTATGCCAATGATTGGTAGTCTAAATGCTTAGCAGACGCAAGTTTCTTTTGGGTCAAGGGAGTTGGACTACACCAAAGGTCCAAAATTTTGCTTAGCGTGTATTTTGACACTGGGTTGTGGCCATTGATGCCTATTAAGTGCTTCCAGGATCTACTATTTAGTAGCGGAAATATTGAGCTTTTTATACTTAATCGCGTAAATTTATAAGCCTAGTAAGATACAATGAAGAAACAGGAATTGAAAATGAGAATATAGTATTGTGCTGCTATTGCTAATCTACATACCGTCTTCTCCACAATTTTTTTTTTCATATTTATATTATAATTAATCCAATTACTATTAAAAAGAATGTTTTATATCATAATTAATTTGATTACTATTAAAGAGTAACTTTTTTAAAAAAAAAATTAACTTCTATTTCAAATTAACTACAAAATACAAAGTTTCCATTGTATAGTTCATTGACACAAGGGGTACAATTACACAATGGAATTTAAAAAAAAAAAAATTAACACAACAGAGACATGTTTTTATTGTGTCGAAATTTCTACAAAAAATATTTCTTCTTGTATTATTATTTTTTTATACAAAACAGAAACTAATTTCTATTATGTATAAAAAAATAATACAGAAAAATACGTTTCTGGGAAAATATTTTTTGTAGAAATTTTGACATAATAAAAACATGTTTCTGTTGTGTTAATATTTTTGTAGAAATCTATTTATGAAAGGTTTTTTTGTCAATAAAAATAAAAAAAAATAGTTGGGTTGTGGGAACACAGAAAAAGGGTGTGAGAATACAATGACCATCAATGATTCTGTTTTAAGCTGTATGTGATCCTGTATGTAGCACAATAGGCATATCAGAAAAATCACACCACCAATCCTGGACATATAAAATCAACACCAGTTAAAAGAACAGTGTTCTCCTGACTTAGTGCTTCAATAAATCAGAACATATTGACACCATATCAGGTGAAGAGTATTCAAGTGTGACCCGAATAAGCATATCATAACGACCCCATATCAGCACAACACAAGCAACACCAGCAGCCAAATAGTGCGAGCAAAACTTGGAATTGTCTAATCCCATCTAAAATAAAGTAAAGAGTGAGTTAAAATCAAACGGCCTCTTAATTTGCACTGATAGACACACGTAACCACATTTTGAGCTGCTCTTGTGGAGCTTGATGAGGATGAGTTAGCAACTTGAACACCATTTTCTCCAAAACAAGAAGGAAACTCTCTCATGGCAACACCAACAACAACAAATTGTCTGAACTCCTTTCTGATATATCAATGTTTTGGCTTAGCCAAATAAAATGACAGTAAAAAAACAGATAAGAAAGAAAGAGAGCTTTTCCTGCTAATAAAAGTTGAATAAGACTACATCAATAAGACGAACTTCTCCCTCCGCTGATTCGAGGTGAACATGATGAATAATGCTTCGAGATTAGCTCCAAAAGAGTTGAGTTTTGACAGGGCTTCTAATTGTGTTTCTTCAGAATGGGATAGGACATAGGAAGGGTGTGGGGGCAGAGAGTGTTAGATTTGGTGATGTGTGAATTGTGGGGGGAGACTAAGTGGAGTAATAACCAAAAGCATGGGTCAGTGAAAGGAAAGGTTGCTTTAAGCACATAGGGTACCACGGATAAAAAGGCTAGAATTGCCCCCATGCTATTGCTATTGTTATGCATGACATGAGTTGCAAATGCCAACTGGCATTCGGTATGTTTTGCTGCAAAGGCTGTGGCATCTATGTTAGGACTCGAGACATGGCCCAGTAAGGAGATACAATTATCCAAGTAAAAATTAGTAAAGAAATGGATTTCAAATTTACCCCTTTGTTAATGTTGATACGGATGTTAAATTATTATTATGCAAATTTGAATAATTAAAAATATTGAGATATCATATACCAAAAGTGTCATGTACCAGTTTTGTGACTTTTTTGCTTAAAAAAATCTTTTGACAGATACTGTAAATTTTGACTTTTTTTCTCCCTATTGTGTGTGTGTGTGTCTCTCTCTCCATCTTCTCTCTACTTTCTCTATACTCCATCCCACTCTTTCTTTTCTTGTATTCTTTTGGTTTAAAGGAAAGAATTTAATTTATTAATATGGTTCTATGCTGCTAATCTGCTATTGCTAATCTACACTAATCCTTGTACAACTAGACAAAACTAGGGCTGCTGCTGATCTAAAATGATTCTGCACATGGGTATCTTACTGAGCATTACCAAACAAGGAATTGTAATGCTTACATGTAGCTTTCAATCGGATTACCAAACAATCTTACTGGGGAAATAGTAGGAGTCAACTACGGCACACAGAGAGATCTTTTCCTTCTCTAGGAGCAGAGGAAAGACAATATTCACTACAATATACATCTGTTCAGATGCTCGAGTTACAATGAGTAAGTCAGAGACCTACTAATGACAGAAAAGATGCCATTCATTACAAATTAATGATTCTGTTTTTCGCTGTATGTGATCCTCTATGTGTCCAATAGGCATATCAGAAAAATTACATCACCAATCCTGGACATAACATCAACAACACCAGACAAAAGAACAGTGTTCAGACCCTGAACGTAAAATCATATCAAATAATTACACCATACAGCAGAACATAAAAGCAACACCAGCAGCCAAAAAGTGCAAGCAAACTTGAAATTATGTAATCCCATCGAAAAGGCCTAAGCCAATAACCAATCAAAACAACTAGGCGCACAAATTGAAGTTAACTTCAACGAGCAATGCAGCTAGTCCCCTCCAACAAATAATAAAAGTGATGAGGAGCAATCAAAACCAATTGGCAACATAGAAACTTGTTTCTATAATAAAATCCACATGCTTTTGCAAGTTGCAGCAAATGATAAACCTACAAATTGGCCATTCCATTCCATAGCATTACACAAGAAAATATAAGCTATAATCCGCTGCTATTAGATAACAGTGTAAAGCATATGCCACACCAACTCGCTAAGTTAAAACAAAGTTCACAGTTCTCTATTTTCTTGGTCTTAATGTGCAATCTATATCTATTCTCCAAGTCTATAAATCCCATATAAAAGTAACAACATAGCCAGCAGAAAAAAAAAAAAAAAAAAAGCAAAGAACAGGAGCAAAACATACATCAACATTAAGGATCATGCATCAGCACCATCAGAGGCTTTTGCAGCAAAAGGATCATGAGTTGGACCAACATCCTGGCCAATGTGACGCTGCACGAGGCGCTGCAGATCAGCCATAACCTTGTGCTCCCTTTTAGCCTTCTCTTCATAGTTAAACATAGCCAAAGCTCGCTTATCCTCAGCACTATAAACCTGGTTTTCTTTCCTAATACGAATGGCATTCATCCTCTGATGCCTACTACCACTCATCACATAACCAAGGCTCTCAAACTTCTGAATCTCCTCCGCAGAAAGACCCACTTCTCCTCTTCGTGGAATACGCTTCCCTTGTTGAACATACTGTGCAATGGCATCACCTTCACCGGGCCTAAGCGCTCCACCATAGCTGATATGCCCCTCAGCTCTAGGCAACGGCATTGGCCCAACCGCGGGTTCATTATCCAATGCAGGTTTCTTCTGAGACTCGAACAATTCCTTTAACTTTATAGCCTCTGCGTTAATCTCTGTCATCATCACCTCATCAACCGTTGCTTTACTCTTAGCATCACCAGAACCATTCTCCTCCTCCGAATCAGAACTTGCACTCTCTGTTTCAGAGCTTCTCTTTGTTCTTCTTCTGCTCTTTCTGCTGCTACATTTTGGTCGAGACCTTGAGGAAGAAGAGCGTTTCTTCCTCTTCCTGCCACTGCTTTCAGAGTCATCACTCTCGCTGTTTTCACTCTCATCTGAATCGCTATATCTTCTCTTCTTCCTGCTCCTGTTACTTCTTTTTCTTCTATTCCTTCTACTCTTTCTTCGTCTACGTTCCTCTTCTTCTGATTCGGATTCAGATTCAGAATCTGATTCTGACTCACTCTCGCTATGCGATCTCCTCGAAGAACCAGCGGAACTCTTCCTTCTCTTCTTCCTCGAACGTGAATCGTCAGATTCACTGCTGACAGATTTTTCAGATTCGGATTCAGATTTTCCTCTCGGTTTAACCTCCTTATCGATCTTTCCAGCGCCGTCGTCTCGATCAGAAATTTCATCGGGTTTGTTATAATCTTCCAGATCATCGTTGTCGCGCCTCGGAGGACTCGGCGTGACGTTCCAGATGCAGTGTTTCAGCGATTTCCTCATCTTCTGCCTCTTGAGCCTTCGGTATTCCTCGTAGCTCAAACCCTTCAATTCCTCGTCGGACTCGGAATCGGAGCGCTGCCAATCCCCGCGGTCGCGGTCCAGATACGCACCGTTTCGGCGGCCGAATTTCTTTGGCAGAGCGTTGTCGTTATGAGTTCCGTTGCTGTGCCTAGGGTTTCTGTGTTCGGGCGATTCAGAACGGCGGCGGCGGCGCTCCATGTTGCGGTCGCATGAGTCGTAGCTAGGGCTTCGACGGCGGGGATAGTCGTTGGAGTCAGGGGTGTGCCGTTCGTGGGGGATTTCGATGGTGGAGGACGGTCTTCCCATCGCGGAAAGAGTGAATGGAACAATACGGGGACGTTTACCGGCTTTAAGATAAAAGGACGATTAAATTATAACAACACCCCTAAAATTTATTGAAATTACACATAAAATTCCTAACAACACCCCTAAATATTATTGTAATTTACTCGATACTAAAACATCAAATATAAAATATGAAAAACTAAAAATATCTTTCTTTTTTGTCGTTGCTCGTGATTACAGCGACAACTATTATGGGTTTCCAAAACTTGAAAACTATAACAATTTCCAATCAGTCCAATGACACTTGTTTATGTGAGATTTGAAAAACAGAAACTCCTTCAATTACAAATAAAACAGCGCTCGAGGGACTGTGGACCGTGTAACCAAAGAGGCCGACCAGGCATAGCTAGTGGACCACTCATTGTAAGATAATTAAGTGCATGTTTTGATTAAAGTTTGCAAACATAAGTTCGAATTAAAAGTATGTTGCAAACTTAAGTTTGATAAAAATGAGTTTACTATAACATGATTTATGTTTGGGTATTTTTTGTTCAAAAGTATGTTGATAAAATGAAATATGTTTGGATAATACCAATGAAAAGTACTTTTACTTCATGTTTCTATTGTAAATATACAAATCAAAAGTATTTTTACTTTAAAAGTATCAAATTTGTTGCTTCTGATCCAAACCTGGGTTTGGGCCAAAAGTAGGTTACAGAATTAATTTTTGGAACTTCCAAACACGAATCAAAATTGAGTTTGGAGCTTCAAAAGTATGTTTAAGGTACCTAAACAGGTATCTAAACATACCCTAAGCCTCTAACATTGGGCCTAATGGCTTTCTCCAATGTAGGATATCTAGGCTTCAAATCTTTGACCCAATCACATTCCATAAATAAGGGTGACCCCCCTTTGGTCACCTTAGACTTACACAATGATAGAATTTCGTTGAAGTCTCTTGAGCCTCCTACTTCATAGGCCTTCATGACTTGCAAAAGTAAAAGTATATTATTCTTTTGGATTAAATAAGTTTTTAGTCCATCAACTTTTTTGAAATTTAATTTTTAGTCCTTGAACAAAAAATTGGCTTGTCAAGGTCTCTGAATAAAAGTTTAAGGCACTAAAAATCGAATTTTTAAAAAGTTTAGGGACCTTAACCGGTCAAACTTTTGTTCAGGGACTAAAAATCTTAATGGAAAAAAAAGTTGAGAGACCTTAACCAATCAAACTTTTGTTCAATGACTAAAAATCAAATTTTGAGAAAAAATTAAGCACTTAAAACTTAGTTAACCCTATTCTTTTATGCGCAAACACCTTTTCAAGTTTCAAATTGTAGTTAAATTAAATGTAAGATATAGAAAATAAAGTTTACACATACAAGAACAAAATTTTAAATATCACTAATTTATTTTGAAAAAAATATCCACAATTTTAATGTAATTATATATGATACACTACTAAAAAAATTTAAAAAATAATTTTACTTACACACACAAAAATTATAAATATTAAAAATATATAACATAAATAAACTCGTATATTACACGAGTCTAAAATCTAGTTTATATTAAAATTTTAATTTATGTTAAACAAGGCCTTTGTTAAGAGAAACATGGTCAATGCTTAACATTTCTTATTCATTAACATTTTTTTTTGTAGTATTCTATCTCTGCCTATTCATTGTCTTCTCATTTTGAACTAAGAAAATGAAAGTAATCACCCATAAAAGGAAAAAAAATTGCATTAATTTAATAATTTCATGTTAAAAATTTTAAGACAAAAATTTTCAATCATAAATTACATTGTTTAAACTATTTTTAATTAAAATAAATTTTGTAAAATAAAAATAATTCAAAATTAAGTTTTAAATAATTGTTTCCAAATATATTTTTGTATTACATAAGTTACATATAACATATACTTTTTTCTTTCTAAATATTTATGTGTGTTACATATGTGAGTCTCTCTCTCCATATATATATAGACAAATTCTACAGTGCACTAAATTTTTCAAGTAGTCTATGGTGCACCATTGTTAATAACCTTTAGATTAATCTAGGATGCACCTTTATATCATAGACTCTCTCCATCTAATTCACACTCGCCTCTCATTCATCCCTTGTTGTCAGAGGCGATTTTTTACGACGATGCCACTTTTTTCTTTTTTTTTTCTTTTTTGCTTATTCTCTCTCCCTCATCTTATTCTCCTTTCCTTCTACTATTCCCACTTCACGATTCCTCTTCCTCTCTCTTTTTGGTTTCTAATTTGCAAATGATTGGTTTATGGTTGCTACATTGTTGGGATTTATCGATCCAGTGCGAGGGGTGGTTCCATGGTTGCGGTCCTTGATATCTGCACCCACGACCAATTTGGCTGTGCCCTTGCGCTCCCGACAACAAAACTAGTCCCCTATGATGCGATCCACGACGCTTTTTAGGCAGTTAGAGATAGAGTGACTCGGAGGTCACATTCAATCTAATCCATGCACGCGGTAAAGGAATTAGAGGGGTTGTGTCAGCCGTCAAGCGAAGGCCACTTGCTAGGGGTGGTCGAAGAAGGGGAGGGGGAGGCAATGGTGGTTGTTGTCGGAGTCTTCATCAGTGTTGATCTCGGTGGGGGAGTCTTAGTGAAGGAAGGAGGGGGCGAGGTTAGTGAAGAGACTGCCTTCGTCTAAAAAATGGGGCTATGGCTGAACAACTAAAATGTTGCCATTGGAAATCGCCTCTGACAATGACGAATGATGGTCAATGACAGAGGTTGCAAGGGAGAGTTGGGGGAGAGATAATGTGCCACAGAAGATGCAAGGTATAAACTATATATGATACTTCCCTCATGTATATATATATATATATATATATATATATATATATATGCGTGTGTGATTTTTTATAAGGCTAAAATATGTTTTTCGTTCTTATAAAATTGAAAAAGTTCGGTTTTCGTCCCTATGAATTTTTTTGTACATTTTCAGTCCTTCTAAAATTGAAATATGCTATCTTTTGGCTTGGAGTTAAACTCGGTTGATTCCCATACCTACGTGGCTAACCTAACGACAAGGCACCGACACGTGTCATTAATTTGGCTCCCTTCTTCCTTTGCCCCTTTCCTTCTCTCTCCGTTGAATCTCCTCTTCCCCCATCGCGAACCCACCTCCCACCGCAATGTCGTAGATCTCCTCCTCCAATCTGCCATTAGAGAAGAAGTGATAGGGGTTTTTGGATTGAAATGGATCTTGATTTTATGTCCCATTGGGTTCGATGGGTTCAGCGCCTATAAGGTCTATCACGTGCCTTTCGTAGCTTGCAAGAGAAAGAGGCTTTCAAAGCTTCTGAGTGTCGTAGTGGAAGCCGTATTCAAATTTGTAGATACCATTGGAATCGCCTCCAGAGACGTGAAGGATTTTCTGTAGTCCAATCCAAATATGTGAAGGATTAGCGTCACCCATGCTGTTGGTTGTGGGAGTCTTCTGCAATTATAAATCTATAACCAGAAAGCCCAACATTCATCAACCAACAGTACTAATTATTTGTGTTGGGTGTTATTATTCATGGTTAAACTCATTCTTGAATTGGAATCTTATTGTAAATACATCATTAAATATTTGTTATTGATTTGATATTTTCTACTGGCCAAGGGTACATATGCGCAGGTCATTTGAATTGTCTCATGCGTGCAATGGTTTTTTTTTTTGGATTGAAATTAAATTCATATTAAAGGAAGAATCGGTGTGTGTTGTTTCAAAGCAAATCAAGTTATATGAGTCAGATGGTAAACTTCAATTTATTTCTTTGCTTTGGTTTGTGTTCAATTGGTGTTGCTTCTGAAACTTTAATTTCTTTCTTTGCTTTGCTTTGTGCTCGATTAATGGTAGCATGTGGATCTGTAAGGTCGCGAGGAGGAGGAGGAGAATGGGAATAAGAGGTGGAAGTGGTGGTGGTGCCATGCTTTAATTTTCAAATTGCAGAGGGGGTGGGTTCAAGACAGGAAGGAGGAGGTCAAAATAAAAGGGGGTAGAGGAAGAAGGGAGTCAAATGATACGTGCCGATGCCTTGTTGTTAAGTTAGTCAGGTAGGTATAGAAATCAACCGAGCCTAACTCTAGGTCAAAAAGTAGTATATTTTAATTTTAGGATGATTGAAAACAGACAAAATTTTTTGCAGGAATGAAAATCAAACTTTTTCTATTTTATAAGGAAAAAAAACATATTTTAGCCTTTTTATAATTAAAATAACATACATGGGGTTGCACAAGCAGTCACATTCATTTGTTCATGTTGGTTCGTTCATAAGGAGTTGGAATCATCGAATAAATTATACTCCTATATACCTATAATATTAACATGCAACTATCCCAACCTCCTTAGAAAAAGTCATCAAAATAGTAATTTATAAGGTTCTATCATTCTAAACTTCAATATCACAAAATTAAATTTCTTATATTTTTACCTATATAATACGTGACTACTCGAATATAGTTTTCATCATGGTAAGTACGTAATTTAGCCAGAGGAGAGAATATCTCATTTCAAGTTATGGCATGTCACCCGTTACAAATTACAAATATTTTAAAAAATTCAAAATTCAAAACACGCTCATTAAAGAAAAGGGTAAAAAGTTTTCCTAAAATAGGGGGAACGAATCCCAGTCACTATTCACAAATTTAGGATGGTTTACGAAAACAATTCATTATTCCAGTACCAAATATTAGGCACCAGGGAAGACTACCATTGTCGGAAAGAGAAGCCAGAAGGTTCTTGGACTTGGACACAATACACAAACCCCCATGCCAGAAATAAAGGACTGCAAAATAGGGAAGGGTTTCAGGTTTAGACAAGGCAAATGGGAAACCACCACTACCGCCAATAGTTAAGTAACTTCACCGCCACCACGCAAAAGAAGGAAAATTTGAAACCAAATACACGATTCTATTTTCCCACTAAAAAGAAGATAGTATAATTATTAGTATCTTCTTTTTTTTTTTGAAAGCAGATATTTATTATATCTTCTTCATTCCCCGAAAAAAAATACAAGAGTTTATCTTGTACATCATGATAAATTGACAATCAACAAGTGCTAATTCTAATAGTTATTTATTAATCTTTAAAATTTAAAATTTTGTATTCAAATAAGTCACTAATTTTATACAATCTTTTAAATAAGGCAACTTAATATTTATAAATAGTATTAAACAAACAATAATTTTTAAAAATTAAATGCCTCACTTTTTTTTATATATTATTTTTAATTTTTAACAAGAAAATGCCAAAAAGGAATTAATAAATGTTATAAAAAATCTTAAAATATATACGAAAATAACATTAAATGATTACTTTTTGGCAGGATCTGATTACTAATAAGTTTACCAAAAAGAAAAAAGAAAGGAAAAAGAAAGTTGGAAGTCTGAACACGCGCTCTCCGTATATATATTTTTGTATTGTCTATTGCGTCTTCTCTCTCACTCCCCTAAGCCCCTCTTGCAGTCTCTCTCTATTTGTCTCTTTCTCGCTCTAAAACCATGAATTAGGAAGCAATCTTGGAACGCCATGCCCTTTCTTCTTCTACGGAACCGAATGATTCATTGCGTGGAGGTCTAGGTTTCGTAGTTTTTCCTGCAATTTTTCGCACATTGGTAAGCTTCGAAGCCTTGGCCAGCGTTTCATGTTGATCTGACCCTTCTCTTTGATTTCTCTTTAACGACCTGCGTTTTGTGACGAAGGTTGTGAGTTTCAGAGGCTGATTGGGATAAAAGCCTCGCAGGTGTTTTGCTTCATCTGCACTGTACCTGTAACGCTGTAAGTTTTGTGTTTAGAATGGAGTTGGTGTTTTGTGCGTTTGGTTTTTCTTTCGGTTTACCCTAATGACTATTCGGTGTTTGTAGAATTAGGGTTCCGTGAGAAATGAGAGAGGGGCTGAGATCGCGGACCCGATTGGGGACGGTTTCTGGTGGCGAAGGAGTTGTTCAGAAGAAAGAGGTTGCTGTGAAGAGTGAGGCTGTTGATTTGGGTGATGAGGGTTTGGAGGCACAGAAGTCAACGATTGAGAAGAAGGGTCAAGTTGAACGTGATGTGAAAGAAGAATGTGGCTTTGATTTGAATGTGTGTCCGAGTGGAGATGTTGACTTAGCTGAGGATGGGAGCGGTAAGAGTTGTTTAAGTGGTGGGGTTAGCATTGTAGTAGCTGAGGAAGATAGGAAGGCAAAGAAGGAAGGCTCAATTGATGGAGTATTGGTTGGTGGTCGAGTGTTGCGCTCTAGGTCAAAGAGGGGGGATGGTAGAAGATTGTATTATGGAGAGAATGATGATGTCTTTTCTGGGGATAATGGAGAACATAGTGGGTGTGAGACGGTGAAAGTTAAGAAGGAATGTGAAGAAGCTGATGAATTTTTGGCCGACAGTTGTGAAAAGGAAATGGTTAAGAAGGAAGGGAATGGCAGGAGGAAATTGAAACGGAAGCGTGGGAGGCCTCCCAAGATAGATGTGAAAGAGGAAGATCAATCAGTTGATCAGTTGCCACGTAAGCGTGGAAGACCCACCCTGGCTGGCCAACAAAACCATCTTGTGACTGTGGTGAAACATATTAGAAAAGGAAAGGTTGCCCTTCGAAAAGGTAAAAAAGTTTTAACTAAGAGAGATGGTGCTAAGGTGAATGCAATTGATGATACAAATTCAAGGAAGTCTGCTGGGGTTGAGTTAGAAAAGAAGGAAGTTTCTCATGTCGCGAAGAGTAAAGTAAAGCAGTTAGTGAGGGATCAAATAAAGGAACAGCTCTCAGCTGCAGGATGGACAGTTGACTATAGACCCAGGAATGGCAGAGAGTACCATGATGCAGTGTATGTTAGTCTGGACGGACATACACACTGGTCAATCACCTTGGCCTACAAAAGGCTTAAAGAGTATTATGAAGCTGGTAATGGTGAAGGTAAGGCATATGGGCCAGGCTTCAAATTTACACCAATACCAGAAGAGGATTTCAAAATACTAACTAAGGTAATTAACAAGCAAAGAAAAAAGAAAGATAAATTGGTACAAAAGGGGGGAAAGGGTGGAAAGAAAGTTGATGGAGTCAATGGTAAAAAGAACAAAGAAAAGTCAAGTTCTGGTGCAGGCATGGGTAAGTCAATGAAGAGGAATATGAAAAGGAAAACATCACCTAACAGGATGCCAGTTGTGAGGGATCATAAGCGACACAAAACACAAAACAAGAAGCGATGTGCTCCGTTGGTTCGCAATGCTGAGGAGATAGATTCAGAAACCGAGGGATATGTACTGTACAGCGGAAAACGAACTTTGCTTGCCTGGATGATTGATTTGGGCACAGTCCTTCAAAATGTGAAGGTTCATTATATGCCACATGAAAGTAAAAGTGCAGTACTGGATGGTGAGATTACAGGAAATGGCATTCATTGTGGCTGCTGTGGTAAAATCGTTACAATTTCGGACTTTGAAGTTCATGCAGGAAGCAAACTTGCTGATCCACTTAAAAATATATATGTGGAGGAAGGAACTTCCCTTTTACAATGCTTGCTAGATTCATGGAATAAACAAGATGAATCTGAACGTAAAGGTTTTCATTTTGTTGATGTTGCGGGTGAAGATCCAAATGATGATACATGTGGGGTCTGTGGAGATGGTGGAGACCTGATATGTTGTGATGGTTGCCCATCAACATTCCATCAAGGCTGCTTGGATATAAAAGTATGTATCTTGATGTCAGGGACATTTTAGATTGATTTTCATATAATTGATCTTAATAGAACTGTTTCATTTTAAATTTCTTAATAGGATAGATAACTCATAATGTTATGAATTATCTAGTTGTCCCTTATGATGCGTCATGACAGATAAAGGACTTGAAT
The DNA here is from genome assembly GCA_026413185.1 of Pueraria montana var. lobata. Lineage (NCBI taxonomy): Eukaryota > Viridiplantae > Streptophyta > Magnoliopsida > Fabales > Fabaceae > Pueraria > Pueraria montana. The sequence goes on along the minus strand of CM048647.1, from coordinate 64,970,782 downwards.
TTCTGCCAACTTGGTGCAAATTTTATAGCATTTCTGAACATTTGTGTCGTTTTCTTTCTTTTTGCTTTTTAGTTGTCATATGTTCTCCTTTTCTAAACACGAAAGTTGTCTAGGATCAGCTTGTTTTGAAAGATGTACAGGGCATAACATGTGCTTGCCTGTCACCTACAATCTAACATTGGTTGTTTGTGGCCTAGATGGTTCACTACCTAAAAAACCTAATTATTGTCTACTGATTATAAGAAATTCATTATTAGAAAACTTGAGATGGATATGCCTGTAACATTTTGTGAGAAGTAATGGGAAAATCTTATTGTTATTTCTATATCTTTAGTTTTCTGATTTATCCGTGATATATCTGCTTATGGAAAATTGTAAAGGATCTTTTTTGTTTTCTGCTTGCAGAAGTTTCCATCTGGTGACTGGCACTGCATTTATTGCTGTTGCAAATTTTGTGGGTCAGTTAGTGGAAGTTCAAACCAAAGGGATGGCAATGATGAACTTACTGTGTCAAAATTACTCACATGCCAATTATGTGAGGAAAAATGTATGTCCCTTACATATATTCTTTTCTTAAGTAGACACTCATTTCTCAAGTGGAGTAGCAGTAGCTTTTCCCTGATTGAAATGAATACAATTTTTTTTTAATCTTTTGTAGATCACAGATCCTGTATTGAGGCTGATGATTCCAATACTGATGATTCCAAGGATGTCTTCTTTTGTGGAAACAAATGTCAAGAGGTATGATGATGATGATGATCTGTTTTTCTTGTTCCTGAATCTTGATTGCTGCTTGTAATTGGTTGATGCTTGATTATTTGGTATAGTAAATTGAATTGTGCTAAGCTTTTGAGTTGCTATAGTGGCTACTGTTTTAATGATTTGTTGCTTCCTGGTTCATGATATTTATTGCTAAATCTGTAGAACATTTTCTTGTCATTGTTATCAAACTAATTTATTTTGTTATTTTGTCCTTCAGTTATCTGAGAGACTTGAAATGCTCCTAGGGGTTAAGCATGAAATGGAAGATGGATATTCTTGGACTTTTATTCGACGGTCAGATGTTGGCTTTGATGCTTCTCAGATAAAACCTCAGATGGTTGAATGTAATTCTAAGCTGGCTGTTGCAATATCAATAATGGATGAGTGCTTCATGCCATATATTGATCATAGAAGTGGAATCAATCTGATCCACAGTATTCTGTATAATCGTGGGTAAGGTCACATTGCCTCATCTATTCACGTCCTTTTAGCCACTTTTCTTGCGTGTAACACGTGGTTGATTATGCCAATAACTTCTTTTATATGTGTGTGTGTGTGCATGTGTAATTGGTTAAAATATTGTGTTAATGTGAGCTCTGAAAGTTTTTCAATAATAAAGTATGAGAATTAAGAAACAATCATATGATTTGTGAATGAAAGTTTGGGACTACTAAATTAGTGGGGGTTCTTGGAGGGAAATGCATAATAATTGAAATATAGGAGGATATTAATGTTGGAGCTTTTTGGCTAGGCCATCCTCGCTTTTATTACCAACTATCAATGTATGGATGTGGAAGTGAAATATGACAATTAATATGAAGTTTCAAAATACTTATGGTTTAATTAATGTGCTTGTATCCCCCTTCTCTTTAAGAAGGGAACCGAAAAGGTTATTGACAATGATAGGAGTGGTAAAAATAATTTATTTTAAGGATTCTATAAATTTTCTTCTAGGGTTTATTCTTTACCACGTGTTTCTAAAGAAAGGTGTAATGAACTAATATATTGAAGCACATTAAAATATGGATACATGATGAAATAATCAGTTGGAAAACTGATGTTAGACTGTATATTTTTATGTTCGTTTTACTTCAAAGATAAAACAAATGTGCAGGCTTCAAAGTTATATTACAGCCAGCTGAGCTTGTTGTCTTGAAGAGAATGGAGGAGAGGTGCTTCTGGTTTTTATTCTTCTCATTGAAGGTTCCCAAACAAGAGAGCGTAGAGACTAGCTCCTTGAAGGGGACTGGAGGAAGGCTTAAAAGCATTACAGCTTTAAAATGAGGATAACATCAGGGGGAAATGCTAGTTTATTTGGGAATAATAACTAATCCGGATACAAAATTTGCAGTGGCTGCATTCATATTTAGAAATTCAGCAAAGATTATAACCTCAGATTTTAATATTGATGAAATATAAATATATAATTCCTCAAGCATTGCAAATGGAAAATTACAGAATTGGGGATCTATCGAGCATTCCCCTTTCTGGAAGTTCATTACCAGTTAGACATTATACAGATACTGCATTTGACCTTGCTAAGATTCCTTGAGTGGCTGAGATCAACTGGCAGATTTATATATGTTGTAGTTTTAACCTTAGTGTGCTGGCAGAGTGGCTGTGTGTAGGAGCAGTTTCTGCTTGTAAAATGTGGGATTGTGGGCTTCCTTCTTTGTGAGCACTAGGGTACAAAGTGGGGATGAGCAATCAGACTTCCCCCCCTCTTTGTGGTTTAGCTGCCTACACACTGGGGGTCCTCTTGAAAGAGTGGTCTTATAAGTTATAACCACGAAGGTGTAGTCCTTTTGTGGGCATTCATATATCTTTGCAGAATAAATTTTGTGGGCATTCAGATATCTTTGCTGATTAAATTGACAACTTGAAATGTGCAATGGTGATACTGTCTTCTATACTGAAAACAAAAGCTAGGTTTACAAATGTTCTGCAAACTAGTGTCATTGACCAGTGACTGCAAGTGGTAGACCACATTTCACTAAAGAAATTGCATTAAAAAATCTCTAGATTCATGTTCCGAAATTGATTCTATGTCAAGATTATTTCTTTGGAACCCATGACCTATTAAATAATTATATATGTCTGTTTTATAATATACGAAAATTTCTCATGCACACAGCAAGCAATAGCTTATCATAAACTTTCAGAAAAAAAAATTTTCTTTTTAAAATGCTTTTCACAGTTATTACATACAATAAACAATGGTGTCCCAATTATTGAATTGTATTAGGATGGATTGGTATTATTCTTGGACTATATATGTGAGTAATAACATATGCTTATTATCTTTGTCAGGTCAAATTTCAATCGTCTGAACTATAGTGGATTTGTTACTGCAATTCTAGAGAGAGGTGATGAGATCATCTGTGCTGCATCTATCAGGTGAATGTCTACTTTAATTTTGTATTGCACTATTGCATACACATGTTTTCTGGAGCAGTCAATAATGAGCATAAATGCAGACTGAAGACTGCATATGGAATTCTATATTGTGTTGCCAAAACAATGATTATATAGCTTCTGTTGGTATTTGACTGCAAATGGTCAAGTTAAATGTTTTTGGTACTTTTGAATTTCGATCATATTATTGTCATTAAAAAAATGTGATATAGGTAATTCTCACCAAGATGTAATCAAAATTGACCATTTTTTAATGATACATGGCTACTCCTAAGGTGCCCATGCTATACGTATATGATACTGGTGCTTAATAGAAGCACATAGCTACATACTCAATAGTCACTTATCACTCAAGTATGAGTTAGTTGATATAAAACATTAACTTTTGTTACTAGTAAGTGATTTAGTTTGCTAATAAATGAAACTAATTGCTATGTTGCTCCCTTCACAACTCGTGTACCTTCTTTAAATATTTAGTTAGAACTTGATTAAATTACTTATCTTATGATTTAATCACTTTATTGTTTTTTGCTTTATATTTCTGTATATAATAAAAATTTAATATATCCTGCCGTAGTCGTACCCTAGTTTTTAGAAAATTTGCTGTACCGCATGCCGATATCCATGCAACTTAGCTTTCAATTAACTATTTGGATCTACTATAGCAGAACCTTCATAACGTGGCATTACATCCTGTTGGTAGGATATTTAACTTGTTTGGTATAGTTGACATATTTGTTTTGTGAGGCTGCCTTGTTCTTCTGTGAGAAGATATAATAATTAACTCTGTCCTTTATTTTCTGCCGTATAGCTAAACAATTTCATTTGCATAGCTTTACTCCTCTCCCTTCCTCCCTGGTGAAAAATTCTGATGACATTTCTCTAATTCATCTAATAGGATCCGCGGGAACCAACTAGCAGAGATGCCATTTATTGGTACCCGCTATATGTACAGGCGACAAGGAATGTGCCGCCGGCTTCTAAATGCCATTGAATGGGTAAATTTATTTTGTCTCAGTTTTAGTTGCCAAAATTTTGTTTCTTTTCCTTTTTAGAAATCCATGTTCTGTTAGCCTATAATTTTTTTCTTTTTTTTTTCCTGACTAATGTTACTCTGTCATTCTGTAAAAGACAAGTAAATGATCTATGATCTATGCCATATTATCTTAAGGGTTGGACATTGGACATTAGCCAGGATTTGCTAGATGCAGAAACATTGGACATTGGAGAGGATTTGCTTAATACCTTGTTTTTGGATTTGGAAGTTTAAGACCAACCAGGGAACTGATGTTAATTCCTGTTTTTGTTTCTGGAAAGTGGAGAAAACTAAAGTAGATTTTAGTATGTGCTTACCTTTTCATCTTAATATATGCATGCACAGCAATGAACAGTGCTTTGGATGGCACTGAATCGTAAAAATAAAGTACTGTTAACTAGTCAGTAAAATATACTATTTTTCCTCATATTAACTATTTGCTGAAGTCAATAGAGTTTTCTTTTAATTAGGGGTCCAGAGTATATGGTTAGTCTTATCATAGGAAAGAATCATGTTGCATTTGATAGATGATACATGCTTTTGTAGACTGCCATCATTTTGTTCTCAATTTTTCTTTCATTTCATATGGTTTTCTTTGGATCTTTCATTTTGCTGAGTTCAAAAGTTCTATTTCTCCTATTACCAGGGACTCAGCTCTTTAAATGTTGAGTTATTGGTCATACCAGCTATCTCAGAACTCAGAGAAACTTGGACTTCTGTTTTTGGGTTTGAGCCACTTGAATCAACAAGCAAGCAAATATTACATAATAAGAATCTGTTGGTATTTCCTCATGTAGATATGTTACAGAAGAAGATTTCAAAACATAAATTGGCTGATCAAAATCTGATTCCTTCAGAAGGTACATTTTCCTCAACACTTGCATTGTTCTTTTATATGGTTTTGTATGCTTGGAGACAGATATCCTTGCTATCTGTTTTCTTTTAAAATTTGAATTTGATTTTTGCACAATGCATTTGTTGTAGCTTTCAATCTTAAAAGGAATCAAATAGCAAATAATTGTGATGGAGCGGGCTCATCCGGATCTGATTTGATCAATTATACTGAGATTCCTCCCTCATGCCAGATAAATGATGAAACCATATCTATTGAATCTGGTTGTCATCGCAACGTTAAAGATCATAGGATATCTTCAAAAGATGGCACATGTCAAGTTGTATGTCAGGCAGTTCATGAAAATTTGGTGATGGAAGACAACAACAGTATTGAAAATGCCTGTGATTATGTGACTGATACTTGTTGCCGAGCTGGAGATAGCCAGTTGAACAATTGCCGGGTACCTTATGAAGAGAGACGGTGTCTCACGTCTTGTATTAGCACTGAGGCTACAGAAGGACATTGTGTTAGTGTTTCGTTGGAGGTTACTGAAAACTTTCCCAATCAGGTCAAAGTAGTAATTGAAGCTATTTCAACTAACAGTGCTGAAAATTCTGCACCCTGTGGTGCAGAAAGAATTCCTCTTGACTCACAAATTGCGTTTGATACAAGGGATTCAAAAGATTCTGCTGACGCTATTCACCAGGATTCATATAAGATTTCTGACAGTTGTGGTTTTCATTCTAGACCCAATGGTGATTGTGCCTCTTGTGAAGCTGCTTCTGCAACCAACGTCTTAATGCACCTTAGATCACAGAACATCACCAATAATAAGCCTTGGATGAAAGGGACTTCAGAGCTAGCTGAGCCTGATTTGCAGGTTGACCAAACTGCACGGAACAATGCTCCCTCCTTGTGGAGCCCAAACACTGCTTCTGGTGCGGCTCTTCACTGCGCATCTGCTGGCACTGCTTCACGTGGTAGTACTGAGGGGATAGTTTTGTCAAATCAAGCCAGTTGATTTGTGCTCCATTTGTAGTTATAAATAGGTTACATTTTGGGGGTATTCACTAACAAAGGGAATCTAGCAATGCAATCTGGAAGGGGTTACAGTAAAGCCCTTGGTCTTTGTACTTAAGGATGAACGAGATTGTATTTTGTCTTTTGAAAAATGGTTGTTGTTAGAATTGGGTGATCTTACCTTTTCGGGGTATTTGATAGAGGAATTCTTGTAAGTTACCCAAAATCTTAAATTGGGAATGTTATTAACTTTTAGGAAACCATCATTGCTAATGTTTTTCTATCAAGAAAACATTCTCATGGGAGGAGTGAGAATTTAAGATTCCTGTAAAGGTGGGAAAGTGTCAGCCATTTTTATGATCATATTTCTAAGAAACCTTATTAACATATTTGTAAAGTTTTTATAAATTATAATCCACTCGAAAGATAGACACAAGGAAACATAATTCTCAAGAATAAAAAGATTTTACATACCAACCTTCTTCTAAAGACAATAGCTCCACTTTTTGGAGGGCAGAGGGGAATAACACCATGAGGGTCAATTACTTTGTTGCTCCCCCATTGCCTTGTTATAATTCTTGCCTTTTGTTCTCTCTTTTAGGCGGTGCGGTTCATATCTAATGAAAGCTAAATTCCCCTTTGTTTAACTTGTTTTTGGGTGCCAGAGATTGACACAATTGAATGATAGCTTTGAGTGGCCAATTTGTTTGCAGCTGAATTGGCTACAGCAAGTTTAGAGTTGAGTGTAATTTTATTGTTGGGGTTTGATTTTTTTTTATCATGCCTAAAGAAATATAATTCAACCATTACTCTATTATTATGAGTTTCTTGTCATATTTATTTCTTTTTACTCTATAGTAAAACTATTCTATCTATTTATTTACCAAATATAAAATAATGTCTTAAATAAAACACGTGTCAACTTTATTTCCGATTCCCGCCGCTTTTCATTTTTTGTCTCTCTTGTTTCCCTCTTCCTTTATTTTATTATGGGTAAAATATGTTTTTGGTCTTTATACTTTCAGAAAAACTTGGTTTTAGTCTCTGTACTTTCGAATCAACCATTTTAGTCCTCAAACTTTGAAAAATACTTGCTTTTAGTCCCTCCCCTCTAATGGTGTTAATATTGTTAACGGAAATACAGTTTTTGGCGGCTATAAACCGCTACAAAATACACATTCTCCATGTACTTAAACTCAACATCATTAACGGCTAAAAAGTGCCACAGATTATTAAAAAAAATAAACACATAATGTGTCGTCGATAATGGAAGAGACGAACTTCTCGTTGAGTTTGAGTATATTTTTTTTAATAATCTGTGGCGGTTTTTAGCAGACAATGATGTTGAATTTAAATACATGAGAAATGTGTATTTTATGACGGTTTATAGCCGTCGGAAACTGTATTTTCGTTAACAGTATTAACACTATTAGAGGGGAGAGACTAAAAGTAAGTGTTTTTTAAAGTTTGAGGATTAAAATGGTTGATTCGAAAGTATAGGGATTAAAATCAAGTTTTTTCTGAAAGTAAATAAACTAAAACATATTTTACCCTTTTATTAAACACTTTTGGTATTCTGTATAATACCGGTGCCACTAAACGATTTTACATTCCAACTCACCTAAATTTTTCTGTATAAAAAAAAAAGAATATTTTGATTAAGCACTTTGCTCAAGTTCATACGCATCAAAATTAATTTATTTCCATATTTAAAATTATGTGTTTTTCGTCAATTTTTTTAATTGATACTATTATTTTATTTAAAATTAAAATCTTATCATGAAAATAATTATAAATTAATTTAAAAATTTGAATTTGTTTATTATTTTTTATTTTCACCTATTTTATTAATTTATCATATTATCTAAATCTTAGTTAGAAATTATTTTTAAAATTATTTTATCTTTAAGCATATCTTAATAATATCACTTCAATAATAATAAATAACAAATAAGATGAAATAATAAATCATATTACATAATCATATTTGCAGATAATATTACCATACATGATACATATACAACAGTCAATAATTATATGATAGTATAAAAAAATATTTATACTGTCACAGTATTATAATTAAATTCAATTATAAATAATTATATAATGTCATAAAACATTAATACTTATTTTTATTATAAAATAAATACAATTGCAAGGGAGATTTGATCAGTAACAGTTTTATAACGTGTTTGATTTCACGTCTTGGACGTAGTTTTTTTATGTTTACAGAGAAGTTTATAGTTATAAATACATCTTTTAACCTAATTTCTTACTTCTCGGTAAATTTTTAAACATGCTGTTAAATACATCTGTTAAATACTATCGCGTGTTTCCAAAAATTTGGATAGGAATAAAAATCACAAAAGTCATTGAGACTAAGTATCACCTTTTGTTTTTTTTTTTTAACTACACGTAAGAGGCTGCTCTAACTTAATCAAGGGATCCGAGTTCAAACCGAATTCATCAAATGTGTACCGTAGCATTTAAATACGGAAATTACAGACCAAAAATGACCACCTTTTAAATATGGTTGGTCTCAGTCTCCTAGACCAAAAAAAAAAAAATTATTTTTATTTTCTTATTCTCTGCCACTGGCTTCACTGGAAATACAGCATCTATAGTGATTTTTCAGTTCTCAGCTCAATTCATGAACTATATCTTAATATAAAAAGAAAAGGATAATACCGAAAAACAAAAAAAAATTCACTGAGTGAATCTTCAGCGTGGCTTATCCCCAGTCATCTCATTACAAAATTAAAGAATCAATAAATTAAAAAAGATGAAAAGGGGCCACAAAATTGGGATTCCTTGATTCTGTCTGTTTGCCAATTCTTATTTTACTGATTTGCATTTGTCCCTTTCTGAGTCACTCATTGTCTGGATGCATCGATTCTGCGCAATCAAACAACGATTAAGTAACGAGTTGTAATTGTTTATAGATATGGACTTGTCACTATTTTCACTGCCCAACAAGTCAACAACAGTGATAATTAATGTATAAAACTCCATCAATATTATAATAATCAATGTAACACGCGCGTGCGCACATGGTATATGTAGTAGTAGCCAACTTTGACAAGTAAATTTCGTTATAACAAAGACTCTAAGGAGTTAAATTAAGTGTTAAGGACTATGAAGAAAAGATCACAGGCATACACAAAATGTCAGAATCTTTTATGATCCATCTGAATTTCATTCCATTTCTTTTCCACTGTCCTGCATATAACCTTGGTTAAGCTTAACTGGGATTGGGTTATATGACATAAAATTAAAGGCTAATAAAGCATTCATTGATAGGTTCAATGAATGACCCAGTCTCATGCCACAGCTCAAAAACTAGTCTTGTGCTCCTCTGCAACATGCAGGGGAGACTAGTTTTTGCTCTTTCCTTTGGATGACTAATTAAAATACGAATGCATTATGAAACACCCAAAAAAACTTACTGATCATTCGTACATTAAGGTATTTGCCTAGCTAGCTTGTCCATTCCATCTTTAGTTAATTATGCTAATGTTCTTGACTAATGTTGTCTGCAGCAACTTGTTCAACCAGTCAACCAGCATTCAGTTTATTTCTGAAGTACAGTATTAAATGAAACGCTAACAATACGGCATGTTATATGACCACAGAAATCAAGGAATTTCATGTTTCTCTAAAGTTGCTTGACACATACTCCTAGTATAAATTATGAAGACATTAAAGACTTTCCATATTGGCTAGACATCCCAAAAAATACTTGCAACTTTCCAAATGGCAATGTTAATAAGATGGTCACAGGGCATAAGCTCAGTAATATAGTACGAACTGATGTTCCCCATAATAAAATCAATTAAGGGTGACAAAACCCTCAAAATCTCTCTGTCCAAAACAAAACAAGTATATATATATATTTATATTATACTATATTATATTAGAAAAAAATAGTATATACATTGTCATTCACACATAATGTACGATAAATTTATTGGTTTTTATAATAAAATATTTTAAAATTTATATTAACCATAATTTTTAATTGGTGTTAGACAGTGTAAAACTTTTAACCTTGATTTCTAATTGGTTGGTAGTGTAAAATTTTTTACACTAGCATTCATTATTTTATACAATAAAATGAAAAAGAAAATGGTAAGTTGATGGATAAAGGTTAATTAAGGAGGATAGTGAAAGATGGAGTAGAGTACAGCGAATGAATGCATGGAGGGGACCAAGCTTGAGTATAGAGGTTCCCCACCCTAAAAGCAAAGGAACCAAAAATGTCACTACTACGTACCACTAACTCAACACTAAACCAAACGAAGGAGAAAACCAAAAAATGAGTGTGAGTAACAAAGTGGGAGATTGATTAATGAAACAATCATTATCTGGCACCAGCATTACATGTTTCATTATTTGAATTTACATCCCAAAAATGAAGATCCAACACTAGAAAGACATGAGGCTGACGAGTAGATCAGCGAAGGCTCCAAGAATGAACTTGTGAGTGCTCTTTGGGTTGAGCGCAAGATAGCAGAGAAGAAGCTCGTGCAAGACCTTCCAATTGGACTTCACGTCCATCAGCTCCGGACGCGCCTCCACCATCTCCTGCATCGACCGCCGGAAATCCACGTAAGGGTCCGGCGAGTACGTCGCCAGCGCCACGCTCCCTTTGAACAACAATGCCTTCTTCTCCTTCATCTTCTCAACACCATCTTCTTCTCTCAACGGTACTAGTGAGTGTTGTTGAGTGGTTTTGTTGTATTCCACGAGGGAGTTGGAGAGGCCGGGGGAGGAGAAGAAGAAGCGTTGGGAGGCGAAGGCGGTGGCGAAGTCGGCGGGTTCGGGTTCCGGTTCGGGTTCGAAGAAGGTGGTGGAGCTGAAAGAGTGGTCAGAGGTTAAGGTAGGGTCATAGATAGAGTTGAAGTTCTTTATCATAATTGAAGAAGGAGATGGACATTGAGTGTTGTTATGTGAGGGACTAGTTATGGGGCTCAATGGAGGAGATTCATATTCAGGAGTAGCTGAATTTGAACAACACATGTTCAGGTTCAGGTTGAGGTGCTTCATATTTCTTGTGCTTGGCATGTTAGTTTGTTTTGCAAAATGAAAAAAGCCACAAGTGAAGGAAAATAATGGAGATGCCAAGAAAAGCTCTTTTGCTTTATGATTACTACATATATATTATTATATAGGAGTAGTTGTGAGCTACCAAGATCCAAGGGAAAAAAAAAAAATATATATATATATATATATATGGTGAAACAAGATATTAATACATCAAAAAATTATAATGGGTTGAAGGTTTTTTTTTTTTTATGGATATGAGGTGACAGGAGCGTGTAAATTAAAAGACTAGTATAGCCAAACGCCCAAATCATCCGGGTTTTCAGTGTATACCTTGGTTTGAGATGAAAGCAAGGTGCACATGGGAAACGATAAAGACTAAAGTGGTATCAAACAAAAGCAAGGCACAAATCAATAATAAGCCTTCAAGTGGTATTTAATTGTTTATCGGATACAAACAGAGTAGTGAATACCAATGCGAAGATAAAATCATTAAAAAAAGAAAGGATTCCAAATAGTATAAGACAATATTACTCATGGTTGGTCCATTTCATGCACAGATCTACTATAAAATCACCACACAGGAAAGTGATGTATCAGACGGCTATCAATTCATTATTCATGCAAGATACCACAATAAAGGCTTGTCTCAAATTCGGTCCCACTCTCATCCCAACACGGCTCAAATAACAAGTAGTTTGATTTAATCTGTGGGAAGACGGTTTAAACTAGCAAAAACCCATTTTAGGGGGACATGTCATCATGTCGAATGAGATTAGCTAATACAGCCGAGAAAGTATAGAAATACAAGGTAAATAAGTTTATTTGCATTTTTTCCCTATAATTTAGACTATATATATATATGCGATTTTGTAGTGAATTTGATAGTCGTTGTAGATTTATAGGTTAATTCATGTTAAGATTGATCATTTTGATTGAAATTATGTGCATAAGATTGACTCGAGAAAGTAGAAAACAAAAGAAAGCATTAAAACAGAGGAATCTGTTAGAATCCTGACCTTAAAGTGGAGAAAGGAAGTTATCTAGACACTTAAGCCTCAATGTTTGAATATTAGGTTGGCTAAGGTGGTCTTATTTTCTGAATAGTGCAAATTTGAACCTTCAAGTTCTAACTTCTAAATGTTTGAACATTAGCCGGGGAAGAATTCCTCTTGTTTTCAAGTGTGAAGCATTAGATTTTATTTACTGATGAATCCGGGATTGAACACTCAAAAGTTAGTATTTCGACACTAAAAAATCCCAGCAAGGCAGCAAACTATAAATAGACTTTCTTAACTAGAAGACGAGACATATTCACACTTTTCCCGAGGAGATTCTCTCTGATCAGTTGCAATATATGATTGTGGAACCCAATCTCTTGGTGGACTAGCTAATTCATTACCATGGCAACAAATCTGATGATATCTTCTCCTTTGTTTTCTTGATCTTACATTATGAGAATTCTAGTTAGGGGATGAGGGAACCTAATAATTGAACTTGTTCAAATCATTGATTTTCATTTTCACTTCAAGTGTTTTGTTTTATTGTTTGCTTAACTCTAGCTACTATTTCTGTTTTTATGGATTGATCACTCATAGATGATTCTAACTCCTTTTAACAATTGGAAAATTAAATTAGGGATTAATAGAGTTGGGGTAAAGCAACATAATTGGTGGTGCTTTGGGGATAGGATTAAAAATGCGATTTTTTTCAACATAATGCTCTTCTTAATTAACAGTTTCTAAGGAATTGGGTCTCTAATTAGGGCAAATTAAGAGTGAACTTCAATAAATTTATTGAATTTGGTCTTCAACCACCTTATAGTCATGCAACTTTTCACAATATATAAGAATCGTTTCCAAATTAATTAATATATATATATATATATGGGGGGAAAAGAAAAAAAAACTTTGCAAGCATGGAAGCAAATCCGTTAATTATCATTTAATTTGTCATGTTCCTATGAGTCCATGACAATGGTGATGGAAAGCCAGCTCTCTGCGATTTTGGTGTCAGATAACAGTGGTCCCTACTCTAATAATTCCATCATTTCACGTACGTGACACTTTGTTTACTGGACTGGAAGTAGCAGAGGGTGCAGAACCCACCACTGAATCAAAACGTGCGTCTTGCTCAATAACGAGGAAAAGAAAAGGCCAAGGAGCAAAATTCTAACACTAACGTCTTAATTTGTTCCTTTGGAGGACTTTGTATGGTCTCATCAGTCAACAATTCAAGGAAGATGTATAGAAGAAAGAGAGACCAACAAAACGCTCTTCAGCTTGGCATATTTGCTTCTAACAGACACCGGACCAACATTGCGCTCTTCATTGTACGTATCAAAAATTAAAAATGTAAAAAAATTATATAGTGCATACACAAATAAAAAACCTGAATTGAGAAAAACATATGTATAATTAATTTGGAACCTAAAATTTCTCTCACTTTGAGGCTTTAGCTAGCTAGCCTTTATGTGTAGACTCTATGATGTGGTGTGGAAGCTATAATAAGGATGGTCCAACTAACCTTACAATTACAGGCTTCCCAGAAGCACATGGGGGTTAGGTTGTTTCACCGGTATTTTGCTTAGAATTTAGTTAATAGACTAAATATTTTGCTTCAGTTTCAGTCCAGAACCTAATGCCATTTTCATTCCAGTAAGTTGTTAGACAGCTAGAATGCTATCTCCTGTAAATAACTTAAAACTACTATTACAGAGGCTACAAAAGAAAGTAAAAAAACAAATATTGATATGTTCCATTGATAATAATCTTCAAAATATAATTATATAACCTTTATTGATGTCAATCAATTAAGGAAAAAGATATTTAGATACCTATATGCCTTTGGACACTTGGAGAGAGAATGAAAAAAGAGAAAAAAAATATAAATATGATAGGTGATATGATGTGACAGAAAAAGAAAGATAGAGAGAGATGAAATATATTGAATGAATGCTTAAAATATATGGATGTTCAAATATCATCACCCATTAATCAATAATAATTATCCATATGTAAATACCTTATTATTTAAAAAAAAAATCAATATAATATATAATCTAAATATTGAATTCATTCAATGTAGTCTTTTAACTACTTTGATTTTAAGATATATTTAGACTTTTCTAGACCCATCTTAACATAAGTAGTATCCATAACAATCACCAAATGTCATCGGTGAGAAAACAAATTTATAGTTCTAAGTTAACAAGATCAAAGTTCCCAAATATTTATCTTGTAAAATAGAAATTATTAGTGCAATGTTTTCAAGATATTAAAGCAACTTGAACGCAGTTGCTTATTTTGATTCTTAAAATTAAGTGACATCACTTAACTTGATAATATCATTGGAACAGATGAGTTAGAATTTTTAGAAAAGAATCTCGAATCATTAACTTGATAATATGATTACTTAACTACAAATAAAGTTGCTTAGCCATTAAAAAAATTCATTGATAAAAGAGAGTTTCATGTGAGAGAAGAGATAAAATAAGACTTACTTAAAATAAGTTAATAACTAAAGTTATGTTCTATGATTACAGTGAAAATTAGTGAATATTATTAAATGTTGCAATAAAGGATCTACTAAAAAAGAATTAAAAACTCAAATTGAGTTCTTACATTGAAGATATTATTGAAAATATGAAAACAATATATTTGGAAAAAGATAAATTCAAATCTTCCATTAATGAGTATTATAACACTAGCTGATCGATCGGTAGATAGACGGCATATGTTTGAATTCGAATATTTAGTTTTGCGCACATCTGTCCTTCAAATTATTATGAGTTTCCCATGCTTTTTCCCAGTACATATTACCAGTACATATTACATTAAAAAAATTTCTTATGTTTCGTCTCATATTTCATTTAATTAATTTGAATTATTGGCTCCCTTAACACATGCACCGCCAACAACCAAAAACAAGTTATATGTCCTCATACGATCGTACTTCAAGTGTCCAGCAACAATTGCTTATCCTTTGTCTTATTTTTTATTTCTAGGCTTATAATTAAGCACGATGCAATTCTCTCACCAAAAGTTACCTCATTCGTTTAGTTCTTGTCTCTGCTAAGTGCTATGGTGTAGCTGCTTGAGGGTTCTGAGAAGAGTTTACTTAGGCCAAATAGTTAATTATATATATAAATTCATGCAATAATATATACATTCTTTATTATTACATGAATTTATAACTTAAAATCCCTTAAACAAAAAATGAATCAAGATTTTAGTATGACATATAGCAAATTCACTGAATAATGAAAAATGTACTAACGAATATATTAAACAGTAGATGATATTATACTAAATTAATATCTAACTCCTCTTTTACCACTAAAATTATTGAGTTAAATGGAGTTGGAGTGATAAGAGTCTTTGCCAGTCTTACTCAGTCACATACATATGTATACTAAGATTGATCACATACACATATATACACTAAGAATGAGCTGTAACATATACTATATATATTGCACGCGAACTTAATTTTGTTCACACTGGCCAACTCATTCCTGCACCAATAGTGCTCCATTGCGCATGCTCCATATATATTTTTATATTGGTACGAAACCGACACTCATAACAGTCTAACTGGTGGAGAAGAATCATTAGTTGTGTAAAAACGTGATTTGCAGCATCAACAACTCAACTTCAAGCATGCATATGTGCTTGCTCCGTGCCGCGCTAGCTAGCATCTCTGCCTCTGCTATCTGGCTCTAAGAACAAAATTGTTAATTGACACTCGGATTTTGAAAATTAATTTATCAAGATACAGGAGGATATCAACAATTAATTCAACATTTCCAAGAACGACAATATGGAGGACACCGAGTGTCTTTGCATGGATTAGGCAGTACCTAGTCACGTTGACTTTCTTTAATTTGTTTTTTTTACGTAAATTCAGTCTAATTACTTGATTAGCTAATTTAAAATATTACTATTTTTTTTGAAGATTTAAAATATTACTTTGATTTCACTTGAATTTCTATGTTTATATTTCATGGTGTCCCACTTAGACCATACTCAATGTGGGTCTATCAGTGTCATATCTTATGAAGTGCGTTGGTAAGAATAGCTTGCGATGTCTTGGGCTGATCATTTGTCTCTCTGCCTGCCATGCATTAAAGCCTTTACTATATATATAAATATTTTTGGTAATTGGATGCATAATTTTTTTTTAATAAAGAAGTATCTGGGGCTTCTTATTCGGCACTCAACTAATTCCCTCTTCATCGGGTCAGCCTATTTTGAAATAAAGTAGTACCTCCAGTTGCGACTTCATACTTAAGCCAGGAATAACCCCAGACTTTAATTAAGAGACCCAAGTGCCGAACTGATATTTAATTATCAGAAATTGTATATGCTGATGAACTAATACAAATTGGCAAATTCAAATGCTAATTTATTTTCTCACACACAAAGCTAGCTATACCCATTCTTTTTCCTTGTAACCTCCCCTCACCGTGGTTAAGGGTAAATGGATTTTGAAAAGAAAACCAAATTCCTCAGCAATGGCAAAATCAAATAAAAGGTTTAATTGTACTTTTGGTTTCTCAAGTATCGCAATGGTGCAATTTTAGTCCTTCAAGTTTCAATTGCGCCAATTGAATCTTTTAAGTATCACAAATGTGTGATTTTAGTCTCTTAAATTTCAATTGCATCAATTGGGTCTCTCAACTATTACAATTGTGCGATTTTAATGGATATTATGTAATGATAGAAACCTTATCAATATTCAACACTAGATCAAGATGTGAACAAGTGAAACCAACTGCATGCAAGATCAAGACCTACAACCCTTTCACCTTACCCCTTCTATTAGCTCCTAGGTGATTAAGACCAACACATCTATGCAAACAATAGGCTAAAATATCATTTTGGTTCTTTGTGTTTTTAGTAATTCCCACTTTGATCCTTTATGTTTTAAAATTCCCGTTTTGGTTCTTTAAGTTTTAAAAAGGAGCCAATTTCATATTCCTTCTGTCAGTTTAAAACTAAAATTATTAACATTTTGCATTTTAAAATAATTAATTAACAAAGTGGCGATTTTTAATTGCCACTATCCTCAAACCCAAAAATCAATCTCAAATTTCCATAAGAAAAAAGAAGACAACAAACCCAAAAATCAATCACATAGGGAATGAAAATCACAAAAAAAGAAACTCAAATTGCCATCGCGCATTGCTCGGACCATCACAAAACCACCATCATCTTTGTCTTACTTCAAACCTTTATCATGCACATTGTAAGCACCACTGGAGGCAAGAACATTCATCCATAGACAATCTTCAAATCCTAATTTTGAAAATCCAAAAAACGTTAAATCCCCATCAAAGAACAAATAAGAAATCATTTAGGGTTTCAAGGCTCTTCTTGTGGAGGTTGAAGCGGAAGGAGCTAGGGTGCATTGTAGGCAAGCACATGCACGTGCGCTTTTGCTGGTGCGAGTTACTGCACAGGTTGACACGTGTCAGAGAGGAAGAGTGATGAAAGAAGGAGGTAATTAAAGCAAAAGGTGAAGCTCAAGGTGGAAGACACAAAGGCTGAGGAAGAAGAACACAATAGAGAGTAAGAGTTGCATAATTTAAGGGTAGAAGAGAAGGATCCAAAACAAGAAACCTGGCTGCATAAGTCAACAAGGCAATAATTCTCATCTTCACACGATTTCTTGGTTGTTCTTTGATAGGGATTTTTGGATTTTCAAGATTAGGATTTAAGGATTTTGAAGATGAATATTGATTTGTGGTTTTTAAAATAAAATAAATTAAGATTGTGGCAGATTTTAATTGCTATGTTTAAATTAATTAATTTAGTAACTTAGTCCATTATAATAATTAATTTAAACATTATGGCGGATTTTAACCGCCATAATGTTAAAATTAATTATTTCAAAATGAAAACACTAACGATGTTAGTTTAAAACTGACGAAAGGATCATCCTAGGTAATGTTGCAAACTTAAATGACCAAAACGATAATTTTAAAACATAAAAGACCACAGCGGGAATGACTAAAAACACATAGGACCAAAATGATATTTTAGCTTAAACAATAGCAACACATTAAATTATAAAAACCATAAACTATTTTTACCAATAAAAAGGGGGAAGCACCTCGATATTGTGAAATAATCAAATAAATAAGGTTTGAATATGAAAACTATGTAAAAAAAGCATAAGGAAACAAACTGAAAACATAATAACATTAAAAGGAAAAAAGATAAAGACACTAAAGAGCATGCACAACACCAATTATGATTTTCCAACTCCGACTCTGAAACATAATTAAATTGTAAAGTTTGTTGATACTCTAACTTTACTGAAATCACCACTAAAACAGGCATATTAGTTCTGCACTAGATAATTTAATATCATATATATGTCATTCTCTTCCAAATGCTATGCTTTCTGCTAACAACGTCACCATTTGTAGGAAAATGACCCCAAGGTAATAGTATATTCTTGCATATTTCATGACCTGCAGGAAACATGAGCTTATTGCATATGTTAGAATATTAATTGGGCATTCTCTAAGATATTAGCAATTAGCAATAAAACAATGATATTGTAAAACTCATGGGAATTCTAATTGTTTTACTGTTTACATTATTTGTTTTTTCTTATATAATTGTCCAATTTCCACTGAAATTGCCTTTGAATATCATTGTGGCTTGTGAGTAAGCAAAACATCACATTTTATCTAAGCAAGATAAATTGAATCCATCACCACCAAATCTCATTTTTCCATGTAATATCATGCATCATTTAATTTCAAAAATAGAAAAAGAAGTATTATCAGCGAGGTGTGTAGAGTATAAAATATATAGGCAAAAACATGATTTTTCTCATACCACGTATTCTACATATAACTTTTCATTTCCAATAATGCAAGATGAATAGGAATATAAGTTTGAAAGGAGAACAATACATACCCTGATTTTTCCTATCTGTTCATCTTCACTTGTTTTCCCCAATAACACTAGGGAGTGGTAGTAGACTCTCTGTATACATAGCAACTTGTAGATTGTCTTTGTACAACTTTTCACCTTGACCATATGTGAGATGCTCAAGCAGCTCTCCTTTGTCATTACGTTTCTCTAATGTTCCTATGACATTTGATCCAAAAATTCCCCCATCCTTGGTGATACATATGGGGGAAAAATGATTGTGCGGAATGCCATGAGTAGGGATAACAATGGATTTAGTCCAAGATGAGTGCACTTTGTATTCTTTCATCACCCAAATTTCAATCGTTGCAACGCCCAAAATCGAACACACACTGAGACATCCTCCCATCACCCTTAAACTATATAATTTATATTTTGCCATAGTCAAATCATCCAGTAGAGAAATCTCTGAAAAGCTCCTTTGTATCAGATTAAAGGCAAGAATGACAGGAACCATTTTATCCCGAGGGAAAACCAACCAATGAAGAGCCTCATTAACGAGTGACCCAACTTTGAATTTATCACCAAGATTGACATATGAAACATGAATATCATCTATGCCCCACATGTAACAACCCGCCTTCATTACATATATAATAACTAAAGATTTTATTTCATTAAATTTTAAAAACTCTCTAATTAATTTATTGATAAAATACTGGAGAAATTTTTCTGCAATTTTCGAAGACAACAAATAAAATTCAAAGCTCAAAATATAAACATCTCTTATACAAAGCTTAACTAGTCCCTTCTATACATAAGACCAACAAAAGAAGAGAAAGAAATGATCATGTCTTCAATCCCTCGTACGCTCTATCCGTAATATCTCCAAGAGAAAGATTCACCTAAATCCCATCTGCTCCCCCGAACACAATTCGAGATCATCACAGTCACAACCAAATGTGCCACACGTAAGGTTAAGCTTACTAGAATAAACACATTTAAATACAATTTGCTATTAAATAAAAACATAAAGATATATATATATATATATATATATATATATATATATATATATATATATATATATATATATATATAATTTCTCAACGTTAAAAGTTGGTATTTTAAAAGAATACATGTACATTTAACTTGTCATAAGAAATCTCATATACTCAACCAATCATCAACAACATAGTTCAAACATCCATTATTAACATAAACCACCAAACATCATGAATCACATCTAAGCATTAACCATCACAAATTCTTAATCACGATAGTACATCAACTATAAAAAGTCTCATCATAAATCAATCATCATAATTTTCATACACCAACAACCACTAGGCAACCTTAAACATCAGACATTGACTCTACTCCATGGAGTTTCAACATCATATGAGCTGTCCCCCATATGCCCCATCCCCTAACATAGTCGCACTCTCTGACCATTCGAGAAGTCTCTTGGGCTGACCCTACAGAGGAAATGTGGTTTTATCGAATATAGACAAGTGTGGGTATTGACTTACCTCTGTAAGGTTTGCAAAATCTTACATCTATAGGGATTCACCCACCTGTCTATTCTATAGGCCCATTACCGTTAGCCACCACGAAAACCTCCAGCACTAGGTTGAGAGCCCACTAAGCACCCTCAACTTACGTGCCTACTCATATGTCTGTGCACACCTACGCACCAACTGTGCAAATACAATATTTGGAATATTTCTGTGCACCAACTGTGTGCACCCACCGTATTCCGGCGGCAAAACATATTTGGAGTCCCTTAGAGTCTTAGATACGGCACCTCCGTACCCGCGATCTCCAATGGCTTGACTTAAGTATCCAAATACATCTCAACAATCCACATATACCTCAATAATAAATAATGTTCTCAACA
This sequence comes from Pueraria montana var. lobata, assembly GCA_026413185.1. Classification (NCBI taxonomy): domain Eukaryota; kingdom Viridiplantae; phylum Streptophyta; class Magnoliopsida; order Fabales; family Fabaceae; genus Pueraria; species Pueraria montana. The sequence goes on along the minus strand of CM048647.1, from coordinate 64,949,882 downwards.
AAATTTTAAGCATCTCAATCAACAATATAATAATCTCAACAAATTATATCCCATCAACCATAATATACTAACCCCAACAACAAAGTCATTCTCTCATAGATAAACTTACCACATTTGTTTAAACATTTATAATATTCATAATATCTACATTCCTCTTCTCATGGTCAAATTGTCAAACCAAAGAATAATCTTTATTTAAAAGTGAAATACATGATACCTTGATACAAATAATTTTATTCCTTCTATATAACTCATAAAACAACTATATACGCACTTGGAATTGGTTTGGAAACTCTTAAGAAAGCATTTAGGGTAAAACAAAACATTATGCCTAAATTTAGCTTAAGCCAGAAAATTTAGCTTGAGCTAGAAATTTAGCTTGAGCTACAAATTTTAGCTTGAGCTAAATTTGTGCAGTTCCAATTCCATTGAAATTTAGCTTAAGCTAAAAATTTTAGCTTAAGCTAAATTTGCGCGCAGACCCAATTCTATCAAAATTTAGCTTGAACTAAAAATTTTAGCCAGAGCTAAATTCGCGCAGACCTTATTTTGTCGATTTTAGCTTGAGCTACAAATTTTAGTTTAAGCTAAAACTGCGATTTCTGCAATAAAATTTCTTCGAAAATCTAAGCTTTTGACCCCATTAATGGCTAACCAAGCATCCAAACTCACAATAAACACATCAATAATCAACCATTAAGCTTCTAAACACTAAACCCCAACAAAAGAACTCAAGATTCAAACCAAACAACTCAAAATCTATTACAAAATAAGAAGAGGGGTGAGCATCCCTTACCCTATGAATTGACCCAAAACCTTGAAGAAGAAACTATGGAGGAGACTTGGTGATCCAAAAATGATCTTTACTCAACTTTTACTATGAAATCAACTAGAGAAGACCTAGATCAATACCAACATGAGCTTCAATCAAATTTTGAACCACAACCCAAAATTTTAGATGAAACCCATTTAGTAGCTTCTTGGTGGAAGGAGAGAAATGAACCAAGAAGTCAAAGAAGGAGAAAGAGATAAGCTTACCAATTAGATGGAAATCCAATAAGTTCTATAGAAGAAGGAGACAAGCTACCCATAGGGTAAGGATCCAAACTTCAACCCAAGAGAGAAGGGAGACGTGGATGAGAAGGAAGAAATGAGGAAATGAGAGAAAGAAGGAAGCATTCCACGTATAAGCCATGGAGAGTGTTCTCATATTGCTATTTGTCCCTACACTCTTCTTAACCACACACCCCCTTCTTTCTACAACTAAAACTCACATACAAGACTAAAATATCACGAAAACCACTGAAAACACAATAATCACATGAACGAAACACTCTATTTTATTTATTTAGTTCATTGAATAACATGATTTAAATTTAATTCCTCTTTCATTTTTTTAATCAAGTACTTATCATACATTACGAAAAATCATAATGTTACACCACAAATGAGTTTTAAAGGAGAAAGTCTGGAATTTATCATTCTCAGACCCATGCAATCCAATAAGAATTAACAAGTAGTCATTTGTTGATGCATCATACCCAAAATCATATAGAAATTGAGAGGCTATTATAGAGTCAAAGTATGGTAATCCTCGGTAGACACCTGTTGATGGATTCCATATAATGAGATCACGTCTGCTCTTGTAGTGTAAAAGTATGAGTCCTTTACATGAACCCAAAATCTCATGTTTTGGATGAAAATCAACATAATAGTCATATGTTCCATGGAGTGGGGATAATGGAAAGGGGATATTGAAGTGCATTGCACCTGAACATTTTTTAAGTGGTGCCTCAATATCAATGGATTCAACATAAAAATCATTTGATCTAAGCAAAAAGTGGTGGGAGGGTGCGACAGCTAGGTCATGGTGGGAAATACCAAATTGGGAATTGGGAATTAGAAATAAGATAAAGCCATGACTTACAAACACACTTGAAACGCAAAACAGATCTCACCGGCAATCTCAGGAGAATTTCTCTAATCAACTCGAGAGGAAGAATAGGGTTCTTCTTCATCCTTCTTCCCCGCTCTATGTTTTTCTTCTAGACAGATAGATAGAAAATGCGACATAAGAGCTTGTCCAAGTCCAACTACGAACTTAACTCTACTTGAGTTATTAATATTGGCTATGTTGCTTCTCCAACGATGAACTTAACTCGGGTTACTTCACTTGTTTCTAGTTTAGCGGTCTTATCATACACTGACACATCACAATTAACTCGGGTTACTTTCACTTGTTTCTAGTCTAGCGGTCTTATCATACACTAACATGTCATAATTAACACTATGGTGAACTTAACTCGGGTTACTTCACCTGTTTTAGAACTTATTTCTCTCTCATCATTAATTCTTTTTCTTTCTCTTACTTCTCTTTATTATCTTTTTATAATAAAAAAGATTTATTTCCTACCCGACAGATAGGCAGTAAATGCGATATAAGAGCTTCTCTAAATCCAACTACGAACTTAACTCAACTCGAGTTGTTAATATTGGCTATGTTGCTCCTTCAATGGTGAACTTAGGTTGATTCATTTGTTTCTAGTCTAGCGGTCTTATCACATATTGACACACCACAATTAACATTATGGAAAACATATATTATACACACACACACACACATATGGGGAATTCTAATGTATTCACGCCTAATTTTAGTTGGAGTGCTTTAACAATCTACACAAAAAAATTATGACAAAAAACCCAACTACCTCTTTTGTTTTGTTTAATTCATTTTAGGGACATTGTAGTAATTAACACATCTATTTTTTAAAAAATTATTTCTCTCTCATCTTTAATTCATTTTCTTTCTTTTACATCTCTTTACTCTCTCTCTTATAATAAAAAACAGAAATTCCCTATCCAGTAAATACGACATAAGAGCTTCTCTAAGTCCAATTACGAACTTAACTCAACTTGAGTTGTTAATATTGACTATGTTGCAGCGGTAAACTTAACTTGGGTTGCTTCATTTGTTTCTAGTCTAGCGATCTTATCGCATACTGACACATCACAATTAACATTATTAAAAATAAGTATTATACACACACACATACATGGAAAATTCTAATGTATTCACACCTAATTGGAGTGTATTAGCAATTTACGCAAAAAATTTATGACAAAAACTCAACTATCTCTTTTGTTTTGATTAATTCATTTTAGGGACGCTATAGTAATTAACATATCTAATTTAAAAACGACTAAATTATAATTTTGGTCCCCTAGTTTCTCAAATTCACGATTTTGGTCATCTGATTATTAATTGTAACATTTGATCTCCTAATTTTACAAATTGACAATTTTAATTCACCTGTTAAATTATTAACTAATAATTGTGATTAATAGAGTTATTAAGTTAATTATAAATTAATTAAAAATCATTCATTATTAAAAAACTTTAATCAAGAGAGGTTGAGGAAAAGAGGTTATGATTAATAATTTTTTCAATAGTCTTGATAAATTAAGTATTTACTCCTTATATATATATATAAAAAAGAGACACTATGCTGTCTTTTTTAATAAATTTCTCAATAAATATTTAGAAAAATAAATTAAATAAATTAAATTGCTCTGAAAAATAAACTTCAATTCATATAAAGTATTGGAGACAATATCCTGTCTTTTTTTGATAAATTTCTCGATAAATATTTATTAAAAAATAAATATTAAATAAATTAAATTTCTCTGAAAACACACTTCAATTCATATAAAGTATTTTACTTGTAAAAAAAATTATGAGAAGCTTAATGCCAGTCATTGTCTGAATTAGAGTTTGGCTTCAGTTAGAAGTATTCATTATCGGCAGTGAATAATCTTCCTGAATTTTGTACTTTGGAAATAATTTTATCCGATTCAATCTGGAACCTATTTTCGGGCCGAGATTTGTATCGTAATTATATTCCGGCACCAACGATATAGGGCTCACATTAACATGACTATGGGCCTATTCATCCTTTCTGATTCCCGACTCTGCTCCATGCACATCCGGTATGAAAGTGACCATTAAAAACAACAATATTAAAGTGCGATCCAAATACATAGAAAGGAAACATCATATAACCATAATCAATAAAAACAAAGTACAAAAACAGAAAATTGACACACAAAATGAAAGTGTACATTTACAAGTATTACATATGAGGAGGGATCGAGTGACTTGATTTATTTGTTTAAACTTTAAACGTTGCAATATATATATATATATATAGAACACACACTATCGCCATGGATGCCCAACAGCCACAGGGTATGGTACTTAACTATACTGGAGGCTTGAGATCTTCATGCATCAGCCCCTTTTCCTGCAGGTATTGCACAAAACCATAAACTTCAGCTATTACATGAAAACCTACCGCTTAAGATAAAACGACAGCTAGCTTCACAAACTTTATTTTCGTTGAAATCAAAAGAGATTTAATTATTCAAATAGAGAATTAAGGAAGAAAATTAAAAGAGATGAAAACTTGATTATATTGTAAGATAGTATTAATTAATTTAAGAAACGTAGCTGTTTTGATTAAGCGTGGCGGCTGCCGCCATAGATGCAGCGACCCCACCAGGGGTGGTTCTCATGTCCAATTTGTTCCTAAGCTCAGCTCCAATCACTCGCTCTGCATCTTCTCGCGTCACCGCCTTATCCGCTGGCAGCTTCTCCCTCGCATCCTACATTCACAATCTCATGTAGAAATTGATCAAGACCATATAATAATATATATATTTTAGGTGAGACAAAACAGTACGTAAGTTACCGTTAACACATCGGACAAGGTTGTCTTGTGAGAGTCAGGCACAGTGCGCGTGTTCCTCGTGGCTGCTGACTGGGCCCTGGCGCCCAGCCCGCGAGGCTCTGTCTCGTTCCTTCCGGTGGCTCTCATTTCCGCAGCTTGTATTGCGGCGGCGTCGCTTTCATCCACCGGCTTGTCACCCCCGCCGGCCAACGCCAACGCTTCCAGCGCCTCGACGATGGTTATGGCGTCTCGCTCCAGAGCGGTGCCGGGGGTGTTCATCGGCACATCGGGCTCCACGAACTGCCCCACCACGTGTCTTCCCACGGACTCCGTGATGACGCGGTTGCCATCCACTTTGGTTTCGGAGACGCTCACGCCTTCGTTCCTGGCCACGTCGGAGATGTCTCCGCGGCTGACGAGGCCGGCGCGGACGTTGTCGGTTGCGGCGGATTGCATCACGGAGGCGGGACCTCCTTTTTGGGTTTGGCCCAATGCTTGGTTCTCGGTAGCTTGCATGAGAGCCGCGTCTCTTGGCGCGATGGGTTGGGATGCGAGTTCGCCGGAGACGTTGAAAACGTCGCCGTATTTGATGGGGTCCTTCTCGGCTTGAGGTCTCTCCGGCTGTTCCTGGCTCATGGTGTACTGCAGCAGTTTAAAGTTTAATTTAATTGAAGTGTGTTCTTGCAATGGATTGTGTGGTTTGGATTTGGGACAAGGGATATATAATATTGTAGCTAGATGGATAGAAAGGAGAAAATAGCAGAAATGAAAGAGGTGATTTTACACTTGTCAGCAGGGGACATAACATGGTAATTCATTCGGTGTGTTGAGTTACAGGTGGCGTTCAAGCACCAACATGCATGACACATGGTAAGTGGTAATCTCAATCCGGTGTAGTATAATGTATGTATCAAGAAAGAACATTAAATTTACGGAACTTATAGCTAGTTCTAGAGCTACGCATATGCATATACATTATAATAATGTTTTATAGACACCCCAAATGCTAGTTTATATCTAGAATGAGAAGAAAAAAAGATAGAAAAGTATAAATATGGTAGATGATATGATGTGATAGAAAAAGAGGGCTGATTGACCCATCTGGGTTTCTTTTAAAAACTAATTTTCAAAATGAGTTTCTTTCAAACTAATTTTCAAAATGAGTTTCTTTCAAAATATAGATATGGGTCTGTTTTGATAAAAAATTAAGTCAAATTTTCAAATTGACCATGTGGCATGCCACGTCGGTCACGTGATGAAACAACTATTTAAAATAGTTGTTTCATGCTGACACAATCAATGATTTGCGATTTGAGTGTGTCGGATTTGTTAACGAACCAAAAAAAGAAAAGGTATCAAATTCGTTACTCGGAATGGCTGGTTCAGCAGACTGAAAGAAACAGCCATCCGTGATAGCTGGACCAAGAAAAAGTGAAGCAGCCATTGTGAGTGGCTATTTCAAGTGAAAAAGTGAAGTAGCCATTTGAAATGGCTACTTCAAGTACGACCGAAAAAAGTGAAACAGCCATTGTGAGTGGCTATTTCAAGTGAAAAAGTGAAGTAGCCATTTGAAATGGCTACTTCAAGTACGACCGAAAAAAGTGAAACAGCCATTGTGAGTGGCTATTTCAAGTGAAAAAGTGAAGTAGCCATTTGAAATGGCTACTTCAAGTACACGTGGTGACCGAAAAAAGTGAAACAGCCATTGTGTGTGGCAACTTCAAGTACACAACCTACCCACGCCCAGCTCGTGGTCCGAATAAAAAATTGGAGAAAACATGAAGTAGCTATTTTGAATGGCTGCTTCAAGTGAGTAATTTGTCTTCGTCATCTTTTTCACACTTAACCGGATATTAAAAATCTAAGTATTTTCTTACACACTATTTTTTTATTTTTTATATGTTAACAGATATTATATATATATATATATATGTTATATATGCATTTTTGTCATTTTATTGTATCTATTTTACGGAGTTTTATGTGATAATTTTTTTAATAATTTGATTTCAAGTGTATTTTTTTATTTTTGATACATTGTATGTAATATTTATATTTGTCATCATAAGTATTTCTTAAAAATTTTATGTAAATGGGATATTTTTTGTTACTTGTAATTTTGTTGTGTATTTATATATATTTTTTATTTTAAAGCATTGAAAAACTATTTTTTTTATTTCAAAGAGAAACAGCCATTTGAATTGGCTGCACCGATTTGACATGCGGCCGGGGGACCGCTACACGAAGGCACAACACGGGTTGGAGGTGCAGCCATTACAAATGGCTGCTTGTGAACACGGTATACAAGCAGCTATTTTCAGTGGCTGTTTCCTCTCATTTGATCATTATTGTATCTACAAATTTTAACGAACTTGTCAGTCTTGAAACAGCCATTGGTAATGGCTGGTTTATGTGGATATTTTTTTTTTAAAAAAAAATTACGTGGAATTTAATTTGTTGGTCGAATTTTTTTGTTGACTTGATCTTTGATCAAAACAGACCCATGCCAGTAATATGTTTTGAAAGAGACCCATTTTGAATATTAGTTTTTAAAAATAACCCAGAGGGGTCAATCAGCCAGAAAAAGAGAGATAAAAAGAAATGAGAGATGTTGATAGGGTGTTAAAAAATATGGAATGTCAAAATATAACTACTCTATACATTATTGCACGTCCTTTTTTCTTTTCTCTCTGCACCTCCACCGACTGGTGAGTAATGGAGCAAGGAAGGAAAATGTAAAGTACTGATGTATAAGTGATGGGGGTCACCATCCTTTTTGCAGCAGGCAATAAAGTGCTAATATATATACCATAACATTAACAATGGTATTGATCATTTTGCGGGAGCACGGAGATTTTCACGTCCTTTTATGTCATGCAGACCATGGCTCCGTAGAGGGTGTGGTATGTATGTAAAACAATGACTTTGATTAGGTCATTTCTATTTAAATATTGTTATGTGATTTAACTACGTATAAATTAATCAAGTTTTATTTTATGGTTAAAAATAAGAGAAAAACAAGCACTAGGAAATGGAAAACATAATTTATAATTAACCCGAGGAATAAAAATCAAATGGATTTGACGTTACAGCATTTTGGAGATTTTCTATCTTGTATTCTATATAATATAATTACGTTGTTCGATAATGGAATATTGGTTTGTAAAGAAGAAAAGGGGAAAACGTAACTTCATCACTATCAAGGGTTTCAGTTTACAATTTACTCCATAAAAATGAAGTCAGAAGTGTTCAATTTAAAGTTTAGGTACAGGTGGGGGATCGCACCGCCCACACAACTTTTAGTATGCGCCCACGTTGAAGCCATTTCTTTCATACGTCTAGCCATATCATTTTTATTACGAGATATATTTAGAATATAATTGAGGTTCGATTCCATGTGCCAAAAAGAAATAATGTGACAAGTAATAATATAATATAGGCTATGCTTATGGGAATCGATTTAGTGAACAGAAAAAAAAAATGTACGTTGTGACTCAACGTCTCATACATAAATAAGGAAAAATGTAAACATATACTCCATTGTGAAATATATTGAGGTGGAACAAAGAGAGATATAAGAAGAAAAAATAATGTAGACATATAATAACAAATGAAATAAGTAATGTAATGAGAGTAATTATTGATCAAGTGATACAATAATTCATATATATGCTTGATACGTATTACGGTCCGAGAGTAATTCTTGGCCGAATTGAACTCCGTTAGTCTTACATACATGCTTGTTTTTTTTTTTTTTTTGAAGGAATACATACATGCTTGTTAAAAGTTAATTACTTAGCAATGTAGAATAACTCTACAAGTAAATGCTGAACAGGATCAGGTTGAAAAAAGAATAAAAATACATAGTCATGCTGTTGTAATTTAACCATCCAAAACTTTTAAAATTGCATACGTGTATTTGTTTGAGAAAAAAATAAAGGCTTAATTGCAATTTTTATTCCAACTTTTTATTTTATGACGAATTTTACTCCCAACAAATTAATTTGGCGCATTTTATCCCCAACTTTTTTAAAAAGTTACAAATTTTACTTTTCACAGTTTTGCTGACGTGATATGCTAAAATAATTGTACTTTTTATCCCAAACTTTTTACTTTTTGGCAGATTTTACTCCTAACTTTTTTATTTTTTGGCAAACTTTACATCTAACTTTTTACTTTTGGGTGAATTTTACTCCCATTTTTTATGCTTATGTCAGCATGCCACATCAACACAACAGTAAAAGGTAAAATTTGTAACTTTTTAAAAAAGTTGGGGGTAAAATACGTTAAATTAATTTGTTGGGGGTAATATTCGTCAAAAAATAAAAAATTTGAGATAAAAATTGTAATTAAGCCAAAAATAAATTGTAAATTATTTTATTTTATTTTATAAAATGTTTTTTTTTTCATAGAAAACTATTCTACTCGACACACAAACGAGTCCTAAGTGTAACCATATCTTTCAGCAGTTATTCTAACAATGATTTGTCACTTTTTAGAGATAAGTGGGTTCCGTTAGGACGCAATTCTCATTGGTATATAAAATAGTCTAAAGAATGCTTGAGAAACGATATATAAATAACATTTTTGGTCTAATAATAAGTCCTCACGATTCTTAATTTTCATCTCTCTATATTCTCTTACTTGACCGCACTTGAGTGATTGCGAAAAAAGTGAGTGGAATTAGAATAATACACCAGAAATAATATGCAAATATAATTGACAATCCATGTAAGTCATCACAATTCTTAATTTCATAAATCACAATTATCTGGTCTGACTAGGCCCACTTGGGTGATTACCAAAACGAAGTCAACATTCTCGTTCTCAACGCGATACCATAATTAAGCTAGCAGCATAAGCGATAAAGCTGATCAACACTAGGTTTATTGCAAATTAACTCGATGTACTACTGCTAAGAGCATCCTACGATTTATATATGCGATGTGACACTTCTGGTAGCGAGAAAAAGAAAAAGACTTCCACTCTTCACAAACAATAGCCGTATTATTTGATCTTCAAATGCATGCATGCCGCAAAGTGCAAACTCCTCCATACAGCAACGGCAGCCAAAAATCGCAATTAATTTACCAATCAAGAGAAAAAAAATAATATTTACCATAATTAGACCCAAAGCTCAGTAAAATTAAAAAAAAAAAACACCAAATAAGTTCATAATTGACTCACCATGGCCAAATAAACAGGCCACGTGGCATGGAATCGTGGTTTTTATTAGAGACAAAGGTAACATCATCAAAAGAGGTCACATATCACATATGCGATGTGCGATACATAGTTTATGTACAAACACTACTTTGCAAAGCACACGCCTCTCATATATTCCACGTACGATTGGACATCGAATCAGTTTGCTCTGCTCTTGGTCTTGGGCACCGTCACCACCAGCTTCCCGCCGCTGCACACGGTGGTGACCATCTCCGGCTGGGTCCACGGCGGAAGCCGGAACCGCCACAGACCAAGGCCCGAAGGAACGTGCTGATGCTGACCCGCCACCGCAACATCACCACCGTCCATTCTCTTGATCACGATTTTCGTTATCCCCGGAAGAATCTCGATCGCCAGAGCTCGCACACCACCCGCGTTGCACGAAGCCACGAACCGAAAAAACTGCGGCGTTTCCTCCACGAAAACGTCGTCGTCTGAAGGAAAAGGAAGCTCTAGTATTTTCGCAAATACATGAGGCAATCTCAATAGTTTCTTCGCGTTTGAGCTTGGCGTCGATGAAACGACGCCGCGCTGGGAACGTTTCGCTGCGAACATGCTGTGATAGCTTAACTCCAATTCTAGTAATTAAGTCCCTGTTTGGATGTTGTAAATATGGTTAGAGAGGGAAATGTAAAATTGGGGTAATTGGTGGATTTATCGTTGGGATAAATTGTTACTCGATGGGAATATATATAGGGGCCTAACGTGAATTTGGTTGGACGAAACTACCCTCGAAGAGGATGGTCTATGAACGAGGGAGGGTATTGATTGATTGCTTTTGCTTTCTTTGCCCGCAGGAATCCTGAAAAGGTTTCAGGCCAAACGAAAGGAATAGAATCCCGTCTTAATTTTGTCTTCGGAAATTGAAATCTTACGTAGCATTCCTAATCCTACTGCTTATCTTTATCATCTTTATTACGACATGACATTCTATATTATATAACAAACAGCTGAGAAATAGAACCAAGGAGAAAACTTGAGATATATATTAACAAAATAAATGTATGTATTCTGAGAAGGAATAATATAGTTATTATAATATTGTTTGATTAAGTGCACGAATCTGTGTAAGCTAGCAAAATAGGATACTTTTATTATTTGGCACAAGATAAAAAGATACCCATTGAAATCGAATAGTCAGACTCCACTTTTGAGTGTGCCTCTTGGCCATTCAAACCTATACCCAAGCCCAACCACACTTTTATATGCATTGATATTCAAGTTGGGTATTCTGCAAAAGAGTTTGACATTTTTTTATGCTATTTAATTTAGGTCCAAGCGTCTACCATCGAATGACTGCAGTCTTCTTCCCTTTATTTTTTTTTCTTTTTGGTTTTCTGTTAGCCAGACTAATAGACAACTTTTAAGTTTTAACGAATGGGGATGCTCTCTTTATGTACTACTCGGACTCGGCACTCCACCGAGTAGTCGAGTTGGCTGAGTAAAACTTATCACTCGGACTCGGATGATAATAACGGAAAGAATATATCTTATCATGGGATAAGATATAGAAAGATCAGGTCATAAGATAAAGATAGAAGATAGAATTATCTCTATCTTCATTACGAGATTTGAGGAGATTTGATAGGAAAATAACCCTATCAAATCTATCTCTTTACACCCTATAAAATCAGAACGATCCATCTCAATCGAGGTACGAAATTCTAATCCCACTTTGTGATACCTGTCTCTCCCTCTGCGCCTCTAACTTGAGCGTCGGAGTGTCCTTGCAGGTACACCCCCCACCAGTCACGGAGGTGATCACGACGGAGCCACCGCACCAGAAGGCTTACCAAAATCTGGTAAGAACACTTTACAATGATGAATAGATAATCAATAGATCCTACGAGGAACCTAAGAACATTGGAAAGTTTGATTTTTCAGAGACAAACTAAGAACGAGTATTGGATCCGAATTAGGTGTATATTTACAAAATGATACATGTAATGGAGAGAACAATTATCTGTTAAATAGATGTGGGTTTGTGTATAGGTGTTTACCCGTACAATTTTAGGGAAAGATGAGTACTAGTCAAAGGCGCAGATCTATAGCAACGAGGCAGTCATTCTCATCTTTACTATATTGAGTTTATTGCCTTGCTAGCTTGTTATCACCCAACACTCACTTTCATACAACATTTCAAATCTTATACACAGTTGTTCGATAAATTTTTCCTTAAGTTAAGCAATACCTTTGTCACATATAACACTTCTTGAATCCTATGGTTTACATCACCATTTATTTTCATTTAATATTGTATGATGGACCTAAGATACTTAAATTATATGACTTAAGTTAAAGTGTCTCCAAGATTCACCTTTAAATTAAGGTTGGTGTGTCTCATGCTAAACATACATTTCATGTGTACTTTGTTAGTTTGTTTTACTTCTATTCAAATTGAAAATATGATATTGTTGTGCACCGAGGGGGATTAAATACCGGGAAATCTTCAGCAATGGGCCACGAGCACACCACATAAGCGAACTTGACACCACCTTCAACCCAAAACCTTAAGGCGTTAGGTTTGTGGGTCTTTCTCACTTATATGTTGCTCAACTTGTCCATTTCTACCCAATGTGGGGACTTCACCTTCACACTTCTACTCCAGCAATTTCCCCCTCAAGTGTGAGTCTCTTCCACATGGTAGCTTCCCCTCGAGCGAAAGTCATTTTCACCACGAGTATCCAATGATGGCGCCTTTAGAGCTTAATACTCTAGTACCTTGAATCGTCGTTCCACCGTTCCATGGTGAGGGACATGCCGCCTGACCTCCATGTATGGACCCATCGCCAAGAAGACTTTCGATACAAGGGATCCCCATGCCCATGCCTGGATCCATCGCCAATCCATTCTACTCGTCCGAGCTGGTCACCAAGTCGAACCATCGACTCTGATACCAATTATTGTGCACCAAGGGGGATTAAATACCGGGGAGATCTTCAGCAATGGGCCACGAGCACACCACATAAGCGAACTTGACACCAGTTCTAATGTGGGACTTCACCTTCACGCTTGGACTCCAACAGATATGTAGATGATAGTGGGGTTATGGGTTGGGAGATGGCAAGGCTAGTTAGGGAATTCCTTGTTTTGAGGTGATTAATTATTGAGATTGTGACTGGGATATTAGTTATGGAGCAGGGAAAATAAAGGGAGAGAGGGAAAATAGGAAGAATGGAAACATTAGCAAATTTTGCATAAACTCTAACTTATAGGCAATCAAAGTATCTTAAGAGATATCATTATGGTATGACAAAACCTTTATCAACACTAGATCAGGATGTGAACATATACTAAACCAATTGCATGCAAGGTTAAGATCAACAACCGTTTCACCTTACTCCTTCTATTAGCTCTCAGGTGATTAAGACCAACAATATATTTGTAACTTCAAGTAAAAAAAAAATAACAACACATTAACTTATAAAAACCAAAATTTGTTTTACCAAAAAAATAAAGCACCTAAGTACTATGAAATAATCAAATAAACAAAGTTTGAATATGAAAATTATGTAAAAGAGCACAAGGAAACAAATTGAAATCATAAAATCATTAAGAGGAAAAAAGATAAAGGCACTAATTAGCATTACAAAGCCAACAAGGATCGCCCATCTCCAACTCTGAAACATATTTAAATTGTAAAGTCTGTTGATACTCCAACTTTATTGAAACATTGTTCTGCACTAACACTAGATGATTTAATATCATATATATGTCATTCTCTTCCAAGTGCTATGCTTTTTGCTAACAACGTCACCATTTGTAGGAAAGTGACATCAAGGTAATTGCATATATTCTTTCATACTCTGTGTCCTGCAAAAAACATGAACTTATTGTAAATGTTAGAGTATTAATTGGACATTCTTTAAGATTTTAGCAATTAGTAGTAAAGCGGTGATATTGTCAAATCTCACAGAAAGTCCTAATTGTTTTACTCTAAAAAATAGTTATTTTTTCTTATATAATTTTATAGTTTCTACTTAAATTGCCTTTGATTATCATTGTGGCTTGTGAGTAAGCAAGGCATCAATTATTTTATCTAAGCAAGGTAAGTTGAATCCACCACCACCAAACCTCATCATTCCATATGCAATATCATGTATTTAATTTCAAAAATAGAAAAAAATAATTATTATTAGCAAGGATGGGTAGAGTATAAAATAGGTGAAAGCATGTTTTTTCTCATGCCACACATTTTGCATATAACATAACTTTTCATTTCCCATAATTCAAGATGAATAGGAATATAAATGTGTGAAAGGGATTGGAGAACAATGCATACCTTGATTTTTCTGACTGTTACTACTGGTCATCTTCACTTCTTTGCTTCAATACACTAGGGAGTGGCAGTAGACTCTCTGTATACATAGCAACCTGTAGATTGGCTTCGTATAACTTTTGACCTCGACCATATGTGAGACGCTCAATTAGCTCTCCTTTGTCATTAAATTTCTCTAATGTTCCTCTGATATTTGATCCAAAAATTCCACCATCTTTGGTGATGCATATGGGAGAAAAGCAATTATGCGAAATGCCATGAGTAGGGATAACAATGGACTTAGTCCAAGATGACTGCACTTTATATTCTTTCATCACCCAAATTTCAGCAGTTGCAATGCCATGGACCAAGCAACACACACTGAGACATCCTCTCATCACCCTTAGACTATACACTATATATTTGCTCATACTTAAATGATCAAACAGAGGAATCTCTGAAAAACTCCTTTGTCTTAGATCAAAGGCAAGAATGACAGGAACACTTTTATCCCATGAGAAAACTAGCCAGTGAAGAGCCTCATTCAAAAGTGACCCAGCTCTGCATGTATCGCCAAGATTTACATATGAAACATGAATATTGTCTATGTCCCACGAATAAGTATTAAAGGAGAAAATCTGGAATTCACCTTTGCACTCATTACTCTCAAACCCATGCAATCCAATAAGAATTAGCAAGTAGTCATTTGTTGATGTGTCATACCCAAAACCATATAGAAATTCAGAGGCTATTGCGTATTCAAAGTATGGTAATCCTTGGCAGACACTTGTTGATGGATTCCATATAATGAGATCATGCCTACTCTCGTAGTGCAAAAGTATGAGTCCTCTACATGAACCCAAAATCTCATGTTTTTGATGAAAATCAGCATAATAGTCATATATGCCATGGCGTGGGGGTGATGGAGGGGGGATATGGAAGTGCACTGCACCGAAACATTTTTTAAGTGGCGCCTCAATATCAATGCCTTCAACATAAAAATCATCTGATCGAAGAAGAAGTCGATGGGAGGGTGTGGCGGCTAGGTCAAAATGGGAAATACCAAATTGGGAATCAGAGATAAGAGAATTCCATGATTTACAAACACATTTGAAATGCAAAACGGATCTCACCGGCAATCTCAGTAGAATTTCTCTTATCAAGTCGAGAGGGAAAATGGAGTTCTCCATGTTTCTTCCCTGCTCTTCGTAATTTTCTACTAGACAAACAGACTGAAAATGCGACATAATAGCTTCTACAAGTCCAACTACAAACTTAACTCAACTTGAGTTGCTAATATTGACTATGTTGCTTCTCCAACGGTGAACTTAACTCAGGGTGTTTCACTCGTTTCTAGTCTAGCTATCTTCTCACACACTAACACATCACAATTCTAGTCTAGCTTATATATAAGAGAAAAGGAATTAAAAATGAGAGAGAAACAAATATTTTTTATTATAGAAAGAGATTAAAGAGGTGTAAAAGAAAGAAAGGAAATTAAAGATGAGAGAGAAATAAGTGTTTTTTTATATTAGATATGTTAATTACTATAGTGTCCCTAAGATGAATTAATCAAAACAAAAGAGGTAGTTAGGTTGTTTGTCATAAATTTCTGGTATAAATTACTAATGCACTCCCATTAAAGAATAGGTTTGAGTACCTTAGCAATTCCATATATGAGAAATGCTAACAACATACTCTCTATCACACTCTTTTGAATACATTCCCCATAATTGGTTAAAATTTATTAGAAATATACACTACAACATTTTTGGCCTAAGACAACGCCTGTCTTGGCAGTAGCAAAAAAATCGTTGCATTAGATAACAATATACAACGATTTTATACATAGTTTTAAAAACCGAACTGGTGATCGAACCGGTCATGGTACTGGGTCACTGGGTTAATGGTCGAACTAGTGGGTTACTAATTGAACCGCATGACCAGGTCTATATTAAATATATAAAAATTATAAATAAGATATCATATATAAATAAGACTTGGCAGATATATACGAAACAAATTAATTGGCTCAGTGGTTAAAATTTAAAAGCGTTGTGCCTAGTGTGGGAACCTGGGTTCGAATCCCATCTTGTCACCTTGTGCATGTTTTTACATCTTATATTCAAATTTAAAATCAATTGAATATTCACATTAAAACTGCTGTGTTTTTTCTGTGTGAGGGATGGAGCGTTCAACACCTTCTTGGATGGCGCGTGCAACCTCGGGATGGAGCAACTGGACAGAGCTTGGGATGGTGCGTGCAGGACAGAGCTGTTGGCAGTGTGGGTTGGACAGCGTGCAAAAATAACTCTAAGTCCAGCCGGGTCATCGGATCACTTCGGTTCATTGGTCCAACCAGAAACTCGGCCGGGTCGCACCGGGTTTTGACGGGTCAAAGACATGAACGATCTGATAACCAGCTCGGACCGGCTAAACCACTGGGTCCCAGTCCGACCGGCCAGCTCGAGTCGGTTTTTAAAACTATGTTTTTATATATTGTTGGCGTAGTTGAGAAATTTTTTTAATATTTTAGGCAACATCTTAAAACCGTTCTCTATATCGAATATGCAACGGTTTTATATATATATATTTTTAATACAACAGTTATAAACCGTTGTATATTATTTGTAGTTAAAACCGTTCTGCTAGGTGTTAAAAACTATTATAGAAATGTTGTTTATAATAGTCATAAGTTAAAGTATTAAACCGTTCTATCAGAGAAAAAGAGAAATAGATTGCGTGCTACTCAGTTTCTAAGTGATATTTGTTCATTTTCTAATTTTCTCTCCTGCGCCGCATCTCTTAGTTTCTAATTTTCACAAGTGACATTTCGGCATCGCAACTCACGCTACTTTCATCACAACTCACTACGTTCTCTCTGTCATGGCTTCCGGCTTTACACTACTCTTAGGTATTCTTTGTCACTGCTACTCTTTCTCACATGTCACTACACTCACGGCAACCTCTTATCTCATTCACGCTATGTAGCATTCACGTTTTCCCCTATTCGAAACCCTTAGTTAGGTTCTTCTTCACAAGCGACGTTTTGGCATCGCAAACGGCTCTGCACTCACGCTACTCTCTGTCAGTGGTACTGGCTACGCGCTCACGATACTGTGTCACCGCACTAATGCAACCTTCTTATTGCCATCGCTATTTCTAAGTTTTTTTTTAAACTTTGAATTAGTTTTGACTTCAATGTCACCGTAGCATTATGTATTGTGCTTTTGACTTCTTATTCTGCTTTATAAAATTGGGGTTTGGGACGATTGGGTAAGTTGGTGTGTGCCTGTAGTACAGAGACTACGAATGACGAAAGGGGGGGGGGTTCAAAGGTTGGGATTGGGTAAAGGTGTGCGTGCGTTTTGCATCGTGGTGGTGTAGTGATGGCAAGGGTGTGTGTAGTGTGTTTTGCATCGTGGTGGTGTGGTGGCATCATGTGTGCGTTGTATTTGCTGGGAAGCAGGTTTCTTCTTAGGGGTATTATTCAAGTGAGAAACACCCACATGTAGGAAATTATTGCTCCATATTTTGATAGATAAACAAAGGAGAGTTTATGGCATATGCCAAGCAAGTAATTACTATTTTAGAATCTGCCATACATGTGAGCATTTATTTGCTGCATTCTACCTAAGACTTCCGATATTCAATACTTTAGGCATAAAATGCATATAGACCTATTGGCCAGAACATATAAATGCCTGGGGGAGGAGGGGGGGCAAGGTGGAGTAGAGTTATCAATAGCAACCACAGGCCTAAAAATCTGCAAAACAGGGGCACAGAACAAAGTAGAGCTCTCTCACCCCCAAATGTCAATGAGTGATGAGGAATTCCTTTGGGTGATTCATGTATAGGTACTTACTGTGAAACCAAGGTTTTTCTATGTTTATATAGCAGACATCGTATATAAACATAGAATAGCTTATGGTTGAAACTAACACAGGAATGATCAAAATTATGGAGAATCAAAAATCTGTCATTTAACTCGCGCATAATTGAAGTTATACATGGATTAACTGGTTGAAACTAAATGTAATTTAGGTTCAGCTGGATTTATAACTAATAACTAGTTGATATTGCCTCCGATAACACTCGTTGTTCAAGCTTGGATTGAAGAATGTGCAAGGGTTTGATGTGGATGTCTGTTATCAGTGATTGGGTAAGTGATAGGCAGCAAGAGAATACCCTCGTGAGCATGGCCTTTTTGCCACCCCCTCCTTCTGCAAGTGATAGGCAGCAAGTGATATTCCCCATGTTTATATGCATTATATATTTGATTATGAGTGCTTTGTACGATCAATGATAACTTTAATAATGCTAAATTATTCAAGTCTAATATACCATTTTAGTATGATTATTTTAATTAGGTTTCAATATTGGAAATGTTGGTTCAGTTTTCTTGTGACTTCTAGATGCTTGTGGTGCTATCATAGGTAAATTGTGTTTACTTTGGTGAAAAATTATACATAATGTTCATGCATATGATTTGAGGTTTAGTAATGTTTGACTGAAAAGGAGTTCTGTTTCAGATTGGCAAGATTACTAGTAGATTTGAGAACAAAGGTTTCTACTTGAAAGGTAATGTTTATTTAAATACTTAGTAGTATATTGAATTTTCTTGTGGCTTGTGAGAGCAACCTGGCTTAGATTAAAAGTTGGATTGCTGCTCATCCTGCCAAAATCAGAAGCCTTGCAAGCCTGTAGTTCTGGTAGCTTGAAATCCTTTCTTAATGTATTTTTACTCCTGTATTTTTAGTGGTATTGATGAATGAGTTGTTAAGGTATATTTTATTTTTTTTCCTGGCAGAACAAAGCACAGCTTGCTGCTCACCGTGTGGACCCAATTGAATTGGTTGTCTGCCTTCCAGCACTGTGCAGGAAAATGGAGTGGACTACTCAAGTTTTAGGCATAATTTCTGTAGGTATCTATAAACTTCGATTTAATATTTGAATTCTTTTCCTTTAGAAAATTGAATTTACATGAAGCAAACCATAAAGTAGAAACTTTAAGGCTTATTATTATTCTTTTTGCCGGTGTCTCACTTTGTAATTTGTTGTATCTGATACCTCATGCATGTGAGTGAGCAGAACTGGGTAAATTGCAACCAAGAATCCAAGCTATTAGGATGTGTGTTCAGGGACCACTAACCACTCAGGTTGTCATGCAGGGTCCAATATGATCCCAAAGAATGCAGCTGTAAGACTCTGCTTGATGTGTTTTGGTCTAGACTGCTAGAAATAATTTGAATTAGTGTTTTGGTTTGGTTTCTACTAAATACCATTTCTTAATGTTTCAAATGTGGTTAATTTATCTTAGCAATATGGTTCATTTATTACATTTTTGAGTTCTCCTTTCTCTCTTATGTACCGCATGTAAAAGTATACATTAGTTTCTTATTTAAAACTCAGATATCAGAGTTATATCATGGCTTTCCTTTCCATATTCTAATTCAAGTTATATATACTTAACTATTTGATTACTTTCTAATGATTTCATGCATTGAACACCATGCTGCTTGCGGGACCAACTTCTCGCCAATTACCAAGGTAATTTCATCTCATATTTTACTAGCATTAATAGGACCATCCAGTTTTTCTTCTTAGGTAAAAGTGTATCAATAATTAACGTGTTATATATATAAACAACTTTGTGATCTCAAGGTTTTTTTAATCAATTTTAAAATTGTCAATTGTTTGAGACATAAAAGGAATTTTGAAAACATGAGTACTACTAAGTATGTTGCTCATCAATTTTAACTTCTTCCCTATTTTTCTACTCCCTCCCGGATAGTCTTTTATTTATTTTATTTATTTATTTTGTATTAGTTAACTATTTTGCATGTAATATATATAAGACTTGATTTTGGATTCTTAAGTTTTCATTTATCTTGCAAACCCCTACTTATTTTCCCTTTTATGTTTTAGGGCAGGAGAATTGGAATTCATTGAGTAGAAGCTTGGTAAGGCCTTGTGGTTATCATTTGACTTAGGGAGACTGATAATCCGAAGACAGCAAGAACAATAGTTTCACTGATGAAGTTACTAATACAGACGGAAGATTGCGTCATATTATGTGTTGACAGGGACTACGAAAGGGTTGAACGAGTAAGATTCAGACAGAGATAAAAGTTTGTGTAGTAGAATGTATCTAGAAAGATTATAGTGTGATTACCATGAGACCAAGATGTATTCAATCTTAATAATATGGTTCACGGAATTTTTTTGACTTATGGAAAGTAATATATATACTTAACAATTCTTTTTAGTATAATACTCTGTTCTTATTATAATTTTTAAAATGGCTCAAAATGTGTTCATCTCATATTAATTGTGTTAATTGATTCTTAGTTTTGATGAATTTAAAGTTGATCATACTTAAGATAGAATTAATATGTAATTGGAAAAATAGTTGATTTATATTAGTAAAGTAATTAGTCTAATAAAAAATGGTCCTATATAGGGAAAAAAAAATATATTCCTAAAGGTAAAATTGTTATTGCACTTAAAAATTATCTAAGCTCAATAATAACAATTATAAAAGTGTATTGATTGACATCTATAAGCAACGATTTTTTGGTGTAGCCTTTGTTTGCTACGGTGTAAAACTGTTGTCATAGATCACTTACAAAATCATTCTTTATGTCATACCATGACTACGGTTTTTTGGTGTTGCCTTTGATTACTACGGTGTAAAACTGTTGTCGTAGATCTCTAAGAAAAATGTTCTTTATGTCATACCAATGAGAACGGTTTTCTTGATGGTGTTGCCTTTACGAAAAAAACTGGTTCCCAAAGGAATAGGCAACGCCTTAGATTACCACAATTTTAAAATCGTTCTCAAATCAAAAGAGAACGGTTTTTTTTGCAATACACAACACTTTTTACGCGTTGAAGTAGATGAAAAATGTTTTAGTCTACCCAATGTGGGGACTTCACCTTCATACTTCTACTCCAGCAATCTCCCCCTCAAGTGTGAGTCTCTTCCACATGGTAGCTCCCTCTCGAGCGGAAGTCATTTTCACCACGAGTATCCAATGATGGCGCCTTTAGAGCTTAATACTCTAGTACCTTGAATCGTCGTTCCACCGTTCCATGGTGAGGGACACGCCGCTTGGCCTCCATGTATGGACCCATCGCCAAGAAGACTTTCGATACAAGGGATCCCCATGCCCATGTCTGGATCCATCGCCAATCCATTCTACTCGTCCGAGCTGGTCACCAAGTCGAACCATCGGCTCTGATACCAATTATTGTGCACCAAGGGGGATTAAATACCGGGGAGATCTTCAGCAATGGGCCACGAGCACACCACATAAGCGAACTTGACACCAGTTCTAATGTGGGACTTCACCTTCACGCTTGGACTCCAACAGATATGTAGAGGATAGTGGGGTTATGGGTTGGGAGATGGCAAGGCTAGTTAGGGAATTCCTTGTTTTGAGGTGATTATTTATTGAGATTGTGACTGGGAGATTAGTTATGGAGCAGGGAAAATAAAGGGAGAAAGGGAAAATAGGAAGAATGGAAACATTAGCAAATTTTGCATAAACTCTAACTTATAGGCAATCAAAGTATCTTAAGAGATATCATTATGGTATGACAAAACCTTTATCAACACTAGATCAGGATGTGAACATATACTCAACCAATTGCATGCAAGATTAAGATCAACAACCGTTTCACCTGACTCCTTCTATTAGCTCTCAGGTGATTAAGACCAACAATATATTTGCAACTTCAAGTAAAAAAAAATAACAACACATTAACTTATAAAAACCAAAATCTGTTTTACCAAAAAAATAAAGCACCTAAGTACTATGAAATAATCAAATAAACAAAGTTTGAATATGAAAATTATGTAAAAGAGCACAAGGAAACAAATTGAAATCATAAAAGTATTAAGAGGAAAAAAGATAAAGGCACTAATTAGCATTACAAAGCCAACTAGGATCCCCCATCTCCAACTCTGAAACATATTTAAATTGTAAAGTCTGTTGATACTCCAACTTTATTGAAACATTGTTCTGCACTAACACTAGATGATTTAATATCATATATATGTCATTCTCTTCCAAGTGCTATGCTTTTTGCTAACAACGCCACCATTTGTAGGAAAGTGACATCAAGGTAATTGCATATATTCTTTCATACTCTGTGTCCTGCAAAAAACATGAACTTATGTTAAATGTTAGAGTATTAATTGGACATTCTTTAAGATTTTAGCAATTAGTAGTAAAGCGGTGATATTGTCAAATCTCACAGAAAGTCCTAATTGTTTTACTCTAAAAAATAGTTATTTTTTCTTATATAATTTTCTAGTTTCTACTTAAATTGCCTTTGATTATCATTGTGGCTTGTGAGTAAGCAAGACATCAATTATTTTATCTAAGCAAGGTAAGTTGAATCCACCACCACCAAACCTCATCATTCCATATGCAATATCATGTATTTAATTTCAAAAATAGAAAAAAATAATTATTATTAGCAAGGATGGGTAGAGTATAAAATAGATGAAAGCATGTTTTTTCTCATGCCACACATTTTGCATATAACAGAACTTTTCATTTCCCATAATTCAAGATGAATAGGAATATAAATGTGTGAAAGGGATTGGAGAACAATGCATACCTTGATTTTTCTGACTGTTACTACTGGTCATCTTCACTTCTTTGCTTCAATACACTAGGGAGTGGCAGTA
Organism: Pueraria montana var. lobata; assembly: GCA_026413185.1. Taxonomy (NCBI): domain Eukaryota; kingdom Viridiplantae; phylum Streptophyta; class Magnoliopsida; order Fabales; family Fabaceae; genus Pueraria; species Pueraria montana. The sequence goes on along the minus strand of CM048647.1, from coordinate 64,926,967 downwards.
GACTCTCTGTATACATAGCAACCTGTAGATTGGCTTCGTATAACTTTTGACCTCGACCATATGTGAGACGCTCAATTAGCTCTCCTTTGTCATTAAATTTCTCTAATGTTCCTCTGATATTTGATCCAAAAATTCCACCATCTTTGGTGATGCATATGGGAGAAAAGCAATTATGCGAAATGCCATGAGTAGGGATAACAATGGACTTAGTCCAAGATGACTGCACTTTATATTCTTTCATCACCCAAATTTCAGCAGTTGCAATGCCATGGACCAAGCAACACACACTGAGACATCCTCTCATCACCCTTAGACTATACACTATATATTTGCTCATACTTAAATGATCAAACAGAGGAATCTCTGAAAAACTCCTTTGTCTCAGATCAAAGGCAAGAATGACAGGAACACTTTTATCCCATGAGAAAACTAGCCAGTGAAGAGCCTCATTCAAAAGTGACCCAGCTCTGCATGTATCCCCAAGATTTGCATATGAAACATGAATATTGTCTATGTCCCATGAATAAGTATTAAAGGAGAAAATCTGGAATTCACCTTTGCACTCATTACTCTCAAACCCATGCAATCCAATAAGAATTAGCAAGTAGTCATTTGTTGATGTGTCATACCCAAAACCATATAGAAATTCAGAGGCTATTGCGTATTCAAAGTATGGTAATCCTTGGCAGACACTTGTTGATGGATTCCATATAATGAGATCACGCCTACGCTCGTAGTGCAAAAGTATGAGTCCTCTACATGAACCCAAAATCTCATGTTTTTGATGAAAATCAGCATAATAGTCATATATGCCATGGCGTGGGGGTGATGGAGGGGGGATATGGAAGTGCACTGCACCGAAACATTTTTTAAGCGGCGCCTCAATATCAATGCCTTCAACATAAAAATCATCTGATCGAAGAAGAAGTCGATGGGAGGGTTTGGCGGCTAGGTCAAAATGGGAAATACCAAATTGGGAATCAGAGATAAGAGAATTCCATGATTTACAAACACATTTGAAACGCAAAACGGATCTCACCGGCAATCTCAGTAGAATTTCTCTTATCATGTCGAGAGGGAAAATGGAGTTCTCCATGTTTCTTCCCTGGTCTTCGTAATTTTCTACTAGACAAACAGACTGAAAATGCGACATAATAGCTTCTACAAGTCCAACTACAAACTTAACTCAACTTGAGTTGCTAATATTGACTATGTTGCTTCTCTAACGATGAACTTAACTCAGGGTGTTTCATTCGTTTCTAGTCTAGCTATCTTATCACACACTAACACATCACAATTAACATTATGGAATATATATATATATAAGAGAAAAGGAATTAAAGATGAGAGAGAAATAAATCTTTTTTATTATAGAAAGAGATTAAAGAGGTGTAAAAGAAAGAAAGGAAATTAAAGATGAGAGAGAAATAAGTGTTTTTTTATATTAGATATGTTAATTACTATAGTGTCCCTAAGATGAATTAATCAAAACAAAATAGGTAGTTAGGTTGTTTGTCATAAATTTATGGTATAAATTACTAATGCACTCCCATTAAAGAATAGGTTTGACTACATTAGCAATTCCATATATGAGAAATGCTAGCAACATACTCTCTATCACACTCTTTTGAATACATTCCCCATAATTGGTTAAAATTTATTATAAATATTCACTACAACATTTTTAGCCTAAGACAACGCCTGTCTTGGCAGTAGCAAAAAAATCGTTGCATTTGATAACAATATACAACGGTTTTATACATAGTTTTAAAAACTGAACCGGTGATCGAACCGGTCATGGTACTGGGTCATTGGGTTAATGGTCGAACCAGTGGGTCACTTATTGAACTGCATGACCCGATCTATATTACATATATAAAAATTATAAATAAGATATCATATATAAATAAGACTTGGCAGATCTATACAAAATAAATTAATTGGTTCAGTGGTTAAAATTTAAAAGCGTTGTGCCTAGTGTGGGAACCTGGGTTCGAATCCCATCTTGTCACCTTGTGCATGTTTTTACATCTTATATTCAAATTTAAAATCAATTAAATATTCACATTAAAACTGCTATGTTGTTTCTGTGTGTGGGATGGAGCGTTCAACACCTTCTTGGATGGCGCGTGCAGCCTCGGGATGGAGCAACTGGACAGAGCTTGGGACGGCGCGTGCAGGACAGAGCTGTTGGCAGTGTGGGTTGGACAGCGTGCAAAAATAATTCTAAGTCTAGCCGGGTCACCGGATCACTCCGGTTCATTGGTCCAACCAGAAACCCGGCCGGTTCGCACTGGGTTTTGACGGGTCAAAGACATGAACGATCCGATAACCAGCTCGGATCGGCTAAACCACCGGGTCCTGATCCGACCGGTCGGTCCGAGCCGATTTTTAAAACTATGGTTTTATATATCGTTGGCGTAGTTGAGAAAAAAATTTAATATTTTAGGCAACATCATAAAACCGTTCTCTATATCGAATATGCAACGGTTTTATATTTTTATTTTTATTTTTTAATACAACAGTTATAAACCGTTGTATATTATTTGTAATTAAAACCGTTCTACTAGGTGTTAAAAAAAATTATAGAAATGTTGTTTATAATAGTCATAAGTTAAAGTATTAAACCGTTCTATCAGAGAAAAAGAGAAATAGATTGCGTGCTACTCAGTTTCTAAGTGATATTTGTTCATTTTCTAATTTTCTCTCCCGCGCCGTGTCTCTTAGTTTCTAATTTTCACAAGTGACATTTGGGCATCGCAACTCACTACGTTCTCTTTGTCATGGCTTCCAGCTTCACACTAGTCTTAGGTATTCTTTGTCACTGCTACTCTTTCTCACATGTCACTACACTCACGTCAACCTCTTGTCTCATTCACGCTATGTAGCATTCACGTTTTGCCCTATTCGAAACCCTTAGTTAGGTTCTTCTTCACAAGAAACGTTTCGGCATCATAAACGGCTCTGCACTCACTCTACTCACTGTCAGTGATACTGGCTACGCGCTCACGATATTGTGTCAACGCACTAACGCATCCTTCTTATTGCCATCGCTATTTGTAAGTTTTTTTTTAAACTTTGATTTAGTTTTGACTTCAATGTCATCGTAGCATTATGTATTATGCTTTTGACTTCTTATTCTGTTTTATAAGATTGGGGTTTGGGAGGATTGGGTAAGTTGGTGTATGCCTGTAGTACAGAGACTACGAATGACGAAAGGGGGGTTCAACGGTTGGGATTGGGTAAAGGTGTGCGTGTGTTTTGCATCGTGGTGGTGTGGTGGCATCATGTGTGCGTTGTATTTGCTGGGAAGCAGGTTGCTTCTTAGGGGTATTATTCAAGTGAGAAACACCCACATGTAGGAAATTATTGCTCCATATTTTGATAGATAAACAAAGGAGAGTTTATGGCATATTCCAAGCAAGTAATTACTATTCTAGAATCTGCCATACATGTGAGCATTTATTTGCTGCATTCTACCTAAGACTTCAGATATTCAATACTTTAGGCATAAAATGCATATAGACATATTGGCCAGAACATATAAATGCCTGGGGGAGGAGGGGGCAAGGTGGAGTAGAGTTATCAATAGCAACCATAGACCTAAATATCAGCAAAACAGGGGCACATAACAAAGTAGAGCTCTCTCACCCCCAAACGTCAGTGAGTGATGAGGAATTCCTTTGGGTGATTCATGTATAGGTATGTGAAACCAAGGTTTTTCTATGTTTATATAGCAGACATCGTATATAAACATAGAATAAGTTATGGTTGAAACTAACATAGGAATGATCAAAATTATGGAGGATTAGAAATCTGTCATTTAACTCGCACATAATTGCAGTTATACAGAGATTAACTGGTTGAAACTAAATGTAATTTAGGTACAGCTGGAATTATAACTAATAACTAGTTGATATTGCCTCCGATAACACTCGTTGTTCAAGCTTGGATTGAAGAATGTGCAAGGGTTTGATGTGGATGTCTGTTATCAGTGATTGGGTAAGTGATAGGCAGCAAGAGAATACCCTCGTGAGCATGGCCTTTTTGCCACCCCCTGCTTCTGCAAGTGATAGGCATCAAGTGATATTCCCCATGTTTATATGCATTATATATTTGATTGTGAGTGCTTTGTATGATTAAGTATAACTTTAATAATGTTAAATTATTCAAGTCTAATATACCATTTTAGTATGATTATTATACTTAGGTTTCAATGTTGGAAATGTTGGTTCAATTTTCTTGTGACTTCTAGATGCTTGTGGTGCTGACATAGGTAAATTGGGTTTACTTTGGTGAAAAATTATACATAATGTTCATGCATATGATTTGAGGTTTAGTAATGTTTGACTGAAACGCGGTTCTGTTTCAGATTGGCGAGATTACTAGTATGATTTGAGAAGAAAGGTTTCTACTTGAAAGGTAATGTTTATTTAAATACTTAGTAGTATATTGAATTTTGTTGTGACTTGTGAGAGCAACCTAGCTTAGATTAAAAGTTGGATTGTTGCTCATCCTGCCAAAATCGGAAACCTTGCAAGCCTGTAGTTCTGGTAGCTTGAAATCCCTTCTTAAGGTATTTTTACTCTTGTATTTTTAGTGATATTGATGAACGAGTTGTTAAGGTATATTTTATTTTTTTCCTGGTAGAACAAAGCACAGCTTGCTGCTCACCATGTGGACCCAATTGAATTGGTTGTCTGCCTTCCAGCACTGTGCAGGAAAATAGAGTGGACTACTCAAGTTTTAGGCATAATTTTTGTAGGTATCTATAAACTCCGATTTAATATTTGAATTCTTTTCCTTTAGAAAATTGAATTTACATCAAGCAAACCATAAAGTAGAAACTTTAAGGCTTATTATTATTCTTTTTGCCAGTGTCTCACTTTGTAATTTGTTGTTTCTAATACCTCATGCATGTGAGTGAGCAGAACTGGGTAAATTGCAACCAAGAATCCAAGCTATTAGGATGTGTGTTCAGGGACCACAAACCACTCAGGTTGTCATGCAAGGTCCAATATGATCCCAAAGAATGCAGCAGTAAGACTCTGCTTGATGTGTTCTGGTCTAGACTGCTAGAAACAATTTGAATTAGTGTTTTGGTTTGGTTTCTACTAAATACCATTTCTTAATGTTTCAAATGTGGTTAATTTATCTTAGCAATATGGTTCGTTTATTACATTTTTGAGTTCTCCTTTCTCTCTTCTGTATCACATGTAAAAGTATACATTAGTTTCTTATTTAAAACTCAGATATCAGAGTTATATAATGGCTTTCCCTTCCATATTCTAATTCAAGTTATATATACTTAACTATTTGATTACTTTCTAATTGATTTCATGCATTGAACACCATGCTGCTTGCGGGACCAACTTCTCGCAAATAACCAAGGTAATTTCATCTCATATTTTACTATCATTAATAGGACCATCCAGTAGTCTTCTTAGGTAAAAGTGTATCAATAATTAACATGTTATATATATAAACAACTTTGTGATCTCAAGGTTTTTTTAGTCAATTTTAAAATTGTCAATTGTTTGAGACATAAAAGGATTTTTGAAAACATGACTACTACTAAGTATGTTGCTCATCAATTTTAACTTCTTCCTTATTTTTCTACTCCCTCCTTAATGGTCTTTTATTTATTTATTTATTTTGTATTAGTTAACTATTTTGCATGTAATATATATAAGACTTGATTTTGGATTCTTAAGTTTTCATTAATCTTGCAAACCCCTACTTATTTCCCCTTTTATGTTTTGGGGCTGGAGAATTGGAATTCATTGAGTAGAAGCTTGGTAAGGCCTTGCGGTTATCATTTGACTTAGGGAGACTGATGATCCGAAGACAGCAAGAACAATAGTTTCAGTGCGAAAGTTACTAATACGGACAGAAGATTGCGTCAGATTATGTGTTGACAGGGACTATGAAAGGGTTGAACGAGTAAGATTCAGACAGAGATAAAAGTCTGTGTAGTAGAATGTATCTAGAAAGATTATAGTGTGATTACCATGAGACCAATGATAAATCGAATTTTCATTGTATTTTGATGTGAGTATAGATGTCATTTTCATACATTTTGAATATATTTTATTGGCAAAACTCACTGTTTGGTGTTAGTTGATGCAAGACAGGTACTCAAGAGGCTTCATGAGGAAAAGAGTTGAAAATTGCACTTTTTGGAGCAAAAATGCCACTGTCTGGAGGACCAAGAAAAAAAGGCCAGAATTGAAGTAACGCAAGGACCATAGCCATGGTAAATTTACCATGGCCATGCTGGTTGCGTAGGAGAATTGGACCTTGAGTACCATGCAAGGACCACGATCGTGGTCATTTTACCAGGGCCGTGGTAAGTTGCGTTGTCACCCCATTTGAATTTTAAATTATTATAAATAGGAGCTGAGAAACCCTTTTATCTTTATCTTTTGTTCTATTTTGAAAACTGAGGGTTCTGAGTGAGAAAGAGGTCCTGTGAGAGACTCTGAGTTGCGGGAGGACGTAGAGAGTACCATTGGGGATCACCACTGTAAAGTGTCTTCCCTTTTGTAATCTTTATGTCTTCTTTGAGTTTTCTGGCTTAATCATGAACATGAGTGGCTAGTTCTCTTAGCTCCAGATTGTGATGTAACTGTACCCTTGTACCCCGATTCTGATTTTAATAAAACCTCGATGTTATTCAGTTATTTGTATCTCTTCACTGCTCTTATTGATTTTTAGGACCGATCAGTCTAAACATAAGTTAATCTCTTGTCTATGATCAATTGCTTGCGATTAACTGAATTGTGAAGTCATTGGATTCGTACAATTTGCATGATCAAACCTATTGTATGAATTTCTAGTAGATTAACCTGTTAATCAACCTCTCTGATATTCATCATTTGCTCTAAATTAATTCACCTATGATCAATTGGGAATTAAATTAGGGGAAATAGTGTTATTAACTATGATCAATTGTTAATTAACGAATTTAAGAGGTCGCTGGCAAGTAACGCATTTAGGGATTTTATTGAGATTAGAATTGGGGGAAAAAGGGGTACATGTGAAATCAAAATCCTAGGCTTCTTTATTATAATTGTTCTCACATTAATCTTTCTGCTCCGATTCTCTTTCTTTTGAAAAGAATAATTGAACATCGGTCCACTTAATTTGATTTTAAATTATGGATTGCTTAATTATTTGTGAAATTAATTATTTGAGAACGCAACTGGTCCTTTGGGTTCGATATCCAGACTCCTAGAGTCCACTGTTACTACTGCGTAGGGTACGCTTGCCCTTTGTGAACGCATTTTACGAATCAACCAAGATGTATTCAATCTTAATAATATGGTTCACGGAATTTTTGTGACTTATGGAAAGTAATATATATACTTAACAATTCTTTTTAGTATAATACTATGTTCTTATTATACTTTTTTAAATGGTTCAAAATGTGTTCATCTCATATTAATTGTGTTAATTGATTCTTAGTTTTGATGAATTTAAAGTTAATCATACTTAAGATAGAATTAATATGTAATTGGAAAAATAGTTGATTTATATTAGTAAAATAATTAGTCTAATAAAAAATGGTCCTATATAAGGAAAAAAAAATTATATTCCTAAAGGTAAAATTGTTATTGCACTTAAAAAATATTATCTAAGCTCAATAATAACAATTATAAAAGTGTATTGATTGACATCCATAAGCAACGGTTTTTTGGTGTAGCCTTTGTTTGCTACAGTGTAAAACTGTTGTCGTAGATCACTTATAAAACCGTTCTTTATGTCATACCATGACTACGGTTTTTTGGTGTTGCCTTTGATTACTAAGGTGTACAACTATTGTCGTAGATCTCTAAAAAAAATGTTCTCTATGTCATACCAATGAGAACGGTTTTCTTGATGGTGTTGCCTTTATGAAAAAACCGTTCCCAAAGGAATAGGCAACACCTTAGATTACCATAGTTTTAAAACCGTTCTCAAATCAAAAGAGAATGGTTTTTTTGCAATACACAACACTTTTTACGTGTTGTAGTAGATGAAAAATGTTGTAGTCTACCCAATGTGGGGACTTCACCTTCACACTTCTACTCCAGCAATCTCCCCCTCAAGTGTGAGTCTCTTCCACATGGTAGCTCCCTCTCGAGCGGAAGTCATTTTCACCACGAGTATCCAATGATGGCGCCTTTAGAGCTTAATACTCTAGTACCTTGAATCGTCGTTCCACCGTTCCATGGTGAGGGACACGCCGCTTGGCCTCCATGTATGGACCCATCGCCAAGAAGACTTTCGATACAAGGGATCCCCATGCCCATGTCTGGATCCATCGCCAATCCATTCTACTCGTCCGAGCTGGTCACCAAGTCGAACCATCGGCTCTGATACCAATTATTGTGCACCAAGGGGGATTAAATACCGGGGAGATCTTCAGCAATGGGCCACGAGCACACCACATAAGCGAACTTGACACCAGTTCTAATGTGGGACTTCACCTTCACGCTTGGACTCCAACAGATATGTAGAGGATAGTGGGGTTATGGGTTGGGAGATGGCAAGGCTAGTTAGGGAATTCCTTGTTTTGAGGTGATTATTTATTGAGATTGTGACTGGGAGATTAGTTATGGAGCAGGGAAAATAAAGGGAGAAAGGGAAAATAGGAAGAATGGAAACATTAGCAAATTTTGCATAAACTCTAACTTATAGGCAATCAAAGTATCTTAAGAGATATCATTATGGTATGACAAAACCTTTATCAACACTAGATCAGGATGTGAACATATACTCAACCAATTGCATGCAAGATTAAGATCAACAACCGTTTCACCTGACTCCTTCTATTAGCTCTCAGGTGATTAAGACCAACAATATATTTGCAACTTCAAGTAAAAAAAAATAACAACACATTAACTTATAAAAACCAAAATCTGTTTTACCAAAAAAATAAAGCACCTAAGTACTATGAAATAATCAAATAAACAAAGTTTGAATATGAAAATTATGTAAAAGAGCACAAGGAAACAAATTGAAATCATAAAAGTATTAAGAGGAAAAAAGATAAAGGCACTAATTAGCATTACAAAGCCAACTAGGATCCCCCATCTCCAACTCTGAAACATATTTAAATTGTAAAGTCTGTTGATACTCCAACTTTATTGAAACATTGTTCTGCACTAACACTAGATGATTTAATATCATATATATGTCATTCTCTTCCAAGTGCTATGCTTTTTGCTAACAACGCCACCATTTGTAGGAAAGTGACATCAAGGTAATTGCATATATTCTTTCATACTCTGTGTCCTGCAAAAAACATGAACTTATGTTAAATGTTAGAGTATTAATTGGACATTCTTTAAGATTTTAGCAATTAGTAGTAAAGCGGTGATATTGTCAAATCTCACAGAAAGTCCTAATTGTTTTACTCTAAAAAATAGTTATTTTTTCTTATATAATTTTCTAGTTTCTACTTAAATTGCCTTTGATTATCATTGTGGCTTGTGAGTAAGCAAGACATCAATTATTTTATCTAAGCAAGGTAAGTTGAATCCACCACCACCAAACCTCATCATTCCATATGCAATATCATGTATTTAATTTCAAAAATAGAAAAAAATAATTATTATTAGCAAGGATGGGTAGAGTATAAAATAGATGAAAGCATGTTTTTTCTCATGCCACACATTTTGCATATAACAGAACTTTTCATTTCCCATAATTCAAGATGAATAGGAATATAAATGTGTGAAAGGGATTGGAGAACAATGCATACCTTGATTTTTCTGACTGTTACTACTGGTCATCTTCACTTCTTTGCTTCAATACACTAGGGAGTGGCAGTAGACTCTCTGTATACATAGCAACCTGTAGATTGGCTTCGTATAACTTTTGACCTCGACCATATGTGAGACGCTCAATTAGCTCTCCTTTGTCATTAAATTTCTCTAATGTTCCTCTGATATTTGATCCAAAAATTCCACCATCTTTGGTGATGCATATGGGAGAAAAGCAATTATGCGAAATGCCATGAGTAGGGATAACAATGGACTTAGTCCAAGATGACTGCACTTTATATTCTTTCATCACCCAAATTTCAGCAGTTGCAATGCCATGGACCAAGCAACACACACTGAGACATCCTCTCATCACCCTTAGACTATACACTATATATTTGCTCATACTTAAATGATCAAACAGAGGAATCTCTGAAAAACTCCTTTGTCTCAGATCAAAGGCAAGAATGACAGGAACACTTTTATCCCATGAGAAAACTAGCCAGTGAAGAGCCTCATTCAAAAGTGACCCAGCTCTGCATGTATCCCCAAGATTTGCATATGAAACATGAATATTGTCTATGTCCCATGAATAAGTATTAAAGGAGAAAATCTGGAATTCACCTTTGCACTCATTACTCTCAAACCCATGCAATCCAATAAGAATTAGCAAGTAGTCATTTGTTGATGTGTCATACCCAAAACCATATAGAAATTCAGAGGCTATTGCGTATTCAAAGTATGGTAATCCTTGGCAGACACTTGTTGATGGATTCCATATAATGAGATCACGCCTACGCTCGTAGTGCAAAAGTATGAGTCCTCTACATGAACCCAAAATCTCATGTTTTTGATGAAAATCAGCATAATAGTCATATATGCCATGGCGTGGGGGTGATGGAGGGGGGATATGGAAGTGCACTGCACCGAAACATTTTTTAAGCGGCGCCTCAATATCAATGCCTTCAACATAAAAATCATCTGATCGAAGAAGAAGTCGATGGGAGGGTTTGGCGGCTAGGTCAAAATGGGAAATACCAAATTGGGAATCAGAGATAAGAGAATTCCATGATTTACAAACACATTTGAAACGCAAAACGGATCTCACCGGCAATCTCAGTAGAATTTCTCTTATCATGTCGAGAGGGAAAATGGAGTTCTCCATGTTTCTTCCCTGGTCTTCGTAATTTTCTACTAGACAAACAGACTGAAAATGCGACATAATAGCTTCTACAAGTCCAACTACAAACTTAACTCAACTTGAGTTGCTAATATTGACTATGTTGCTTCTCTAACGATGAACTTAACTCAGGGTGTTTCATTCGTTTCTAGTCTAGCTATCTTATCACACACTAACACATCACAATTAACATTATGGAATATATATATATATAAGAGAAAAGGAATTAAAGATGAGAGAGAAATAAATCTTTTTTATTATAGAAAGAGATTAAAGAGGTGTAAAAGAAAGAAAGGAAATTAAAGATGAGAGAGAAATAAGTGTTTTTTTATATTAGATATGTTAATTACTATAGTGTCCCTAAGATGAATTAATCAAAACAAAATAGGTAGTTAGGTTGTTTGTCATAAATTTATGGTATAAATTACTAATGCACTCCCATTAAAGAATAGGTTTGACTACATTAGCAATTCCATATATGAGAAATGCTAGCAACATACTCTCTATCACACTCTTTTGAATACATTCCCCATAATTGGTTAAAATTTATTATAAATATTCACTACAACATTTTTAGCCTAAGACAACGCCTGTCTTGGCAGTAGCAAAAAAATCGTTGCATTTGATAACAATATACAACGGTTTTATACATAGTTTTAAAAACTGAACCGGTGATCGAACCGGTCATGGTACTGGGTCATTGGGTTAATGGTCGAACCAGTGGGTCACTTATTGAACTGCATGACCCGATCTATATTACATATATAAAAATTATAAATAAGATATCATATATAAATAAGACTTGGCAGATCTATACAAAATAAATTAATTGGTTCAGTGGTTAAAATTTAAAAGCGTTGTGCCTAGTGTGGGAACCTGGGTTCGAATCCCATCTTGTCACCTTGTGCATGTTTTTACATCTTATATTCAAATTTAAAATCAATTAAATATTCACATTAAAACTGCTATGTTGTTTCTGTGTGTGGGATGGAGCGTTCAACACCTTCTTGGATGGCGCGTGCAGCCTCGGGATGGAGCAACTGGACAGAGCTTGGGACGGCGCGTGCAGGACAGAGCTGTTGGCAGTGTGGGTTGGACAGCGTGCAAAAATAATTCTAAGTCTAGCCGGGTCACCGGATCACTCCGGTTCATTGGTCCAACCAGAAACCCGGCCGGTTCGCACTGGGTTTTGACGGGTCAAAGACATGAACGATCCGATAACCAGCTCGGATCGGCTAAACCACCGGGTCCTGATCCGACCGGTCGGTCCGAGCCGATTTTTAAAACTATGGTTTTATATATCGTTGGCGTAGTTGAGAAAAAAATTTAATATTTTAGGCAACATCATAAAACCGTTCTCTATATCGAATATGCAACGGTTTTATATTTTTATTTTTATTTTTTAATACAACAGTTATAAACCGTTGTATATTATTTGTAATTAAAACCGTTCTACTAGGTGTTAAAAAAAATTATAGAAATGTTGTTTATAATAGTCATAAGTTAAAGTATTAAACCGTTCTATCAGAGAAAAAGAGAAATAGATTGCGTGCTACTCAGTTTCTAAGTGATATTTGTTCATTTTCTAATTTTCTCTCCCGCGCCGTGTCTCTTAGTTTCTAATTTTCACAAGTGACATTTGGGCATCGCAACTCACTACGTTCTCTTTGTCATGGCTTCCAGCTTCACACTAGTCTTAGGTATTCTTTGTCACTGCTACTCTTTCTCACATGTCACTACACTCACGTCAACCTCTTGTCTCATTCACGCTATGTAGCATTCACGTTTTGCCCTATTCGAAACCCTTAGTTAGGTTCTTCTTCACAAGAAACGTTTCGGCATCATAAACGGCTCTGCACTCACTCTACTCACTGTCAGTGATACTGGCTACGCGCTCACGATATTGTGTCAACGCACTAACGCATCCTTCTTATTGCCATCGCTATTTGTAAGTTTTTTTTTAAACTTTGATTTAGTTTTGACTTCAATGTCATCGTAGCATTATGTATTATGCTTTTGACTTCTTATTCTGTTTTATAAGATTGGGGTTTGGGAGGATTGGGTAAGTTGGTGTATGCCTGTAGTACAGAGACTACGAATGACGAAAGGGGGGTTCAACGGTTGGGATTGGGTAAAGGTGTGCGTGTGTTTTGCATCGTGGTGGTGTGGTGGCATCATGTGTGCGTTGTATTTGCTGGGAAGCAGGTTGCTTCTTAGGGGTATTATTCAAGTGAGAAACACCCACATGTAGGAAATTATTGCTCCATATTTTGATAGATAAACAAAGGAGAGTTTATGGCATATTCCAAGCAAGTAATTACTATTCTAGAATCTGCCATACATGTGAGCATTTATTTGCTGCATTCTACCTAAGACTTCAGATATTCAATACTTTAGGCATAAAATGCATATAGACATATTGGCCAGAACATATAAATGCCTGGGGGAGGAGGGGGCAAGGTGGAGTAGAGTTATCAATAGCAACCATAGACCTAAATATCAGCAAAACAGGGGCACATAACAAAGTAGAGCTCTCTCACCCCCAAACGTCAGTGAGTGATGAGGAATTCCTTTGGGTGATTCATGTATAGGTATGTGAAACCAAGGTTTTTCTATGTTTATATAGCAGACATCGTATATAAACATAGAATAAGTTATGGTTGAAACTAACATAGGAATGATCAAAATTATGGAGGATTAAAAATCTGTCATTTAACTCGCACATAATTGCAGTTATACAGAGATTAACTGGTTGAAACTAAATGTAATTTAGGTACAGCTGTAATTATAACTAATAACTAGTTGATATTGCCTCCGATAACACTCGTTGTTCAAGCTTGGATTGAAGAATGTGCAAGGGTTTGATGTGGATGTCTGTTATCAGTGATTGGGTAAGTGATAGGCAGCAAGAGAATACCCTCGTGAGCATGGCCTTTTTGCCACCCCCTGCTTCTGCAAGTGATAGGCAGCAAGTGATATTCCTCAAGAGCTCCGTTTCATTCCAGAGATTGAGAAGACTGCTAGGCTGATTAGCGGTCAAACTAAAAGGGCAAAGCAACTAGCGAAGCAGTTGACATTGGAAGAGAGTTCTTCCAATCCTCACTCACTTTCCGAACATTCTTCTAGTTCAGAGGAGGAAGACATGGCAGAAGAAGAGCAACCTGCCAGGAGAACTCTTGCGGATCATATCAACAATAATGGTCCAAGAGTGTTCTCTAGTATTGCCAGGCCAAGGAACGCCAGCCGCATAGTTGAAGCTAAACCAGCCTTGCTCACACTTCTCAGTCAACATGCGTTTGCTGGTTTAGAGAATGAAGACCCCTACAACCATTTAACCACTTTTTATGATCTGTGCGGCACAACAGGGGTGGCCCAGAATGAAGAAGAGAGCCTGTATATGAGGGTGTTCCGTTTCTCCCTCATAGGAAACGCATTGAAGTGGCTCACTAACCTCCCATCTCAGAGTCTTACCACTTGGACTGAAGTGGAAAGAAAGTTCTTGGATCGGTTTTTCCCTGAAGTGAAGAAAAGCCAAGCAAAGATTGACATATTGGGCTTCCGCCAAAGGAATAATGAGTCACTCCATGAAACTTGGGAGAGATACAAGACTCTCTTGATGAAGTGTCCCAACCACGGGATTGGACAGGTTGATCAACTCTATATTTTCCTTGGGGGTCTGAAGGGGCAAACAAAGGTGATGCTTGATGCTGCAGCTGGTGGAGGAGTGATTAAAAATAAGTCATTGGATGAAGCCATAGAGTTGATTGAAAACATGGCAGCCAGTGATTTTGAAGCTCAACATGATAGAGCTCCACGCAAAGGAGTAATGGAGCTCAACTCTCAAGATGCAATTCTAGCCCAAGTGGAAGCACTCAAGGTGCAAGTGTCCAACCTTCCCCAATAATTAATGAAAGCTGCCTCTTCTCAGTCACATCACCGGGTGCTCAGTTGTGAAATTTGTGGGGGTGAGCATCATGTAAAGCACTGTCCTTATACTTCTAGCACACAAGAGGAAGAGGTGAATTATATGGGGAGTCAGAACAACTATTGCCAAGGGAAGCCGAATTTCTACGGTAACAATTCTAACCGTAGTGGTTTTCAGACTCATCCTGTCTTTGATAAAGGAGCTGGTGAAAGATCTTTCCAACAAAAGCCCAACCTCTATGACCGCACGACGAAGTTGGAAGAGACTCTCACAGATTTTATGCAAGTCTCTATTTCTAATCAGAAGAGCACTGATGCCTCTCTCAGAAACTTGGAGACTCAAGTTGGGCAGCTTGCAAAACAGGTGGCGGAATTGGCAGAGTACACTAAGAGTGGCTTTTCAGCCAACACTCAGACCAATCCCAAGGCTAACTGCAGTGCAATATTTACCATTAGTGGGTCAGAGTGTGATACAGTGAATAAAGAAGATGAGGTAGTGGAGGAAGTTGAAGTGAAGAAGGTTGGAGTTCAAAGCACAGAAGGGGACTCAAGGATGAAGTGGGCCAGAGCTCGGAAAGCCAAGGAAGAAAAGTTAAGAGCCAAAGCCCCTTTCACTACAAAGCTCCCTTATCCTAAAGCACCAACAAAGATTGATAAGGAGAGACAATTTGCTCGGTTCTTAGACATTCTCAAACAACTCTACATCAACATCCCATTCTCAGAAGCCTTGAAGCAAATTACAATCTATGCCAAATTCTTGAAGGACTTCTTGACAAGGAAAAAGAAGTTCATTGAGAAGGATACCATTGAGCTGGAAGCGGAGTGCAGTGCTATAATTCAGAAGACATTGCCTGCCAAACATAAGGATCCTGGGAGCTTTACTATTCCCATCACCATTGGGAACCTTTCTGTTGATAGAGCTTTGCTTGATTTGGGGGCGAGCATCAACCTGATGCCCCTATCTATGCTAAAGAGAGTTGGAGATGTGGAGGTAAAGCCAACTCGCATGACATTACAACTTGCTGATCACTCCATTATATCCCCTCATGGGGTGGTGGAAAACATGATGGTGAAGGTCGACAAATTCACAATTCCCGCTGATTTTGTTGTCATGGACATGGCGGAGGATTCACAGATTCCCATCATCTTGGGACGACCTTTTATGAAGACTGTTGATGCTCTAATTGATGTTGGCAAAGGAGAGTTTAAGCTTAAAGTGCAAGATGAAGAGATGACTTTCAATGTCTGTGACTCTGTGAGCCCCCCAAGGGGTTGGGGTTGACACAGCCATTCATCTTAGTGACCCTTGAGGTCACTCACCCGTCAAGCTAGTGACATTAAAGAAGCGCTTACTGGGAGGCAACCCAGCTTTCTATCCTTCTCTCTCTTGGATTAAATTGTCTTTTTGTTCTATTTTATGTTTTGTGTTGCTTTGTGTTGTTTTCAGGCTGCATTTGTTTAAAAATGGGGGCACCACGGGCTGTCCATGGTAGACACCATGCCTGTGGCGTGTGCAATTCTCATTCGTGTGAACTTCAGAGGATACCACGGGTTGGCCATGGTAGACTCCATGCCCGTGGCATGTGCAGTGCTCATCCGCATCAATTCCAGAAGACACCACGGGCAGCCTGTGGTATACGCCATGCCCATGGTGCATCAGAGGTGCCATTTGTATGCCAAAACCAGACCCCTCCATGACTTGGTCGTGCTAAATACCATGACTGTGGAAATCTAGCTCTCTTAAAAAAAAAAAAAAAAAAAGTTCTCAGAGGGGGTGTGAATATCAAATACTGGGGTGCAAAAAGCAATAGTGACGGAAAAAAAAGACGGAGAATCCCCAAATTGAATTGCACCCTAAATCTCTGAATTTTTCCTTCCTCCAGAGACATCAGAGGCGCCGCACATACGTCTTCTTCCACCTTCAATTTTCGAACCACCACCACCATTATCAACAACCTCCATCACCACCCTCCACCACTGCGCTGCCATAGCCTCCACTGCATGGTCCCTCTCTCAACCCACCATTCCCAAATGCTTCTACAGTGCACATCCATCCAAAACCACCATCACTAGAACACCTCCACCACCGCCGGAGTTCCCTCCACCTTCTTCTTAGCAGAGTTTGCGGCCCAGGTTGATTGGCCAATGAGAGTTGGGGACCACCATACTCTTGGCCAAGGGGGTGATGATGGGCCTTTGATGTTGAGGTAAGTCTTTCTTTCTTTTTCTTGTCTTTACTATTTTTGTTAGTTTTTTTTTTTATTGTGAATTATTGTGACTTGGTCTGTAATTATTGCTTTCTTGTTTTCATTGAAGCATATAAAAAAAATTAATTAAAAAAAAAAAAAATTGGTTCAATGCATGGTTGTGGTTGCACTCCTAAATTCTGGAATTGTTCTAATTGTGGTTAATATGTGTGGCATGTTTGTATGGATACTCTGTGCCCTTGATGAGACCTAGCCTAGTGAGGAATTACTATTATATATGTTGAGTAGCACCATTAACTCTTGCACATATGATTTTTCTTGAAATCTTTTGATTCCATTGTTTTGCATGCTAGCTTGGAAAGGATCAAGGCCTTGTTTGTTGTCTTAAGCCACTAGCCAGAAAGCTGTCCTTTGTTAATAAAAAAAAAAAAAAAATCCCTTGCACCCTTTTTGAGCCAATTGAAATATTTTCTTGATGCATGAACCCTTAACCTTAATAGAAAAACAAATGTTTTCCCTTCCTAGGAATTGGAGAGCAAATTGAGAAATAGGGTTTTACATTAAGTTTGGGGTGTCTTGCTAGACACCCAAATGTGGTAAATGAAGGGTACCCCAAAGGAATTCTAGCGTCACAGTTAGTTAAAAAAGAGAGAGAGAGAGAGAGAGAGAGAGAGAGAGAGAGAAAGTGTGTGACTCATCTTTGTCCCACGGTGTTAAAGTTGTCAAAAAAAAAAAAAAGACAAAATAAATAATTTTGCAGTGGGACATAGGTGAAGTTGAATAAAGTGGTCATGGATTGTTGAAGAAACTTGGGGTCCAAATTGGGATTTTGCTCTTGAGATCAAGTGGGGAATTATTTCTCTTTTTGCTCCCATATTCTTAGATGCTTTGAATCCCAGAAAAACCAAGATTTTGTTGTAGCCCGACCACGTTACAAGCCAAAAAAAGTCCTTAGTGATCCTTGCTTACATGCTTGATAATTGTGATTGTTGAGAGATAAAAAGCAAAATTAATATGTGTTGTTTTAATGTGTTGCTTGAGAGATATACTCACCTACGATTGTGTGATTGAGTGATATACTTTGTGAGGACCAAGGGACTTTGGTGGTTCGTTGCATTTTTTTTGCCATCCATATTAATCTCTTGATGAATTGTCACTGGAATTTTTGTGTGGGCACCTTACTATGTTTGGACTGTATTACTCTAGAACTTGTTTTGATGATGATGAGTTGGGAATTTATTGCAGGCCATGTCTTTGTGTTTTCAGTGTTTCTTAGGATTGTCATTAAGTAGTTCTTGTTTTTGTTGCTCGAGGACTAGCAAAGTTCTAAGTTTGGGCTGTTGATAATTGCCATCTTTACTTACATTTTGTAGTAGTTTAGGGACAATTATGTGATATCTCTTATGCTTTTGAGCTTTGTTTATGTTCATTTTAGGTAAATTTTGAATAAAAGTTTAGTTTATTTAGGATTTTCTAGTTTATACCTTTTACGCTTGATCTTTGGGTAGTTTGTTTGTGTTTTGTAGGAACTTTGTTGAAGCTCGGATCAAGCAAAGGAGAGTCCATGAGTAGCTACATATGAAGAAAAATGTCAAATTCCGCAACCAGAGTACACCATGGGCTGCCTGTGGTAGCTACCATGGGCGTGGCAGACTTCAGGAAGTCAATTATAAAAGTCAGCCTCAACCACGGGCAGACCATGGTAGACACCATGGCCATGGCGCGTTCAGCGGAAATAAAGCAGAAAGTTGCGTCTTTTATTTTTGAATTTAAATAGACCTTCTAGGATAGGAAAAGAGGTGCAGAATTTTAGGGTTTTCATAGGCAAAGAGGTCAGAGACATTGGGGAACTGTTTCCATGTTTAAGGATTCGTCTTCCGTTGTCTCTTCTTCCCCCATGGCTATGAGTAGCTAATTCCATCCTTTGTTGGGGTTTGATGTAATTGAATCTTCTTCCATGTAATTACTACATTGTCTCTATTTAATTAAGTATTGTTATTGTTTCTCTTCTATACTTATTGCTTGCTCTTAGCCTGATCACCTGAGTGCATTATTCTTTTTATTTGATTGTAATTGGGAAATTCAATTGAATTGCGAACTGAAGGGAACACCCAATAATTTTTATGCCTAGGGATAGGGTAAAAAGGATTGGGCATCGTTAAAATCCTCATTCTTAATGCAAGTACTTTGATTACACTAATTCAAGGGATTGATAGTGGAATCAAAGGACTTAGGTTCTTTCGCTTAAGGGATTAAGGTTAGAATAAATTGTGGGTTGATGATAACATAGGTTTAATTAAATAGGAATGATTAGTAATGCATGATAGGTTGATTTAATGAAGTCAAACCCCGACAATTTCTTCCATTGATATAAACCCCATTCTCTGCGCATACCAACTGTTCGACAAAATTCCCAAATCGAGTTTCCTTCCTTTTTACTCTTTATTTTTATGCATTTGCTTTTAATTTTGGTTACTTTAAATTTCTCAATATTCGTAGTCTACAAATTATATTAATAATTACCCATTTATTGCACAAGTCCCTGTGGAGATGATACTCTACTCATCACTGTGTTACTTGAGCGATTTGGTACACTTGCCAAAATTGCCAACACGGCGCCTCAATATCAATGCCTTCAACATAAAAATCATCTGATCGAAGAAGAAGTCGATGGGAGGGTTTGGCGGCTAGCTCAAAATGGGAAATACCAAATTGGGAATCAGAGATAAGAGAATTCCATGATTTACAAACACATTTGAAAGGCAAAACGGATCTCACCGGCAATCTCAGTAGAATTTCTCTTATCATGTCGAGAGGGAAAGTGGAGTTCTCCATGTTTCTTCCCTGCTCTTCGTAATTTTCTACTAGACAAACAGACTGAAAATGCGACATAATAGCTTCTTCAAGTCCAACTACAAACTTAACTCAACTTGAGTTGCTAATATTGACTATGTTGCTTCTCCAATGGTGAACTTAACTCAAGGTGTTTCACTCGTTTCTAGTCTAGTTATCTTATCACACACTAACACATCACAATTAACATTATGGTATATATATAAGAGAAAAGGAATTAAAGATGAGAAAGAAACAAATCTTTTTTATTATAGAAAGAGATTAAAGTGGTGTAAAAGAAAGAAAGGAAATTAAAGATGAGAGAGAAATAAGTGTTTTTTTTAAATTAGATATGTTAATTACTATAGTGTCCCTAAGATGAATTAATCAAAACAAAAGAGGTAGTTTGGTTGTTTGTCATTAATTTCTGGTATAAATTACTAATGCACTCCCACTAAAGAATAGGTTGGAGTACATTAGCAATTCCATATATGAGAAATGCTAGCAACACACTCTCTATCACACTCTTTTGAATACATTCTCCATTATTGGTTAAAATTTATTAGAAATCACAAATTTTTATGGGTCTCACTTGTTATTTAATGACCATCTCTCCTGATTTTGTAGTTTTCAATAAATTAAAACCAATGATAGAGTGTGTGTTGGGAGGAGTGTGTTAGAGAGTGTGTTGCTAGCACTCCTCTTCCATATATATAATGAGAATAGCTATTAGCATTTTTAGTTATTACTCCCCCTGTTTCTTTTTATTTGTCGTTTAAGGTTTATGTGTAGAAATCAAGAAATGCATTAAATTTTCTTGATTCTAATAAAGTACTTATGGGATTTCCTATTTTACCATCTTTTCATTTCTACTCTACAATAAATGCATGTGTAAATTCATTAAAGATTAAGAGAAAAGTAAGGGTATAATTGATAAAAGAGTAACTAATGTAATCTTGAACTTTGCAAATGATAGATAAATAGAAACAAATTTTTTCCAAAAGTTCGACACTTAAAAAGAAACGGAAGGAGTATCATTCAATGAGAAATTTTTAAGAGCTTTTTTCTATGAGAATGTTTTTAGGAATTTTTTTAACCTTTTATTTCTTTCAATATATCATTTTCAATATTTTTAGTTTTAACTTGACTTACAATATTATTTTAAAAGAAATTATCAATAATTAAAAATAACATTATATCATAGTATACATAATTTATCATAAATCTAAAATATAATTTATATATTAAAAATTAGAGTATATTATAGCAACATCCCCTGAGATTTACACTAATTACTCATGCACCCCCTCCATTTGAGACCATTTCTTTGGCACCCCTCTTCTAAAAGTGTTAAGTTCTGTTAATTTTTTTAAAGTGAATTACATTTAAATCTTGTCTAGTTTTATGAAAACCCAATATTACCCTTCTTCTTACTCCCTTTGACGAGAACATCACCAAACTTGGAGAATAATCCCTTAATCTCCAGATCCACTCTACCTCCCACACGCCCCTCTTTCAACAGAAGCAGATGGCGACTCTCTGGGCGGGGTTTTCGCGGCCTGGTCCGGTTCAATTTCAGGTGTCAGGTGTGCGGAGTCGGTGTCTGAGAGGGTGTTGTTGACAGGTCTTGCGGTGGCGATGACAGGTGTGGGTTGGAGGGAAAGATGACGCGGTTGAGATCGGAGGAGAGGAAGATGAGGCGGTGGACGGTGGTTGTCTGCTTCCGTGATTGTGTTGTTTTTTTCGGTTTGAGGTTTGGGAGTACACTGATCAGATCTGGTTAAAGAGCATAGATTGGATCAATTTGTCATTTGGATTGGATCATTGGACAGCTGAAAATCATGTGAAGGTGGAACAAGCAAGTCCTCCACATTGTCCTACTGCAACCGTCATTATTATACTTGCTTATTTGAATTTTGGTGTATTTGAGTTCTTTTGCTAAATTGATGTTCTAAAAGTGAGAATTTCCTAGTTTTAATTTCTTATAGGAATCTCTTCTCTGTTGAGGCCCTTCAAATTCTTCCTCCCCTTGTTCCTATATCCCAGAGAAGACATGGAAGCTTCCTGCTGTACCTTTACACGGTGGTGGTCTTGGAGCTATATATTATGTTGGTTTATTCATATTAGAAATTCATGTGTTCTTGAGTTTTGTTCTTGAATATTTTGTGTAGAACACTTTTTTGATCTTTATATAATTGTTTGATGCTTATAATATTGTTAACAAGTTTTAGGATTGGGGTGTTTTGGGGATAAAAAAATTCTTAAAAAGCATGTGCATATGTGATCACATTTACAAATGGAGTTAACACCGTTAAGGGAAGAGGGGGTGCCATTGTAACGTGAACCGAAAAGTTATGGGGGTTTTTGTAGGGTGAAAAAAAGAGGGGGTGCATGTGCAATTAGCGCAAACCTTAGGAGGTGTTCCTGTAATTTGTTCTAAAAATTATTTATTACAATTTGTAATTATAATTTAAATGTTTAGAAGTATTTATTTATTATAATTTTTAGTTATATAAAATAAATAATTATTTTGTGCAATACATAGGAAAAATAATTATTTCTTATCCTAAAGGGAAGCTGAATTAGGACAAGATAGGATAAACTCTCCCTCTCTCTCTCTCTCTTTTAGTGGGATCTTCCTAACCAACCACATTTTTTCCATCTACAAGGCTCGAACCCAAGATTTTGCTTAAGAGGACCTGGTCCAGTGTCACTCAAACCAATGACTTGTTGATAATATGTTGAATATTATATTATATTTAGGTGTCGGCTAAGGTGAACTACCTAACGGATGATTTATGGCGAACCACCTAAAATGACTTGTTATAGTAAGTCATTTTTACCTGTTAGATATAATTTCATATTTATTATTTAGTCCCTATATTTTTCAATTCTTTCCTTTTCCCTCTCCGGTAAAATTGAGTTCTCTTTCCTTTTCCTTCTCCCTTGTATAAGTTTTCCAAAAATATACACTACAAGAAAATGCTCATTTTCCGACGGATTTTTACCCACTGATTTGAATCCGTCGGTAAAATAAATATTCGTGGGTAACAACAAGAGAGCATTACCGACAACTATTCCGTGGGAAAATCAGTCGAAAAGTTAGAAGGAACGATTTCAAAAGTAATTTACCTACGGAATTTTCTGTTGGTAACAAAATCCGTGGATAACATGCAAATTCCGTAGTTAACTCAAGTGTGAAAATTTATTTACTGATCTTTTTTTCATATTTCTCACTTAGTACCCACAGTTTCCTCCCCCGGAAATTAAATCCGTAGATAATATGAAAAATTTCCCCCCAATATTTTTTCACATTTCCCACTTCTTCTTTTCACACTTCCCTCTCTCAGAGTCTATCTTTTCGCATTCTCCACCTAGGGTTCCCTTTCACTCTCTCAATTGCTATTCTCTCTCTCTTCGTTCTCCATTTCCACAAGTCCCTTGCTTGCTTCTTACTCGCCCAAACCCTAACCTTCCTTGCCATGGACAACCTTATGCTCGATTCTTCCTACCAGATCTCCAAGGAGCAAGGTGTGTTGTTAGAAATTTAAAGATTTCGTGCATTGCGGAGGTTCTGTAGTCTTCCACTGGAACCCAGTCTTCTGCTGTCGCAGTTTTGCAAAATCTCACCACATTCGCTGGAATTTTGCAGAGGAAAGCGTGGTGGTGGTTATGGTCAGTCCCCAAAACTGCTTAATTTGGCTCAGGTAAACATGATTGGGTGTTTGTCTAATTTGAGGGCTTCGGTGGTAAAGGAAGGTGGGTTGAGAGTTTGAAGAATTTCTGGGACTCGGCACCTTCGATTTCGAGTCTGGAAGTTTCGGCTTTGAGTGGTCAAAGGGGGTGCTCAGTTGTGAAGGGTTTGTTCAGAGGTTGGTAGGGGTGCTGAGTTGTGAAGGTGTTCATGTTTTTATCTTCTTTTTCCCTTGTAATTTTTAATAATTGATGTTTGTATGCAGAGAGATAAGTTTTTCTTATGATTTATTTGAGAACTTGTGTTTATGCAGGATCTAACGTCCAAGCATTCACTGATTCGAAGTTGTCATATATGCTTGTTTCATTGTGTTTTTTATGTGTGTATTTTAAGTTATAACTTATAATTATTTCCATTTCAAGCATGAATTATAGGTTTTCATACATTAGTTGGCGAGTTGCTTGCTATTAATGATATTATTGATACTTGAAGTAGCAAGATAATAAAGGAGGAAAGGGATTTACGATTGAATCCTAATCTTACTTTAATTGTTAACTGTCAACTTTTATCATACAGCCAAATAATAGATAAGTCTTAATTTTACTCTTTGAGCTACATAAGTGTGAGACTATGCAATATCGTGTCATCTTTGATTAATTTTTGTTGTTATATTGCATATCAACCATGCCAACGGTATCCACATTTCATACACCAAAATTATTTTGGGTTATAAAATTGAATGCTTTTGGTGTCTTTCACGGTTTAAATTGTATACTTGCTGATGAGATGGCACTTGGAAAGACCATCCAGGCTATGGCATTTTCTCTATTTATGTTTTATATGTTTTTGGAGCTTTGGGGAATTTAAAAATAATTGTTGATAAGTTATTATTTCTTTGCAAGTTAATTGGGAGATGAGGTACATGGCTCGAAAGATGAAGCATGTGAGAGATGTCACAGAACATTGATGAGGACAAAGGTACCATCACCTTTTAGTTATATTTTTTCTTTCACTAATTACTTTCTCTTTTATTTTTTAGGGGATAAAACTATGATTCATTATAGTGCTGAATTTTCTTTAATTTTATAATCAACTTCACATAAATAGGAATTATAATATAGGACTTTAATTGGATAGAGGTCACATATGCCTCCATTTTATTCGGTTATAATTCATTGGTTATGTATATATATGCTTAATCCATGGTTGTTCTAACATTTATTCATGACAAGGTCTATCTATAAGAACTAGTATGAATTAATGAATAACGATCACTGAAAAAGAATAACTTATAAACCATGGCAATCTTTTTATGAATTTTAATTTTTCTTATATATTTAGTAAGTACTATTCTTTGTTATATATATATATACTATTTAATATTTTGATGTATTCATTTTAGAACTTAAAGACTACATGCTTAAGATGGTGAAGCATAGTTCCTCCTTTCTTGACACTGAATACCACTAATAAGTGCACTGTACTTAAGCATTTTATGCCTATTCATGCAAGCCAATCCAGCGGCCATGTAGCAGAACTTTCCATTCTATTTCAAAAGCCATTTTCTCCATCTTATGTGGCCTCTATATCGAATAAAATCTCCAAGGTAATTAACTATTGAACCGTATTCATTGTTTTTGGGTTTCTCCACATAATCTCTGTTTTTTGGTCACTTCAAATACCTTATTATCTCACAATCCTTATGAGTGTCTGATCTCTATTTAAACTCTAACTCATCTTAATATATGATCAAATGTATTATTCCCTAAATTAAGGCCTGATCAGTTTTGACAGTTTTATTTTGACAGCTATGAAATGATTTGTTTTCTGAATTCCTAATCTGATTCATGTGTGTGCAATTACCTGCCTGGATAATCAAATCAATTCATTCCTACATTAGTTGGGTTCTCCTGGTAATGTCTATGTTGCTATTTGATACTAATTGATTCTTCCTTAATTAGTCTTAGCCAATACAAGTAGCCTTATATATATAAGGGAAAAAGAAACTAGTCAGATGTGGGTGTCCTAGTTTATCTTTGATGTTAAGTAGTATTAGGCTATATTTTGTATAGTTTATCCTTATATCATTCTATTCTTTCTCTTTGAAAGGTACATATCTCCCGAGGAATCACTCCACCAGATCCTCCAAAATTTGGGAAGATATTTGGTGGACAAATAGTTGGACAGGTATGAAAAAACTACTTGATATGTGGCAATTGGTAGTTCATTATTTTTTATGATTGTCAATTATTTCAAATTATACCCAACCTGAAACTTAAAGCTAGGAATAATTTGACCCATTTTTGTGCTTATTCTTTTTGTTAGTCTTGGCCATAAAGTACTTGATTATGACTATTCCTAATAAGTGCATTTGGCTTAGAAAATTGAATTTATTTACTTGGTTAAGTCTTGAGCTGCCCTTTAATTTTATTATTGTAAATAAATTTTCAACTAGTCTAAAAGCTACACGTTATAAGTATAAAAGTTAGCTTAAGTATGAAAGTTGTCTAGAAAAAATATATACTCTCGATTCAGCTCAGTGATGAATTTATATAACATTTCCCGTTTTGCCTGCATACAAATACTGGTTTTATGCTGCATATAAATGCCAGTGGATTACGAAGCATATTTATTTCCCCCACCCCTGCTAACACTATTATAGGATAGGTGACTCGGTTATTGGACAGAAATCACACCTACATGGACACAGTAAAGTCCATCTTGGGTAAGAGCATGATTAAGAACCTGTTATTAATATTTAGAGTTCTAGACTAGTATTCTGAGTTCTGACACTTTCATCTTTAGATTATTTTACATAAATCCTTTCCTTTAGATTTGGCATTGAAAGTGAATCTTTTGTTTGCAGGGTGGCCATTTAAATTATTTGATGCAATCATGCAATTGAGTTTGAAACTTTTGCTTAGCAACTCAACTCAAATTTGAAATTAATGTTTGTTCCCTTTCAGGCCAGAACCTTGCAGTTGTCACTACATTTTTGCTAGAGCACTCCTAATCTGTGAAAACATCCATGGGCAACCAGTGGAGCTCAAGCATGGCAGTCTTGCTCCTAAATAAATTCTTGCTTTCTTGAGTTGTTAAAACAAGACTTGTTCTAGGTTCTGGAGTTGTTAAAAAAAATTGTATTTTATGATTTTTATTACAATACTCACACTTTAATTTGTATCATAATGTAGTCACTTTTGGTGAGCACAATTTATTTTGATTCTTTTTTTTTTTTTGTTTCTACTTTCTCGACAATGGATTTGCAAAAATATCTAAATTAATGAACAAGGTTTTTCTATTGTTGGATTTTTGGCAACACTACATGTAATTAAAAGCAAATAAAAATAATTAATTAAAAAATATATTTAGACTTTGTTGTATAATTTAATAATTTTAAAAGAAACAAATAAAATTAATTAAAAATTCAAAATATGTTACAGATGGATAAATCCGTCGGTAATTTCTTACCAAAATATCTGTCAGTGTTTTTCCCACGGACAAATCCGTCGGTAATTTTTTATGGATAAATCTGTCGGTAAAATCTGTCGATAAATATCCGTCAGTAAGTTAGCTACGACATTTTTACTGACGGATTTTTGTCTGTCGATATTCTGTCGGTAAAAGTGTGTTACTGACGGATTTTGTTCGTCAGTAATAACGAAATTTCTTGTAGTGATACTCAATTCAAATTTCGTAGTGTGTGTATTAATTCAAATTTCCTTAAGAATTAATTTGTTATGGAGTTAGGGGTAAACTATTATTGTCTTTTCAACATTCACAAAAATTGCTATTTTTTTTTTCAAATGATGCTTAACTTATTAAAGCCTAATTCATTGAACGATTTTTTTCATTGGGGCATTAATCAAGAAAATATGGATTTTTTGTTGTTGTTAGTTCACATTAAATTGGTTGAAGCAGGGCCGCAAGTTTTTTTTTTTTTTTTTAAATGCAGGGGTTAGATAAACCAATTCAGCAACAGCAAAAAATCACATGAACCATTTTTTTTATCAGTTAAGGTAGGAATCAAATGATCTCAGTCCCCAGCAAGCGTAAATCCATAACAGCAAAAAAAAATGTTCAGACAAAGCTATGAAGTTCTCAGATTTCACAAGCACATCCGAATAAAGGTATAGATCTTTATAAAATCACATTCACTACCAAAACCCTTAATGATGAAATCCTAAAACACCTTCTTCACTCTTCTCCTAATCAATCAATCCATTTCTCCGAAATCGAAATCGCAAAACCATAAGATCAATGGATTGAAGCTGTCCGTTACGGTGAAGATTCGGACCCAAGCAGAGGTGAAACTCCTCCATGGTGAGCCATTTCGCTGCTACGCAACACTCATCGATTCGTTGCTTGAAGGAGCTAAGCGGAATCACGATGTGGCCTAGTAGCACTGCTTCATTGCCAGTTCAATCCTCCAGCAAAACAATGACAAAATCTTCAAGAGGTGGAGGACGGTCTAGGATTTTGTTGGGAGTTTTTTTTTTGGGTAATTATAATCGCAATTTCAGGGTTGAAGAATGTTGAATTGCTAATTATCAAAGAACACAAGCACCAATTTGTAAATTTTAAATTTTATTTTTTGTAAATAAATCCAACACAAGCACAGTCTTGAAGGTCTTCATGTTAGCTCTATTATAGACCATACCAAAAGCTGTTGGAGAACGGAGATCATTGAACAAATTTTCAACGATGCTGACAAACAAGCCATTCTATCTCAGGCTTTGTTTGATGTTGCAGCAGATGACAAAGTAATTTGGCGTCTTACAAACACTGGGGATTACACTGTGAAATCTGCTTACCATTTTCTAATGGAGAACATTATCCAGAATGATGCTCTTAAGGTAAATGGAAATTGGATGCTCCTTTGGAACCTGAAAATTCCTCCTAAAACATTTCCTGTGGCACCTCCTTCGCTATTGTTTGCCAACACATCAAAGGCTTCAGACAAAAGGTGTTCTGTGCTCATGCTTGTGTGCTTACTGTGATACCAACATTGAGAATGATTGGCACATTTTCTTTGGATGTGATCAAGCTAGACAAGTCTGGATAGCTGTTGGTTTATGGGATTCTATATCAGTTACAG
The DNA here is from genome assembly GCA_026413185.1 of Pueraria montana var. lobata. Classification (NCBI taxonomy): domain Eukaryota; kingdom Viridiplantae; phylum Streptophyta; class Magnoliopsida; order Fabales; family Fabaceae; genus Pueraria; species Pueraria montana. The sequence continues at coordinate 64,898,283 of CM048647.1, read as the reverse complement.
TAGATCAAGCAGAAGGAATTAATAAGTTAATCTTCCATCTTCTTGAGAGCCTTTGTAATGATAACAAAAATATTTTTGCTATGACCTTATGGTGTATCTGGCATAGGAGAAATGACAAAATATGGGCAGAAACGGATACACTCCCCAACGTATCTATCTCACTTACTATGTAGTTTTTTAAGGAATGGAATCATGCATGGAAACTCCCTTTGCAGTTACAGTCACCTTTGCAGCCAACCACAACTACTGGTCACAATGCAGCCACCTCATGGAGTAGACCACAGCAGGGCTTCCTAAAATGTAATATAGATGCTGCTATTTTCAAAGCTTCCACCAACTTTGGGATTGGACTATGTATTCGTGATTCTCAGGGTCATTTCATCAATGCAAAAACAATTTGTTTTCCAGGTACCCCTAAACCACGTGAGGCGAAGGCTTGGGGCCTTCTACATGTTTTATCTTGGACATCTCAAATGGGAATGGAAAGTGTCATTTTTGAATTGGATTGCAAAGCTGTTGTTGATGCAGTAACTTGTAGTTCTAAAGGCACTTCAGAATATCACTGCATATTGTCAAAATGCAGATTTCTTTTTTCTGTTCTTCCAAACTCTATAGTGAGTTTTGTAAGGAGGCAAGCTAATCAAGTTGCCCACACATTAGCTAGGGCATCTAGGTCTTATGCTAGCAACCGCGTATTTGATCGTATTCCTCATTGTATTTATTCCTTTATTATGAATGAAATGCAGTAAACATCCTCTTATAAAAAAAAAACAAGTTACCAGTTAAAAATTTCAACTATTGATTAAAAAAGTAATATATCTGACTGTATATGAAAGTGATTCACCTATGAACCACCCATTAAGTGGTTCATGTAGAAAATATTTACATATAAGATTTATATATAATATAACATTTTACATAAAATATTTATAAATATATATAATATTATGAAAAAAAATATATAAGATTTATATATAATATTATTATTTTGATACTTATTAGTATTATTAGTGGTCGCCATTCTTTCTTTTTTTTTTAAAAAAAATTGAATTTAATCAAATAAGAGTTTGAAAGAACTCTTATTTATATCAATATAGATTTTTTTCTTTCATTTTTTAAATTTAAAAAGAAATTGATCTTAAACAATTAAATTAGTATGACAATTTAAAGTATTCATCTTTCTAATAATTTGATTTCATTTTATTTTATCTTATGTGGTCTTATATTTTTTTTTCTTTTTTAGATTTTATTGCTTATTATATGATAATATGAAAGAGGAGTTTGTAAAAACTAATTTCATGATAATTAATATGTTAACTATTATTATTAGTATTTAATATATATCTTTTTCTTCCTTTGTTACATGTTAATAAAAAAAATTATTTGTTATACTCTTATTGTATTACATATGGATATCAGTTTCTAAATATATTGCAATAAATTAGTTATTCATAACAATTCGTTTAAGATAGAAGACCCTCCTAGACCTATTTCTTTGTGCAATGTTCTTTATAAAATCATCTCCAAAGTTTTTGTTAACAGGCTTAAGACCCTCATCCCAAAATGTTTTCTCACGAGCAATCTGCCTTTGTAGAAGAACGATCTATTCTTAATAATGTGCTCGTTGCAATTGAAACTATTCACCATATGAAATGTAAATCTAATGGTAAATTTGGTGAGTTTTCTTTAAATATTGATATTAGTAAGGCCTTTGATAAGGGGAATCGAGTTATTTAATTGCTTTGATGCTAAAAATGGGGTTTGATCCTAAATGGGTTGGATGGATAAAGATGTGTATTGAGATTGTGGATTTCAATGTCATGATTAATGGAGATGGAGTGGGGCCTATTAATCCAAGGAGAGGACTCAAACAGGGTGATCCTTTATCACCTTATATTTTCATTCTATATGGAGGGCCTTACAACTCTTGAGGAAAGCAGAAGGACGTGGGGATATTCATGGTATTAAAGTGTGTAAAGGAGTCCCTATCCTTTCACACTTGTTATTTGCTAATGACTGTTTTCTATTTTGCAGGGCTATTAACAAATAGGCACATACTCTATAGTCTATCTTAACATCTTTTAAGAAGTCATCTAGTCTAGCTGTGAATTTCCATAAATTAGAATTTTTTCCAACAAGAACACTCCTCAAAATGTCAAAGATAATATTTCCACTCTCTTAGGTGTTTTTGAATGCCTGGGAACTGGTAAATATCTTAGAGTTCCATCAATGATTGGATGGAAGAAAAAGGCTATTTTTAACTACTTGAGGGATAGAGTTTGGAAGAAAATAAGTCATTGGTCTGGAAAGCACCTCTATGAAGTTGGAAGAGAAGTTCGTGTTAAATCGATTGCTTAAGCAATTCCATCTTATTGCATGGGTACTTTCTTGCTACATACCACTTTGGGAGATGAGATCCAAAAAAATGTTTAATTCATTCTGGTGAGGCCCAAATAGAAATTCTGGAAGATGAATCAATTGGCTTAGTTGGGATCGCTTGACCATGAGGAAGGAATATGGAGGTATGGGTTTTCACCATCTTTATGGTTTTAATTTAGCCATGCTAGGGAAGCAATGTTGGAAATTTATTTCAGATCAAGATGTTATTGTTACAAGAGTTTTCAAAGCTATGTATTTTTCCAAAGAGGACTTTTTACAAGCTAGCTTGGGTCATAATCCATGTTTTATTTGGCGTAGCATCTATACTTCACGAGTGGTGGTTAAATAAGGCATTAGATCGATGGCGATTGGGAGAAGGTATGAAAATTAATGTGTGGAATGATCCTTGGTTACATGCTCATGATAGTCCCTACATTCAAAGCTTGCCTATTGAAGGCTTGGAAGATCTTCGTGTCTGTGAGCTTATTGATCCTAACTCTAAAACTTGGCATCATGATTTGATCCAAGATATTTTTATTCAAAGAGACAACCAATTGATTATGGAAATGCCAATACATTTAAGCATCAATGAAGATCAACTGATTTGGAGTTTTAGCAAACATGGTAACTATTTTTTCAAATCAACATATTACCATACCATGGAGACATTAATTGACAACACAATTTTATGTGTGCCAGGTGATTGGCAGTCAATTTGGAGAAACATTCCTCACAAAATCAAGATTTTTCTCTGGAGAATGGTTAAAGACCGTTTCCCTATAAGACAGTGGCAAAACTCAAAAGGTGTGTAATGTCCAATTGTATGTCCTCTTTGTGAAACTTGTCCTGAATCAACTTGGCATGCATTTTTTGGTTGTTCTCATGTGATGAAAGTGTGGATAGATTCTGGTTGTTGGAATCATATTAATCATATTGTTGATAATGCTGAGAATCTCAAGGATTGTATTTTTTTTTTCCTGAAATATCTGAATGATAATCAACAACTGTTATTCATCTCTACTCTTTGGTGTTTATTGCGCTGGCACAATGAAAAAGTCTAGGAGAATGTAGAGAAACCAGTTTTTATGTCTTTCAATCTTGTCAAGGATTATATTTGTCATTGGAGGACCACAAAAGAGGCTTCTGCAGCAATTGTATGTTTGCAAAATTCTTTCTCTGCTACAAATATTCAACGCTGGAATAGGCCTGTTGATGGAATGCTGAAGTGCAACATAGATGCTTCCATTTTTTCAGAATCTAGTACGTATGGCTTAGGAACATGTATTCGAAATGATAAGGGTGAATTTATATCAGCAAAGACATTTTATCATTCTGGAAATCTTCTTGTTCATGAAGAAGATGTGTCATCTTTACTGGCTGCAATGTCCTGGATTATTGACATGCATCTTCAGAATGTTATTTTTGAGATTGACTGCAAGCAAGTTTTTGATGGCATGCGTTCCAACTCTGGCGTAAATACTGAGTTTGGTTTTATTTTGAATAAATGTAAGGAAAAACTTAGTTTAATTTATAATTCCTCAATGAGTTTTGTACTTAGATAAGCCAATCAAATCGTACACTCTCTAGCTAGGACGTCTAGGTTTTTTTTTTATCTGTAGGAATTGAAGATAGGTATTGGGAGTTTACAATAACTCACGCACCCTACTCAACCAACTGAGCTAGACCCCATCGGTGCTAGGACGTCTAGATTTCATGCTAGTCTACAAGCTTTTGAGTATATTCCTGATTGTATCAATGTCATTATTATTAATGAAACAATATAAACTTCTTGCATTAAAAAAAATCGTTTAAGGTAGGTTTCAATAAAGTATGCCTCACGAATCTTAAACACCACTGTAACCAAGTGTAATAAATGATTTAGCCTTATTTATTTATTTTTATGCATTTATACGTTGTTTAAAATCTTGGACTACCATATTACCATGTTGCAGGAACTGTTGCTCGGGAGCTTAGCGCCAAGGCCACAAAGTTCATTTCAACCCCCATTATGGTTGCCGTCGTGTTTTGGTCTGTGGCGTTTGAGTAAAGCTATCAAAGTTGATTTTGACTTCCATTGTGTTGGCCGTTGTGTTTGGATGTAGTCTTTGTTATCGTCCAATGTGGTTTTAAGGTCCGATTGTTTCTGTCATTAGATCCAATATCATAGTGTGAAATCGTGTGGAAGTAAAATTGTTGGAGCCATGTTAGATGGGTGATATGGTCGAACAGGTTGATTGATCTATTTGCATAGTTGTGTCTGTTCCACTGAATTTCGAATTTTTGTGGTTTGGGTTTGCTAAGTACAGTATGGACGTAATTTGTGCGATAATTGTTATTAAGATTGAAATTATTTTTTTGGGTGGTCATAAATGGTGGATGACTAATAACAGATGCAAGTGTTGGTAAGTGGATATGCTTAGTGTTAACTTTGAAATAAATTTTTTGGGTGGTCGTATAAATGGCATTGTCAACATCGTGCATTATGGAAAATAATTTGTAGGCTGAATAATGAATACAAGACGCTTTGTAGAAGTGTATATTTCCCATTTATTAAGTGGGATTGAAAGAAATCTTGGACCTGTCTTGTATGGGATTTTGTAACATCCTATTTTTTAATTTATTTAATATGAAAATATAATATTATTTTAATAATAAATAATGTTATTGAATTTGCCACTATTTTTTAAATTATATTTTTATAAATAAGAAATTGAAAGAACTCTTATGTATTCAAATTTACAGAAAATTTTAAGAACTTAAATAAATTTATGACTTCATAGCAATTAAACTTTAGTAAAGATATTAATAAAAAAAAGAAGAATAAGAATATTTTGAGGAAAAAAACAAAACTTTAGGAATTTTATATTTGTTGGTTGATCTATTTGCATAGTTGTGAACGATAACATAATTAGTTGAAAATAAATTTTGGAACATTTTTTGAACTTTTAGTTTCTTATTTTATGAGGTTTATTAAATTTATTGTGTATGATGTGATGGGGTGCTGCTATTATATCAATGGTGATTGAAAAAGGATTGAAAAAGGATTAAATGCACTCCGGTACAGTTCCTGCAACAAAATCTCTGTCATCCGTTAAATAACAGCTATATTCGACGGTCCACAAAACTTTCGCACTGTGCAGGACCTACTCCACTCTCGCATGCTAGAAGCCATCTTGTTTTAAGGCAAACACTCTACATTCTCTTCAAATTTTGTTTTGCCTTGGTGCTTAAAATTGGAGGTGAAGTTGAATAAGGAAATGCTAAGCAAGAGAAAGGGAACGTTTATTGCTGGCTTGGTCTTCCATGGGAAGCTATTTCTTGGGAAGAAAGAATCATATCATATGGGTCTAGTTTTCTATATTACGCACACTGGGCCTAATTGAGTGGGCTTTAAGGCACATTGGTAAAACTAGTTTAAGAGAGTTGCTATTCTCACCCCTATAATTACTATTCTCACCATCCCGTGGGTTGTTTTTTTTTTTTTTCCAAAATTGTTCTTTCCATGGAATCATGATTCTGCTGTATAACATATACAGTGAAATCATGATTCTGCTTTTGATTTTTTTTCACTTTCGTATAACGCAACGAAATCACGATTTCGTTGTGATTTTGTACGCAGTATTGTGATTCCATTTTGGATTTTGTACACGCATACAATATCCACAACGGAATCATGATTCCACGTACAAAATCACAACAGAATCGTGATTCCGTTATGGATTTTGTATGACTAAATCGTGATTCCGTTATGAATTTTGTACGTGCGTACAAAATCCACAACGGAATCACGATTCCGTTGTGATTTTGTACGCAGAATCGTGATTCCATTTTATTTTTTCACCACCCCTTATACTGCAACAAAAATATGATTCTGTTTAATAATGTACAATGGAAATATGATTCTGTTGTACATTATTAAACGGAAAAAGGAGGAAGGAAGGGAGGGGTGTGGAGAAATGCTGATAAGGGTAAAAATGTCTCTTTAAAGAATTTTGAAAAAGTAAGGAGTGAGAATAGTAAGGAGCAGGATGAGAATAGCAACTCCCCTAGTTTATTTAAAACACGTTCTTAAAACTAGTCCAAGCCAATAATAGGATGAAAATATAAATGAGTATAATAATAATAATAATAACAATACACATGTGAAGACTCAGAGGAGGCTTTTTTTTTACCAAAATGGTATAATTTTTAGAAAAAATGACTAAAATGGGTAGTTTTTAAAAAAAATACGAAAATTGGTAAGTCATTTTTGAAAACACGACTTCATATTTGTAGAAGTTGTGTTTTACAACACGATTTTTCTTTAAGTTTTTTTTTATACATAAGTCGTGTTTATAGAATTAACTTTCATATATTTTTTTTTAATGAAGTCATACATAAACAATTGCAATACAAACATAACATAGAAGTCGAATCTTAATTCACGACTTCAATTGGAAAATGAAAATTGAAAATCGGTGCATCAAGCAATAACAAGGTGTTATAAGCAATTATGCTACAAACAAAACATAGAAGCCATGACCACAATCACGACTTTACTTGGGGCCACAAACATGACCATATTGTGTATCATTCTTATGTACCACTTCACTAAAAAAAATATAAAAAAATATGAAAGTTGATTCTATAAACACGATTTCTATATGAAAAAAAAAATTAAAACAAAATCGTGTCGTAAAACACGACTTCTACAAATATGAAGTCGTGTTTTAAAAAATGACTTACCCATTTCTATAATTTTTTTAAAAACTATCCATTTTGGTAATTTTTTCAAAAAATTGCACCATTTTTAGTAAGGAGGAGCTCTTCTGGACCTAGCTATTTTAACTGAACCAATTAATTGATAAACCATGCACTTGTAGCAACAAAATATATAGACCTATAGATACGTATAGTAAAATAAAACCCAAAAGTCACAATAATAAACATAAAAAATGGTACACATTTATAAAATTCTTATACTGATAACCAGTAAGATGATATATTACACGTAATAATAATAATAATAATAATAATAATAATAATAATAATAATAATAATAATAATAATAATAATATCTTTTAACAATTAATAATGATAAATATAATTTTAATTATTTAATAAAATAAAGAATGTGAAGTTGAGTGTAAGGGAAGTTTTTTGATAAAATTTAAAGGAGATTGTATTTAAAATTTATTAGCAATAAGAAATGTTTATCATAAGATTTAATTATTGTATGTAAATTGATTATTTTTGTTAATCAGCCAAATTTTATTATTATTATTATTATTATTACTAAAGATAATCAGCTAAATTTTTTAACAAAAATTAATCATCCATAAAGCCAATAAATACTATGTTCTTGTAGCATGGTTACAAAATACAAAAATTTCTTTATTAAAATATTGCTCTAAAAATGTAATATCAATATATACTTCCTTTGGAATTGAATATAAGAAAAAAGTATATAATTTTTCACTGATTAAGAATGTTAGTTAAGTTCATTTAATTTTCTTGATTTCGTACAAAAAAAAACTACATTTCTTAAACTACCCTTAATTATATTTATTGGAAATGGTGCTTAAATTCAAACTTAAATACTCCACCTGTTCCTTTTTAATTGTCATATTTTTGTTTTTATTTATCTGACATTTTCAAAGTTCAAGATAATATTAATTATTCTTTTGTCGATTATACTCTTACTTTTAGCCTAATCTTTAATTAATCTACACATATACATTTATTTGAAGTGGAAATGAAAAGGGTAAAATAAAAAACTTTATAACTATTTTGTTAGAATCAAGAAAATTTATTTCATTTCTTGGTTTCTATGTAGAAACCTTAAAAGACAGATAAAAAGAGAACGGAGATAGTAAAGTTGAATTAGTTAAAATTTGTTTATAGTTCAGTCTACCGAACTTGAGTATGTTTATACTTATAGGTGGTCCACCATGCACCATAACTTGTAACCATAAGATTAATATCTTCCTCACATTGATATGATACACTCTCTACACTATCTTTGAGCCATTCCAACCACCCTCGCAGCCTATTCCATGCGCCGTCGTCGGAGGCGATTTCTGGCGGCGACGTTTATTTTATTTTATTTATTTTTTCACTCTTTTCTTCTATCTCCATTACATTTTGGATATCCAAATCACTCCTTATAATCATCCTTATTCTCCTCAAACTCAACAACAACGGTAACATCATTATAGGGCACCTCCTCGCCATCAAGCACGGAATTCCAGTTCGAAAGAAAAAAAAATTGTATATGTTACAAAACAAGCGTTAGACATAAAGAGTCAAGATAACAATGTTTCCAATTTTCAAATTAAAGATTATTGAACCGTTGGAAGCATGTTCATCAATCTCATGTCGTCAACACACTAATGGCCACCCAATCAGATGAGAAATAGGAAAGCATGTGTGGTGTCGTGCTTTGCCACATGTCATTTTTCTTTTCAGGGTTGTTGACAGCGTCATTTTTTAGCATGATGAGGATCCCATCGGGCGACAGCGATGACGATGTTGAATGGATGGCCATCAAATTATTGTTGGATGATGAAGAGGAGCGCCTTGTAGACGGTGAGTTCTCCTTCATCTTTAGCTGGTAGACGGCATCGTTGGAGGCAGAGAGCACGCTGTCGTACAAGACCTGACGCCACTTCGAGGGGATCGAGACCACAATATCGATGGAGACGTCACGGTCCTTTTTCTTCTTCTTGTTCTTCGAGGTGACCAAGACCTTAAATAAACCTGCAAAAGCAATAAAGTGAAACAAATCCTAAGTAATGATTGAAGAAGTGAAGCAATATGAAATGCTTGAACTAAAGTGATGAATATGAAGGAGGGGAGAAGAAAAGAGTGGAAAAAAATATCGTTGTCGAAAATCGCCTCCAACTACATATAGGGGTCATCAACAAGAGGTAACTAGAATCACTCAGGGATGTACCATATTAATATGAGATAGAGATTAATTTCATGGTTATAACTATAAGTTGTGGTGCATGATCTGCTGGTCCACCTAGAATTGGTCATAATTATGTTCCTATTTTCGATTTTAATTGTGTTTGTGAAAGTTACAATTTTCCTTTTCATTGGGAAACGTAGGTTCTTGGCATACCTTTCGGCGGGCACAATAAAGCATAAGAATACTTTTCTTTGTTCTTTTTTTTTTGGCGAGACTGCTTTAATTAATCACTTTATAGTTCCCCCATGGCAAGCAAAGCACAGAACCACCCCAGATTTTTGTTAGTAGCTCAACGGACACGTGCAACGTCATATCACGTGAAATGCACAGTGATGGAGCCAAAAACCGACACCAGTAGGTACACTCAAACTTCTTAGCTGTTGTTGAACGTTCACCACTTGCGGAATCCTCACTCACCCCAGCTCAGAAATTAACATAATGTTAGTTGTAATTTTTAATTTTATACTTATTATATAGAAAGAAGAGCAAAAAAATAAAGATAAAGATGTGATATAAAACGAGTGACATAATAAAGAAAGAAATTATACTAATAAATGAAAACATAACTCGTCGATATTGATCAGACCAACTATTCCTACTTTATATTATTTAAATATTAAATATTAATTAATACAGATATATAGATATATATGCGATTGTTGTGTTGAGTGTTGACGTTCATTTCATTTTCAGATCCGCTGCTGGGGAGCTGTTTTTAAGATTTTTCATTCTCTTCTCTAACCATGCCACTTTCATTGCTTCTAAATTAAATCAAACAAATACATACATAAATCAATAGTATAAGTTAACCAAAAACCATGAAACCAGTGTAGCTCCGAGGAAAAGCAACAGTACTATCATACCCTTCTCGTGTTCCCTCTGCAATTTTTTCTCTCTTGCACTGACGGGTAATTTTCGTACTCCCTTTTTCTTGAGAAAATGTTGATTTGATGCCTAAGAGTGACTGCAATTTTTTTTCTTATTTTTTTGTGTGGCAGTGCTTTATTAATTTTTGTATTTTTCGCTTTATTTTTTTTTCAGTGTCTGAGAAAGTTTCTGTGGTTGATTTGAATCGGTGAGATTGTTAAGTGGTGGTGGGAAAAATATTCGGTTACATGTTCAGTTTGGGAGGGAGATTACCTAGGACGGCAAAGATTTTGATTTTGTGCTTGTTTCTGATACCTCATACTGAGTTGTAGCAGTTGGATCTAGTAGATTGAGCCTGTAACTCGTTCTGTGACTCAGTTATTGTGGTTATGGAGACCCTTTTTGTTGTTGAGCAGCATAAGAACCAATACTACAGCAGGTCCAAGTCACAGGGTCATGCTCGATTTGGGGGTTCACCTTCAAGGGGATTTAGGGATATCAATTGCAGGACTTTTGAGTCTGGGAGGACTGGTATATTGCCAACTCCTTTGAAATCTCATGGTTCCCCTAAAACACCACCTAACTCTGATAACAAAACGCTTGGGAAAGTAAAAGTTACTCCTAATAGCACCCCAATTCCCATCAATGGTAAAGCTTGTAGAAAAGAGAGTGAAGATGTCCCTGCTGAGGGCCTTTTGCTTTCTGAGTTATGGGCTGGACCTACCTACTCAAATTCACCACCTCCCAGTTCCTTGCCAATTCCCAAGTTTTCTGTCAGACCAAAGAGGACTGTGTCTCTTGATCTTCCTGGTGCCTCCCCTGAGATTGAAATGCGCCCCGTGGCTAAGTCTGCACCTTCTTCCCCTAGCAGGGAGCATTTGGATTTGCCTTTTACAAGGGATCTCTTTGATAATGCTGATTCAGCTACGAAGACGCTGCGTCGCATTCTTAATCTTAACATCAATGATGACTGAAGTGCAAGGAGCAATAGGCTCTTGTAAGAAAGTCTTTTTAATTAAAGTGGTTTAGTGTTAGATGTGTATAGATACCAAATAAAAATTTTCAAGTTTGTAGTTTAAGTCGGTTTGTGTAGCTTTCGGTTGTGGTGGTGCCCTTGACAATCTTGGCTGTGGTGGGTCAACAAGCTCCAGATTTTGGAATTTGGATCAAGCTTAGCGGTGGAGAGGGTAACTGGGCGTGTACTAGAGGAATCTATTAAAAGCAGGCTTTGTCATGGATTGTGCAACTTGATGGAAGCTTCCATGAAAATGGTTGGTATGTAGAATGGTGGTAATGGGTAGAAGTGGCATGGAATATACTTGGGTTGACTGTGATTTAATCTATTGGACCTGAAGAAAGTTGAATCCTGAATTTATGATATATAGTTCTCAGCATCATCTCCTCACAGAATGGTTATCTTTCCCTTATTCTTACATAGGACTTAGGCCTCTTGCTTTAGATATAATGTATATACTGTAAAATCCTCCCCTCCCCTCCCTGCTCCTTCTCTCTATCTGTTTCTTCTTTCTACAATCCTTAACCATTCAAACTTCTATTCTAATTTCTTTTACTTTCCCTCTTTGCCTGACATGGTTTTATAGTGTGCATCACTGTCATATCAGTCTTCTTCAAGATGGTAATGCTGTTTGCTAGTTACTACCTTCGTCACCAGTCTTTGTTTCTCTTTGTTAACTTTGTATTTAGCTACCCTCAGTGAGGGTGTAGTTTACCCCTTCACTATCTTTTCTGTTTTTTTGAAAGAAAAGTAAGAAGGGATTGGTAGTAGTCTTTTGCAGTATCTGCTTCAGTTTTTAGGATTAATCCATGTCACTCCACCTACTAGTAAACCCCTGATATGTTTCATTCCTAGTAATGCTTATTTCCTTAGTCCTAGACCTAGTTCTCTCCTGGCCTATCTTCCATTTCCATGGAGTGTGTTGACCATGCTATGCCAAATTTTAAGGTATGATCTTACTTGATGATTATTTAAATACTTCTGCTATATTCTTTTCATGCCATTACATTGCAGTTGCTAAGAATTGTTCAATGTGTTAATCAGGGTGGCAAAACTTTATGAAGGCTGTTTCGGTCTTGACTCGTGAGATGTGGTCAGTTGCAAGTCAGTTTTTCTCCATAATGCCGTTCCTTGTGGCTCGTAAATTTGTCTGTGTTTCTTTCTTTCTTTCTGCCTCAGTAACTTGTTGAATTTGTTTGGTCTGCTGGAATATAATGTTAGTGACTATTATCTATACAGCATTTTGTATCTGAATTAAATACTTATTCTCCTTATTAATTTATATAGCAGTTCTTCGAAAGCTATGGCCTATGGCATGATTATCTACATTTTTATGAACTTCTGTATCTGATGTCGTTGTTTGATCTTTAAATGAATTGGTTTCCTAATATTGATGGAACTTGAACTATGAAATATCCAGAAATGATTCTCACGCATCAAAGATTTGATATCATGTTTAAACAATTCCAATTCAGAATGGTCTATTTTCCTCCGATGGCAACTGCATGTTTGGTTCCTTCGTATCAACCAATTCACATGCGGGAACGTGGAGTGATATATAACATTCCTCGTAAATCAAAATATGATCTCAACGAATCCACTTCTCAATATTCTTCACATTGGCTAAAGTTTGTGTGTTGGCCGACCTAATTCTAAACATATGCTTTCAACTTAGTAGGTGAATATAGTTGCAACTTAGTAGTGAATATTATTATCAATGTCTCTTGAGCCACAGTTTAGACTCAACAAACATTTACAGGAGAACAGAATAAAGATGTATAATAAATCAATGTTCTTTTGTAAGTTAAATCAACTTATGCACCCTGACTTTTGTAAAAGTTCTCTCGATTAACTTTTATAAAAAATTAAAGTGCATAACTTGATTTTACCTTCCAGGAAATTTTAATTGATTTTGTTTCATTTTTTTTCTCTAATAAGTGTTTATTAAGAACTTTATTTAAATTGAACCGAATTCACACTTCAATTGTCTACTATCTCAAAGGAATTCCATGGAATATCTTGTTTGGAAATTGGAATTATTCAAACTATCCACTCTTTCTATATTCTAGTGTGTCATGAAGTGCTGTTTTATTGTCACGAGTAATAGTGATATTTTCAATATGCATTATTCACCCTTACGGTGCAGTCTTTTTCACTCCTGGATTCCATTTAATTTTTTTTGTTGTTTTTCTTTTTTCACTGATTTACACTGTTCACACTTATCATACCCAGTGTCAGACATTCATATTATGTTTCCTCCTAAACAGTTCATATTGTACACTCGTGATCACTGTTTGAAGAGTGGACATTATGAACTGTTTGAAAACAAGTGCGTAATTTGAATGAGAAATTTTAGCTACGAAGATAATTTCTTTATTGTTCCTTAATTGCTTTATTGTTCAGATTCAGAACTAACTATTACGGGAAACATTTCAACTATTAGGTGAAATACGGAAGATGTCTGAATGATGTTAATTTGTCATCCGTAATAACTAATAATTCTAGCAGATTTCAAAGGAGTCGCCATCTTTTAGGTTACTTTTGTTTGTTCCTTGTCACAATTAATTGAGCATCTCATTTTAGCATGCTCACTTTACAGTACCTTGGGTCCCAATTCCTTTGTGTTCTTGTTTTCACCCTATAAGTTGAACTGAGCCTTACCGAACGTCAATTTCTTCAATTAATGATTCTCTGGGTACAAGACTAGTCAAGGTTGCTGGTGATTTTCATGCGCATTAAGTTTTGTTTGTCTTTTACTTTCATTTTCATTTTTGGGGTACACACTATCTCAAAGCAATGGTTAATTTAAAGGTTAAGAGCCTCTAAATCTCAATCCATAGCCCAAAAAAGTACTTGTGTTGCATAAAGAAGGAAACAAAAGTACCCCAAATTCCCCCTTCGTGAATAAAAATAACGATTTGCTTTGAAGTGGGGATTTCTTATCTCACAGTAAAGCTATATAGTGACTGGTGTTGTTTGAAGCTAATAATTTGGAAGATTTCTACGGTGGACCTGTTAAGTAGGTGGTCCACTGGTGAGTAAGCATTTCTGTGCCGTTCGATATAAGTTAAAATAAATTAACGGTCAAGATTGTTAAGGGATTGAGAATCGTAATAGTTGAACAGTAGTAGGTGAAATAGTTATTTGACAAATTTGACCTCTATGAAAGTGTTTTTCCTGCTTAACACTGAGGGGCTATTATCATTTACACCACCCCCGATTTTTACTTTTCACATTCCCTTTTCTCTTTTATTGCTTTCGTTCACCTTTCTATCCTTGTCTCCGAATTTGGGCTTCATTGTCGATGTTAACATTTATGATATTTATTAGATTATGGGCAAAAAATGCGTATAACGAACGAAATAAATTAATCAACCAACTTACTTAGTTAAAGGTATATATATTAGAAAGATATACATAAATAGATTAATAAATAATATTAGTAATTGTAAGTGAGAGTGAATTGATGGATACATAAATACACCAATGCATAATATTACGAATTCCTATTAAAGACAAATTAACCTAAGGTAACCTTCATTCTCTCTCGAGACACAGAGGTGTATCTAACCAAATTGATCCTTACTCTCATGGTGGCTATATTTAATTAGACCCTTTAAGCACTTTGTTAATTCGATTATTCCTCTTACCCACTCTTGTGGTTTTACATCTAAGTTCCTTTCTATGATTCCGGAATTATAGGTTTGCCTCTTAGTGCTTCCCCAAACCCGTGTGATTGTGTCAAATGTAGGCTAATGTGATTCAACATAAATAAAGCAATAGAAAGGAATCAAAGAGAACAAGAACAACACAAGGATAACAAAAAATTAATTCATTAGATGCTAATAGGGCTATGCCCAATCCTAAAAACAAAGGGAGTACTAACGGGTAGCTGAAAGCAAAACAAAAATTAAGAAAAGAAGATGTTTATTATTTGGCAAACGGTTGACATGTGTTTTTTTTTAAATTAGCAAAAAAATGATATATTTATAAAGGTACCAGTGGTACCATACCACAGTACATATAAGAGTAGATACATATAAGCACCCAAGGTTAGATCATATTTATTCCTTGATGGTGAGATAAATATAAATTAACCAAGGTGATCCAATATTGCTACCCCTATTACAACCTATATTCCCAAAAGATGGGGATTGCCATTCAGTACATAAATTTGCCCCTTGTCACAAATCCCTAGCTAAATAATAACATTCAAATTTAGAATCGCAATTTCAAAGCCACAATCACTGCACTGGCAATTTGTCAAACCAATAGCAATACCTTAATATCAGAACCAAAATTAAATATCCCAACCCCACCGCATTAAATATCCCAATAGTCGGTGCCATAAATACAGTCCAGTATTCCCTACCAGATTAGCCAGGTGACTTATTTGTTGTATAGGCATCAGTTTCGAAGTCAAACTTGTCTGCCCAGAATACACTCCCCTGGTGCTACTGCCCACTGGCTGTAAGAATAACCAAAAGTGTCATTTTTCCCTTTAAGCCACATCCATGTTGTGTATGTAATTCGCTGTATAAGAGTGTCTTGATCAAAGGAGCCTTGTCTAAAAATACATTCATTTCTCAGCTTCCAAACACACGCCACCACAACAGCCCACACCACCCTCCACATATTTATTTGTTGATTTGAGTTAAGGAACTGTGTATGCTGACAGAAGTGTGACTCTGGAGTTTGTGGTAGCACTGTAACCACGTGGATCCACTTATAACAGTTTCCAAATGACATGAATCTTACTACATGCGAAAAAGCAATGTTGGAGTGATTCTTCTGCTTCTGCACAAAATGGGCAGATTCCATCAAGGGGATCAGACAGGATATTTCTGAGAAGAAGATTGTCTTTCATTGGCAGTGCATTCAACATCAAAGGGTTGACATGTGTGATTATTCACAACTTATCATTTTCGTTGTTTTAGTTTGTCTTGTTGTGTTGAATGTTTTAGGTTTGTTACTTGTAACTACTAGTCGATGAAAACCATTGCATGATTGCTACATCATCACTTAATTATGAATAGCCTTAGAAGGGCTAATATCGGTGGAAAGAAAAAGTTAAGGGACTAACAAATCATTGTTTAATTAGGAAAGACCACGAGAACGGATAAGATTGGTTTAAAAATAATGATGGACTAAGATTAGTCGAAGCACTTGTGTAAAGTGACTGATTGTTAATTCTCTTATAAAAATGTGAACGTATTAAAGCGTATAGTCTATTCTATTACAAGATTATGCTGGCATGGGATATTAGTAGGCCACGCGATTTAATTATGGGTGGCACGTCATATTGTTTATACGGCAGAATATATCAGTAGTCCTTGTAAATTGAATATTTATTCCTTTTTAGTATGTGTAAATTCTTTACTTTGTGAATATTTTAAATAACTTCACAAATAGACTAACGACACTGATATTCACAACAATTTTTTTTAATACCTTAATTTGTGAACCACTATTTATATTATGACAACCTAAGTAGATTACCAAAACCTAAGTGAAAAAATTAACTTTTGCAAGGATAAGAATATTTAAGAATCCTTTTTTTTTTAAATTCGATATACATCATATTTTATTTTATCAGACACACACACACACACACACACACACACACATATATATATATAGAGGACAAATCTCGTGAGAGAACTATTTTTATATGAGAGTGAGAAGGTTAAATTTGGATATATAAATATGATCCATGTAGAGTGACAATATAAATTTTAGCATAAATATTATTTTTTTCAATATGTTTGACCATTAATAATTATTTAATACTTCTGTTATATGTATTTTATTTATAAGTAATATTTATTAATTATAATATTTTTTATCATTATTATTGTAATAAAATTCATATAACAATTATTATTAATTTAAAATTTGTGTCCGTTAATATTTTTTTTTTTATCTTATATGATATTTATTTATAAGATTTATGTTCTATGTATGACATTTGTAATAGATCAACACAGGGAGGTACAAAACTCCTCTAGCAAAAGTTCCTCGCCAGTAAAAAATTTACCTTTTTTTTTTCAAAAGAGGATATAATGGACATTTAACACATTATACTAAACTATTCATTAACATTTCTGTTTATTTTTATTGTACTGTTGACTCATTATTCACCTCAAATGTTCAGGTTCATCGGTGGACTATTTATCTTTATCGCATTGGACCACGGTAGAATCTTCCAATAATTTAACCAAATTTGTCATGTTTTTACGGCGAATTCTAGCGTGAACCCTCCAACATATGATTCACGGGTGAGGAAGCAAATTTCCACCGTTGGATATTATTTGAAATAAATGAACGGTAGAGATATATGCGGGTTCCCTTTTTCCTAATTATTATAATATTAAATTGTATCATTGAATGTTGATTTTAACCCTGGGTTTAAAGTCGCTCCATCATCTTTTACGATTCCTCTCTCCCCAAAATGCATTATCAAAACTTTGTTTCAGAGATACTGGTGTTGAGCACTGTCACTGCTCCTGCGGCTGCGAGGCCCGATAACGGAGCGGGTGGTGTGCGGTAGTACCGCCACTGTAGTTTTTGATATGTTATTCTCTTCTAGGATGCTTGATTTTTGTTTTTGTTGCACGATTGTTTTTGGCTGATAAAGGTTTCGGGTGGTGTGGTTGCGGGATTTGCGCCTTTCAATGGGTGCGGTGATGGTTGGTTTGGTGGTTATCGACGGAGGATGTTGCGGAGGTAGGGTGTCGGCGCCTTTCTGATTTGAGATTTCGTTTTCGCCCAATCGAAACTTATCGCTTTTTGATTTGCACCTTGGTCGTCAATTTTTTCGACGACGGAGTCTGTACACACCACCACCGTTCTACGACATGACTTAATGACATTTAAATATTTATTTAAAATTTCAAAAATTAAAAAAATTGAGATCACAAAAGAAAAGAAATAGAAACCACTGCAGTTCGCTGGTAACCAGCTTCGTCGCCAACAAAAGCCCCCTTCAATAGCAGCACGATCGAAGGGGGAATGCTCGTTCAAAAACTTTGATAAAAACGTGTGCATATATTTTTAATAGGGGCATAATTGTCATTTTATGTTTTTAATAAAACAATATATAAAATAAAAAATATTAATTTAAGCTGCAGTAACCTTTTTGCAACTTCCTCACCCGTGCCCCATTTGTACCTAGTCTCCACGCTAGAATTCACCTGTTTTTACGCCATTACCATGCTCGTCTTTGGAATTTTTATCTTTCCGGTACGTAATGTTGCTTTAATGATGACCCCATTTATTTTAGACCTTTTTGTTGCCTATGCCTAATCAGGACACAGATAGTTGGTGCTGTGAAATGAATTGTGATTATGGTGTTGGGGAGGTGGGACATGAATTTTGGTAATTAATTTAGTACTTATTCCTTCCCTTCCATATTATTTATTTCTAAAAAATATTAATTAAGAATTTAAAATAAAAAGTATAATATTTAATACAATTTTTTTTGTTACCATGTTATTGGTACGAAGTATCCACTAACTTTGTCGATGATTAATCTCCGTCGAAAAATCTGATTGGTCACCTTTAGTGAGGTTCTCCCCTTCCAACCACGTTTTTTTCATCCACAAAACTCGAATCCGATACCTTGCTTAAGGAGACTAAGTCCAACACCACTCGGACCAACGACTTGTTGGTTCATTAATACATTCGTATAATAATTTGTAATAAAAAATATATTTATTATTTTTTAACTAATGCCTTTAAATGCAGATTAGTAATATCTTTTGTCTAATGCACACTTGTCAAAAACTTAATAATTACATAAAATTTATGATAAAATATTTTTTTAAAATAGTATTTTAAACTTAATGTTTAATTTTATATAATTAAAATTTATAAGTATATTTGCATATATAAATTATATTTTAGATTTTTAATAAATAATTTAAATTATGATATAAAATAAATTTTCAATATTATAAATTTCTTTTAAAAAATTATTAAAATTTAATTTAGAGATGAAGAGAAAGAGGAGTAAATTAAATGAGATAGACTGCTAAGAAGATTAAATATATAGATAAATATAAAAGAAAAATAGTTTGAGACAATTAAGAGATTTTTTTATTAATTACATAAATAATGTGTGAATTGGTCATTCAAAGGAGATAAAAGATAGAAAATTGAGAAAGTCTAATTGAGGGCTGAGAGAGTGAGACTCGCTTTTTGAGTTGTGTATTCTAATTTAGAGTAAATTACATCAATAATCTTTGAATTTTTGTGAAATTACACTTTTTTTTTAACATTTATAGCAACCTTCCTTATAAGAAGGATGCTGTGTAATGTTTTTCAAACAATTAAGGAGATTAGTGTAGAAATAGAAAAATAGAAAAGTTTGTGTAATTTCATAAAATGTTAGGGGTGATTAGTGTAATTTACTCTTTAATTTATAATATATGAATAGATATTTTTTCAAAAATCATTAAAATATAATTATGAATATGTACAAAAAAAAAATATACATATGAATTATTTAAGTTTGTGTGAAATATTAGTACATGATAATATTATTAAATAGTTAATATTTTCTTATTTTTTTTAGAAGTAACATATCTTGAGATAAGTTAAACTACACAAAATAACTTACAAAATGAGACGGACATCCAGAATTGCTTTTATGCTAAAGTTTGATATTTTGGGATCCCCCTATTATACGTATCAAATTTTCTAATGGAAGCCTAATATTCAATTATTTTGATAATGAAAACGAAGTAATAATAGGTAAGGATAAGGACTTTTAACAAATGTATATTTCTCTGTCAATGTCATTTTTTTTTAAAAACTATTTAATGGTTTGCTGGAATTTTCTCAATCGAGGGGCGTGAACAGCATAATAATAATAGAATTCGTGCAAGAGAGGAATCTTCTCGAGAAAAATAATGAATTGGTCCCCGTTTACAATTATATGCATCATCATCATCCACTCAGATAAGAAGAAAAAAAAAAGAGGCACTATTTTCAGTCATATATCATCATCTGCTTCAGCCGAAAACAAAGGGAGAAAACCGTAAGCAATCTAAAAACTAGTCATTTCTTGAAATGAACTCTACATCCTCATCCTCTCTTATCTCTATTTGCAAGGGAGAGGCCAAAAAAACAAAAAACTTCAAAAGGGTAAAATATAATATGCTAGTCACAACAAAATATTATCTAGAAATCCTAACCAATAATGGAAAATTGTGACTAGCTGGTTATCCTCATCAGAATGCAACACTTTTTGAGGCCGTGGTGAAAGTAAAAAATAACCATTAGTATCTGTCAAATTCTGAATTTCCTGCTCCATCTAGCTCCATCTCTTGGTGGCGACATTCTTTGCTGCAGAAAGCTTTCTCTCCTCTACAAAACACAATCCAAACTTTTTAAGTTTACTCAAGTGACTTAAAACACAGATGTATTAGAGAAAACTATGTTTGATTAATCTATCATTAGGAAGCATTGGAAATGGACCTTACCTGTAAATAAAAATGTCCTTTGTCTGCTCAAGATGCTTCTTGCAAGTGTGACAGAAGCTAAGGAAATTCAGTGAAGGGGAGTGGGGGGTATTGGGCAGGGAACAGTAGCTTTCCACAATACAATTGTCGAATATATGTGTTGTTCTAGGATTAGGTCCATGTGCTATCACACACGTGTACTCCTCAGAAAGCTCCATCTCACTCAAAGTCATAACACCTGTTGCAACTGATAATGGAGAATCCTTTGCACACTTTTGCGAATCCTTGGTTTTGACACCAAAATCAGCAGCAGCAGCACATGTTTTGGATTCAAATGAAGGTGGTGGTGTCAGGGGAGGGATTTTCACTCTAAGCTTAGTTCCAAACAGAACAGTTCCACTGCTTGGCTTAGCTGAATTCTGAGGAAGAGGTTCATCTTTAAGTGCACCAACAAGAGCAAGGCCAATGCCTTTTGAGTCCCAAGAGCTTCTGTTTTCTGAGGGCATTCTTGGTTCTATCTTCTTGTCATGTGACAAAGGACTCCCAAATGGGGATAAGGCTCTGGTGTCAAGAATCGATGTGGGACTTCGCAAAGCCTCAGCTCCTGAGAGACACTTCACAGTGAAGTCTCGGAATTT
This sequence comes from Pueraria montana var. lobata, assembly GCA_026413185.1. Taxonomy (NCBI): domain Eukaryota; kingdom Viridiplantae; phylum Streptophyta; class Magnoliopsida; order Fabales; family Fabaceae; genus Pueraria; species Pueraria montana. The sequence goes on along the minus strand of CM048647.1, from coordinate 64,876,968 downwards.
GGGTGAAAATAGAGAAGGGAGAGTTCTTTTGTAACTCTGATTTGGACATGGCTGGGAGCTGTGATCACCCATCAAACTTGGCTTCGTCACAGCTCTAGATCTGTTTCTGAGCAGCATAAGTCCTTAATGAACAAAACAAACAAAACAAGTAATTTAAAACTAGAGAACAAGTAAATATTATTATTAGCTTAGAGTGATTGATATTACAAAGAAAACCACTATGATTGATGCGGACTATAATTTCCAAAAACAAAACAAACAAAATAAAAGTGCACCTTACACTTCAGGTTCAGGGTTCTTTTAGGAAAAAGAATCCTAGTGTTCTGGGAATGTTTGTGAAGAATTAAACTGTCAGGGGTAACTGAAATGCCTCTGCTCCCTCTTCTTGTTATTTTTCTTCAACAGGAATTTTTTTTTGAAAAAGCATATATTCCCATCAAACAGATGTTAGTAGTGCAACACGTACTGCTACTTTGGGCTGCTTGTGAAATTTTTTTTCGAGTTTAAATTCTGGAACTTTATGGAGAACAAACAGAAAGAGAAGAAAAAAGAGGGAAGCTTTCGACTTGGAAGAGAGAGAAGGATAGATGCCCGAATATGGCTTTTAAAGGAAGAAAAAGCAAAAGATGTTGTGTGCATGAAAATCAAACGTTATTACTTCAAAGTTTTGCTTTCATTTTTTTTTTTTAATACGATACTATTTTTTTCTCCCTATAAATCCCAACTGTGCCATTAAATTAACGAACGGACTGATCGTAATTTTTATTATTTATTTTGTCTTTTCTTTATCCTTTATTCACTGATGACTGATCCAAGGTGTTTTGTCCTCACTCTGGTGTGGTTTCGAACAAGGAAACGGAAAGTAAAGAAGCTCCTATAAATATGTTATAAAATAAGAAAAGGACGGATAATTCAGAATTGGTTATAATACAAATTTTTTTTTATCTAAAAATTATAGATGGTGATGATTTTATAATAATGTAAAATTATTATTATATATAAATATAACTATACAATTTTTAGTTTGGGAGTCTTATTATTATTTTAAAGTTAATTAAACCTTGATTAATTTGCATTCACTGAACGTGAACTTGGGATTTTATTTAAGAAAAAATAAAGTCATGATTACTTATAGTAATTGACATCAGTTAGAACTACACAATTTGATTAGTTGTCACAATTGATTAACACTCTATAAACAACATTGCTAACTTTATTTATTGTTGTTTCCACAAATCTCCGTACTTTATGAGATTCGATTATTCGAATGTAAGAATTAAGATAAATTTTAATCCTTACTCCGTTTTTTAAGGTTTTTGTTGGTACTGGAGATAACACTCCGTTTTTTAAGGTTATATTTATGTTCAGAAATTTGAATCTAAAAAACGAAAAAGTTCAGGAATTTTTTCTACAGTTCAAATTTTATGCAAAAACATAAAATTCCTCGGGGCAAAGGGGAGAGTTTTACAACATCACGTATAATTTCCTTTTTTTATAATAAATTGGAATACATAGTTTTGAGAGTGATATTTTTATTCTCTCCATTATTAGATACTTTTAACATTTTTTTTTCTTATCTATATTGAAGGTGCATTTCACACTAGCTATTTTTCATGAAAGTTAATCCTACTTAAGTTAAATAAAATCATTATAGACGATAAAAATTGTCTTTCAAATATTTAACTTAACTGCAATATCTTTCTCTTATTTTTACCTATATATTATTTGATATGCTTAATTGTCTATTTCTTCCAAATTACTATATCTTTCACCTATATATATATCACATTACTTTTTTTTTTCTTTTTCTTTTTCTTTTTTTAATTTTTTCTTCTTTTCCCTCTCTTCTTAGTTCTTTCTACCTGTATACCTCAGAAATAGACTTTACATTCTAACATTTTCCTCAATATAACTTCGTGACGTTGGTTGGATCATTGACACATTTTGATGAATTGGTGCAGTATTATCTCTCATTGTACACTACGATGGCTGAGGTGTGTACACTTGTATAAATCACTTTTTTTATGCCTCTTGTATATATAAATCACTTTATTTGTGGTTATGGCTTAACTTCGATATGCAGGCACCTTTTATGCAAGTTTGTAACTTGTAAGTTGAGGTAATCTATCAATTATTAAACTACAGTCTTGGTCGAATAAATTATTGTTCCACATGTTTAATCTATAACGTAACTTGTGCAACATCCCACGTGAAATATTCCAGAATGCAAAATTTAATCCCATTTTAACAAAGTTTTTAAGCACAACTAGCTGAAGTCAAGTATTGGAGTTTAATACAAAATGTACGTCAAATACACAATGTATATTGAGTGTAAGCATTATATTTTACATTGTTTTGTGGTAAATAAAAATTAAAATGCATTGCTCTGGATTTACCATTTTTTTTAAGCTCAGATCAAGTTTACCCCTTTCTGGCATAGAAAGTTGAAATTGGATGTTTTTGAACTTAAGGCTTCACCTTATGGAGCATATTGAACCATTTGTGCTGTTTAATTTCATTTTCATATAATTTAACACGTGAGCGTTGCACACAGAATATCTATGAATATAACATAAACTAGCTGTAATAAATTGATAATTAATGCATCTTTAAGCATCATAAAATTGATCTTTATTAATATATTAGGAACCATTGTAATATTGACATATAAACCACCGAATAATTTTTTTTATGAGATGTTCATGTCATATAATGTTCGTATCGAAAATTACTTAGCTTTTCTATATAAAGAAGGGACCAGCAATCTTATTTTCTTGACTGTAATATTTAATTTATTATTAATGCCAAAATACAAGACATGTTTAAGAGAGAACTCATCCGTGTACAATGTCTCATCAAATTGCGCTACAAATAACACATTAGCTCCCCTCTTTCCTTTGGGGTCATGATTTCTATCCTAGCCAAGGTTGGTTTATTAGTACAAAACATAACGTAGTGGGTTAAAGTGTGTTGTGGTGGCCTGGTGGGTGGTCCATCGACTCAATCAAAACATGTGAGACATAAATGGAAATAAAAGAAAAAGATTTGGGAGTTGAGGAAATGGTGGGGCCCAATCTGAAGGGTGTGGCTGTGGCAGCAACTTTCATGCTCCGGTCCAGCCCAGCGCCAAATACGTACACTCATTCATTGTCGTAGTCGTGAGATGGGACGTAACGTATTTCAACTCTTCTACGCTTCTATAATCTCAAGCTCAAAATAGAAAAAAAAAAAAAAAAACAAAAACAAAAAGCCATCTCAAAAGTGTGTTTTCGAAATAATAGAGTATTATTTTATTGAATAATCTTGTTTAACAAAATATTTTTATACTATTTGGGTATAATTTAAATAAATTGAAAATGTATGCGGATAAATAATTTAATTAAATATTTGTTTTATAAATTCTTAGAATTTATTTTTGATACACTATAAATGTAAATATTTATATATTGTTAACTAGTTAAAAATCACTTTAGATATAAATTTTAAAATAATTTATTGTAAAAATAAATAATTTTTAATTATATGATAATTCATATTGAATAACAATTTAAGTTTTTTTTATACAGTTATTGTATTTAAATTAAATTCAAATTCTTATTACATAGGAATTTATGCTATACTTTTCGGGAGAAGTTTGGTGGATACCAAACTTTATTCAATATTTAGAGAAAAAGAGAGAAATATAAATATAATAGTATGTAATATGATGTGATAAATACTTAGAGAAAAAGAGAGAAATGTAAATATAATATGTAATATAATGTGATAAAAAGAGAGATAAAAAAAATCGGTGTTGATAAAGTTTTTTTTATGTATAGTGATGTTTATATTTTTTTTTTCCGATTATAATGTTTATATATCTTCACTCACAATAAAATTTAATAGAATAAATTAAAAAGATTTTATTTAAGTTAAAAGAAAACTATTGATAAAAGTTAAAAAGAGCTTACAATATTTATAAGTTATTTTATAAACTAAAATAAATTTTCCACAAATTCTTTCAAATACTTCCTAAATGATTTATTCGAAAAAGGAAAATAGATTTAATTATGACTTTAATTTGTATATTATGTTAGTAATTTTTTTACTTTATTTATCAATTAAAAATCACTGTAAATATAATTTTTAAAGTATTATAAAAATAAACAATCTTATGATACATGTCAATTTATAATTAAATGTCAACTATAAATTTGTAATTAATCTCTTACAATACATTTTGTTCTCATCATTCAATTTCAGAAATTTATTTTTCATTTTTGTTAATTCCAAAAACTAACTAGTATGAGAATGCATTACAATTTCAGGAAAAATGGAAATTTACTCCTAGGGTAAATCTACGTTGCTGACCATTCATGTTGATTAGCCATTGATCTCGTGGACGTCACTATCTTACTCAGCAGCCTATCTTCTCTTTATTGTAGATGCTACCTTTTCCAACCTTGTATTTCTCCAACGTGGAACTTTAATGCGTCTTTTTCAACTCTCCTCGCGCCCCACCCATTCTAACCCAATTCAGCTTCCTGCTAAAGAATGATAGTTACTGCTATGGATTCTCTTCCTTCAAAAACCAACACGGCCAACTCAAATGTATTAGGATGTGTTTGATTTAACATTAGGTTGAACGAACACACGTTCCAATGCATGTTTTGTGAAAAGTAGATATTCAGAGTTTTTTATCTAATGGCCGTTTGAGAATCTTACAACAGAAAACCAAACACACACTTAAGGTTGTACTCTTTACAAGTTTAAAGTGTTGCATACTTAAAACATCTTCCCCAATCAAGTGAAGATATTAGCATTTCTGACTATATAACTCAAAATTGCAGCTCAAATTAGGGTGATGAATATAAATGAGTGAAAGCAATATCCACTAGTGGGTGTGACCTTTATTGTTTCGCTTCAAAATATTACCTGATCTTATTGCCACATAATAGTCAACAAAACAAGGACAAATATTATGGCTTACATACAACTCAAAGAAGCCATTGAACAACTAATTCTTTGTCTCCTGTTGAAGGAATTCACATTCCTCAGTAGGAGCACACATCACATAAGCCTAGAACTAGAAAGTGAAAGTCTAAATTAAATTCTCAGCAGTGTACAACCAAGAATAGTACCACCACACCGTGTCATTGGAGCTGCCTGGCGCCACGTTGGTCTCTCGCTCCCAAGTGTAAGAACATCAACATCAGACAGTGGCTTGATGTCCCAATTCCACCTGTCAGGGCCAATGACACCTCCAATCACATACAACTCATCACCTAAACCAATCATTGCAAATCCAATTCTCCTTCGAAATTCAGAAGCTGAACCTACGACCTTCCTCATTTTTTTGTCCTGCTTGATAATTAATCCATGGCTTATCACATAAAGGGCATCCCTGATAACTGCCATTGGACCCTGGAGCCACCCATATTCCTCAACCGTCCACTGACCCGCATTGTCTAAAACTTGCACTGTTGACATATCCTTGTGCAGTACATGCACCTTTCCTCCAATCTCTATTCCTGAACAGGCTGAATTATGGGTGCGATGAAGATCGGGCATTGGAATCCAAATATCTTTCTCAGGGTCATACATTTCTGCTTGAGATATTGATTTTCTGCAACTAGTGAAGCCCCCGGCCACAACTATTTTTCCATTCAAAACACAGCATGCAAACATAGAACGGGGAACGAGCATTGCTGCACGGGGGGACCACTGCCGCATTACAGGGTCATATGACCAGACTTCATTTGTTGCAAAACAACCATCCTGGTCACCGGTCAAAGGATCAACAGCATCACTTCCACCACCAATCACAAACAACTTTCCAGCAGTGGAGACAGTGCCAAAATGTGAAAGGTGTCTGATTCTTGAGGGTAGAACAGGAAGAGTAATCCAGAGATCTCGCAGAGGGTCATACAACTGCCATAAGTTCTCTGGGTCAAAAGCACAGACACACAACAGATCCTCCGATGAACCAAGCTCCTGTCGAGCTTTAAATAGTTCAGGGCCACGAACGACTGCTCGCCAAGCACGAGATACAAGCTCTAACTTTGGGTGGAGGTAGAAGGGAACCCATGCAAGGCACCTGATTGCAACAGCATCAGGAAGTCCTTCAATCAGTCCAGACATAACAATCACTATTTCATCTATGTCCAATAATTCTCCACCTCCTGCTTTACTGGAAGGTGCACCTGCAGTCACAATATATATCCAGTTATGCACAATTGCACATTAATAATGTAATACTTGAGGAATACAAATGCAATATAAGAAAAGCATTACTAATTTGAAAGCCATGATCAGGCATAGATACATTTTGAATGAGAAATCGTTGTTTCCAAAGTATAAGCAATTTATTTTATATTTGAATGAAGGGGGAGTTCACAGAATAGAGGTGATCATAAACAAATGAAATGAAATAAAACTGAGAATATGTCTTATCATGTTCTTTTTTCACTTCATGAAAGTCATTTGTCATCAAAACTTCTTCTGTTTGAAAGCCAGACAAAAGATACAAATTGTAGGGCTAACTGCAAGTAAGAAAATATTGAATTACATGCAAAAATTATATTCAATTTTTTCATTTGCTATGATTGTAAATAACTGAGACGTGGAATCACCCTCTTGCAGATGCAAGGCAGCACCATAGATCCACATAGTAGGTTTGACTCTTCACCAGACTCCATTAGATCTCAATTGGTGCCACATACCAACCCAAAGGATCTCATGTCAGAAGTCCATCCATCCACCTCAATGTGAAAGTCATGGGGACAATATAGATACTCTAACACATGAAAATTTATGCCCTCAAAATCCCCCATAGAAAAGCCAATTACTTAAGATTTTTATTAAAAAAAATTGAACTCTAAAGCATAACATTTTCACTCCTTTACCCTAGCAACTGTCTGGTGTGCTCTCTTAGTCTTCAATCATCAGTCTGAATTTTATCTACCTACTTCATCCCATCTAAGAATTGTGACTATTACTTATAGAACACTGTTTCTATCGTACTCCCCTTAGTTAAGAAAACACAATTAAATTTATTGTTTGATTGTTCCTCACAAAAATTACGATTACTCACAACAACCAGCCCAGTGCTAAAAAATTTTGCAGGCTCACTCACCTACAAATACAATACAATTAAGGACATTTGTTAAGTTTAGAAAATTTAAGAATAAAAACTGCTACTGCAACAACAACACTGCATCATTTTGCTCTCCTTTTTAAACATATAATGCAACCCAGCATCATATTATGTTGAGTACCTATATAAAAGGACAAAAGAGATCTACCTTCTAAATAAAGAGGTCCATCCCCTTATCGCACACAAGATCAAGTTTTGAGTCATTTGACTCCACTTTTCAAAGAATTTATGAAAATGATACATGCTAGTGTTTAGCTAACCTGCGGGACCTAATTCCTAGAACACTATAGTACACACAAGATCAAGTTTTGACTCCAGTTTTCAAAGAATTTATGACAGTGATACATGCTAGTGTTTAGCTAACCCGGAGGACCTATTTCAGAGAACATGCATAAAAACAGCAAAGGAATGTTATGCTTTTTTTTTTTTTTTTTAAATTTACTTTCCTTACAGTACAGAAGGAATGATATTTCCAGTTGATATATCTGAGATCTGGTATGGGTCAGAACTAAAGATCAGTTGCATTCCCATGCCCAAACCAGTTAGTAACAGTTACAAAGACCCTCTGCAAGGTTAGTCATTAGTTTCTACAGGTCAACTCCATGATTCTAAATTACATAAAACAGATACTAAAAGGTCAAGGAAGCGGCATATATAACAAAACTTCCAACACTAAATGTCCAACTCCAATTGCAAATCAACAAACAGAAACAACAGAAAGTGAACACGAAAGGAAATACCAACATCAGAGACATCTAAGTCACTGAAATTGTAAATGGATCATGCCAGCGTAGCTTTCCTCATGAAGTCCAAACAAGAGTGTGATACTTTGCTTTTCTAGAATAGAATTCACTTAAATTGAGACTCAGAATATATTAAGGAGAAAACCATATTAATCTGTAAAAGGACAAATGAATTCCACAGGAAATTTTAACCCACAGAAACAAATGCAAAGAATATTCATTAGCCTTTTGGAAGCTAATAGAAGAAAGGCAGAGAGAAGGAAAAGCAAATACCGTGATCTAATAGACACACAGATTTAGGAAAGGACAATTCTAAATCCTCCTACAACATCTTCCTACTTGCTTTGTATGATGTATTGAATGTTTTTTTATGTTTCCCATATATTAAAAACATTTACTTTTTTTATTTAATACTTTTTTTTATAAAGTATAAGGAGGATTTGTAGCAGGATATAGCATTACTCAGTAGGAAATTCTATTGCTGTGCATGGATTGATGGATTCTAAAACAATAACAATTGACACGATAACACAAAGTAAAAAGAAAGGAAAATTGATTGAAGAAGAACATCAATTCCAAGTTTCAATGTATGATCCAAAACTGAAATTTCCCGAAAACGTTATAACTACAAAACAGCAACAACAAAAAGCCAGACGCATTCTACGAAGAATTTGGACAATAAAGAGGAAAAACCTCGCTATTAACCTCTACCGTCGTATTCCAACCCTAACATTTCAGCACCAGGAAAAAAAATTAAAAAAAGAAAAAGAAAAAGGAAGGGCGTGTACAAGAATTTTCTCGAGTCCTAAAACAAAACCCCGTAGAAATTCAACATAACCGAAGAAAATGGATTTCGATCAACTCCGCGCAAAACAAAAATCTATGTAAATTAGGCATCATCCAGTAGTAACGATTCGAGTTTTAGAAATTTTTTTTTTCTTTTTTTCCATTTTTTTAAGATTGGTTAACAGAGAGATAGAGGAAAAGGAAGAGGTTTACCTGAAAGAGAAGAGAAGAGCGATTTGGGTGTGATTGAGAGAAAGAGAAAAATGAAAACGAAGGAGAAGAGAAGAGAAGAGAAGAGAAGAGAAGATGGTGCCTGCGCTGCCAACAAAACTTGCACGGCTAAGAGTTACCACTTACAACTTGCAACAGAAGGTCAGAAGCCAATGTTAACGTTGTCGTTATTGTTGTGTCTCACTTACACCTTCACTCATGAAAAAACCACTATTTTTCCTACTTCTAGTATTATTCCTATTATTATTTAATTAAAATTGAACGCCTTATTTTTATTTCACATAATGAAATTTTAATTTTGATTTAAAAAAACACTTTTTTTTAACGGATAAAAACACTTTAATGTTTCACTTTTAAGTTTTTTTTTTTATGCAAATCAATTTTTTATGTTTTTTTTTAGCGTTGTAAATTTATTGTTGATATTTATATTGTAACGACGATAATAAAAGAAATAATGACAACCTTTTGTTTCAATTAATCTTCTTTCCTTCCGCTTAGTACAGATGCGTGCTCTTTTCTAGGAATATTATTAATTCTTTTCATTTTCTTCCCCAAACCTTCTTAGTTCTCTAGAACATGGAATCTTTCTTTTCTCTCCTAAACATTGTTTTCCCCTTGCCCAAGCTTGTGAGATTGTGCAATACTTCAAGGAAAATCCAAGTTAGGTTGATGCATGAAAACTGCACGTGGAAAAGGAGATAACTAAAAATAATAATAGAACCAACAAAAAATTAAACCAAAAGTATTATACAATGCTGGTTCATTCAAGCTTAGCTGGCTGTATATGCTTGTTAGGTACTGGCACTTAAATATTTAGAGGACAAGGTGAATAAATTTACTGATATATTTCCTGTCTTAGGGATCATTTACAATTTCTATGGCTTGTCACTTGTCAATTGTTTAATGAAATTTTGTTTTAAAGAATATTTGTGAGGAAAAAGAAAGTTTCAGAACAGATTCGTATCAAGTGTCTAGAAGATGTCGTTCGCAAGTTGTAACGCAAATTCTGTCAAAAAGAAAAAAAGAAAAAAAGTGAAGAAGTTGTAACGCAAATATTAAGCATTTTCAACATATTTAAACAGTTAAACAGAAAAACAATTTCTAGATTTTTTTTTTTGGTGAAAAAAAAAACAATTTCTAGATAATACGTAGTTTCAATCAATTTATAATAGTTGTTCAAAATGATATAATAAAGTGCGAAAATAAATCATAATGACACTTTCGTAATGCACGGTTCAACTCAATTGAAATTGTGGTGTTGAAAAAATATGCATCATAATAGAGGAAATAAAGGAGAAGGCGAAAAAGTCTAGGTTGTGAGATGAAGGTAAAAGTCAAAGTCGTCGCAAATACTAAAGAAAAAGAAGTTGATCAACTTGGTTGTTCGGTGCAAGTTAAACGTGTATAGTATTTGGACCAAAGTTTACAAATTAAGTTTTAATAAATTTTATTTTGCAAATCAAGTTTTAAAAAATAATTCTATCTTTCTTTTCATTTCAAATAAAGTCTTTTCTTTTTTTACTATCATTATATGATGATACAGAAATTGACAGAAACATAGAGCAAATTGAATACTCCTTTTTATTTTTTGAGTGGGGATGGTTACTGAGTTTGGTTGTTGAAGGAAATTTGGTATGTTGTCAGCTCAAACATCAATTGGGGAGGTGCAATCATAATAAAGGAGGGGTGGAGGCGTTTAAGTAAGCAAGTAGAGACTCTAATCAGCCTATTGGGGCAAAGAAAGAATGGAAGAAAATATTTGCTGAAAATTTTTATTAAAACTGGTGTCGGCAGCAAGAGGATGTGGTTTTTGGAGTTTTGTGTGACATAGACAAACAGATAAACCAGAGTGTCCCGTGCAACTTGATTGAGAAAACGGTATGGAGACAGAACATAGTCACTAGTACCAGAATTCGACCCCACTTAATCCCCTTTTGGCTCCAATTAAGCATGGCTCCATCTGCTTTAATATGGGAAGAACCCTCACAATATTGACGAGATTTCAAGATATGTAAATGATAGAGGATCGAGGAATATACTGACACAAGGAAATATGTAGGTCATTGGCGTTCAATTCAAAATTATCAATATGCAAGTGTTGAGGACACTATTTTGATAAATAGTTTAATCAAATACTTGTTTGATAAATTTTCATCAAATGAGAGCGTGTTTATAAATTAAACTGTGCATTGTATTAAGATAAATTAAAAAAAAAAAAACTTACTCTAAAATTATTTAAAAAAAATCATATATTAGTTCCATAACTCAAACTGAATAAAAAATAACCTCCCAAAATTTATGTTTTATTGTTGCTTAAAAAAGACACGCAGACAGATTCTAATTGATGGCCAACTTTGTGAAAATTTTAGTTGTTTGACAAGTGTTCACATCTGGATCTCCAGAGTCTTAAAGTTGGAAGTTTAAGAGATTTTTATGAAATTTTAGAATGTGTGATCTAAGATGACTAAGAAGAGTCACTCTCATTTATTGAATGCGATTAGACTCAAAGTTAAAGGTTCAATCATTCTAAACTCAATTAGCATGTTTGATCGGACGATCAGATAAGTAAATCAAAGTTTGAACTTTCACCATGTGTCAATTTAATAGATAAAAGACAAAAGTAAATTTCATGCAGGGAACCATCTGATACTGTAGCAGTGATGTTCAAGGTTTTCAATTGTAATCTTGGTCGGGAAGCTGAAACCAATGTGCTTTAAACTAAAGGTACCAGTAGGCAGAGGCCAACATTTTTTTCATATTAGCTTATCACTCCTTGGGCCATTACTTTTAAATGAGGATTATGAAGAGAGTCCAATAAAAAAAAAATGTCATTTAAAAACTTCTGGTTATAGTCTTCTAGAGTGATAATTTTAACATGCATAATTTTCTTTTCAGTTCTTTGTCTTTCTTTATTTTCTATTGCGGCGGTAAAAGGCTTACTCAATCATTGAGCAGAAGAGGCGCTGTTTGTCCACTTCCTTTGCTAAAAGGATAAGCAAAGAGCTAAAATAGAAAGATATCATCATATTGTTGATAGGTCATCGTAAAAATTGTCACTATCTGAACAATGTTCTGCACCTAGTTTTTGTATTTTATTTTATACTAACGACAAAATCCAAGTACCCAATTTCAATTATAAAGCTTAAACTAGCGAAAATTATCTTGCTCTGTTTATGAACGTGATTATCTATTCTCCTGAATTGGAACCTTGCGTGCCACTAATCGATTTTAGTATTAATTAGGTTAAAATACATTTTAATTCTTTATTTTTTGTTTATATTTATTTTGGTTCTTTATCTTTTAAAAAGTTTAAAATCGTGTTTCAAAATCAAAAATAATTATTATTTTAGACAAACTATTTTGACTCACTTTAAAAACATAAAAAACTAAATTGAACTTCTTAAAAAATAAGAGATCAAATTAAATATAGTAAAAAATATAAAAAATTAAAAGTGTATTTTAATTACCCTACTTAATTACTAGTTCATGTGATTAATATTGTTAGTCAATACACTCTTTTTAGGGCAAACTGAATTTCCTGCTGTTAAAGGTTAAATTTTCATGCAGAAACTCACCATAAAAAAATATTTTTATACATTAAATACTAAAATAAAATGTAAATTAAAAACATTTTGAGCTCTTAAACCTGTAGTTGCTTTTGAACTACAAGGGTGACAAAATAATTATAGACCAGAAAACAAAGGATGACTAAATAATTCATAGATGATCCATCTAATTTATTTATATGTAAATTCAATCTAATCCATTCATTTATAAAAATAAATAAATAAATTGGATTGGTTAAAGGGTTTAACTGATAGTTGTAGTGTGGTGTGGTTGAATTTGCATTATTTTTATTCAATTACTAATTTATATTTTTATTAGATTGTGTTGTTTAAATTTCTTGTTATTTTTTTGCTAACAAATAAGTAAAATTATTATGATTTAATATTGACGCAATTTGTGTAAAAACACTACTTAGCTTATTTATTTATTTATTTATTACTTGTCAATCATTGCAACTCAACTATCATGAATCATGATACATTTTGAGAACGTTTAAAAGAGTTTGCGTTAATAAAAATATTTTATGACCTTCTTATAATTTTTTAAAAATTATTTCAATAAATTTCATAAAATTTAATCAAATAATTTTTTTAAATGTAATTGAATAAACTTTATAAATAAGTTTATGAATAAATCTTTATTTGATAACAACTTATTGAATAAATACTTAATTAGCCTATTTAACTAATCGTGTCCTTTGTTTAGTTGCATGGGAAAGTAACAGTTAACAACAAAGTAGCTAAGCCAATCTATACTAACAAATATTAGTTCATTAGCACGAAGTACAAGTAACTTCATATCAAATTCATGTATCGAATTAATATTCCTTTATTTATACAAGGACAAATATATATCTTCTACGGCAACAACGAATGCTAAACATAAAATTTCAGCACCCAATTCTCTGTTGGCTCAAAAATAATCAGAACTTGGTGAAGGTTAAGACAGAAGACACAATGGCAAGAAGATAGAGCACCAAGTTGGAGGGGACTTTAATAGCGCTTCCATCAGATGAACCACCGTCTAATGATGGCACAGTTTTAGATCCTGCACCTGCAATTCACCAAAATCACTTAATAAAAACATTTTAATATTTCTCGCCTTCATCTTTTTTTTTTTTTTTGAGTTTGTGTTAAGTACAAAGTGATGTATACCTGAGGGAAAGTCTGAAGCAGAAGGTGTAATTGAGCCTTGAGGTAATTCAGCTGAAGAACCAGAAGGAGAACCAACTGGAGCAGTCGAAGGAGATGTTGGTCTATTGCTACCTAATTAAATTCATGCCATAAGAACAAAGTTAATACTTATTATTAGCCAATTCATACTTTAGTTGTACTTATGATTTAAAATTAAAAAGGGGGAATTACTTTAAAATGTTTAATATAATCAATAATTAATTTAGTGCGTGAAACTTATGTACAAAGTGTATATTAGAATTTCTCGCCTTCACCTTTTTTATTTTTGAGTTTATGTTAAGTACAAAGTGATGTATACCTGAGGGAAAGTCTGAAGCAGAAGGTGTAATTGAGCCTTGAGGTGATTCAGCTGAAGAACCAGAAGGAGAAACAACTGGAGCAGTCGAAGGAGATGTTGGTCCATTGCCACCTAAGTAAATTCATGGCATAAGAACAAAGTTAATACTTATTATTAGCCAATTCATACTTTAGTTGTACTTATGATTTAAAATAAAAAAGGGGGAACTTAGACTTTAGTTAATATATAGTACTTATTATTCTTACGTTGGCACTGGCTAACAGGGGGAGTTTGCACTTTACAAGCGCCAGGGAGAGACAGAGCAAGAGTTTGATTTATGGTAATTCCAAAAGAGGAACCCCCACCATTGAGCACGGAGCAAAGACACTGTGGTGAAGATTGGACTACGCTTGAGAGCTGTGAGCAACATGAAGCTGATGGGGTTGATGAACTTCCCATTATGTAGTTCAGACAAGGGCTCAAGCTAGTTAGTGTACTGGTGCAACCCGATTGGGCTGCATTTTGAGTCCACATAGTGGCCACCAGGACCGCAACTAAACACAAGACAAACCCTCTAAAAGCCATTAGTTCTATGAACTTCTCACAGATCAGAATTCTCAAACTCTGGATGTGGATATTTTGTGTGCTGATATTGATACAAAACGATGTTTGAGTGAGAATGAAAAGGAACTGAAGGATGAGTTATATAGAAAAAAAGAAGTTCTAAGAAATGGTCAAGTAAATGTAGGTTGCCTACCCTTTCTAATTAAAGACATGTAAGGGCTTAACTTTTCCTAAAAGGAAGTGTTTATGGATAATTATAACTAATGGACTGTTTTGTTTAATATAATACAACTGTCGTAATATTCTAGAATATGTTTGACTCTACCACCTCAAGATGTAAGGACCTAATTAACTTTAATATTTTGAACCAAGACTCAAACGTACCAAGAGAAGCTCATTAGGAGCGCTGAGAACGAATGGCCTAAATTTTGTTGCTTTAATTTCGTGATTATTGTCGTAAATTCACAACTGCGTAGCAGGTTGATGCAGATCTATGCGATATGCAATTTATGGTCTGGTGATCAAAATGTTGCGGTTGCATCCCGTCATGCCACTTGCAATTTCAAAGATTTTTTTTTTCTTTAAACTTATTCAAAATATGATAAAATATAAGAATTTAATTAGAATAAATTGACAATATAACTTTCTTTCAATCATAGATTAATACATATTTAAAAATTATGATTTTTTAATAATTATTTTAAAGTCATATTATGATTGTTCCAATGTGATTAAAGAGAGTTTTCACATGCTTCTCACGAACCTCTTGGTTGGTTGGTTGCTTCAATGTCCAAGGTGAGTATGAGTCTAAGACCATGTTTGAATTGATGGTAGAGGATGAAATGGAGAGAGATAAAGTGAAAGAAAAAATTATTCCATTGTTTGATTTGTAAAAATAGGAGTGAAACATAATGGAAGAAGACAAAATATACTTAATGGAACAAAACTTTTTTTTTTTATCCATAGAAATTGAACACGGTATGGGGGTTTACAATAATTTATGTACCTGTTCAACGAACTGAGCTAGACCCTCGATGAACAAAACTTTTGGATCTATTATAAAATAATTATTTTATCTTTACAAATTTTAACCTAATCATTAACCTCTTAAAAATAATATGGGAATTAAAAAGTTATAATTTATTTTATTCCATATTTTTTTCAAACAATTTTCGTTCCATTATTAAGTATCCAAAGTTTGGGTGGTAAGAGTGGCGTGCATTAATTGGAGGGAGTGTGAAGTAGTATGTGCTTCTTTTTTATAGGTCTTCTTGTGAGTACTATTATCAAACAATAATAATAAAAAATGCTAGTAACCGTTAATGAATCCTATTGGGCTTTTTTTTTTCTTTGTTAACATATAAATGTAAACTAACATTTATATAAATGTGACTAATATCAATTTTTTCACACAATCAAATCTCAAGTTTCTCTCATTTTTACATACATAGTATATATATTGCTTTTCCTTCTCTTCTTTAATTAGTCATATAGTCTTTCAAAGTTTTCTTTCATCCAATTTATTTAACTCACATATTCTCAAATCTTGAACGTCTTCCTTTTTTTGACCCAAAATTGTTAATTTTCAAAATTTTATTTCATAAAAAAATAGCACAAATATTTTTATTTTTATTTTTTATAATTTTATTATTTCGTAATTCAGATAATTATCTTACTACAAATAAATATTGATGAAATATAAAAAGTGAAATCACTTGTGGGACTCATTTAATAAAATTACTAGATTGGATTAGAGAGAAGAGTTACTAAGTTATAAAAAGTAAAAATAATTAGCATATAATGATGGATTATAATTTATAAGAGAAATGCGTGGCTGCGGGCTGCAGTCTTGAATGGATTGTCAACGATTAAAATGAGTGATCAAAAAATTTGGTTTCAAAATATGGAAAGCTCCATTCTAGCCAACCACACCAAACTAAAACCCAGGTAATTGTCTAATTGACAAGATTCTTCTAATAGAAGCGTTAGTTAAGGTAGTTGAACTCCTCCCTCATCTTCAAATCTACCTATTTCCCTCCTCCTGAATCATCATCATCATGTTGAGTCATTGCAACATATAAATAACGTCCTTGTCTTTAATCAACCCCCCTGCACCGTCCTAAGCCAACTCATCATTCTTCTTGCAGCCAATACTGACAATCCTCCTGTCACAAATACTAATAATGGGACACCTCAGCTCTAATTCTCAAATGACAGTGATATTAGCCCTTACAATAATATTCACTTCACTAAATTTGGTCACGGCACAGATTACCACACCCTGCACAACCTCTATGATTAACACTATCACCCCTTGCGCCAACTTCATCACAGGAAGCATCAGCAATGGTTTAACGCCATCAGCTACGTGCTGTGATTCATTACTGTCTTTGATAAGCACTAGTGTGGACTGTGCTTGCCTGCTAATATCAGCCAATGTTCCATTCCAAATACCCGTTAACAGAGTTCTTGCCCTCTTCCTTCCACAAGCATGCAACGTGGATGAAATGCCTGCACTGTGCCAAGGTGCATGCAATTAATTGTGTTCCATTTCAATTCAATTGCAACTAAAAATGGCTAGCTAAAAAAATTGATGACCTTTTCACATTTCCTTTTCCTAAGAATACCATTGGATATCTAATTTTAAATAGTTTTTGTAAATTGCAGCCTCTGCTTCTCCTTTACCAGCTCCAGGTATTGATTAATTTATTTCAATATTGGTTTCATATTTTTTAATCGTAGTCAGCCTAATATTTTACTTCTCTTACTGTTGATGAAAAATCCTTTGAAATCTTAATTCAATACATCCCTAAATGTGATGGAAACTAATTTGCTAAAACATTTTTTTTTTTACAAATATATCTTAGGTTGGCTGAGTTTGAAAAAAAAATCATTTAAATCAAATAAACGGAATCAAATTCAGTATTTTTTTTTACAAATAATTATTTGTAGCCACTCAAAATCAAATTAGATTTGTTGGGTGACATGTATATTTAACCAGCTAACCTTTTTCCAATCAATTAGAAAACTAAAAAATAATTTAAAAATCTGGACAGAAATGTTTAAAAAAATGAGATTTCAAGTTTAGTCAAGTTGAACAAAGTTTAAAATTTATTAACTAGAGACCTGACACAAATCAATCTTATATATTTTACTTATTTTTATTCAATTTAAGTTGAATACCAGACTCAATTTAACACTTATTGAAGTTTTAGTGCATGTTTGGGATGAGTGTTTTTAAAAAATAATATTTTTTTTAAATTCTCTCAAAAAATAAGTAAAAGAATGTTTTTTCTTAAAAAAATTAAACTAAGTATGCATTTAATTTCTTGAAACAATCGTTTTGCAGGCCCAGCTCTACTTGGATCAAATGACCAAACTCCTCCGCCTATTGCTTTTTCTCCTTTAAGCCCACAAGGTAACTTAATTTACTTTAAAAAATTAAAATATTAATAATTAGAAAGAAAAGTTTAAAAGAATTGAACGAATGGAAATAAAATAAATACGTATTGCAATGTTTATTGGGTACATACTACATAATAAACATTACAATTCAATAAGTATATAAAGAAAAATCCAGCTAATCTTCTATGAAAATTTTGATAAAATTATGGGAAATTAATTTATCTAAAAATGAACGCAGTTTCTAAAACCATTTTCGAAGTTGAAGCTCCAAAATCTGAGATTCTGCAACCAGCATTGGCACCAGCATCAGTAGAATTTACACCAATGAAGCAGAAGCACCCACGAAAAGTCCAGGAATTAGACAAGTACTTTTGACTCCCTCATTGACAACTACTGCATTGTATCGATATTAATATGAAATTTGGAATCATAGTAATGCGCAATAGGCACCTAATGAATCTTACATGTATTGTATTTGTGTACCTCATATTCAACAGCTAGCTACCTAGCGAACACAAAATCCTACATACAATTGTTTTGTATTTCTGTCAGTTTATACGTTCCGAAATAAATGACTTACAAGTATTTTATTTAGTTCGGTTGTAATTTAAGACTATTTGTCACGACTGAAGAAATAGAAGTTGCATTGAAGAGAGAGAAAAAAAATGAAGTAAAAGAAATAGAAAGGTCAAATTTTCTCCTCACTTATTTAGTTGGATGAAGAAGAAAAAAATGACAGTACTGTCTTGATATACTACCTCCATTCATATTTATAAGACTCAATTACTTAATTTACTATGATTAAGAAAAGTAATTAATTTAATTATAATAATAAATTTATCTTAAATTTATATGTTTTTCCAAAAATATCATTATCATTAATGTTCATTTCTCTTCCAAAAGCCTATCAATACAATCTATCTTGTTTAATTAGGTATTTTAGTCTAAAAATAATTAATGTATGAGACATTGTGGATTGAGTTTTATAAAAAGAAACAAACACTACTTCTAACTTAAGTCTTATAAATAGGAACGGAGGTAGTAACATTTTTGTATTGGGTGAGAGACCACTGGTGTCCCCCGACTCACTGGGTCAGAAACTAATCCCGCTTGAGGAGCGTGGCTACCGCTGGCTTAAGGGAATTCTAATCCCACTCGCGGAGCGTGGCTACCGCTAGCCTAAGGGAATTTTGTACACGGAGAAAATTGAATACGGATTCTCCCGCTAAATAGATCATTCCCCTTCATGTGAACGTAACGAGGTATTACACCACTGCGCCAACCCTTTGGGTTAGTAACATTTTTGTCTTTATATAAAGGTAGAGTTAATTTAAATATAATGAAGTATTGATTTATTTAAAGAAGCATTTTATATAATTTATTTTTAATTTTTCTTTTTGTTAAAATGAGAAATTGAATAGAATAAAATTTTAAAAAATAACTTTTTTTTAAACAAAAATAGCTTAAAAAAAAAGGTTTCAAAGTTGAACTTTTACCTTCTTTTTTTTTGTCAATTTTCAAAATTAAAAAATATAATCAATTAAAAAATTAGCTTAAAATAAAATGAAGTTTTAATATTAAAAAGCACAATAAAATAATTTTAGTTAAAAAATTTAAAGTTTAAAATAAAATTAAATAGTTTTAATTTTAATTTTAAAAATAAAACTCTTATAAGCTTAAAAAAATAAAGAAGAAAAAAGGTTAATGATGCCTAAATAAACAAAACCTAGCACACCTGGATTTGAATGAGGTTGATTGAAGGTTCCGTTTTTGCTCCCCTCCTTCGCTTCTCCGCTTGCATTTCTATTTTCTTCACAGCGTCGCACCATCACAGTACACTAAGGTATGTCCTGCTCCCGCGCAACTCATTTTTTGTTTTCTCTTTCACCAATATATTTTCATCTTCTATCTCTATTCAATTCAACCTTGCATTTGTCTAAGGTTTGTGCTTTGTTTATCATTTCATTTAATTAAGTAATGTATGTTGGAAGCTATGCTATGGGCCTAGGTCGCAAATTCATCTGTTTGTTTGTTGCATAGAATAAAATATAAATTAATAGTTAATTAAGCTTCAAAGTTGGAGTTTAGAGTGCAGGGACATCCTGTATGGGTTGGAAAGCAGCTGAGAAACTCATTAGGCACTGGAATATTCTCAGAGGGGATAATGTGAGCCAATTCAAACCCACCATAGTTTTGTCTGTGCTCTTTATTAATTTTATAATTATAGTCTCACAGTCACACATGTATTCATTTAACAGGTTATGATAATAAGGGGCAAAGATAAGGGTGACACTGGGATTATAAAGCGTGTCATTCGCTCTCAAAATCGTGTCATTGTTGAGGGTAAAAATCTGGTGAGAGATATTATCATCACAATTTGCTCCTTCTATTTTTCTAATGCCCTACTTCTGTAGCTTATGTTTTCAATTCCACTGTCAGTGTGTCTTGCATCAGAATATTAATCAATTTTGTGACATGGAGCATGTGATTGTGTAAATTTGCCTGATAGATTTCTCACTCCAATGCATTTTGACTTCCTCTTTATAGGTAAAGAAGCATATCAAACAAGGGCAAGGTCATGAAGGGGGCATCTTTACAGTGGAAGCCCCACTGCATGCCTCCAATGTGCAAGTTCTTGACCCAGTGACAGGGTATGCACATGCTCAGAGAAATTGAACTGGTGATTTCATCTCCAGAGGTTTGGGATAGCATGTATCAAAGTAAGAGTAACCAAGTTTTACTTGTGCAGCAAGCCTTGCAAGGTTGGAATTAAATATCTTGAAGATGGTACTAAAGTCAGAGTGTCCAGAGGAATAGGAGCATCTGGGTCCATAGTCCCTCGTCCTGAGATCTTAAAGATAAGAACTACCCCAAGACCTACAGTCCGTATGTATCTAACAAGCTTATGCTTTTTTCTTGTATGAGTGGTTGATAAAACATGGCCAGAGCCAATAGAGAATTGAGAAAAAGTGAGAGACTGAAAATGAACTTGAATTATGAGAAAGGTGTGTGAAACAAACAAGCCAATAATGTGGCTTGTATAATATATAGATATAGACTAGAGTGAGTAACAAATCACTAACTAATTACATGTGCGTATCTACCTAATCAGATGACTCGTCAAACAAAGCAAACTATTGTGGTAGATAGTTTATTTTTCTCAATTAATTCTAAGATGTACTGCTTATCTTCTTTGCTACATGTCTGTTAAAAAGAACAATTATGCATAACCTTGTTATAATACTTGGTGTTGAAAAAGGAGTCTCCTTGCACTTTAGAGACATTCTTTAAACTGACTTGACTTTATTGAAATACATAATTCTACTTAGCACCACACCAGAAAAAGAATGTTAATCATCAAAGGTTTAAGATTTATTAAGTGCTTTCCATTGTCATAAAAATCTTGCTTCTAGGATGTGTGTTGGTTACATGATCCCCCCCCCCCCCCCCCCCCCCCCGTATCAACTAAAGCATGTTGGACTTGCACTCCATATTCAGAAAATCAAATAAGAAACTTCATTTGTAAGGTATAGTAAGTCTATAATACAACTTTGTAAGTTGTCAATCAGAGAAATTTGGGTTGATGGATTTAAGTCTTCTATAATATTCCATTTAGAGCCACAAGCCATGTTCAAAGGAATAGGTAATTGGCATGAATTCATTCTCTTGTTTCTATACAGCTAATTTTCCATCTTAGTGTTGCAGGAAACTACTTACTTCAGTTGTTGTAGTGTGCAAAACTTGTATGGATATATGTAGTTCAGTGTTGGGAAGCCCAGGCTTTCTTAATTCACAGATACATTGAAACTTTGTATACAGAGTTGGGAAACCCATGCTTTGTTAATTCTCAAAGATACATTTAAACTTTTTTCAGAAACTTGCTGAGTATCTTATCCTGTTTGTTATTCATTTTTGGCAGTTGGTCCTAAAGATACTCCTATGAATCTTGTGCTAGAGAAGACTTACGATGCTAAAACAGGACGGGGCATGGCTGAACTTTAAGGAGACGTTGCCTTGTTCCAATTAGGTAATTGCTATCGTGATGAACAAAAATGTGGTGAGTTTATCACCTTGCCCTTTGCCATGATTCAATTAACCGCGTATTTGGAACTACATTATGATTGATTGGACTTTGGAGTGTTGGACGCAAAAGTTAGACTGGGTAGCGTTTATTTTGACATGTATGTGCGATGCAGTTACAAACACACACTAAATTGTTACCAGATTTCCTTGTTTAATGTTATCATGTCTAGGAGTTATGAATCACTTGTAACTTTACCAATTTAGACATTACTACTAGCAATTTTTTCCTATTCAAATTGATGTTAGCTCCCGTTTGTGATGGTCATTTCACTCCATATTCGTAAATTGTTAAAATGAGTGAATAAAGGGAAAAAGAACCCGTTTGATTGTTATGGTTCTAGTGATTTTATTAATTGGGTTCGTCCATTAGTGTTTGATTTGAGCTGATAATTTTTTCCCCATAAGATCAGTCTTCCCACACGTCAGATTCATGCGTTGGTACTTGGTACCCTTTCAACCAGTTTCAACAAACCTTTCAGTACGAAATCAGGTTGTCTTAGAAATTTGGATTTGATCTAACTCAATCCTATAAAACTGACTTGTAAGGTGAGGGATATTTCTACTTGTATACTCTATTTTGGCACTATCTCTAGTCAACATGAGACCTGGATTTTTGCCAATACATGCTCTCATGCCCAATACTTTTGGGCTTGATGCGTGGATAATATGGTGAGTGACCCATTTAAAGGATCTAGGATAAACTTTAATATCATATTAGAAATTTGAGTTTGATCTAATTCAATCTTTCAATTTTACAAAATCGACTTGTAAGATGAGAGATGTCTCTTATATACTTTATCTTATCACTATATGTAAGACGTGGAACTTAGATTTTTCCCAATAAGTTGCATGAAAATAGTCAATTTTTCTTTAACCCGATGTCATACGTGAATAACGTAAGCCGAAAGGCTTGCTTATTGGGTAACATGTTGGGTTTTTTTTGATACTTTGATTGACCTAGGATACTATTTTGAGGTTAAATGTAGGCTCTTGCTATTTCGACTCCCTTTTTTTTTTGCTAAGTACACTCCCCTTTCCTTTATTTAAAATTAAATTACTTAAATAACGTCTCCCTTTCAAACCTTCTTCTTTCCTTCGCACACTCCCCTTTTTAGTGCAACAACACAATTGTTGTTTCATAGCAACAACACCCCCTCTCTTTCACTCCCTTCATCACCCTCCAATCTCTTGCTTTGGTCTACCTTTACTCCTCACTTGCTCAATCTCTTGCGCTAGCGTTAGGGTTTTTTCATCCTCCCAACTCTAATGCAATATGCTTACGCTCCCAACTACTTTCCTTTACTCCTCCCTTGCTTAATCTCAGTATGTTTATTCAAGTTGTTGCAACGAAGTGCCTCTTAAAGTCGTCCAGATTGAAGGACTAATATCAATTATACATTTTCTCCACTTCAATTGCTCACTATTGTACAATTTCCCCTTTATATGGTGTTTTTAATGATCTTAATGTGCTTGAATTTTTCCAGATGTTATTCTTAACATTATGGAAAGTATTTTCCAAAACCCAAAACAGTATTCCAGAAAGTATTTTCCGGAATATAGTTTTATTTTTAACATTCCGGAAAGCACTTTCAGGAATACTGTTTTATTTTTTAACATTCTGGAAAGTATTTTCTGGAACACAAAATAGTATTATGAAAAGTACATTCCAGAACATAGTTTTATTTTTTAACATTCCGAAAAGTACTTTCCGGAATACAAAATAATATTCTGGAAAAATACATTCCGGAATAATAATTATGTATGTTGGGGGTATAGAGGGTATATATGATAATAACAATTAGAAGAAAAAAAACAAATGGGAGTGTACTTAGCAAAAATAGGGGAGTGCATATAGCAAAAGCCTTAAATGTATCTTATAGGTAAAGATGGTAGTCACATATGGGGAAAGAAAATCTTGGCCCACTTGTGATATTTTCATGTAAATACAAAATGATTTATCTATTTTTTTTGTACTTACTACTTAGCATAATAAAACTTTTTTTTTTCACTGGCACACTATGAAACGTTTTCAATGAATAATTTAATAGCTTTTAAGAAATATCTTGATAAAACAATCATATATTGAGTTTTTAAAATAATTACAATAATTCTATTTCTCTAAGATTTTTTAATAATTCAGATAATTCATAGCTTAGAGAATACGACATGATTTGGAATTTTTTCTTTTACATGATTTTTTAAACCTTTCTACAATGATACTCTCTTTTATTAGTTAAAACTTATTGAAATTTACAAATTCACTAGTGGAGTACATCAAATAGTGAGATTTACATTTTTTTTTTGTTGATAAATTTCAGTCAATAGGAAAAAATGTATTGTTAATATTTCTCTTCTACAAAAACATAAATTTTTTTTAAACAATTAAAATAATGGTTTTTATATTTTCTTCATATGACGTAAATCGGTGCCTTTTTCAATCTTTTTATCACGCTCAAAAATGAAAATATTTTTCACCTCACGCTGGCCTTGTGCTGATGAGTCGTACACACATATTTTTATTTGATTTTTTTTTTCTTCATATTACGATAAATAATACGATAAGAACGAAACTCACAATAAATACACAATAGGAACTATTCATTTTTCTTAGAAAATAATGAAAACATTCAATTTATTTATTTTATTTTATATCATCTATCTTATATTTACTTCTCTCTCTCTTTTTCTGGGTGTAAATTGACTCATAAGTATCCATGAATCATTTTTGAACAAAAATGAAAGAGTTATAAAATATACGAAAACAACAATTATATTCATACCTTTTTTTTTTATAATGATTATATTCATACTTTTATTTCTCTTCCATCTTCTTCTATTTAATTTTATTTTAGCTTAATTACATGTTTAATCTTTTAAGTATTACAATTATGTAACCTTTAGTTCGATCCCTAAGTTCTAATTACATCAATTAAATTCCTCAAGTTTTCTTTTATTTACAATCAAGTATTTTTATCTTAATTTTATATTTAACAAAATTAGCTAATGTAGTAATGTGGGCATGACAATGAGTAAATAAAATGTATTAACTAAAAATCATAGAACATTTGAATTACAATAACCTAGAAAATATTTTATCTGTATTGACTTAATTGTTAGATTGAGGACGATACTTGTGAGTAAATTATTATTTTTATAATAATAATAATAATAATAATAATAATAATAATAATAATAATAATAAATAACATAAACAAATTAAATACTTAAATATCAAATAAAATTAGGTTGGAATGAAGTAAAAAAATAAAATTAGGATGAGGATCTAATTGTAAATGAGACAAAACTCAGTTAATGTAATTTTGAGAGATTAAAATTATACAATTTTTTCTTTTTATTTCTTTTTTTTTGTACAGTATCTCTCTTCCTTTATCATCATATTCTTTATCATATATGTCATTTTCTCTTTGTTACTTTTATCTTTTTTTTTTTCCTTCTATTCAAAATTGATTGTACATTGATCGATCATTATTCAATTAAAAAAATGAGTAATTATATAAAAAATGTTAGCGATATTTTTTTTTTTACATATATACTCTTTTAAATATATTCTTTATTATTAAATGAAACTTATTAAAGATTACAAAATTTACTGGATTTTACTTCTTATTTATTTAATTTATTTAATATGATTTGCATTTTAAATAAATTTTAATTAAAATAAATATATTATATTAAAGAGTATCTTACTTACTCTTTTTGACACGTATCATTTTTCTCTAAATTTCTATATATCATGTAATTTCACCTATTATATTTACTTTTTTGTGTACGTGTCTACTAAAATGGTGTCTCTGCATCATTTTCGTAGGAAAATATTATAGGAGTATGAAAAAAGCAAAAGTTTTGTCTGTTTATGGTTTTGTATATAGGCACGCCCAGTTCTACTTGGCAGCAATTACCCGTCTTGCTTGCTACTCAAGAGACACGTACATTAACACTTGTCCACGTGCATGCAATTGCCACCGCATTCCTTACTCCTCCCTTTTCACTTCATATATATAAACAAACACAATCCATGCCCTCTTTCATATCAATGAGTGACTTTGTTGTTCCTCACTAACCAAGCCATGGCGATGAGAACCAAGCTTTCTTTAGCTATCTTCTTCTTCTTCTTCTTTTTAGCCTTATTTTCAAACCTAGCCTTGAGCAAAAAACAAACCGAGGTAGAAGACCCTGAGCTCGTAACATGCAAACACCAGTGCCAGCAGCAGCGGCAATACACCGAGAGTGACAAGCGGATATGCTTTGAAAGGTGTGACATGTATCATCGTATGAAGCAAGAGCGAGAGAAACGTATCGAAGAGGAAACTCGTAAGAAGAAAGAGCATGAGACGGAGGGAGAAGGTGATCATCACGAGCATCAAGAAGAGGAGGAAAGCCGTGAAAGGGAAGAAGAACAGCAAGAGCAGCATGAGGAGGAGGAAGAGGATAACCCCTACGTTTTCGAACAAGATAAGGATTTTGAGACCAGAGTCGAAACAGAAGGTGGCAGAATTCGGGTTCTCAAGAAGTTCACTGAGAAATCCAAGCTTCTTAAAGGCATTGAGAACTTCCGTTTGGCCATTCTAGAAGCTAGAGCACACACTTTCGTGTCCCCACGCCACTTTGATTCCGAGGTTGTTTTGTTCAACATTAAGGGTACGTATATTAATTAATTTATTGATTGTTGGCTATTTACATCTACTGCTGATGCTGTACAATTTTCTGAAATTTCCTCCTTTCATTTCTTGTATTAATATATATATTTACTAGGGCGAGCCGTACTTGGGTTGGTGAGGGAAAGTGAAACAGAAAAATTCACCCTTGAACCTGGAGACATGATACCGATACCAGCTGGCACCCCAATGTACATCGTTAACAGAAATGAGAATGAGAAGCTCTTCCTTGCCATGCTCCATATATCTATCTCTACTCCTGGAAAATTTGAGGTCACTGCTTCTAATTACATACATTCACTATTTACTTATGATTCAGCTCGAGTAAATCAACATGCATGATTGAGTCCACATGTTCACTAGTTAAACACAGTAGAAGATGATTAATTACGTGGTCTTGTTTAGATAATTTTTTTCATACACTTATTGAAGAGGAAAACAAGAATGAAAAATGAAATACAGTAACTTTTTTTTCATAAGTTATGTATATATAAGTCAAAATTAGCTTTTGGGAAAACTAATATGTGAACTTTTACAAATTAATTATTGTTTATTGAAGAAGTTTATTTTATTTTTTTTATAAGTATTTACGAAGAAGGAGAAGGGTATATAGTTGAATATTATATATACTGATCACGGAAATTGTGGTGTAGGAATTTTTCGGGCCTGGAGGACGAGACCCAGAATCGGTCCTCTCAGCATTCGGTTGGAATGTGCTGCAAGCTGCGCTCCAAGTACATCCTTTCTAGCTATATATCATGCATATATCATTGTATTATATTAAGTACAACAATTGTTACTCATTTAATTTGGTTTCTTTTAATTTGCAGACCCCAAAAGGAAAGTTAGAGAGGCTTTTTAATCAACAGAATGAGGGAAGTATTTTTGAAATAAGCAGAGAACAGGTGCAGGCTTTGGCCCCCAAGAAAAGCTATTGGTGGCCATTTGGTGGTCCATCCAGGGCTGAATTCAATCTTTTCAGCAAGCGTCCCACTTTCTCCAATGGATATGGTCGTCTAACTGAAGTTGGTCCTGATGATGATAAGAGTGGCCTTGAAAGACTCAATCTCATGCTTACCTTTACCAACATCACCCAGGTATATATATATATTACCAACATGCTTACCTTAACTTTTTTATTTCATAACTAATGAGTAAATTAGTTTTTAAACTGTTATCAACTCTACTGTATAGTAAGTTTATTAATTTCAACAATAGTTATCTTGGAGTATCTTGGTTGTCATCTCGTACATAGAAATTAAATTTGGAGAAATCATTATTGGGAGGAGAAAACTCAACAATAAGTGCCAGCAGATTCGTTAGAAGAGTTTAAAAATCTCAATGACCAACTGAAATATTCTTTCGAAAAAAATTCTCGGTAATTTTTCAAGAAAAAACCGTACATGTATCAAAGAGCATTTACATTATCAACCAATTTATAAGATATTGTATGGATGGTACTCTTTTTGACAGTTTAAAATTTACTGCATAGATTTTAACTCAATTCTTAATTAATAACAAATAACGATATTGCATGTTCTTTGGTACTGATTTTGATGTATAGGAATCTATGAGTACTATTCACTACAACTCACATGCAACGAAGATAGCACTGGTGATAGATGGTAAAGGGTATCTTCAAATAGCATGTCCACACATCTCATCAAGGTCAAACTCAAAGCATGATAAGAGTAGCCCCTCATACCATAGAATCAGTGCCGACTTGAAGCCTGGAATGGTGTTTGTTGTCCCTCCCGGTCATCCCTTCGTCACCATAGCTTCCAGGAAAGAGAATCTCCTCATGATTTGCTTCGAGATTAACGCTCGAGACAACAAGAAGTTTACATTTGCGGGTACGCACATCCTTAATTATATATGCCATGCATCCATGCTTGTTCATTTGGTTTGATTTTAGTTTATTGCAAAGGTGAAGCTAGTTATATACTGTGTTAGTTTCGAGATTTCATATCGACTTTTGATATGATCAAAATAGTGTATATAAGGATGTTTTATAGAATTGAGTTAAGTCCATAACTCACATTCTAAGATGTGTGATGATCACGAGTGAATGGAACTTAATTAAGTGTGTGTAACAGGGAAGGACAACATTGTGAGCTCTCTGGACAACGTTGCTAAGGAGCTGGCCTTTAACTATCCTTCTGAGATGGTGAACGAAGTCTTCAACAGAAAGGAGAGTTTCTTTTTCCCTTTCGTGTTGCCGAGCGAGGAGCGTGGTCGTCGCGCTGATGCGTGAGAAAAGGAGTACTGTGGAGGTGGCTGAAGACGAGGAATGAATGTATTAAGCTTGAGAGTCTTCAATTTTTTCTGTATTTTGTGTTATATATGTTAGTAGTTCTTTAAATTAACCAAATGGATTGTGTGTATGTAAATGCAGGGATATGCAAATGGAATAAAATGTAAAATGGCCACTTAAGTATTGCTATCTCTTATTGTAGCAGAATAATAAGGGTTGTACCACAACATATATACTATGTGAAGCAGTTTAATTTTCTTCTATGATTTGGAATGGTGGGGACTTGGGAAGACGTAAAATGGCTTCTTGCCCAAAGTCTAAATTCCTTCATGAATTCTTACATAAGAAAATAAAAAGGAAAAAAATGAAATTACTCTTCTTTATAAGTTAAAATTAATTTATTTATAACTTATTTTGTAAAAGTTTTTTTATATTAGTTTTTTTTTATAAAATAATTTATGTATAAGTTAACTTTAGTTTATAAAGAAATTATTCTATTTTATTATAAATATTTATAGAAAAGTTTATCTAAACACAATTTATTTAATTTGTTGCGGAACGGAGATGGAGTCAAGTGATTTATTTCTTTGGCTTCTCAATTAGACAATACTCAATATCAAATGAAATGTTAATATTATTTCACATCAAATATTCCATTTAATAAGAAATGTTAATCTTTCCATATTTATTCTCTATTCTAAAGAATTAAGATTAGAGCAATTGTTTGGGGAAAATATACGTTAATCAAGATTGATTTTTTTTTTTTTCAATCCTCTTGTACTACTAATTTTTTCCCTTAAAAATAACAATGCTTGTTTATGTATGGTTATTTTATTAATTTACTGTTTTTAAAATTAAAAATAACAAAATTACCAAATAAAGAAAAAAATTTCCATATAGTAAATATCATAGGAGCATAATGCATAAAAAGCTTTCTAGTTAATTAGAGGACACACAATTAATCTAGGTAGTCTATTTATATAAAAGAAAATAGAACACCCACTTGGACACATGTCACTCTCTCATACAAATTATTCCCTCCAAAATTTTTCTTTCCTTCCAACTCTTCTCTCTTTCTTAGTTTTATTTTATATTTTACCTTTTTGTGATTTGTTTTATTTTCTTTTTTTGTTTCTTTTTTCCTTTTCTATTATCCACATAAGGAAATTTGGTCCTTGTTATTGTCATTATTTTTTTAACATGAACTATTTTATACATTTTATAGATTTATATCATTATATTATTTATATTTATATTATATTATTGTTTCATATCTTTTATTTATAAAATTTATATTCTTGAAATATTTAATATAATAATATGCTTAATATTACATAAAAATATGTTATAATTTATATTAAATGAATGATAAATTTATATAATTACTTCAAATTAATTATAATTTAATAAATAAAATTTACAACATATTATTGTTTTATGTCTTTTATTTATAAAAATTTATATTCTATAATTTATATTAGCACATATAAAAATAAAAATAAAAAATTATTTTAGTTTTGTTGACATTTTTTTATAAAAAATATTTAATAAAATAACATGCTCAATATTATATAAAAATATGATTATTATATTAACTGAATGATAAATTTCTATAATTACTTATTACTTATTAAACTAATTACAACTTAATTAACTAAATTTATTTTTACTTTTAAATCCAATAAAATTATTTTTACTTAGAAATTGTATAAAATAATTTCAAATAATTTAATAATTAAATGCTTTGTTGAATGATATATATATTATGTGGTTAAAATTTTTTATACTAAAAATTTATTTAAATCTGAGTAGTTAATATATTTATACAAAAATAATATTTTGACTCTATGTTTAAAATTAATTTATTAAATATATTTTTATTACAAAATAATTTTAAATTACTTTAACAATTATATGATGAATTAAATTAGTTTAATATTTTTATAGTATAAACTACAAATATTATTCATGGGAGACAATCATGCTTAAGATCATTATGGGAGGTAAAACTCTTTTTTTGAGTATTTAATACAATTGTATAGTTTTAAATTACTTACTCAATAACATCTTAATTAAATTAGTTTTAATTTTGTTTATGATAGAGACCACAAGTATCATCCACTGGAGATAATCTTGCACGACACTGTTATGGGTGAACGATTTTGGGTGACAAAGCTTTTTCTGTGAATATTTAACATAGTTGCATATGAAAGACTCAACAATATTTATTTTTACTTTGAAATCCTATAAAATTGTTTTTACTTAGAAATTGTATAAAATAATTTTAAATAATTTAATAAATAAATATTTTGTTGAATAATATTTATATTACGAGGTTAAAATTTTTATACTAAATTTAATTTATATCTAATTAGTTAATATATTTATTATAAAATGATATTTTTACTTAGAAATTGTATAAAATAATTTTGTTGAATGATATTTATATTATGTGGTTAAAATTTTTATAATAAATATCATTTTGTATTATGTGGTTAAAATATTTTGTTTAATACAAAATGATATAAAACGATATAAATATCATTCAAAAAAATATTTATTATAAAATATATTTAAATAATTTCATAAATAAATATTTTGTTGAATGATATTTATATTATGTGGTTAAAATTTTTATACTAAAAAATTATTTAAATCTGATTAGTTAATATATTTATACAAAATAATACTTTGACTCTATGTTTAATAACTGACACTATTTTGTTGATTGAAATTATCTTTTTCTATATGATAAAGTTACATGACAAACTTTAAAGTTCTATCATTTATGTATCCATTGACTTTAGCAAGATCTTTCAACCATAAAGCTTGAATTTAAGACCTTACCTAAGGGATTCAATCTCAATTCCACTAGAATCAACATGGTGGTATGTAATATTTGATTTCGAAAAATTTGCATTTAATTTAACTAATTTAGACTTTAAATTATTTGAAGTATCGTTTATAAACTATAAATATTATAAAATTAATAAATTTTTATTTGCAATATAGTTGTAAAATAAATTAATTATTTTATCATTTCACATTTCAAAATTACAAAAAAAAATTAAACATAAGTTAAATTCTTTCTAAATTTCTAAACATTAATTTTTCATACAATTTTATAAATATTTTAAAAGAAATAAGAAATATCTATGGGATTATAACTAAATATATTTTCTTTGCTTGAATACTCTAACTCTTTCTACATTTTTGGAAAACTTAAACAGCTATTTACATTTGTCTCAATATAAAATTTAATTTTATAAACATGTGTATTTCAAACATGCGTGAAAATGAGTGAATCGTGCGAATGCACGAATATCTTATACTATTTTTGCTGGTGTTCTTTTTTTCTTATTAACACTTTCAGAGGCATTTGTTATTGTGAGACTAATTTTTTTAATATGTTTCAAGTTACTATTTTAACACAGTTTATGCAACATTAACCAGGTCAACCATTCTTGCTCTATTATTCTTATTGAACATTCATGTTTTGGTTTCTTATTGTTGCTGAGTAACAAATATATAACTAATATTTATTTTTAAACAAATTATGTTATATGTAAATCATCTCAAAAAATATATAGAAATCAAAGCAACCCAAGCGGACGCACGGTAACTGGCTAGTTTCGTAATAAGTGATAATCCAAAATAATCCAATGTCGGACTGATTTCGACTGAGGCTCACTTTAGAACCAAGGTCCGAATTGGGTGGTTGAGAACCAGATAGTTTATAAATTTTATTTATTCTAAAGCCATGGGTAATAAGGTATATATAACGATGGGAAAAGTTTTTTTTTTTTTTTTTGTGTGTAGAGATTATGGTTCAACTGGAACAATGTTACAATTTTACGCCAGATTCACGTACTTGGTGGAATGAAAAAAGTATTGTGAAGCTCCTTGTAAATTACTGTTGATCGTTAACTTGGAAACTAGTTTTGTTATGTACAGCATTATTACTTTTAGGGGTAGTAATTTGTATGACGGCAATGCCTTATCTCTTTACATCATTTAAAATAAATAAATTATTTTTGGCGTACAAAAATACTAAGTTGTAACTTTTAAGCAAGAGAAAATCGGATGGGTTGTGGCATATGAAGTTAAAAGGGGCTTGCTATTGGTACCTCTTCATTGCTATTTAAACCTCCTTAAGCGTTGGTATAATTTATTCTTACAAAAATGTCCCCTCATTGGTTAAATATAGGATGGAAATAAGTTTTCATTGTGTACAGGAGTTTTTATATATAATAGAAATAAATTTTCCTTGTGTATTATATTTTTGCACCCTTGTTATACAATGAAAACTTTGTTTCCAAAATAAGTTTTCATTGTTTATATATTTATTATATAACGAAAATAAGTTTTCATAGTGCACATACAATTATATTAAGAATATTAAAAGCAAAAGTGCTAGAACACACTCTTTTAAACATATTTTGGTGATTTCTATGTTTCGAATGTTAGTCTCATGATTTTTAGTCAAGAGAATACTTTGTTTTTAAAAAAAAAAATTAAAAAAAAACACCCATTCAAATACATTCTTTTTGATTGATTAAAATTTATTAAAAATTATAAAATTAGAAGAAAAAATCATTAAATATGATATAATGTGAAATTAAAAAAAATTGTTATTTTTAATAACTTTCGATTAATAAAAAAGATCACAAAATAACTATAAATATTAAAAATATATACTTTAATATATCATACCGTGCGTCACGGTTTAAAATTTAGTTACATGTATACTTGTGTGTGAGTGTCTTGTAGCTTCTGCGTGGCTCCATTTTCCTAGGAAATAGGAGTATGAAAAAAAATGAGTGTCTTGCTTGCTGGTCATGAGACACGTACGTTAACACATGTCCAAGTGCGCTGCATGCATGCCATCCTATTCCTTTCCGATCATTTACATAACACAGTGCATGCATGCCCTCTTTGATTTATGTCAAAGAAAGAAAGAGTGAACACGCCATGGCCATGATGAGAGCCAAGCTTTCTTTAGCTATCTTCCTTTTTTCAAGCATAGCCGTGGGCAAAATAGAAACCGAGGTAGAAGAAGACCCTGAGCTCAAAACATGCATGCAAACACCGGTGCCAACAGCAACTGCAATATACTGAGAGCCACAAGCGGATATGCATGCAAAGCTGTGACGACATGTATCATCGTATGAAGAAAGTGCCTGAGATAATGGAGGGAATAGACGGTGGCTGCAGAATTCGGAAATTTTGTTTGACCGTGTTAGAAGCTGAAGAGGAAACTTCAGAGCGTCTAAGCCGCTTCGATTCCGAGCTTGTTTTGTTCAACGTCAACGGGTATATCTTTATTAATTTAAACAACTCTTAGTATTCTTTTTAATTTCAGTTATTTAATTATTTCTTCATGCCTTTTTTTGTTGATTACTAGGGAGAGCCATACTTACGATAACTTCAGCAAAGAGTATCCACTTTGAACCTGGAGACATGTTGAGGATATGACGAGGCACCTTCGTAGACGTCCTTAACAAAGATGATCAGCTCGTCCTTGCCACATTCCATATATCTCTCTCTACTCCTGCAAAATTTGGGGTTAGGTACCAGCTTCTAATTTTACATTCATAATCATCGATGGCTGATTGACCATTTTGGATCACTTTTAAAAAAAATTATTAAAATGGATCTCTTTTAAAAGATATTACTGGCATGAATTTGTTTTAACCAAAGATTTGATCAAATTTTCAACTTTGACGACGTGACATGCCATGGAGGCATCAAGCTACATGATTTTAATGAAATAACAATTCTTATTTTTTATTTCATTGTACTATTTCTGACACACAAAAAGTGAAGTAGCAAATAAGAATTGCTACATTGACATTAACAAAGAAGTATCAATTCTTATTTGCTACTTCATTGTACTTTTTTTGACGCACAAAAAGTGGAGTAGTAAATAAGAATTACTACTTTGACATTAACAAAGAAGTAACAATTCTTATTTGCTACTTCTATGTACTTAACAACAAAATATTAAGTTAAATTAAATTAAACAATTATGCATATTTTTGGAATAACAACTAAGTATTATAATTTATAAATACAACATTAACAACACTTAACACAAATTAAAGTATATATGTAAAATAATTAAAACAAAATACACACAAACATTACAATTTACAAAAAAAAAAAATCATATATAGAATAATTTACCAAAAATTGAGTATGCTAACAATTATAAATAGAGTTTACTGGTCATGCACTGATAGTGTAAAACAATTTTGTTTTACAGTATTATTCAATCACAAATCACTGTTGATATGACTTTTAAAATAGTTATCATAAAAAGTCAACAAATTTACCATACACGGTGCGTTGTGATTAGTTGACGATATAAAAATGTTTTACACTGTTAGTGCATAGCCTATTTTTCCTTATAAATATTACATAAAATATATCAAAAATAAATAAATACATTTTTATTCAACTATTTTTTTTAAAAAAAATAACACATAAAATATATCAAAAATAAAAAAAATACATTTTAATGAAGTAGCGATTCTTATTTGCTACTTCATTGTACTTTTTCTCATGCTTGCTTTTTGTGCATAAGAAAAAGTACATAGAAATAGCAAATAAGAATTGTTACTTTTTTGTTAATGTCAAAGTAGTAATTCTTATTTGTTATTTCACTTTTTTTGCGTTAGAAAAAGTACAATGAAGTAGCAAATAAGAATTGTTACTTCTTTGTTAATGTTAAAGTAGCAAATCTTATTTGCTACTTCACTTTTTGTGTGTCAGAAAAAGTACAATGAAGTAGTAAATAAGAATTGTTACTTTATTAAAATATGTAGTCTGGTGCCTACATGGCATGCCACGTCGTCAAAGTTGAAAATTTGACTAAGTCTTTAGTCAAAACAGACCCATGCCAGTAATATCTTTTAAAAGAGATCCATTTTGATAATTTTTAAAAAAAAGTGACCCAAAACATTCAATCAGCCATCATCAATTCACTTACTTTGCAAACATAAATTGATTTAAATTGATCAGTAAATCAACGTGCATGATTGAGTCCACTTGTTCACTACTCATTTAATCTCTATATTATTATATCTAAGGATAGAAAAAAAAGGGTAAAATATGATTTTGGTCCCTCATTTTATCTTGATTTATGTTTTTAGTCCTTCATAAAAATTTTCTCTGTTTTTAGTCCATTATTAATTGTTCTGTTATGTTTTTAGTCCCTCATAAATTATTATTTTTTTCTATTTTTAGTCCTTGACGTTAATTTCAACTGTTAAGTGATGACATAGCGGGGCATGAACTGTGTTTGAAAATTTCCTAATTAAGTTTTTAGTGACTTTTAACCTCTACAATTTTTTTGTTGTCAGAAATGTTTACTTTTGTAACATTTCTTGTGATTTTAGAAAATCTGGTGTTCGAGGTTTTGATTTTTTGATTTTTTTTTAACATTTATAGCAGTTTTAGTCTGCTAGAAAATTTGCAATAGTTAGAAACTTAAACATAAATTTTTCAAGCGTAAATTCTGCTCGCCACGACATAACTTAACAGTTAAAATTAATGTCAGTGACTAAAAACAAAATGAAACAATTTTTTAGGGACTAAAAACAGAAAAAAAATTATGAGGGACTAAAAATAGAAATCAAGATAAAATAAGGAATCAAAAATATATTTTACCAAAAAAAAAATGTACTAGTGGATATTCGCAGATAATAGAAAATTAGTATTTGAAAAATGTAGTGAACATCAGGTGGGATGATAAACTTTTTCTTTGAATCATATACAATATGTTTGTTTGCCTGTTTGGATTACCACCAAGAAAAAACGCAACCAACATTTTTCTTAAAGCAACACATATGTTGTTTTTGCATTCGGTGCCTAGGAACACATTAAACCCCAGTTTGAAGCATTTTTAACTATAAACCAAAGACACACATACCCATTTACTGATTTGTTTTTGCATTCGGTGCCTAGGAACACATTAAACCCCAGTTTGAAGCATTTTTAACTATAAACCAAAGACACACATACCCATTTACTGATACCCATTTACTGATGTACGGAAATTGTGGTGTAGGAATTTTTGGGGCCCGGAGGAGGAGACCCAAAATCGGTCCTCTCAGCATTCACCCTGGAATGTGCTGCAAGCTGCGCTCCAAGTATATATATATATAGACCATTCTAGCTATCATGCATCATTATATTAAGTAAATTGTTACTTATTTAATTTCGCTGTCCTTTTTATTAATTGGTTTCTTTTCTACTAAAATAAAATGGAACAGACCGCAAGAGGAAAGTTAGAAAGGCTTTTTGCTCAGGAGGAGGAGGAGGAGGAGGAGGGAATGTATTAAGCTTGAGGCTGAGATTATTCCGAGTCTTTTTCTATGTTAGCTAGTAGTGATGTTTAGCTAGATCGAGTGTATGTAAATGCAGTGATGCAAATGGAATAAAATGGCCACTCTGCTTGCTATCTACTATGGTAGGTAGTGTTGTACCAGAACATGCTGTGTGATGCTAGTTTTCTTCCACGGTTTATTTTCTTCTATGATTTTGAATGTCATACTGTTTTCATTTCATTTTTTTTTATTTTGAAAGGGTTATATAAGAAATAGTAAAAATAATTTTTATTGTTTTCACTATTTTCTATTCATTTTTTTCTCTAAAATGCGATAATAGTTTTATAACTAAAAAGTAAAAATAGAAAACATGTTATAAAATTAAATGACCCCTTAACTTTTTATCTTGATATTTAAAATTTTTAAATCAATTATGGATATTTTTTTAATTTTAAAATTTATATATTTAAGATATTAACTAAAAAAATTATTGAATGTAATTATACACAAAATATGCTTGTTTAATTTTAAAAAAAATAATTTTATTATTTTAACATTTTTAGAAATTATTAACTTTAATTTATAAAAAAATAAAAATATTTTTTAACACGTACATAATTGTTTGAATTGTTTAAATACATTTAATAAATACAAACTAATATGTCCTTATTAGATGGGTAGAGAATGTTGTTTGTTAAAAATGTTAGTTTGTTTTCCCTCATGGGACCAGGCAGCCCTTCTCGCCTTATTGGGCCTACAGATTAGTAGCTTGGGTTGGGCTTTATCTTTCCATTTTTTGCTTAGTGCACTTCCAAAATTTGTAAATTTCCCATCTTACCCTTCCTCTCTTACTCTTCCTCTACCAAGCAAACCCTATTTGCCTCTCCCTGAACCTCCATGACCACCACACCCAACCTCCACCCAACAACCGTTGTGCGACCCATAAGCCTGAACACATCGCATCGTACCACTCACATACAGTTACGGATTGAGAAATTCGTAATACAAATGCATTACGAATTGCTCAATCCGTAATACATTTGTTGTATTATAGATTGCTCAATGTGTAATACAAACAAATATATTAAGGATTGCACAATCCGTAACACAAATGCATTACGGATTGTTCAATCCGTAATTCATTTGTTGTATTACGGACTGAGCAATCCGTAACACAAATACATTACAGATTGTTCAATCCGTAATATATTTGTTGTATTACGGATTACTCAATCCATAATACAAATAAATGTATTAAGGATTGAGCAATCCGTAACACAAATGAATTACGGATTGCTCAATCCGTAATTCATTTGTTGTATTACGGATTATTCAATCTGTAATACATTTATTTGTATATTTGTATTACGGATTCTTCACCATCTACTTCTTCAGCACCTCAATATCCTCCTCGCTCCACTCCTTCTCCTCCTCCACCACAGTCACACACTTCTCGAGGGCCTTGATTTTGGACATTTTGAGGGAGAAGATTTCGCTGGCGGCGATCATGGCGAAGGGGGTCTCGAGGCCGAGGGACTTGGCCATGCCCATGGCTATGGCAGTCTTGCCGGTGCCGGGCTGCCCGGCAAGGAGGACCGTGCGGCCAACGATCTTGCCACCTTGATCATCTGGAGGATCACGCCGGCAGCCTTACTGGCCGCGATCTTGCCCACCATGCCGTCCGAGACGGGGCGCGGCTCTAGGGAGGAGTCCAGATGAGAGAAACAAGGAGGGTGGGGCGTGCGGTGGAGGGAGGGGCGCGCAATAGTGTGGGTGCGGCACGATGGTGTGGGTGGGGCGCACGGTGGAGGGAGGGGCACGCGGTGGTGTGGGTGGGGAGCGCGATGCTTGGGAGAGGAAGGGTATAAGATGGGAAGTTTACAAACTTTGGAGGTGCACCAAGCAAAAAATGGGATGCCTTAAGTAATTGCCCTTGGGTTGTATACTGTGTTCTTATGTTTAAGTTCTACTAAGCCCATTTACTACGTTATTTATGTTTTTTTTTTTCAATCCTCTCCTACTACTAATTTTTCCCCTTAAAATAATAGTGCTTGCTTATGTATGTTTGTTTTATTAATTAAAAATAAGAAAAATTACCCAATAAAGGAAAAATAATCCATAGAGTAAATATTATGGGAGTATAAAAACAATTACTAACGACCCTTGTCAAGATTTGTTGATGTATGCAATGGAAACATTTTTGTCAGGAGTGTTCTTGTCAATTGTTTTTTTTTTTTGAAAAAGTTGGAGGTGAATTTAACAAAAACAATAGTGAGAATAACAAAATCCTTTAAGTTAATCTACGCACCCTGTATCGAAAATTGAGATTTGAAATAGGCTAATTCTGTTTTTAAAAGTCCTCTAGGTTTGAATTTTGGAAGAAGGTTTATTTACAAGGACAAAATTAAAGCAAAGTTTTGTAGGTGCTTAATGGTCTGAAGCAAGATTGTCTTTGATTAAGATACTTAAGATTCTAGACCAAGATGATCTTATAGACTTGGATTCGGTAAGAGAGCAACACCACCCATGATCAGAGCTTGACTACGAGAACTCTTGATGATTATTACTAGTGCGTACATGATTTTTACGTCATTCTTAAAATTATGTAGTGCTTAAATTGGCAAATTACGACAATCTTTAAATTTTCCCGATCACAAGGCCTACTTGATGATGATGTCATGAAGCAATTGCATGCTTTTTTGTAGTGGTCACTGGATGCCGTGAAGCACAGATTACCACAGATGATGACACCAATGCCACTTTAATTTCCTCCGCCATCACAAGCACCGCACCATTAACTTCCAAGCTTATAAGCCCTTCCCTCCCTCCCTATACCTAACCTACGTACGCACGCACGCTTAGGCTACTTCTTAAATCTCTGTCCAAAACTGTTTCTTTGATTATGTTCATCTTTAATTAGTACGTAATTATTGAATTTAGATTACTTGATAATACTACTCCCTCCTTTCTAAAATAATAGTGTTTTTAGTTTTTTGTTTTTGTTTCAAAATAAAAGTTCTTTTAGTTTTTTTAAACTATTTTTTCCAACAACGTCCCTAGACATAATTAAGAAAATCATTTAATACTTGCATTGGAAAGAGACATTTGTCATAAAAATAAGTTAATGGATAACATGATGTATTTGTTATTGGTAGATATTGAGATAATTTATGACAAGAGTAGTTGAAAAAGTAAATATATTTTCGTCTAAACTTGTATCAATTGAATGTTTCTTAATCAGTATGTCACAACCTTAAAAGACTATTATTTTGGAATGGAGTGAGTACTATGTTTATGCATTCACTCTTTGTTAATTGCAAATACGGAGTAGTAATTTTTTTTATTGAGAGTTTCTATGGTACCCCCAATAATTTTTGGGCTTTTGATAGTGTTGATTTTTTAACCAATCAAATTGCATGTCATCTTTCTTCTCATTAATTAAAAAAACTTTTATTTTTTTCAAATTAGTCCTTGATTAATTAATTTTTAAAAATTTAAAATTACAACTATTTTAAATAAATCTGATTAAACATAATTTTAGAAGTTTGAACCCTAATCTCCTTCACCTCGTTGATCGAGTAAACGACGCTAAATCTGAATCCTAATCTCCTTCACCTTCTTCACCGGTAAAATTTTCACACTCAATTAACAACATACATATTTTATGACTAATTATTTTAAAAATACCAATTAGACCCAAATCCAATTATCAATATGAATCGGTTCAAGTACATCAAACACGTATTATGAAAAGCTAATAAGTGGCGTTGTCTTCATAAGGGTTTGCGGGGCATTTCAACGTGAGGCTTGGATGCTAGTGCTAGGTAGCTCATTCTCATCGTATAAGCCTACTGTTAGGGGATTTTTATCATTGGTTGTGAAGGTGGGTATTGGTTACAATTGCATATATTCCATGTGTTTATATTCTCAGGTGTGGGTGTGGTGTTTAGCATGTTTCCGTGGTATATATTATATATATATATATATATATTCAGGAGGTGGGTATAAATGGGTAGTAACCAGAGAGTGACACAAGTTTGGATGTATTAGGATCCTTTTGTATATGAGTTTTTGGTACCCCTGTACCAATTATTAATATTATATTTATTTTACTGATAAAAAAAATTCAAATCCAGTATATGTCGACAAAGAATTTTTACGATGAAGAAGAGAATTATCTATGGATTTGATTCAAAATGAGATTAGGGTTCAAATTTAACGTGGTTTATCGGTGAAGGAAGTGAAGAAGATTAGAGTTCAGAATTCTAAACTCATGCTTAATTAGACTTTCTAATTTAAAATAGTTGCAATTTTAAATTAAAAAAAAATAATCAATGACTAATTTGAAAGAAAGAAAAAACTAATTAATGAGAATAAAGATGACATACAATTTGATTGATTAAAAAATCAACAGAATCAAAACTCCCAAAATTATTGAGGGTATCATAGAAACTCTCTTTTTTATTTAACCTTTTCTCCAGACTATGGGAAAGTTTAACTGATCGAGCGGGAAATTCATCATCATAGTGTCTTAAACTAATAAATATACATAGTATTATATATGTTGCAAATACACGAGAATTAATTATAAAAGAAATTTATAAATGGGGTTTACGACAAAAAAGAAAATTAACCAGTAATTTATATTGATATAATTATACAAAATATTTATTGTTTAATTTTAGTTGAGCAATGAATGATAATATTTTAACTTAATTAGTGAATCACGTATAGTATTATACTAGTAGGCAGTAGCACTATATATTGTGAATCAATGAATTTTCAAAATATTAATGTTTTCTCTACAATGCACTTTTATTCTTTGTTTTCATTCTCTTGTTTCTTAATTTCCTTATAAGATTTTTAATAAACCTCTCCGTAAACAAAAATAAATTGTGAAATTTGATGCTATCATAAGTTTAAGTCATTATGATAATGGCTCACGTCACTCTATCTGTGTTTTTTTACACCCATGGCTGTTGTCTATAAGAACTATATGCGATTCGTCAAAAAAAAAAAAAAAAAAACTATGCGATATACGCATACACTGACGTAATTGTGTAAATAAAGGAAATATAGGATTCAAATTTTATCCAGTTCTCTTGTCCCCCTTTTAATTGGGGCCGGAAACGGTCGGGTGATTTCAATTTGTAAATAAATAATAAGTGTATGTATTGAACATACTATTGTTTAGCATTATGTATATATATATATATTTTAATTTATTAGCACTATTATTTTTTTTAGGTAACAAATAGACACGGTTGGATCGAAATCCACATGACCGGTGTAGAATAGAATGCATGGCAGCAAGGACGTTGATTCGGAGGGTATATAGACCCACTTCCACGGCCTTCACGGATGAAATAATCGGTGACGTACGTTCTTTAATCAACTCACACTCACAGAGCAAGCATTGCGATTTTGAATTGTGAGAGAAGGGACAAAAGCAAGCAAATAAAGGACTTTGCTCCATAGTAGTAATAGTACTTCCTGAACACAGTAACTCTGAATAGAAATAACCTGCACGGAGGAAAACACGAGAGGTTTCAGCTCCATGCACGTGGCTGCAGCAAATAATGGATCATGTAAGCGGCAAAATCACCAGTGATCCTACGCCAACCATGATTCACTCTCTACATATATATATATATATATATTCATACGTACCCAAATTCAACCCAGTCAGTCTGCACTCACCAGTCTCTGCACTGCAACACTGATAGTATATAACCGGTGAAGTGAATTCATGTAGGACCATACATTAATAAATGAAATTTAATTTGACATTGCCCTTGTTGACTAGTACCCAAATTAATTATTAACCCAATTCTCGTGTGGCATTTAACATCATTAATTAAGTTCTTATTCTGGCCACTGATACCTTGTTTAACAAGCAAAAACGATCAGAGATTTTATATTTAATATTATGATATAATGCTGGCCTAATCGTGACATCACCATGTACGTTTAACGACCAATACATTCTTTACACCTACTATACATTTTCATTGTCTTATTATGGTCCATGTCTAGCTAGGTAGACCTAGCTAGTTTGCGTATCCCGTCTCGTTATTTGGTCATTCTCTTGCTGATGAGATACATACATATTCATACCTATTATCTGTTTTGGATTTTGCTGTTTTGATGCTACTTCTACAGGACAGACACTTTTACTAAGCTCCAGTGAACAACATGTACAATCCTAGAAAATTAAAGAGTCACAGGTCGAGAAGAACGAAATTCCCTTGCACGTTGCTTTGCAAATTAAGAATGCCCGTGTTAAAAAAACTTAATTGTTGATACTGAAAACTCGTGAAAGAATCTGCAATAGATGATGGTATGAGAAAGTGAGAAATGAGGAAAAAGAAGGAAGGAAAGGAAGCTTTCTTTTCTTTTGCATATATATGAGTGTGTGGTGCTTGTTGTTGTTTGAGGAAGGATTGGATGGATGATGGCATTGGCGTGAGGTAGGAGTGGAGTAGTACTGGTCAGATCTATAGCTGTTAGCTAGCTTTTGACGCCTTCCAAAGCCAATGAACTTTTATCATAGCCCTTTGTGCAACTTTCAAGCGTGCGTCAATATTGTCAGATATCAGAATTCTCTCTCTACAAAATCTGTCTCTCTCTCCCTATGAAACTTCCAACCTAATAACATGCGAAAATTTAAACATCATCATCATTTGCCACTTAACCAAACGTTAACATTTGAGACGCCAGAGAACTTGAGATCAGCATCTCTGTTCCCTTTCAGAGCTTAAAATGATCAAATTAATTAAACTTAATTGCTTAAACTCAAAATTAATTTTTCCTGACATTAAATATGTGATTAGTTACCTATAATCATATTAACTGGTATATAGCTTAGCATAATTTTGTATATAAACTAATGTGAATCCAATTTCCAAACATGCCATATTATTCTAAATCTGTGTTATTAGTGTTCTAATATT
Source organism: Pueraria montana var. lobata (assembly GCA_026413185.1). Classification (NCBI taxonomy): domain Eukaryota; kingdom Viridiplantae; phylum Streptophyta; class Magnoliopsida; order Fabales; family Fabaceae; genus Pueraria; species Pueraria montana. Next base: position 64,832,771 of record CM048647.1, on the reverse strand, counting down.
ATTTAATTAATTTAAACTCTGAATGTTATCATTATCATTAATATAATTATGTGAGAGAGACGATCTATTCTTTTTATATAAGTATAGTCTTTAATTTGCACGCATATATTCGTACTTGATTACGAATGATATAAATCAATAGCATATTATTATCAGTGAAAATTGTGACATAATGGTTAAAAATAATGATATAATCATGATCCTGGAAGCCAAACGTTTGGCATTTAGTCATGATTCCGAAGCTAGCTAGGCTCTTTTATACTTCATGATGAGTGCCCCCACTGTCCTATATATATGGGTATCAACTATCGATATCGAATATCAATATCGAATATCAAGTCCAATGCGAATGCAATTCAAACTTGCAGGTATGACTTTCTTTTTTTGTGGTCCACTCCAAAAAGGCCAAACTCCGACTGATGCATGTTCAAGTGCACACAACCCTAACTTCGCATGCATTACGTATAACCAATAAAAGTGAGTCCAAACATTTATCATTGAAATTGAAAAGCATATGTAAAAGGGCTGCATGTACAGTCCCACACAAGCCTTTCTTAGATTTTGTTTTCTGTTTTTTCAACCACGCTATATATAGGACATTAGGACTAATCTTTGATCAAGGGATTTTATTATATATATAAAGTAATCTCTCGTCTATAAGAATGTACTACTATTATGCAAGAATTGAATATAAGTCTTTTTTCACAAACTCAGTGTGTTTAGCATGTTTGAAAACACACTAAGAATATAGAAAAATATCACGTTTGAGATGGGTTTTAAGTACCTCTTATACCTAATATCAAATATAATTTTATTTTGCTGATAAAAAAAAAAGTATGTTTGATATGTAAAAGCTATAACTATTAATTTATGAAAATTACATCCAAAACATGAAAAATTACATATGCAACATGAAAGCAAACACACACTAGTTGTCAACCAAACCATACTGAGTCTTTGAATTTTAATTATTAAATTCCACTATATATATAAATTTATTCAAGAATCGATCACCACCAAATACCAAACCAGATCATTCCATTTTTGTATTACGTCACATGCTAAATTTGGTTGTCAACGACATTGGGGATCAGAGATACAGGCACACACAGTGACAGCGTAAGCAAGCAAGCAAGCATGGGAATGGGGATGGGATGATCAGGATCCCAGAGGAGCTGACGTGAATTCATCATCCATTGTCCAACCAATTATTGAGTGAATTGATTGCAGCATTCGTATTTTTTGTTTGTATTTTCTTAACAAGCTAGGAATTAAAGAGTACGCGGTTAATGAATAGTAGTAAAAATTATTGAATAAAAAGTATGATATTTGATGAAAAAATTAATTTTAAATATCCTAAATATTTCATTTTTAAGTTATAGTTTTTCTTTTTAATTCTTTAACAAATGTTCTAAACGCATTTGTTCGCAAAATCGCTTTTAATGAAACTTGGAAATTGATCGATATCATATGACTTCATTAATTATGGACGTGTTACTCATGGTGTTTTGTCAATTTTTATCCATTTATGATAATGATTTAATTCATTCATTTAAAGCAAAAATTCATTCATGTTTTTCAATTTTTCACCTTTAACATAATTATGTAGGGGACGGCATTCGTAGTTTGAGTTGGTATGATTATCTTTGTACTATATAGCATTCGTCTTTATATAACCGTTATTGTCAAGCACAACTAACGCCAACTGATAATTTATCAATGGTTAGAAAAAGGTATACGCAACGCAATAACTCGCTCGTAAGTCGTAACTCATTTTCCTCTCAATAGTCTATACCTCGATTTGGTGTGCCAGCATACCCGTACTGTTATTATATAATAATAATAATAATAATAACTTTAATTTTAACACCAAAGAAGATATATATAGTAGTTAGTGAAAAATTGTCTTGTTAGAGAAATTAAATGAAAAAGTTGGCGTGTGTTTGAATGGGAAATGGTGCATGAGTAAGGCAACATGATCCAGATTAAGGACCATATATCGCACATTGAGCCCAGTGGGGTAGTGCTTCAGCCTTCAATAGTGGCCAAGCCTTGGTAGGGCCTCGACAGTGGCAGAGGAAGGGGGAAGCTGATCAAGTAGGTGAACAATTTAATTACTTACATGAAAAGTGCAACTCTCCTACGGTTTGGTCCTTATATATGCATTAAGTATGTTACAAGCCATCTTCATCATGGGAAGCAACCTTGATTTTGTGGGAGAAATATAGGATACCATTCACGTGATTTCCAGCTACGAACTTTGAATCTTTGATCGTTGAAAACCCATTATTATTAATTATTTTATATAAAACATATAAAAGGTATTTTTTTTTATTAAAAATGGATTATCAATATAAAAGTTAATTTAAGGGGAAGGATTATTCAAGTCTTCTAAAAAGTATCTTAACCATATTTTTTAGTTGACGTGTGACATTGAGTTCTTTTTTTTTTATGGAAATCATTGATTAAACTAAAATAATGGATGTTATTTGATCCATGTACTCAGTAATACACTAAATTCTATTCACGGTGTACGAGATGAATATTTGTAAGAGATAAAAAAATAGGGAGTTGAATCTTCAAATACAACAAATATATTGGTCGTATTAAGTAATAAAATATAAATGAAGTATCATTTTTATGAGGATTGATACAATTATCAATTACTAAAAAATCAAAATTATTTGAGCAATACATATTAATTGGAAGAAATAAGAATTAAAGGCTAATATTGAAAAGAAATAAAAATAGCTACAGCAACTTTTTCAAAATTTTAAAAACAAATAGGATAAGAATCTTCTTCTTTGTCTTCTTATATACTTGGATTTATATCTACACAAGTTATAATTTGAAGTTATAGTTTAAATCCAAGAATTTAGATTAAAATCAATTGTTTTTATTCAAACTCCTTTATCCAAATTAGAATTTCTAATTCTTCAGATGATTTATAATTTATTAAGTAATCGGAGCAAAGATGGTTAAAAGCTTATACTTACAATGCTCTCTCTATTCATAGACACACCACAATCACAATTATCAACTCAAATTCTAGTTTGGGTTCAAATTTCCCAATTATATTGGAAATCATATTTAAAAATGAGATCTTTTTAAAGAGTTATAAGATGATTTGATAGTTGAAGAAGGGACATAAAAGTTAAAGTAACAAAAGAGGTTATAAGTTCAAATTTTCTCACTAATTACTAACATTGATTGTAACTGTAAACATACAGTAGTAGAAGTAAAATTGCAATTAAATCTAAGTAAAAGAAACTACTAGTAGTAGTGTTTTAAAATGAGGAAGTAATTAAAGGAAGATAAGAATGGTCAAATAGTAATGTTTTGCTTTGAAGTTTTTGGAAATGAGAGCCCGGCCGGCACTACTTCTCTTTCCCTTTAGGCCTCTTCTTTGGCATCTGTATGTATAGACTCGTTATTTTTTTTGTCCGTCAAAAGCATATTGTTTGCTTCGCCAAATAGAAACACAAGTGTGTCAACTGTCAACCTCAACCCCTTGTCCCCACTTGAAATTTGTGTCCCCTGTTACCCCATTGCTATAGCCATTACACTTTTTTTGGTCTACAGTGAAATTATTTCACTTTTAATAGATTACAAAATTAACAATGTTAAATTTTAAGGCGAAGCGTTCTATCTTTGTTCAGTCTCTTCAAGGTACTGGCTTGGCTACTCTGATATTTTGATTCACAGATTTGACAATGTTAAGACTTAATTATAAGAGGAGACTGGAGAGTCCAATCCAAAGACTAATTTATTAGGTAGATGAACTTTAAGACTTAAGTACTACGTAGTTTATTTTATTTAATGTGAAACTTCTAACACAAACAAACTAATAAGATCATGAGATTGATGTTTAAAAAAAAAAAAAGTTAAATATGTTTTTAGTCCCTAAACAAATATTTGACCGGTCTTAGTTCCTGAACTTTTTTTCCTTCAATGTTTTTAATCCTAAACAAATATTTGATCGGTCTTAGTCCCTGAACTTTTTTTCCTTCAATGTTTTTAGTCCCTGCCATAAAAAAAGTCGGTAAATAATGACGTGGCAGCCACATTTTGCGGTAATTATTTTTTTGGCAGTTTAAAATTACCAGAATTGGTTGACTTAAGTGTTTAGTAGGTATTTTACATTTTCTTGCGGTTTTAAACCGCCAGAAATTGCTTCACTTTGGACATCTACATGACCAACACCATGGAGTCTGCCTCCTCTTCTGCGTGTCCTATCTTGCCGTTAACGGAACGAACACACTCGAAGTTGAAACCGTCCTCCGAAATGACGTGGATGGTGGAGTATCAGTACCACTTGTCTACGACTTTGTTCGACCTTTGATAAATGACCTATTAAGTCAAGCAATTATAGCGATTTTAAACCGCCAGAAAAATAATTACCGTAAAATGTGACTGTCACATCATCATTTAATGATTTTTTAAAGGCAAAGACTAAAAACATTGATGAAAAAAAGTTCAAAGACTAAGACCGGTCAAATATTTGTTTAAGGACTAAAACATTGACGGAAAAAAAGTTCAGGAAGTAAGACCGGTCAAATATTTGTTTAGAAACTAAAAATATTGAAGGAAAAAAAGTTTAGAGACTAAGGCCGGTCAAATATTTGTTTAGGGACTAAAAACAAAAATTGAGAAAAGTTGAGGAACTAAAAACATATTTAACTAAAAAAAAACATGAGATTAATGCTGAGACCAATCAACTACTTAAGATTATATTTTTAAGTCAAACCATTGCTCCATTAGATAGAATCAAAACCCTAATTAGTCTTTCTTCAGTTACATCAATTGTGGAAAGATTTTTATAAAGCTGGTGTCTGTACTGTAATTTTTTTTTCTAGAATAATGCTAATAATAAATTGAACCGTTATACCATATGGACTTTCAATTTTGTATGACCAAAACATGTCATCCACTTCGGACCAGAAATAGTTTTTTGCAACGCAACGAATGGAAATAGAGTAGCCAAGCCAATGGTGATGGACGGACAAGAAAGAGTACGCATGACATAACAGTAACACATTAACACAGATCGAAAAGAATTAAACGTGCCAAAAGCAAATGATTTAGATAAATAATAAGAAAGATATATATTATTTCAAACCACGAAGCACGTCTTATCGATCCGGAGAGTCTGGTAAATAATGTGATGACTAAAAAAAGTGGGAACATGATATGAAAAAACCCTCAGAGAATCTCATCAAATTGCTATTTTTCATAACAATATACAAGTGCCAGGCGGCACGTTGCCAGAATGTCTTCAGGTTAAAAGTTTTCTTGTCTCCCTAAGTAAAAAGAATTCTTCTCTAGATTTCATTAGCAGAAAGAAAATGTCTACACTAAATTATTATTCATTCATTTGTTATCATTTTGAATACGAAAAATTCTTTTATAAAAAGAATTGTATGTAACATTTTATTTACTTAGAAACTATAAATATTATTTTTTATTTATTAATATAACATTGTACGATATCAATGACTTGTTATAATTATGGAAAAAGAAAAACTGTTATGAATATTTTTTAACCGATTATAAACGAAATTAATACTATATGAATAGATGGAAAAAATTTACTTTGTAACTGCCGCAAAGTTAAATGAGAAAAAAAAAAGTATTTTCATACGTGTTTCATTAAAACTCGTTACTATTTTTCTATATATTTCTTAATTTAGTATTTTTCTATTTAAAAATAATTATTATTCAAAATTATATATCAAAATTAAAAAATCCATAACTTATTCTTAATTTTAAAAACATATAATTTATTTGTGTATTGTCATTTCACTTTAAAATACTGCTATTTGTTTTTTATCTGTTTATGTTTACGAAGAAACGTATTCTTATTTATATGTCTTTATACAATTTAAAATAATATGAATTGTATTATTTTAATTATATTTTTTTATTTCTTAAATATTATAAATATATATTATAATTGAAAAAAAACAATAGTAAAAATCATGTTAAAAAGTAATAATTATTACATAAAAATAAAATTGTTAGTTTTATTTCTTAAATTAAATATTATTTTTAAAATAAATAAATAAACGAGGAAATTCAAAATAAAGAAAATATTAAATCATAATTAAAATTAAGGTGATATCCCACTGTAGACAAGAATCCGTTTACACCACGCGTCTATCCTGCGGATTACACGTGGGATAGTTAGTGGAGTTATGATTCACTCTGAACAACAGAGCGTGGAGATTAGTAGAGAGATTTTTGGAAGCCAAGTGGGGTTGGCACAGAAAACCTAGTTTTTGTGTAACTAAAACCATTAAGCCTCCACTTACTGTTAGCAAATTGTTCTTAGTTGTTGCTTTCCCATTACTTTTCCAAATTCCAAGTTCCGAGTTTCCAACACTTCCATTGTTTTTTGGTTTTTCGGTTCCATTTAGGTTGTATAAAAGTGAAAGTTAGAACCATCATAACCACATATCTTTGCAGTCCCTATCTGGACTGCATATGATATAATTGCCCTATCCATCTTTGTCAAATCACCAATTTTTTTTTTAATATTATTGTATCAAATAAAGACTTTCTTATATACTAACTTTCATGTTATATATTTACTCAAAAAAAAATTTCATGTTATATACCATTATATATATTTTTTTAAAATATTACTAGCTTTTTTCTTATAAATGAAGTCATACTACTTAGCATTTTACTCAAATGTAGTATTCATTACCATTTTATTTAAGAGTAAGTTAAATAGTTAATTATGACTTAATTTTAAACTTTTGTTAGGAAAAAAGTATTTATTAAATTGAAAACACAGATTAAATGCATATTTTGTAAAGCAATTTAAAGTATTTTCATAAAATATGATAAATTTAAAACATCATATATTTAAAGTATATAATAAATTCTTATTGGTCTCAATAAAATATAAAAAAACTTTTAAATTAACAATTATTTTGATATGGATGGGTTCCTCTAGTAGAGAAGTTGCATCCTTGATGGTGCACAGAGATTTGACAACTTAAATGAGAAGCATTATTATAGGTCCGAAAATAAATTCTGTGAAAGGATCAACATAGGTGGATGAGCAGAACACTTTGGCACGTCCTTTTCTTTCTATTGCATTTTGTCATTCTTTATTAGAACTACTTTTCACAATTCTCATTAAATATTCTAAAACATGACAATGCCAAAAAGGAGTGCGATTTCAAGATTTATTAAGCATGGGCCGAATTCACCCGATTCACCATACAGCAAACATTGACGGAAAAGGTGTTGACGTTGCCCAAAGAATCATTCCAGAATCAGAATGAAAGTAAAAGAAAAAAAAAGGGGTCATAATTTGGAATTGGGTACAAAATAATGACTTACTGATAAAAGCCAATAAAGCAATGTATGTTGTGCGCATTTCCTTCTTTCCTTTTGGTTGCAACTTTCATCTTAATAATCAGAAAAAGAAAGAAAACACTACACAACATGTTGAAAACAAAGCCATAATAAAATTTACTCATTAGCTTTAATGCTTCTCGGTGAAATCATTAGCTGCCACGAGAAAAGAAGCTTCATATACGTCAGAACTTGCACATATCTTTTCTAACACAAGCAATGAGTACCCTTCACAGCGGTAATTCTTTTTATGTTTCTGCAACACACCAAAGAATGAATAAGAAAATTACATTCATGGCTTATTTATTTCTACTTTGTGATACATTCACTTTTAGTTATTTCTAGCTGAGTTGTAACACGAGTAAACTATAAATAAAAATTACTTTACCTCAGTTAATCAGAATTGAGATGGTATTTACATTTGAGCCAGAGAGAGTGATTGGTTAGTCTGCCAAAAATATTATTCAGTTTCTGTGGTTGTAGGCAAAATCAAACTCTGCAGCTGCAACAAAGAGGTATGGAGGAGGTTTAGGGAAAAATAAAAAATAAACAAAATAAAATAATTACAGAGAAGCTGAGAAAAGGAGAGAAAGCAAAGGACAACCTTAATTGGGACTGTGAGAGTAACAGAATGTTTACATCACTGTTGGGGCTAGAATTCCCCAGAGCATTGCCCACCTACAATACCATAGTGGGGGACCAAGCCAAGGATAAGAATAAGACATTCAAGATATCTCAACCAAAAACTTTATTAGGAAGGAAGGCAAGGTCAAATGCATTGCTGTCAAGAAATCTATGAACTAAATATTCCATGAACTTATGCAAACTGAGTGCCAAAAATTCTGAAATTAATATAGCCAAGAACAGACAATCTAAGTACTTATTCCATGAAATGGATCCAATGCTTTAGCCACTATTATCAATTACCATAAAACATGCTTCTAGGAAATTTTTTTGTGATTAAAGAGGAGTAAGTGGAGAAATTGTAGCATGTCTTCACTGAATTTTTAACTTGTAGGAAGCATACTTAGTGGCAAAGTAGAGATTGATTCTTTTGTAAAATGTGAATGACATTCAAGCAAGACAGAAATTACCTTGTATGGTACACTTTGCTACTTCAGTTTCCTCAACTAACTCAGGTTGTTCAGACGGAATATGTATTATAGCATTCATCAGAAGAAACTCAAATCAGTGTAACTGTAACCGTGTGATTGAGGCAACAACTCTTCTACTTCAATCCTTGAACTGGAGCAACTAGAGCATTTTTTTATTCGGTTACGGCTAACAGACTCAACTTCTGCCAGAAACATGCTATAAACTGGTCTATGATCCGAGAATCTTGACTCCCCACGAACATAAGATAATTGACGGAGGCCTCTTCCATACCACAAGATACGATCACACCTTCATGAACAAAAATTTGGATTAGATTCACATAAACAATGGCATGGTATTAGTTTCCAAATAATGCAGGACATTTCTTTTGATAATGGCATTATTCATTTATCTCCTCTCTTTTCCATTTACATTTGCCACTATATGTATTCATTGATACAGGTGATTATTAGCATAAAAGAAGAATACCATGCTGGAGTTCTTCTCTTTTGTTTTGAGTGTCTTTCATCGCCTGCGTATCTATCTGAATTGTTTGAATACTTGTATGTGGGAGGGAAATATATTTTCCCCTCATTCCATCCTTCAAAGACTCGACCTTGTCTCCGCTCTATATGTAACTGAAAGAAGAAGCTATCAAATGGTTAGGATGACATTATATATTATATATTATATATAATTCGAGAAAAGAAGCTACACTCTAACAAGTTGTAAGGAAGGTATCATGCCTGGTCATTCTCCAACAGAACCTTCCAATTATGCATCTCAACAAGAGCTTTTGCTGCACGGTAAGAAAGGGCTATCCGATAATTTAAATCCCCCAGCCAAATTATTCGACTACACCAATTAAACCACAAGTTTAGGTGTTGACCAGGGTAAAAGTTAAGACTTAGGATTGCATTTTATTTAGTGTCACAATCTCCAAGCATCAGATGCATAGTAAAGATTCAAGGAAAAGAGATGAAGGGCTTACTCATGTTCCAGAATTGTCTGAGGAGATCTGTCATCACCCATGCCGTTAACCCGGGGAAACCTTGTCTTTCTGAGAATCTCCATTACATCTGAATTTCTCCTTAGCTCATCACCCTCCTTTTGTCCAGAAGTCAAATGACTACAGATGAAGCAAAAGCTTGTTTGGTGCAAAGACATGCTAATTGATATTGAACCCTGGAAAACTCGAGAATGAGAATGCTATCTCCAGGTTCGCAATAAACTCGTCATAAAAAAAATATATCAAATTCAAACTTACCTTGTTTCCAAGATATCCCATCAATCCTCTGCCAACACAAGACACTTTCATGTTGTGAACATCATCTCTTATATCACTTTTTACCCAAACTGTTAGAAATATCCCAACCATTTGCTTACTAGCAACCAAACAGTATCTTGACTGGCCTGTCTGTCTATCTCTATCCTCCATAGAGAAACAACCTCTATATGTCATTGGTGAATAATGTGTTACAACTGGGGAGTCACCTGGGCCGTTTTCATCGTCTGAGGAAGCCCATCTATAACTGGGGTCATAGTCACTTGTCCTGTGACCAAACATCATTCTATCACAAACGCTGAGACGGCGATCAAGGCATGCTTGTGGTAGTGACATGTCATTGTCCATTCTCATACTATGACTCAAGGATTGGAAAGACCGGCGATGGAAGAAAGAGGTTGCCTTCTGCCTCATTGATCCCTCAAAATCAGCATCTAACTCTACAATGGGGTCAGGAAGCGGTGAAGTAGTGTGGCATTCGCCACTTGTTCCAGGAAGACTGTTTAGGGTCTTCCTAATAAGAGCTAGCCACTTTCTGGCAGGGCCATTGTCTTCTGTGCCCAAAACATTACCAGCATTGAGAGGTACAATTTCTTGAAACCTGAGTGCAAGAAAATTAGGCAAACTAGTTCAGACTTGAACTGTACATGGTGAAAGGGGATGATAATACACTATACAAATACAATCAGAAATTTACCCAAGAACATAGATATCAGCAGGAGGAGAAGAGTGAAGCCAATCTTCCAGACTCAAATTACTTGGAGGAGATTTTCCAGCTACATTCCAAGTGGCAGCAAAGATTCTGTATGCAGGAGAAAGGAATAACTCAATAGATAACAATTATTCTGAATCTTACTACAATAATATAGACACGGGCCACCAATAATTTAGCACAACAATGTACAGTAACATGAAGCATACCTATAGTTATACACATCTGTAACCTGAGCTGCATCAAGGTCAATCTTACCTCGCCGCATTCTATCTGAGTGCCTCCTCTTTGCTCTCTCTGCATCAAAATATAACTTATCACTCAGAGAGACATAGTAGGAGACAAAAAAAAAAAAAAAAAAATTCTGAAATTGTAGGTGGGGTGTAGGAATGGTATGGGTACTGAACCTGTTTTGGTTCTCTTGATTTTGTATTCCTCCCTCTGTGAACAGTTGCTGCTCCACTCTTCATTGACACCTGAAAAAGAAAAAACATAAAGTTAATAAAGTCGCTCTTTCCACTGTTAATTTTACCAAACCACACAATGAATCAAACACACAAACCAGAAAAAGAAATGGCAACAAAAGGTTGAAACCAGGGAAGGAGGAAACACAAGCTGAAGAGTTCAGATCTTGGGTTGTGAGTTGCAAACTCATTCAAACAAAAACTGTTACACAAACACAAACCATGTTCCAGAAGAAGAAGAAGAAGAAGAATGGAAGTTTGTCTATTATTCAGAACTCAAAAAATTTATGAGGCAAGAGAAATCTCATTGAAACAAAACCAATCCTCATCTTTAATTACATTAAAATCATGAGAAAATTGACCAATCACCTGCGTAGAGGACATCATCTGCCTGAAAGTCCTCGTTTTTGCTTTTAATATTGAACCACTTCTTGACCAACGTTTTGGGCCATGAAAGCTTCAGAGAGAACAACAGAGAGAGAGTAAGCAATGGCAGAAGCAGAACACAAATGCAAAAGGAATCTGAAGTAGAGCTAGGTGGCATCATTTTTCAAACCTTGCTTTTCTTCGAGTTCTCATCTCTCATTGTTGGGACAACTTCATAAAGCCTTTTAAGTTAACAACAGAAAACAAAACAATCCAATAATAACCTTTCCTTGTTGAAGAGGAGCTCAAGATGAAGAGGCTCAGGACCCTAAGAACATGGTTTAATTTTCGGTTCTGTTTAAAAGGGAAGAAAAAGACATAACGGGTTGGTTGGTTGGTTGATCAAACTTCAAAGCACTCACTCGGTAACCGGGAGAGGAGAGGCACACAACAAAGTGGGGGGGGGCACTCCTCTGTTTCTTAGGTAACGTTGAGAGAACAATTGAGGGAACAGAGGAAATCCCAGTTTGTCACCATTTTAGGCAATGTGGTACAAATCAAAAACACTCACTCACATGGTCGTGTTTTGGAGAGGATGAAAATCCAAGGAAAGAAAAGAAGCGCAGATGGGACAACCCCCTGATACGTTGTAAGAACTATAAGAGATTATGAGGCACAAGAGAACACAATGTGCTAGTTTGAAAGAAAGAGAAAGAGAGAGATTCTCTCTTGCAAAACCAAACCTCGTTATGGGTACAGAGTAAAGTATCGAATTTGAAGGGGAATAAAGTGAAACAAGCCTCGCTCTCTCTCGAGGCCTTTTACACCAAATCCAAGGCCAACCCAAGCTTAGGAACTTGGAGACAGAAGAGAGAAGCAATGGTTATATTGGTCACACACACACACATTCTCTATCTAAAATAAACTAAAAATGTGCATTTTCACTCTACTAACTTAAAGTTCTAGGCAGGGTGAATAAAGAGTTAGGTTTGATCTTATTATGCCAAGCACCAGCAGTGGTACTAGTAATAGTATCACATCACTTCTCACATTTGGTCTTCCAGCAGAGAAAAGCGGTTAAAGGGAAGAAAGTTAAAGAGGGGATATGTTGAGGCTTGCTTTGTTTTCTGTTTAATTTCCCTTGTTTTGTTTATTGTTTGTTGGAATCATTTGCATTGCACAAATATTCCTTTTGACTGTGACTGTGTGTATGCATACTCACTCGCATATTATATACTTAGTCATTGTCGAACTTGAAAGTTGAAACGATCCTTTTGGATTTAGTTTTCCTATTTTGACAAATATATATATATATATACACACTTTTACATGCATATGAAATCTTAACTTTGTTTATAATTTTTTAAGTGTAAAAAAGCCTACTAGAAGTGTGATTTAGCTGGTCACCCAATATGATAAAGAAGGGCCTACTCTACCTCTTTGGGTAAAATAATAGATAATGTCATTGATATGCTACTTGATATATCTTTTTTATTATTAAATAAATTTTATGTGGATTTTATTTGTTTAAACTTAAATTTGTTTATATTTTGATAAAAATTAATCTAATAATAAAAGATATATTAAATAAAATACTACTATGGTTTCTCTCTAACTAAAATATATTATAAGGTTGGAATCTTGGAGGGAATGTTTGGTGATTGAAAGAAAACAGGAGAAGTACTTCTGAATACAAGCCCTTAATTTATAATTTGGTCTTTGATGTTGTACAACAAACAAATCAATGCCTTTGATAAATTTATTACAAGTTATATATATATATATATATATATATATATATATATTCTAGATTGGTTCAAGTCTTCTAGAGCTCACTCTCAATTTAGAGCATGAGCCAATGTGTTCACTAGTTTGGGATTTGAACACTTCCAAAGCAGGCCGGATTAATCTAGTTCAAATCGAACGCCTGCTTCCCGTTACATTCATCATGTCAAAATTCTAGAATATTTTAGCTCTCTTGTTTTCTGCATTTCAGGCACAATTAAAGAGATTCATGGAGATCAATTTGTATCACTTAATCAAAGTTCATTAATTCACATCACAGATTCATGGAGTATATGATTCACATCATAACTCTATAAATATGGGAGTCATAACTTGAGAATTAGAAAGCTTTTTGCAGATATTTACTTTATTCTCCACCGCTTACAATGTATATGCTGCAAGCACACTAATTAAGAAAATATTACAAATAAAAATGATTTAATATTTATTTTATAAATAGTTAAAAAATAGTTAATAAAACATATTAAATACCCTTTAAACACTTATTAACAGTATTCTACATAAATTTGTCCCCTCAAACCACGTTGAGGCAAAAGTATCAAAACGTTACTTGTCTCTCGACGTATGCTTACGGTGTTCAGGGTACATAGATCACGACCAAACAAATGTCTGAGGGCCAAAATGAAGTTTCAAACCAAAAAAATCCAAACATGCCTCTACAAAAAGAAATTTTTACCAAAACATGGGGTCTCGTATTAAGTACTTTTCATTTGCACATGGATTGTGTTGATGTAATGTATTACTATAAGTTTGCTTTGTGTGACGCGTCGTTCAACGAACTAGTGGTTCACATTTCGCATAAATGTAGGATCTTGTTAGACCACTAGGGGTGTTCCTAAACCTATTTCATCTCCCTTCTTACTTCTTAGACCACGCGATCTCATTGGGTATTTTGAAATGAAGCTGTTTATAAAATCATACTGTAATGAATTAAGCACTTAGTAAGTGCTATCTTAATGGTCTAATCTTAGTAACATGGCACATATGGGAGATCGTGTCTGCAATTCCTCTTAGCTTAAGATTCTCATTTTTCAATGATCTTTGCTCTTAGCAATCAACTGTGTTCAAATTGCTGGGGTAACAGGTAACTCATCGGATTTGGTATTCAAAGGAGTGGTCAAATATTTATCTATCGGTTATATATATTAAATATTTCGAATTTTTATCATATAAAAATGTTATGTAAAGATTTTATGTATACAAATTATATACATTAAACTTATTCATAGAAATAATTATGTAAGTATTTTTTTTTTACAGACATATGTTAGTAAGTATTAAATTAAATAATTGTATACTAGTACATCTTAATTATTTGATAATAGAAATAATTATGTGTCGGTTGTTAATTCAGTTTACACAATTTAACATACATGATATGATTTTGATAAAGAACTTATCTTTTATATAACCGTCTACTAAAAAATGTCATTATAATAATCGTTGTTAATTAAACTAATATTTCAAGAATTGGGAAGGAGAGACTTATTAAACTAATTATTAACAGAGTTCACGGCAAAAATTTCAGGGAATTCTAGGTCAATCTTTCCCTATTTGTCATGTAAACCTAAATCTTAACCACAATTATTCATAGGTCATCAAGACTAATCCATATGGTTGTCGCAAAACAAACCGATCATCGTATTTTGTTTTAGTAGTTTGGATAGACAAAAAATAAAAAATAAAGGGGAGAGTAATAATGAGGGGGATCTAGATGAGTTTTCATTGTGTCAAATCCTAATATTTAAAAGTGTATGGATTAATTAGTGTAAAATTATTTTTGTTTAATTATTGATATTGAGTTCGTCTTGATTATGCAATTGAATTAAATACTCAAAAAAAATTTGTCACTCATAATGATCTGGCCAAACTCAAATAGAATAGTTTTTCATTAAAAATACTTGTAGTTTCGTAAACAAGAAAATAATAATAATAGCCTATATATACAAATCCCTCAATTTTTAGTTTGCTTAATTTAGTTGTTGGCCATGTTTCTCATCAAAATACACCTTTTTTTTTATTATTATTAAAAACCTTCCCTTAAGCAGTCTTAAGAATAATTCACCAAACATTAGGTTACAAGACCGGGGGGGCATTTCATTTGGCTATACATTGGATAATTGATTTTGAATTTAGAATTAATTTTAGATAAATTTTCATATTTTGATTTCATGAGTTTAAAATTGATTTTAAATTTAAAAATAATTCTGAGTTGAAATAACTTTCAGTAGCTTTTGCATTGGATAAAAAATTTAATACTGAATTTTATTCATATCTTACTTTTTATAATAATAAAAATATTCAAATATAAATCATATCAATTCAAAATCAATTTTACTAACGTTCATCTAAACATACACAAAATATGACAGGTTCAAGATTTCTATATTTTAGTTTTTCCCGTCCCCATACGTTCACAAGAAAGTCCAATTTCATATTAAAATCAAAGACAAATGGGGTCCCATTCATAGATGCCGGGTAGCATTTATACTTCAATTTGGATATTCTAAAACGAATCGTGAAAGATTGTTGTTGCCTTAAGAGATGATAAATATTGTCAAAAAAATTGGAATCTGCCATCCACCGGGGGGACTATACTTGGATTCAACGATGAAATCTGTACGAATCTTGATGAGGTGTTTTTCCTTCTCCCTTCTATTCAATTTTCTTAATTAGACTCTTGATGGGCTTTATGAGAGATTCCATTTCCACCACAACAATCTAGACAAGGACAGATGCAGAAAACATAAAAGGGGCTGAAAATTAAATAAACTTTAACATATATAATCATATTAATTAAAAATTACTAGAGGTCTCGAGTTAAGGTTAGTTTTGCCGTTCATAGTGGTCCTATTCAGCTTAAACATGATTGTGTCCAATAAAAAATACTTGTGGTCCAGAAAAAAAAATATTAATTAATAATTTTTTCATGCATTTTACAAGTATTTTAAATTATACATACATACATACATATATATATATATATATATATATATATATATATATATATATATTGTTAAACAATAATTAGAAGTCAGATTTAATAGAAATTTTTAAAAAATAGAATGTGAGATTAAAATTTGAAGAAGAAAAAGTTTGAAATTATTTTTATGTTAGATGAAATTTAATATTTTAGTATGTGAATTTTGAAGAAAAAAATGTTTAAAATAACTTGATTAAATTCTTGAAGATTTTGAGTAAGAAAATGAGAATTTGAATGTTTTTTAGAAAATAAAATTTACTTAAATTTAAAATTAAAAACTAACTAATTAAAAAAACAAAATTGCATATATTCTAAAGTAAAAGAATAAAAAATGGTAATTAAACCTATAATATGTTTAATTTTCTATAAGTCTTTATAAGTAATGTTAACAGATTACATTAATCAATAGTGATAGCTGTACAAATAAACGTTCCAACCAATTTAACCCTTAGTATTTTTTAAGACAGCACCATGGACTGTCCTCAAACTGCATGTATTGCCATGGGGTTCTCACAGGGGAGCTATTAATTAAGTTATATATTAAAATAAAAATTAGGTAAAATGAATCAACACGAAATCATTTATTTTCATAAAATATACTAGTTTGTCTAGACATTCCTTCCATGAGTTATAACATTCTCATAAGTGTCACATTTTTTTTTTAATCATTGAACAACCATTCCATTTTTTTTTAAAGTTTAATTCTTTCAAATGATTAACGCACGCCACATATAGCAATGTGAGACAATAATTATCAACATCATCCTTTTGTTTCTATAAAATGCATGTAAGAACTCAACACAAAATTTCATAAAATTGTCATTAGCTAGTCAGAAACTCAGTGACCTTTTTTGGTGTTTTCCAGCCAATTTTATTTCGAGTTAGACAACAAGAAAATGGTAGATAGGTTAACGAGGCAGTCAAAGGTTGCAATTTGCATTGCATCTTTAATTGTACTTTGGCCAAAGTATCTTCTTCTCTAGGGTGTAATATTGGGTTTCTTTCTGTTTCTTTTGCTTTTTCAGATTTGAAACATCCCTTATTAAGCCACCATTCCCTTTTCTCCTACACTGTCTTCCTAACCGTTTGATTTGAAGGTGTCCACTGGGCCATTTTTTTTATTTTTTTATTTTCTGTTTTTTAGTTTTTCTTTTTGTCAAAATTCAATGGGCATTTTTATCCCCTTGTCATTTTCTTCATAATCTGGCAAAAGACAGGTACGCCTCTGTGCTCATCGTACATGTGTACTTACTGATGTAGACATCCAGGCTTTAAATTTCTAAACCGCACTTATAAGACTTGAATGATTAATTAAATTTCTATATATACGTAGTTCTCTACCCTCTACTCATAAGACTTGGATAGGATAATTAAATGCATATTTATTAATTTGAAAGTACAATATAAGTTTTTTACAAGGCATCACCCCTCATACTTTTTCTTTTATTGGACAATATGCTCAATCATGGAGGGCATCCCTTGAACGACCACAAAACAGTTCTCTTGTGTCTCAAGCCTCGTCCATACATGTTAATAATGGAAAGAGGACAACAAATGTTCAGTTATAATCATATCATAGGACACTATATTTTAGCACACATAGGATCCCACTCATCATTTGTCAATTTGGGAACGTAATACATGCATGCCATGGTACACAAACCTAGAGCAAACCTAGCCTTAAGTCTTAATTCATATCTTACGTGGGCCCTTTGTTTTTTTTTCTTTTCCTTTTGAAACTCATTGGTATTAATATAGTACTATTTTAATTCAAAACTATGATCAATGAATACCCTCTTGTTAAATCATTATTTATAATTTGAGGTATGTGGAAAAGGAGGATAATTGTTGGTGTTGGAAGCAGAAACAGAATTTTGAAAATGAAATAAAAGGGTATATGATATGACATGAGGCCAACATCCATCCAAGTGACAAAACATAGCAGCAGTGAAGTGAAGCAAGGCAGGAAGAAAACCAGTACAGGATAGGAGCCTGTAAATGATCATATTGCTTTTTTAAGCTAAAATTAAGAACAGATGGATCATTGGGGTTGTTGCCAACACAAGTTACAGAAATTTCTTACAGTTTTGTGTGAAAACAATGTCCAAGAAGGAACAAATAATTTAGTTGACTTGACTCTATTTATTGGTGGGAGAACTAAAGGGAAAGGCTGATATTGATGTGAAACTTTTCACGTTGGGGGTAGAAAAAAAATGAGAAGATTTTCAATTTTTCACGCAAACTTCTCTACCTATAGTTGAGACTTGAGAGCTGAGTCCCTTTCCTCATTTCATTGAACTAGCAACCAGGCAAAAGATCTTGTCACTGTCTTTCATATATCATTTTCCGAGCTTTCATCAATTTTTTTTTAATTTATTTATTAATGAGGCCAATGGGCCATTTCAACTTTTGTACCCTCTTGACACTTCAAACCCACAACGGAAGCGGCCCCTTCTTAAAGGCAAAATCTGGCAATTGTTATATATCACATGCTTGTTTTCCCATATCATAAAATTTCACAAAACTGGCTCCACACCCTTCAAGAAGGTATAATTATCTGCTGAAAACATGACATAGCACGAAGATCAGGGACTACAACTGGCATGTATAAGATTTTGGTCAATTACGGCCTGATTTGGCAAGTGACACTATAGCTAAAAGTACTTCAATCCCCCCCACCCCCCCAAAAAAGATTAATTTAATTTAAGTACATTGAAAGTGTAAAAAAATTTTACAGCATCATTCAATCATATCATAAATTATGATATACTGTACTGTATGATAATATTATGACTTTTGTAATAAATACTTCAAAATTCATATTCATAGTGATTTCTAATGAGTTTATAGTATAAAAAATTTTACATTCACACAGTAGATAGAAATTAAACTACAAAAAGTACCACAAGGTCCACAACTAGGTGCATTTGTCTTTGTCTTCGCTTCATCCAGGCACTCAATACACGCAAGAAAGCACATTTTTTACTGAGGAACAACATAGTGTTGTCTCAAACTGATGGTTATCCAAATACTATCAGTATTTGTCAATACTCAAAACTATCAGTATTTGTATTTAACTCGTTCAACATTACTTTTTATTGTTCTTAGTTCCTTTCTAGTTACTTTCATGCTTTTAATATCTGTCTTAGCCACTCCAATTGTTCATACAGAACATAAGAATATGGTATCTGGCAACATTCCCCGGTCAACAACATAAATTATAAAATATATATTGAAGGCTCGTAGTTTCGATACACATCATGCTCTGTTAGATATTGAGTTATTAGAATTTTCGTTCCTCACAAGGACTCAATTTGAAAAAACCAGCTTCAGGGTGTCCTTTTCTTTCCACCCCCAGCTGTCACTGTTTTTGGACCCAACAGTACTCATTGGTATTCTACACATTTTTGAGATATTGCAGTTCACACATTTAATTTGTACTCTGATAATTTATTTTGGTAGCAATTTGATACGGTGGAATTCCTAACTTATATATGTGAAAATAACCGCAATTATGACTGGTCCAGAATTGACAAGAATTTTTCTACAACTCGTCTCAATCAAAGTTATGAGGCAGATTGGTCATTAAATACACCACCATGTTATTTTGAATTACACATCTCTTTCACGGAAGATGGACAACTTAACTGCAACAGGACATTCCAAGAAATTTTGTGAATAATCTTAATAACGACTTACAACCACCAAAATTATAGGAAATACCAACTAAACAATATGTAGAAGACAAATGCACCTAGTTGTGACACTTTCTTATGTGTATTGAGTGTGTTCATTTTGTATTAATCTATACTAAAAATTGCAGCATGTATTGATGAACATGAGCACAAGATGTCATAAAGGTGAGTGTCCATAAGAATAAAGAACAGCCAATAACTAACACTTGTAAAAACAATATTCAGTCATGTTTGGCTGGACTCAAGAAACTTCACAATCTTACAAAATGAAGAATAAATGAAGGTATTTTAGCTCGAGCTAGAGCATAACAAGTCCTGTCAAAAACATTGCTACCCAAACATTAATTGAGGGACAAATATTACGCATTTTTCTTGCAGGACCACTTTCATTCTCTAGAAATATTATCCACATGCGGTCACATGGGTATGACTTGTAAGACTAAAACCTGGAGGGACGAAAATCAGTGAGCAATAACTGGCACAAGGAACATGATTGTCCCAAGGAAACATGCAACCAAAAACCAATACTAGTACTAGAACAAAAAGGAAGGCTAAAGCAGTTTGATTTGTCAGATAAAAATTGTCTGAAGTCAGTAAAAGAAGAAACGAACTAGATGTTTTGAATGTAAAATGCAATATCATAATCATCAGAAATAGCGTGGTTTGATCATCTTATCATGACTGGCCAAGGATATTCATAAAGCATAGAAAGACTTAAAAGTACAATCTTCTAAGTAAATATTTCTTAATACAAACTTAAGATAGCAAATTCCTCTGAACATAATGGAAGGTGTCTTTATAAGCAACCGATTAAATTTTACTACAAAGCAGAACAAGATGAATTCCCTAAAGCATATAATGTGGCTGGATGATAGAAACCCACCTTCCTGGCCTAAAACACAGGATATTATGTGTAAATGAAAAGTGTAACTTACACTTTTAGGATATTATGTTCAGAAACAAACTACAACATATCTCTTTTTACCACAGTAAAGAAAACAAAATCATGTAAGAATCATCCAACCCTGGCCCCTCTTTGTCACACTGCCACAAGTTGGGAAAATGGGAAGTAAAACAACATAGTACCATATATTGAAAAAATATCTTAGTGCATGTTTGAATTTAGGTTGAAACATCCAAAATCGTATTAAAATATTAGTTAACAAGACTTTAAGTAAATGTTCACATGTTTGATCCTACATTGAGGAATTGATTCTAAGTACAAATATTTTGAATTAAAGTAACTCTAGGTAGATTTTGTGTCGGATAAAAAAATTTAGACTGAATTTTACTAATAACTTGATTTTACAATATAATCATCCAAATATAAATCACTTCGCTTCAATATCAATTTAGTAAAAACTCACTTAAACATTTAATTTCAAAGTAGAGGCAGGCTCATACCTTAAGCCAGCTTGTTCAATGTGGATGACCACTGCTTTAAGACTGGTGGTATGCAGCAAGTATCCAATCCATCTGTAGAGGGAGATTATGGTATCGTACTATGCTAGCAAATGATCACTTGTTCATTACTTCTGTCTGATCAATAGAAACCATATTGCAACAGAATAATAGTCTTTGGTGGCTCATCATAATCTTAGACAGCTTGATTCAACTGGCATGAGCATGTAGGGTAAGTCTCACTGTCTCATCTTCTTTGGACTCTTTAGAAACCAAAGGCAATTTTATAGATTTCATTTTGCCCATATACCAATTGATCAATATCACAAAAGATTCAACAAAGTTTTACATTAGTTGTCAATTGCCTCACACAACCCTCCTATTATCCAAGATTGAGACAGACTATATATTATAACCATATAAGAATTCAAATTGAAATAATGAGAATTTTCAGTGTTTGAAAGTTTGCAAGCAAGTTTTCTCCTACATTCTCTCCTTTCCCCTTCTCTCATTTTGACCCAAGAACAGTTGAAGTAAGCCTTAGCAGGTATTGCTGTTCACATCCATAGAATAAAAGTGCTCTGTCTTTGGCATTCTTTCAGCATTAACCTATACCCATGCTCCTAAACATTAAAAGTTGAATTTATTCTTTTTCATTTCTAGCATTAATATTTACAGCTTCCTGTTAATTTCAGTAACTAATATCTAGAATCCCACTTAATTAATTGTTTTCTGAATGTCAATCTTACTAACCTGAAGATTCTATTTTACTTCTTCAAACCTAGGCCTTCATATGAACAAACTTTGGGACCATAGGGCCATATAGGCATGTACCGTACGAGTCTTCATAAATTGATGAAGACTGACGAACAAGACACGAGGAAGTAATATCAAAAGCAACCGTGAAATTTATGACTGAAGGGAGAAAGTGAAAATTCATTAGTATTTCCAAAAGCATTTTGCTTCTTTTAATTGTGTTCTAAGCACATTAAAAAAAACATAATAGTAAAAAGAGGTGAAAAAGATAGTTGGATTGTATGGAGAATTGGAGATCACTCGAAGACAAATCCTAATGAAGTGGACAAATAAGTAATTCTCTTGATTTCCTCAATAATCAGTTGCATATAAATCAGGAGCGGGGAGAAAGGGACTAGATGAATTACCACATGCATTGAAAGAAGAGCTCTTTCAAAGAACATGGAAATCAATATCTTTGTCTTGTGGTAGAGTTGAAGTTGAAATGAAGATGAAGCCAAAGTGTATATAGGACCTACGCAAAAATAGACTAGCTGATATTTTTCATACGATATATAATATAAGTTGGGTAAAAATAACTGGGACCAGTGGCCAGTGGTCCTAAGGAGATGTGAAAAGTACATGTACACACCAACTGCATTGATAATAGGGGTGACAAAATGGATGGATCGATAAATTTTAATCCGGATCATAATGAATCGGATCAAAATAGTTCATTAATCTATTTTGATTCATTAAAAATTTATTTAAAAAATCCGATCTATTTAATAAAAATTCATCAAATCCATCTATTAACACTTTTTTCATGAATGGATATCCAATCCATCCACAGAAATAATATATTTTAAACTTAATTTTTAAAAATGTTTTTTAAACAAATTTTAAAAATAAGCACGACTGTGCTCTTCAATATATGTCCAAATATTCTCCATGTTATCCTTTTTTATTTTCTCTTCATATTTATTTTCTTGGGGCCTTTTTGTTACACACTTGGTACAAAGATGTGAGTTTTGCCAAAACAATGTACAAAATAAATCATTTTTAGGATCAAAACTCATACCCCATTACATACAAAATCTGATTTATCAATAAGAAAAATTTAAATATGAAAATATAAGTTGGATTAATTTTGATCAATTAAGTATTGATTAGAAAATCCATTGGATTTTGAAAAATAGTGGATGAATCATTAACCATCCATGAAATTAAATGGATGGATTGGATCCAATCCGTTTTATTTCTTTTTTTTAATGGATGGATTGAATGGATTTACTTATGGATGGATTTGATGGATGATGGATAAACGGATTAATATGCCACCCCTAATTGGTAAATATTTGATGTTGTTCAAGCTCCATGGATAAGGAGAAATTATTAAGTTGGTGGTTGGTTGTAAATTGGAGAATTGATTCCGAGTTCAAAATTGATTTTAGATAAATTTTTATATGTTTAGTTTCACGTAGTTTATAATTGATTTTAGTTGAAACAATTTTAGATAACTTTTGCGTTAAATAAAAAATTTTATACTGAGTTTACTGCTTAACTTACTTTTATAATAAAAATATTCAAACATAAATCACATCACTTCAAAATCAATTTTAACCAAAATCAATTCCATCCAATATTAATTTTGTCAACGCTCGTTCAAACATGCACTAGGTAGTTCAGCACTACTATAATCCTTATCAATCTCTAAATGACACATAATCATGTGTCATTAATTTATTTTTTTTTGTAAATTAAAAACTATATATGAGATTAGTTGGGACCATGATCATGTGATAGTCTTGAACTACCTAATAATTTTCCTTAAATAAGGCACAAAATGCAGTTTACCAATTGCATGGATAATGAAGAAAGAATGTGTTTAGGAGAAATTTTGCAAAATTGATTTTGAATTAATTGTTTTTTAATAAATTTGATTTTTCAAAATTGATTTTGAAATTAAGTGATTTATGTTTGTATATTTTTATTTAAAAATAAGTTAGTGATAAAATTCAGTTTATCCAATATAAAAGTTATTTAAAATTACTTCACCCCAAAATTAATTCTAAATCTAAAATTAATTCTTTAATATAGAACCAACCATGTAATATTTTAACATAATTTTAGTGAATCCAAACACAAAGAACATAGGAATTGAATGGGGTAGAGGGCCTAGAGGCACACAACTTACCCTTGTTTGGTAGCCAGCCACATCCAGCTACATGGCGGGCTTTGCATCAGCTCACTTTTTGGTTCGCTCCAAATCTGACAAAGGCCATCTCTCCCAACTCTCATCACTTGCATTTTTATAATTTTTTAACATTAGGACAATGAATATAAAAGTAAAACTAAAGAGTAAATTATAGTAACATTCCCTTCGAATTTTTATCAAATTACACATAATTCTACTTTTTTTATTTTTCTACACTAAGTTCCTTTAAATTTAAAAACATTATACTAACACTCCCTTATGTGTTTGAAATAATTACACTGACACTCCCTCAAACCTTACACTAACACCCTCTATAAGGGATGTGAAAGTAATGGTTAAAAAAGTAGGGAGTGCTTGTGTAATTATACGAAACCTCAAAGGGTGTTATTATAATTTGCTGAAAAGTAAAAGATTGTTAAAAAAAAGTAAAAGTAATTTTCGTTTAAAATATGATATTTGATATTATTAATATATATTTATTGTAATTTTTAATAAAAAAAATTATTTGTTAATTCCTTAATTATTGTTCCTTCAGGTAGTGATTAGTAAAATAATTTTTAATTTAATATAACTTTTTACAATTCTTTATAATGTCACATTATTTTTATGATTTTAAGTAACTCAACTAACGTTTTTACTTCAATCCAATAATTAAAAAAAAATGAATCCCACAGTTTTATATTATTATTGAAATAATGAACTTAATATCCAAGGATAGATTTACTATGGGTGTTAAATAAGTAGTACAATAATATTTTTTTTCTTTTATGTCTGAGACTCTCACTATCCAGAAGTTATATAGACCCGATTGATTTGAAGTGAGGCAGGTGAACTAACTTAAAAGGGGAAAGTTTTTTTAGTATTTATTTTTCTATTTATAAACTCAAATAAAGATCTTATTTAGGAGAGGAGGAACTAAGAACATACCCTTTCTAATATTTTTTATTAATAATTAAAAATTATTAAAATATATAAATTATGAATGAAAAATTATTAAATAAGAAATGAGACTCACACAAGCTTTTTATTTTTAATAAAGATCAATTAATAATCAAGAGTGACGTTGGTTGGAGTAAAGCTACATTTAGAGATTAGTCAACCTGAGTTTTGTGAATGAAAAAAAAAATATATTTAGAAGGAAAAACTCTGCTAAAGAAGATTAGTCAATTATAAAGTAAATTATACTTTACTTTCTTTTTTCTTTTTCGAAATACAAGTATTACATTGTCTTCCCCTATTGCATTAAAAATGCACACTCTCTTCCCATCATAAATTCAAGTATATGAAACTTTATTTTTAAATTCTTTGTTAAAGTTCTATTAACTTTAGTAAAGTATATTACAAAAATATCCTTTACACCACCATTCTTCCATCCCTAAGAAATACGAGTATTATATGACTTTGTCTTCTTGTGTTAAGATACACATTGTCATCCTTTTTTTTTTATATTACTAATAATAAATTTGGTTAAACATTTTGTCATTTTCAAAGCATTTACTTTGCTTACAACCCTTAAAAAAAAAAAAAGCAATCTTGATGTGTATAGAAAAAGTAATATTAGAATATTAAGTGAGTTAAGGATAACTTTGTAAATTAAAAACATTTTACTATAACTTTAATTAAAAAATCATATTTTAAAATCTTTTAAAAATGTTGATGTGTATACAAAAAGCAATGTTAGAACATTAAGTGAGTTACGGATAACTTTGTAAATTAAAAACATTTTAGTATAACTTTAATTAAAAATCATATTTTAAAATCTTTTAAAAAATATTCTTTAGCAGTATTAAGTTAACTAAATTAAATTGTATATTTCAACAAAAGATAAGAGAGCAATTTAATACTTAGATATATTAAAAGAAGAGGGTATAATTTACTCTAAAAATATTAAGCTAAATAGATTGAACTGTATATTTTAATCTTAAGAGAAAAGACCGTATAATACTGACATTTAAATAAAATGCAATTTACTCATATACAACTTAAAGAGTAATATAAGCTAAAACATATGAAAATGCTATACCATTTTTTCTTCACAATTTCATTATTTCAATTATGTATTATTAAGATGTGTATTAATTTACTTCAATATTTATTTTTTAAGAAATATTACAATTATTTTAACTAATATTTACGATGGTTGAAAGTTAAATTATTTTTGTATTATAATCATTGCATATTTTTAGATTTATTTAATACTAATTATAAGTTCAAAAAAAAAAAAAAAAAATTGAATCAACTAATTCAATTCAAACTATACTTGAGTTGATTATATTGAATTAAATTTGATATTATATTTAAATTAAACCACAATTTATTTTTCTCATGAGATTAGATGTTCTTTTACTTAAAAATTAAATCAAACCAAACCGCGAATATTCTTATCTTGTAGGGAAAATATTAAAAAAAAAATGCAATTATTTTGATTATGCAGTGGAGAGTCCCAATCCCAAATTCGTAGTAGAGAAATCCCTAAAGAGGGTTTTGCTTTTGTAGCAGAGAACGTAATCAGAATCCAAATTCCAATTCCGAAACCAGCCACCAACAACAACCCAACCGGTGTCGCTGCTCTCTCTCTCTGTCACTTCCTTTTCCTCGGTACTCTATATCTGTTTCTTTCTACCTTTATGCTTTCGTTTTTTGCCCCCATTTTCCCAAAATTCATGACCCTCTAATTCGCTGTTATTACAGCACGCGCAAGTTTAGTTCTCTGTTTTTGTACAGTTTCTGAAAATTTTCATGGGTCTGTCTGCGTCTTTGACGGCAACCTCAGCTCCTAATAATTCATCACTTTTTTTTTTTTTTCCTTTTTAAATATCAAATTTTTATGCTTAGATTGAAACTGTTGTTGTTTCTGTTGAGCGATATTTGAGCATGGCATCTTTCACTGTTTATTTGCAGAGTAGCATTATTGGGGCTTGAACCCTTGTTTTATTCGTAGTCATTAAGCTGTGGCATTGTTTGTGTATTAACAGTGTTCGGTTCGTACTATGAAGAGGACTATGCCATGGAGTGATGACGATGAGTCATCATCTTCACATTCAGATTCTGAACATGATAGTGAAACTGGAGGGGAAAACTCCAAAGGTATTATTTCATCTACATCCTCTTTTCTTCGTCTAGTTGTTTTTATGACTCTGCTGATTGCTCTCAGATTCAATGTGAAAGTTATGCATTTTTCTTGTGTTAAAATTTGCTGATTTTGTTTTATGACAATAATTCATGAGTGAGTGACTGGTGCACATAGTATCCTGACAAATTTACTCACTTGAATTGGGCAATAGATGTACATGGGTGCTTATTGTGATATGTCTGTCCCACATTTTGTGTTTTGTGCTGTCGGTAGTTCGGATCATCTTTCCTGTTGTTACAGTTGTTTTCTTTATGTCTAGAATGTGGATTGATGCTCATCCTAGCTGTGAAACTTTGGCATTGGTAGTTCCCTTTGGGTGTTGATGTGGAATTATGAATGTTTCTGAGCTTATAGGGAAGGGTACATTGGTCTTCATCTTTAGGGTGGATAAAATATCACTTGTAAAATCACACCGATGAACCACTCTAATTATGTATCATTTACCTGAATCCATTCTTGGTAGGCATCTGATGGCATAGAACTATTGACTAAAGCAAAAAGATAACTGAGGGATAATCTTATGGTAGAGAATTGACAGAAATTGATCATGCCCAACTGTGGAAGAGGTTTGTTTGTTTCTTCTTGTTGTGGATAGTGATTGATGTAGATTCAGTTGTTGAGGATTTAGATTTTAGACCCATCCCTAGTTAGTGCGAGATAGTTCCTGATCTGATCACTATATGGTTGCTGATAGACAAATTTGGAGGATGTATTACCCATTAGGGTAATAATACATGGACACTTCATTATTACAAACACCCATTTGACACCTCCATCTTTCTATCTCTCCTTTTTTCATATCACATCTCCTATTACATCTATCACTTTTCTCCTTTATTTCTTTATCTCTCTAGATATTAATGGGTGTCCACAAAACATTACTCTTACATAATGCTAGCCTCAGTTAGAGGAGTTCATTCTGATTTCTCTACATCGTACATGCATAAAAAGGATTGACTAATTTAAGTATAATTATGTGAACTATTTCACGGTAACTCTTGTAAGAGTTTCTTTAGCATATAGAATAGATATTTTCCAGCAAACAGAAATGAGAATATCAGGATTGTTAAACCTCCATTCCCAATATTTTATCCTGACTTGACTCCATATTTGGTGACATGGTGTTAGGTCATGAATAAAATCCATATTGCCATAGCTTTGCACTCTGTTGCATTTAAAGTTTGACATCTTCAAATTTGTCTCCTAATTTTATTGTTATTTGATTTTTCTTTACTAGTTTTATGAATTTTATGTCTCCAGGTAAATCTAGGAAGCAAAAAAGTGGTGCAATTGACTTTGAGGCTCTGAAGCGACACGGGTACAGAGGTGGACCTTCAGTCCTAAAAGTACCCGCACCCAAAGAAGGGGATGACTCGAAGCAAGATTGGACCTGGTCCACTGGAAAAGAAAAGCGTGTAGACAAGGAAATTGAAGAATCATATGAAGCACGACAGAAAACAAGAGAGGCTATTTCCCTAGGAGAGCAGCTGCCAGCTGCTCTGACTAGGAATGACAAGAAGAATCTTTCTTTCTCTCAGAAGGAAAAGAGGAAGAGAGAACTGGGTCAAGCTAGCAGGGGCAAAAATTATGTTGAAGAAGAGAAGAGGTTGTTGAGAGAGAATGGAATCTATTCTGGTTTTGATGCTTGATATGCCAGCCCAGATAGAATGTCCTTCATCCTGTACAAAGGCACTGTCTCATTTCTTGTACTGAAAAGACTTGGTTGTAACTTGTAATTGTGGTTTAAAACTTGACTTGACATATGATTGGGGATAATCTACAATGATCTCAACTCAACTTAATGACTGAGCTTAATTAGGCCCCTTTTTTGTTGTAGCAAAAAAAAAAAAAAAACGTTTTTGGAGGAATTGTTTCTGATGTTTAATTTATTTCGTTGAGGTGACTTTTGAACCAATGCAAATTCCTCAACCAAATACAACCTTAAGAAATTATGAACTTATAATATACGGAGAATAGCAATCTGTTGCAAAATTTACGAGGCTCTTATTGTGATTAGTAGATTTTTAGGCTTAATGGCCATTTTGGTCCCCAAATTATATTAAAAACGTCAATTTGGTCCCCATTTTTTAAAAGTCGTCAATTTGGTCATCAAATTCTTAAAAATGCATCAATTTGGTCCCTGCCGTCAAATTAACCGCCAATAATATTTATTATTAATTTAAAAAAATAAAATAAAATATAGTAACGGTTAAAAGCCGTCACTATCTGCAAATTAGTGGCAGTTTTTAACCGCCAATAATGTTTTATTATTAATTTAAAATTTTAAAAAAAATATAGCAACGGTTAAAAACCGTCACTAATTGCAAATCAGTGCCACGTCACACATTTAATAGCGGAGAGGACCAAATTGATGCATTTTTAAGAATTTGAGGACCAAATTGACGATTTTTAAAAAATGGGGACCAAATTGACGTTTTTAATATAATTTGGGGACCAAAATGGTCATTAAGCCAGATTTTTATAATATATAATGGGCAGTTAAATCAGGTAAAACATAAAAGAACCTGTAGTTCAATTTGTATTGGCTTAAATTTTTAAGATTGAAGTGTAATTTTCCCTCCCTCACTATGCTTACATGGGATATTGGCAGTGACCACACTTAATAGAGAAAAGTCGGGCTGGGAGGTGGGAGCCTCGCCATGCATGGGTAAATTTAGCTAAGAGTTAAGAGTTTGGAAGAGGAAGGGGAGGGGGGATTGTTAGGTTATTTCAATTTGTTTTAGAGAAATAATAGTTTATTTTTCTTAACTTCTAAAAGAATAAAAAAAAGTTATCATTTTCTAGAAACATTAAAAAAAACATGGTGAGTGAATATATTCATTTGTCAATTTTCTAAAATAAAAAAAAAATGAGATTTATATTTAATTTTTTCAATAACTTCATTTATCTTTTAAATAAAATAATAATAATCTTTCTCTCCTTTCCATTCAAACAAGTGCATATATGTGCTATATAGGTATCCCATTCCGAATATTATTTGCTTGTAAGTTGTAATTCAAATGGCCTCAAACTTAAGGAGTGAGTGAATCGTGTTTGTAGAATTAAAAGAAAATCACAAAAGATGTGAAAGATAAGCTTATTAAATTATTGTCTATCAAATATAAGAAGTAATTGAACTGATAGATATAAAAATTATTCACAACTCAAGTTTGGGAAGCACACGCGAGTAGAATTAGAGAAAAGTGAATCAGTTTATCCTGAACCGACCATCAACCACTTCATTCAGTCTTAAAGTTAAAGGAGGAGTACGAGTACTTTGTTTGCTAGTTGAACGAGAGTTAATCTATCTCTAATCTCTATCAAAAGCCATAAACAATGTACTGATGAAGCACGTGAAAATCTCACCTAATGATCAAGCAAGCTATGATCACTTGAGCCTTCAGAAGAAAAACAACTCACCCTCTGGAGAGGTCCAGATCAAGTTGCTTGAAAAACACGTACTTTTGTTCTGTTTTCCGAGGAAAAAAAAAAAAAAGCGTCTTACCCGGAACGTACTCGAGAACTCAACAGGCATGTGATGAATGTATGGTTATCACTTCGACTTATAATCGCTAGTTTTTTTTTTTTTTTTTTTTCAGATTTGAAGTTCCCTTTGAAGCCCCAACAAACCGTATGCAAATAACGACTTGGAAATTAACGAGGCAGAATCTAATAGTGTGAAAAATCAATACGTGACACTATTATTTTAGACCAACAATGTGAAAGTTCAATTTTTGGCTCTTCACTTTGCGAGCGTGAAACGCGTATATTATGAAACGAATCCATAAATTTCCTTTTTCTGTGACTGTAATTGTTAGTACCCTTGTTTCCCCAAGACACAACTGAATCTTGGATTCGTGGTTGGAATATGGTGTTCCGACTATCACATAATTTTTAGGCGTGTGCGCATCTCCCCTTTAGAGATCTATCTAAGGGGCAGGTGAAGACTCGTGATGGAAGAATATCTAAACATGAAGCAATTCATAGCTTTGTTATTAATGACTGGAGAGTGGAGGAACTATTTGCATTATTGTAAAGTATATTTAATCTTTTGTAACTTGAAAAATTGAGTTACAAAGATTGTTAAGCAAGTAATCAAACTTCCAAGTGTTCGGTTGTCCACCTGCGTTTAACTATCCATCCAGATAATGTCCCCCTTGCCAAAATCTTGGCGTAAAGCTGTAATCCAAGTGTGATTTTATTGATCCTGCCCAAACACAACTATCAACATTACTGATTACCCAAGAAGTGGGGACACTAACACGAGACACAAACATACAACACAGACATCCAACAAAATTTGAAATGTCATGTTATGCTGTATTGTCCAATGTGTCTGACATGAACATGACTCCTTTTTTCAGGTGTTCATGCTTCCTAGCTGAAGACCAATGGCAATGTGTTTATCAGACAAGGTAGACCAACAAATGAGGTATTTCATTTTATGATATGATAGCTAAAACCAAAAATTAACACAAAGAAACTAATATATGGTTGGTACTTGCTACATATTTTTCTAGATAAAATTAGTAGCAAAATTCAAACATAATAACCTGAGTTCTTTAACCTCAACGTGAAGAACCTCTTTATTATCAGATTCAGTAATGTTGAAGAATAAAATAATGAGAAATGCTAGTTCAGCATATAAATGTTGCAGAAGAAACATACTTTATGTACCAAGGGTCAGCTTGTCTGAGTATGTGGAAAATGAAAATGAGGGGGGTTAAATAATGTATTTGAACACAGAGTTCAGATAAATTGTCATTTCCATCTATGCTATGTTATTTTTACCTATGTAAACAAGCAGACTCTCTTAAGTAACATTAGCCATACCCAGAAAAAGAAATAAACATCAACATCATAATAAAGAGAATATATATTGAATGATACAATGTCATGCAATGAATATGATATACTAAAACATAAAAGCAACAACAATATTGCAAGTATAACCAGGCCATGGCTAATGCAAAGAAGAGCAAAGGTAATTAACTAACCTTTACACTGAAAAGAACACTGCCATCTGAAACCTGTTCACCCACTGTAGCTTGAAGCCCATGCACATAGCCAGAAGAAGGTGCCTTTACAACATGCTAGAAAAAGTACAGAACGTTGTTGGTTATAACTTGCTAAATAGATAAACAAAGAAGATAAAGAGAGGAGTTTCCAACATTCACAGAGCAACTGTACAAACCTCCATCTTCATTGCTTCTAATACTAACACAGGTTGTCCTTCCTCCACTCTTGTCTTGTTCTCCACTAGAACCTTAACTACCAAGCCTGCCATGGGTGCTACAACTGTCCCTTGAGGGTTGGCGGATGTTTCAACTTTGGGTTTATGTTGGGATTCTTCATCCTCAGACAGCTCCAGGCCTAGTTTCTCTCTGAAATAATGATGACAGGACCCTTGCCAAATATGAATATGCCTTATTTGATCCTGAATTCAAAGGAAAACCATATTTGCCTTATAAGCTTAAGAATTTATTTGACAATCAAGATGGATACAGCAGTAAAATGTTTTTATCAAATCAATCCACATAAACTCCAAAATCATCTATGCAGAGGAAAGCATTTACCTTTGAGTAAACAGCTACATTAACATCATTGATTACACCACCAGCTTCAACTCTAAAATAGGTATCTTTTACATATGTTGCTTTCACTTCTAAAACAGGAGATCCAATTTCTTCTGTCTGAAAGATATAATATCATCTTGAGTTAACTTTTTGGAGTATTTTTGGCATAATTTAACAGGGAAATAATTACTTTCATTTGGTACCTCAATCAAGTATCTCCCATCAGGCTGATAAGTGACGGTAAGCTTCATGATCTTTGAGCTACCACTACCATATTCATTATCCCACTCAAGTTCCATTCTACGCTTAGCTTGATGATGGACTCTAAAAGGTGGAGAAGAATACCATATAGGGAGCAAGCTGCTGCCCCCTGAACATACAAATGTAAATACCAAGGAAAATTACAAAAACAACTCAACATTACACAGCAAGAATGGGACAATTTACCAGGGGGGTTTCTTGCCAATATGAAATGCTCTTTCTCAATGAGACATGCAGCCACAAGGGATGCATTAAGGCTAGCAGCTTCATATGCTTCTTTCACAGACACTGAATTGTTAGCATCAACAAAGAGATCTTCTTTGTAGTTATCAATAAAATGAGTCTCCACATTCCCATTTGCAAATGCCCAGTGATTAGCAAGCTTTAGAAGAAAGTTGACATTGGTTGGCAGACCTGCAACCTGTGGAAGAAGATATTAGCAATTTAAACATGGAGCAAGATTTCAAAGAGACAGAATACTGCTAGAAATAATTTTTTTATTTAAAATTGAATCTCTTTTGTATATGCGAAGGGAGGGCAAATTTTTTACTTTTAATTATTTTTCTCTAAATTGGTAATTTTTTAAAATGAAAGAGATAAAATGATAGATTAACATAAACTTAATGTCCTAATCTTTTTGTTTATTTTTAATTTTTATAAACATTACATAACTCTCTTAATTTAAAAATAAAAAATTTTCCCTCCCTTCGCTTTCCCTCCAAAACCCAACTCCCAAACACACCCTTAGTTTCTTACATGTTTGCACACTATATCACCCCCACCATGTCCACCCTTGGCCCTAATGGTTATAAATACAGGATCTAACAAAGGGTTAAGTTATATAACATCTCAGCACAGAAAAAGTCAATTTACTGCAAAACCTCAACCACAATCATCATAACTTCACAGTTCACTATGGCACAAGCAATACAAAAATTTAAGTATACCTGAAACTTTGACAAACTATCCTTCAGTTTGACCAAGGCAGCCGCACGATTTTCTCCCCACACCACAAGCTTAGCAATCATAGGATCATAGTGCATGCTAACGGCGTCTCCTTCTTTAACTCCAGTCTCCAACCGGACTGCCAAAATAGCAGATTTTCAGGAAGTAAAAAAGAAAGATCCACAAATCTATATTCAAGTTTCATGTTCTTCCAAGTTCCAACCAGAGAAAGTGGGAAGAATTTTCAGATCCACTACAAATAAGTTAGTAGGCTAATTTTGACATATCTGACCTGCAGATGAGACGGGAACATGATAATGGTGTAGAACTCCAGTTGCTGGAAGAAACCCTTTTTGAACATTTTCAGCGTAGATTCGAGCTTCAAAAGCATGACCTGCCATCACAACAAAGAATTATAATATACAGAAACTTTAAAGCCTCTGGATAATAGATGGATGGCACTTTAGACATGTTCTCACAAAAGTATAATAAATAGTTGAAAAACTCAAAATCATTAACTAGTGGTTTATAACAATTTTCTATATGTTCTTTATTACTGGGTAAGTTTTAGATGATGTCACCAAGATAACCTCCAATAGTCATAAATATTGGTACGAGTTTTTTCTCATTGCAGAGCATATAACAGAATTTAGGCCTAAGTACTTATACATGACTTCCAATCGCCCTAGTTTACAATAAAAAAAATCATATCTTTAAACCTATTGGTACCAGCCATACAGATTACTCTACTCTTAAAGTGATGATTTCTGTTTTTTGGCTCAGGAGCTGAGAAACTAACCAAATGTAGAAGTACATATTTTAGTCAACCAAATATTAATCCAACTGTCAACTCTAGTCCATTAAAAAACCATTAAGGTCAATGTGGACTTAAGCAAAGCAAACCCCAAACTCACCTTCACCCACACCCACACAAAAAAATAACAATAAAAAGGAAGGGGTATGAATAAACTAAAGACAGGAAAAGCAGAATCACCTGATATGGGTACTTGGGATTGACTCAATGGAAGAGCTTCTCCATTGGCAACAAGAATTTGCCATTCAACAAGATCCTGACCAACAATCATTTCTGTGACAGGATGCTCAACCTGTATTAACACTTGCCATGTTATACTTTTGTAAGCCTTGATTCTAGGATTAAGTGACAGTAAAATTTAATACAAGCACCTGGAGACGTGTATTCATCTCCATGAAGTAAAACTTGTCAGAAACTGTATCAACTATAAACTCCACAGTCCCGGCATTGTAATAATTAACTGCCTTCATTCATCAGAAAGAAATATGAAATCAGTGGATGATGTAGAATGGGAAAGAAAAAATTGTCACTGAAATTCTAAATCAATCAGGAATTGAATTCAAGTTATCAAAAGGTTTTCATACTCAGCAGAAATCAATGCACCAATGACTTCAAATCCTTCAAAGCTTGACGAAGCTATTGCAAGTGGCTGAGAAAGTACAGTTTAGCATTTTGAAATAAAAGGACCTTACCTTTGCTGCAGAAACAGCAGCTTGACCCAAGTGTGCACGAAAGTCAGCAGAAATGTTTGGCTGCAAATTGTATTATTACAAGTTCTTAACTCCAGCAATTTTTTTTTAAAAAAAATAATAATTAATATTGAAGACATGAAATGGAAGCCATACAGCTGGAGCTTCTTCAATTATTTTTTGATGTCTTCTCTGCACACTGCAATCTCGCTCATACAAATGCAGAACATTCCCATGCTTATCCCCAAATATCTACAATGTTAAACAGAAAAGACTATGTAATAAACTCCAATCAGTGAGACATGACATTTTTTATTGACACCCGTTATTTTAATGGCATTTTTCCAGTAAAATTCTGAAATAAGTAAAAACATAATCCCAGGACTAAAGGCTATCCACTACAAGGCACTATTAATTTTTCAGAAGATAAGTAAGGAATTAATGAAGCTTCAAGGAGAAATATGACAGTAGGGCAACAAAATGAGCATAAATACCTGGACTTCTATGTGTCTTGGCTGTGTAATATACTTCTCCAGCAATATCGTGTTGACACCAAATGAAGCAGCTGCTTCCCGTTGTGCTGCTAGGAACGATTCAACAAACTCATCTGGAGTGTGTACAATCCTCATACCCTACAATAACCACATTGTCCAAATATTCTCAGAATAATCCCTCTATCATCTATTTTCACCATAAAAGAAATCCAGAATTCTCAGAATAAATTTTCAGCTCTCAAACATGTAGAAACAAACCTAAAAGAGTAATCACACATTACAATCCGCATTACATTATCACCTATGAATGAAAAAGGAGATACCAAGGTCCACACACAATATCAAAATCCCAGCACAAAATCAGCAATTTATGACCATCACAATGAATTTGAGACGAGAACCGGAGAATGGAAAAAACCTAATTGCTCGGACTAAATTCTCAACGCAACAACACATTTCACTGTTCTATTAACAATCATCCAGCTGAGAGAGTACTTCAGCAATTGACTAGAAAAAAAAAAAGAAAAAAAAAAAAGTAGCACACCCCTGCAACTGCATTAAGGATCAGGAAACGGAGTAACTCATAAGTATCAAGATTGGAAGCACCTTTCCTCCGCCACCATGAGTTGGTTTAATTAGGACTGGATATCCAATTCTATCAGCTTCCAACTTCATTTTCTCAATATCTTGATCATCCCCATGATACCCAGGCACAAGAGGCACCCCTGCAGCTCCCATTATTCTCTTCGATGCACTGCCACAATCCATAAAAAGAAATTAAAAAAAAAAATGATAATCTAAAGACGCATTCATAACACATCATAATGAAACTTAACTCTACGATACCTCTTGTCACCCATGTCTCGAATTGCAGACGCAGGAGGCCCTATAAACGTGAGACCACTGTCCTCACAAAGCTTGGCGAAGTCAGCACTCTCGGACAAGAATCCATATCCAGGGTGAATAGCCTAATCACCAAACGACACGTGTCAACATTCGATAAGGTTAATTAATAATAGACGAAAAGCAAAAGCGGAAGGAGTGAAGAAGAGTTTACCTGCGCGCCGGAGCGAATTGCGGCGTCGACGATGTTGGCTCCGTTCAAGTAACTGAGTCGCGCCGGCGGCGGTCCGATTCGTATGGCCTCGTCGGCGGATGCCACGTGGAGCGAGTCCCTGTCGGCGTCGCTGTAAACGGCGACGGTTTGAATGCCGAGCCTCCGCGCGGTCCTTGTGATCCGGCAAGCGATTTCGCCGCGGTTGGCTACTAGAATCTTCTCGATGCTCTTCCCCTGGGAGAAGGGTCGTGCGCGCACGTGCGAGTGGGAGAGTGTGCTTCTGGTGATGATAAGCTTTCTGCGGAGCAACGCCAGAGAAGCCATGGTCGTTGGTTGGTACGTGTGAGTCGCGAAATGGAATAGAAGAAGGAGTGGGTAATAGTAATATGAATGCGTGCCATGATCGGACACTGGTGAGGGTAGTTTTGTCCTTGTCCAAGAGAAAGTGCTGAACCGATAAGTGTGCTGTGCTGTAATGGAGTGGGACGATTATGGGATACGGATGAATGAGACTTTGGTTTGGTCAGCTTAGTAAGCATATACAGTCATCGCCTTCGTCTTTTTTAATGCCAGAAGCAGAAGCCTACTAAATACTAAGAGCTATTTGACATGGGCCTCATACTATTGGGCTTTGTTTCAGTAGTCAATAATATTGAGGCCCAAATCAGTTGTTTATTGAGGCAAGCAAAAATGCTCACGCTCGAAATGGCTAAACTGATGGACAGGAAAATAAAAAGGCCTAACCGCCAAAGTGAGAGAATAAAAATTAAATAAAAACACGATTACGATTTAAAGAAAGGAGGAGGAATAATAAACTTGATTGAAATTACTGGATGATACATTTAAATGTAGATTTAATTTGTGCATTTGAAGTTTAAATATTAAAAATTAAAAAGTAACAATCGTTCGTATTAGTTTAAGGACAAACTCGATCTCCATAGACCTACGCGATGAGATGATAAACATAAATTCCTGCAAATGGTACGGTAGGATGCACATGCACTAAACTTATGGTTTGACTTGAAAAATCATGTGTGAACGTCAAGAAGTTGTCTTTGTTTAATATTAGAGTACATTTTTTAGACGTGTGTATATATAAAAGAAATAATAAAGTAAGACACAAAAATAATAATATATACAATACAGTGTCGTATTTAAAATGATGTTTTCTGATCAAATAATATAATAAAACAATCCAAAAGGTTGGGCAGTGGTGTAAGGTCTTGTTACGTTTACATGTAAGGAACGATCCATTTAACTGGAGAACCCGTGTTCGATTATCTCTATATGCAAAATTCCAAACCCGTGTTCGCAGGGACAGAGCCAAACTCCTCTAGGGTGGGGGGGCGAGTATGATAATTTTAATTAATAATTTTTTTTATTCAACATAGATATTTTAATAAATATATATGTATCAATTTTCATATAAAAATATTAATAATTATATATTTTAAAATATTAAATAAATAAATAATTTATCAAAACATCTCTTTTTGCATATGACAAATAATATTTATAATTGAGTTTATATTAAGCTTTTTAGTACTTTTTTCAAAATAAATATTTTTAAATAAAAATTAGTATAGAAAGCATTATTTCAACACATTAAAAATTATTTATTTAAAAATGAATAAACAATTTGTTTTAACTAAATTATATTATATTTTTCTAAAGTTTACTCATCAACGTGTTCAGATTATAGTGCACTCAAGTTAAAAAGCACATTAGCATCTCACAAACAATAAACAATAAAAAAGAGCAAAAAAATAAATTAAGAGAACATACAAAGTATTATGATAGGAAAAGAAAATATTAATTTGCTTGTTTTGAAACTCAAAACTGTCAATATTTTATATATATAAGCTTATCAAGGGTTAATAAAAACCTTTAATATTCAAATCAATATAAATGAAAGAATAGTAAAGTCATTTGATTATAAATACAATAATTTATTATCTTTAAAATAGTAATAACAAATTATAAAAAAATTATTAAAAGGAAAAAATAAATGATATTATGATATTTTATTTTAAAAGAGAAAAAAATACAATTATCTTTCCATTAAAAACTATAAAAAAGGAAATAAACACAGCAAAAAAAAAAGGAAATAAAATATTTATCTAAAAAATAAAATAAAATATCATTATCTTTACAATGGCACTATAAAAGAATAATAAAACATTTTATCAAAATTAAGAAAAAGATAAATAACACTTAAGTATTATTATCTCTAAGATCAAACCCCATCAAATAAAAAAAATAAAAGTAATCACTATAATATTAAAATATCATTTATACTAAAAAAAAAGATTAGAAAACCCCCCATCCCCTAACCTACGTCCATTCATGTGTGTTCGATTTTTTCTATGTGCAAAATTCTCTTGGATGATTCTCTCTATGTGTAAAATTCTCTTGGACCAACGATAGCCACATACTGCTAGTGGGATTAGTCTCTCACCTAGGACAAAAAAAAAATAATATAATAAAACTAGTATTGACTTTAACACATTCTGGTATTACTTTTAGAGGAAAGATCTATATTCAGTGTAGATAATAATTACTTATGAAAATGCATGCAACATGCTTACATACATAGTCTGTTATACGTGTGTGTAGGAAAGGGATTCACTTTTGTCAATCTTAATTCGCTTAATTTTGTATAGATGCTGAATTTCATCAATTCAATCATTGGTTCAAGAGTTTTTTTTATTAAGTACATTAAGTCTATAAAATTTATACAATTTACAAAATATTTAATACTTCAATAATTAATTTTAGAATGAATAATATATATATATATATATATATATATATATATATACTAACAATTTAAATTTTTTACACTGTCATTCAATCACAAATTATTATGTATAATAAGTTATCACCTTTTGTAATAACTATCTTAAAAATTATATCAAAAGTGATTTTTTATTAATTAATCATATAAAGACTTTTACACTAACAATACATATTTATTAAATTCTTTTTTATTTCAATGTATAATATAATTTTAAAATATAAATAAATATTAATTATAAAATTACATAGTTAGAA
This sequence comes from Pueraria montana var. lobata, assembly GCA_026413185.1. Lineage (NCBI taxonomy): Eukaryota > Viridiplantae > Streptophyta > Magnoliopsida > Fabales > Fabaceae > Pueraria > Pueraria montana. Next base: position 64,792,620 of record CM048647.1, on the reverse strand, counting down.
ATATTACTTTATTTAAAATTTGACATACATAATCACCCAAATAACATCACAAGATTTAACAGATAAGTTTATGAAATTTATATCTAAAACGTGCTGTTAAGAAAAACAAGTTTATTAAGACTTACTAGCTAGTAAATCCTGTGTATAATAGATACCTAAATGTAGTTAAGGCAGTTATGTTAATATACCTCCATATTTTCTAGAGGCTTGAGAAAACCGTCGTTCATAGCTAACATTGTGGATCATACAAAAATCCAAAGTGTAAATGTCTGTGCAGTAAAAAAAAAAGTGCATACACCTGAAACCAGCGGCTTCACCAAAGCAAGTAGCAATTAGCAAATAAAGCAATGGTTTTAATAAGACGAGATATTAGAAGTTCGTACGCTACACATTAAGAACCGTAAAAGCCGATAATTCAAACAAGGCAAATTCTACGGTGCACTTGTGCATCAAATTGTGCACGGGTGCACCATCCAGCGCAGGCTAAAATAGGGGATCTTATAATGTTCCTCATTGTGAGAAATTAATATGCATTGTTGGATTTTGAGATCAATGTGAGACTACCGTATAACCGTCCACACTAGATTTTTTTTTTTTAAAAAGGGATTTTTTTTTTCTGTTTAAGTTTTTTTTTTTAAAAATGACCATTCTTTTCCGTTGTTGCTTTGTTTCTGTCTCTCTTCCCATTTTTTTGTCCGTCATTTTATCTTGATTTTTATTTTTAGTCCCTCATAATTTTTTTTATTATTTTTAGTCTCTCATAAATTGTTCTATTTTGTTCTATTTTTAGTTCATCATAAATTGTTTTGTTCTATTTTTAGTCTCTAACATTAATTTCAACTGTTAAGTGATAACATAAACTGTGTGTGTAAAAATTTCCTAATTAAGTTTCTAGTGACTTTTAATCGTTGCAAATTTTTTGGTGGTCATAAATGTTTATTTTTGTAACATTTTTTGTGATTTCAGAAAATCTAGTGTTCGAGATTTTGATTTTTAATTTTATTTTTAACATTTCTGACAGTTTTAGTTTGCCAAAAAAATTGCGATAGTTAAAAACCACTAGAAACTTTAAACAGAAGAAGAAGGATCCCTTTTTTTTAAAAAAAATCTAGTGTAAACAGTTGTATGGTAGTCCCACATCAATAAGCAACAATGGAGAAAAATAGTCATTTTTAAAAATAAAAAAAAAACTTAAACAGAAAAAAAAAATCCCTTTTTTAAAAATAAAAAAAATCTAGTATGGACGGTTGTACGGTAGTCCCACATTGATATCAAAATCTAACGGTACACATTAGTTTTCCACGGTGGGAGACATTATAATGTCTCCCATTTTAGCCAGCGTCTCCAAATAGTGAATACTGTAGTTTTTTTACTGTAGTAAAAAATATATTTAATTTAGCATTGCTATTCGCACCTCCAAAATTGCTATTCACATTCCCATGTGCTTAATTTTTTTTTTACCAATCATACCCTTTCCACGTAATCATGATTCTGTTGTATAAAATGTACAACGGAATCAAGATTCCATTGTGTACCTAGGGTGCAAAAAAAAAAATGAAATGGAATCATGATTCCGTGGGCAAAATACGAAACGGAATCATCTTTTCGTTGATAAAATACACAACGGAATCATGATTCCGTTGTGTATTTTTTTTGCACCTTCAGGTACACAACGAAATCATGATTCCGTAGTGTATTTTGCCATGGAATCAAGATTCTGTGGAAAGGATATTTTTGGAAATAAAAATAATTCAGAGCACTACTAGGGTTTGGACGTAATTTTGCTGTTTTAAAATAAAAATAGTAATCTGTTAAATTAAATATATATTTTTTGCTACAGTAAATTACTGGGGCTTGGACGTAATTTCACTGCTTTAAAATAAAAAAGTAACCCATTAAATTAAAATATATATATATATATATATATTGCTACAGTAAAAAAAATTTAAATACGTGGGAATGTGAATAGTAATTTTTGTGGTGCGAATAGCAATGCTAAATTAAATATATATTTTTACTACAGTAAAAAAATCTACAGTATTCACTATTTGTACATGATGCACCCGTGCACGCACAGTGCACCGTAGAATTCGCCTTCAAATAATACACAAATTGGAACAAATGAACAATATTCATTTCATCAAAAAAAAAAAAAATGAACAATATTCTTATTCTTCTTCACCGATTTTACAAAGACAGAATCATCTTCTTTCATTGAGCAGAATATCCATCAAAAAGAATCATTAGGCTGAATTGCTTCATTGGTTTCATTCTCTGGCCATCTTAATGGTTCAATTCAAGAGAAACAAGACAATTATATTTTTTTATTTTTTATTTTCAATACTTTACTAAATTTCTTCATTTATCAACTTCTTTAATAGTATACTATTTATTTTAATTATTACAGTATTTATATGGTTTTATTTTTAATTTTTAATAAAATATTTTATCTTTAAATACAAATAATGAAAATTCAAAACAAGCTAGAAAAACCTAAATTGTAATTATCTAAAAATATATTTTTATCTACAAAATTAAAAAATAAAACTATATAAAAGAACATATAAACTTATGTCATTTTATATTTTGTCCAGTTAAATTCACAACTAATTTATTCAATATTTTTAATTCAATTGGGTAATAATACTAAAAATTAGTTTTCAACTTTCATCTTAACTTATTAGCTCTTTTTATCAAATAAGGTAATTTAAATAATAAAAAAAGTAACAATCACTTCATGTTAATCAGTTAATGTAAGGATAAGAGGACAGAGGAGGGACCAAGAAGAGCAATACTTCTATTTTAAAACCTGGGAATCACAGTTATATATAATCTTTCCAATTTTAGAGGAAACATGAGGGAAAAAATGTTTTATATAATAAAAAAATTAAACTATTTAATACTTTGTATATTTATTTTTTATTGGGAATATTTGTGTAATTTTTCTTTTTCTATTTTATAGACAACTGAATAAAAAAGAAGAAATAACTTTATTTCCTTTCATTTTTCTTTCTTATCAAATAATTTACATAATTATTTTACTTTTTACTCTTTTTCTTTTCTTTCTTTTTCTTTCCTTTGAAGTTATTTCTAAACCAAAGATATCTTAAAGTATATATCCTTCATTTATTTAATTATTTGTTGCTTTAAAATACAAACATCTCAAAAATTTAATTAATTCAATGGATAAAATTAAATCTCCCCCGATTAGCAACATCGTCCTTAATTCAAAAGGCTAACTACTCTATACACAGCATATACCAACCAAAAAAAAAAGTCATTAAAAACTTACTCCTTCTGACTTTGAATATAAACAAACAAATCATTTTACACTGATTAAAAAAATTAGTTAACAATATTTAATTACATCAATCTCAATTAAAAAAAAGTTATTTTTTTAAATTGTTCTTAATTAAAATTTGATATCACAAATAAGGATTAAGAAGGAATCATTTAAATTAAAATTTCTATTAAATAAAAAATATTTTAAAAATAATTTTATTAAAATTAGTTAAAATTTATTTATATTTAAATTCAAAACTCAAGTTATTTTTTTTCTTTCAGGGAAGTAACATGTAAAGGAGCTGCTGCAAGAAGAAAAGAAACGACTATATGTTCTGTTCAGACGAGGGTGTGAGAGTGAGAGTGAGAGTGAGAGTGAGATCATTTGAATTTTGAAGGCGTACGTGAACATCAAACTACAGTTGGAGGTGTGACCCACTTTGCATATGATCATGCTTTAACCTAACGACATGATGACAATCCTGATTTGATGATTAGCTTTCGGCTTTGGTATATATACCTTGGATGTTGACGATTGGGTCATCTCATCTTCCATTAATATTCCCATATTAACACACGGACAACACACACACTGTGCAATGCTCTGGCATGACATGCCCACTGCACCGTCCATTCCCATCCCTAATAATAACAATTATTAAATTTACCTATCCATTCATTTTTGTATCTATCATCTTCCTAGGATACGACTACACTTAGGGATGACAAAGTGTACCCGGACCCTATGGATACCTGCAAAAATATCCGCAAGCGGATCGGGTAAATACCCGCTTATTGGAACTGGGGCCGGGGCCGGGTATTTACCCGCAAAATTGCGGGTGCGGGTACGGGTACTATAGTACCCGCCCCACCCCGCACCTATCATATATATATAATTAAAATAACTTAAATAAATAATTATGTTATATATATATATATATATATATATATATATATATATATATATATATATACTTTTTTGTAAAAAAAATAATTTTATATTTTCCATAAACTAACACTAATAGTAAAAAATTTATGTTATAACTTACAATAATTTTATATTTTATATTTTTAATATTATGTGTGAATGCTTTTAATGTTAAGTTTGAATTATTTAAGCGTGAATTTTCAATTTATTTGTAATAATTTTTTAATTAATATTTTTATAGCTTAAATGCAACTTTGGTTCATCTATTTGCATAATCCGCAATTTTTGTCTCCCTATTTTAAAATAGAGACGTTTAGTCTCCCAATTTTCTAAAATATGTAATTTTGGTTCTTCCACCAAATTGAAAGCGTTGACTGTTAAGAGATTAACGTTAACCTTAACGTGGTCCAAATATAATGACGTGACACGAGATTATTTATTTAGTTTTTAATTGTTTTAAATACTGAGTAGAATAATTGATGAAAAATATATTTTATAAAAAGGTAATATCATTTATTTGACTACGATGTGTCATGTATTTCAACAATGTAGAACTAATTTAAAATAAATGATTAAGACTTGTGATTTCTATTTTAGGACTCACGATTACCTCAACCATTAAAATCGACGTGACATGTGTTTTAGTGACGTAGATAAACAAATAATTATTACTCATTATTTAAAATAATTCAAAAATAAATAAATAATCTTGTGTCATATCACTATATTTGGGTCACGTCAAGGTCAACATTAATCTCTTAACTGTCAATGCTTTCAATTTGATGAAAGGATCAAAATTACAGATTTTACAAAATTGGGAGACTAAATGTCTCTATAGAGGGACCAAGATTGCTGATTGTGCAAAATAGGAGGATTAAATGTCTCTATTTTAAAATAGGATGACTAAAATTACGGATTGTGCAAAATAGGGGATCAAAATTACATTTAAGCCTATTTTTTTTATTGATTTATTAACTTCATACATAAGTAAAGTGCGGGTAGCGGGTGCGGGTATGAGTATATAGGTACCCAGCGGGTACGGGGATGGAGATTAAAGTTGCTACCCGCGCGGGTATGGGGCCGGGTACGGGTATTTTTTTTAAACACGGGTATGGGAACGGATACTATAGGACCCTACCCAGACCCTACCCATTGTCATCCCTAACTACACTATGCCAGGACCCAGGGATAAACCAAATATTGTTTGAATAACCTTTCACTAAACATATGCTACATCATCATTCATCAAAAAGCATTTGGATCTCATTCTTTGTTTAATCAATTTTATAACTGATTTTGTAAATTTTAATTAATAATAAAGAATGTGTTGCGAATAATGTATATTGAGAAATTATTATTATTTCTTTGAACAAAATATGTGGAGTGAAAAATAAAACAGTGGTAACCGTGGTGTCGTTTTGTGGATGGAGTGAAATGCAAATTCGAATCACGTACTAATTAGAATTAAGAGAGTGATCGATTTCTAACCTTTTTCTCTTATCCATCAATTGCTACGATGACTGTGACCATGAATGTGATGTTTTGTTTTCACCTTCTCTTCAGTCTCCAGAACGACTCATCTGGTAAGAATCACATGAGTTCAATATGTTTTATGGTCGATAAAAGTCAACAACAAAGAAAAATCCATCCATTGATTAAATTGTACAGTACACTATTTATTTATATATTTATATATAATAAATATTAAATTTAAAAAGTGAATTTTTTTAAGTAATTAAGAAAGAGTAAGAACGCGTGTTAATAAAAGTATAAAACTCCAATATGATTTAAACATATAATTTTCTAAGTAATATCTTTTTTCCTTTATCTAAATATTGTTTGGGATAAGGTCCGAATAGGAGTATTTGCATTCAGAATTACTATTTGCATTCAGCCACTCAGGAGAGCCAATACCATGTCCAAAGTAAATTAACTCAACTTATGATCCAAATAATTTTGTTGGTGCTGACATTTATAACAGACTGTAAGGAGGTGGATAGAGATAGGCAGAGTATAATAATTACTTTTTTTTATTCTATAATAATTACTACTACTTTCCTAAAAAAAATTTGAAGAGTAAAAAATAATAATAATTACTACTACTTTATCAATTCACCAAAAAAAAAACTACAACTTTATCAAAAAAAAAGTTACTACTACATAATCATCTCATATTAACATCACCTCAATAGTGAATTTAACATTGAAGGGGTTTTTATTGTGCATTATATAATCTCAATAAATAAACACAATTACAAAAATAGATTAAAAAAATATGTTGTTTTCAACTAAGTGCGATAATAACTCTATGAAATTCTTTAAGTATGTCTTGTGTAAGGTTAAAAAAGATTTTAAGGATAAGATGAAAGCTCATGTCGCAATGATGTTGCAAATTAATTAAATGATATACTAAGTGTAGGTGTTATTGTCCTGTGTTGGTTGAATTATCAAGAGTTGGGATATAATAAAATGTGAATCTGGACTATGCATTATGTAATTTGCTTCTATTTCACTTTTTTTGTAAATTATTTTGAAATTTAAAATAAGCTTAAATTTTCATACCCATTGACCTAACCCAAACCAACCCACTTGTGATCGAGTTCATTTGGATTGTGTTTCAAAAAACAAAATTACACAAATGGAACTTAACCCAACCCGTAAAATTTTAATTGGGTTGGATCATGGATTTGGTCAAACCTAACCCAACCCAGCTTGTGAACACCCCTACCCACTAGGGAAAGTTTGTGAGAGAAGAAAGGGGATGGGGGAATAGAGTGAATGGAAATAAAATGGATGAATGGAAACAAACGAGAAATAAAGTAAAAATAAAATGTGTTTTGTTAAAGAGATTAGGAGAGTAATAGAGAGATGGGTGAAAATATGTGATAAATAGTACAGTGGTTCTCATAAAATTTAAAATTATTTCCACTCCAAATCTTCTCTACCAAACAACCAAATCATTTTCATCTCTATTCCTTCTCCTTATTTCTTTTCTACCAAACAAAGCAGTAACAAAATCGAATACCTATAGTTAGTTGGAGGATAGTAACTACAGTTAGTTAGGGGCAGTGGCTAGTAGGGAACGAAAATGGGGAATTCAGAAGAGGGGACAACTTGTAATTTTTTGGACAAGCAAAGAGCAATAGTGGCTAATTCAAGAGCCAAAGTCAATGAGGGCAAGTTATTTAAAAAAAAAAATTAATAATATCTATTATGATACATACGAAAATATATAAAATAGGATAAAATATATTTTTGGTCCCTCTAAAAATTTTTAAGTTCGTTTTAGTATTTCTAATTTTTTTTTCCTGTTTTTTGTCCCTCTAATATTGAAATGTGTAGGATCAAAGCAGCAAATCTAGAGGGGGTGAATAGATCTTTCAACTTTTATTACAAAAATCTCTTTTCTTTCTCGAAATCTTCTATTTCACCTTCCTTCTTTTTGTAAAGAATCCAATTATTCAAAAGAAAGATTTAAGAAACAGTTTGAAAAGATATTTTAAGTTTAGAACAGGTTAAGAAATCAGAGTTATATTTCAATTAAAAGATGTTAATTAGGAAAACTTAACCAATTAACCTTGATATCTTGGATGGACAAGAAAGTAAAGATTAACGAAAGAATGCTCAAGAGTTTTATACTAGTTCAGTCATAAAGACCTACATCCAGTTGATCCAACACCCTGTTAGATCTTTCACTAATTCAAATTTCGATTACATGCACACTACACAAACAAGAAATCTGAAATACATACTTTCTAGACTTAAACCCTACAAGTAAAGAAAGAAACTCCTAATAGAACACTATTAGTTTATGAAAAACCCTATTTCATAGAATTCAATCTTAAAAACAAAGATCAATGTAATGGAACGATTTCACCTTTAGTGAATGATAGAATGTTTTAGCTCATCAAGTTCCAATCATCTCTTCAAGCAAAATGATCTTCCTTTTTTATTCTTCCATGTTGAAAATGAAGGAGATCAAATAGCTTCAGAACCTTCTTGATGCTCTTATCCCAAAGTATGTTTTTAAACTGATTTTCGAAAAGCATTGTTTTAGAGAGACAGGTGCTGGTATTTATAAAATTTTAAAGATATAACTGATTTAATCTGTTAAGTAGAGAACGTAATATGTTAAATCGTTCTTCAACACACCTGGGTTCTATTCAAGAATTGATTTAACCTGTTACATCAAAGTGTAACCTATTAAATTGATCTTGATGATCTCTTAAAATGATCTGGGTTCGTTTTAATTTGTTACATGTTCATGTAATTGATTAAATTGAGCTTTCTTCCTTCTAAAATAACTTTTTGGATCTATAGTAATCGATTAAATCGTGTTGTAATCGATTAAAACAAAAATAATGTAAATTCTTTCAAAAACAAGACTCAAAGTCTAAAATGCCTTGTGTAATCGATTATCCCAAGGTGTAATCGATTACTCTTAGTATTTTAGCTTTTCCCAAATAAGAAGAAAACATGGTAATCTGTTCCATCTATGATGTAATCGATTACTACGGTGGATTTATCAAAAGGATCAATTAATTTACTTTCTTAGATTTTTGGTTAAGACTCTAGACAAGACTAATACTTAAAAGTCAATCACTCATAAGCCTAAGTCTATAACAAATAATACAATGCCACATATTTACATGTTTGGCATATTTAGAAATTAAAATCAAATTAAAACCAAAACTAAATAGAAAACTAAAGAGATCTAGTCTTCATGTCAACAAAATGCACTCCTAAAAACTCTTTCTAAGACACTCTTCGTCCCTCTATAAAGTGCTATCTAAATTACTTTGAGAAGCAAAAGTGATGCATTTCAAAATTAGATGAACAAAAAATGGACAAATTTTTTTTTAGAGGAATTAAAACTGAACTTCAAAAATTTAGAGGGACAAAAATATATTTTAAGTGTAAAAGGAACAAAACATAAGAAAAAAATTAGTCAATAATAAGAAAACATTGACTACAACTAAAACATTGAAGTTAGTGAGGTCAAATTATAAAAATAAGGGGAAAAATAACAATACTTCATCCATTACAAAATAATAGTTTTTTTAGCTTTTTGTTTTTTTTTCAAAATAATAGTCCTTTTAATTTTTTTAAGCTATCCTTTCCAACAATACCCCTAAACATAATTAAGAAGATCAATTAATATTTGCATTGAAAAAAGACATGTCATAAAAATAAGTTGATGGTGGATAGTAGAATGCATTTGTTATAAGTAGATAGTGGGATAATTTATGACAAAAGTAGTTGAAGAACTAAGGGTATTTTTGTCTAAACTTGTATCAATTGAATGTTTCTTAATCAATGTGTCATAACCTTAAAAGACTATAGTAATATTTCGGAATGGAGGAAGTATTAGATATATCCTTGTGTTTTTCTCAAGGTGAAGGGATGCATTTGCACGTACTTACCACAACCTAAGTCTGCCACTAATGAACCATACAACTATAAATGAATAATCAGTATTTAATATTGTGATTATAAAAAGTTACGCGACTTTTTTTAAAAAATTTATATGATTTATGTATAACAATATAACGTTAACTATTTTATATTTGTAATTATTTAGTTTTAAATTATTTACATAATAAAAATTATTTATCATTAATAATTTAAAAATAAATAAGAAGTGTCACGACAAAAGGATCATAGAAAATCTCTTTCCACTCCTCAATAAGTGAACATAAATTTGTCTTTTACCCTCACCAAGTGATACAATGGAAGCTAATTGCATTAAGATGATTTGATATAGGATTATTCTCTTCTTTTTAATATATTTTTCAGTGATTAAAATTTATTAAAAACTCTAAAATTACAAGTAAAATTCATTAAATATAAAATAAAACTCATGTATTTTTTTTTATATAATTTTTAACAAATTTTAAATGATTAAAAAAATATTATAAAAGTATATTACTAATATTTCTCATTATTAAAACTAGGAGAGGAAGGTCACATTTTGCTCACGCTCTGAATAGAATTATACGTAAAATGTTGATGATTTCGGATAACACGCGTGCGACTTGTCATTAAATGTGAAGTATCTCGTGTCTGTGTGTCTTCACTAATTTAGCCACGAAAACAACGGGACGTACTTCAATTTTAAACGGAATTTGTTTGGGCGGTGACAGCGGCTCCTTTCTTGAATGACGCACCAAGTTAGATCAGTGCCTCGGCTTTAGCCATTACATTGCACCAAGTCACCAACTCCTTAAACAAAACGACGCCGTGTCACATCATCCCCACACCACTTTGTCCAATCCTCTACCACTACCATTTTCAATTCCAGCCCTCAAACAAGTGTCACTGTTTTTCTTCACATATATTTTTATTTAATTAATATACCCTATTAGTATTTTATATAATGTGTAATTTATTGTACTTCACATTATTGTATAGATCACACCACATGCTTACTGGACTACATGGATACTTTTGTTTAATATGCATGTATCCAACTCCATTGCAATAATTTGGTTAAGAGTATCTATCCAAAAAACAATTGGTTAAGAGTACACTTTAATCATATTAACGACTGTTTTGAAGATATTGTATTAGTTAAAATTATGAATAAAATTTATTCAATATTTAATTACTGAAAAATAAAATATAAAAAATAGGCTAAATTGTAATTTTGATCCCCCTATAATTTCTAATTCACGATTTTGGTCTCCCTATTTTTTTTCTCATGATTTGAAAATTTTGTAATTTTGATTAAATTCTCAATTTTACATATGTTTTTTTTTCTTTTATTTTGATCTAACTGAATCCTAAACCTAACGTATTCACTTAAGAAATCATAAAAAAAATATTTTATTTAATTAAAATATAAAAATAAAAGAAGTAAATGTATCAAAATTGAAGATTAAACCAAAATTGCAAATTTTTTAAAACAGGGAGACCAAAATCGCGAGGAAAAAAACAGGGGACCAAAATCGTGAATTAAGAATTATAGAGAGACCAAAATTACAATTTAGCCTAAAAAATATTATATTGTTAATATAACAAATGTTTTTATTTTTTAACTAGTACATTAAAAACGTCTAGAATTGGAGGTTTTTCTTCTTCTTTATTACGAATAACCATGATTAGTTACATTTATTAAAATTGACAAAGATAGAGTCATAATAGTCAATTAAAATTTTATAGCTTAATTGTTGTATAAGAATTTGTAAAGACGTTAATTTTTTTTAGTTACTATGTTATTTGTCAGATTTTTAATAAAAAAATTATTTCTATTTATTTATCGTTTTCAAAGTCCAAGATAATACTAAATATTTTTTTTGTCAATTATACCCTTATCCCCATTACTTATTTTACATATTTTTTTATAAAATTGAATAATAAAGAATTGAAAACTTCAAAGATAAATGAATCAATTATTGGTCAAAAATGTTGTTACACAGAGAGAGAAATAACACTACACTACTACATATGGAGTAATTATGAAGAGAGAAACCTAAGTAATAGTAGAAAAATACTGTAAGTTGTTAGAGAGAAAGAGAGAGAAATAACACACATATAGTTAATTATGGAAAAACGTGGAATGAGAGAAGTGAATTGTTTCAAAGTAAGAAGGGTACAATAGGAAAAATGCATACAATTTTACTCCTTAAATGGTGGGGTAATTGATTTTGTTGGTTGGAGTGCAAAATCCTTAAACAATTATTATAAAGGAACAGAAGGAGTAAGAGAAAATAGCGTATGTACTACTAAGAGGAATGCTATGGTCACACTCTCGAACACACTTCCTCTTATTGGTCCACGTCAGCTAAGGTTTCAAACCTAATACTTGTTTACCGGTTCTTCCTGTTTGCTTTTATTTTGATTTTTTTAATTAATTAATTTATTATTGTTATTATTAAACCATCACAAAACAATACCCACTGTGGTCTTCAATTTGGAGGAAGAGAACAAGGTTTTTGGTTCGTTCATTGTGAAACCAATTGCTCCAATGCAAAATCAGCATCGCTGGAAGATAGGGATGAAGTCACCCAATTCCACGAACATAGAAACATCATAATGTGGTCGGGGATTCTGCCTCAAGAGCAGCAACGCTGACGCCAAAAATGATCGTTTACTGACACTGATCCCTTTGCCACCATCTACGCACCATGATTGTTGCTAAGATTTGTGTTTAACTGTTTGAATTAGTTATTGGTTTCAGATTGACCTTGTGAAGAACAAGAGTACTTCATCTTGGTTTTGGGAATTTGCTTAAGGACCAGGGATTCAACGTTTTTTTCATGGTTGGGTGCCTACCTTGCTTGGCTAATGTGTACTCGACGGTTTGGCTCCTAATAATAATAATAAAATAAAATAAAAGATTATAAAATGGATGAACCAGCACAACTAGTAAACAAGTAATGGATTTTATATGTTGAAGAAAAAGATTGAAGAAAAAGTGTCTCATTTTCAAGGTTGACTATGAAAAGGCCTATGATTCGGTCTCTTGGAGTTTTTTGTTTTATATGTTGAAGAGGTTGGGTTTTGATGATAAATGGATTGCTTGGATAAAGGGATGCCTAACATCAAGTACCATGTCGGTTTTAGTGAATGGCAGTCCTTCTTCGGAATTCATGCTACAAAGGGGGTTAAGACAAGGAGATCCTTTGGCTTCATTTTTGTTCACAATTATGGCGGAAGGACTTTGTGGGATGATGAGAGAAGCCATCGGTAATAATTTGTTTAATGGCTTTAAGGTGGGACATGACCTTGTGGACGTCAACCTCCTACAATATGCCGATGATACACTGTTTTTTGGTGAAGCCTCCTTGGGTAATGTGTTTATGATCAAAAGTATTCTTAGATGTTTTGAACTTGCTTCGGGGTTGAAGGTAAATTTTCATAAGAGCAACTTTGGGGTGATTGGGATAGACAAAAATGCATTGGAAAGGTATGCCAACTTGATGAATTATAAAATCCTTAAGATTCCTTTTATTTATCTTGGCATTCCAATTGGAGCAAATCCACAAAGGGAAGCTACATGGAGAACCATCATAGAAAAGATTACAAAGAAGCTCTCTTCTTGGAAACACAAATTATTGTCCTTTGCGGGAAAGGTTTGTCTTGTCAAGTCGGTATTGAACTCTCTTCGTCTCTTCTTTTTGTCTTTCTTTAAAATACCCAGTGGAGTGGCAAAAAAAATTGCAAGGCTACAAAGAACCTTTTTGTGGGGTGGGAGTGAGAATAGAAATAAAATTAGTTGGGTGAGTTGGGAGACACTTTGTCAATCAAAAAACCAAAGTGGTTTAGGCATTAAAGATATTGGTCTATTTAATGTTGCTTTGCTAGGTAAATGGAGGTGGGACCTTTTTCATAAAAATGAGACTCTTTGATGTGAAATTCTTGTTTCAAAATATGGTGGATGGAGAGGTTTACTTCAAGAGGAGAGGAGTGAAAATTCTTCAATTTGGTGGAGGGATTTATGCAAAACTTGTGGTGGGCAAGAAGAAACAAATTGGTTTGGTAATTTAATTGAGTGGAGGATTGGTAGAGGTGAGGTGTGTAAGTTTTGGCATGATTGTTGGTTAAATGAGGGTAATCTAGCATATAAATTCCCTAGATTATTTCTTAATTCTAATCAACAAGATTGCTCCATCTCTGAGATGGGATGGTGGGACGAAGGGGTGTGGAAGTGGTATTTTAGGTGGCGTAGACAATGGTTTGTGTGGGAATCAAATATGGTAGAACTGTTTGATGACTTGGTGGGCTCGGTAGTAATGAGAAATCAAGAAAAAGACTCGTGGTGCTAGTTGGGGGAAACCACGGGAGTATTTTCTGTCAGCTCAACATATGAAGCATTAACTAACGTCTCTTTGGGGGGGACTGCATGATAACTTATTTACTTTGGTGTGGAACATGAAGGTGCCACCAAAGGTGGCGATTTTTGTGTGGAGGGTTATGCTAAATAGGTTGCCCACGGTGGATAATCTCAAATACAGAAACATCCAGCTAAACTCAAATGAAGATAGGTGTGCTCTGTGTGCTCAGCAGGAGGAAAAGATGAATCATGTAACATCCCCACAAATAATAATAATAATGATAATAATTAAATAAGATAATGTCTATTTGTTTTATATTATCCTTATAATTGCCTTTTCGGTGTTTAATGCAAAGTGTGCATTAGAGTAACTTATAGAGTAAGGAACCATAAAACCAATACCAGCCATATGATATACCCAAAACCCTTCCCTCCCACAATACAAACATAAATAGAAATTTAGAGAGAGAAAGAAGAGAGAAGGAGGAAAAGAGAGAAGAAATAGAAAGGAAAGGAAGAATAAGGAGGAAAAGCTAGGACAACCCACACCACCCCACTCAGCATCCTTAGTTCAAAGGTCCTTGGTGAGTGTTTATGTATCCTTCTCTATCCCTCCATCTGTGGCTTGGGTAGAGAGTTAAGGAGGGTTAGGTTTCTTTCCATGGGAAAGGAGCTCCAACCCCCAATCTTTGGGTTTAGTGTGAGAGATGCATAAATCATAATTGCCTTGCTTGTTTGGCATGAGAATAGTCATTAAATTGCATTAATGTGAGGATTTGGGTTGTTGGATAGCATTTATGGTAAAGGGGTTTAGCACAATCGCGAACCCAATGACCTGCAGAGTCGCGGACTCTCGCTTAAGCGAGCTCTGTATGGCGCTTAAGCGAGGAGCCCCTGGAGTGGGAAGTACTCTTTGTAATTCTCGCTTAAGCGTGAGTTTCTGGCGCTTAAGCGTGGTAGTCTGGCTCTTAAGCGTGAGGATCTGGCGCTTAAGCGTAAAGCTCCAGGGACCATGTTCAATTGTAGTACTCCGACGCTTAAGCGCAAGTGTTTGGCGCTTAAGCGTGGCACTATGGCGCTTAAGCGCCAGGATTTGGCGCTTAAGCGAGGTGCCAGGGTTAGAATGGCTTAAGTGTAGGATTCATGCTTGAGCGACTGACCCCTGGAACATTATGTTAAGTTCTATCCTTTTCAAGTTAATTTCCTTAATACGTTTAATATGTTTATATGAATTACAAGGATAATGATATGTTTAATTAAAGAAAGAGGAGATTCCTTTGGGGATCACAGAAAGTATAATGTTTTGATAAGTTAAGCATGCAAATGAAAAGATTGGCCC
The DNA here is from genome assembly GCA_026413185.1 of Pueraria montana var. lobata. Taxonomy (NCBI): domain Eukaryota; kingdom Viridiplantae; phylum Streptophyta; class Magnoliopsida; order Fabales; family Fabaceae; genus Pueraria; species Pueraria montana. The sequence goes on along the minus strand of CM048647.1, from coordinate 64,777,296 downwards.
TCTTTAGAAGGTAGGTGGGACCCCTTCCGTCACTTCCTACTTTCCGAAGATGTGACATAGCTCCTCGGGCCGGAGGAGAATAATACGAGGCCAAGGCATAAAAGGAAAGGGACGCCTTTCAATATATTGAGCTCAATAGATGTCGTAGGACGGAAGAAAAGTAAAGAAAGTTAATGTAAAGCATGTAAAGTAAATGTTACGATTATGTTAATAGAGATGTAAAAATAACATATTATTATACTTTATAATACTTTTATAAATGATGAAAGATTATAATGCATGTCTTTAACACTCACTGAGACCCTGTCTCATTAGTTTAATGTTTATGTTCCATATTAAACAAGTTTGAAGTATGGAGACAAGTGGCCTAAAAGATATTATGTTTATGTAATAATATATTTATAGGCTAGTTTTATTAAAAGAGCTTTTTTTATGTACTCTTTTGGCATAGGATCCCACATATAGGGGATTACTTTTTTTGTATATGATGTAATTACTTAAGAACGATATAGACCTTTGTACAGTGTTATACTTGAGTAATGTTATCACATCATGTTGATATTATCCTTGTTGATGACTAAAATGTACGTTAGAGGGTAGTACCCGTTAGGGTGTTACAAATCACATTCTATTCTCATGTGATGTTACTCAAAGCATTTGGAAGACATGTTATGCTTGGTTTAATTATGCTACTGCATTGCCTGAAAATCCAGTATCACATTTTAAGCAACATGTGCTGATATGCCAAAATAAAGTTAAGCTTAACAAGTGGCTGGTGGTTTGGGGGGCTGTCTCTTGGAATATATGGAGACATAGAAACAAAATTGTGTTCCAGGGTGAAGTGGTTAGTAAAGAAAAAATTATGAACGATATCATATTCTATTCATGGGTATGGCTGAAAAGTTTTTCAAAATTTTTTACTTACTCCTTCACTGTGTGGCAAAGTAATCCTGGACTATGCCTCAATTTCGCTAATGACCCTACAGGGATTTAATTTTTCAGTTTTGTTGGTCTCTCATTTGCTGCTGCTAATTCTAGCACAGGAAAATATTAGAGCAATTACTGGCTGGTGTATGTTTGCTACTCTACAGCGAAAACGTCTATGCTCTTATGGAAATGTTTTTTGATTTCAATTTGTCATATGGGTTGGGTTTTTAGACTTTGTAGATTCGTTGGGATCACGTTTCCGTGTTGGGGGATTTACTGTTTTACATGTACATGTTACAAGATGGTGGGTTACATGGAAATAGTAGGGATTTCATAGTGGGTTTTGTTGGGATAGAGCATAGGACTTTGTAAGGGTGGGTACCCCTTGTACCCATATCCTTTAGCTTAATGAAAATTTTCTTTGCTGATTAAAAAAAAAAGTAATGGATTTAAAAAATTAGCTGATATGGACCAATAGGAGGGAGTGTGTTTGAGAGTGTGACCATAACATTTCTCGTACTACTAATTTAAAATAATTTTACATTGTCATCCAATCACAAATAAGTTTTATAGCAAGAATTTGATTTCTCTATTGAACGATTCAGCTTATCTATCCCGTTTATGATTGATACACAATAAAAGTACAATTGGAGGCATTGTATTTTCTTTGCTTGGACTCTGTCACTTTGTTGTGTAAGCACATTCCACTATTATTGATTGCTGAATCCTACACTGAAAGTGATAGAGGACTAGAATGGTACATGAAGAGCTTAAAGTGGAGCCAAATCTTAGAATAGAAGTTTATGTAATTTGGGCCTAAATTTGGCTTTTGTTGAGCTTTTTATGTTTTTAATGATGTTTATTTTTAATTTGGGCCTTTTTAGTTGTTTGGGCTTTTAGTAATGGGCCTTGGTAACCCCTCACATGGATCCCAAATTTCAGCATCAATTTTCAGAAAATTGGAAACACAAAATTGAATCAAAAATTAAAAATGGAAAAGATTAGGGATGAAGAACAACGCCACAATTCAAGGTGAATTGATAAGTGGAAAGGAGGATTCGCCACTTTGAATATGGAAATTCAAAGATAAGAATCAAGGGTAGTTCCTAAGAACCTAGAGAGTTTCCTCTCACAAAAGCATCAAAGCTTCATTCCAAATGAGAGTCAAAACTGATTACAAAGTTAACATTTGGCCTATTTATAATATGAACCTAGAAGGCTTACCAATGCCCATTACTAAAAGCCCAAACAACTAAAAAGGCCCAAATTAAAAATAAACATCATTAAAAACATAAAAAGCTCAACAAAAGTCAAATTTAGGCCCAAATTACATAAACTTCTATTCTAAGATTTGGCTCCACTTTAAGCTCTTCATGTACCATTCTAGTCCTCTATCAGAAAGGTCAATAACATCCATGACAAGTACATTCTCCTCCATACTTACCTCTACCATATGAAAAGTCTCGATGGAGAATTTCTTGTTCCTTCTTCCTTATGGTCTTAGCAAGCTTTCCAAGGCTTTTGATGGGTTTCCTTTTATAGCTTTTAGCTGATCCACCATTTGTTGATACGGTTCCATTTTTATTTTTGTTTCTTCCTCCTAGGTTGGTTTGTGTATAACGTTTTTTTTATATATATAATTGTTAGGCTCCTTCAATTCTATCCCACTTCTTAAGGTAATATAACTAGCATTATACTTGGGATTTACAATAGGATTAGTAGGAGACTCTATTTGAGATTCAAGCCTATTAATAGAGGGTGCTAGCTTACTCATTTGGAACTCTAAAATGTGGATACTCAACCTAGTTTATTGCTTAAGCTGTTGCAAGAAATAAAGTGCTTAATCATATCCTTAAAACACACACCTGGAGCTTGCTCTAGAGATCCTTCTTGAAATTGTTGGCACACATGTTGGGTGATTATGATCAACATAATTTCTATAAATTCTAGTTGGTTGCAGTTGTCTCATGGCTATGTATTGAACAAAAGAGGTTAAGAAGTTAGAGATTTGTCATTCAATTTCAGGCATAATGACCTCATTTACTCTTTTAGTAGGTGTGTCTGGGTAGAAACGAAATCGTGAATTAATGACCATAACAAAGATTATCTCTCTAACAATAGGAGGAGTTTATTTCTAATAATAATTTCACTGGCCACATTCAACACTCTTTTATATACACATTTTCATAGAATTTAATTAAGTTCACTTTTAAAAAAATAATGTATTATATAACTAGAGTTCAAACTTAATAAAAACTTCTGTAAAAAAAAAAACTTAATAAAAACTTTCTAAAGTCATTAGTAAGCGAGTCAGTGATTGAACAATATGAATTAGCATGTATTAAATTTTTTTGAAAAATTCACATCTTGTAAATTATAAAAATTATAAAATTCACATCTTATAAAATATTATGCCATACCTTAAAAAATAAAAACACACACAACACATTGGTTCACTTTTTTTTTTTTGTACAAACAAATTGGTCCACTTAAAAACTCATCGAATCACCAATTTGCTCATACTAATTCAATCTGATTAAATCTCTGACTCACTGAAAACAAAGGTCGAGTCACACTAGTTTCATAATATTTTCAATTTAATAACCGTTTGAACTGATTATACCACCAACCGATTTGATCTGCTGAGGGCTGATCCTGATCAGTTTTGATAAGAGTGACTTGTGGCATCTGATTTTCATTTGACAAAATTCTAGAAGCCTAAGTTTAAAGAAAAAAAGTTAAGAAGGAAATGAAAAAAAGAGAGAAAGAGAAGTAAAAATATCACTTTAAAACGATATCTTATACCGCATTCACAATTACCCGTTTCCAAATTCATATTTCAATTTTTACTTCTAATTTCACGATTATTTTTAATTAAGTAAAAATAAAAATAAAAATAAATTATATTTAATTGAAATATAATAAATTAAACAAATATTATTAAAATAATTTTAAAATATAAGTAATTAATATTTGAAATAAAAAAGAAAATTTAAACCTTAAAGTATTTAAATTTTATATTGGATAATTTAAAATTTTAACAAAAACAAAAAATTTAATATAAAAAATAAATATTTGTATAAAATAAAATTCTGAAAATGATTAATATTGTAATATTTTTTAAAAAGACAAAAATATTAAATAATGATAAAATCATGTATTAAAAGAGAATATAATAAAAATGTTTTCGTATTTAAATAAAACCTCAAATTTATAAAAAGTCTTTATATAAAATAAAAGTTGAAAAAATTAATAATTTAATAAATTTTAAAGAGTATAAAAATAAATGTTTAATAACAATAAAATCATTAAAAAATAAAAATATAATTAGAGATATCCTCATATTAAAAAAATGAGGAGCTAAATTTGTAATTAAAAATTAATTACATATAATCTAATTAAGGTAATAAATACATGTAAGTATCATATTCAAAATCGTGTACCTTTTTTCGGTGACTTCAAAATCGTGCACTAACTCAATAGAGGAATTTTCTTATAAGGATATTTTCAGTCTAATCTTAATATTGCACGAAATAAAGTTTTTCTCTAAACAGTATTAAGGATACGTGCTTATAGTCTACCTGAAATTAAAATTTTCAATCCACATGTTCAAGATAATGCTCCAATCTGAAGAAGACAGCCATTAAAAGAAACTATTAGTCAAGGCATGATCTAAAAAATTAGTTTCATGGCAACAATACCTCATAAAAGTAGCTCAATGAAGACAAAATAAATACTTACCTAATACGTTGAGAACATTAATTTAAATGATATTAATTAAACATCAAACGTCCAAACTGGAGTCATTTATATGCAAAGAAACGCCTCCTAACCACTCACTCAATTCATTCATCGATTTAAAAATTCAAATAAAAATGTGCATTTAATAGTCATTAAACCTTTAACTTTTAACAATTAATAAAAGCAAAAAAATCATATATTATTCCAATATTTTAAAATTGAATTTAAGTAAAATATAAAAATAAAAGTATTGTCATTATTTAATGAATGATCACTAGGGGAAAGAGAAACACTCGGTGCCTCTCTCTGCATTTTTTAAAATAAAAATAAATTAAAAGAGAAAAAAAAATATGAAGGAGTTTAAACAAAACATGGGTGAGCAGTTAATTTCATAGTAGTTACTTATTCAAAATTAAGGGTAAAAAGTCTAACTGAAAGTGTGTATCAAATTGGAATATCCCATTATAATAGTCATAGATTATAGAAAATGAACCAACATTGATTGACACAAGTGGTACGTTGGTATAAGTGATAGCGGTTTGTGTCTGTTAACCAAGTGGTCAAGGATTTGAAATCCTGATGATGCCACTTTAGGTATGTAATACCTACATTGGTGTGCGTTCAATGAATAATCTGTACCAATACCATGGTCAATAATTTTTTTATTTATAGAAAATGATAAAATTATGTATTCATAAAAGGTTAAATAAAACTAGATTTTTTATTGTCAATAATAAAAATTAGATTTTTTTATTAAATAAAACTAAATTAAAGAAAAAAATACTTTTGAAATCAAATAAAAAGTTATAAAAGCACATTATTTAAATTAGGATATATATTTCTACATTTTTTTTATTTCATATGGTGTATTAAATTTTAAAATTTAAATTAACCAATTTTTTAATAAATAACCTAATTTAAACAATATCATACAAAAATGTAAAATATTTCATATATGAAATGTTATATAATTTATTATATAAACTTTAGAATTTAATTAAAATATACCTGTTCTATATTATCATCTATCATGAATTATCATATATTAAAATTACTAAATTTTATAATAATTACTTTAAAAATTATATTTAATGTAATTTCTAACATGTCAATAATATAAAGTATTTTACATTAATAGTGTATTAAAATTAAATTTAATATTTTAATTTTAAAAATCTTCTCAGAATGAATATTCAAAGGATTTAATTAAAATATATTTAAAATTTTAAAAAATTCTATTTATATTTAATTATAAATTATCATTATAATAAATTTATTCGTTTCTATAATAATTATATTTAAAGTAATTTATAATTAATTATTAATTAATAATAATTTTTTGGTACATGAATTAATAATAAAAACTTGTTTTAGTCAAAATGTGAAAATTAAAGTGATATTTAAATATACTAATGTAAGGTTAAATTATAAATAAGAATTTATTTATTGGTTTTTTGTTGACAATTTGGCATTTCTCTCATCCCTGGAACGGTCAGGACAGGACAGTGTGCCACCAACCCACAAAGCTAAAACTGAAAGCTAACACTGCGCAACAGCAGCAACCAGACCAGCAAGAGAGAGAAACACAAACACAGAGACAGACAACATTGTGTATTGTGTTTCAACGCAAAAACACAGAGATCCAACCAACATCAACATGGGGTGACACACAAAAAACTTTGAACACATAATAATAAAAACACCTGAACGCTCAACTTGTTCATCGCCGCCAGTGGAAATCAGAACCCCATACATCAATCAAAGTTTCAATCTGTTACTCTCATTTTTGGTCAGTAACTTCATATCTCAATTATAGGTTTTTTTTTTTTTTTTTTTTTTTTTTTCACTCTTTCAAGGATTGATCTCTTTCCCATGACTCTAACTGTAACCTCCTCTTCCTCTCTGCCTCTCTCTATTCAATTCAATTCAAGTCCAAGTCAAGTCAATTCAATTCAATTCAATTCTCCTTTTGTATTGATCTTCAGTTTTTCTATGTTTTAATTTCAAGTTAAATAATCTGGATTTGATTGATCAGGTAGTTTCGATTATGTGATGGCCATCTTATGCATGATCATCATAATTCTTGTTCAAATTTGGACATGGATTGATGATTTGTCATCTTCTGATGCTTTAAAAAAAACTAATGTTCTTATTGATTTGCTTTATTTTTATTTTTATTTTAGTTTTGGATTTTTTAATTGGATTTTTTTTTGTCTGATCAGGTAGTTTGTACTTATTCCGGCGTGTCAGGTGTTTGTTCATAGTTTTGGAGGTTGATTCATTGAGGTCCAACTGATCAGGTATTTTTGTGCTCTTTCAGATCAATTTTATAAAAAGAAAAAGACGTGGCTTTGATTTATCTGAAACTGAACGCTTGTTTTCTTTTGGTTTTGTCTGTTCAAATGAATACACACAACAAGCAGAAACGGTGTAGACTTGGTTTGACTTTGTAGTAGCTTCTTCGAATCTTTCAAGGTTTAAGTTCCTATAACATCAGAAGAGAAAGTGCTGTTGTCCTTTTGCCAGAGCAATGGCGACTATGTCTCATGCAAACTCCAGGAGAATGTATTCATGGTGGTGGGACAGCCACATAAGCCCCAAAAACTCAAAATGGCTCCAGGAAAATCTGACAGGTAATGCCTTCTATCTCTCTGCTGCCTTTGGTAGTAATTCTGTTATTTTTCATGACTTGACACCATTGAATCACACCATTTAGAAGTTTGTTATATATGGGGGAAGTAGATGTTTCTGACATTGAATGGAAAGGAAATATATTTTCTCTTTTATTTCTTTGATATCTTATATATTTGATGAGATTGCTATGACTATAAGGCCTTAAAAATTATAGTCTGTAAATGTTTTTTCTGCTAAAAGCTTTATAATATTGGACTGGCCAATGAAAGTAAATTTCATCTTCAGTAATGTCTGCCACAATAATATAATGTGGTTTAAATCTTCTTTCAGTTTCACTTCAAAATTTACTGGCACTCATGATGCACTCAAGTTGAGACTTTATAAGGGGCATATATGGATTTTTATGGAATCATTTTTCTGAAACAGCAAGTGTGTGTGTCTATATATATATATATTTTCAAATCATCTTTGTTAGTTAAATATCTTCTCCAAAATATTTTTCTTTTTATGGCTATAGATGTTGAAGCATGAAGAGACGTGATTTATATTGTTTCACAAAATATCAGTTCTTTCCTCTAGGGACATGTTACATGCTCTATATGTGCTAGTCTGTTGAGACAAGTCTACTTCCTTTATTCTCAATTATATCGTTTATTTGCTTAATCACTCAGAGAGATGTGACAACATTTAATTTTTCTCTTATGCATTTGGTACTATCTGTTTTTAAGCACATTTGAACTTATCACAAGGATATTTCCTCTTGCACAGATATGGATGCCAAGGTGAAGCAAATGATTAAGCTTATTGAAGAAGATGCAGATTCCTTTGCCAGGAGAGCAGAAATGTATTATAAAAAACGCCCAGAGCTTATGAAAATGGTTGAAGAGTTTTACCGGGCATATCGGGCATTGGCTGAGAGATATGATCATGCCACTGGAGTGATCCGCCACGCCCATAGGACCATGGCCGAGGCATTTCCTAATCAAGTTCCTATGATGCTGACAGATGATTTACCTGCAGTTTCTCCTACGGAGACTGAGCCACATACACCAGAAATGCGCCACCCTTCACGTGCATTTCTTGATCCAGATGAACCACAAAAGTATGCTTCTGCTAATTTCCATGCTATCAAAAGAAATGGTGGTTTTACTGGTGAACCTGATTCTCCTTTGAACAAAACGGGTTTGAAACAGCTCAATGATCTCTACATCCCTGGAGAACATGAAAATCTTACAAAGTTTGCAGAAGGGCATGCTAGAAGGGGGCTCAATTTTTTGGAGACGCAGGAGGAGAGTAGTGAGCTAAACAGTGGAAGCAACAATACTAGGTCTCAAGTCTTGTCTGAGTCTGAACGTGTGACAAAAGCTGAGACAGAAATTTTGGCCTTGAAGAAAGCCATTGCCAAATTAGAAGATGAAAAGGAAGCTGGCCTGCTTCAGTATCAGCAGAGTTTGGAGAAATTGTCTAATCTCAAGTTAGAAGTGTCTAGTGCACAAGAGAATTCTCAAAGACTTGATGAGCGAGCAAGTAAAGCTGAAGCTGAAGTTCAAGCCTTGAAGGAAGCCCAAATCAAATTACAGGCTGAAAGTGAAGCTAGTCTTCTTCAGTACCAGGAATGCTTGGAGAAAATATCTAATCTGGAGAAAAATATTTCTTTTGCACAAAAGGAAGCAGGAGAACATAATGAACGAGCTACTAGAGCTGAAACTGAAACTGAATCCCTAAAGCAGGACCTTGCTAGAGTAGAAGCTGAAAAGGAAGCTACCCTTGTTCAATATAACCAGTGCTTGGAGACAATATCAAAACTGGAGGAGAGATTAAAAGAAGCTGAAGAGAATGCAAGAAGGATTAAGGAGCATGCCAATATAGCAGAAAAAGAAATCGAGGCTTTGAAATTAGAAGTTACTAAACTTAATGAAGAAAAGGAAGATGCTGCTCTCCGTTATCAGCAATGCTTGGAGATAATTTCCAGTTTGGAGTATAAGCTCTCTTTTGCTGAAGAGGAGGTGCGTAGGCTAAATTCCAAGATAGATGATGGGGTTGAAAAGTTACAGAGTTCTGAACAGAAGTGTCTTCTCTTGGAGACATCAAATCATACTCTGCAGTCTGAATTTCAATCTTTGGCACAAAAAATGGGGTCTCAAAGTGAAGAACTTAATGAGAAGCAGAAGGAATTGGGTAGACTTTGGGGTTGCATACAAGATGAGAGACTGCGATTCATTGAGGCTGAAACTGCTTTCCAAACTCTTCAGCAGTTGCATTCTCAATCTCAGGAAGAGCTTAGGTCTCTTGCTGCTGAACTTAACAGTAAAGTGGAAATACTGGGGAATGTGGAATCACGTAAGCAGGCTTTAGAGGATGAAGTACACAGGATCAGTGAGGAAAACAAAATTCTAAATGAGGTCAAAATTTCTTCATCTTTGTCTATAAAAAATTTGCAGGATGAGATTTTGAATTTGAGGGAGACAATAGAGAAACTTGAACAGGAGGTGGAGCTGCGAATTGATGAAAGAAATGCTCTTCAGCAAGAAATTTACTGTCTTAAAGAGGAGCTTAATGATGTGAATAAAAAACATGAAGCCATGATGGAGGAGGTCAGGTCAACTGACTTAGACCCACAGTGCTTTGGATCATCTGTGAAAAAATTGCAAGATGAGAACTTAAAACTGAAGGAAACATGTGAGGCTGACAAAGGAGAAAAAGAAGCACTTTTGGTAAAATTGGAAACCTTGGACAAACTTCTGGAGAAAAATACTGTTTTAGAGAATTCCCTTTCAGACTTGAATGCTGAGCTGGATAGTGTCAGAGGAAAGGTAAATGTGTTGGAAGAAACATGTCAATCTCTGCTGGTGGAGAAATCAAATCTTGCTGCTGAGAAGGCCACCTTGTTTTCTCAGTTACAATCCACAACTGAAAAGCTGGAGAAGCTCTCAGAAAAGAGCAACCTATTGGAAAATTCACTATTTGATGTGAATGCTGAACTTGAAGGGTTAAGGGTGAAGTCCAAGGTATTAGAAGACACATGCCAGTCACTTGACCATGAGAAGTCCAGTATCTTTCAAGAGAAAGAAACCTTAGTTTCACAGTTGAACATAACTCATCAAACACTGAAAGATCTTGAGAAACTGCACAGTGAATTGGAATTAAAGCATTTGGAACTAAAAGGAGAAAGGGAGTCTGCACTTCAAAAGGTAGAAGAGCTACTAGTTTCCCTATATTCTGAGAGGGAAGAGAATTCCAGAGTTTTGAAATTGAATGAAGACGAATTGGCTGAGAAGGAATTACAAATTCATATTCTACAAGAAGATGCAAATTGCAAGAAAAAGGAATATGAGGAGGAACTGGACAGAGCTATGCATGCTCAAATTGAAATTTTCATCTTGCAGAACTGTATTGATGATTTGGAGAAAAAGAACTTCTCCCTTCTAGTTGAGTGTCAGAGACTTTTGGAGGCTTCCAAAATGTCTGACAAAATGATATCTAAATTGGAGACTGAAAATGTTCAAAAGCAGGTTGATGTGAATTCTCTGTCTGAGAAAATTAAAATACTAAGGATTGGGCTGATTCAGGTGTTGAAGACTCTTGACAATAACGGTGGGCATTTCGGTGAAGATATGCTTGAAGAAGACCAAATGCTTCTGAACCATATATATGGAAAACTACAGGAGAGGCAGAAATCTTTTGACACAATTTTCAATGAAAGCCAACAAATGGCCATTGAGAATTCAATTCTGATTACATTCCTAGAGCAGTTGAAAATAAAGGTAGAAAATCTTGTGACACAAAGAGATGCCCTTGATGAGGAGTTCAGTTTCCAGTCTAAGCAGTTCTTGGCATTGCAAATAGAGGTCCAAAAGATATTGGAGAAGAATCAGGAGTTGAAGTTGACAATAAGCAAAGGAGAAGAGAGAATGGAAGTAATGACAACTGAAATAGACAATCTACGGAAGCAGCTGTCAGACTTGGAAAAGAGTCACAACAATTTACAGGAGGACAGTTGCAAGATATTGGAAGAGAAGAAGTCTTTGACGAGAAGATTTCTAGATCTGGGTGAAGAGAAAAGTAACTTGGAAGAAGAAATATGTGTCATGATCCATGAGACAATAGCTCAATCTAATATTTCCCTGATTTACGAGAATATTATCTTTGAAAAGCTCCTGGAACTTAAAGAGCTAGGTGAAGATCTTGATAAACATTGTTCAGCAAATAATGACCTTGAGGAGAGATTAAAAGTAATGGTGTGCAAATTAGAAAATGCAGAAATGGAAAATTCACATCTTAAAGAGTCATTTGTAAAGTCAAATGTTGAACTACATTTAGTCGAATCTATCAATGATCAATTGAGCTGTCAGATTAGGGATGAAAGGGAGATGTTGCATCAAAAGGAAAATGAGCTTTTGGAAGCAGCTGAGATGTTTCGTGTTTTACATACTGAGAAAACAGAGTTGCAAAGAATGGTGGAAGATCTGAAGATTAAATATGATGAAGCCAGGGTGATGCTTGAAGAGCAGGCTAATCAAATTTTGAAATTGTCCTCAGACAAGGATCATCTTAAAGAGTCATTTGTAAAGTCAAATGTTGAACTACATTTAGTTGAATCTATCAATGATCAATTAAGCTGTCAGATTAGGGATGAAAGGGAGATGTTGCATCAAAAGGAAAATGAGCTTTTGGAAGCAGCTGAGATGTTCTGTGTTTTACATACTGAGAAAACAGAGTTGCAAAGAATGGTGGAAGATCTGATGATTAAATATGATGAAGCCAGGGTGATGCTTGAAGAGCAGGCTAATCAAATTTTGAAATTGTCCTCAGACCAGGATCATCTTAAAGAGTCATTTGTAAAGTCAAATGTTGAACTACATTTAGTTGAATCTATCAATGATCAATTGAGCTGTCAGATTAGGGATGAAAGGGAGATGTTGCATCAAAAGGAAAATGAGCTTTTGGAAGCAGCTGAGATGTTTCGTGTTTTACATACTGAGAAAACAGAGTTTCAAAGAATGGTGGAAGATCTGAAGATTAAATATGATGAAGCCAGGGTGATGCTTGAAGAGCAGGCTAATCAAATTTTGAAATTGTCCTCAGATAAGGATCTTCTTAAAGAGTCATTTGTAAAGTCAAATGTTGAACTACATTTAGTTGAATCTATCAATGATCAATTGAGCTGTCAGATTAGGGATGAAAGGGAGATATTGCATCAAAAGGAAAATGAGCTTTTAGAAGCAGCTGCGATGTTCCGTGTTTTACAAACTGAGAAAACAGAGTTGCAAAGAATGCTGGAAGATCTGAAGATTAAATATGATGAAGCCAGGGTGATGCTTGAAGAACAAGCTAATCAAATTTTGAAATTGTCCTCAGACAAGGATCATCAAAATGAAGAGCTCATATGCCTGTGTGAAGTGAATCAGAAGTTGGAGTATGAAATGGGGTATCTACGTCAAGAGCTTGGAGAAACTAAACAGAGGGAAAAGAAGCTAAGCTATGAAGTACTTAAGGGAACAAATGAGACTGAACAATGGGAAACTCAGGCTTCAACACTCTTTGCTAAACTGCAGATTTCTGCTGTCAATGAAACATTATTTGAAGGAAAGGTCTGTGAGCTAGCTGATGCATGTAAGAATCTTGAACGCAGAAACTACTCCAAAGACATGGAAAGTGAACAGCTGAAAGAAAGAGTTGGCAAGCTAGAAGTTGAAAATGGAAGACTGTGTGAACAATTAGCTACTTATGTCCCTGCTGTCAGTGCTTTGAATGATTGTATAACATCTCTGGAGATGCAGACTCTTGCATGTGAAAAGCCTCATGACTATGAAGAATCAAAGGTATTAACACATCATTTTAGTATTTGGTTGTAACATTATTATAGCTTCTGCTTATGTGATTCCTTTGAGCCATAATTTTTTAATTATGGGGTGGGTTAGATCCTCATTCTTATTGCACTCCTCTGTGCTTCAAGGCACTGTATTGGACTGTTTATCTAAATTCCAATTTTCAACCCTATTATTAAGTGTCTTTTTCTTTACTTCAGAGTTCAGATGCATAATATGACTTCATAAAACCCTTTGTCCCATGAAATATGGGGTGTAATGGCATCTGGTTTTGCAATTAGTTTGTTTACCAATGCTTTGCATTTTTCTCAACTAATAATAGTTTGCATGGTTAGGATGAAATGATTTTGCCTTGTTGATTATATCAACATGTGAAGCATGTAGGCTTTTAACATGTGGTTCATTATATCATTGGCTCTGATTTTTATGGAATAGATCAATTTCCAAATCTATTTAATTAAAATAAACTAGTTTTTTCTCTCCATAAATTAGTTAGTCAACAATCTGCTTTGTAGTATTTCAATGCTAGAGAACTTTGTAGAAATATAGGCAGCTGCTTCCTTGTATGTCAATGCCAGGTCATTGCTTTTGCTTGGTGATCCCGTAATCATGTGAAATGAATTTCTTCTTTTTCAATTTGTACCCAACTATTATTGCATTTCTTTTATTGATATAATTTGATTATAATCACCATTTTCAGGTTAAAAATTTGGTGAATAAGGAATGCACTGAAAATGGTCGACAAACTGATGAAGATCAGACTGTTATGGCACCAGATGCACTCCCTAACTTCCAAGACATGCAGAGAAGGATAAATGCAATTGCATTGGCAGTTAAGCAGTTAAATGAAAGTTTCAAACCCAAGAATGAAACGAGAGAGATTCAAGAGTTAAAATCTGGAATTAGCCAGCATGAAGAGAATATTCAAGCAAGCAAGCCTGTTACTCAAGCGGATCAAGCAAGGTCAGATATCCCAGTTACTGAGATTGAAGTTCTGCCGAAAGACATCATGCTTGATCAAATATCTGAATGTTCATCATATGGGATAAGTAGGAGGAGAGACATTCTTGAAGCTGATGATCAGATGCTTGAGTTGTGGGAAACGGCAGATAAGGATTCCACTATTGGAAAGCAAGTTGAGAAGACACAGAAGATGGCTGCTGAAGCTGCTGGCAATCATCAAAGAGGTGCAACCAAGGAGCCAAAAAACAAATATCCTTCAACGGATTCCTTGGTGGAAAAGGAGTTGAGTGTGGACAAAGAGATCTCAAGAAGATTGACACAACCACGTGAAGAAGGGAACCAGAGCAAGATTTTAGAAAGACTTGATTCCGATGCACAGAAGTTGACAAACCTTCAAATTACCATACAAGATTTGATGAAGAAGGTAGAGATTAATGAGAAGAACACAAAAGGAAAAGGTGTTGAGTTTGATGAGGCGAAAGGGCAGCTTGAAGCAGCTCAAGAGACCATCACAAAGTTGTTTGACGCGAACCGCAAGTTGATGAAGAATGTGGAAGAAGGTACCTTGTCTTCTGTTGGGAAGGATGCAGCGGAGTTAGGTGAAAATGGAAGTGTTAGCAGAAGGAGAGTTTCAGAACAGGCACGGAGAGAATCAGAAAAAATAGGACAACTGCATTTGGAGGTGCAAAGACTGCAGTTTCTACTGCTGAAACTAGGTGATGGGAAAGAAAGCAAAGAAAAAACAAAAATGGCTGATCGAAGTCCAAGAGTGCTTTTGCGAGATTATCTCTATGGTGGGACGAGAACCAACAACCAAAAGAAGAAAAGGCTACCCTTTTGTGCATGTGTGCGACCTCCCACCAAGGGAGATTGATTGTTATACCATATAGTTTGAAGTAAGTGAGACGTTAGCTTTCTTGTTTGTAAAATTTTCCTTCTAAAGATGCTTTAAGACCCTACATATTTTGATCATGTTGTACATGTTGTGCCTCATTTACTCGTAAGAAGAGGCCAAGGCTAGGATCGAATTTTGTCCATTTTTTTTTCTGTAATATTTCTGAATAATCACCACCTCTTTTCTATCTGGTTTAGATGAGTAATGAGTGCTTAGTGTTTTGGCTATTACCTTGTTTAACATTGTGGTGCAAGAGGCTATCCTTAACAGAAGCAGGCTCACCAGTTTGCTTTCATTGATTTCTTCCATCTCCATTTTTGGGCTATGGACTAAGCCCGTACAGTAACTAATAAAAGGCTCTTGCTGTGGACTATGCCAGCTTTCATGGTTAATTTTTCAACACCTATCCTTATTCCAGATTATTTTCATTTTTTTTTATTATTATTTGAGTTAATCATTGGGCCCTAACCCAAAACAAACAACCCCTTTAGTATTACAGGCATCACATTCCTCAAGTCAACTGGAGTGAGTATTTCTAACTCGTAGTTCATTTCCCGACTAAATTCTAGCTACCTAATTCTGCTCGTTAGTTTAGTTGTGATATTTTAATTGTACTTTTAGCAGTGTTATAAAAATCGGACCAAACCAGCCGATCCGACCGGTAAAACGAGGAGAACATATGCGTATAACCTAGTAATATAATTTGTTTTTGCCGGTAATGATTTAAGCTTGAGAACTCATGATCAGGAATCCACATTGATTTGTTCTACTTCTAAGACTTTTCCAAATGATTTTTCAATTCCCATGGCAATTACTTTACATTTGAATATAATCAATATATATTATCAAGCATGATAAGATTATTCAACAGCCTACGTAGGAGATTTTCTTCTAACCAAGGATGCAAAGTCGAGAAATTAGAAGACCCGTGCATCTTTCATTTTCCTATGCCTCTAAAACTTCTGCGGCATGATTCAGAAATTCTCATGCCACACATTGTAGTGGTAAAATAACTAAGACGAAAACCAATAAGCTTTGTAAGCTCTTTAAAATATTCCTTGGTATATGGCTCACACTCAAACATTGTTCCAACCCTCTGATTCATCTATCTTGGGATTCGTTTTGCTTGCACGGAGATTGAAGTTGCATGCTCCAACGGCCTCTTCAACAGTCAGATAGATCCATTTCTCCCCTAAATGATTTTGGAACTTCGATTTGTTCAGTTTTTTCATCACCTCACTTACAGGATTGACCAAAACAAGCTGCATGCATAGAAATGGAAGATTAGAAAGAAAAAATAAAATAAAATCATATCAAGCATTCTGAAATTGAATATGTTATAAGAAATTCTTGGTTCATAGTTAGCAGATAACACGAGAGAAATAATTACTTGTAGCTCTCTTCTTTCTGTAATCTTCTTGACCTCTTCAAGCATACTTATTCCACTTGTATCAATGTTTCCAACAGCTGCCAATAAAATTACACTGCAAGTTAGATTGGAAATTCTTATAACCAAATAATAGTTACCATATTTTTTAGGCCCATTACTTACCACTCATGTACAATATAACATACTGCAAACTTGTCTCTCCAGTAGCTTTGATTCTGTCTTCCTCTTCATCAATCCACCTTGTGATCCTGTGCACAATAACAAATTTTTCTGGTAAGTGTTTACTTCTATTGTGGCCTGATTTTTTTGCATGCAAGAGAAAATACTCCAAATTTGCAGGTAGGATACCTTTCTCTTAAATAGCTTGCATTGGCAAAGTAAATTGGTGCATCAATCTCTAGAATTAGCATTCCAGGAACATGTTTTGCATTTGGATAGTGCTCAACATTTCTGTATATCACAGAATTTGGAATGTTGCCCAAAACAAATGTCCTTGGCCTTGCAATAAATAGAAGTACCCGAAGTATGGATATTGCAACCTGAATATACACAGAGGAAACCACATATTAATATCCTAAACCTTTACATTAATCCCAGATATAAGTAACACGAAATTCAGCAGAGTGGAGGGAGTTCATTGACACATACAGCTATGACTAAGCCAATTTGAACACTGCCAAAGACCACGCCAAGGTATGCACTCATGCACACGACAAAATCAAATTTGTCAACCTTAAATAGATGGATGGCTGCTTGATAATCTATGAGGCCAAGCATTGCAGATACAATAATGGCTGATAGCACCACCAGGGGAGTGTAATGGAACAATGGTGTTAGGAATAACAGTGTCAACATTACTGCAATTGACATTATAATGTTGGAAGCTGCTGTCTTGCATCCAGCATTATAGTTCACGGCTGAACGCGAAAATGGCCCTGAAACAAATGCATTTTTCAGCAACACAAGTCAGAAATTGATGCGGGAAGGTAATGCATTTATTGTTCTTGATAGTGGGTGAAGAGAAAATAAGCCTGAGAGCTCATGAAACAAGGCTAAACAATAATAGAGTATATATTTTTGTTAGCACTTGGTGATGATCTAGCTTAGCCAAGCACCGAACTTGCATGTCAAATGGGGTATGTAGTATCTAGAGTCTAGACATTTGGTGCTAACAGTTAATAAAACCTTTACCTGTTGTGAGGTAGCAAGAGGTGAAAGAACCAACTATGTTCATGGTCCCAATAGCTATCATCTCTTTGTTGCCATCAATATTGTAATTTTTATACATTGCAAAGCTTCTTCCCACTGCTATTCCTTCCTGAACAATATCATCAAATTCAACACTCAAAATCTTGTTGAAATCTAAACTAACAAGATTAGCAGATGTAGGATTTTGTCTGTTGCACTAGGCCATTCGTTTCCTAGATTATAAGTATGCTCATGATTCAATAGGAAAATAGGTAAGGTAGGAATCAAGAGAGATTACATTTAAATGATTAAAATGTACACATGAAAGGTGAATGTAAATAGTAATAGTTGGATCAGCAAGCTATAACTTTTTAGTGTTCATCTCTTTTCACTTTAAATTTTTAATAAGATGGGCAACCTTACTTTTTGCCTTTTTGGGTATCAAACTCTAGAGCTGAGTTTTAATATCATTTGTTAGGTATATAACTGGGTTAGAAGGAATTTGAGGGAGAGAAAAAGTCCAAATCATATAAAAAAATCGATTTAGATACTTATGTTTTCTAAATTTCTATTTTGAAAAGAAAAATAAAAATTACCTAACCTTTGTTAAGGCAGTATACTAGCCACAACGAAATGCAATATGGGTAAATTTTCAATATATCCTTATCCTTTACATTTTAAACTTATATAAGGTGTGCTATTGTATATATAGAATAAAATAAATGAATATCTCAACTCTCACATGTGGGACGATTGGTGCAGGTCATGTGATCTAATGTGAATTTACGTGATTTTTCCTATGCAACGTTCTTTTTTTCACTTTTTACCCAAGGCACAGCCAAATTTGATTTTCCAAATCACCATCAAAGGACGAAGACCATATATGTCATCAAACTAAAAACAGAAATAGCATTAATAATAGTGCTATGGCTTTATCTAGTTTCTTTTTCTTTTTATTTGGCAAAGGATGTGACATCTTAGAGTTGGGCTTTGTCTTTTTTATGTTGTGTACACGTGGCAAGTCCTTGGCCATTTTTACGTTGCCGTGTAGCAAAGGCATATTAGGCATGCATTCCGACAAAGTAAGAGAGTTTGAGAGGTGCTCACCGCAAGCGATATAATTCCAACGACAATGCCAGTTTTGACAGCTGTGGTCATATAAGGCGACACAAATACCAGATTTGTGAGGGATGGTGGGTTTAAACCCTTCTTCAATTCTCCAATCTGAACTCACCATGTTTAAATTACAACACACATCAGATATCTATCTTTCTCTAGAGACAAGACAAGACTAGAAAAATCAATATTGTAGGCAGTGGCACATGCTTCATCAATAATAATAATAGTAATGATCATAATAATAATAATAATAACTTTTCAAAAGATAATCACAGGTGATATATATATTGTCCACATAATCATAATAGTCAGACTTTATATATAATTGTGATTTCTCGAGATGTATCTGATATACAAAAATTAAACAGTGTGTTTGTACTCATGCTAAAAAATGATTCCTCTGCTGGTCCTACCGGATAAGAAAATTCATGATTATGGATGGTATGGGTAGGACCCAATGGAACTGAACAGTGTTTGGTTGTGAGTGAGTGCGTTACCAAAAAAGAGTGTGCAAATTAATTTTTATCTATAAGAATATATTTGATCCAATCATAATCAGATCGCGTTAGAAGATGGTTTTTTTTTAACCCTAAATAACAATTTTAATAATAATAATATGTTTATTCAATCAAACCATAGTTAATTTGCAAACTTGTAACATACTATAATTATAACATGTAATACAAGATTTCCATTTGTATTTTTTTTATCAGTAGTTTTGAAAAAAAAAAAACAAACATTTTTTAATTTTTTAACAACAAAATTTAGTTTTGTTTATTTATCATTTTAAAACAATATTAACTGTTACTAAGAACATGAAATACTCACCACTTCAACACCGTGCTTCTCAGCGTGTGTGAAATAAACCAACAGACTTCCCAGTATAACAGACGTCAATGGCGCCATTGCTGACACCCAGAAAAACCTTGGTCGTTTTTTGCTCTGCATGACATCACAAACTAAAGTCACAGTCCATTTTTTATTTTTATTTAATTAACTGAGAAAACTTAACCACACTTAGTCGATCTGCTATTCATTATCAGTTACTTGTTTTTCCAGCAAGGAAATATAATTTCTAAGGAAGTTAAATTAATTAACTTAAGTAAATAATAATCTAAAGTAAACAGCAATTTATATTTTACTATATAGTATAATTAGTGCTTTGATTTTGTTATAGAAGCAGCTGGAGATGACGTGATGAACGAAGGATAAAATGTCAATTGCAGCTGAGAAAGTTTGCTTATTTTGTTGGTGAAAGAAGAAGCTAGCTAGGTTAGGATTGAAAATAGGTCTCAACCAAAAGATTAATTAAGCTGATTTTGAAATCCCGTCCGTTTCTAGAAACAACGGGTATAAATAAATGCAAAGAAAATAAGTGATAGGAATGCAAACTAATCAGTTCACAATTATAATTAAGTCGTGTCTGTTGGTGAGAACATATCAATTTATCATCATCTGGCTGTGCTTCTTTTTCTTTGTTCAGTTAACATTTCAACCTTTGCTTGGGAAAGAGAGTCAAAGATACGCAACATGAACCACATATATAATTTGTTATATTAAGTTAATAAGCAAATAAATAAACAACTTTATAAGATTATTAGATAGTATATTATATATTTTATGCATATAAATATGGATTAGGTGTTACTTACGAAGTATCTTGTGCTAAGGAGGAAGAAAATGAAGACAAATCCTAACACAGCGCTTTCCCACCTCCACTGCAAAAGGACACAAATAACTTATGTTTAATTTGAGACAAGTCAAAAAACAATAGCGTGAACGTTACATGTAAATTCTTTTAAATTGAAAGGTAGTTATATTGTACTATAATTTTGGAACTGGTAGGTGAGGTTTATGCTATGTAATATTAGAATTTCTATGGTACCCTCAATAATTTGAGAGATTTTGATTAAATTGCATATTATCTTTTCTCTCATTAATTAATAAAAACTTTTGTTTTTTTTTAGATTAGTCCTTGATTAATTAAAATATTTTTTAAATAAATTAAAATTACAACTATTTTAAATTAAAATTTTTGATTAAACATTAAAAGAAGGTAAAATCACTTTTTCTAATCTTCTTCACCTTCTTTATCGATAAACCAAGTCTGAACCCTAATTTTTTTCACATCTTTCAATGGTACATTTTGTAAGAATGTATTCTTTTTAGGAGGATAGACACTAATGACAGCCTTTAATATTAACATTTATATGCATTTTATACCCCAAAAAAAATTGCATGCTCTTGAACTTTCACTTTTCAGTATTTGCACATGAATTAAGCAGCTAGTTAGTAAGTATTAATAGCGAATCCTCTGTCTATCGCATTTTTAAATAGCACGAAAGGTTTTGTGTGCATGTTATTTCAATCTCAATAGGAGAATTAAGTAAGAAGAGTGAAAACAGTGCCATGTAATTTTATACTTGAGTTGAATTTTGACGAAATATACAAAATAAGACAAGATTAAGGATAAGATTCAGCGTGGTTTTATTGGTAAAGAAGGTGAAGGAGATTAGGTTCAGTATGTTTAAACTTTGAATTTGTATACCTGATGAGTTTGGGTGAAAACAGAGCGCATCACTGATATGATATCAGCCCCATGGGTGAAATGCTCAAGGCCAAGAATCGATTTTAGTTGCTGCAGACACACCACCGTGGCTGCTCCTCCCATGAACCCTACTATGGTTGCATGTGACAGAAAATCCACGATTAACCCCAACCTGCAATTCCCATGTGTGTTGTGACTGATTAATTAAAAATTAACTAAGGAAAACAATATTAGATGTGTTGATAAATATTATCATATAATCGTCAAGGGATAAATATTATCATATAAATATTAGATTGATAATCGATGTAAATTATGACAAATTTGAAATTAGTTTTTTGTCATGTACTTCGATATTATAATAGTACGTCATATTATATAGATAATATAATTCTTCGATATTATAAAGTTTAACAGTTATTATTGAATGCAAGACTATGCGGGGGCCGGGCTTCGTACTATTATTCCAATAGTACAAGTAAAGTAAGAAAGAAAGAAAATCGTGTTTTTTACATTTTTATCGTGGATACCGATAAACGCATGCTCCAAAATTGAGTCTATATGGAGATGAAAATAAGAGAAAGATGGAAAGAAAAAAAAAAAAAAAAAGGAAGAGAAAAAGTAACAGAATAGAAAATAAATAAAAAGAAATACCAATGAAATTGGGAGTGGAAGGAGATATGAGGAAAAAAAAAAATAGATGTTTGAATACAATTATAGTTTAATACTACAAGCAGTTATTGTATATATGAACTAGATGCATCAGTTAAGGACACGTGATACACTTTAAATATTTTAAATTATTTACTATAGTAAGTATTAAATAAATATTTTATAATAAAAAATTATATTTATCCTCGTAACTTATTTACTCGATAAGATAAAAAAATTAAAATAATGTTACTGTAAAACCGTGATTTTAATAGTAATTTATCATGTACATATTATATTTTTTGTAATTATTTTATCTAAAAATGGTATAAATTAGTAAAAAAAAATAGTTATTTAATTTTTAAAAAGACTACTCTCCTATAAAATTAAAATTAGAGTTTGAAATAAATATAAGTTGCTGGAATAGAAAGTGAAATTAGAGTATCATTAATGTGATTCATTAAGATTTTACCTAAACACACCCAAGGCAGCCTGAAAAACTCCAGCAAATAATGTAGCCGTGAAAGCAAGGTGGAGATAAAGCTTTGGGTCTTCATTGGGATCAACCGCATTACTCAACATAGACCCCATCAGAAGCGATCCAACCGCCACAGTCCCCACCGCCAGATCCCTCGAGCTACCCATCATCGCATAAATCAACGGTGGTATAAAGCTCGAATCTGCACAAACACATATATATCGATCATACATTTTTAATCAAATAGACCAAAATATATTTACTAATGACATTAGTTGTAAGTAGTTTAGTTAGGAAAAAGGCAAGAAATAAATGAGAAATTATTATATGGTTCGAGACTATCATGGTTCTGATCTTCTGAACAATCTCTACGTGATACATATATAATTGAGTTTTATTAATTCTTTTATATAAGTTAAAAAAAACTCGGTTATATAACACATCAGATTAGCCGAGATCATAGAGACACGATGATTTTGGATCATGTAATAATATCTTGTAATTAAGAGTTGATGATAATTAAGTAGCAACAAATTAACTACCCACATAGTCCAAGGATTGGAGGGAGGTTGGCGAGCTTGGCATAGCTAATGCCTTGAGGAATGGCCAAGCTAGCGATGGTGATGCCAGCTATGATGTCAGATTTCAAGAACTGGAAGGTGTATTTGGGTGCCCATTCGAAAATGGGGAAGAAATACTGAAGGCCAAGCATGAACTTCTTGGAAGCTGGTTTGTTCTTAAACTGCCTCAAAGGGTCATCTGGGAAGAAAGTCTCCTTCAAGGAGTACTTTAGAGACTTGAAAAACGGTTGAGGTGGTGGAACCTCCACTTGGTGCACACTCTCAACGTTCATGCCCAAAGGGTACTCATAATCTACACTCCCCATATCCTCAATAATTCTTGGCTAGCTAGCTAGCTTGATCGGGCACTATATGCACAAAGATAGGTTAAGTGGTATATATTAAGGAGGGAAGTGAATTGAATTAAGAGTTAAGAGGATGAAGGTGTGGTGGTGGTGATGAGAGAGTGTTGGAGAGAGTTCTCAATGAGATGGGTTTATATAATGGTTTTTGTGAGCAATTGGGCGTGAGATGGATTTGTCCTTGTGTGGGGGAGGATTCTTTTGAGGTTTTTATTATAGTGCGGTATATGGACCCACACGAAGTCACAAGGTTATTGGGGAGGTAAGCCAAACGTGGCCTTATATTCTCTAAATGGAAGTGAAAAGTCTGGACCTGCCAGCCTCGTGCCAATTTGATTTTCCTCTTGGGATGAAATTGAAAATCACATAAAGCTTAGTATAATATGTGTGTGCTGCCAAACACGGTGGAAGCAAAATCAAGGAAGGTTACGCATCTTGTTGTGAGTTTTGAAATTTGGTGTTTCACTCCTCAGTTATGACTATTGCAATCATTGAGGCTTTCACCCCGTTTTAAGTGACGTGGCCTGGGATGGCATCATATGGGTTCATTTGTCGGTTTTATGACTAAGCTATTTTTTTATTATTATTATTTCATATGAATAAAAGAAGTTTATGTGAATAAAATAAAAATTTGTATATCATATTCCTTCCATATTGTACTTTTACACTTTTATAGAAATAAAAAAAAATGCTTTAAGATATGTTTTTATTTTATGATTAAAAAGTAATATAAAAATAATGTAATAAAAATGAGATTTTCTAACATATATTTACCTCTTTTTAAAATAAATATTTTAACAAGTTTCATTTTTCGATGTATTTTAAGAAAGATTAAAGTTATAACTTATTAACATACTCTTTTTTTATAAATAAATAAATACACATGTTTTAAGAATATGTTAGTAAAAAACAAAAATATACTCAATGTGTATAATTCAATTGACAATACACCCGAGTTTCTGGATAAGAACATGTTCTAAGTGTGACTAAACCTCTGACTAAATATTAGTTCAATAGCTCACACAAAGGACCACTGAAGCTTGTGGGGATACCTCGCAGTCACACCAAAGAGTTACAGACCCTAATTACGGTGGTATGTAATTGATATTATTGAAAATAAAAAGTCCGTGAGCAATCCCACCTAATGATCCTCAAGATTTTTAGTGTTGGAAATTAAAAAAGTTTCATGAAACAAAATAAATGTGCTTTACATTCTTGTGTTTGTATGCACAAGGAGTTTATTGAGCCAATTTTTTAAACTCATACTCATCTTTAAATTCAAACAAATTTAGTAATATATATATATATATATATATATATATATATATATATATATATATATATATATATTATTGTTCTTACTGGATTTGGTAAGTCCTCCGGTGCGGTGGCTCTGCCGGCATCTTCTTAATGTACGGTGGGGGGTGTACCTGCAATGACACTCCAACGCTCAAGTTAGAGGCGCAGAGGTAGGAGACAGGTATCACTAATGGGTGTAGAATTTCGTACCTTCATTGGAATGAATAGCGTTGTATTTATAGAATGTAAATAGATGGATTTGATAGGGTTATTTTCCTATCAAATCTTATCAGATCTAGTTGATTATGATAGAGATAAGTTTATCTTCTACCGTGATCTTCTATCTCAATCTTCATATATCTTATCTTTTGGTAAGATATACCTTCCGTTGTAACTGTCTTGGTCCAAGTAGGTTTCTCCTACTCGGTCAGGTTCTCTACTCGATGGAGTGCTGAGTCTGAGTAGTACACATGCCCCCAAGCTCTGAAGCTTATGTAAGAGCTTAAGTGTTTGTTATGCCGAATCCAAATTTGAATTCGGCCGAGTTGGCATAGTGTCTTACTCGTCTCGTTTTTTCGTATTCGGCTTCGTCGTTTCAGATGGTCACGTCGCTTTAGGCTTATTAAGTTGTAACGTTTCCCTAGGGCGGCGGTAATGATTATTTTTGAATTTCGAAACGTCCTCGGGATACTCGAAGGTCTCAAGCCTCCCCAACCGTTGATCCTTTTGCTGAGGGGCTTTAATCCAACAGTCCGAGTCATTTCGTCCATTCATATTCGAAGCTTTTGGGTGCCCTATATAAAGGTCACTATGCACACCCTTCGTTCACTTCTTCTCCTCCTCTGAGTTTTCTTCTCCGGCGACTCTTGTTCCTCCGCCATTTCCTCCTCCTTCTCCTTGTCTTTTTCTTCCTTTTTTGTCAATCCAGGTACGCCCTCTCTTGCCCTTGTTATGTTCTTTTTCTGCAAAAAGTTTTCTCTTTCTAGGGATTCGGGGCGTTTCAGCGGTGGCAAAATGCTGTCGTCAAAGGTGCATTTGATCAGAGAGGATTCTGATGGCAGGGCCTCGCCGCAACGTCATAACTCCGATGGGGTTAGCGATGTTGCGTTGGTGTCAAACGCTATTCCTGTGGGTGTGGTTCGCCCCTCCATTCCTTCTGAACAGGCAGAAGTTCCTTTGGCCACTTCTGCCGAGAGGGTTGTGGTCATAGATGACTTGGAGGCTACCGAGGAGGTTCCTTTAATTCGTCATCATGTTCAGCCTGTTCCTCCTTCTCCTCCACCCGAGCCTAGTGATCCTAAGCCTCCCAAAAAGGTTTACCCTCTTATCACTCTCCCAAGTTATTTCTGGGTGCATGGGGAGGTAGGGAGTTACCCTTTTCGGTATTAGACTTAAGAGTCTCTTTTCTTTTTTTAGAGGAGATTGACTTATGTCACTCGGACTTGCCGGATATCGTTCATGTCGAGCCTTGTAGTCCGAGTGAGCGCGTCTTCCTTCGGGCTCTTCCATGTGAGTCTCACTATACTTACATGTACGATGCCCTATTCTCTTCTCTTAGCGTCACTGTTCCCTTTGATAAATTTAAGTGTGACGTCCTTCGAGAGTTGAACATTGCTCCTACCCAGTTGCATCTGAATGTCTGGGCGTCTATGTGTGCTTTTAGAGTTCTATGTAATGAATTTTTTATCACCCATACTGCTCCTAAGTTTCTCTTCCACTATTCGACGAAAGAAAGTAAGAAGGGCGGTTGGGTTTCTTTAACTGGCATCCCGGGCAAATATCTACTCGATCCTTACAACTCTTCTTGGAAAAACTTCAAGGGAGGGTTTTTCCGAGTTCGACCGGGGAAAGACAAGATGTCCAATTTTTTTGATAGGCGGGGGAGGTCCAGGTTTCCTTTGTACTGGACTCGGTCTCCGAATAAGAAGCTATCTTGTAAAATAATGGATATGTCTCCTGGGGACCAGGATGACATGGTCGATCTCTGCAAATTTCCTCGTCAACTTAAGTGTAAAATTATAGTTGAGATTCCAGTCTCCAAGACTCCGAGAGCCGATTGAGATTGTGAGTACTTTTTGCTTATTCGGTTCCCTCCCT
Organism: Pueraria montana var. lobata; assembly: GCA_026413185.1. NCBI lineage: Eukaryota > Viridiplantae > Streptophyta > Magnoliopsida > Fabales > Fabaceae > Pueraria > Pueraria montana. The sequence continues at coordinate 64,750,616 of CM048647.1, read as the reverse complement.
TTTACTTTATATTTGTCGACCATTTTTCCTCTTCTTTTGCAGTTGTAATGAGGAAGTACGATTATAAGAATGCTAAGAAGCTTCGGCTTGAGAAGCTAAAGAGCAAGGACGCTGCCGTCGATGAGGTCCAAGTTGCTTCTCCAGTTCCATCTCCACCTCCACCTCCTCCTCCTCCTCCTCCTCCTTCACCGAAGAGGAAGAACCAAAAGGTTGTTCAAGGGGAAGATGATCATTCAAAGAAGGCAAAGTCGAGTCCACCTCCTGCTCAAATTGTGGCTTCTCCCGTCGAGAGGCATCCGACCTTTCTTTCTACGAAGGACGAACAAACTTCTCTTTGGGATAAAGACTTTAACCCTTAAGTCCATTTCAGTGCCGAGAACCTCGGTCAAGCTAACCGGGATATGCTGAGGAATGTCGGGCCCCAACTTTCCATGGAGGCGATCTCGCGCTTCCAGGATCGTTCTTGGGTCATTGCCTAATTTTGGACTGAAGAGTTTGACCATGGTCACCGCGAACTTGCCATGGCCAAGGAGATTGCTTTGAAGGTCAAACAGGCCTTGGTGGATGCTACTCGGGCTAACGAGACTCTACTTCAATCTATTGAAAAGTCTCGTAAGTCCCTTGAGGCAGCAGAAACCAAGTTAAATGAGGCAAAAATCCAAGAGGAGACCCTGAAGCTTTCTTTGACTACTGCTGAGAATTCGGCGAAGGATCTCCAAGCCGAGGTGGAACGCCTCAACCAGGAGTTCGAGCGGGTGAAGCTGGATGCCGCTAACTCTGAGGCCAAGCTGAAAGCTGACCTGAGTGAAGCTGTGGACAAGGTCATCTCTACTCATGAGGCCGGGTTTAAGAAGGCGATTCGCGAAGTCCGGTTCTTCTTTAAGGATGCTGACACCTCTGTTTTTGATATTGATAAGGATGTCAACAAACAGGGAGAGTTAGTGGATGAGTCAGCCATCCCGGATGAGAAGGTTCCTGGTGACTCTGGCCAACCTGACCAGCCTACAGCCTGGCTCTTAGGCATTTTTTATTTATTTTTGTAAAAGGTTCGAACCCGGCCCATCTAATAGGATGCCTTTATCTTAATGAAATTTGATTTTCTCTTAAGTGTGGCGTCTTATTTTCCGCGTGTATGATATCAATGATTCGTATCCGATTAGGGTCTACATTATTAGTTTAACTTATTTTTCATATCCTATAAAGGTCTACACGTTTTTTAGCTTAACTCATTTTTTCGTATCCTATAAAGGTTTACGCAGTTAGCTTATTTGCGTAACTTAGTCTTTAGAGATCTAGTTATCAAAATTTTCAGTCATTCCCCTTTCGGAATGCCGAATATCACTCACTTAGAGTTGAGTGGTTTTTTGTGTCGAGTATCCGGTTGGTCTACTCGATCTTACGTGAATCGTTGAGAAGATAATGTAATAGAGAAAGAACTTTATTAATGTTAAAAGTTGAGTGTGCCTTATTAAAACCTCTTTGACAAAAAACCTCTTGGAAAAAAATGTCAAAGTAGGAAAAAGAGTACATCACCACTTACAACATTCTAATTGTAGTAAAATTTCATATGAGTAGCGTTCCAAGTACGAGGGATGGCTTTGCTGGATGGATGCTCTAGTCGGTAGGCTCCATTTCCCAGTGTCTCGGTTACTCTGAAGGGGTCTTCCCAGTTAGTTGCTAGCTTGCCCTCTCTGGTTGCTTTTCTTGCTTCTTCGCATTTTCTCCAAACCAGATCTCCGACTGCAAAGTTTCTTGGCTTGATCTTGCTATTGTATCTCTTCTCGGCTCTTCTTTTGCAGGCCTCTACTCTGATTTGGACCTCGTTGAAGGTCTCTTTGGTCATGTCAAGTGCATGCCTTAGTAATTGGTCGTTGCTCTCTTGAACAAAGTTTGCTCGTCGTAACGAGGGTTCACCAACTTTTGCAGGTATCATGGCATCTGATCCGTATGAGAGTCGGAAAGGTGTTTCCCCAGTTGTGGATTGTGGCGTGCAACGATATGCCTAAAAGATGGCTGGAAGCTTTTCGGCCTAGATTCCTTTGGCGTTGCCGACTCACTTTTTCAGTACTCCTAGTATGAACTTGTTTGCTGCTTCAATTTACCCATTAGTTTGATGGTGCTTTACTGAAGTCACCTGGTGCCGAATCCCAAGATTCTTGAAGAATTCTTCCAAGTTCTTTTCGACGAACTGCTTTCCGTTGTCCGACACTACTAAGTGGGGAATGCCGAATCGGCATTTGATGTTTCTCCATATGAACTTTTGAACGTTGTTGGCCGTAATGGTGGTCAAGGGTTCGGCTTCGATCCACTTTGTAAAGTAGTTGATTCCGACCAAAAGGAACTTGACCTGTCCTTTGGCTAATGGGAATGGTCCCAAGATGTCTACTCCCCATATAGCAAAAGGCCATGATGCAGTGATGTTGTGCAGTTCTTCCGCTGGTAGGTGGGATATATTGCCATATTTTTGGCATTCTTCATATTTTTCACGTACTCGGCGCAGTAGTAACTCGCCTTTCTCCTGATCTTCGTAGCTTCCTATTGGTTTTCGGGGAGGATTCCCTCTTTCAAGAAGTTCCATACTTCAGTCATGCACTCTCGGTCTACTATGTTAACTATGGAAACTTCTCTATCGATACTCGAAGTGGATATCGTCTCCTGTATCTTGTGTTGGCCTTTCTTCTTTGTGCTTGCCAACTTTGATAGCAAGTAGGCTATTTCATTTTGCTATCTTAGGATGTGGTTGAGTTCAAATTCGGTGAATACGCCCTTCAGTTGAGAAGCTAGGTGGTAATATCTTGTCATCTGGGGGTCTTTTGTTTGATATGATCCGTTCATCTGTCCCGTGACCAGCTTTGAATCGCTCCAACATCTGAGGTGTCTTGCTCCTACTTCTTTGGCGAGTTTCAACCCAGCTAACAGGGCTTCAAACTCGGCTGGGTTGTTGGATGCGTCGAAATCGAACCTGAGTGATTGTTTTAAGACAATTCCTTCAGGACTTTCGATTATGACACTTGCCTTGTTGCCTTTAGTGTTTGAAAAGCCATCCACGTAAAGGGTCCACCAAGGTGATTCGGCCTCTTCTACTGGTGCTAGTTCTGCTATGAAGTCAGCCAAACATTGGGCTTTAATAGGCCCTATCGGCTCGTACTTGATGCCAAACTCCGACAACTCCATGGAATAGGCTATCATCCTTCCAGCGAGCTCTGGTTTCCGCAACACTTGGTGTATAGGGTGGTCTATTCGTACCACCACTTGGTGGCTTTCGAAGTACGGGCGTAGTCGTCGTGCTGAAGTGACTAAGGCTAGTGCCAACTTTTCTATCATCTGGTACCTTGTTTCAGTCTCTTTTAGTACTCGGCTTACGTAGTACACTGGTGTTTGCGTCTGCTTTTCTTCTTGGATGATGACTTAGTTGATTGTGTTTCCCGATACTGCTAGATATAGCACCAAGTCTTTGCCGGGTTCTGGTCGAGTAAAGACTAGTGGTGAGGTGATTAGCGTTTTCAACTTTTGGAAGTTTGCTTCACACTCTTCACCCCAGTCGAATGCTTATTGCTTCTTAAGGAGTTGGAAAAAGGGGCTGGCCACCTCTGCCACTCTCGGTATAAATTGGGATAGGGAAGCCAGCCTTCCAGTTAGCCTTTGTACTTCTTTCATGTTACTCGGGCTTCTCATGTTTATGATAGCCGCGCACTTCTCTGGGTTGGCTTCTATGCCTCTGTGTGTGAGCATAAAGCCTAAGAATTCTTCGCCTTACACTCCGAATACGCACTTCTCTGGATTTAACCTCATATTGTGTTTTCTGATCTCGTCAAATATTTCGGCCAAATCTTTCGATTGTGCGCTCAAGTTTTGGTTTTTGACTACCATGTCGTCCACGTAGACTTCTAGGTTTTGTCCAAGTTGCTTCACGAATATCTTATCCATCAGACACTGGTAAGTGGCTCTCGTGTTCTTTAGACCAAACAACATTACTATATAGCAGTAGTTGGTTGTATTAGTTATGAATGTTGTTTTCTCCTCATCAGGTTGGAACATGGGTATCTAGTTGTAACCAGAATAGGCGTCTAAAGAACTCAAGATGGGATAGTCGGATGCTCTGTCCACCAGCTTGTCAATACTCGGCAGTGAGTATGAGTCCTTGGGGCATGCTTTGTTGAGGTCTGTGTAGTCGGTGCACATCCTCCATTTGTCGTTTGCCTTTTTCACCATCACGAAGTTTGCTAGCCATGTGGTATAGTGCACTTCTCTTATGAAGCCGACGTTTAGTAGCTTCTTGGTTTCTTCTCCGACTGTTTTTCCTCTCTCGGCTCCAAGCTTTCTCTTCTTTTGGGATACTGGTTTGGCCTTTGGACATATAGCGAGTTTGTGGCAATGAAAGCTTGGGTTGATTCCTAGCATGTTGGTTGCTGACCATGCAAACAGGTCGGCGTTCTTCAATAAGACTTGGGCAATTGTATCTTCAATCTCGTTGCTTAGCTAAGTTCCGAGTTTTGTGCATTGATCTGCTTCTCTTCCTAACTGGAAGGGTTTTACCTCTTCGATGGGTTCTGCTCTCGGCTCACCCTCCTTGGGGTCGAGTTCGGCTTCTTTTGTTGGTTGAACCATGAATGAGGTGCACGCTACTTGCTTCACTCTCGGTTCAGGGACCTTTTAGCCGCTGGCTATCTTCAGACTTGTCAAGTAGCACTCGCGAGCTATTTCTTGATCAGCTTTTATTGTTATTATTTCCTCTTCCAAGTTGGGGAACTTCATCGCCAGGTGAGGGGTTGAGATCACTGCTCCTAACTCGTTGAGTGCAGGTCTGCCTATAAGGATGTTATATGAGGTAAGAGCATTGACTAAGAGCTACCTGACCGTGATGGTTTTGGATCCCTTGTTGTCTCCGAAAGTGGTGAGGAGGTCTATGTAGCCTCTTGTATCCATTTTTTCGCCTGAAAATCTGACTAGTTGTTCGGTGTACGTGTACGGTTGTATCTTTCTTTCAGGGATGTCCAATTGCTTGAAGATGGACCAGTACAGGATGTCGGCTGAGCTGCCTTGGTCCACAAGGACCTTGCATACAAGGAAGTTGGCGACCTCAACTTTAACCACTACTGGGTCGTCGTGGTTGGGTTCAATCCCTTCAAAGTTTGTGTCGGTGAATGTTATCAGTGGTAGGCTTCTCGGTCTCACGAAAGCCGAGTTGATTGACCAGATGCCGTGTAGGTTCTCTTGCGTGTCGAGCTCGAGCTCCCTCCTCCGGCGAATCCTCCTGCAATCGTGTTGATAACGCCTCAGAGTCGAGTCTCGGGAGGATTACTTAGTCCCTCTTGTCGGTTCTCTTCTGTTAGCCGAGATTTTCTGTCGCGATCTTCTCCCCTATCTTGGGTTCGTTCTTGCTCAGATTTTCGGTTATCATCTTGGACAAAACGTCTCAGCTTGCCTTCTTGGATAAGTTTTTCAATCTTATCCTTCAATGTAGTGCAGTCTTTCGTGGCGTGTCCATGCACTAGATGGTATCTGCAGTACTTGGACCTATCCGCTTTTTTCGGGGACTGGTTCCAAGTAGGCAGACTGATCAGTTCTGCGCTGCAGGCTTCTTCTAAGATTTGGCTTCTGCTTTCCATCAGAGGAGTGTAATGAGAGAATCTGGCACGAGGCGGCTTCTCAGCTTTGGATCTGCTACTAGAAGTTCGCTCTCAGCTTGTTCCTGTTTTCTCGCATTCCTCGTGCTTCCTTCGGGATTCCTCTCTGATGCGTTCTCGGAACTTCGTCATCTCTTCCATCTAAATGTACCCTTTTTCTCTTGCTCTTAGCCCATCCATATCATGTGGCGGCTTCTTGCAGAGGCTGTCCGAGAAGCCTCCAGACTTCAGGGCCATTAGCATGGCGGTCAGTGCAACTTGAGAATTCAGGTCTCGAATTTTATCTGAGACTTCGACGAATCTCTCCATGAAGTCCCTAAGGGATTTGTTGTCCTCTTACCGAATTTTGGCCAAGGTCACTGCTATCAAGTGATGAGGTCGACTCATGACGTATTGAGCACCGAAACGAGTGACCAAGGTGGCGAAAAAGTCAATCGAATGCGGTGGAAGGTGCGTGTACCAATTCAACACTGCCCTCTTCAACGTGGTTGGGAAAATGCGGCACATAATGGCATCTTCGCTTATGTAAAGGTTGACCTGCATGACGAACGTGTCGATGTGCTCGTCCGGGTATGTCAAATCGTCGTAACGGTCCATGGATAGGGGCTTCCACCCGGTTGGTAGTGGTGTTTCCATAATGCCATCTACGAATGGGTGTCGTCTCGTTGTCTCCAGTATTGCGTTCCATCTTGGGACTGTTTGCGTAGCGGATACGAGTCTAGATTCTATTTGAGTTATCGTTTGATCTGTCTCGCTCCAGGTAGTGTCGTTTCGTTCTGTTCTATCGGGCTGTTCGTGATTGATCGCGTGGGCAGCCGAGTGCACATTTCGGTCCGCTTGTATTTTCTGGTACTGCTCTCGGAGGTTAGTGTTCTCCCTACGGAGATCCTCTATCTCCTTCGTGTTATTTTGCTTCAACGTGTTCACCTCCCTTTGCAGGGCTTGGATCAACGAGTGATTCTTAAGTGCCTGACGTGGGATGGGCGCCACATTGTTTGGGTTATCCTGATGGGTATCCCCTTGTGCCGGTGTTCCCTGTGTTACAGGTTCCAGCACTTGTGGTCGCTTTCAAGATTCGTCGTTTTTTCTTGGGTTGTTGCCATTGCAATTGTTTCGCGTTCATTGGTGTGACTAGGAAGAGTTTCACCGAGCCCCACGGTGGGCGCCAAATGTTCTTACCGAATTTGGTAAGTCCTCCGGTGCGGTGGCTCTGCCGAGATCTCCTTGATATACGGTGGGGGTGTACCAGCAAAGACACTCTGACGCTCAAGTTAGAGGCGCAGAGGTAGGAGACAAGTATCACTAATGGGTGTAGAATTTCGTACCTTCATTGGAATAATAGCATTGTATTTATAGAATGTAAATAGATGGATTTGATAGGGTTATTTTCCTGTCAAATCTTATCAGATCTAGTTGATTACGGTAGAGATAAGTTTATCTTCTACTGTGATCTTCTATCTCAATCTCCCTATATCTTATCTTTTGGTAAGATATACCTTCTATTGTAACTGTCTTGGTCCGAGTAGACTTCTCCAACTCGATCAGGTCCTCTACTCGGTGGAGTACCGAGTCCGAATAGTATATATATATATATATATATATATATATATATATATATCATGAGTATCTATCATAGGAGATAATTCTCACTAATGTAGGAAGGACATACTATGATGCCTTTTTTACACCAGTTATATATAAGAATTGTGGTTAGAAAAGGTGCGATGGCATTTTTAAAATAACAAGCTCTTTTTGACATCAATTTATATTAAATGATAGTATTTTTAAGAGTTTTTCTTGAATGGGAACTTTTTTCTTGAATGTCATGAGAACAAATATAATATTAGAAGTATTTAAAAAAAAATAAAAGAAAGAAAAATAGGTGGAGTGTTTTAAAAAAAATTCCTTATGTTAATAGACTTTTTAGCTTGTTTATATTGATATACTCATTGACTTCTTTAGGTTAATAGACTCATTATATTATTTATAAACCTTTGGGTTAATTACCTTTTTTTTTATCCTAAACTTTTTACAAATTTTATTTTTAGTCTATAAACAAAAATTTTAGTGTTTTTGATATCCTGTTAGTCTATGTCGTAAGATAACAATATTAATTGGTGACGTAATAGTAATGTTGACAGCTAGTGATTTGTCATTTCACTAAAGAATCTAACGACATAGTCACATAATTTTTTTGATAAACTATATTTTTAATCTTTCATCAACTAGTCTGATGTCTTCAACTAGTTGAATAAATGAGAAATTAAAAATCACAATTTATGAAAAAAAATTACACGTAATTGTCGCGTCATATTTCCTAATGATGTAATAAGTTACTGGACTACCAATATAACTGTTATGTCATCAATTAACATTGTTACTTTATAGTAAAAACTAAAATTATTAACAAAAAAGAAAAGCATATGGACAAAAAATACTAAAATTTTATTTAGAAACTAAAAATAATTTTTTTAAAAAAAATAATGACTAAAAACATAATTAACCTTAAACCTTGTTAAGAAACAAACTTTTTGACCAAACTTTTAAACAAATGTGATTAGGTCTAATAAGAAAACCTACAATAAATATATAGACGAAACTCAAGCCTTACAATTAAAAATCAGATCAACTTTAGACTTTATAAAACTTGACGTGATTTGCCACGCTTCCACCTAAGCCACACGAATGAACACAATTCATTTTAAACTTTTTAATTTCTTTTTTAAGTCAAAGGATTGTTTGACTTTTTCCCACAGGATTTATCCTAGGAATTAAAATCAAAAGTCAGTACACCAAAAAAAAAAAATCAAAAGTCAAACATATATAGAAACATAAAATTATATACATAGAGAAGATAGGTTATGCACTGACAGTATAAAATAATTTTACATCGTCATTCAATTACAACTCACCATATATGGTAAGTTTGTTGACTTTTATAAAATTATCTTAAAAGTCACACTAACGGTGACCTGTGATTGGATGACCGTTAGGGGTGGGTATACGGGCCGGCCCGGCCCGTTTAAGGCCCGGCCCGCGAAGCCCGCGTTTTGACGGACCGGGCCAAGCCCGGTCCGCGAAATAAATGGTCTTTTTTTTTGGGCCCGTATCCGCCCCGCGAAGCCCGCGGTTAAACGGGCCGGCCCGCGGGCCCAATAAAAATGATGATTTTTTAAAAAAAAAAAAAAAAAAAAAAACTTAAAAACCTTAAATTTGTTATTACTCATTGTCATTTGTATACAATGTTACTAATGGTGAATTGGTGATTGAGAAATATAAGTAAATTCCTAAGTTTAAATTACAATTACATAACCAAATTTATTATTATTCTAAAGCAAAACACAATTTTACTTACTTACCAATAGTGTATGAAATTCTAAAGCAAAACTAAGAGATTCTTCTCTTGTGCCTCTATGCAAAACACAATTTTTTTCTTATTAGCGGGCTTCGCGGGCCCCGCGGGCCCCCGCGGGCTAAGCCCGTTAAATCCGCGGACTTCGCGGGCCGGGCTCAAAATCCGGACTTATTGTACAATGAAAAAAATTTTAGGCCCGTTAACCGCAAAGTCCGCGGGCTTAACGGGCCGGTCCGCGGGCCCAAGCCCATATACCCACCCCTAATGACCGTGTAAAAAAATTTTATACCGTCAATGCATCACCATTAAACTCATGTAAATAACTATCTAAAACGGCTTTAATATATACAATCCCGCATAAATAAAAATGTAAACTATTTTTGGTGACTAATAAAAATGTAATTTAATAATATAGAAAAAAAATCACGTGGTTGATTCTAAATCTAGCTTTACTGTAATTGTAGTACTATTTAAGATAATTATATTTTAAAACAAAAAAGTTATTAGTCGAAACGAAAAAGTTAGTAGTTATTGAAATTAATGTAATAATTTCAAATAATATTTATTATAAATGAATTTAAAATCTATGAATTGTTATAAAAACTTTTATACTATCAACTAATCGAAATTAATAGTTGAATGACTTTTATATAAGTTATTATTAAAGCTAACAAACTTATTATTATATATAATGAATTGTGATTGAATTATAATGTAAACAAATCTTTATACAGTCTTTTTTTTTATTTTTTTTATCCGTAGGAATCGAAGACAGTACCAAAAGGTTTATAATACTTACGTATGTTTACTATTTATTCATTCTGAATATAAGTTTAATTAAATTGGATGTAAAAAATATAAAGAATAGGGCAGTGTATGAATTTGGTAAAAAAAAAAAAAGGGATAGTATATGAATCTAAATTTAATTAATGATTTTATTTCTGCATTTAAATTTCTCAAAAAAACAAAGGCCTAAAAATATAAAAAAAGAAAAATGGCCGTTATCCATAAAAAGCTCTCGCCTTTTTTTTTTTTTTTTTTCAGTTCTTCTGTGTTCCCAAAACAAAGTGAGATTCGTATACAAATTTATTTTCTTTCTCATTTTTCTTATTTCCCTTCATGTAATCTATCTAAATATAAAAAAAAATCTTAAATCAAATTGTTGACTATATATATAAGCAAAATTTTCAAAACTATATGTAAGCAGTAATTGTTTTGTCAAACTCCGATTTCACCATTTTTCGTAAAGTTCAACTCAATTATAAACTCGGCTTAAAGATCCTTAATTCAACCATTTTTATTTTCTAATCGGAAAGGTCAAATTTGATCACTCACAAATCATTCACGGAAAGTCACTACGCTGCAAAGCAGGAGTATTTGGTTTTTGAATTTTGACCAAACTACTACAATTACACGCTTGCATGTTTTTTTCTTGGGTTTGTACATTCAAAAAATGCAACAAAACAACTAAGAAATGGACAGTTTGTTTGTCTTGTAGGGTAGTAGAAGTGACCAGATTCGTCAAAAAATACGTAATTGGCTTCCCGCGGTATACGTGGCTGATTTCGATTCGAGACACTTGCATTGCATCTTTGACTAGACATGATGAGTGTCGTCGACATGAACATATGGTCACATTTTTTTTTTTTTGATCCATGCATATGGTCACATTTATTAGCAGTCACACCATAAATATAGAAAAGAAGAGAAAATACATAAAGCAAAATTTCTGTTTGAGTACTTGACTTGGCTGGCAACGTTACTTATACACCATTCAGATAAGGTAATTCCAAAAAACAAAAACAAAAAAGCTAGATAAGGTAATGTCAACGAGACCAAAAAAAAGGAAGGATAAGGTCAGGAAATGTCATACAGACGACATACTGATACACATGCATGACTCGTGTGTGCATCTAATATGCACAACTGTACATGATCAAACATGCATGGTTGTGCATGTTCAAAATTATTAGTTTTTTTTTTATGTCAAATCGTGCGACATTTTGTATGGCCATTAGGGTGGAAATAGGAAAAGTTACTCGATAGAAATTTATGGTTTAGTCTATATTATGTCATGTTTTTTTGATAAAATAAATCAAGTCAAGATATTATAAAAATCTTTTAGTTTAGAAAGGTTAAGTTCTAAGTCATTTGAAAAGCCTTTTAAGTTTAATAAACTGATCTATTTAAATAAGTATAAATTTTATTTTTCTATTATTATTATTATTATATTAACATTTTATAATGTATTAAAAATATGTATTTATTTATCTTTTTAAATATTAAGCATGTTAACATACATAAAAAGTTAAGCCTATAAGTTTAAAGATAAACTTATGCCTTATAAAGAAGCATTATTACAAAATAGAATTTTAAATAAGTTATTATGAAGGTCATATTAGACCTTAAAAATAAGTTTATATTATATAAACAAAGTTAGACTTAACTATTATAAAATCTAACCTACCTTTTTTTTTCCTTGTCTCATGCCTTGGGTTGTAGTGGTTTTATTTTTCATATTTACATGGATTTTTTTCCCATTAGCTTATTAGTCAATTAGTCTATTTAGAGATACATCATACTTAATTAGCTAAAAACATTAATAGAAAATAAACTTATAAGTAGGCTAACAAGTCAAGTTAGACTTTTTAAAAGGTCATGTCAGGCCTTAAAAAGAAGCTTATAACAAATAACAAATCAACTTAAACTTTGAATTTTTTTAAATAGGCCAAACCTATTAATTTAAGTTTAGTTTTTTTCATCCCACTCTATTTTAACTTTTAATGGCTTTCTGCTTGTAATTGTTTCTATATTAATGTAGTTGTACATCTTTTTTGGCCATGTTGATCAAAATGGTTATGTATACCTTTTACACAACCCTGCATACTATCATGTAGTATATATTTGAGTTCTCGAGAAATATTAGTAGTATATTCTTTAATATTTTTTTTAACACACATTATTATTGATTAAAATTTGTTGAAAACTACAAAATTAGGAGAATAACTTATCAAATGAAAAATGAAACTTATTAAAATTTGTGATTTTCCATTTTCAACAATAGTATATTATAGAGTGTGTTCAAAATAGCATATGTTAGAAGGTGTGTTGTTAACATTTCTCTTGAGTCCTCTAATTTTTACTTGACTCCTTTTTATTAAGTGTTGAGAATATTTTTTAAACTAATTAAATCTATAAAAAAAAAATTGGTGAAATTTTGAATTAAATTTTAAAATATAATATAAAACAAAACATTATATAATATAAATAGAATGCAGATTAATTTATCATTAATCCTTTCAAAAAATAAATTAATTTATCATTAATAATATGTATGATTGCATTCAAAAGAAAATTATGGGTAACGCGCATCGATATCAATATATAATGGCATAGCATTACATAAAGAGGGGGAGGGGGGGGTTCAGTAATTCAAGTATCTACTGGGTTGAAGGATATGCTTTAGAAAAGAAAAGAAAAAAGTCTAATAATTCAACATATATATTCCTTCTTCATTTTTTTGCTTCGACTATTAATAGTTTGTTTGCATATATAATTACTTCTTCAAAATCATACGCTTAAATTATTCAAGTTTGTCGAAAAGGCTGACCAAGAACATCCTCCCGTGACTAATGTGACAACCTATAGAAATTTTTAATAGACCTGCTTCGAAGTTTTGCAATATTATGAAGTGGAGAAGGATAACTAAGAGCTTGCATGATGGCATTAAAATGGGACCAGATGAAGATTATTAATTAGTCTTGAGTAATGTGAGCGCATGGCATATAGTCCTAACTTTACTGCATAAATTAAAGAAACAAAATTATGTGTTAGATGCACTGTCTCAAGGTCACGGACATGGGACTCTTTTCCCATAAGACAGATAAAGCTACTGATGGGTAATATAAATTTTCCCTTAATTATCGTCTTGTGGAAACATGATTGGATACTTCCTAATTAAATTTTTAAACTCGATAAGTATGAGACTCTTTAGTGAATAAACTAAATTATCAGTGAATTATTCGAGTGCAACTCATTAGTGAATAAATGCTTTATCGAGTTTTTTTTAATTAAATAAATAAATTTAAGTTTAAGATTAGATTCAATTATTTAAATGGGTTAAGTTCAAGCTTTACAAGCTTGACATTAACAATTTATGAATAACTTATTTATATATATGGCTAAAATATACTTTAGTCTTTTATGTAATTAAAATGAGCCAAAATGGTCATTTCGAAACAATGATCCTTTTCGATTTTGAGATACAATTTTGAACATTTTTTAACCGATTCGAGATATGAAATTTGTCTAATTAAATTTACGTACATGAAAACTATAGAACACAATGGATTTTGAACCAAAAGAGGCAAAAAACAGGATGAAAATCACGTGAAAAAGTGAATTCAACGATCAATTGAAAAATTAAAAAATCTAATATCAGATTCTTTTTTGGATGCTCGTAAGACTAATTCTTTATATGATTTACATCATGCTTATGTTATGGCCTTTTTGGTACGAACATCAATTGGATTCCATGGTCTTCATGTAAGTGAATCTAATGAGACAAGTTTCATATATCAAATTAATAAAAAAAAAGGGTTCAAAATTGTGTCTTAAAATTGAAAACGATCATTTTTTTAGAATGACTATTTTGACTCACTTTAAAAAAACATAAAGGATCAAACTGAATATAATTGAAAACATAAAGGACTAAAAGTATATATATACTAGCGCATGTTTAACACATATCTCTATTTGTAGATTATTATCTAGTTTTAAAATGTTTTATTAAATATTAAATTGATAAAGTTAAAAAATAATTCAAGGAAATTTTTCACAAAATAAAAATAATCAAGTTACAAATGAACTGAACAAGTAAAACTCGCTCATAAATATTTATCTTCAACCTCTAGAAAACCCACTAATGTTCTTAATGTGTGTTTGGATTAGCGTAGAAAAATTAATTTTGAATGATATTTATTTTATAAAATTGATTTTGAAGTTATGTAATTTATGTTTGTACCTTCGAGTTGACCTCGGTCTGAGTTCACGAAATTAACCATGGACCCTTTTTACTCTTTAGCCTTCTCGTGCCAAAACGCTCGAGGCTTGGGAGACTGTGTACCCTTCAATCGTCTTCAAGCCAAGTCATCTGAAGCCCATCGACTCGGTCGCCGACCGACCCAACCCAAATACGAAAAGGTATATTGGTGCCATATTTAACTGGATCGTGTCCTTATCTAATCAGGCTTTATCAAAATTTATCGTATCTCATCGTATCTTATCTTCGGAAATTAAAGAGATAAGATATGATAAGATTGACTTTTAGAGACCGCAATAAAATCCAGGCTTGACTTAGTGGAAAGGCAAATTATAAAAATAAGTTAATTAATAATAAAACTTAGTATAAAATTATTGATCTAGAGCAAAAATGACTTAAACTCAAAATCAATTTCTTATCATGAAATCAAACATATAAAAATTTACCTAAAATCATATCATGGTATTTTAACGCTAGAGAATCCAACATCAAACTGTATACATGCATTACAACGAGAACGGTCATTGTTAAATATCTACAACCTTTGATGTGTGGTCCGTACTAGATGGTCCTGCTTTGTAAGCACGGTATGAATGATTGAAAATGGATATGGTCGGTGATTTCATTCCGGTTTAGCTGATGAGTGGCCCACCTGCCACTCTTCGTGGTGCAACTTCTAGCGGAGGTTCGCCCAGTGGCTACGATTCAATGATTCACTACCCATACTTCTATAAGGCTTCAATTACCAAGTAAACATGGATAAAAAAAATATGTATATATATATATATATATATATATATATATATATATATATATATATTTTTATTATTTACTTCTATTGGATTACCGATAGTCTGATCTCAATTGAAAACAAAGAAAAGAAACCAAAAAGTCTTGGGGTGATCTTAGTTCTCGCCCTCTGCAGAACACACACAGAACTCATCAACAATGATAGAAGCAGATAGTCTCACAGATCTTCATAGATCGAGGTCTTTTATCTATCACTTCATACTTGATTTATTAGTCTTCAAAACTTATAGGCCTGTTTGATTATGTTTTGATTTTTTTTTACTTTTAAAAACTATTCTATAAGAATAAATGTTAGAGACACACTATTTAACACTCTTTTTCTTTAGTATTCTCTTTTTCTGGTTTAAATATTTTATGTGGCTCACATTAGTTTGATAATGAAACCCACCAAATAATAAGAAATAAAACCCCTGTTTAAAAAAAAAAAATGTTTGGTAAGTACTAGTATTAATTTGAAAACAAGTTTAGAGATGAAAAAAAAAACTGTTTGGTAAATTTACTTGGAGAATATGTTTTGAAAATATAAAAACAAAATACTCATTTGATTGTATTTTAACTTTATAATTTTCTAAAATCAAAGAAAAGAAATTGGATATGAAATAGTGAGAATAAGACTAGAGTCAATCATATTACAAACATGATGTAAATAAATTGTTTAAAAATAAATACAAGATAGTATTTAAGATAAGCCAGGTATAATATTTAAATTTAATTAATAAAATCAGATCTATTATCATAAATAATCAAATTGGTTCAACTAGTTTTTACGTAGTACTCACACCTATAACTTGCAACATGATATCTATATATATACTGTCATTTCCATTACACCTTGAGTTTACTCTCTCTATATATCACGTCCTTCAATATTCTTGAAAACAATTTTTACAGAATTTAAAAACACTCTTTTCAAATAAATCGTCACGCAAATTCTTTGTTTCTAGAATTTAAAAACACCCTTTTCAGCGTGTTTCGTTGTTTTCAAAATAAATAAAAAATAAAAAAGTAAAAGTGATCATAGAAATAGTTTTTCAGTTTTCAGTTTTAAAAATGATTAAATTGGAAATAGTTTTAAAATATTTTTAAAAGAATTCCCTCAAGCAATTTTTTTGTTTTTCTAATTTTTAAAAACGAAAAACATTTTTTTGAAAATAACTATCATTATCAACCTTGACTTTGTTCATGTATCATTTATACACATATTTCATCTATATATAGGTAAAATACCTATTCTGAGCAATCGATTCCGTTCCTTAAAATTTGGACTATTAATTTAATATAGTATTCAAAATTTAAATTCATAGATTTAGAAAGTTTTTAATATTAATAACCGAATAAATTGAGATCAAATAAATATGAGAATTGTATTTAAAAATAAAAATACATAAAATGACAAAATATCTAAGAGATCGTTTGGATTCGTATATTCACCCTTGTTTAAGCGTTCACTCATTCTATATTGTAAAATCCTGTCTTGTGGTGATAAAGATGGGACTTGTGATTTTAAAGATTGTTGATCCAAAGGAATCAAAAGAATGTAGGGTTTAGTATTAATACAATGTTGATATAGAATATTTCCCCAAAAAAAAAAAAAACATGAGAAATTTGAGAGGCAGTCTTGCTTAATCTATGATTAAGTTCAAGTTGAAAAGGAATCTATGGTTAGTATCGTCTTGGAATGGCTCAAAAGAGGTCAATTTGGGGTATAATCTCCAAGACAATAAGTTAAAATTTTGATGTATATTGGACATG
Source organism: Pueraria montana var. lobata (assembly GCA_026413185.1). Lineage (NCBI taxonomy): Eukaryota > Viridiplantae > Streptophyta > Magnoliopsida > Fabales > Fabaceae > Pueraria > Pueraria montana. The sequence goes on along the minus strand of CM048647.1, from coordinate 64,734,031 downwards.
GTGAGCAATTAATACTGCGGGGATATACACCACAAGATATGCACTTCATTTTAATAATGAAGGGAATACCTTTATTATGATCATGATCCATCAACCTATCTAAAGTCCTTGAGACAACTTAGTCCATAATAGAAATGACGACGAGTTCTAGCATGCACAAGCTTGGAAAGTCTTGCACCGTGCCAAAGTTTTTTTAACCCTTGGATATAGTAATATAAAAATGGATGGCCCAGATTTAAAGCACTAAACAGGTTAGATAAAATAAGTTAATGCTAAGTTATTTTAATTAACTAATTTCAAATAAAAAGTCCACGTGCCGAAGTCTCTACCATGGAAGCAGGGATCGCACAAAGGGTGTGAGCAACCTACCCATGGTCATAGTCTCACATATCTCGTCCTTCACTGTGCCGACGAGGATACTCTTCGCCATCAAGTCATGGTGGAACATGTTGCGTGCGTGGAACATGTTTCAAAGGTCCAAAGCGGCACAAACTCAACAAGCACGCGGGGCGATGATGCAGAGGAGCGGCAACTCTGACATCGGGGTCCTCATTGGAGATTTAGGTGGTTGTCAATGGCACCGTCAAAATCCAGAAAGATCTTCTCTGGCGCCGTCTCCGACGGACTGCGAAGGGTCATGGTAGTGAAGTAGAAACGATGCTAATGCTCTGCTAGTTTACACCTGTTAGTTTCTGCCAAGGTCAAGCGAAAATGAATGAACGTTGTTATTGGGTTTTATTTTAAATTAATTAAAATAACTCAACATTAACTTATCTAATCTAATCGGTTTAGTGCTTTTGATCTGAGCCATCCATTTTTATATTACTATATCTAAGGGTTAAAAGAAACTTTGGCACGGTGCAAGACTTCTTGAGCTTGTGCACGCTAGAACTCATCTAGAAATGACGGTTTAAACTTTTCTAACAATTCCTTCTCCACACAAACATGCATTTTAAAGTTGGTTTGAGCATACATTTAAAGGGTTTTTTTTTATCAACAAATATTAATTATTAATTTGTTAGTTTTTGTTAGTGAGAGGATTCGAACCCATGATCTCTCCTTCCCCCTTCTCCCTTACCACCAAGCCAAACTTATAACTCATACATTTAAAGGTAATGCTCTCTCACAAAAGATTTAGAATGTGTCACTTATACTTATGTTCCGGTAGCTACAAAGTCCTACATCACTTAGGAGTCGAGGCCAACAATAGCTATAAACACCCTCCTCCTTCAAATCCATCGAGACGCTTTTTACATGGACAAACCGTGATGGTCTACCGAGCATCTAAGCGGACAATGGTGACTCTTGATCCAAGACTAAATTTATAGGCACTTAAGGGTTCCATACCTTTTATGCCAAGATGAGATGGTTAGTCGATAACCGCCTAAGTGAGTAATGGCTTCACATTTAGCCACTTTGCATCCCAATGATTCACTGTGATTAGTTAATTTGTTTTACAATTGATCAATTAATCATAAGATTAGTCATTACTAATAAAGATTTCATCAATATATTTTGAGATTGGTCAATTTACCACCACAAATTGATCAATTTTTATTAACATTAATTAATATGTCATTAGTCCGAGTAGAACTGAGTTCGGTCTCTTTAACAAAGGTCTTGAATTTGAGTTTTGTATATGGAAAAACGTAGTTAGAAGATGATATCCTACTTTTAAAGGTGGTCAGTCAGGTTATTCGACGAAGATTAGTTATCAGCAAATCTAGTGAATATTCCATACTAATATCATAGTAACAAAAAAAATGACCAGTCACTTTCAATGGTTAGATGCAATAAACCATAACTACTATATTTTGACTAAAAAGAAACGAGAGAAGGGAGTGACCAAAAAGAACCCATTTTCAACCTCCATTATATATTATATTGGTTATTATAATTCAACAAAAAAAAAATGATGAAGATTATATTAGTTACATAAATCAAATTAATGTTATAATATATCATAAATCATGTGTATAAGTAAACAATTCAAATTTAAACCTTCTTCTCATCAATTGTTCGATACGTCCGTATTTTTTCTACAACATATCTTACTCTCTTTTTTTTTTTTTTTACAATATAACTTACTTTTGCTTTCTCTCTAATACATTAATTACGTACTTAATTTCCTATAGTTTTTACTCTCATCTATCTTAACACTATTTGATTTTTTTTCTTTTTACTAATTTTTGTAACTCCGCTTTCAATCTCATACTGTCTTACAATTGTATTGTTCTCACGTTTAAGTGATATTTTTTTCTTCTTTTTATCATAAATAACACTCAAAACATTAATCACATATAAATAAATATTGCAAAAAAATTGTACTTATAGTTGGATTATTACATTTTCTAACAATTTAAAATTTAGAACACTACATATTATTGTAAACCAGTAGTTGGCGCGCATGTCTATGCCAAGGTCCTAATTTTTCTACGACTGACTGAAAAGGGCGATGTACCGGAGATCATAATCTGAATTGATAATGACGCACTCTAGATCAATTTTATTTTCTACACCAGTTGCATCAATAAGGGTTTAAAAAATGCACCAGGATCTAATTTAAAGAGAAACTATATATATATTGATTTGCAATAAGGTAGGGAAATCATGAAAAAGGTATAAGGAAATCTCACTTAGCAAATAGCTACTACATATGGGTGCTTTCACGACAATTTCTAGATACATATCACACGTATTTACAACCTGCATTATTTCATCCATATCTCGTCATTCCCTTTGTTGCTTTAAATATATATTACTTTTTGTGGTTGGAAAGAAACAAGAGACATGAAAGGTATGATATGCTTTATAGAACACACCATTACGCTTTCTTCAATTTCTTTACTAATTCTTCAGGCCTTTCGTTCTGAACAAACCTTCAGTTATGTTCCTAGTTTATTGTCACTTGTCACATTGTACTAAACTATAACCCACCACCACCTGTGACTGGAAAAAATCGAAAGGGATATGACCAATATCAGTACAAATCCACGCATCATAAATGCAAGTTGAGTTGAACAATGGTCCAACCCTCCAATCCCATTCGTAATTAGAAACGTCCTATTTGGATTTTCTAAAGAAAGCATCAGCTGCAATTCTGCAATCTCTAAGCATGCTGATTTATTGACCCCACCTAATTATTATAAGAGGAATGCTAGGCATTTTCCCCTTTAATATATTTTCTGTATCTCATAATAATTAGCGTGTTTGGATATGCGGTGCGGTGGTGCCAAATAAATTATTTTTCACGGTCCAGCAAAACATCTCTTTGTTGCTTCCAATTTTTCAATTATTCATCACGATTTTAGGAGTTAGAATTGAATTGATTATGCTTGATATTCAAACATGCTAAATATCTATTTCCACAATTAGGATTAATATATGTTTATTTGTTATTTTAGTAAAAATAGATTTAGAGTTTGACGTATATATACTATTAATATAGATAAGTAATCATAAATCATCGTTAGTATAACTTGTAAGATAATTATTATAAAAGTTAATAAACTTGTAACTAAATAACCCTAAAAAACTATTTTACATAACTTATTTTCATATACATTCAAAGTAAATTAAGATTTGAAAAAAAAAAATGTATCTGGAATTCAAGTTTAGACAGCTCCTTTTACATTAATTAGTTTGCTGACTAATTTCTAAAACAGGAAATTTGTTTCAAATTGAGAAATGGAACTGTACTACTCAGCTAATAACCACAACTGAAAAAATCGTATATTTGACCCACCTAACGCCACATATAGTGGTTTCTTAAATGTATCTCTCCCCTCCTCACTGACGTCACGTAGCATTTGTACGTAGTGATGATGATCGCTCTGTAGTGGACGGTGGCTTTTAAGCTTGTGAATTTTTTTTTCTTTTCATTTTTACTATTTCAAAATCAGAAATGCTATTATTTTTCATCTTTTAATTAGTTTATAACTGATTGTTTAATATTAAAGCAATGGTTCTTACTTCTTATATAATCTATAATAACTATTTTGATACATTAGTTTTCCTTTTTTCTTTTTAGAAAAGTCACACACACAACAAAGATTAACTGAAAATGAGAAGATATAGACATGTTACATAGAAAAATATATAGAATATACAATTTTATATGGTTTGACACTTCTTGCTTACATTCACATAAATATTACAACAAAATTGTTTATTGTCTTGAACATGACCATAGTTGTCTATCACTGTATAAATCTGAATACCTCGTTTATGAGTTATAAGAAATGATAAATTCTTCCTCACAAGAGTCTCTTTCACCACAGGCACATTTGTTCTTCTCTCTTGGACTTTGATGTGGGATACTTCAACATTTTACAAGACCTATTATATAGGGTGTGACTAATTCCAATAATGGATAAATGTCAATCAAATGCCTCTCACATTTTCAATACTTTCAAAATTTTCCATCTCCTATAAAGATGGATGTAAACTTTTATGAGCCAAACTTTAAATTCCAACAATTTATATCACCGAGACAGCTCCTTGACATCATAGAAATAAAAAAAGCCAACTGTGGCTCGATCTTCTGCAGAGCTCGAGTACAAATCACTTGCATGTTTAACAAGTGAATTACTATGATTACAGCAACTTCTTCAACCTCTTTAAGTTTCAGTTCCCTTAATTTTTTTTTTACAACAAATCTACTATATAATTAGCAACTAATCCCGCTTCAAATGAGAGATCCAAACGCATTGATATTGATTGTCATTTAAGTAGCTGACATATAAAAAATCTTGCCTCGGTCAAAATTCTCAGGCTTAATATCCAAGTTGGGCATGCTAAACACTATCCATCCAACTTGAGGGAGAGTTTTAGACTTAATACATTTTATTATTCTGTTGTTTAGTTAACAAGTTACTAAATGAAACAGTTGGGATGATTAGTTAATTTCAATGTACTTCGTATATAAGTAGAGCATCTCATTAATATATTTTCAGATTTTTCATTCTCTGATAACAATTCACAATTGGCGATTTCTCCTTCACTTTTTCTTCCGTGTTCATAGCTAGCTTCACCTGTTTAACATTTTTTTCAACTCATTTTATCTCAAGTCAGAAAATTTAATTCACAATTGGCTATTTCTCCTTCTCTTTTTCTTCTGTGTGTTCATAGCTTCACCTGTTTAACATTTTTTTCAACTCTCATTTTAGGTCTAGTCGGCAAATTTAAATAATTGTAAGCCCATTTTTTTTAAAGCAATTGTAAGCCCAATATTTCTTCACTTTTCAACTCTTCACTTCATTTATTACTTCGGTTAATTACTTTTTTTATCAGCAAATGTTAGTTATTAATTGTTAGTTTTTGTTAATTGGGAGGATTCGAACCCACGACCTTTTCCCCATTCCTTTCTCCCTTAACCACAAGACCAACCTTATAACTCCTCTTCGGTTAATTACTTGATAAATAAACACACTAAGATCTTCGTTAACCTCATCAATTACTCAAATTAATAAACACTGGCCACCTCCATTTCATGTTTTTTTCTTCTTAACTTTTTTCTTACTCTTTCCCTCGTTTTTTTTATTAAAATGTTTCGTGTTATATACCTTCACATTCTTTGTTTTTTTAATTTCATCATATCATTATCCTTTAAAATATATATGCAACTGTCATTAAACTAGCTACCAATCTATTCGGAAATGTCAATATCATTTTTTACGACTACATTTTATGAGTCTAGCTTGGCCTATCAGGTTAGATCAAATTGACTTAATTTTTTTCCAACCTACATTCTAGGGGCTCAATGACCTTAATGAATTGTTTGAGCCAAAGTCAATTTGATACCTTTAGAAGTAATCGTGTTTGAGACATTATTAGGTACTAAATGTGATATCTCTTTCAGTGAGAATTCAAATATTGGTTTGCTACGTTGTAGAAAATTAGCTCATTTTAGTAGACCTAACATCTATTTTGAACATTATTTGAATAAATGGAATGTAATAAAATGTAAGTTTTTGATATAATTTTTTAATTTCAAAATTATTTAAAATAGGATTAAATTGAATAAAGTGAAACTTGTGAAATGCATTCTATTGCATTTCACTTAATGACCTTTTTATCCCTTTCTTTGTAGGAATATGAGTTATCATTGCTATTTTTTCTATCTACTCCGCAATAAAAATGTCCAAATAAGGTCATTGCAACTATATTTCACTCAAATCTATTTTACTTTTTTTCATCATGTCTTATTTCTTTCTATTTTATTCACTATTAAATTTATAAACATTACTCGAGTGTCCTTTTATGTGAAGGTCAAAATATGGGCCATTTGCCCATTACCATTAGGTAGCTTGAAGCACCATAAGAACATTATTTGCCCAAATTGAGCTACAATGTTAACGTATAAAATTTTTGGAAATACATATGGGACCTAAGCGGCCAAGCCCGACAAATAAAAAATGGCAGCTAGAAGAAGGCATGGTTAGTGACAAAGAAATAAAAAAAGGCCCGGATTAATAACAGACAAAAAAAAAAGCACCGGTTTATAGACCCCAAAAAATTAACTTGGATTTAACTTTTAAGAATGTATTTGTGTATATAATTTAATGAATTTTATTTTATAAGAATTTTTATTATAAATCTGACTATAAAATCTATTAGAATAATTTTTTTAATAAATTACACTAAAAATTATTAAAATAAACTAGAAAAAACTTATGTAAATTTTAAGTAATTTTCATAAACTTATGTAAAATAAATTACACATCTTAATGCGAAACTATTGACCCACTTTGTAGAAATTAGTGAAGGATATTTTTCATGAGCATTCATTGATGGAAAATATAAATGATACTTTTATTATTCTTATTCCTAAAATGGAAGGTGTTGGATCTTTGAAATAGTTTTGTCTAATGATTTTATTTTATGCGGGGTCATTTACAAAAATTATTACATTATTACAAATAATATTAAGCCCTTAATGCCTATCTTGATAAGCTCCACCCATAGTAACTTTATTCCTCACATACATAGTTTTGATAATATTATTATTTTTTGAAAGATTTTTAATTTTGCAAAGAAAAAATGTGGAGGAAGTGCGGTGACTATTAAAATATATTTGGACAAAGCATATGATAAGCTCAAATGGAGTTTTGTGGAGGAAACTCTTACAAACAAAAAATTACCTTTTAAAATGGGACAAATTATTTATGGTTGTATTTCTATTTCTATAATTAGTATTTTGTGGAATAGTGAAGTTTTGGAATCTTATTTCTAAGTAGGAATCTGTTTTAATGTATCAAGTTTTGAGTTCTTTTTCTTTAAAAGCAAATGATTTTGACCTTGATAGTTTAAAGACTTTTAATAGAACGTTATTAATATAAGTAACGATTCTTATATAAGAACTGTCGTACCAATTGCTCCAATAGTAAAATTGCTTAAGAATTGACTTTTAGGGGTGTATTTAATATTTAATTAGGATTTTAAAAGATTTTTAAAAACTTTTTTTTTAATAAAAAAGTTTTGTGATATTCAATCAAGATTTTTAAATGATAGAAATAAGTTTAAGTCATCCCCAAGCAACTTTTAATAGAGATGCTATTATATAATTGATATTTTTTTTAATAGAGAAGCAATATTTTATTACTAATGATTGGACTGTAAAATAATGATTTTCACCAAAAATTAGCTTTAGGTTTAAGTATATTTCTAATTCTTAAAAATATGATGTTTGTAGTTTTAGCTTTTATAAAATAAAAAAATTATTCTTTTTAGTTTTTAAAAACTCTATGCTTTTAGTTTCCATCGAAATATTTAAATTACTTTATTTTTGCAAAATATAAAGATTATAAATGAGTAATTTTTTTTATAAAAATTAAAATAGAAATATTATATTTATAAGAATAAAAAATATATTTATTAAATCTTAAAAGTGAGCAATATGTTACAAAATTCAGACCACAATGGCAGCTTTAAACGGAATCTAATAACTTTTTTTTTGAAGAAAAAAAACTTGCAAAATAGTACTAGTAATTTAGTAAACTAGCAAAAAATGCCCTTTTTATCCACAAACAACAATAAAATTAATTAAGTAATAAGTAACAACTTTAATTAGCTTATTTTATAGTATATAAAATAATCTGGAATAGAATATTTTGTGTAGCAGTTTTTTCAAAAAGAAAAGGTCAAGTCTAAAGACCCCCCAGCCAGGAATGAAATGAATAATACAAAAATAGCGTTTAGTTGGGATTTTGTAATATTAATGGCGAACTCTGATTCCTTGACCCACCCCCACCCGCGTAAATATTCTATGCTTTTATTTAAATTCATTGCATAAGATAAGATGATGAATGTGGATATTGGAGATTGGAGAGCGGCAAAAGAAAAGAAAAGAATTGGAAAAGGAAAGCTGAATGAAAAGAAAAAGAAATAAATTCAAATAGTAAGAGGGTCAAAGTCCAAAAGCTTATTCTGGGAAAAGGACTGAACAAAAAGAGAGAAATAAAATAAGAGCACGGGCAAGGTATGGTAGCAAAGTACGGTGGCCTAACGCTCTCTGCACGCTTATATTCACTTTCTCTTTAATTCATTCACCTTCTTCTTCTTCTTCTATTGCTTCCTCCTCTCTACTCTCTATGTTGAACTGAAGTCCAAATGGAGCAGTATGAAATTCTAGAACAAATTGGAAGAGGTTCCTTTGCTTCTGCTCTGCTTGTCAGGCACAAACACGAAAACAAAAAGTGAGCCCACTCACTCTTATGTTTCCTTGTACTCACACTCATCAATAACTTCATATATCATTTTATTATTATTATTTTTTTTTTTTTGTGTTTGTAAAATTAGCTATGTCCTTAAGAAGATCCGGCTTGCTCGCCAGACTGACAGAACTCGTAGATCTGCTCACCAGGAGGTAATACTAACACCACCTTTTTTTTTTCTGCAGCTTCGGAATTTTTAACGTTCGTCTTTAACCATGGGTTTTATGATTAATATTATTCAATATTGATTTTTAATGTAATATTTAGTGTACATTTTTATTTTTCTATTTGCTGGTTTATGTTTTAAAATTAAAATGTGGAATGGGGTGCTTACTTGTTTTTCTATGCTAAGGATTCTGAGATGCTTTGTTTATTCCTTGTTTTGCAATTTGCAGATGGAGCTTATCTCTAAAGTTCGAAATCCATTTATCGTGGAGTATAAAGATTCCTGGGTAGAAAAGGTCAGCTTTAAACAAAAAATATATATAAAAATCAATTTTTTTTTTTTTTTAATTTTGTTGCCTTTTCTTGTTCTGTAGTGTTTTTGTTTACTCGACTAAGAGTTTCTACAGTCTAATTTTGGACTGTAAAAGTTTAATGATTTTTTATTCGTTTATTTCTTTACAAATGTTGAACTTTTATCCTATTCATGATGACCTTGATGGTGGAGCCTTTTTTTTTTTTTTGTAACACAGAATATGGGTTTATAATTATTGGTTAATTTTTAATTCTGAAATTTGCAAGCTGGTATCTGCTCTTTCAGGGTTGTTTTGTATGTATCGTCATTGGCTATTGTGAAGGAGGAGATATGTAAGTCATGCTTTCATTAAATTAAGTGTTTAAGGAACTCAGAACATATGTGAAGTGAAGACATTTTATCTTTTAATTGCTACGTAAGTTGCCCTTCTATAATTTCTTTGTTGTGCAGGACTGAAGCAATTAAAAAGGCCAATGGCGTTCATTTTCCTGAAGAGGTTGGTCGCTCTTGCAGCAATTCCTTTTAATTTTGAGCCTGGCATGAATAATTTTCATTCCTATGTGAAAGTTTTATGGGACTTAACTAATTAATATCTATCAATTTTTGCATACAGAGACTTTGTAAGTGGCTGGTTCAACTGCTGATGGCACTTGATTACTTGCATGCAAATCATATTCTTCATCGTGATGTCAAGGTTAATGATTTCTCTAAGTTCATTTACTGAAGATGTTATGTTGCTGAGTATCTGAAATCTTTGAGGACCCACTTTATATTGATGTTTTATCCACCTTGTTTTCAGTGTTCAAATATATTCTTGACAAAGGATCAAGATATACGTCTAGGTAATGGCTTTCTTCATTCTGTCCTCAAACTGCACTTACACTTCATGAAAGTGTTTGGAGTCTGAACATCTCTAAGTTGTGCCTTAGTATCCTAATGTCGTGTATGTTGGATGCAGGTGACTTTGGTCTTGCTAAAATGTTGACATGCGATGATCTTGCTTCCTCTGTGAGTGTTATACCTAAGATATTCAGTCGATCACTCTCACTTGATATCTTACTGTGTGTTCTTGCTCTGAGCCTAGGTTGTGGGGACTCCAAGTTATATGTGCCCTGAGCTTCTTGCTGATATACCCTATGGCTCTAAGTCAGATATCTGGTCTTTGGGTAAGATAGATTTATTTTGTACTCATTAGATCACCTAGACTTAATTACCCTTTCCTTTCCCATCTTCCAGTATTTTTCAATTGCAACTGATGTTGGTTACAACTTAACAATTGTCAGGATGCTGTGTGTATGAAATGGCTGCTCACAAGCCAGCTTTTAAAGCTCTTGTAAGTTTCTGTCTATGGCTGGCAGTTTTTTTTTTTTTTATTTTTTTAATGTTTTTGATGAAACATTATTTGCAGAACTTTTGTATGTTAAGAAGGGTAATTTGATGGGGATACAAATAATTCATTTGAAACATGAAATATTATGTCTTATCATTAATGTCCATGGTGATGTTTGAGCTATTACATTTTTTGGAACACAACATGTAATCAGTCCTTTTTTTTACTTCTATTTGAGCAGGACATGCAGGCACTGATCAACAAAATAAACAAGTCTTTAGTGGCTCCACTACCAACAGTGTATTCTGGTTCTTTGTAAGTCTTTTATTTCCTAGTAATCGTTATTTCTTTAGACTCCTTATCTGTATATAGGGAAACATTGGCAAATGCATCAGCCGTTATCAAGTAATAAAGTATAAAGTATTGTTTCCTCGAGGATTGGATCCAAGTACCAAATCACAAATTATCACTATGAAATGATAATTGGGAAAAAGGGATTTATTTCATTGAATGGTTCCAAAGGGAACATAAAATAAGATTACAAAAACAGAACATAGAACATAGCCGGTCACAGATCACAATTAAGAGTAACATCAATGATTACCACTGGTTAGGGTTAGGGTTATATTCCTCTCTATTCTCCTCTCAAGCAATTTGACTTGGCTCTCGTTCTTGAACTTTGTAGTTTGTACAGTTCTCATTTTTGCCACTCATTTTATTGGCCCCATTAAGTAATATGATCTGTGTAACTTATCGTGATATGCCTGTTTCTTCTTTCAGTCGAGGGCTTGTTAAGAGTATGCTGCGGAAAAATCCAGAGCTTAGGCCAAGTGTATGTTTTCTCAAGTATTTCTTTGTATTAGTCAAGATGTAGATTGATTGATGAAAACTAGTTTATAAACATAATGGTACGTAGATATTATTGTCTGTACATGGCATTGTTTCTGAGTGATTAATACGAGCCAGATGCCATCACAGCTGAAAGTTCATACGCAGATTTGGATTCTGTGCTCTCATTTTGTTTCTGTTTTTGCAACTTTTTAATTATAATTTTGTCCTTTAGCTTTTCACCTTATGTGGTAGAAGGTAGCAGAGCAATTCTTCTTGATTGATTCCTTAGTATTTCTTTCCCAGGCTCTATTCTTATATCATAGTACTCTTCAAGCTCCATGTATATTGTGATAAACCATTTTCTAGTTAAGTTACTCGAGGCTTGGCTTTTGGAAAATGTGTAGTGGGATGTGAAAAAATATCTGGGATTTCAAGAACTCATGTTTATTTCACACACTTCTGCTTAACATGCCTGTCAAGAGGCTTCTTATAGAACCACTTGTTTGGTTTTCATTTTGTGCATACCTTTGGATGCACTAACTTTGTTAATTATATAATCATACAAGTATTAAGGTAGTACCAACCTTTACGTTTGTTTACTTCGTCTATCCTATGCTGATGAAAAAAAAAAAATTTAATTCCTCATTTTTTTTTCGTCATCATTGTCATTGTTATCAGCTTAATTGTCTCCTGTCCTATAAAGTACAGCAAATAATTTTTTATTGAAATTTTAAGTGTTAAACAATTTAATTTGAACAAATTTCTTCCTTGCATATCATCAAGGTCACTACTATAATTGCTGAATTGTACTCCCCCCTTATAACTAGTTTATACAAATTCTGCTTGGTTAGCTTCATTTTGGTGGATTTATTAAACACAAACTTAAGTGCAGTTTGTTTTGGCAGGCTGCAGAGTTACTAAATCATCCGCATCTTCAACCTTACATTCTTAAAATTCACTTGAAATTAAATAACCCCAGAAGAAGTACTTATCCATTCCAATGGTCTGACTCAAACTATGTAAGGAGGACTCAGTTTGTAGGGCCAGAATCTGTTTCCACTCTTTCTGACAGAGATAAACGATTGTCATTCAGCAATGACAGGGCCTTGAATCCTAGTATTTCTGGAACTGAACTAGGTTCTGTGTGTTCTACTCAAAGAGCGCAAGGATTCTCTACTTGTTTGAAAGAGAAACACTATGAACTATCTGTTGGCTGTGTCCGTGAAGAATGCAATTCTAACAAGTCAAGAGACACAAAGTCCTCTACCGTTGATAGGATGCCAAGATTGAGAACATCTAAGGAATATGCCACCCCCCGACGGCAGACAATACCATCAATATCAAAGATATCATATACTGGTTCCAAGCATGAGTTAGTAAGTTCACTTCTCAATATCTCCATTTATCTCGATGACAGAATAAATAATGAAAGAGAAAAAATAATTTGACTGTACTGAGACGATTGGATTAACTATTCAACCTGAATTAACATTTGAATCATGTTATATGGTATCATATATGATGTATTTAGGTTCAGCATGCATGCATGTGTGAATACTTGTAGGTACAACATATATTGTAATGCTAAATGTCATTACATGATGATTTCGTAATTCATATTAATTTCCAGCGGGGGCTTAATTTGTGGTATGGTTTCCTTAGCCTGAATTAATGGTGCCTATGTATGTTACTGAAGAATTCCAGGGTGTATATCAATTTATTTGTTTCCTTATCATCATTTCAGCTTCCAGCATCTTTCACTCCAGTTGGTAAATTCACCCCACCAACTCGCAGAGCTTCCCTTCCACTGCCTACCAGAACCATGGGCACGACCACCCCTTATAGAGCTAATGTTGGTCTTCTTCGAGGTGTGGACTCTCCTGATATTTCTGTTAATGCACCGCGAATTGACAAGATGGCCGAATTCCCTCTGGCCTCTTGTGAGGATCCTCTCTTCCCTGTCCGTGGAACTTCATCAACTTCGGCTCAGTGCTTTTCTGGTTCCCCAAAGAGTGCTGACTGCTTAATCACGAAGGACAAGTGTACAATCCAAGTTGTGGACAAAGCCAGTGTCCCTTCCAGTGGCAGTGGTGCTTGTCCTGCTGCTCCAGCTTCACATGGCAATGAATGCTCTGAACATGCTGTTTCAAGCCACTCCTCTGCTGAGTCTCGCCAACACAGGTTTGACACCTCGTCTTACCGGCAACGTGCAGAGGCATTGGAAGGTTTGCTTGAGTTCTCCGCTCGGCTCCTACAGCAACAGAGATTTGAAGAACTTGGGGTGTTGTTGAAGCCATTCGGTCCTGAGAAGGTTTCCCCAAGAGAAACAGCTATTTGGTTGGCTAAGAGCTTCAAAGAAACTGTGGCCTAAGGTTTCCTGATGCACTTTTAGATCGTTAACAACAGTGTAAATTTATATAGAACAGTAGCTTAGCTAGTTAGCTTCTAATTATTGTTGTACTTGACATCATTAGCATTTTCTGATATGCTGCACTCCGCAGCACTTGCACAAGTAGTTGAAGTTAGTTTTCTCACTAGGAGATCAAAACAAGAGGGGTGTTATGTAAGAGTTTGCTTGAGTTCAGGGCACGGCTCCTACAACCGCGGAGGTTTGAAGAGTCCTGGAGTGGGGTGTTGAAGCCACTCGGGCCTGAGATTTCACCGAGGGAAACAGCTTGTTGACTAAGGTTCAAAGAAACTGTGGCCTAAGTATTTCTGACGCACTTTTATGATCATTAACAACAGTTTAATCTAATGTAGAACTATATATGTTATAGTTTGAGGAGTAGCTTAGCTTCTATAATCGGATCTTGCTCTCAAGTCTTAACCTTTTGTTCTAGTTTACACTATTGGCATTTTCTTAGACGTCTGCTCTCTGCGGCACTTACAATTACAAATAGTTTGAAGTTAATGATTTTCTCCCTGATAGGTCAAAACAAGATGTTCACTTTTTTCCTCCCCGAAAAATATCAGTGTTTTAAGATTATTTATATAATTAATTATAAACAACCATTTTTATTGTAAATAATTTGTTTTTAGAATTCAACGGTCTCTTTCAATGATGTATTATGACCTCATTTAATAAATCTAATTAGTTTGAATCACTTAAATGCCACTAATTAACAAGGATTCATATAAAAAATTATGATACGAATAAAAGTATATATAATTTTTAAATTTGATTATTAAAAAATTGTATAATTTATTTTTCCTTAGATATTTTATTATTTGAATGGACTTCAAAATGAGAAAAGTAAGTTAAAATACAGTTCAAATAAGGATAAACTACCTTGTTAGTATCTGAAAGGATACAGTTCAGGGACTTAAGTGATACTAAATTACACTTTGGCGGACAAAAATGACAGTTCACCTTTGAAATAAAAGATAAAAAGGAACAATGGGCCATAGTGGGTATACTTGAGTCAGGCCAATTCGTTACAAAATTTACACCGGAGCTCAGGCCCATGGTAATCATTGTCGTCCTCAAGCGTTCACACACACTTGACACTACACTACTCTCCCACTCTCTGCAACTGCGAGAGATGGAAATGGAGGAAGCAGAGACGATAGATCTGTACGAGCTTGAATATTCAGACTTATGTTCACCTTCAAGTTCGTCCATAGTGGATTCCATTATGGAAGCCCTAGGACCCACTGGCCCAGGCCTCCTCGCCATCACCGGCGTTCCCAACGCTTCCAACCTCCGCTCACACCTTCTCCCACTCGCACGGAACCTCGCTCTTCTCGACCGCGAAACCCGAAAACTCGTTCTCAAGGTAATTAATTGTACCTCTATGTATATGTATGTGTGATTTCTCACTGGAATGTTCTGATTCATTGTTACACATAACATCAATTTAGGGTTTAGGTTTAAAATTAATTCAGTTTTGTAGGGATGCTCATTGTGCTTGCATTGCGTGCTTTCCTTCCTAGGAGCATAACTTGGGTAGTGACGTTCCTTTGAGAAACCCTGATAGGAGTGTCTCCTCCTTTGCTATGCAACTCAAATATGCCAAATCTCCACGTGTTGTTGAACAAACAGTGAGTGATTGCTGTGGTATGGAATTCAAGAAGCTTGGAAGTTGTTTCCAAGAGTTGGGGTTTTGCATGATGGATGTTGGGCTTTGCCTTGCTCGAATATGTGACAAGGCTATTGGTGGAAATGAGTTAGAGCAGAGTCTATTGGATTCATGTGCGGCTAAAGGGAGACTCATTCATTATCATTCACATCTAGATGCTCTTCTCCTTAAACAACTTGAGAGGAGCAAGGCAACTAGCAAGAGACATGCTAATAATATCAAACCATTGGAAGGGTCAGAGTCGAATTCAATTGCTCGCGATGTGAATTCCGGTGGAATTCATTCGAATTTGTGGCAGCAGTGGCATTATGATTATGGTATATTCACTGTTCTAACAACTCCATTGTTTATTATGCCATCTTATTCTGAGACAAGCAAAACAGAAGATCCATTTCCCGTGTCTTGTTTTGGTGAATGTCCATCACCAACTGGGCATACATGCTTGCAGATATATGATCCCAATAAGAAAAGGGCCATCATGGTGAAGGCCCCTCCAGAAAGTTTTATCATTCAAGTTGGGGAAGCTGCTGATATAATCTCAAAGGGGAAGCTTCGCTCGACCCTGCACTGTGTTCATAGACCTTCCAAGTTTGAAAATTTGAGCAGAGAAACTTTTGTTGTGTTTCTGCAGCCTGCATGGACTAAAACATTCTCTATCTCGGATTATCCTCATGCAAACTCCACCTGTTTAGTGGCTACTGATGAGGAACAACAGCAGTCTGAGCAGGATAATAATAATCTGATTCAAGAAATTAACAAGATAGTTCCCCCTCTTTTGTCGAGGTTGAAGGAAGGGATGACTTTTGCCGAGTTCTCACGTGAAACAACAAAGCAGTATTATGGTGGTAGCGGTTTGCAGTCAAATAGATGACTAGTTTCGGGTTAGTCCTGTTTCAATGTATACTGTTGCCAAAGCAATAGAGATTGATTAGTTAAAACCTCATTTTGTATTTTGGTACCCTGTTTTTGGATTAATCATATATTTGCAAAAAGAGATACACTGATACAGTATAGAACTACATTTCATTTAGTGGAATGGCAATATATTTGGGGAGCTGTTTAACAGTGAAGAAATTTTGCCTGTTAGGTTTGAGAAAATACTTATTGTTTTCATTTATTATTCATAAATAATAAATAATTATAAGATGTTACTTTATTTGTTTTTTATAGGTTAATTTATTCATTTGGATCCTATAACTGTCTCCATTTTAAGTTTTAGTTTCTATATGAGGAAATTGTAATCGAGGGGGTCTAGCTTTGTTGAGTAGGTGCGTGTCCAGTACTTGTCTTTGATTCCTACATATTAAAAAAATATGAGGAAATTGTAAGTTTTAATCTCTAAACAGTTTTTTTGTAGTGATTTTAAGTTGCCAAAAAGTTTTCTCTAATGTTAGCTTCAAGAACTTAACTTTTATTTACCCTGAAGAACTTCGCTTTTATTTATGTTTATGTATGGATTAAAGCTTAAAATGTGAATAACTATAGAGATTAAGTGAATAGTTTAACTTTCTTTTTTAAAATTTAAAAAAGAAATGTTGAAAACAATTTTTTTGGTTATTTTCAATGTTCCAAATAGATCTTTAAAAACAGAATAAAGTAATATTTTTATAACTATTAGTGAAAATAAGAAATAACAATAAGAAACCTTTTTGTCAAACCAAACACTCCTATATTTCCTTCATTCTTTGTCTCATCCACCCCCTTTGTCTGTTTCATACTTAGATTATGGAGGAAACAATCACTTTAGTCTCCGAAAGTAATGGACACTATTAGATTAGTTTTTTGAAACTAAAAAAATGTTAAATAAGTTTCTAAACTTAATTTATTATTTTAGTTTCTAAACATATGTTAATATTATTACTTTAGTCATACTTTTTTTTTTGAAGTAATATGACTGTGATTTACACTTCCAGAGATTTTTTTTTTTAATTTCTTTTAATTCTAATTCAAGAATGACAAGTTTTTCAATTTCAGGATTAAAGTATCTGTTTACTCTAGGTTATGTTGATGCCAGTGGTTACCTACATCTACATGTGCAATTGTTCATTTTTGTTCCTAATCCTAGACTCCAGTCACTCCACACAGGAATAAAAAAAGAAAAAGTGACTGATCATGCTAGTGAAAAAATGCTTTATCTTGCAGCTGCTAGCCGATAAACAATGGAGGTGCATTTAATGCCTTCACTCTTTCGGCCTTTTATGTCAGGATATGTCTGTCTGCCAGGGAAGGGAAGGTTCGCTTATCGGTCTTTTGAATGCCTTCATTTATCCCAAAGCTTTGGCTTAAACCAAAAACCTGCATTGCATACATTCACCAGAGGAACGTTACACGCATATATAAATGCCTCTTTTTTTGCTACGTAACTCCTATAATCACATATGAATGTCTAGTTGCGTTAAAATCCTTTGGATAAGCATATCACATTTTGTGCAATTGACCTGGAAACAAAACAAATGTGAGTGTGTGGCTGTTCTACATCGAGAGGTCCTCTCTCTGGTAAAAAAAAAATGACACTTGTGGGTAAAGAGAAAAGAAAATAAAAAAGGGAGCCTATCTGCTTTCGTTAGTACAACGAAGTAGCCACTTACGTAGGTCTCGCTTTTTCATTTCTTAGTGGTCCTAAAGGGTAACCAAAGTTGACTTGAAAAAGCAAATTTGAGTAGGAATAGTTTTCTGAAAAATAACCTGAAGTGCAATTGAAATTCAAGGGGAACAATTGTCAATGAGAATTCGAGGCAAAAGGAACAAAATTTCTACCTTTTGTCAGTTATGAACGAGGTGCTTACAAAAAGCTAAGGCTGTTTCTCACTGCTTTTTTCTTTTCTTCTTTGTTCAGAAAATTATGAGAGGGGGATTGAGATTGTGTCCATGCATGCCCGTGGCTGAAAATTTGAGAAAAAGCAGAAGCTGATGAGTGATGACGCCTCTGTGCACGCGCATTTTAGCACAGGTCCTCTTCTAGAGCACAGCTTTTGTGCCCAGCACAACACTGGAGAAAAATGTTTCTGCTAAAACTTGTTTGGACTTCCTAACCTGTCGGCCATGGACATTGCCAACTCCTACGACAACAAGGAACACCATGTTTCATGTCTGAGCTGCAGACACTGTTTCCTCCTTCAATAAGACGCCAGAATAAGCACTTATATTAAAATGGTCCTATGTATAATCTCTTGAAACTAACGGGTATATTTGTCAATGTTAATATTATCCAAAACCAGATGAAACTCATTTCTACTTTTCTAACTAGATTTGAAGCTTTTTAATTTAGGATACCCACTGTTGGAACTGAATCTAGCTTCAGAATTTCAAATTGTTCTGAAAAGAAACAACTTCACTCTCCCAATCAAGGAATAAAACTCATGTCTACTCAGGGCAGGGATGACTACAGAGTACAGAGATTTACAACATGTTGTGTCTTTGCTCCTTTGATCGGATCTTCCCCTGCATTTTCTTGTAGAATGGTCATATTGCTGATCGAACAACAATGATTTCAATGACCGTTTGCAATTTTACATGTCAATTCAAGTGTATAGTACTGGTTTGGCTTTTTGCTTTTATCTGGTCTTTGTTAATCATTTTCTAAAGGTGCAACAGTACTAGTTATTCTCTCTAGTGATATGATTTATTCACAAATAAGATTACAAATCTTATTAGTGCAATTATTACATTACTAGAACTTGCCCCTAATCATGTGTCTTGTCTTTTTGTCTTCTTCATAATTAAGTTCCTTTCTGGCCCATTAGCCAATATGTGTCTAGTCTATCCTTGCCCTAAATTTGTAATGTTATATTAAATATTAATATTATATGCCGGGCCCATTACCATTGTCACGTGAATTGTTATACTTAAATCATGAATGATGATGAGTCTTATTTATTATTATTGCTTGGTAATGATAGTTGAATCAGTCACTAATTATAGCTCAATAAAGTGTTCAACACTGATTTTTTAAACTTAAATATTTTTTAGTCGCTACTCATCGTGATATCAATTTAATAATGTTTTAGGATCTGCGAGAGGAGCCATAAAGATTGTGTTAAAATGACATTGTCACCCAATTCTCCCTACGCCCTAGTCTCTGATATCGAGCACAAGGCAGATAACATAACAGTACTTTATTTCCAATATGAACTTCACAGCAAAGTACTTCACATGGTGTTTGACCAATTCGCACTGCTCTTAACCCACTTTATCACCTGCTGACCAGACATTGCCCTCAGGACATTAGCATTATTATTTCTATTTTTATTTTTTCATTTTCTCCTCCTCAAATAAACAAATATAGCCATTTTTTCTTTAGCCGTGTTTGGTAATAAAGAGATGATAAAGAAATGGAGGGAGGGCGACGTGGAAATAAGAAAGTAACAAAAGTGAATCTACTTGATATATACCATATGAAATAGGGTGGAAAAAAATAAAAAAAGTGGTGGATACCACTCAAATTTATTTTCATGCAAAAATGATGAAAAATAGCAAAGAAATGTATAGTGAGTCTACTTATAATTGATTTTGTATGATTGCATAATTGATTTTGCACAATATCATATTACCAGATAGAACATATTTGTATTCTGCATTATTGGATGCATTTACAAATCTATATGTCTTTTGTTTTGACTCAATCTCCTCCTTAAAAACACACCTACCCATCAACCTCATTAATTGTCCTACTATTCGAGACTATTCTATCTCTATTTTTTCTTTATTTTTCTTAAACTAAACACATCCAAATTCATTATCTTTTTCACTTATTTTATTCACATATTTCTCTCTTCTTTATTTTCATCTATTTATTTTTTACTTATTTCTTTTTTCCCTACCAAATAGAGTGTTAATTTTTTTCCCTCTATTAACAAACCATTAGAGCAATTCCATTGAGAATTGATTAAGTGGTTCTCAGATGTAAGAACAAATTCTTAGTTTAAAATACCATTAGAGTGGGTTGATTTAGCAACCAAGGTATAAAAGCCCTTCTTGTATAAGTTCTTAACATTAATAGTGTATTTGAATGTAGACTGCCGAAATAATTTATAGTTACTTTTACGTTAAATATAATGTGAATTTTAGTATGTGATGCTCAACCAAACACTTGCTGAAGTATTACTTTTCTACCACAAAGTAGAAAGATCCATTTTAACTTGTTAAATAATTTTTTCATTAGAGTAAAGCGTTACTAAAAAATTTAAACCTGATGTGTATAATAAGACACACTGAAAATGACTCAAGAACAAAAAGAGAAATGCACCATTAGACACTCCATCCTCAAAGATTCCACTATATATATATATATATACCCTTTGAGGAAGCCAAGCTACCTCTCTAAGCTACAAACTTTGAAGACCACAGTTGTTCACCCCTGACATATGGAACCCAGGCTAACAATGAAGTGTCTCCGAAAGGAAAACCTTCCAACCAGTGGCACTCATTTGCCAGAGAGTCCACGAGTACCAATGGAGTTTCTGTCTAGATCATGGAGTGCCTCTGCTCTTGAGGTCTCTAAAGCCCTTGCACCTCCACCACTACCTCCTTCTTCATACATACCTTCCAAGCCTCCTCCTAATGCACCCTCTTGTACTGTGACTAACTCCATTTCCGAAGAAACTTCAGAGGAATTCTCAACCATGTGTGGGAACCAGTTCTCTTTTGCTTCCTCTGCCACTTCACAACTTGTCCTTGACCGCATTATGTCACAGTCCGCAAGAGAGGTCTTCACTCTTCACCATGTCACATTGCTTCTCATACTGTGTTTCTCTCATACAAAAACCACATCTTTTTTTTTTTTTGTTTTCTTAGATACTTTGTCATTTTGCTATCCATTTTTTTTTTTTTTTACAATTTTGTTTTGTTTTTTCTTTATATCACCCCATGTTGGTTTTAAAATAATGTAATGTAATGTGTGATGTATGTGACAGGAAGTGTCTCCATTGACGTCAGGTAGACTGTCTCATAGTAGTGAACCTTTGAACGGTGGTGCTGCTTCAACAGATAGTCCACCAATTTCTCCTTCTGACGAGTTTGACGATGTTGTCAAGGTATTTATTTCTCTGTTCCTTTCCCCTTTCTTTTGGACCGAGCTGGTTGGTGAAATGACTCTACTGTTGCACTCAACAGTGCTTTCTTTCTCACAGTACAATTATATTTTTTTTGCAACTATTGTATTACATTTTTTCTTGCCCTCTTCCCTTTTGAATGACATGTCTTTGTTCCTAGAACTAGTACGTATGTAGTAGATTTTAGTGATTAATTTTGAATGTTAGATGTGTTTAAAGTGTATTTAAATTAATCTTAAACATGGATTTTAAATAAGGTGAAATTGATTTTTCATAAGGAAAAATATATTTGGACACCTAAATGCTAGTAGACACCTAGTGAAAAAGAGAAAAAAGATAGAAAAATATAAGTATGATAGGTGATATGAAGTGATAAGAAAAAAGAAATAAAAAGAAATAAGAGGTGTTGATGAAATGTTTAAAATAGAAGAATGTCCGTGTAACACCACTCTTTTCATAATATGCATGTGAGGCCATTGCTTTTCTTGTTTTAGCCTATTGGGCTAGGTGGGTTATCATATTCACCTGCCACCATAAGGAAAAAAATGTAAAAATAATTTAGAAAAGGAAGGAACTTGAGGGCCCCAACTGATTCATCTGATAGTCATGACTCATTTTAGCTCCCATGGCTGAATGGAAGAAATATCTATGTTGATAGCTATTCAAAAATAAATTGCACATTAATGGTGCTTACTGCTCATGGGTTTTCCATGAGTGAGGGTCACCTCTACTTTATTTCCCCCACTACCACACCAAAAGAGGGAGCTAGAGCCTAAAGTTCTGGAGGGTTATGACTTTTCATTTTAAAAAATCTAACATTTTGAACTTTAGAGATAACCTTTGGATGGGACCGGGTGAGTGTTGAACTGTTGAAGTGGGTAATGACACGAGTTACTGTGTTCCTGATATGGTTTCCAGTCAACTTACCTTACCTGCCTGATGATTGTCTCACAAAAGGACAAAGATTTTGACTGTCCGGTGTACCTTATCTCCACATTCACACAAACAATCTTCTCATTTTGGGATTTTTCCTTGGTAGAGAGAAAAAGTTCAATTTGGCCTTTTTACTAGAAAGAAGAAATCAAAGCATAGAGTTGGCACAGGAAAAGACTAGTAGGATTTATTCTCGCAACTCCAAAATATCTGTCTAGTTCTTTTTTATCTTTATTACAGGAACCATAAAATGAAACATTACATAGAAACTGATAAAAAAAAATGAAAATGAACACTAGCAGAAATAGTAAGGAAAAGACATGCATGCCAGTTACTTATGAATAATTGAATATTGTCAGCATTTTTTTCTTTTTGAGATGGAACAATTTTATAATGTTGAATTAATCCAACAATGGAGAATCCAAAGAACTAATAAAGCTAGGCTTCATTACAGTTTTTTCGGGCAAATAATTCCATTCATCCCTTATTCAATGGTGGAAGAACCATGAGTGGTGCTACAGGCAATGCCACTCCTTGCTCAGGACCAAAAACAGTTGGAAGATGGTTGAAAGACAGAAGAGAAAAGAAGAAAGAAGAAAACAGAACCCATAATGCTCAACTACATGCTGCAATTTCTGTAGCTGCCGTGGCTGCTGCAGTTGCAGCTGTCACTGCTGCAACAGCAGCCTCATCTGCAGCCAACAAGGATGAGAAGATGGCCACGGCTGTGGCTTCTGCGGCCACGTTAGTTGCTGCTCAGTGTGTAGAGGCTGCTGAAGCAATGGGAGCTGAGAGAGACCACCTTGCTTCTGTGGTTAGCTCTGCTGTCAATGTCCGTTCTCATGATGATATCACAACACTCACAGCTGCAGCTGCCACAGGTAGAGTTTGTTACTAATATTATTGGGACAAAACTTTAGATCGAGTACTATAGGTGCTTTTGGTGTTGTTCTCCAATTGGAGTTTCACCTTTGAAATCTACGTTAACCTTTAATGCAAACCTCTATTGAGTAGATTATCTAGTTGAAACTCTAATTTTGATTGGAGAATAACATCAAAAACACATACAGAATTGTATCTATGTTTTGTCTTTATTGTTATTATTATTAAGAAACCATTAAGCTACTGCTCTTAACATACAGAATAGTATCTATGTATTTTTCTCTTTGTATAGCCACTTGATGGATGTGATCCTTTATATATGCAGCTCTACGAGGGGCAGCAACCTTGAAAGCAAGAGCGTCGAAGGAGGTGTGGAATATTACTGCAGTGACACCAATTGAGAGAGGCATAGGGATTGGAATGTGTGTTAAGGGCAATAACAGTAATTCTAGCACCAGTGATAGTGGGGAGATTGTCAACGGTGAAAATTTTTTGGGTGCCTGCAGCCAAGAGCTCCTTGCTAGGGGCACTGCATTACTCAAACGGACGCGTAAAGGTAATTTCAGTAACAAACACAGCTACATATTAGTACTAACTATGAATTTTTTTCTCTCATTTGAAAAAAGATTAAACTCCATTTTGGTAATAACTGTAGGTGATCTTCACTGGAAAATTGTTTCAGTTTATATACATCGAACAGGCCAGGTATTTTTTTCTTTCAAAAATTCATAGCAGATGGAATTGGTTACATGTATTGTCCATTCATCACAATGCTAGCAACCATTTCAGGTGATGCTGAAAATGAAGAGCAGACATGTTGCAGGAACCATTACCAAAAAGAAAAAGAGTAAGCTATTAGCCCAGCCTAGCCTAGTTTGCCATTAACTACATATCTTTATTTTGCTTGCCATAACAAAAATTCATAATTTGTGCTCTTAAATTTGCAGATGTTGTGTTAGATGTGTGCACAAATTTACCAGCGTGGCCAGGAAGGCATCTGTTTGATGATGGTGAAGAAAGAAGGTATTTTGGATTGAAGACAGAAGCAAGGGGTATTGTGGAGTTTGAATGTAGAAATCAAAGAGAATATGATATGTGGACTCAAGGCGTTTCTAGACTTCTTTCCATTGTTGCACGCAGACAAAACATAAATGGGGTTTGAGATGCACTCCTATTACTCATTGCCAAGAGAGTCCCTTGCTACTGCTTGATTATTCAAACTATATGTATGTATTTAGCTGTATTTTATTTTTATTAATAGAAACTAGTAGATTTTGTAACTAAATGAACATACTATATTTTTCTCCCTTTTGGCTAAAATGCAGATGTCCAATCCCCTAGATGTTTGTCCAGAATATATTTTTCTATAGCCAAGTGACCAAAAGTAATAAAATAAAATAAGAAATTGAGGCAGCCTGAAATAATTTTCTCAAAATTCATGGTTAATGACATAATTTTAAACAAGTTTCAAGATAAAATATTAATGTATAGTAACTACAATATTTATTAGTTTGCAAGCTTCGCATATAATAACATATACTAGATATAAGTATGCACATTGTGCAGATGACATGAAAATTAAGTAATTGATGTAATGCATAGTTGATCAGAGTTGACCCAAGAAGTTAACGATGTTTGTTTTTGATAAATGCATACACTTTTTTTATATGGAAATGACTTTCTGAGCAAAACGCATTACTAATAAGGGTAGCGAGATTTAAGCCAAATTCCATCGTTTAAGGGGTCAAAACGGTAATTTTCTCTTTTTATCGCAATTTTAGGGGTATTTTTGTAATTTTCTTTATGTAATGACCTTTTTGGTATTTTATTATTTCTTACCTGAGGGTTTTTGTCGCATTAGGGTTTTTCTATTTATATGGACCCAAGCTTCCTTATGACGGCAGATTATTAGTGAATAAAATTTGAGGGTTTTCTCAATTTCTCAACCTTTCGGTACTCTTACGAATTAACGAGTTGTTGACGCTTGTTCTGTTCCATCACATGCGCTACATCAATCGTCAATATGTAGCCTTGTACACATTACTATACAAGCATTTCTTTATTTATTATTTGCCACATTGTCCTTACATTTCTTGCTATTAAATGAGAAGGTTATTTAAGCTCGATTAAAATCCTTAGTACATGTTTGGATTAAAGTTTGCAAACTTAAGTTTAGGTTAAACTTAAGTTTGCAAAAGTATTCCAAGTCTTACTTCTCCAAAATTTAGTTTGCAGACAAAATTTTACTCTCAAACGTACTTTTGAGGGGTAACCAAACATGATTTCAAACTGATTTTACTCTCAAACATATTTTTGCACCCTCCCACCAGAAATCCAAGCATGCTCTTAGTCAGCTTGGTATGTGAACATGATCAACTAGAGAAAAAAAAAGTATGCAAAAGGTTCAAAAAAATTTGAATGTCATCTGTACCCCTCGGCCTATTGGGGCATACCCCTCGGTCTATAGGGGCACACCTCTCAGCCTACTCAACCACTCCGCCCAAGTAATAAGATTTGTGGGCAGAACAGGTCTCGGCCAACTAGAGCTATACTACTAAGTGCATGTTTGGATTAAAGTTTGCAAACTTAAGTTTGGGTTAAACTTAAGTTTGCAAACTAAGTTTGCAAAAGTATCTCAAGTCTTACTTATCCAAAATTAAGTTTGCAGGTAAAATTTTACTCTCAAACATACTTTTGAGGGGTAACCAAACATGATCTCAAACTGAGTTTATTTTCAAACATATTTTTGGACCCTCCCACCTGAAATCCAAACATGCTCTAAATATGAAGAAACTTGGTATTAGATAGAAACTTGAAATACAAGATTAAACATAAATCATATGTTAATGCAAGAATATTACTAACAGTAATATCAAGGTAAGGCCCATGGATCCAAGGTCCATTAAAACATATCTAAATAGGGGGAGATTCTCGAGGTAAAGACTGTTCATTCTCATTTTTACACTCATTTACTATATCTGGAAAGTTTCTGACTTGAGCGTTGGAGTGTCTTTGCATGTACCTACCCCTGCCGCATCGGAGAAGGAGTTCACCAGAAAAAGGACGAGGAGTCTTCAGCACACTAGAGGACCTCGGTACCCCGTGCAGGTACATCATCGACTTTCTTTGAAAAATAAAGAGATTTTATTTCTATTATGAGATAATACGTCCTTTCTTCAATGAACAACACCAGTGGTAGTAGTGGGCATTTCTTTCGATACTTAAGTGGTACCATGGTGGGTTACAATTACGGTCGCTTATAGTTTATCATTATTATCGTGATAGAGATTAGAGAATGACATGACAAACTAAAAAGAACAACAAGAATGTAGAAAACAATGACAGACGGTTGAAAGGATAGGAAAAAATTAAGAAAGTCATGAAAACAAAAATCTTGAAGTTGGGAATTAAATGACTAAAATTTATTCGAGTAATTGATGATGATAATAAGGATTAAATTGTGCTTATTCATATTGTAGTTGAAGCAACAAATGTAAAGACAAAAACATAATAAGAATAGGTTTTTACCTTATACACATTTATTAAATAAAATATATAATTAATTTAATACTATATTTTTTAAACTTATTAAATGTATGTCTTTTTGTATATATTCAATATATATGATATATTTATTAAACTTAAAAAATAAAACTTGTGAGTAGGTGGGTGGGTGAATGCAGGTGGATATATTTATTGAATTTATTAAATAAAAAGTGTTCGTGTTTTTATGTGTGCACGTATTTTATATATACTTATTAAATAAAATGTGTATATATCTGGGTGGATGTATTAACTAAACTGAACTTGTTGAATAAAATGTGTATAAGACGGGAGAAAAGAGGGAAAAGTATTATATAATCTTAGGTTATTATGGTCTCATTTAATTTTTTACATTATCACATAATCAAAATTTATTAATTCTTTTTTATAAATTAAAAAATTTGATTGTGTCATATAAAGATCGAATAAAAACATGAGCATATTATAGTTTAGGATCAATGTAATAATTTCTCGAAAGGATATATGAAGGGTGTGGGTGTGTGGCATTAAATAAAATTAATTATCAAATTATTTAAAATAAAAATTCTAGAAACAAAATTCTTAACATAATTAAAAGATTAGCAAAATAGTACTAAATTTTTTTAAATGAAATTAACAAAAATAGCTAATAACATTCCATCTATTTTGTCATACACTGTTGTTATCAACATCAAGAGTTATATCATCACAAAAGAATTATATATAAAACATTTTATAATGAATTATTTATTAAATTACTTTAATAAACCGCAATATTTTATTTTTTCAATCCTAACTTCATTTTAAAAAAAATGATAATTAATATTAGTCTTAATAGAAATACACATTATCTTAAACAACAATAAATTATAAATTAAAAAAGTCTTCATCTCTTAATATTTTATTATATCCAAACAAATCAATGCCCAGATATTGATATTTATATCTAGTATTCTAATGTAGATAACTGACTACATACTAAAAATAAGGAACACAAATAAGAAAGCCAGAGTCATACACGTATTTACAATTAAGTGCAAAATTTCATCACTAATCAATTTACTTATGAACAACTTTACAATAATCCATTGTATACAAGACACCTTGCAAAAGAGCAAGCCCCAAAGATTTATTAATTGATAAGAATTTGTTTTTCGGAACCCAATGTGCAGGCAAGGAACGGAATATGACACAATGATTTCAACTCTCAGCGGCTCTAAAAATAGTGAGCAGAGACAGGAAGAGGTTGATGATGTCCAGATACAAGGAGACCGAAGCCCAAATGTACTCATCGTACGAGTATCTCTTTATCAGGTTGTCCGTGTCATATATGATGTAGCCACAGAATATAATGGCTGCCAAGCAACCATAGATCATCACAGACAATTTACCAAGTGGAAACAGAACCTGCAAGGGTAAGAAAACGCTACAAGGATTAAACCAAAACAATTACAGTCGCATAATACATGTGAAGCAACAATGTTTGAAGATAATAATACCTGAATCAGAGCAAAGACCATAAGAACTAGCACAGCACCAAACAAGAAGGGGCCAAGGAAGTTGAAATCATGGCCTCTCTTTGCAGCCCAAAATGTGTAGAGAGTCAGACCAATCACCACCACAGCGGTCAATATGACAGCTTCCAGAATAACTTTCTCTGTATCAGATATCCAGTCTCATTAGAAAAAATTCAGGACCATACACAAGCAGGCAATTTTCACTGAAAAATGTAAATTAAGCAAACAATGTTGCACAAGGCAAAATATACACGGGAGAAAAGTCCTAACACGTGACAGCCAAGAACTCACATTGGATTTCAAGGGTGGTTTTATTTCCCATTGCAAAAATGGTAACGTCAAAAGCTACCCTGTAGGGGTATAATTTATAATCCAATCCGTACCTCCATTACATTCTCAGTTCAGTGGAAGGAAGTAATCAGTAGGTCTAAACTTAGAATTAGAATTTAGAATCCTAATGTAATCACGAAAATAAGTTCTAACACAGCCTTAACATCCTCCCAGTCCGGACACAAAATCTCTTTAACAAGGAGCACACACGCATTGGTATTTGGACACAACCCACTATGATGGATGTACCCCAAAATCCCAAGTTGAATATCTACAGTAATCCCAATTCCTAGATGCAATTCTCCTTTGTCCATTGTCCCAAATTGGAATCATACATCAAAGTTCAAATTTTAACCAAGCAGACCAAACTAACAGTGTCTTTAATTCGAAGGAGAGGATGAGAGATTTAACCGAAGGAAGGGAGTATTATATTATACCTCTATAAATAGTAAGGAAAGTGATGAAAAATAAAATAAAATTGTGGAACAATGTAGTGTGTACATTTCAAAAATTATAAATTCCAAATTCTTTATCTCATAGAGGGGAGATAATTCTAACCTCTCATTTCTCCTCTCCTCCACTAGATTTTAAATCAAACAAGTTAAATTAAAAAAAATTAACAAATTCCTCCCTGCTAAAGGACCAAAAACACTGTAAGTTCCAAGTTCAACAATTAAAACAATATAAACCATAAATTATTTCAGTTCTATTTTAAATGGAAAAAAAAAATACACTAACAAACAAATCCGAAATTTAAACCGCATATAACCACCACAACAAATAAAACAAGACACACAGATGATGAATCTTACCGCTAGTAAAGGCGCAACTCAATCCAATGACAAAACCAAGAGACACAGTGAAAACCCCTAGGAGTAAGTAATTGACAGGATGCTTCTGGTAATAGTAGTAAAGTGGACACAACGCTGCAATTGCACGCAAAAAAAAAAAATATCGTTAGAGAAAAAATTAAGCGACGGAATCGGAATGAATTAGGTTAGGAGACGCACTGATGAAGGGGACAAAGATGAGGACGATGTAGAGAGCCAATCCGGCGCCGGTGGTGGCGAAGAAGACGCTGATTGGGCGGACGGTGACGACGACGGCGCCGACGACGATGGTGACGAGCAACTGGATGGCGATTATGGAGTACACTTTTCGGATGAAGGACCACCGCAGTTCGGGGCTCTCGAGCATCATCGGATACAGAGGCCGAGCACCGCTCTCCAAATCGGTTTTTCCGAACGGTTGTTTCCACATCTTCTTGTTGCGATGATGACTGAGAGAGAGAGAGAGAAAGTTGTTCAGGGCTTTTGGATCTTGCCTGCGTGGAACAATGAATGAAGATGAGTGTGTATTTAAGCGGGAGTTAATAATAAATAAAATAATAACCTCGTGTGGGAAAAGAAACTTCGTGAGACTTCGCATACCTTACAAGAGTGGGGAACATGAAACGTCGCCGTTAGGGACACGTGGTGTGTTTTCTGGTTGACGCGTGTACGGACAGGAGCCTCTATATTCCTCCAACGGTGATTAGCCAGTAACTTAACGAATCTGGAGATGTTGTATGCAAGAATATGCTCTTTCTCTCTCTCCTTTTCTTCGTTTTGTTTTTGGTCAGTCAACCCTGTATTTCTTTTCGTTTCAAAAGATTTATGTTTTACGTACAGAAGAAGTTGTCTATTGTTAATTTTTAACTGGGTCCAAAATGAAAAAAAAAAAAAAAAAAAAAAAAAACGAACGAGGTTAGTTATCCCTCTCTTATTTATGTCTTTCAACTTGAGTTTGATCATTGCAATATAACGAAGTTAGTTAAGTATAGTTGAATAAGAGAGGGATAATTACGTTAACGCCTAAAAGTGGTTAGGTAGGTACCTAACAAACATTCATTCATTTATTTCAAATCGATATGATTCAGATCCAGCATTTCACATGCTGATATGCTTTTCTTTGCGACTCTCAGGTTTGGATCTTATCCATCCGCACGTTTTTATTGGATTTAACACTAAGGACCCGTTGGAGCGTAACAAAATTTCATGTCACAGAAAGCAAATGAAATTAGCTTTTGAATAAATGTCTTAAATGTGTGTGTGTGTGTGTGTGTGTTTCATTATTATAAAGTATGTAAATGGAATTGGGGGAGTAGAGTAAGGTCTTGTTTGAATAATTTTATGATATCATACTTTTTCTAAAAATTTCTTAAGACAATTGAATCCCATATTTCAAAGATTGTTAAACATGTATATTGATTAGAATCCCTTTCCTGAGAGATTTTTCCCCCCTTAGAAATACGATCAAATATAAAATTATATACTTAAAGGACTACGATCTTCCACTTATACTAAGTCGTATTTATTTGTGTTTTGTGATTTTGTCAAATCTTTACCTACATAATAATTCGTATATGTTAAAATTAAAATTAAAATACTAATAAGAAGTGTTATTATTAGTTGAATGTGTAGGAGACAAAATAGCCTAATCCAACAAAAAAAAAAAGGATAAAATAAATTTTTTCCCTCATTTTTATTTTGATTTTTATTTTCAGTCTCTCATTAATTTTTTATACTATTTTTAGTCTTTCATAAATTGTTTTGTTCTATTTTTAGTCACTGACGTTAATTTCAACTGTTAAGTGATAACATGATCGACATAAACTGTGTGTATGAAAATTTTCTGATTAAGTTTCTAGTGACTTTTAACTGCTACAATTTTTTTAGCAGTAAAAAATGTTTATTTTTGTAATATTGCTTGTGGTTTCAGAAAATCTAGTGTTCGAGGTTTTGATTTTTTTATTATTTTTTAACATTTTTGAAGGTTTTAGTTTGCCAAAAAATTTACAGCAGTTAAAAATTATTAGAAACTGAAACATAAATTTTTCAAGCACAAATTTTGTTCACCACAACATAACTTAGTGTGTGTTTGGATACGAGTTGGATTCAACTCAACTGACTTTCAAAAAAAAGCTTTCCTCACATAACTTTTGGATTTTTTGTCTTGGAACGCTCAATTTTTTCGTTGAATGTGATTTTAACCCCAATCCAAACATACCTTTACCAGTTGAAATTATAGTCAGAGACTAAAAATAAAATAAAACAATTTTTTAGAAACTAAAAACAGAGAAAAAATTTATAAAAGACTAAAAATAAAAATTAAGATAAAAGGAGAGACCAAAACATATTTTATATATAAAAAAAAAAAAGGGCAAATAGTAGGGTCTAGAAAAGTGCTGCCAGATGGCCACAGCCAATCCAGCGAATCATGACAGGGCACTTTATTTACTTTAGATGTGTCTAAAGTCTAAATTTCACATTTCATTTCCATTTAATCATATCAGATGTCTAATTTAACACGAATAGGGGTAGCTTACATCATTAGCAGGTCCTAATGAGAGTCGACTTGCACCTTAATCCTCGATTCTGCAACCAGATCCATCACGAAGCTTAGCCAAAGTAATGGAAGATTCACCCAAGTTCAAGCAAAAGAAATTAATCTCCAACGAAAGCACTAGAAGCATTGCCAACCAGACAAAGTGGGAAGGTATTCAAAGATGCCGTTCTCATTTGATTTAAATTATTTTCCTTACTATACAAGCTTTTAATTAGCAGGATTTATAAATATAGGCTTGGTCAATCGTTTGCACTAGTTTGCACCATACTTAGCCTATAAGTAAAGGATCGATATTGTCTACCAATATTCTTATTAAGATAAAAAAAAAATGGAAGTATTTCAATAATTAATATATTGTGTGACATGGTTGGCAAATAGCTTAGTCTCCTAAATATGTGGTTAAGGATTCAATTAAAAGTTCATGTGTATGAAAAAATATATATAGGAAGAAATCAGTCTTTTAAATAGTCACAACTACCACCACCATTGACACCACCATCACTAGTACCACTGTCGTCATCACTGGCACTACTACCCCTACCCCCACCCCCACCACTGCCACCATCACGACCACCACTACCACTGACACCACCCTTAGCACCACTATTGTTGTCATTGTCGTCATTGATACTACCACTGCCAACCACCACTACCATCACCAACAGTGACACTGACACCTCTATTGCCACCACCAGCATCAACACTACCATCGTCGTTATCACCACACAAACACACCTTTAAACTAACTTTAATATAGTAGGAAACTTTCAAGATGAGTTTACTTTGAAACTAAAAATTGGAGAAAAAAAATTAAAGCTAAATTCTAAAAATTGGTTTTTAAAATTTTTGAAACTAAAACTAAAAACTTACTGTTGTTTTTTAAAATTTTGAAACTTACAACTAAAAATCATCCTAAAGGAACCTTAAAGTAATGAATATGAGTAAAAAAAAAAATATTATAATTTAATTGTAATATATTTCATAATTTTGATTTTGAGTGCATTGATTATGTCTTAAAACATTAATCAAAAGTGTGTTGACTTTATAAATGTTATGATCTAAGACGGGAACAATTTAATATTACATAAAATATTTTTGTTGAATTATACTTCACTGTTATTAATGTTTAGAGAAAACCTAAAACTTTAATGATATGTTTTGTTTAATATTGTTTAGAATTTTTTTTTAAGTGAATAAATATTTAAAGTAATAAATAAAAATATATTTATCATTAATTTAATATTATAAATATTTCAATTAAAATTTATAATAAATATATTCTAAACTTTTCATGTTAATTATTTATTATGTATTTTCACTTTAAGTACCTATTCATTCAATATTATATTTTATGGTATTTTTTTTCTAAGGATGATAAAGTAATGAATATGAATAAATAAATAATATATTTTAGTTTAGTTTTAATATATTTCATAATTTTGACTACATTGATTAAGTCTTGAAACATTAACACAAAAATATTCTTGAATTTTAATTATATTGGTTTATTATTTTGATAATTATTATATTCAAATATATTTAATATTATTCTCCAACAAAGTTATTAAACTTTATTGAGGTTATTTGACATATATTTATTTTAATTATATGATATAAACAATTTTTTATTTTTGTGTGATAATTAATTATAATAATAAAATTCTTATTTGGAAAATACACTGAAAATAGAGATATTTGAAACTAAGAAAATTTTTATGATTTCTAAGACTTTGGCATATCTATCTTCACTTAAAAATATTGTTTCCACCATTGTCACATTCACACAAGTACACTTCAAACTTAAAAAAAAAAAAAAATTGTTCAAGTGTAATTTTTTGTTATCAACTTGTTCAAGTGTAATTAATAATATATAATATATTTGATTCATTTTGAACTATCAGATAGTACCTTCTTCTGTTCTTATTATCATTAAGACTTAATTTTCTACACTATTATTTATTTTAAACAAATACTTATATAAAAAATAATTTTAAAACATGCGTAAAGAGATGTAGCAACTCGAACTATCGCACGACTAATTGACTTGTGGTTATAAAAAGCACATGAAATAAAGGAAGTTTTTTAGATTTTATTTTTTAATATTTAAAATAAAAATCAATTTATTTTTCTAATGTATATTTAGTCATTAATTTAATTTTTAAATTCAAAAAATTATATTATAAAAAAAAATCAATGTCAAATTTTGTTCAAAGGACCAACATAACTTTCCTTATGACCAATTTAAGTACTTTACAAATAAAAACATTTCAAAGTAGACGACTTCTACGGTGCACCAGTAAATAGGTGGTGCACCGTGCACAAGTATATAATATTGCTATTTGCAACCCCAAAATTACTATTCACATCTTTATGTGTTTAATTTTTTTTTATTGTAAGTAGGTTTTTTTATTATAGTAATATATATATATATATATATTTAACTTAATGGGTTATTTTTTTTATTTTAAAACAGCAAAATTACATTTAAGCCCCAGTAATTTACTGTAGCAAAAATATATATTTAATTTAATAGGTTACTTTTTTTATTTTAAAGCACCGAAATTACGTCAAAGCCCCGGTAGTACTCTGAATTATTTTTGGACATAATTTCGGTGTTTTAAAATAAAAAAAAGTAACCTATTAAATTAAATATATATTTTTGTTACAGTAAATTACTGGGACTTAAACGTAATTTTGCTGCTTTAAAATAAAAAAAATAATCCATTAAGTTAAATATATATATATATATATATATATATATATATATATATTGCTATAATAAAAAAACCTACTTACAATAAAAAAAAATTAAACACATAAAGATATGAATAGTAATTTTGGGGTTGCAAATAGCAATATTATATACTTGTGCACGGTGCACCACCTATTTACTGGTGCACCGTAGAAGTCGTCTTCAAAGTAACTAAGACAATTATTGTTTGGCTGAAAAAATCAAACAAGGACGAGGAATATTTGGGCGTTTGTCATTGGCATTGGAAAAGGACTGCGTAATATCTGTCATGCTCCTGTTATTTTCCTTTTTTATTTCAATTGTTTCATCACAAAATTTTATTCCTACTATTGATTTTGGTAAGTTCAACTTCCAACCAACAGTGGCTGCAACCTCTATGGTCTCCAACTTCAACGGAAGGAAGGGAAAAAGTAATTCACTTTCCCTTTCACCAACCACAGGAAAAAGTTAAAGTTAGTTAAAGTCGAAAATTTTCAGTTTGATTCCCCCCACTTTGATTTGATCTCTGTGTGTGCCCTTCATCTCATGCTCCGAACCCTTCATTTGGTTCTGCAGATTGAAGACACAGGTGAAGTTTCTTTCTCTCTCTCTCTCTGGCATTTTATGTGCTGATTTGGATGAACCAGCTACAATTCAAGTGGCCACTTTTTTTTTTTTTTTTTTTGGTGTTGGGATCTTTGTTAG
The DNA here is from genome assembly GCA_026413185.1 of Pueraria montana var. lobata. Taxonomy (NCBI): domain Eukaryota; kingdom Viridiplantae; phylum Streptophyta; class Magnoliopsida; order Fabales; family Fabaceae; genus Pueraria; species Pueraria montana. The sequence continues at coordinate 64,698,542 of CM048647.1, read as the reverse complement.
CTATTTGGCCGTTTTGTCTATATATTCCTTGTTTAATGCTGAAATGAAGAGAGCAGAGTAGAGTTATTAAATGTTTTCCCTTTTTTCATGAATAAAATATTGACTTAGATTTTGTTAATGGGTATAGCCCATTAATCATTTTTTAGGAAAGGCCGTTACTTTGAGATTGTTTGTTCTGCGGCTTCTAAAGGGGGAACACTTAAAGGAAGAAAAGAAAAAGAAAAGAAGTGTTTTTGCTTTCTGGGGTTGGGAATTTTTTAGTTGAGGGTTGTGGAATGTGACCTGCAGGTAGAAGCTGCTCTTTTCTCTTTTGGTAGGTCTGCTCTGCTCCTTTCCTTTGGCCCCAATTTGTAAAGGTTTGATTTTGAAGAGGAAGCATATAGTGCTATTATAGTGGAGATCTGGGACTTGTTTTGCCTCTTATGTCCTATGAGGACTTTCTTCACTGCAGAATCGTGTAAAGAAGCACACCCTAATGCTTTAAATCCACAGTCCTGGCTCCAAGTTGAAAGAGGGAAGCTTCCCAAGTTGTCATCACAGACCTCCTCTTCATCAATGTAAGTTTCTAAGGTCAACATTTTTGTTTTGAAGCTTAGCTTTTTTTAGCCATTTTGTTGAATTAAGTGGTTTACTGTTAACTGCCACAGAGAATCTCTAATCAAGGTCCCACAGCCACCTATACTCCCATTCTTCAAACCTGTTGATTATGTGGAAATTTTAGCTCAAATCCATGAAGAACTTGAGTCATGTCCTCCGCAGGAGCAGTCAAATCTGTTTTTGTTACAATACCAGGTCTTTAGGGGCCTGGGGGATGTTAAACTGATGCGTAGAAGCCTCCGGTCAGCTTGGCAGAGAGCAAACACTGTTCGTGAGAAGATTATATTTGGGGCATGGTTGAAGTATGAGAAGCAAGGGGAAGAATTAGTAGCTCAGTTGCTCACAAATTGTGGTAAATGTGAAAAGGAATTTGGACCCATAGATGTAGAATCTCATATTCCTTTTGATAAAAATGTAAGATCCCAGGATGGAGCTTCGATGAATGGGAACAACGCTTCACAGTATGTTATCTTTACAATCGGAGGTGAGAAGATAGTCTGTGATAGACAAAAGATTTCTGAACTTTCAGCACCATTTCATGCAATGCTAAAGGGGTGTTTCAGGGAATCACTTTCTGAGACTATAGATTTGTCTGAAAACAATATCTCTCCTTCAGGTATGAGGGCAATAAGTTATTTCAGCTTGACAGGGAGTTTACTTGATGTGCCTCCAAATCTTTTGGTGGAAATATTAGCTTTTGCAAATAAGTATTGTTGCGAAAGACTAAAACAGGCTTGTGGTAGAAGACTTGCATCCTTAGTTTTCTCCAGAGAAGATGCACTGGAACTCATGGAATATGCTGTTGATCAGAATTCATCTGTCCTTGCGGCTTCTTGTTTACAAGTTCTTTTACGCGATATTCCCAACTGCTTGAGAGACAATCGGGTTGTGGAGTTATTTATTCATGCTAATAAGCAGCAGTTGGCAGTCATGGTTGGGCCTGGTATATTTGCACTTTTCTGTTTCTTAAGTGAAGTTTCTATGAACCTTAATTCTAGTTCAGACACAACAGCTAATTTCCTGAAACGGTTAGTTGATTTTGCTGAAAATGATAAGCAGAGACTGCTGGCATTTCATCAATTTGGATGTGTAAGACTCTCAAGGAAAGAATATGATGAAGCCTATTGTCTTTTTGAGAGGGCTTTAAATGCAGGTCATATTTATTCTGTTGCGGGTTTAGCTAGACTGGACTCTATAAAGGGTGAGAAGCTTTTATCTTATGAGAAGATCAGTTCAGTCATTTCTTCTGATACTCCACTTGGATGGATGTACCAAGAAAGATCACTATATTGTGATGGTGATTTGAGGTGGAAAGACCTTGAGAAAGCAACTGAACTTGACCCTACTCTTGTATATCCCTACATGTATAGGACTGCCTCTTTAATGAGGACACAGAATGTTCAAGGTGCACTAACTGAAATCAACCGGATTCTTGGCTTCAAACTTTCATTAGAGTGCTTGGAACTGCGGTTTTTCATCTATCTGGCCCTTGAGGACTACAAAGCAGCTCTCCGAGATGTTCAAGCAATTCTTACCCTGTGTCCATCTTATAAAATGTTTGAAGGGCGTGTAGCTGCATCTCAGCTCTGTACACTTGTGCGTGAGCATGTTGAACATTGGACAACAGCAGATTGTTGGGCACAATTATATGACTGTTGGTCTGCCGTTGATGATATTGAGTCTCTCTCTGTTATCTACCAGATGCTTGAATCTGATGCGGCAAAAGGTGTTCTATACTTCAGACAGTCATTGCTTCTCCTCAGGTATATTATGAATGTTTGATAGCTGTTATCCATAGTCCATAGTTATAATAAATCTGTCCAGGCCAATGCAATGTGTCACTTCCTTGTTGCTTTTTTCCCTCCACCAGTGGCATTTTTGTTGTTTTTGTATAAATGATGGATATCATCTGAATAAAAGTGGCTTTTACCATGAAGAAGATCTTGAAATCTACTTAACTCCACTGTTGAACCATAGGGAATCTGATATGGTCATTGGTGTTTCTCATGTACATATATTGAATCATGCAGTGAGTATCATAACTAAAAGAATAGATAAATAATAGCTGTTTTTAATCTTGTTATGTATATGTAGAATTCTTTGTTCATATATAAGTCACTGCATGTCTGTCAATTAACACAACTGCAAAGGAGGGAAAGCCCACAACATAAAAATTTATCCTTTGACATCTAAGTTTCCCCTGCGCAAGTGTATCCAGAAATGCAGATTCTTCTGCTTCAGGATCCTCATTCTTGTATTCTGATTTTAATTTTAATACTGAGTGGAACTTATGTATGCTAATTGCTAAGGAGTCTATAATATTACATTTATTTGTAGGCTAAACTGTCCTGAGGCAGCCATGCGGAGTTTACAGTTAGCTTGGCAACATGCATCAAGTGAGCATGAAAGACTTGTATATGAGGGGTGGATCTTGTATGATACAGGTCATTGTGAGGAAGGGCTCCAAAAAGCTGAAGAGTCTATTAGTCTTAAAAGGTCTTTTGAGGCCTACTTCCTGAAGGCCTATGCATTGGCTGACTCTAGTGTAGATTCATCATGTTCTTCAACTGTTATTTCTCTTCTGGAAGATGCCTTGAGGTGTCCTTCTGATAATCTGCGCAAAGGTCAGGTATGGTTCTTCAATTGTTCAGCATGTTGGAAATATTTTACTGATCAACAAAACAACCGGTGGACATAAACACGGGTTAATAACAAACTCACATCATATCCATATAAGTTTGCTGCTTTGGATACAATCAGCCTTTTGTTTTACAATTGTTTTCTTCCATTTAATTTACCAGGCTCTAAACAATCTTGGAAGTGTTTATGTTGATTGTGGGAAATTGGACTTAGCAGAAGATTGCTATATCAAGGCCCTTAAAATCCAGCACACCCGAGCCCATCAGGGTCTTGCTCGTGTTCATTTTCTCAAAAATGATAAGGCTGCTGCTTACAAGGAAATGACCAACCTTATTGAGAAGGCAAGAAACAATGCATCAGCATATGAGAAGAGGTCTGAGTATGGTGATCGTGAACTCACAAAGGCAGATCTGGAGATGGTGACTAGATTAGATCCACTTCGGGTGTATCCTTATAGATATCGAGCAGCAGGTTCATATTTTGCTTGTTTACTCACCCTCAATTCTGTTGGTCAGCTATAAGAAACTTGTTTATATGTTATTATAATTTAAAAATATTTGATATTGGCCCTTAATATTGTCGTTGTTGTGGGTGCTATTGCAGTAGTCAATCTTACTCACATCATGGTATTGCAGCTAGTACTCAATATTGTTGATAATGTGTATGTGGTTGCAGTTTTGATGGACAACCATAAGGAAGAGGAAGCCATTGCTGAACTGTCTAGAGCAATTGCATTTAAAGCTGATTTGCACCTCTTGCATCTACGTGCAGCATTCCATGAACACAAGGGGGATGTTTTAGGTGCACTAAGAGACTGTCGTGCTGCGCTCTCGCTGGATCCAAACCATCAAAAAATGTTGGAACTTCACTGTCGTGTTAATAGCCTCGAGCCATGAGTCAAGAACCATGACTTTTGCGAGATCAAAACACAATATAACCTTGGCTGGCACAAAACGCCTACACACTATGAAGATTAAAGAGGGACCGGCATTTATGCACCCATCAACGGTCACGAAAAGCGAATTTGTAAATGAAACGTATAGTTAAATAAGATTTAACTATCTGTGGACTCTATTATTAGGGGTGGCCGAAATTTTGTAATTTATATTCTATCGTTTGGAGAAATTAGGATATACCGCTTATCGTCCATGAGTTTTTTTCATTTGGCACAGGCTCAAGTTTTGGACTTGATGCTTTGTTGCCAAGGTATGCTTATTCATTACCAATACCCGTATTTTACTACTGTGCCTATATTTGTGGACCCCCTTTTTTCTTTTGGATATCACTGTTTTACAATATTTTGCTACTCAATTTGGAAGACAACCTCAATTCTCAGCAGTTACTTTCCTCATTGTGATGGCAATCATTGATAATAGGCATGGGGAAATGGCAGGATGGAGGTGTTGCAGTGAGAATTGAAGAACACACAAGAACGGTAGACTTGGTAAGGGTGGTCACAACTTTTAATATAAACTTTTTTTGTACATGGATATATAAAGAAATCTTATTTAATATACATTGTCATATCTACCTCAAAAAAAAAAAAAGAATCAGATTAATGTATTGTGCTGTATTGGATACTTAAAACCAAACACGTCCTTCTAACAAGTGTGATTGATTTTAGATTTTTCACCAACCCGTATTTTCTCTATACATAAATGCTTTAGAATTTGGTCCTTCAATCCGACGGAATTTTCGAAAGCTTGACAATGACAACTGAAGACATCTGTCCCAGATATGGCATCTCCATTTGGGCTCATACTCGTCATTTTTGGCCGAATGTGCCGTAAACGCTGTTCTAAGCAGAGGCAGTATCGATCTATCTGTAATAATTTCCTTATTCCTTATGATGAATCTTTCATGAAATTCAGGTCTTTTATTTTAGTCCAGCTTCCATGCAAATTACAGACGATGTTGATGCTACCCGCAGCTAGATTTTCAGCTTTTTTCGATGTCCTTGAAGAGGCAATACTTTCATAATGTCATGACAGCACAACTGAAGGAAAAGGAATGAGATGAACTAATAGTCATTAACAAGTCAACCAACTAAAATAAAGGATAATAATGATACGGATAATAATGATACATTATTCTATATTTCAAGCCAAAAAAGAAAAACACGAAAAATTGTTCTTTTTGTGTACTGTAGTTTATCATGATACAGGTAAAATCAGCAAAGTTCATTTAAAACTTCTTTCGATTTCCAGAGGGAGAACAAAATGAATAAATTTGCAGAACCGTTAATTGATATTGTTTCCGGTCTCTCGTGCTGTAATACATCTAATTTAATAAAAAAGACAAAGGAATACCAACTTTTCTATATTTCAATATAGAATAGAATATCAAGCATCCGATGCTTATCGGGTCCTCAGGGACACCAGTCATAGGATTTTGGCACCTCTTAGTAGTCAGTTTTTTTTATTTTTGGCACAATCAGTTATTTTGGCATCATCTTGTCAGGCTCGATACGCGAAAGTCAATGTATATACACAATAACACAGTAACTTATTGTGCCCTTTCACTCCAACATCTGTTTCTGTTCAGTGGAACGAGTTCAGTAATAGAAGACACGGAATCAGAGTAAAACCCCCAATCAAATCCCTAAGAATGTAGGTGTCGGTCACTTTAATCCTCAACATTCTAAAATCCTCATTTTAGTCCCCGACTTTGCCAAAAAAAATTATTCACTTTGTCCACTTCATTTTTCAATGTATCAACAAAAAAAAGTGAATGACATTTTGTAAATTGAGATACTAAAGTGAGGATTTTATAAAGTTAAAAGACTAAAGTGATTTTCACTTATAAGGACTAAAATAAAGGTTTACTTGACTTTTAACAATAGCAATCCATTAAGGAGGCATTTGGAAGAGTTTCTACACAGTTTATTCAGGCTTATGAAAATGACTTTGACTCCTATAAGCTCTTTTTAACTTGTTTCAATAAGTTTTATAACACAAACTATCATGAGATAGAAGCTTCTTGTAAGTTTTATAGTCAAAGTTATAACATAAGCTATCAGTAAGTTGGTGCAACAGATTATTTACCTGCGAATGAATAAAATCGATGAGGAAGACACTGTCGTTTTCTATAAAATCATTCTCTTGGGAGATGTTGGAAATAAGGATGTTGAAGAGCCTCATCAATACTTGGCCGATCCTCCTACAGTTTTGACACAAGCCTTGATTAGATACAGCAGTACCCAACTAAACTAGCAACTACTATTAGCCGAATCTGTTCTATTTTTTGTGGGGTGGGGGATATACAGTAAATTGCAAGTTTAAGACAAACTATGACTCATGAATTTAGTCAAGAATATTTCAACAAAGTTTGAAAGAAAACAAAAAGAAAAAAGAACACTTTCTCGTACTCATTTCTCTATCAACAGACTTGTCTAAGAGGATTATTAAATGTGCTTTGATACTGTTAACAAGGTGGACTGTGTACTTTGAAAAATCCTGCGTCAAAGACACAATTTCTTACTGTTTTTCAGTTTATGACTCAAATGGCACCATATTAAGTGTAACAAACAACACATGAATACAAGAAAAATAAAAAAAAATGATGTTACTGTTGAACACTTGAGTGCATATGTTCTAGGGGAAGCCACTTTCAGATCCAGAAAGGTATAGAAGACTGGCCAGGAAACTAAACTAGCTAACTATTACTTATCCACACATCCTTTACAGTCACTGTGGTATGTCAGTTTTTGAACTCTCCCTGTGGACATTGGGATGTAGTAATTTGCATCTAGAAGTGTATCAAAGGAGTCCTAGGAGAAGGTCTCTTATACGAAGACAAATGTCACACTCGGGTTGTGGGATATTCAGATGTAGATTAGGCAAGCTCTCCCATTGACAAGAGGTCCACTTTTGGTTACTGCATCTCTATTGGTGGTAATCAAATTTCTTAGTTACATGAAAAAGAGAGGTTACAAGATCTGGTGCAAAAGCGGAGTATTGAGCCACTTGTTATCTTTTATTTGACTCAAATAGTTGCTCAAAGAACTGAGATTTAGGGAGGTTACATAGATGGTACTTAATTGGGATTATTATGCGGCCCTGCAAGTTCAGTCAGTGTTGGAAATATGTAATTATAGTAAAATTGTAAGGACATTATATCATTGTAATTATGTTAATTAGGGTAACTGTATATTCTAGTAATTATTCTTGTATTTATGACACCTAATATAAATATTTGCTCTATTTTGTAATTCAAACACATGGATTCTTTCATATGTCACTTGTTCTGTTCCTCTCTCAACAGATATATATATATTATAAATGCAGAGCTTAGTACAGCTCCACATAAATAAGGCAATCAAACTTCAACGCTATAATGGTAAACAATTTAGACAGTTTCTTCAATCAAACACGTTTGAGGGTAAACATGACAAGAAATCAGTTTTAATCTGGCAGCTTACTGGATCCCAATGTAATAGACGCCGCACTAACCGTAAAGCCCATATGTTTGAAAAACTGCAAGTCAAAGGAAAGTATTATGACAAGAAAGCAATTGCACCATAGGAAAAGACTAGATATATTTCATAATATGATAAAAATGAAAGCATCAGAAGTAGAGAGCTAACCCTATTTTTAGGGGATCTCGATTCTTAATTTGACGAGAAAAGAATTCTTCAGAGCATTTCCAAGATGCAGGTGAAACTCCAACCTATATTGACAAAAATGAATACTTCATCAGGTCAATGTATATTCAAATAAGAAAGTTGGAAGGGTAGCATCTTTCCAACAACTAAACCATTGGACTGGACTCATCTATAATAGGCCATTCAAAAGTCCATTTACCCTAAGGGAATGAAATTCAATATATCCAGGTCAGTTTGTTTTGATTTTGAAGTGTTTTCTATGTAATAAATAGTTGCATACTTGCATTAGTGAGGTCCAGAAGTTTGAACTTGAAAGATTGGGCTAGGGCATGATAATATGTTAATAACATTAAAAAATCCTAGGGGTTTGTATTCAGCCATCTCTTAGCTGTATTATTAAATTCCAGATCTGAGAGGTTTCTAATCCCTAGAACCTTTCTTATTATAAAATTCCACTTAAATCTAGCCTACTTCTCTTCCCAAATTCCATTTGTCACCTACTGTCTATCTCTTAGAATTTAAGCTTAAGGCCTAACTTAACCTCACAAAATAAGTTTGTATGGTGAGGACTGCCCAAGCTTTATAAGCTCTGTTTAAGCGATATATCTCTAGTCAATGTGAGTCCCCAAAGAGGTTGCAACTAAGGCGGGCAACAAGTGACCACAATTAAGGCGACTTTCCAACACTTCTCATGCCCAAGGTTACCGGCCTGGAGCATGTCAATACAGGTGGACCAACAATGCTTCTAGGATAGGCTCTGATATCATCTTAAAATTTAGGTTTACAACCTAACTCAACCCCAAAATACCGGCTTGTACAGTGAGAACTGCCCAAACTTTATAAATTCTATTTAAACCATATTTCTAGTCGATGTGGGACTAAACACCCTTGAGACTGCAATTAAGGCAGCCCCCAAAGAGGCTACAACTAAGGCGAACTAGGGGTGATTGCAATTAAGACAGCTTTCCAACACTATCATTCTCTGCTACATTAGGCTTGGATTAAGCATCTGAGTTTTGCAGATGGAGATAATCTTTGCTGCTTGTCTATGTTGAAAGTTAGCTCAGTCTAGAAGAGACTCTAAATCCAATATATTCATTATAAAATAGCAAAAGATTTTCCATTGAAAAAAATGTCAATCAACAATGTGATAACAAATGAAAAAGTTTACACAACATAATTAGCTTTTGGCAGGTCAAGAACCAAAGATTCGAATTATTAAGATGGTAAACTTACTTGGTTCACTGTGTGATACTTCTTTGAGGAACTGCTGGACCTGGAGATCCCAGGGATTAAAATGCACAATTCCATGAACGATCTAAGTCTGTCACCACATTAATAAAATAATAGTTACAATTATAGAGTACAGAAATCCAAAAGGCTTAACATATATTTAATTCCCTCAGTCACAATCAAGTCTTCAGAACAAAAACAACAGTTCTAGAGTTAACCATTAACTATATTTGAACCTGAGATGCATGAGCAAGATTCAAATGTTTAGGTGCCTGACTGCTTGACATACCGCTCTTGAAGGAGAGAGTAAACTTTAGTTGTCAAAAATCAAACCTATAAAATGTACGGGATTGTGGCAGGGAAAATGCCTGGGAGGTTTCCAATAATAAATACCTAATATAAATAAACTAATGAAAATGCAATCTTACAACAGAAAGAATGACAATCACCATACCAGATGCCCAGACTTTTGAATTTTCAAAGCATCTATTCTCTCCAGCTTCCTTAATATTTAATAAATAAATATAGGAAAATGCTAAAGAGCAAGCAGAGCCTAAAAAATTTGAAATGAATGAAAATTTCTTGTCTTCAAACTAAAGCAGAAAACTGAATACTGAGATTTGGTGTCCCAAAATAATCCTCAAAGGAATACACATCCTTGAATAATAGCAAGACCGTCACTCATTCTAATAAATCTCGAGGCAATTCGAATTCCATAAAGGACTTGTACTTGTGTCAAAAAAACTCCTTCCAGATGTTAGAAAACAATAACACAGAACACTCAACACTCTAGCATTGAGCTACTAATTCACAGTTTCGAGTTTACAAATAAAAACAATGATAGAACACCAAATGAGAAAGTAATAAAATATAATATTGAACACTGAAATCACACACAATACAAAAATACACTTGCTGTGCAACAGAGTATTCTCTGTCCACAGACTGCAAACAACTTCACACTTCCTAATTACACAACCTACTATCAGATATATACTCCTAATACATAACTAGCAGCGGTTATTTTCTATGCATAACTGCCATCATGCAGTTTCTAATACAGAACTGTTTACTAATTTATTTGCTATCAGATATATGCTCCTAAATCCTAATACATAACTGCCAGTGGTTATTTTTTATGCTTAACTGCCATCCTATAATTTCTAATGCAGAACTGCTTTCTAATAGATTTGCTATTACAGAACCAGTTATTTTCTCACATATACTCCTAATAATGAACTACCTCCAATCCATTAATGGAACTAACTTGGATCTTAGTTCCTATCAAACAATCAGCAACCAATTTGGTGAACGACAGAACAAGGCATAATCAGAAACAGAAAAGCACCTAAAGGGTGCATTCCTTTTGAAGTTTCACAACCCATAAACAAAGTTTTGGTTGTCTTTCTTGCTTGGAGAGAGATAAATACTATCATAGGGTCATCTAAAGTTCATGATATTAAACAAGATTAGGATTACACCCTTCTGAAAAACATCCTTACTTGTATGCCAGCTCCTTCACACCCTCATTCCAGCCTTCTAGATGCTGATCTAAGAGAGCACGTGTTAAAGCATTTATCTGGAAAACATCTGGTGTCCCTAAGACCAACTCTAACATCACAATACCAACGCTCCACATGTCATATCTGTAAAAGCAGAAAGATTGCTTCAATACTTGCAGGTCATTGAGTCCAAATCTATCAAAAGATCAAGCAACATCTTAAAAGGAAAAAAAAAAAGAATACAGATGCCAACTTCATGTAAAACATCACATACTTCAAAGTTGAGCTTGTTGGCCCTTGATACCATGTAGTGTTTAGCAAAGCTTCAGGAGGTGTATACTCATAGGTTTGTTCAGCTCTGAAGAAACGTAGCATATTTTTACAACAATGTTACAATAATCACAAGTAAATAATCAATGTGTATAAAGAGCAGTGAGATACCTAGAAGGCCCGGTGGAACCATATAAATGCTTTAATGTGAATTCATCAATTCCACTTCCAAAGTCAATAATACGCCTAAAAGAAACAGCAAAAGGGCACCGAATTCACTACACAAAACCAGTAAATTATGCACACACAAATAGAGAGACACAAATACTTGGATAGACAACTCAAGTTTTAAAGGTAAGCAATAACCCAGTTTTCTAGCTATCATTGCCAAAGACTCAAAACGATGATTATCAGTTAAATAATAGATTTGAGAGAGATTGTTCCCAATGCAAGCAGGATATAGTCATACATGCATACCTCGTAGAACTGTTTATAGGCATACTGTAAAGGGCATAAGATTCTGATCATTCTATATTCTATAAGATGATATTAAAACTAAATACACAGTGCTTAAGCAAAATATGGATTAAACCACAATTGAACTAATCATATTATAAATAGAAGTAACTAGACATATCTGTGGTTCAAATATATAATATAGAAGGTTAAAGTGCTACCAATCAATTTTTTATTCTAAAAAAACAATTTAAAACAAAAGCAGGGTACTAAGATACTTGACTATACATTTTGGTGGAAAAATTATTAACTTTAGTGGGAATTTCTTTCAAGCATCTCCCCGTTTCCTGATCTTCAAAGCATATCACCATATTCTCTTCAAAAATAAAAAACACCAAGTCAGTTAATTTTCACAAATAAACAAATTCTTTCAATTGATCATTGCATTGTAAAAAAATGAAAAATCAATCACTCGTACATCAAAGAATCACAGATGGCAATCTTGTTATGAACTATAGATAAAGGGATAACACAAGTATAGTGTTTTAACAATTAGACAAGTAGGCATTAAACACAAGACAGGTAAATTTTTTGGAGTAAATATAGGACCCAAAACGCGACAGATTCATTAAGTAAATTTATTATACAGAAAAGTAACAGGTGAGTTTCCTTAAAAAAGGTAAAAATTGAACAAACACAAGTAACTTAACATTTACAACAATTTCCGAAAAATTGATGACTTGAAATTCAAAAGCACCAACTAATTGATATCCTATTGATTTTGCAAAACATTCTGTTCATCTAGAAATCAGCATCGGTATACATCACTTTGGCACAACAAATTACCCACGTCTTACCACTTACCAGGTTTAATATCTCTGTGTGTGATGTTGCGATCGTGACAGGACTTGAGAGCTAATAACTGAGTAGATAAAAAAAAAGAAAGAAGATTTGTCAAGAATATATAGTACAAGGTAAAATCCATAATAAATTCTAGGAAGTCTAATATGGCCACATCCAAGAAACAACTTTTTTCCCTTTTTGTGTTGACAAAAGCAATGAAATTAACATAAGTGAAAATGAAGATATTCAAATACTGAACCTTCAAAACTCTCTTAAAATTAATATACTTGAATAATGAATATTTTCCATGTGATCAGGGTTTGAGACTGAGAAATTATAAGAAAAAAATGGGACTAATTGAGAAGTGTATACTTCTTAATAAAACCTAGTTGCATGCTAACCCATTTCTAATATTAACCACAAACTGTTCACCCAAGAACTCATGCAGAAGAGGTTTATACTACACCACAAACAAAGAGAGAAAAATGATGGATATCTCAGGATAAGAAAAAGCAGTATGCCAGGGAAAAGTGATTTATTTTTACTTTTGCCAGGGGGAAAATGCAGTATCTAGTATCTGCATAGATTTCAAAGTATATTTTAAATACCAGGGAACCGTAAAGGCTATCAGGGCAATAGGCCACAGAACCTACATGTAAGACATACCAGCTGCCAGATAAGGTTGCACATCTCCATTTGCCCTTCTTCTGTCGTTTTCAACCAATGCCACCACTTTGATGGACGTAGTATCTGAACATGTTTAACTTGCTCTAGTCTTTCTTTCTCAGCAGTACCATATGCATCTTCCACAGCATATAGAAGTTTTGACAATGACACACCTTCATAACTAAATACAAGCCATATTTCATTGGCTTGAGATTCAAAAGACTCCACATATCTTGCAATATGGTTCAAACCTTCTTCATATGTGGTTCTTTGTAGCCGAAATTTGTTTGGAAATGAATTATCAGGACCAAATTGTGATGTTTCCAAGACACAGTTTGATTTTCCAGCTGATAGTGGATCCTCAAAGCATGTAGAGGCATTTAAGAAAATTTCTCCAAAATACTTCTCCCTCAGCCCACTTAAGTAAACAGCAGACCCCCTCTCCACCTGTTTAGTGCATTTAAAGAGTTATTTCTGCTACATGCTTACATATGCATAATTAAATATGCAGTGCCTCCTGAAAACAAAACTTCCTCTTAAAATCTCAGCAGACTCATTGCATGTTAATTATGTTGATGCACACAAAAAAAGTAGGTATAAACTCCTTTCTCTCAATACATAATGCATTTAGACACCTAAAGAGATCCTAATGCACTGAAACCATTATAAGCAGTTCTACATCCCTCAAATATATTACCATTATACGTTTCAAAATGTACAGGGTGTAGTTAGAAGGACCATCCTGACAATCAGAAGCAGTTGAGCTGCTGTTTGTATTTTTGTCATCCTTGCTCATTTTTTCAGCATTACTATCTTGATTACAATTCCAATGAAAAGCCAACCATACTTCACCAAATGATCCACGGCCAAAACTCTTCTTCAATACATACCTATACACCGAAATGCATATTGACTTAATTGCTGGGCTAAAGAAAAACATTTTCAAGCATCAAATTCATAAAAACACAACACAATGAAACATAATGGCAATCATGATAGTACTGACCATCCATATAAGATCAAAGCCAAGGGAATCTCAGAATTGTATAAATAAAAAAGTGACTTCTCCACAAGATATTAACCCCTGAATATTTTACTAGGAACTATATTCGCCTCTAGACTATGAATGTATAGGAATTCAAAGAAGATAAATTTACCTTAAATCAGGCATTGAATAATCGGAAGACCCATTACTGGAACCAGTATCATGTAAAGGAATTGATTCAAGAAGACCAATGAAACTGGCAAAGCCTTCAGGATTTATGCATTGGTCTTCGGCTTCATTAACAGTTGGACCAAGGTGAAAGCAAAAGTTTTGGTTATTGTATAAATTTACAGGACCACCTGAAGCTGAAAAAGGAATCAACCAGAGTATTTGATTGTCAACAGATAAACTAAAATTCAACTATAAACAAATGCAACATAACAGCAATAAATTAAGAACCACTAAATGTACCAAGATTATGTAATTAGATAATAGACATCTTTGCTTACTGGCATGTTGATGAAGGGCATCTGGTAGAGGCTGAGGTAGTTCATACAAATAGTCTTCCCAGTCAGTTTTTTTGGCAATCTGCTTAGAGTCCTCTGGCTCATCAAGATTTTCAGATAAATAAAAGCATCCAAAATCGCCATCTTTTACTTCAACCTATCATAAAATGAATCCAAAGGCATTCATTCATTTGGATTGATTTTGACCAGATGGATCTCTGTTTTAAAGTGAAGTAATGATTTATTAAGATACTATAAAAATATACTGTTAAGTATGGAAACTTACTCTTGAGGACACATAAAGAAGCCGAATCCCCAAAAATGAAAATTTACACATGTATTTCAATGCTAAGGATGGAACTTAAAAAGCAAAACAATTTTTTTTGGTAATGTATATAACAAGTATCAGCCAAAAATGCTTATAAATCAGCTTTGTGCATGTGTTTGTGATAATACAAAAATGCATCTCACCACCAAGAGAGTGAGAAATTGATAAATCAGTTTATGTGCATAAAAATACTTAATCCTCAAGTCTCATAGAAGGATAAAAATCTTATATCCCCCTCACCCCCAAACAAAATACTGTCAAATGTCAATTAACCAAAAAAGTATTACACCTCCCTAGCCACAATTTTTCCCATTGGTTTGCACTATTGCATTGACGGAACAGATCAGTGACTAGGAAAGAGGATAGATGGTTTGAGTCCCTCAAAAAAAAAAAATTATGGCTGAAATTCCAAGAAATCCACTAAAGCAGGTTGGTCCTCTTCATTCAATTCAAAACATACAAACATTCCCAAGACGTCTTCTATCACGCCAAGTTTCCTCCTCAAACAACAACAATGTCACAAAATCACAACTCCACAACTGACTCAATCACATTTTTGAAGAAACACAGCATAAGAATCTTCTGACCTTGACACACATCACAACTATCTTATAAATTGACAAAGTGCTATCAGTCTGCTCAGAAGAATCAATTAATTCCTTAATTCCTTCAGGACAGTCAATTTACGAGAGAAAATCAAACAAAATATGGAAGGAATTGACAATAATAAATTTCCATGGCTTTCGCCCATACCAATATTCGCTTAAACTTGGTATCTACCAGATGAGGGTGCTCCAAGTGCATATGATCAGATGTGATGTCATTAACTGAGCAAGTTCAAAAATAATAAATTAGCTGATAAGCAGCAGTAACAAAAACACAAGCTACATAAAGAAATGACCAAATTAAATAATTTCAGCAATCATTTAAATTATCAGCAGAGAACATACCATGCAAATTTGATTTTCTTTACTGAAGTTAAATATAACGTAAGCAATTGTTACATACAAATGCACATCAAATGTATCAATTAGAAAAGGTTAACTTTGTAAAACTTTATCTACGATTTAGAGCAAGCAAATATAGCCAATGCATGCTTTATATATGTAACTTAATATGTTATTGCATGTCACTCAGACTTTCTTCAAACACAACACTTGAATATCAGAAATTGACTGAATGCTTGAGGAAAAATAGTTCCTCAGCTTTATTATTTATAATGATGAAATTACAATCAAATAATTACTCAATCCCTTGATTATAGGGATGAGATAATCTGATATTAAAACTGATAAAAAGAGTAACTGAATAATAAAGATAATAACAGAAAGATATAAAATAGATTTGTTAAGATAAAAACAGATTTATATCTCAACAACAACAACTCAACATAACCAAAAGAACAGAGTGGCAGATATACAAATTAACACCCAAAAAAGAATTGCTTTTTAGTGGTTAGCATTTAAAATTTAATAAAGTCAACTCAAGAATAGAAGTAATTAGCAACTAGAAAAATATAACCTGATGTGAATTTTAAACCATATAATAATACATATTTCAGTCAAATAAGAATTAAAATCATACAAGTTCTCCCAAAAATATCAATTTTATCGTCTTTCTTCTCTACATAATTCCTATCCACAATTTTTAGTGTCCAAGATTCATAATCTAAATGACACAGAATTTTCTAAATTGGAGTCCCTTTTGGGCCTCCTTAACTCTATTCATTTGGTCTTCTTGCTCAGATGAAAGGATCTTGTCCTTTGATCCTTCTAGTGCATTTTCACTTTTGCCTTTTGGGGTTCTATTCCTCATTCATTCCTTGTATAGGGATACTTTTCTTCTTGAGAAATCCTCTAGGAAATGCAAAGCTCCATCTAAGGTCATAATTTTTATTTGGAGACAGACTTTGGATTTTCTCAAGTAGAAGTAAGATAGAGTATATGCATAGCAATTTTAGCAAGAGACAAGAGAAAATGACTTGGATGTAAAAATGGGAGAAGATGTCATACCACAAGGTTCTAAGTCTAAAATCTGGGATCATATTACAAAATGATGGGAAAATTAATGAGGATGTCACACACAATATAGAAGTGAGATGATTAAAATGGAGAAAGGCATAAGGGGTTATTTGTGATCACAAAGTACCTACCAAGCTTAAAGGGAAGTTTCATCGTACTGCTATATGTCCAACTATACTCTAAGGTAGTGAATGTTGGGCTTTAAAGGGACGAGAAAAAAGTGAGAGTAACAGAAATGAGAATATTAAGATGCATATACCAGATATGGTATATGAAATTATACCATATAATAAACGACATTATACGGAATGATTGTATAGAGGAGATATGGTATGACATAGATTGAGGAAAAGATGACTAAATCGATTATGGTGGTTTGGGCACGTACAAGGAAGGCCACTATAAGCACCAAGGATGTGAGTAATTGCATGGTTTTTAGTCTTGTGAAAAGGGGGAGAGAGAGACCAAGAAGGACATTGGAGAAAGTTGTTAAGAGGGATCTCATGGTGAATAATATCTCTGAGGATTTGGTCTTTAACCGAGCCCAATGATATCATGTGATCTATGTAGCCAACCTAACCTAATGGAATAAGGCTTTGTTGTGGTTGTTGTTGTTGTTATGGTACTTGGTGTATAAGACTCATGGTCTTTCTAATTGGGTTTCATATATATGTTTAGAGATTAGGAACACTTCATTACATTTATTTTCTCTTCCTTAGTTGTTTTTCTGTTTTTTACTTTTTGGAGGATTCCTTATCCTCCATGCTTTCTGTAAATTTCTTCTGTTTAAAAAAAAAAAAAAAAAAAAGAGACCTCTCCTGTAGTTTGTGAAATTTAAAAATTCATTCAAGAAAAGTGGTACAGAAGTTTGTGAGGACAGGAGAAAGCATATGGAAAAATTTAAAACATGGAATGTTTTTTCTAGAGAAAAAGTCAAGATAGGGGAGGCCACTGTAATATTCAAAACATGAGGGGAAGGAAGCATAGGTTTCCAAAACTGCCAAAAAGGATAGTGTAACAAAAGTGAACTCAATTTTTCTTTCTTCTTTCTTGTTTAGTTGGGAAGAAAAGTGAAAGGAAAAGGAAAGAAAATGTAACTATGTTAAATACTCTTATATCCTTTTATTATAATAGTAAGTTGGTTGGTATATGGGTAAATTTGTCAATTTAGCAAAATTTATTTTTTGCAGGCCACATGTGTTTTATTTCCCTTTATTTCTAATTTTTCTCCTCAACAAAATGGTGGAAAATGTAGTTTTCCCTCCTACTACTCTCACCCAAACAATACATTAAACTTAAACCCACAAAATATACCTGAGCTTTTGGAAGCAGTTTGCTGCAGACCAAATAATGGAAAACCTGCATCTCTCTTTCCAATATAACTTCTAAGCGAGTTTGCAGAAGATTTAGCAGACTCCAGAGGAATGACAACTGCTGCCACATTGTCCATACTGCCCTTTTTGAAGGCAGTATTAACAATCAAATCTGCCAATGAATAGGAAGATGAAGGGGTACACTCTGATCTCATGTTACTGAAACGGTGTACTTCCCACATCAAATCACAGACATCCTGCACGCTCATCTTCTCAAATACACCATCAGATGCTACCACCAAATAGCTATCATTAGCAGTCAGAGGCTGCCAATCAGTCACTTCTGGTGCAGATATAACACCATAACTGTTGACAATTCATGATAAGAAATGAATTAGTATTTCAACATAAAAATTTTAGATTGTGAAGAAACCAGTCATCCTGAAATCTTAAGTAGTTAGCCCTCACACAAGAACTTTGGGCTTGAGGCACATAAAAAGCAAAGGCCCACCCGTACTTTGCTGAAATTCAATTTTAATACAAGAAAAAGAGCTGGTTTAAATATATTTCCACAAAATGAACTACGTTTGCAGTTTCAACAAGTTTTATGTTGGCTGCCGAGGGCATACTAACATGGCCCTCCTCCTTCATCTAAGCTAGGGACTGGCTATGAAACCATAGGCAGAGTCATATCCACGATATGAACCATCAACCCAAAATCATTTGCACATGATACGAAGCTGCTGCTTTAAATATACACATGCTTTAACTATATAAGCTTCAGCTTTATGAAAAGAATTTCAACTGGACCTACCTTTTAAAGAGTACATCACCAATAGCCCGTGTAATAGCAAGCTGACCATTTATGCGAGGCACACCGCCCCAACTTTGGACTTGACCGCCAGCTGTTTCCACCCGAATTCTTTCATCATCTCTGTCTGGATGATGATCACTGGTCAATTCCTTTACTGCAAAATGAGTGAGACCATGGGAGGAAGCCAATTTGTACTTTTCACGATCCCACACAGAAACAGAACCGTCATGCTCTCTCTGCCTATATAGCTTTAATAATGACTCTACAAATCACAAGGAACTAAAATTAAAAACCTTATAGTCATATTTCATCAAAATGAAAAGTGAGCTTGTTGCCCTGTCATAACAATAATATATAATATTCCAATTATGCCATTATAAACTTGTATCTTAAAGATTGAAAGTTTAATTACATTTCACAATCTTTCTCACCTTTAGCCTCTCTGGGAGACTGAAAATTTTCAGAGCACAAGATGGCCTTAGAGTCTCCAATATTGGCAACCAAAATTTTATCATCCGCTATCAAAACAATGGTTGCTGTAGATCCTGAGTGAAGATTATTTCTAGAGGCTTCCTTCATAGTTCAATTACAAGATGTCAATACAAGAACAAGTACAAAAAAGTATCATATAAAGTTTTGTAAAACTGAACAGAAAGTCAAACTTACCTCAGAAAATTTTGCATCAATGTCATGAACTGCCCTCAACAACGCTTCCTTCAAAATTTCCAAGTGAAAAGAATCATCAAAATTTGGAGAAAATGTATTCTGAAACCTGGAAAATTATTCCTAGTTGAGATAGACATACAAATGAGAGAAACAAAAGGTATATTTAAATGCTATCAGAAACATTTAGTCCACTTGTAAACCAACAAAACAACTCTAAAGCCAATACAAATGTTAGTCGTGACTACTGACTGGTGTGGTGACTAACTTAGACATCCAAAATTGTCCACAAGAATACTGCTATGTGCCTAAATTACGCATTTCTAATTGACATAAGTTCGTCACAAGTTCATAACAAGAATGCATCAACATGTCACTTTGACATTCACTGCTCTGCACAAAACCAACCCTTTATTAGCAAAAGAGTAACGTGCAAAGCATACTAAACCATGCTTGACGTTGAATCAATAATACAGTACTAGAGATACAAAAGCACCTTTCAGTTATCAATTACTTACAACTGATTGATATAATCATAATCATGTAAGTAAAAAGTAAAACTAGAGATATAAAGCACCTTTCAAAATGCAGTTCATGCCACTCCAAACCTAGATTCTCCTTCCATCTATGCATTAAGTTTACATGATCACGATCTCTCTTGTGAAGCAACGTCTCTGTTGACGTCTTCGAAATTACAGAAAAGGCGGCATCAAGAAGAAAATAAGTATGCAGAACGAAATACTCCACCAAAAGCTTCGAGGCCATCTCACTAGCTTCCGCACCGTTATGACCATCGAAAACTGCCACAATCCCGACCGCAACCTCCTTGATCCCGTTCGCACCTGTTCCAACGTCAAACGCGAGATATTACAACGAATGCTTCAGACGAAGCTTCTAGAGAGAAAGAGAGAGAGAGAGTTTCGTACCGGGGAAGGGAATGCGAACATCGAGGACGCAGAGAGCGCGATCCTCTTGCGAGTTTCTGCGGCCTTGGAGCATCGCGGTTTGGCAACGCGCGGTGGTTTGGGGAGGGGAATCGTAATCGGAGAGCTTCCAGCGGTGGCATTTTGGGGATTGGAACACCGCCGGAGCACCGCCGTTCTTGTAGACCGTCAAGCACGTAGACGATTCGCCGTGAACGAAGGGGATTGTGGCGCAAAGCAGAAACCCTAACGCGAATGATAGGTGCCGTGACGGAGTCTTCGGAATCATGTCTGGTAATTGAGACGATAAATTGAAAGGTACCGAATGATGGTCATTGCAGCCTGCACACAGTTTCCACGTCAAGTCTAGTGCCGCGTTTCCAACTAGTTTCTTTTCTTCCTTCCCCATTTTAATTTTACAATCAGATTGTCCGAAACCGCCAATGCGGATAGTATTTGCGCCAAATATCTTTAATTGAACAGGTCACGGCAAGAACATAGAACTGCAAGTATTTTGTCTATTACTTAACACTTCTTTATGCAACTTTCTTATTTTTCTTTTAAGATTAAAATGTTTTTTTGGTTCATTATTTTTTACATTTTTCTATTTTAGTTTTTTATGTTTTAAAAATTTTATTTTAGTCCTTTATATTTGTGAATGAGTTCAAAAGAATCATTTTGAATAAAGAACCTCTATCTTATTTACTCAAACCAATCATATGTTGATCTCTTTATGTATTGAATTTTTCTTCATCGTTCACTTCATTCTTTATTTTCAAAGAAGAATTATCCATCCATATACAACTCATGCATTGTTTGCTTCTGTTGTTCTGCCTAAAAAAAATACTACAAATTACATTAATGGTTGACACCTCCTATTTTTTACTATGGCTTGATATGATTTAACATTGTTGATTACCTATTTTTTATTCATAAAATTTGAAGAACTCCACCATTTTACGTTACGTATATAAAAGAAGGCCTTTGGGAGCCATGCATCAACTTTCCACCATTTTATTTCTTGCTAAATGCACAGTTTCATATTTCACACGTTTTAATGTCACTTCCGGCCGTTTGGTAGGAGTGAAAGTTAACACTTTCAACTGGGAATGGAATAAAAGAAGGCTGAAAGTGAAAACATATGTTGTTCAGTTGAAGTGTAATTAGCAATGAAAGTGATACAGAAATGGTGGGATCCATGCGTTTCAGTTTCATCTCAAAACTGAGATGAAAGTGCACAGTAAACATGCACAAAAATTAAGTTCCGAAACAGCCCTCTTACCTCGTGAGTGCTGTGGCAATTGGAAGTGCAGCATGGGAAGCATATTCGATTATGCTGTCCAACGTAATTGAATTTTTTTTTTTTGAACAACCGCATGATTTTTTTTGCCTTGCAAAAAACGTATAGATGACCTACATCAATTAGATCCCATGTTTTGAAAATTTGGACCAAGCAGCTTCCTTTTCAAAGAAGATCAATTTCTTGTTATCCTCGTCCGCTAAAATTTCCTATAGTTAGAAGAAACTGCAATTGTTTATAAAAAGCTGTCGAAGAAAAAAAAAAAAAAAAGCATCAACGTGAGGGTAAAATGGAAAATATATAAATATTTAATTTTTGTTTTTCTATTTTCTTATTTACTACATCACTTTAATTCAAATACTTCATCCATTTTCAACTCTCTTTCATCTCTTTTTCATCTCTACCAAACAACTCCACTTTCCACTCTCTTTCATCACACTTTCATCTCTCTTTCATCATTTTTTATTCCTCATACATTCACCCATTTTCTTCCTCCTCAACCGAACACAGGGTTCATCTTTTCTCTTTTTGTAATGTAATTCTTTTCTTTTCTCACTATTGAAAGTGGAATTTTGCACATGTTTTTTTAACGAACATAATCTCATAGGTATTCAAGGAAGAGGACATTTACTTCCTTTAGAAGCCTTTAATCTTACTTTGTACTGTTTGTAGGTCATTCGCCATGGATCTATGGATAAATTTTTAAGCAAAATGAAAGAGTTATAGAAAGAAGAATGAGTTATCAATAGGAGAAAGGGGTAAGAATTAGAAGTGCGAGAAAGTAAATGAAAGCAATAAATCTATTCTAATTGACAATAAAATGACAGTAAAGAGTGCAGTAAAAAGTATTCCATCTGTTTCTAATTATAAGACCATTTTCAAAAAATTGTTTGTCTTTTTTTATAAGACCATTTTCTAATTTCTATATGCATTAATTATATTTTTTCCTATTGTACCATTAATTAATTACTCTCTCTTTAAACATTAATTAATTATATAAGAAGCAATTAAGTGAAGAGAAGTAATTAATTTCAAACAAAAGTTAAGGATACTTTTAGAAGAACAACACACATTACCAAGGGGGTCTAGCTCAGTTAGTTGAGCAGGATGCGTGAGTGTTGTAAACCCCTGGTACTATATTCGATTCCTACGGATCAAAAAAAGAAGAACAATACACATTATTGATAAATTTAATGTGATTAACTAAATTAACTATTTTCATTAAGGGGTGTAAATTAGTTGAAAATGTCTTATAAATAGAGATGAAAGGAATAAAATGCATGAATATAAAATGCGGAAAATTAAAGACTGGAATTGAAAAGATAGTTGGAAACATTGCAGTAACCCGCAATCGTTGAACGTCAGAAACTTATGATACGTAGAGTGTTTACAAGAAACACTACAAATCTAATATTTATAGAATACAAATCTTGACTCTAATAAACACTACAAACTTCTAATAAATCTTTACCATCAATGACTTTTGTCTTCAATTTCCACTATTAATGACTTTTCTGGTCTTGATGCTCCAAATCTTCATGTGTTTAGCAGTTTTATCAAAATAAAAGTCGAAATAATGTGAGCATTAACACCCACACATTTCCTCACTTGCTTCTTCAGTTGCTATTCTTGATCATTGCTTCTACTTTGGCCTTTTTTGTGCACTCCCTGCTTCTATTGTTATTTCTTTATGCGTCATCCTTACTTTTGTTGCGGCTTTCTTTTGTGACATCCTTATTTTTCTCACATTGTTTCTTTGTGTAGTCAAGTTACTCTATTTGTAGTGCCTTAACTTCTATATTTTTTTCTTCTCTTGAGTGAACTCTTAGAAGGTTTGTTTCCTATTATTGTTTCTCTTTTGTCTTAATCTATCATTCGTTGGACTTTTCTTCAATGTTTATCTATTTTTTGTATTGTTGCTACTTCTCTTCTGGGATTCCTTGCTTGTGTTGCCCTTTTTTTTTTGTGGTCCTTAAATTCTTTTCTTCGGTGCTCTAACACTTTTTTTTGTTGAGTGATTTCTTGAAACTTTTATTTTTTTTATTTTTCTTTTGTCTTATTAACCTTTTCTTAGCGTGTTGGATTTTTCTTTCATATTGGCCTCTTTCGATACATTCAATCAAGAATAACTTGTCATCTAAAAAGATAGATGACAAATGTGCATATATGCAATTTCTTAAGGGGGGGAAAAATTAGAGCCCAGCATTGACATATGCACGTTCCATGGAGAACGTACAAATTCCACATTGAAAGGCAATGAATCTATAGCCACTGAAAAGTAAAAACTGAACCTTGTTGGGAGGCCATGCTGCAAAGTACAAACATAGTCAATACCAGCATCGGATAGTGGTAGCCATCGTTAAAGCACAAATGTTCCTATCTTGCAGCTTGAGTCAAACAACCAACATAAAGATGAATAAGCACTTTCCAGGCATGGGTTCACCTAACAGTTGATTTTTCATTTTTGGCATGACCACGGGCATGGAGTTATGACTTGAAAGTACAACTTTATTTTAAAATGGACCAATCGGTAGGAAAAAATTAATTAAATGTCAAATAGAAACTTCAAATATTTCCGGATTATAAAAAAAATAGTGATTCATGTTCACTTATCGAGAATGTTTATATACTATTTTTACTATATTTTTAAATGATAAAATAAAACATTTTCTCAAATAAAATATATGAAAATTTTGATAAAAAAATATGAAAAATTATGTGATAAAATTCATTTATAATAATTAATATTTCCCTAAACACACTGGATTTAGAAAGAGGCTTTTATGTAAAAGGAGATGTTAACACGGTTCAAATAAGGTAACGCAACACGTATATTTATACCATCTTTTTTTAGAATATAGAGATGTGAAAGTATAATCCAGCAAATTAGGCAACAGAAGCTGCACATCATGGAAAATTTCGTTTCCAGGACTGAAAAAACAAAAATCAAAAGTATCTTAATTACCATTAACAGAGGTCTAAGATTCTTATTAGATGGTTAAATCCGTTAATTAGGATTAAATTAATCTTAGATGATATGTATTTCTTTTTGTCTGGATCTTAGATGATATGAATGGAAAAATCTTTATTAAAAGATACAAATTACATTTCAACGATCTTTATGCTTTAAAGAGATTATTTTTTAACTTTCCATTGAGGATATCTTCTGTGTATACAAAAGAAAAGAAAATTATCTCAGTTGCCATCTTTATTTCACCAAAATAACCATATAAAAATGAGAATAACTACTAACTAGCTATTCCTATTGAAAAGCCACGTCCTGGACAATTTATTTATAAGATAATAGTATAATTTATACGTACATTCGTGTGTCACATGTATCCATTGATTGACCTTTCTTGTCATCCACGACTCCTCTACTTCATGATCATCATTAATGAACAAACGAGCTTCAATGGTAAGGCAGCTGCTATATCCACTCCCCCATTCTCATAATTTTTTCCCAAACTACCCTGCAAAACACACTCCCCTTCTTCCCTTTTCCCCAATTTAACTCTCTTCCGGAAAGCTTCCACCTCCCCCGTCCAGTTTACCCAGCAACTCATGAGCACCACCAGAGCGGACTCGTGCTTCACCTCTTTAGCCCTTTTCTCGGTTCCTCCTTTTTAAAATCCGTCCAATGAATTTAAAGTCTCACTCCCCTAACCAGTTGTTGAACTTGAAATCCTTCAAAGCCCTACTCCTGAGCATCATTTTGAAACTAAAAGGGATGCAATTAAAACTATAGAATCACATAAAACCACGTTTGATCATTAACTGTTATAATCAGAACAGTTAATTGATGTGCACATCTTTTTTTTCGTATAGGAAGAAAAAACAAAAAGAAGAAAAACTAGGGGCGGAGGAAAAGGATGCCAAGTGTGGAGAAAAACAAAAGGAGGAACAAAACTCGATGTGCAATTGATAGCACATATGTTACTTCTCATTTGATTTAAAAAACACAAGTGCAGCATAAAATTGGCAATGAAGAGAATTATATGTGAGAGGGAGAAACAGACGAGGGGAGTGTGTTTGGAGATAAAAATAAGAAGGGGGAGTGGAAATAGCAATAGCCCAATGGTAATTAAGAGAGGCTGCAAATTGACGTGCACATGTTTGTCGGCAATTTCTTAGGGCACCTTGTTTTTTTCCCGGTGCACCCCATAAATTTATATATACCTATTATACCCTTATTCATTATAATGATATACTGCGCCTCTCTCTCATTCGCACCCCATTCTTCTTCTTCACTGCAACTACTCCGTGGTTCCTCCGTGTTGTCGTTCTCTTCTTGCTGGTCTACTGCCTTCATTGTTGATGTATTTACTTCCACGAAGCTTCCATTTAAGGTGAAGAAAGTAGCATAGGTTTTTCTGTTATCCTCGTTCCTCCGTAGACAGCGAGGTTTGAGTTCAAGTTCTTCATCTGGTAAGGATTTTTTTTTAATGGTGAACAGTTGATTACGGAAAGTTGAATCCGTAATTATTGTAATAGGATTACGAATTGGGCAATCCGTAAAATGACATTACGGATTACACAATCCGTAATGCAATTACAAGACATACGGATTGTCTAATCCGTAATGTTGTAATTGCATTACGGATTGTGTAATCCATAATGTATATTAAATATACATACAATACGGATTACATAATCCGTAATATAGCTAGGCATTTTGTAAAAGAAACTGTATCTGTTGTATCTGCTGTCATTAACCTGTTTAAGTTCAATGAGTTGAAATTGTAATTATAATGCCTGTTTAGTTAATAATAATTAAATCATTGTTGTTAACAATGTGGGCAATTTGTTGGATGATTTTTTTGTGTTTATTCAATTGAGTGTTATTTTTTTGAAATATTAGATTTTATGGAGGACCATTATATGAGTAAGATGTCGGATGAAGTAGACATGGATGTTGATCAGACAATGGTTGAAGATATAATGATGCAATATGGACTAGACATTAAAAAAGATGATGATTGTACTGTTGTATTTACAAATAAGGTAATTGTTTTGTTTAATTGGTTAGTGACATAATTGGAAAGGTGAATCGGCATACTGATGTTGTATGTTTTATTATGCAGGTGTTTCCCAATCATGATGAGTTACTTAAATGGGTTCGAGCGATTGCATTTAAGATGGGTTTTGTCATTGTGATTTTGAGGTCAGACACATCAAATGGGATACCAGGAAGGAAGACATTTGTTTTGTTGGGTTGTGAGAGGGGTGGAAAGTATAGGCCAAAGAAAAAAGATGTAGTGGGGACGGTGACTGGGACTAGAAAGTGTGATTGTCCCTTTAGATTGAGAGGAACACCACTTAAGAATGGTGAAGGATGGACATTGAAGTTGTTATGTGGGTCTCATAATCATGATTTAGCTGAGACATTGGTTGGCCATCCATATGTTGGCCGTCTAACATCTAACGAGAAGACAATGCTCGTTGATATGACGAAGAGTATGGTCAAACCAAGAAATATTCTCCTCACATTGAAAGAGCACAATGAAAATAATGTAACTACAATAAAACAAGTATATAATGCAAGGAGTGCATATCGGAATGGTGAAAGAGGCCCAAGGACACAAATGTAACATTTGATGAACCTACTTGAGCGTGATATGTATATTCATTGGCATAGAATCCATGAAACATCGGAAGTAATGCGTGATATTTTCTGGACACATCCTGATGCAATGAAGTTAGTGAATACGTTTAACATAGTTTTTATGATGGATAGTACGTACAAAACAAACAGATATAGACTACCATTACTTGAGATTGTTGGTGTGACGCCTACTGGGTTGACCTTTTCTGCAGCTTTTGTGTATTTAGAGGTTGAACGACAAGATAACTTTGTTTGGGCACTTGAGAGACTGAGAGGACTTTTTTGGAGACTTGATGGACTGCCTAAAGTGTTTGTGACTGACAGATATTTAGCCTTGATGAATGCAGTGAAAATTGTGTTTCCTGAGTCTACTAATATATTGCGCCATTTTCACATTGACAAGAATGTGAAAGCGAAGTGCAAGACATACGTGACTCCCAAAGAGGCATGGGACCAAGTCATGGATGCATGGGGTAGTGTTATAGATTGTTCGACTGAATCTGAGTATGAAGACCGTGTCAGAAAGTTTGAAGTTCTTTATTCACCATGGATATTCTTTGTTGACTATGTCAAAAATACATGGTTATTGTCTCACAAGGAAAGATTTGTAAAGGCATGGACAAATAAAGTTATGCACTTAGGGAATACAACAAGTAACAAGTATGTGAATTTCTCATACATAATGTAATTTTGAAACAAATATGCAAGTATAATATTGTAACAAGAACTTTATTTTTTGTTAGAGTTGAGTCTACGCATTGGAGCTTAAAAAGGTTGCTTCAAACTAGCATGGGGGACTTGTGTAATTGTTGGGATGCCATGAACAACTTGATAATATTGCAATATACCGAAATAAAAGGCTCATTTGAGAATAGCATTAATGTTGTGGGTCATAGTTTCAATGTGACATTGTGTAAGAGAGTGCGCATATTTGTTTCAAGGTTTGCGTTGAATCATATTGCAGATGAGTTTGATCGAGTAAGGTTTATTGGTGTTGATAGTGCTCGTTGTGGATGCATAGTAAGAACCACACATGGTCTCCCATGTGTATGTGAACTAGCTAGATATGTCATGGGTAGCATACCACTGAGCGCAGTTCATATTTTTTGGACCAGACTAAGCTTTAATGACATGGGGTCTAATGAGGAATATGCAGAATTGTCTGTGCAACAAGAAGTTGATGTCATACTTAAACGTTGTAAAGAGGTTGACATTGGTGGGAAATTGACTATAAAAACCAAACTTCGCGAAATTGCATACCCTGAGATGACTTCAATGTGTCCGCCTACTCAGAAGGTCAAGACTAAGGGTTCACAAAAAGGGCGTGCAGCCAAATTGGAAAGGTCAACTAAGCGTGACTCTTCATACTTTGAGCATGTGGATACATTACATTCTGTACATGACAGCTCATCCAGTTTGAAGTATTCCAAAAGATCATCTCAGCAAACAACACGCCAGAGGAAGCCTCCCATGATCGATCAATTTAATGTAATTATGCACCCATATATATTGGATATTGTTGATGTCAAAGCTGATGGACATTGTGGCTACTGTGCAGTTGCGGGACTACTAGGTATGGGTGAAGACTCTTGGCCCTTAGTGCGTAATGATTTGCATAAAGAACTTGGGCAGTGGCGTGATGAGTATGCCACTATATTTGGAGGTTATGAGCTTTTTGAGCAACTAAAACGATCGTTGCTTGTTGATGATCTTTCAATGGTAAAATAATATTACTTGTTTTTGTCATATTTAACATTTACTGTCTTATAATTAGTTCCATTGTACTAACTTTAATATGAACAGGCATCTGTGGAAAAATGGATGACTATACCAGACATGGGATATGTTATTTCTTCTAGGTATAATGTGATACTAGTTTTCTTATCGCAAAAATAGAGCATGTCATTCTTCCCTCTTAGAACTCAACCTCCCAATAACAGCTCAGTGCATCGTATGATATGTTTAGGCCATGTAAATGGCAATCATTTTGTACAGGTATACCATTAGGTACAACCTGACATTATGTTATAGCTATTGTTAAAAAAAGGCCATGTTAACTTGTTTGTAGTTATTATTATGCAGGTCTTTTTGCAAGATCGTTGTTCGATACCAAATTCTGATGTGTTGTGGTCTACATATTGCCATCCTATTGCCAAAGCATGGGTATCTCCTTACATTGGACGAATGCAACAATTCGCACAATTACTTGGGATGACACGTCATTATGTCAACATTGCAGAAGATTGATTAGTTATTTGTCCTTTATAAAGTTGTATTGCTTAAAAGACAACGTACTTAACTGTCAACATTACTATATGATCGATCAGTTACTTATTTGATTTGCAGGATACTTATTTTTCTATTAAAAATTTGGTAGAACCTCCCCTAAAATATGGACATCCTACTTCAATGCATGTCACCTGTATCAATGAACATAAAACAGTACACGCAATAGAACAAATGGCATTAAAGCCTTGAAGTACGAACACATGGCATAAATGCCTTTAAGTACCAACAAGTTAATACAATAGTCATGTCTTAAAACAACCGTTGTCCAATTTCAACAAGTTAATACAGTAAATAGAAAAGACTAATTCATTGTGTCCCTGCCCGACGTTGTTGTAACAAAGCTCCAACAACGGGGATATGTAACAAAGACGACACATCATCACGTGTGATGGTCATCTCTCCCATGGACAAATGGAATGTGTTAGTCTCCTTATGCCACCTCTCAACAAAAGCACACAACAATCCCTTATCTGCAGTTACATAACTACATTTAATCAATGGGGATAAGCCAGAATCCTTCACCAAATCCTTTATTTGCTCATGTGGAGGACCAAAGGCTCTCAATTTACGTCTGTGTGATACCACCTTTAACTCACCCCGATCCTACAAGTAATTACAAATGATAAATAATTAAAATTAACTTATTCAATGCAAAAAAAAAACATGTATTATTTATTAAAATCAATTATGGAAATATGTATACCAATCCCTGCCACAAATCTCAGGCTACGTGATCAACATATAATGTAAGGATTGATGTGTCATCAGGCCCACCACCAAACTCAATAACATCAGCTACTTCTAGCTCCTCCTGTTACTCCATCTCCTCATTCTCCTCATGCGGAACAACATCATCAACTCGTCCACGACGCCTTCGTGCAGATGTAGTGGGTCTCACACGTTGGGACGAATTGGCACTCCCACCTCTAGTGAGTGGCATTTCTGCACATATATCAAATCAAATATATAACAACCACAACTAAATGACGTCTAAATGTATATAACAACAATGACATACAAATTCTGTCACATACAAATTTTGTCCTATACCATTCTAATTAATTTATGTTAAATATCATCTTATGCAATTACAAATTAAATTATACAATTACATATTACATTATACAATTCCATATTAAATTATATAATTTTAATTTCTAACGGATTACAAATTAAATTATACAAATATTTTCTTACGGATTACAAATCAAATATCGTATTATTATATACAATTCCATATTAAATTATATAATTTTAATTTCTAACGGATTACAAATTAAATTATACAACTTACGGATTACAAATCAAATATCATATTATACAATTACACATTAAATTATACACTTACAAATTAGATTAGATATCTTACAGATTACAAATTAAATATCATATTATATAATTACAAATGAAATTATACAATTAAAAATTAAATGATAGATTTTCCCTTAATTACGGATTATTAAATCCGGAGTATATATCGAAATCCAAAATTGTATTGCAGAATACCCGTTCCGTAATACATTGTTGCATTACAGAATAGGAATTCCGTAATAGCTTTTCGGAGTTCCATATATACTACGGATTATCCAATCCGTAAAGCATTAATAGGTGTCTTGCATTACGGAAAAGGAAATCCGTAATAGGTTTCATATATAGTACGGATTATCCAATCCGTAATAACACAAAGGGGTGTGTGTTGCATTACGGAAAAGGATATCCGTAATATATAGTATATATACTACGGATTATCCAATCCGTAATAAGTCTTCATATATGTTGCATTACGGAAAAGGGAATCCATACATTATACTACGGATTATCCAATCCGTAATAAGGTGAAAGTGTGTGTTGTGTTACGGATTAGCTAATCCCTAACACAGCACACACTCTCACCTTATTACGGATTATCCAATCCAGAATTTACAAAGAAAAAAATAGTAATAATCGAACAAAACAACCACTTACCGGATTCAATGGTGGACGAAGAGGATGGCTTCAATGGCGGAGGAAGAGGATGCCAACAAAGCTCCACCAAGACACACCACCTCTAGTGAGGTGTGATGTGCTCGAAAGGAGTAGCCGGAGGGGATGGAAGCAAAAAAAAATTGAAGGTTTGGCAAGAAGATGGGGTGCGGCGGCGCTGGAAGGAAAACGAATGAAAGGGAGAGGTGTTAGGGTAATGGGGTGCACCGGTGAGGGTTACGTTTAATAACCAAAAGGGCAGAAGGGTAGAATGGTCTCATCAGGTGGCTATTTATTTTTCATGGGGTGCGTCGAGAAAAAAGTGGGGTGCCTTAAGAAAAAACCATGTTTGTCACATGCAGAAGACAGCAGGGCCCAAACACGAAAACTACATCCCCGTGCCAAAGTCAAAGAAGAAAACAGGAAATTATCGTTAACAATGAAAGGAGAACCAACAATAATTTTGTGTACCAAATTAAAAATAAGATCGATGTCAGATCATACAAACACAAAATACAAAATCTAGTACATTCGAGAATGTTATAGAAGTTTTATCTGATACAGCCATCATATCTAATTTTACATGTCATTAATTAGGACCTCGACTTGTAGCTTCGAAACGACATATTCTTATCGTTTTAAGATTAAAGAAATGCAAGTTGCCTGTGGTTGTGGTTGTGGGACTGGGAACCCAAAACCAAGATGCTTCTTCTAGCCTTCTAGTATAATTATAATATAATATTAATATGTCACTATGCTGACTCACTCACTCACATCCGAGAGAGTATGGACTATATGCATGCACTATATGATGCCATGTCACGCTAATTGCTTGCCAACTCATGTTTCTTGTTGCATTCTTCACCTACAAATGGTTACAACTGTTTTCAGCCTTGACACAATTTGGTTTACACTCATCTTTTAGTTGTTATATTTTATGCATAAAAAAACATATATCAATTCAAAGATGAAATTAATAATATAAATCCCTAAACCATAAAATATCTGACTTGAGCTCATTATACATTTGTGTATGTAATTGAACGGGAATACTAAGTAATGTTTTTTTGTCGCATCAAATCATGAATTAACTACCGACCAGGCATGTTAGCCAGAAAGAGAAGTCTGTTCTTTCTTTCTTCTCCTCTGTTAAATGTTAATAATAATTATTAATATTATTGTGGTTTTGAATAAATTTGGCACTCAATTTGCCTTGCAAGTTGCAACCGATAAAATATTACATATTATAAAGTCAGTGTGACAACCAAATCCAAATCCAATCCCTCTAAGCTTGCGTCTATAACTTCCAGAATTTTCCAAACCAATGGCCCACCCACTCTTGCTGTCTCATCCAATTGCTTCATGAGGAAGGTGCCAAAACAAATGAATATGCTTCCAAGATATCTAGAACTTTCTAATCCATTATTTTCTATCGGTATACTCCAAAATTCTCTTCTATATAATCCTCCTTAGACCCTTCACTTTACAGTTCAGTTGCATTGTTTAGTGGATTTTGGCACTAGTGACAACAAACTCTTCCATAACGGCATAAACGACTTTCCTTCATCTGCTTTCTTATCCGAAAAAACAAAATTTAATTATCCACTTTTTCTTCATGTTCATTCATAATCTTTCTCCTCAACCTCGTTTTGATTATGTCATAGATTAGATTTTCCCCTTTCTATATTCTTCATACTTTTTCTCCCTACTTCTTCCCTCCCCGTTCATGCTTCCCTCTTCAATTTTCTACTATATGCTGTCCAATTTGGTTATGTGTAAGTTTCCTCACTGAATAAATCATGCTGGAATAAAGTTACTACCAGTCTACGTTAGAAGCATAAATAACAAAATTTACGTATCAGAGCCACAAACCCATCAAGTTAATAAAAAATATTTAAGAATGAATTATATGTATCAAGTGAAAGAAGAATACTTAGAATCATCACCATCATCATCATCATATCAATTAGGTAGTGAATATGCACCAAAGCCAATTGAGGGACTTCATGACACGGGACCCCCGCCATTCCTGACCAAAACTTTTGATGTTGTGGATGACCCAGCTACCAACCATGTAGTTTCTTGGAGCAGAGATGGCACAAGCTTTGTGGTTTGGGATCCACATATCTTCTCCACAAGTCTTCTTCCCAGATACTTCAAGCACAACAATTTTTCAAGCTTTGTCAGGCAACTGAACACTTACGTATGTATTATCTAACCACACTCTCTTTTATTATTTTTCCTTCAAATTTTAATGCCTATGTATGTGGTACAAATTTTAATTCCTATGTATGAAGACAAATTAATAGCGAAACCAAATCTATTTTCCCTTTAAATGACAAAATAAACCCCTTTTCCTTTTTTTTTTCCTGCTAGCTTTTGTAAATTTTGTTGTATCTTGTTTTCTCTAATTCTCCTCCTAGTCAAACTTATAAGTTTCAATGAAAAATAACTATCTAGCAATGTATTATTGAATAATTGATATTTCATTTACAATTCCAATTTGTTCTCAGTTTGTCCAATTTTGATTGATGTTTTGCATATTGATTGTGGTCTTCAATTTTGCAGGGTTTTAGAAAAATTGATCCAGATAGATGGGAGTTTGCAAATGAAGGATTCATCAGAGGGCACAGGCACCTGTTGAGGAGCATAAGGAGAAGGAAGGCACCTTCCCAACTAACACAAGGCCACCACTGTGTTGAAGTTGGACGTTTTGAATTAGACAAAGAGATTGATCGCTTGAGGCGCGACAAGCTGGTGTTGATGATGGAGCTTGTGAATCTCAGACAGCAGCAACAGAAAGCCAGAATGTACATTCAGGAGATGGAGCAAAGGTTACAAGGGACAGAATTCAAGCAGCAACAGATGATGGCCTTCTTAGCAAGAGCTATAAAAAATCCTGCCTTCATACACCAACTCCTACAGAAAGAGAAGAGAAAGGAGCTTGAAGAAGCCTTCACCAAAAAGAGAAGGAAAATTGAGCAAGGAGCTAGAGGGTTTGGAGAATCAAGTAGTGGGGGTGGTGACGGAAGGAGCAGTGTTAAAGTTGAGGCCTTAGAATTTGGGGATAGTGGATTTGGAGTTTCAGAGTTGGAAATGTTAGCTAGGGAAATGCAGGGTTTTGGAAAGGGGAGGATTGAGGTAGGACCTGAGGCACTAGAATCACAAGAGAGGTTTGATAGAGTACTTGATGAAGAGTTTTGGGAAGAACTATTGTTTAGTGAGAAATTTGAAGGTCGATTAGACATTCCAACTGCTGAAGATGAAGATGAAGATGTTGTCAATGTGTTGGCCAATCAACTTGATTGTTTGGATTCAAGTCATTAAGTGAAACACTGAATCATTTAACCCTTTCCGTTCTGTTCACTGGGTTCAAGACTTCAAGTTCTGTCAAAGTCAATTATAAAGGAGGCGCATGTGGTGGAGTCATCCTAATTGGCAAGACAGTAAATTATAATAATGCAAATAATATAATCTTTGGTGTTTCTAATCCTAACTCTATTATGTGTCCTTTTGTAGCACTTGGTAAAACCCCGAATTCTCACTTCTCTCATTGTCATTAATTGTTTGATGAGGTAGGTTGTTGCTGGTGCTTGGACAAGAGTCTTTGGTAGTGATAGCGGTCACATTATATGTACTATGTACTTAGGTTTCATTATTAGTCATCACATGTTAATGGTTCATTTCTCGTCAAAAAAATCATTTGCAGACTTCAAGATGAGTAGTGTCACACAGTCTAGAATGTGATCACATTATGAGAGGATCCTTCTTTTTTTCTTTTGTTGCCGTCCCCTATAGGGTATACATATCTTAAAAGTGCAGTTGGTTTTTGCACACATTCATGTAATTATCAAATTATAATCATTGAATGAAGAGAAGATAGTTGGAGTATTTTATTTCGGTAAATCGAATTTAAAACATGTATTCGGAATTCTGAACTGTCTCATCTTCATTTAATAGTCCGAAATTCTCTAACATAGAGTAATTAGCTACTATCATGTGATCTAAACTTATACGCATGCGTTGAGTCTTTAGATATATTAATATATAATTTCAAAATATTTCTGCCAGCTCATGTTGTTATTGGGTACGTCAAGATTTCTTATTCTTCTGGGCTCCTGCAAAATTGAAGCACTTGTTGTCATGTCCTTTGCCAACAATTCTGTTGAAACACGAGTGAAGAGTCAAGCTTCAGGGAGTCTTTCCCTGTCGTTATTATCTAAGCCTTTTATGAAATAGGACGATGCTTTCAGTTATTTGTGGTGCATCATCAAAATGTAGTTAACTAATAAGTAATATTTTAATAATCAAAACAGAAATCTGCCCGAGTTTTGAAATGTAGCTAAACCTGCAACGTGAAATTGAATGGCCTCTCCCATTTCTGCCTGTGACAAGCTGCTGCAAATGTAAGAAACAGATGGAGCAACAATTTTTTAGTATTAAAACTGCGAACAAACAGTGACAAAGAAGGGCCTCCATAGAGGATCAACGACAAAACATTGACGGCATTTGTCAAAATTAATTAATTTCTCAAAATGAAGTGACATTAATTTCAAGATTGCTAACAATACTAGTAATTTCCTCCTTCTCACGCACAATTTGCAGAGGTAACTTAATTCTGACGTATCACAGGCGAGGGTGAGGTTGTTGTGCTGATGCAGAGTTGCAAAACCATACTGATAGACATAGATCGACTTTATTAGTGCAATTAGCCAACAATAGAGAAGGAACTAATTTTATTTAATTATATCAATTAATTACAGCTAGAGACCCTTGTAATTCAATGTTCAGCCAGTCCAGATAATCAGAATTGAATTCTAACTATAGTCTCATTATTTTAGGGGCCCGGGGTATCTCAGTGGGCTTCAACTAGATCCAGTGAATCATTTTTGTTTATCACAATGCGACTTCGGTTCGGGTGAGAGGTGTTAGGAAATATTATATGGTTCTTAAATTGAACATGATATAATGGACACCATATATATGATCAGGTATGAAATTTATAAATGATGTCTTTGTTTTTGCAAGTTCACCAAAGTGAAGATTTTAAATTGCAGTGGCAATGGATGCTTTGGAGTGTTAAAAAAACTTAGATATTACAAAAAATTGCAAACGAATGTGGCTGGAATGCAATTTTGGAGACCCCAAGAACTCTGATGCAGGTGCAATTGGCATTTCAAGACTTAATTTAAAACCCTACACCGGTGTGAGCAAATTAAGTATAAATAAATAAATAACTGTCCCAGAGTTTTCAATTAATGAATCTCTTTGGTGCATGACTATTTGTATACATTTATGTCGCTTAATAGGAAAAAGGATGTGGACGTGTCCATTGAGGTTATGAGTCTACTAATCGTACTTCATTCATCAAAGTGCGTACGAATATTTTCAATTGCACTGTGATGACGGTCTCCGGAAGAATATGTTTGATCCTTACTCTGTCTTAAAGACTGAAAGCAACCAATCTTCGTGCATGTTGTTCAATGTTCTTCCAAGTTCCAAGCAGAAACCAGTTGGTGTTTTAGAACAAGTTTATATTTTTTTATGAGTTTTTTAAAGAATTGTTGATTCTCATAAATATAAATTATTTATATCTGTCTTCCTTCTTATTTCAATTTTAATGATAAAAGATAAGTATCTTGAATTCTTACGTGAATAGTAATTATTTTTACAATAATTACTTATGTCCACTTCTTTCTTTCATGATTTCTCTTTCACTTTTATTTTTCAACTTTTCAATTAAAAAATTTAAAATTATCAAAATTACTAAATATCAATCAAATATGTTCATAGGACTATATTCATAGAATTTCATAAATATAATATTCCTTAGAATGCAATTTTATACATGAAATAAAAAACACTTCAAATTGTTTTTATTTACAATTCAGATTTTTCACTTATGTTTTATTTAAATAAACTTCTCCGTAAATAAGAAAATAAAAAGGTAAAATACATTCAACTTGTTTGTAAGCTACAATCAACTTATACCTCTTAGTTTTTGAAAATGTTAAAAAAAGAGATTCTATAAAAGTTAAATGCTTAAGTTGATATGTGAGAGGTTTAATTTATTTTATTTTTTATTTTCTTCTCCTATAAATATTTATGAAGAAATATATTTAAACAGGACTTTAAAAGGTTTTGTTTGGTTGTGGGAGAAAAGTGAAAAGAAAAAAGTAGAAGAAAGAGATAAGGAAGAGGTGAAATATTTTTTTTAATTAATGATCAATTTAAGGGTACTTTTGCAAAAATGAATTTTTATAATACATATTTTTAATATAATTAAGTGAAATATTTATTTAACAATTCTCGTTAATTGGTTATTACATTTATTGGTGGATGTAGGCTCCAAATGTTTTTTTTTTTCTAATTACGTTCCAAATGCCTTTGGTAGAAAGAACTTTGTTTGGACCTTCAAGTATCTAGAAGTTTATTACATACAATATTCAACTACTATTCCAATTGAACACCATGACCGGGTAAATCACAGTCACCTGCCAAATATTATTGCTATTGTGATCGTAAAGTTCAATTCTTTGAGTATGTTAATCAGTCAAGGATGTCATGCTAACTAGTAAAGACTAAATTGGATGGTATGTGACAATTCGTATGAAGCACAACTCAGGTCAAAAACATGGGATTATTTCATTCATTAAACTACTTTTTCCCCCTTTGAATTAAATTCAACCAATATGAGCCGATATGATGTTGAAAAAGATATCAAAACCAAGCTAGTCACTCAAGGTTTATTCTCCACATTGGTTGTATAGGCATATTTTATTGGAACATTATGTGACCTTAATTTCCATTAGACTTTCAAATTTCCTTCTCTTTTTTTTTTTTTATAATATTCAAATTTCCTTCTCTGATTTCCTATTTTCCCCACATTTTACAGGACATTGAAAAACGCCAGCCAACTTGGGACTGCTTTAGAAATTGGGACCCATAACCCAAAGAATAGTCAATCATTTACAGAAATGTGGCCTTTTGTGAGGTTGGGAGCCTTATATCATAACCATTGACTATTTGGGCCTTATAAAATGTCCTAACTTAGGCTCTATAATGACAGTGAAGGAACGAAGACAACCCGTAAGAAGGGTAACCCAAAACATATTTATAGAAGAAAAAAAAAAACAATGAATTAGGAAATTCTTCAATGTCTTTTCTGAAATTTCATGAATTAGAATAGAGGTCCACTTACAGAAATTATTCAAAAAATTAGAAATAATGAATATCAAATTCATTTATGTCATGTGTCTATGTGTGTATGTATAAGGGCATATTTAATGAGAGGTGAAAAAAGTTAATCTTAACAATAAATTATATATGAATGTGATCAAAATTATTTTATTAAAATCTAATTTTGATATTTGGGTTGTGTGACTAAGTGCATGTTTGGAATGCCAGTGTGACAAATCCAACCTTCGTTTCCAAAAGCATCACCTTCCTTACTTTTGCGGTAAAAATGCATCGGATTTCGTGTCACCGCATTTAAAATGGCAATGCAAACATGCTTTAAAATTACTCCCCCTTACACTTTCACTTAATACGATTTGTGCGTATCGATTTTACAGTGTTTAGATGAGCTTTAAAATCATACGTATGGTGTAATTTTCATATCAAATCCAAGATATAAAATTATCTTGTCTGTTTATCGGCATTTCTTATTTTTTTAGGTAAGATATAAAATTTTATATTAAATAACAATTTTTTATTATGATAATTGTTGTGTATATTAGTTTAAATTTTGGTTTTATTTTTTTCTCAATGTTCCATTTCATGTTTTTCATAGTTACTTTATTTAAATGAATAAAAAATTTAGTTACTTTATTAAAGTATAATTATTATCTTAACACGTAAGAGAGAGATGAGTAGAAGGGTAGAATGGTTAAAGAAAATATGTACACAACAAATCTTTGTATATTGTCTATATTTGGTTATAAATATAGGTTTAAAAAAGGCTAAAATGTAATGCATATTATCCTCCAGAGTAATTTTATAAAATAAAGACAGAATGTAATTTATCTTTTTAATATATTATTCTTGTGAATACTAAAAGTTGTTAGTGACAGAGTCAATATAGGGGCATGAAGAGTTGTCCCTTTGTCCCTCCTCGTCCTTCTGATATCTTCTTATCCTTACTCTGTTCATGTTAAGTGTACCTTCTCTTTATTTTTAATTATTCTGGCCTCTCCCTTTTCTTATGATCCCTCTACGTTCCTCCTCCTTTTTACTCAGTTTCAACCGATAGTAGTATCTTTTTTTCTAAGGAAATTATAATTTCATTGATAAATAAATTCAGTAAATTACAAGAACAAAAATATAACTAAAACCTGACATTCAAATTCACTCAATAAATGATTAATTAATAAAATGAAATAAGTAAAGAGCAGAAGAAAATAGAACGGAGACTAGCTCGGTTGCTCCATCTTACTCATCTTCTAGCGCGTTTATCTCAGACTCTCTCTCAGTATCACATATCTAAGTTTATGAGAAATTCACCTTAAAAATAACACAAAAATAATTATCAATTGCTTTGCCGTTTCACGTTTAGTGATAAAAAAAATGTTAAATTAATCTGCAGGTCCTGTAATTTTACCAAATTTAAAATTAGGTTCATGAACTTTTTTTCTTTTAATTGGGTCTCTGAACTTTTTTTTTTCCAATTGGGCCACTCATTTAATTGTTGTTGTTATGAAAAACTAACCACAGACACTTAATTAGAGGTGCAGACAGTGAGTTGATACTTCTGGAATGTGTTGTAAGCACAACTGAATCAATTCTGAAAGATTTCTACAAAGTTTCAACTTCTACATAACAATCTAACTCAAGCATTTTTTTATAATTATTTGGCTCTGCATAAGGTTAAAACTTTGCAGAAAATTCTCATAAATGACTTAGTTGAGTTTACAACACATTTTAGAAGCATCAATTCACTGTCTGCACCTCTAATCTGTGGTTAATTTTTTATAACGACAATTAGACAAAAAAAAAGGACCCAATTGAAAAATAAATAAAAGTCCAAAGATCCAATTGAAAAATAAATAAAAGTTCAGAGATCCAATTGAAAAATAAATAAAATTTCAGGAACTACACGGTTTATATACAAGACAAAACATAAAGGGTTTAAGTATATCTTTGAAAATTTGTTTTATGAAATTCATATTGAACACAAGATTTTAACTACCACCTTCAATTTTTACTTAACAAAGCAGCTGAAGTATATATATATTTTAGTTGGATCCTTGTAGAAGATGCCCATAAAGACAAAATTAATTAAGGACATAATGATATTGATTTCCATCAAAAAGAGAGGCGGCAATTAGCCTAAACAAACCATTGGTTAAGAATTAGAAGGCGGAATAAAAAAGCGATGCTAAGCGGAATCTACAGAAACAGGAAGTTTCAACAGAACCATATATGAGAAAATATGCACAAATTATTTATCCATAGTGTTTTTAAGATTTTTTTTCTTAATCTTTTATTTATTTTTTAATCTATTATTTTATCTTTATTTTTAAATTAAATTTCAATATCTTTCAAAAGAGAAAAAATTATCAATAGTTAAAAATAATATTGTATTATAATATAAATTATTTATCATAAATTTAAAATATAATTTAATGTTTAAAAATATTTATTTTATAAATTCTAATTATAATATAATTTATATATTCAAAAATATTTATTTATTATAAGTTTTAGCTGTATAAAATAAATATTTATTCTGTGCATTACACAGGTTAAAATAGTAGTAATTATAATTTTTTAAAAAGAAAAATATTTTTTTTTACTTTTAAAAAATAAAAAGGGTCCTTAATTTAAACTTGAACTGAATCTCGTTAGGAAAAAACATCCGCATTCTCAAGCTAAATTAATTCCAAGAGGGAATATACGTGGGAGACAAAAAAATCTTGAATCTTAACAGACAATGAAATTATAAAGACTGAGGAAAATGTGTGCCAACTCACAACTTGTCGCTTGCAATATATGAGTCACTAAAAAAAAATTAATTGTAATTTTTTTTTGGTGAAAGTAATTTTAATCCTTTATAGTCTATAGTTTATGTATAATCTTGATTATCCTTATTTTAATATTGTTCACAATTAATTATCATTGTTAAAATTAAATATCTTACTCTAAATTTTAACAATAATTAATGGAAATGTAATAGAAGTGTATTGTAGTACAGATTTAAATAGATTAACAAAAGAAAAAAAATATAAAATATTCAAATAAAAATAAAAAATATATATTTTTATTATATTTTATACATTTTGTTTTTTATTTTAATTTAAATATTGTATACATTTTCATTTTAAAAACTATATAATCCAATGTCATGTCACACTTACGCTTTTATTATATTCCTCAGTAATTATGTAACCAAAAAAAATATTCCCAAATATAGGAAATTTGGGGTTACAATTAAGAACTATCTAAAAAAAGAAAATAATTAAGAAACTATAAATAATGCTTAAATATAATCAATTAAAATAAATAAATATGACAAATTAATATCATACGAAAGAAACTGCAATCAACTGAAAAAAAAAAAAAAAAAAAAAGTTATCCTTTATGTACTAAATTATAATTCTAACAGGTACTACCAAAAGAAAAATTACACTTCTAGCAGGTACTTATATGAAATAAGAGTTATACAAGCTGGAAAACAATATTAATTAAGCTGAAAATATGGTTGCATTTTATCTAACTATATATCCTTTTTATTTTATTTTTTATGGAAGCCTTTGGTGGGAACGTAAGGGTGCTATAAGTTTTCATATGCGATGATGCGAGAATCTAGTAATAGAAGAACCCGTGAATAATGTCTGGCCCGCATGGAGATGGAGATGAGGTATTCTTTTCCACTCATCATCAATATCATGCTTCTCTCTCTCTCTCTCTCTGCATGCAGAATATTGCAGAACCACACAGTAACAGGAATATATATTGTAAGAGAAAATTAGATCAAATTAGAAAACCAAGAAGCACTGAAACACTATTATGAGATTGTTATCATAACCCCTCAAATGTGTGCATCAATCTCTTAGAAAGGAAACAGAATATATATCTATAAACCGATCGACTTGGGAATATCTGATTCATACATGCTTTCATCATCATCATCTAAAAACGTCATATTATTTGGAACCGTGCACCATTCATAAAGTAATTTTCACTTACTCTTGAATATGTTATATCCATGGCATGCATGTCCATACATGATTGAGTGTGCGAGGATCTAGGAATTCGTGTGGTTTTTACTTTTCATATTCAATTGACCTTTTCCTACTTTCTTTTGCAAGGAAAATTAAAAAACTTATATAGTGAACGTGGATATTCTAGGGATTGTGTTTGGTATATATTTATATCGCACACAATTAATTAACCATTGCAGTTAAGGGAAAAACATGTTAATTTTTCTCTTTTTATTTTATTAATGGCGAGTCTTGTTGGTGATAAATATTGAATTTTCTACATATAAAACGATAAAGAGTTAGGCGCCCACATCTCAAACAAATATCTTAATTAATTATTAGTCAATATTGAAAGGCCATCTACCAACCACATCTTAATCTTCAATAAAGTATATATATAAGACTAGTTCTTATCAAACTTAATTAACTAACTTTCCAAATCGATTTATATATCAATTTCCAGCAAGAATTTTGAGGGAACTCGATCATCATCAAGACTTTAATTTTGAAAATTTGATGTGACAAATCAAATTCATTGTGACGCGCCTCTATAAATTAGGTCGTGGCATTATCTAAATTAAGATAAACTTTTGGTTTTTAGATCATAGGTTGCATTTCTAAGATCAAAAGGCATGGATCTACAAACTATATATAACTTTTGAGCAACTAATTCAAAGTGAATCACTTCAGCATATATATATGTATGTATGTAGTCTTCATATCTTCCTCAGAGAAACTAATTATTAACCAAGGCTAAATATGAATCTAATCCTAATATTCGTGCTCATTCCAAAAGCTTGGATCAATGTAAAGAACCCACATTGTGACATTGGATTCCAAATCAGTTATATATGTATACACAAAGAGAAAATCTGAAACTGGACGGCTGTAGTCACAAAGCTCTAATTTGTGATGGGTCCCTATTTCTTACACGCCTAAGGTTTATGGAATGGTTTGCATGGCTGCTTCTACGGAAGTAGCCCACGCATGGTCCCTAAAGTTAGCGAATGCCAATGTTTATGCCCACAAAGACAATTTTGACCTTTAAGCCAATGCAAGTTTAAACACCAAACCTTACCTGATTTTAATTAATGAAATGGCTAAAATGGACAATATGTGTTATCCTTCTCCGTAGCTTTAGATTTGGGTTTGGAATAAAGAGTGAGGAAAGAAGAAAAGAAGAAACCTTTGCAAATTCTATCTCCTTAGTGGGGTTTGTTTGAGCACTTTCTCTACAAACTAGGATGTAAGAGAATAACACTGAAAGATAGAGAGTGGCAGAAAATCCTCAAAACTATAATGGAGTAGAACAATTATTTGATATTACATTCCACGAACCAAATAATAAGCTTGAGGAAAGTATATATACATGATCGAGAGAACATGCTATTTTGATGAGTTATGAATTATTGTATACATCATCGAAAAGGTGTAAGACCATGAGAACTTTAAAAGTATATTCGAACACTTACACATTATATATATAGTTTTTTTTTTCATTGTCATACATTATATATATATACTGCGTTTAAACTTTATGCTAAATCATTTCTATTACTACTTTTACAAATGCATAAAATTGGTAGAAAAGCTATGTTATCTGACAAAGTTTTACGCTTCAAGGAATTGAATTTGGAATACACTGAACTGTCCCTCAATTGTCATTTTGTTATTTAATTTTATGTAAACAAATTAAAGGAAACGGATGGCTGTATTGTTATTCTATGCAAACTATGATAATGGCCAGATTATTACATGCACTACTGTATAAATTGAAGTCAATCAGTGAATCAATCATGTTTGTTGTGGGGTTATCTCTGCCAACATGCCTTTCACAAGCTTTTCTAGCTTCTCCTTCTTCTATTATTATTTTAATTATCTTTAAGCCAGTTGATGAGCAATATGCCTCTCTTTTAATATCATTCCGAGGACCTTTTGAGATTTGGGTGTTTATCACTTAAC
This sequence comes from Pueraria montana var. lobata, assembly GCA_026413185.1. Lineage (NCBI taxonomy): Eukaryota > Viridiplantae > Streptophyta > Magnoliopsida > Fabales > Fabaceae > Pueraria > Pueraria montana. Next base: position 64,653,860 of record CM048647.1, on the reverse strand, counting down.
AAAAAGAAAAGGCAGAAAGTGCCATCAGACCCTCGCTAAAAGAAAAACAACTCTTTTTTATACCTAAGAAAAAGATAAAAAGAAAATATATAAAATATAAAATAAAACAATGTGATTGAAAAATAATACAACCCTGCTTAAATAAATACTAGTATTTATTTATTTATTTAAAAAATTATAAAAGTAAAAGCGGAATTTTACCAGTCAAGTGGGTTAGGATACTTCCTAGTCTTTGCCCGGTCACTACCGTCATCCACATCCATCTTTTTCTCTCTGTAGACTTCTTAGCCTTTTTTAGTCCCCTTGCCTTTTTTATTTTCATCCAAATTTCTTTTTTTGTTTAATTTTTTTTAAATGTGTTTTACAATTTGCCACTACTTCCTCCTTAATTAGTCTGCCACTGTCATCATCACCTTCCCCTCTCTACAAATACCCAGTTATTGAATTTCTCTTTGCACACTCAAATTGATTTATTAAGAAAACAAAGTCCGGTTATTGAGTACTGAGAGATTATTGTGTTGAGGAAATATCTTCTGTTTTTTTTTTGGTCACCGGAAATATCTTCTGTTTTTCAATGGTTGTTGATCATTGCATGGTGGATTCTATTGATGAACATAATTCTACATAGATAAACACACACACACATAGAGATTGGAAAGAGATATATACATACATATCTAAAATAGTTGTTCGGAGTTAGCTCAGACAAATAATCCATTAGCCTAGACAGTGACATGAAAAAATAACCCACCATCATCATCTCCTCTCTTCACGAGATAATTAATTAATTAATTACTTTAGCCTTTTCATTTTGTTTTTTTTTTTTAACCACAAAGCAAATGATGCCTTTCTCTGCCACCTGTTCACTAGCAAGGTTCTGCATTTAATTATTAGTCGTGTCCCGAGCTAGGATTTTGCAATTTCTTGGCTCTCCAAGGTGCAAAAAGTAGCCATCACGAAACCAAGCTAATAAATATATAGCTACGGTTTGTGTTTTGCAACAAACAAACAAAGCGAGACATTAGAATATCGTATCTTTGCTTTTCCTTCTCTCTTTCTTTTTTCTTTCCTCCAACTTGGAGTTTTTCTTCAAAGGCAATGTTCCCTGCAGTTATGTCCAATTCCTTGTCCGAAGAGGCCACTGTCTCCTGTGGTACAAGAATCGCTGGACTCAATCACGTTGTCACAACAACCATTTCTCCACAACAGCCTCAAAAGATCAAGAAAAAGAGAAATCTCCCTGGAAACCCAGGTAAATTAATTAACTTATTATTATTTATAATAAGCTCTTTGGAGTTTGGATTATGTAATATATGTATGTAACATATATAATTATTGTGCTAGTTAGGTTAATTAATTTTTTAATTTAATTTGTGACACGTTTCAGACCCAGATGCTGAAGTGATTGCTCTATCCCCGAAGACTCTTCTAGCTACCAATAGATTTGTGTGTGAGGTCTGCAACAAGGGTTTCCAGAGAGATCAGAACCTTCAGCTTCATAGGAGAGGGCACAACCTCCCATGGAAGCTGAAGCAAAGGAACAACAAAGAGGTGAAAAAGAAGGCCTACGTTTGCCCAGAGCCTTCGTGCGTTCACCACAACCCTTCAAGGGCCTTAGGGGACCTCACAGGAATTAAGAAACACTACTGCAGAAAACATGGAGAGAAGAAGTGGAAATGTGACAAGTGCTCAAAGATCTATGCTGTTCAGTCAGATTGGAAAGCTCACTCTAAAACCTGTGGTACTAGAGAATATAGATGTGATTGTGGAACCCTTTTTTCCAGGTATATACATATATATACTCATACAAATATATTATCTAGCAATTTTTTAAAGTGTGCTCATATATATATATATTACTTGATTTATAACAATTCATGTTTATATAATATCAAAAGGGTATCTCTTGGTTTTTTCTTGGTGGATCTTGTGTTCTTACATAAGAAGGGTAAGCTTGATTTGGACCTGGAATTTGTTTCTTCTTTAAATGCTCAAGTGCCATGGCAGGTTGCATGAAAGTGGACACAGCTAATATACAAGTGTCAATTTGCAAGAGTGACTGAAACTTTACCTGTTTCTGAATCCTAAAACTGCCAAATGAATGTGCGGCAATTAACAACACAAACAAAAAAAACGCAATCCACACATCTTTTGTTTTTATCTACTGTTTTATCTGTGACTCAATAGCATTTTGTTGGTGGTGTTAATTTTTTTTTTTTTTAACCTCATGATGCATGCAAATGCATTTCAGCATGAAGGGCATGATATGTACTATTTTTACTTTATGTCCAAAAAATTTTAGTCTTCAATTCATAGGGTTTTAGGCTACACAAAAATTTCAAGGGTGTCAGAGAGTGCTCAATTGTTTTCTAGACTTGTATACTCTCTCTCTATTATATATGCACATATGTACGTATATGGAGTGGCTGCAGTCTCTAAGAAAATGATGGAGATCTATTTTTGTCTACTGAAAAGTAAAAGTAGTATTAATATAATATTGTTCTAAAATTTGTGATGATTTCTTACTTTTTCTTAATTTTTATTTTATTTAGCCATTTCTCTCTGAACTTTCATGATTGTGAAATCTGATAAATCTGCAAAAAAATCTGATATGCTAAGTTGCTTTCCTCTAGCATCATCAGTGGATACATGGGGTTCATTTTCATTTCTTGTATTTGAGTCGTGCATGAGCTCTAGTTTCCCAAGACTTCCGCCATCATGACGACATTGCCAATAATCCTTTCACATTTTGATCAGTCAATATATAAAATTTTGGAGAAAATTTATATATTTTCTAATTAAAACGTATATTTTGCTTTAATAGTTAAAATTGAAAGTAATTATCAAAATAAGATTTCAATTTTAATTAAAAATACTAGTAACATAATTGAAGTCTTGTCCAATAATATTTTATCTGCATGCATAAAGCATAAGGGTATCCATCGATTGTCATTCATTTCTTCTCCTCTCTCCTACTTTAAATTTGACCCTGTGACATAATTCATGTCCCATTAGGTCTAAGCCTTTTACACTTGAATCCGTGTATGGACTATTACCCCCTCTCCCATGCATGATTTCCCCCACCTTTTCGCAAACGGGGCACATTCTACAAGGACGTAATATGTCCTCCTTCGGTTTTGCAAACTTCACATTTACATGCATGATTCACTTCATCCTCAAGCTCCGACAACACCCCCCAAAAGAACAAAAAAAATCCCTTACTTCCCTTGTAATAATTAAAAGCTTTATGTTTTGATTAAAAAAATATTTTTCGTTTTTTAAAATCATTAATAAAGTTCTTTTTTAACAAGCAAAAATAAAATGCTCTAAACCCTCTCAACTTTAATGTGATTACTAACATAAAAATTTAAGATGGAGATCATCAGTCCCCCATTCCCCTCCACCATGTCAAAACCCAACCTTCCCCAAGTTATTACATTACTAGCATATTTGAAAACTCATTGAGAAATAAGGAATTATGCTTCAAATGTAAAAACTAAAAACTATATATAATTGTTAGTTTCTTAATATCACATTTGAAACGTAAAAAATTATATCTATGATGTAAAACCAAACACGTAAAATAAGAGGTAGCGAAACATTTTTTTTTTCCTGGTTAATGATCATATGACTTTTTTTTAATTTTTTAGTTTTGTTTTTTTGTTCATGGCATATACATGCAGGAATATTTCTAGGCTGATCTTGTGCAGTATATGTAATTTGTATTATTTGTGTGAAAACCGCAGGAAGGACAGCTTCATAACTCACAGAGCATTCTGCGATGCATTGGCTGAAGAAAGTGCAAGACTGTCAGCAAACCAATTAGCCACCAACACCACCACAAACCCATTAGTCCACTCCCTCTTCCTTTTCCCAACCCAACAACACAACAACAACTTCATCAATCCCTGGGACCCTAACCCTAACCCTAACCCTAGCAACCTCACCACCCTCCACAGCAACATCAAACCTGAATCTCACAATTTCCACATCCCCAACAACAACAACAACAACCTTTCTTCTTCATTCCTTCATCATCAGCACCCCAAGGGCATGATAACCTCACCCTTCCGTGACCTCCACTTGCGCACCTCCAACGCTGCCACGTCAGCACACCTCTCAGCCACTGCACTGCTCCAGAAGGCCGCCACCGTCGGTGCCGCCGCCATCACCGGCCCCACTCACTTGACTCAGCTCGGCATGGCCGAGTTAGGAACCGTGGCGACTCAGCTCGACTCGGTGCCACCCGATCAACGCTACATCAACATGAGAGCCCTCAAGAACAACAATGACGGCCTCACCAGGGACTTTCTCGGCCTCACCAACGATGGCGCGGTTGACGTTAGCATCGACGTCAAGGACATGCTAACGTTCACCGCGGGGAGCGTAAAGTACAACCATCACCACCACCACCAACCCTACGAGCACCATCACAATCATAATAACTCGCTTTTCAAGCCCCAACAAGGTTTCGGATTCCTTGGGACAACAACCACTGGCCCCGAGTCCTGGGGAAATTGTGAGTAAATACCCTTTTTAGTCTATCAAATTGTAAGCTTCGATCACTCCAAATTTTACAACATATTTACTATAATCCTTAATTTTAAGGGTGTTCTTCATTTTTTAGAACGAGAAATACTAACAAAATACTCTTTAACACACTTTTTAAATACATTTTATGTTATTAATTAGAAATCACATGTATAAGAAAAAAGTGTGTTAAAGAATATATTGTTTGCATTTCTCGTAAAAAAAAAGATGATTTGTACTGAGAAGGACTGAATGACCTTGTCTAAAATTAAGGATTGAAGTATAAATCTTGTGACGTAAGTTAGTTACTAAAGTGATTGATACTTACAATTTTAAGGACCAACATGTTGGGTGTACTCGAAAATTGTTAACACAAAAAGAGAGTGGTTCCAAAACTAATAGGGTAGAATGGGCAACTCAATTTGCCTTATCTCGTACCCTTGCACGAACTTGTATTTTTATTTTACCCCTTTAAATTACTACAATCCTTTGTTTGAGCCTCGTTGATGAATTAATCATTAAAACGTGTTTTAGTTTTGTCAAGATTTTCTTTTTCCTGTACATCCTTGTGCCGTTGTTTTCTTAACGTACAATTTCCGTTATACAAGTATACATTAAATGCTAATTAATTAGTTAGTTGTTATGGATTTCTATTTGTACAAGTGAGCATTGATGTAAGTATAGAATGTGTTTCTTGAATGTGTGAGGAAGACTGTGACTCCATGTGTATTGCACAGATGGAGTTGAGAAGAGCGACTGTGGCCTTTCTTGTCAGTGTGCAAACAGAGAAAATGTCACATGCAAGATTATAATGATTGGTCCTTTTGTTTTTATCACTACCCATGTCCTATCTTTGTCTTGACAGCTTTTGATCCGGTGCTATATACACTGCTACTATAGCGAAAATTGGTGTGTTTGATATTTTCTTTTCTATTTATTTAGTAGAATTTTCAGTTCCACGGTGGTCTAATTAATAGCTTTATGGGTAAATGACAAATGTTGTTCCTTAAAAATGTGAGACATTGTTATTTTAGTCTTTAAAAGTAATTAAATTCATAAAATGTATCTGAAGTATAATTTATTACTAAGTTTAATTCAAAATTTAAAAAATCATGTGATTTAAGCAACAAGATTAACATACTTTCAGATACTAAAATGACAATAATTAGTTAAGTTTAGAAACTAAAATATAACATAGCAACTTTTCATGAACCTTTTATTAAATATTATTATTTGTAGAGACTAAAATGACAACATCTCACTTTTTAGGATGAAATTATTCATTTACCCATATCTTTATACAAAGAAAATCATGTTAGGAGTACAATCCGGCCATTTTATTATCGTTTCAATATTGAGTGAGAGTGAAAAGTAATATAAGTGTATTAAATCTGATTTGATGATGCATTTACCAGTTAATTTGATATTTAAAGAAACAAAAGTAAAACATTTAAAAAAAAAGTACTTATTACATCTAATATATAAAAATTATTTAAGATTAATTTTTATAATTAATTAAAAATATTTAGTAAGATATATTCAATGTTTCTTAATAATTTTAGGGCATTTATTAGCAATTGTTAAAAACAAAAAGGAAAGGAACTTACATGTGATGTATAATGTCGGCAATGATAGTACAAATTAGTTAATTACTTATATGCACATTCACATAGATGTTACTATATATGTGCTATACTGTATAATTTTTAATTAAAATGTGATCCTCTCTATTAATTTAATTTAAATCACAAGTTTAAACACTTTTCCATAACCTTTTTATATTAAAGAGTTAATTTTGATATATTATTAATTTAATAGATTTTACATTGTTAATCAATTATAATATGAATTTAAATATGAATTTTAAAATAACTATTATAAAAATTAATAATTTTTAATTGTGTGATAATTACATTCTCAATGTATTTTAATTAAATTTCATAACTTGCTTAAAAAGATTTACTCCCAAAACATTCCCACCTACTTTAAGCTTTTAAATAGCATTAATTAGGATAAGGATATAAAAACTGCATTATTATGATTAGGCTTAAATATGTTTTTTGTCCCTCAAATATGGGTCATTTCAGTTTTTGGTCCTCCAAAGTTAAATCTGCTTTTTTTAGTTCCTGAAATTCAAAAAATATTTTTTTAGTCCCTCTATACAATGCTGCTGAAAAATTTTGAAATATAATTTTAAATGTGATACTAAGTCTTGAACCCTACGATATAATAATAAAATATTGAATGACCAGGATTTTTAACAAATAATTTATTTAAAATTAAGATTACGGACTATAACAAGTAATTGAAATTTTAACAAGTTAATTAAAATCTTTTTTTAAAAAATTGAAATTATAAATAAATTCCTTTTAACATAACAGCACCGTTAGCACTTGTTATAAATTTTATAAAATTTCAAATTATTTTCACAGGTTAATTGTTTTAAAAATTAGTAATTAATCTTTGTTAACCCTAAACCCAAATCATCTTCTTTTCTCAAAATATATTTTCGTCGCTGCCTCCCTTCCAACCATGCCACCGTCGTTGATTTTAAACACTGAGGGTGAACTCCATTTTCTGGCCGCGGAACAGATCTTCAAAGGATGTGACGCTCATTTGATGGTGAGAGCTCGCACACCACCAACATTGCAGAGGCGATTAAGAATAGATCTTCTAAATATGATTAAAGAGGAAAATCTGAAATTAGTGTAATTCGCGGGTTTATCGTTGGAATAATTTGTTAGATGTGTCATGGAATAGTGTGTTTTGTGCATAAGGTAATGGCGTACAGGGGTGCCATTGAATCAACAACAGTGGCATATAGTAAGAACGACAATGGAAGTAGCGAAAATGGACTTCAGAGGTTAAGAGAAAAAGTGACGATTTTTGGGGTCAAAAGCCGTCACAAATTTCAAATTTAATATTCTTTGTTTGACGTGCACTAAGGACATCTGGAACGAGGGACTAAAAAAATATCTTTCAAATTTGAAGGACTAAAAAAAATAAACTTTAATTTGGAGGACTTAAAAAAACAAGTCCCCAATTTGAAGGGCTAAAAACGTATTTAAGCCTTATGATTATATTCAATAACTAGTTTATATGAGTTATCCAATTACTATGTGCTCAACTTATGTTACCCTATTTGTTTTCATATGCACGCCGATCGACTACGGTGAATTAAGACAGATTACATTAGAATGTGAATATAGTTAGATATCTAATTAATTTACCAATTATGCTGAAGGCTTTGGATCATATATAAACTGCAGATTTCTGTCTAATATTCTTGAATTTCATGAAAGCCACGGTAATTACTTATATATATAATCGTAGTTGTATGCATGACTGGAGATGCACCTCATGCTGATAATATTAAGAGAAATAATAGCTAAACGTGTATAATTTTGTGTGTATAAATGTTTCTAGATTACAGATAAATAAAGAAGTGATACGATCTTCTATGAATTTAAAATAATTTAGTGAATGAAAATTAACTATATCAGAAAGTGTATGTACGAGAAGAAGAACCTCTATGAGGCATGATTTTCAATTTTTTTGAGAATGGGATATATATATATATATATATATATATATACGCGTTGGTTATATCACGTAAATGAGGTGATCACATGTCGGCAAGGGGTTTTAGCTGTCACAACCATGCGAGTTTTAAAATGACTGAAATGCCCTTGCTGCAACCCGCGTTGATGTTGAAGAGAGAGAGAGAGAGAGATGCTTTAGGGTTAGAAATTACTAGCATTATTCATACACCCAACAATCAAATAATTCTGTAAAAAAAAATCCACCTTTGTTGGAAGATATGAGGTCCCCTCTATAATTGGTCAAATTAATAACTATATATATATATCTAAATTTGTGCAGAAAAATCTTCGTGATAGTGGAACTTTGTCATGCATTTTGAACATTATTTGTATAATAATTTAGTTTAAGTCTCCGTCCGGATACCGAATGATGTAGATTGTGAAGCTCGTGCATAAGAAGTGACGCCATTTTTGGATTTAGCAGCTAAATGCCAAAGTCCTCATTGTCGCTAGCTTTTGTCTCTATTGGTGCCATGCAAAACTTGGCTCCAAAAGGGTCAAGTAGGCCATTATTATTATTTTAAGTTAAATTTAACTAAGGAATTTTCGTGAATGATATTATTCAGACCAAAACAGCTCATCATCTCTGCTTTTTTGTTAATTCCAAATCGTAGCCCGTGAGTCAATGAGGTCACTAAGTAATTGTAATTACTAACATAAGATCTATGTGGGTCCCATGAACTAATTAATTTACGTTTGGGGTGAAAAAAGGTGCAAAGATATTGCCACCCACGGACAAGTCAAGAAAGAAAGCATTTCTACATACAAGCATGTGTACATTCGTAGCAAAATTTATATTTCTTCATTCCATTTCGGACTAAAGATTGCAAATTCCTAAACCAACTAGGGTTTGGCAATTTTGGGGATGTTGGGGCTTGCCACATTTATTGCCTAGAGCATTAACCAAATTCCGAGAAATTCTTTTTCTCTCGCCACTTTTTCTTTTGAGGGATGAATGAAGGGTGAAAAATGGATATGGTTTTGAAGAAAATGGAGCCTTTTCTAAAGAGACACTCCAAAACATGCAATCTAGCTTATAAGCGTGAGTGAAAAGGCAAAATAAACTTACGGTGTATGTATATTTGTGCGGAGTGTTATGGTGGTCCGGAACACGTAGGTGGTAATCAATTAAAAGGAAAAGAGAAAAGAAGAGGACGCAGAAAATAAAGGAAAAGATATAAAAAAAAAAAAATGTCAACGGTTATGAAAAAAATGCTTGATGCACCTTTGAAAGTTTGAATTGCAATTCTTGGCCTTCTTTTCAGTCTATCCTTTATCAACTTTTTTGCCGCGCGCACACAAACAGTAGGATTTGGTTGGCTATATCCACAAATGCAATTCAACATCAGTTAAGAAATATGTAGTCTAAATATTTATCATGATTTTGCATGAATCACCAATTTGTCAACTTTAATTTAGTTTAACTATGATTCTAAACACGACCAAACATGATAACAGACAAGTCCCCGCGTATTCAAAGAAAAGAAATTTTGATAATTGGCTGTTCATAATTTTTCAAAAAGGATGAAGAATATACTTTAAAAAGTAAAGTATAAAATTATAATTATTGTAATTTGTTATATATATATATAACTCAAACATTAATTTTCTAATAATTATACAATTTTGTTATTTTAAGAATATCTTTAATGCAAAAACTCAATTTGGTTCTTAACTTTTTATCAATAGATTCTTTATTGTCACACAAGATTTAAAAACATTATTAATTTTTACTTCAATGATAAAATCTAACTTGAGTTTTTAACTTATTTTTAATAAGTCTCATTCTATCTCTCTCCACCACATAGAAACCCCCATTTTAACTTGGAATAATATTTTTTTTATGACAACCTTACTTATATGGTTACTTATATAAGCAATAATTCTTCTATAAGAACTCTAACTTATTTGCTTTAATGATATTTTCAAACAACTTAACTTTGAGAACCAACATATATAAGATTGCATTTGAGTTGCTCTAATTCAAACTCTAAAAAATTCCCTTTGTGTGCTATAGTTTGTTATTCTTTTGGCTATCTATACCTTAACTAATCTATATAGTTGATATTTTGATTATTTGACACACGTTCCATGGTGAGCATACAAGCTAACAAAAGGAATGAAAGAAAGTTCCTTGTCACTAAAACTCAGTAAAATTTCACTGCAAGAGCTAACACGGAAGGGAAAAGAGCATGGGGATTAACGAAAGGAGGTGGTGTCGGGTTTTTATGGTTTATACTTTAGGTGTGGATGGTTATGGTATGGTATATCCAAGCTTTTAGAAAGTATATTCACAAGTTGCAGGGTTAAGGTACAATTCATCCCATTTGCCTGCCTCTTTTTCATGTCCCTCTGCCTCTGCGGTAAAAGGAGAAAAACCAAAAGCCTCTTCTATTCCCTCCTCTTCTTTATTATCTCTCAACATTTTACATACTTGCATATGTCATCTTCCACCACGGAATCTCATCTCAACACCCCTTCTTTTTTTCATCTTTTTCTTCCCCACACTGCTAATTATTACCTCAACTTTCTTTTTCATGCTATTCTTTGTCTACCCACTTCGAATATTACTTTCACTAGACCTCCATAATTAAATTTCTAACTCGACTATACAGAGTACATATGTTACTAATAGCTGTTCCATTTTTTCATATGTGAAGAATGCTAGCGATTTATTATTGAAGAAGTCAATTGAGTTACCTCATAAAGAAAGTCATCTTTGAAGTGGTAATTTAGATAACAATGCTATATTTTCGTATCTCCTTTGTATGAATTTACACGAATTACTAGATCAGTACCTTTATTTAATAAATATTAATTAAAATGTTTAAAAATACAAAATTAGTTTTTACGGAATACAGATTTTTTTGAAAATGATTTCGTATTCATCAACATTTACCTTTAGATAATAAACTAATAAAAAAAAAGTGTATCAAACTCTTAAAATATTTTACTAAATTTCTGTTTATAAATTAATTTAAGCAATGGGAAAAGAACAATGCTGCAGAGTATTTTATCTTAATAATTTGTCCAACCGGGGCTTCTAAAGCAGGTCTCTGATCTGATTATTTCAAGTCAAGACCACGTCTTTTTTTCACCCATATAATCGTCCCTCACTCCAGGTTAAACACAAAGAAGTTCAGGGAGAAACAACACAAATAAGGAACATCATTTTGGTGGGGTCAAAGAATCAACCCAATAAAACTTCGGTATGTTAATTCAACGTATTAATCAGATAGCATGTACACAACTGATTTATACAGCCCAGAATACAGTTCAAATTAGTGATAATCGTCTACTGAACTGTAAACTGACAAATAAAAGTACAGGCCCAGACGAAGAACAGCTTCAGTCTCCAATATGCATCAATTTACTCTTTGGAGGTACCTGTGGGGCCAATTCATCCATAAGGTTTCACTTCACTTGGCATCTACAGACCCAGACAAAGAAAAGCTCCAGTTTCAAATATGCATCAATTTACTTCTTTGGAGGTACCGGTGGGGACAATTCATCCATGAAGTTTACTCCTTTTAGCATCTCTTCTAACACCCGCTTTCAGCTTTCCAGATTAACTCCCACAAATTTATCCAATACATTTTTAAATGCCTGCGCCATACATGTAAAGGAAAGGAAAGAAATGAAACAGAATGAATATTTTAATTCCATTCACTTCAAAATTGTGTATATATTTCCTTGATTTTTTCAACATTTAATAAAATTAGCTTTGATTAGTTTAATTAAAACACTCCACGTTTAAATGACTATGTATTTGTCTGAACAGCAAAAACCTCTTAACCCAACTACATATTCTCTCTCATATATGAAAGTGAAACTAAAGTCTCAATGCACATGCAGTGCAACCAAATGCTAGAGACTCATGCACAGGAATAATGATGAGGATAGAGACTATTGAAAAGAGAAAGATGCCACCATCAAAGTATATTTAGGAAATCTGTCACTCTCGGGCAAAAAAAATACAGAACAAGACAGTCAAAATTGTCAAAATCAATTGATTCTGAGAAATAAAAAACAGTTTCTTTGGTCAGAAAATCATCAAGTATCCAAATTGAAAATGACAAATACAGAATATAAAGAATGTTATAAATTTCAAGGCAAAGCATAAAAAAATATTAAGGGATATGATAAAGCACCAAATGCAGGAAACAAAGTTAGAATAGCAAAAATATGACATGAAATGCATATTGAGCTTGAAATAATGCAATTATTGCCAAATTGTTATAGCACAAATGACAGGCATGATTGCAACCTCTCTGTCATGCCCAATTATTTTCAATGTTAGATAGGCAGCAATTGTAACTGGAATGAGAATAACCTCAAAGTGATACTAGCACTACTCCATCCAAGATAAGTCATAAGACTAGCCCCAGATTGCAACAATCAAATAGCTTTGTCATATGATGAACTACCAAAGAAAACATTAAATATAATATAATGCTAATACTCAACAATGTGTCCAAACTCCAATCTACATTAGCAAGAGGACATCATAAATGGGAGGGGATGATCAAATATCCAAGGCAAATTTTGATCGTAAGTCATATATCAGCATTGCTAATTGCTAGGCATTTAAAGCAGTAGCAATGGAAAGTTGGAAACAAAAATGGAGTAACATTGAACTAAGTGATAAAAATTAAAAGAGATGGGTAACCAACAATTGTTCACTTTCTTTCACCCAACTCAACGAATACTATATGAACCATGGGGACAAAAGAAACAGATGCAATTCCTCAGTAAGCTTTTAGATGGTTCATGGTTTCAAGAGAGAATATGGAAAATTGGAAATACAATTGTTTGACTTGCTTACTGGCATAAGTTCTATTGAATGAAAAATCATCTTAGAAATGTTGAAGCTCACAACAAGCAACAGTAGCTAAATGTATAACTTAATTTTGAAAAAAAATATATATATATACTAAGATAAATTCAGAACATTAAATTCCACAAGATAAAGTTAGAGCACAGCTCAGCAATTACCTGTTCAGTGAACAACTCCTTCCCTTTTAGAATTGAATTCATTGCTGCAGATTGGTCATCAAATGCACTGTAGAAAACCTCGTAGAATCTATTCCTATAATTACAGAGGTGGCCAAAGAAAACTGGATGTTATCTTCTTGACAAACAATTACATGAAATACTTGTGAAGATATTGCACAAGAGTAAATACCGATCTTCCTCAAGAGTTTGTTGATCCATCTCATCGAATTTTCGAGTAAGGACTTCAGCCCCAATTGGTGAAAGCACATGCAGTACAAGAGCCTCTAAAGTTCTTGGGAAGTTGTGCTGAAAATAGTAAATAATCTAACATGCTTCAAAACATATACATACACACACACACACACAACCTAAATGATCAAATAAATAGCTAAAACTATGGATTAAAAACAAGATTAGTATATAATTCAAGTTGCAGAAGTAGCAATAGCTCCAATATCATTGATAATTAGAAAAACTATGGAATGCACAATATATAAAACTGAAAGAAGTGGTCATAATGCCCCTATACTATTATGATAAACAAAATCTCAATCTCATCCAAACATGTTTGTCAACTAGAAAGGAAGGATTCCATTTATATGACCATATAATAATAATGTCTTATGCCCACCATAACTTTGTCTAACCATAATGAAAACACCTAAGCGACAGTTCAAAGTACGAAGTGCATAAAGAATATCAAACTTCTTTGACATTTGCAAGCTGAGTAGGTAATAAAAACTCACCGCCATAGCAAGAAAAACATATTGGAGAGTTTGTGGTTCAACATCCCAGAGAATTTTAGCAACTGGGTCATCTTTCAAGTCAGCAGTCACTATTTTCTCCCGTTTATCATTCCCTACAAGCTCATAATCATTTATAGGAGTTGATAGTAATTGCCCATCCTGGTTGGAACCAACACTGTTGTGAACAAAAGACACGAGTTCATGAAGCACCTGGGCTGCAGCAGGTTCTAATTCTAGCAATGTGTTCCTCTCTTTAAGTTTTTTCTCTTTTAAATCCATCCCTTTCAACATCTGACCATAATTTTCATCGGCGTGATCTGAATATCAGATTATCAAGACCAGTTAAGATAGCCACTGGCAAAAAGTTGAGCAGGAATTTATTTTTCTTGTAAGGACACAATCATCAAACAAACTTCATCAGAGCCATCGTATATTTTACTTACCAGCTTGTCCATTATTAGGCAGCTTACATACACACATCCTAGTTTTCCCCATCCCCACCTTAAGCAGTTGTTGGTCCTGTCCTATATTGAAAAATAAATGTCACAAGTCCACTATAATAACTTTGAATTTATGAAGAGAAAGGCAAAAATCATTAATAACCAGATGATTTAACTTTATAGTGAACTTTGTCAGGATAGAGAAAGACAGATAGCAAACCATTCCCATCTTCAAACTTGTGAACAAAATTAAGAGATAAAATGACAGATGCTCATAAGATTTGTGCTCACTACTCCAACAATTGTTACTCCTCAATCTTAGCTTTAAATTTTTTTCATAAATTGTAACTCAACAACAAATAACTATTTAATCATAGACCTGATAGAATGATAGGGACAGAATATTATTGATTAATAAAGAAGTTAACTACTAGAGCTCTTACAATCAAGAAGCCTCAGAAATACCCAGAGCATAAGCTCCTACAGGAAGAGAACCTCCTCACTCCAACAGAAAAATAACTACTCATCTCCTCCCCACCACTATCCATGCATGCTCCGTATAAACCGTTCCTCACCAACCAATCCCTCTCTCCACACACTTGCTACATCACTAACTCACTTCTATCCCACTCAGCCTTTTTCTTTTTTCTAGAATATACTTTCTAAGTGGATGGCTTATTTGGGCTCATACCCAAAAATAAAATATGATCCACTTCACCATTCTGAAAATTTAAAGCCAGTGAGTGATTCTCTGCATAGAAAAAGGCAGGCACAGAATAACACTTCGAGAAGTAAGACATCTGAAGGATTTTGAAAAGGGGAATAATTTACATATATACATATGTAGGTGTGGTCAAAAGTCAACAAAATAGTAAAACTAAAATATCAATTTTTAGCTTTATACATTCTCCAATCCCAACCGCCCAATAAATGAAAAAGAATAAAGAATGTAGAGTGTAGACTTTATTAGAATTTTCTACAGTAAATGACATACAATTTAAGCAGGCACATACCATTTCTTTGTCAATCAATCTTTGCATGCATCCATCCGATCAACAGGTGGAATTATATTTGACAAGACAAATAATAACATTCAAAAGTCAGTATATCACATAAGCATCTATTCAGCGACAAATTTTGAACAAAGAACTACATCATCACCAATACCTTCTCAATATTCTGCGCAAATAATAAGCATCCATGTGTTCCAACATGCAAGACATCATGTTGGATCTCCACCAAAAGTTAATTGCAATGGTCAAATCATCACTATCTACCTGATGGAACCTAAAGCAAAAAACGTTAATGAAACTAATGATATATAAATAACAAAAGTGAGACAATTTAAGAAGTGTATAGATAGATACAAAAACAATAACCAAGCCTTTGCCCACCACTAGGTGGGGTCAACTACATACATCAAATAATGCCATAATGTTGTCATAAATCATATCTATAGAAAAATTATTGACCTCTAAATCCTTCTTAATGATTTTGTCTATAATTTTTCTGAGTCTCCCTCTACCTCTAGCGATTAGTATACCCTCCATTTGATCAACTCTCCCTAATGGGGCTTCCACAAGTCTTCTCCACACATATCCAAACCATCTGATCTAATGCAAGTTTCTACCATATTTCCTACAAGTCTACAACATGTACTACTACTACCCCAACTTTTTCTCTAATGCATTCATTCCTAATTCTATTTTATCTAGTATGTCCACTCATCCAATGCAGCATTCTCATCTCTGCTACGTTAAGTTTATTCTCCTATTGCCTTACCACCCATCATTCAATTCCATACAACATTACAGGTCTTATAGATATGCAGTAAAATTTTCATTTAAGCTTGAGTGGTGCCTTTTTGTCACAGATAACACCAAAAGCATTCCTCCATTTCATCAATCCTGCATGAATCCTACGGTTTACATATCCCTCTATTTTTTGGTCGTTCTGTATGATGCACCCTAGATACTTAAACCATGTGACCTGTGATAAAGTATGTTCTCCAATCCAACTAAGAAGTTTAGACTTTAGAGTAAAATAAATGCATATTGTCAAATGGGCATACAAACTAATCTAAGAAGGGAAATGCATTAATAGCATTTTAAACACCAAGTATACATACATTACATGTATAAGTACCAAACAAACAGAATTTTTAACCGCATTTAGTATACGTTCAAGTTTTTCATCCTTCAGGAAAGATTTATACTCTCATGGCACAATAACCTTTAGCTAAGTGTTTTATCCCAATGAATAAAATGATGGAAATCAGATCAAACAAGGTCACATCATATCAAGCAGTGTACTTTCAAATGTAACCATTCCAACCATAAATAATAACGAACACAGTCCTGGAATAGAGGAAAATATAATGCAACTCAAAGATATAGAAGAGAAATGAGTGAGTGGCCCTTTAGAAATTGTAGGTGAGTGAAGATTCATTCGGCCTGTAAGACTGTATAAATGGATACAAGCAGCTAACAAATGCACATAGACACACAAAAATAAATTGAAAACAAAACACATCTATATTAGTAATTTGACAAGCATGAAACAATTCACAGATTAATCACCTTCATCAAAAACCTCAAAATCTCAAACAAATATGTATAAATTCTTTCTTAGGTGTATTCCAGATGTTTGTTTTTGACACTCTGATTAGCATTGGCAGCAAACATACACAACTTAGTGTGAACAATGAAAGTTCCGGACATACATCTAGCATAGAATGCCAAAAAAATATTGGACAAGTTATACTATTGTCATGCAACACCCAAGTTTCTCTGTCCAAACCAACCAGCCTGACACATTTTTCCTTAATTCAGCTGAGGAATAATCTATCCAGACACTGAAAGGCTTATCATAAAGACATTGTTGAATTTAAGACCTTACCAGCCTTCAGGAATGAAAAGTGCATCGCCTGCCTGAAGAACAACCTTTTGCGCAAACTCCATTGAGCATTCTGCCCTTGGATAAATTGAGTAGTCAGGATTTTCTAAAGTAACAGAACTGCCACATGGATTTTATTGGGGAAAAACAACAAAAAGAACCGTTAGAATATAATGATGCATTAGTGAGTTGTGTATTATGGACCGGACTTGTAAGAGTTGTATGAGTCTCATACTAGTAGAAGTGTACAACAACCTATTTAACACATCAATACAGACATAGGGAGCCTAACAATCACTGAGTGCATCACAGTAATTCTCTATCTATGCTCTCTTTTCTCTCAATGTTTGTTTTTACCTGTGATTAGAAGCCTCCCCGTATATAGGCATTGGATAGAGTGAGGGACTAGCGGAAGGAGGCCACAAAACAACTGCAAAGAATTCAGCTATGTTAGAGAAGGTTGTAAAGGGGATTGAAATGAGTGAAAGGAGAAGGTTGGGAAGACTATTTACAGTAAGTAATTGAAAAACCTGGAAAGGATTTTCACCAAAATCATAAAAGAACATTTAGAAGGAGAAGCAAATAAAGTTCAAAAACTATATTGGGAGCTATGCATTGTTTACTGTCACATTACTAGACATTAAAACATCAGTAAGCCATAACAATATACTGAAATTTCCTATGTAACTGATAGCATATCCTGAAGAGTAGCATCTCTCCATCACTTCAGAGGGAAAAAAATACTCACGCTGGGAGGTCATATGATACATTAAGAAGAAGAAGACATATACCTTGTTTGCAGCCAGAAACAATGCACAGAAGATTGTGGTGTGGATCATAATGAGTACTTGATCTAGCTTGGGTATTGTTCATCCACAAATTTATAGAAGATAATTCTTTTGACGCCAAAATCGGAGGCTGCAGAGAACAAGAATCTTAAATCAGAAATTTATGAATAAAAATTCCTATTACAGAGAACAATTTACTATGCAGAGCTATAGACTACAAAACAAATAGCAGAGATAAATGCACTACCGTCTGAATGTCTTCCCTCAGGGTTTTTAATTGAACATTTTCTTGACGATCACTGTTCATAATTGACACCTAAAGTACATGTCACCAAAATTCGTTTTAAAAACATACCGCCATTACACTATGAAATAAGCAAACAAATGAAATTTAGGGGCAGGGCCAACATAGAGATGACAGTAACAATATTTTAACGAAAAATTGACAAAGCATAGTATTTTCATTAAAAAAAAAACAATTAAAAAAAATACTTTCATATGCCAATTATCTCATAGATGATGGATTTTGAACCTGTGCTAAATAAATTTGTTCAGGAACATGTTCCAAGGCCAAATTCGCATGTTGTGTATCATCACGAGTTTGTGAGGCAGAACAATGATCAAGGCAGTGTTGGTGCTTACTTTGCATATGCATCCGCTTCTTACAAAAATCAAGGAAGGTGGAAAATGGAAGAGGAACCTGCAAGGAAAGGAAAACAAAGATTAATTTCATATCATATCAAAAAGCATAGAGAAAAAATAAAAAATAAATATACCCTTTGGTGGCTTCCAAGATCACCATAAAAAACGGGTGCAGATTGAGATACCATAGCCTCCACCGTGCAAGAGCCCACACGTGCCTAGGTTTCAAACACGTAGCAGCAAGTGAAAATGCTAAACAAATAGTTAACATATCTCAATCAATGATATAAGACACAACGAAATGAACGATTAAGAGACGAGAATGTGAGTTGAGTGAAGAGAAACCTGCAAGTAGTCGAGGCCACCGTTTGATGGATTCCAGTGGGAGAAGGCCTTCCAACTTTTGGTGCACCCGCAAAAAACCTTTTCGGTTTGAAAAAATAATAATAATAGTTATTAATTATAAATAATAAATTGCACAGAATAAAGAGCAGAGAAAGAGCAGAGAGTGTTGTTTACAGCGGGAACGTTTGTAGGCTCAATGAGAGACTCGAAGTCTTTAGCCGTTGGAAGCTCTTCGTATCTTCGGATTCGAATGGACGACGATTCCATCTCTTAAATTCAAAACCTCTTCTTCTTCTTCTTCTTCTTCTTCTTCTTCTAAGGTTTATTTGTTTCTTCGAGTTTAAACTTTGAAGCAGCTTGCTAGCTAGCTAGCTAGGATTGAATTGAATGTTCCGTTTTTCTGATTCCAGAAAGTGAAAATCGAACTTGCTAGTGGTGATTGTGTGTCACCAATGACCGTGTGCCAGGTAGGTGCTATATTTTTTTTTGTTGGTCCACGGATGCTTTCAGAAGCCCATGGGCTCCTCTGGCCCAGGTTCGCAGGCTTACGATCCAAGTTTGTTTATTATCGTAATTACCATGGGCCGGCTACATTTACCCAAACTTATAGATCATTAGTACTTCTCTGTAGGGGTGCTCAAATTAATTAGTTATGAAACTAGTTAATGATAATTGTAATTAACTAGTTATAAAATATCTAGTTAGCTAAAACTAGTTATAAAAGTATAACTGTTTTATTGATTAAATTAAAATGTAGTTATTTGATTTATTTAACTAGTTAAAAATAGTTATAGTTATAGTTAATAACCAGTTACAACTGGTTATAATAAAAAATTCTGTTGCTGACTTAGTTTGTGAATGTGCAGATCGGTGACTACTTTGATGTGGCTACTCTGCAGGTTATTGTGGATACTGGATAGCATCTCAACTTTTGTTACGTGTTTTGGGCTACTTATGTTTAAAGGCCTTGAAACACTAGGCTTATTTTAGACTTAAAAAGATAGTACTTGTGGAAATGTTTAGCTGTTAATGTTACATGAACTAATCTGAAACACTAGGCTTATTATAGAGTTAAAAAGAAAGTACTTATGGAAATGTTTAGCTGCTAATGTTACATGAACTAATTTGTAGCTGTTAAATGTTACTGGTGGAAATGTTTAGCCGTGGATATAGTTTCATGGTGTTGCATGCTCGATTTGTTCTTTATTGGTTCAGGCATTCTAAAAATACTGTTTGTTGGCATAAGATATGAAATGAAAGCAGGAGTTATTTGATTTAACTGTTTAAGACAACTTAATATTTAGCAGGATCACATTTATTATAACTAGATTACAACCCATAAATTTAGATATTTTTGCTAATGAGTTTTGAGTATAAAAGTTTTAAAACAGTGCAACTAATTCAGTTCATAAAAAAATTGAGTAGATAGAGAAAAATTGAGGTTTTAAATAGAAAAAAAAATTATTATAAGACTAACTTTACTTAATTTTAAAATAAAACTTAACTAATTCAAAAAATAAAAAACAAAAATTACGTGCAGTTTAAATTAAAGAAACTAAAAATCCAATTAAGATTGAATTAAAAAATCCAATTAATTGTGAAAATATTTTCTTATTTTCATTTTATTTTTTATTTACAAATATTTATATAAAAAATAGTTGAATTTTTCATTATTTTTTATTTCTCATTTAATTTTTAAAAACAAAAAAAAACTAGTTTAGATTATATAACTAGTTTTAGATATAACTGGTTATATAACCAGTTATATATTTATAACCTGTTATATAATTAATTTTTAAAAATAATAATTAGTTATGCCAAATCATAACTAGTTATATAAAACTAGTTATAGTTATAGTTATAATAACTATTTACAATTAAGTTATTTAGTAGTTATAGTTATAGTTATTGGAATAACTAAATTATGAGCATCCCTACTTCTCTGTTTCCTGTTTACTTACAGCTAATTACGACTTATTTGATTTGAGAAAAAAAAATTGTTTTTTATTATTTATTCATTAATTAATTATAAAAATATTATTTTATTTTACGTTTTTAAAAATTTACATAAAAATGTTAGAAATAACCTTTTTATTGTTTTCACTGTTCTTTATACATGTTTAAAAAAAATAAGTAAAATGGAAACAAAATGTTACATGTTTATGATTTTTTTTTTAAAGATGTTTATGATTATTTAAAAACATAAAATATTTTGTAAAACCAAACAAATGTTAAATCATGATTTTGAACTTTCTTTCTATAAAAAAAATGATTTTGAACTTTCTAAATACAAAACCAAACACGCGCGTGTATGATGGTAACTGATAGAAACATTTTTAAAAAGATAAATGAAAAAGGGAAGAGGAGGGAAACAGTTTGGGATTTTGTGGTTTATGCTCTCCAATTTTTTTAAAAAGAAAAGGAAAATAGTAAATTAGAACTTTATGGAAATAAAAGAGCAATTAGAGGTTGTAAAAGTGAAAAATCCAGAGCAAACTTGGAGCAATTTTTTAAATTAGTCTTTGTAATTTCTATTCGCTATAAACAATTGAAGGCAAACGTATAAAATAGTTTAAAAAATTCTATTTTAATTTGACACTTAACAGAACAAAAGTTTCAATCTAAGATTAGTTTTACGAACTACTTAAACTCTTTATCCCATGCTGTGACTTATCTAGTCTAGAAGTAAAATCAGACTATATTCTAATAATTATTTCTATAATAATTTGGGGATTATTAATTAAGCATTATCTACATGTCCCTGTGTTTTTCAATACAAGGTTTTCATTTCTTAAATATGGATTTTAGAGTAAAAGAAGCGCTTTATTAAAACAAAATAGTAGTACTTAAGTATTCATATAAAAATATTTATTGGTATAGATTTCTTATTAAAGTTCTTGTGTCAATGTATATCTCAAGCAAGCAATATTCTTTTGTTGCAACCTTTTCCCCATAAAATCGAACACTTTTTAAAGTTGTTTGACCAATCCAACTTGTCCGTTTGAAACTATATTTAATTTGTGTTACTCACATGTCCATTTCCAGGCTTACGAAACTTACAATGTTCACATCTTGATGTATTCTACTGGACAAGTTGATTCTAACTGCTAATTCATTAAATTATTGATCTAGTTTAAGCATAAAATGTCAACCAAACTTTATGACTGAGTCCTCTATGTCAAATCCACCGGAGAGTTTGTGTTAAATATGTTGATATTAAAAGAGCTTAATTTTAATATACTGTCAGCCAATTAGAAAATTTTTAAATTATTATTATAGAAATTAATAAATTTTTATAATTGGATAATAATATAAAAAATACACTATTTATATGTTTTAATTGAACTAAATTCCATTTTACATCCTTATCTTTTAATATTCATAGTTGCTCGTGTTATCAATAATTAATTTTGCTATTTTTTTTCTCCTATTATATTTTTATGAATAACACTTCTAATCACGTAGACGTAAGCTTTTTGGTTAGAAACAAAGCATGAGAGATAAGAAATTGTTAAGTGCTTGAGTAGTTGATTCATGTTCAAATATAATTATGCTCTCACTACAACAAAATCGGGTATTAATGTCGGCTAAAAGCAGATATTAAACATCAAATATAGACACTAATATATTCTTAGTGTTAACTTTGTATTTGTTTTAAAATCGTAGATTTTCTGAAACTTGGAAACTAAATTCGAAAAAAAAATAGAGAGATCAAAATCATAGATAAAAAAATTAAAGGGAACAAAATTATAATTTAACAAAAACAATCTCCTTGTATATATAAATGAATAAGTTTATCTATGTTCTCATTGTTCCACTCTCCCCACTCTTCTTCACATTCACTCTCATTTGAATACTTTCATCTCCTCTCATCCTCTCATTAAGTAATGTAGTTCACTCTCCTAACATGTATCTTGTTTTTCTAATTTTTCTAAAATTTCTCTTATCAATTTCTGAAACTACTCACATTCACAGTATTTCTATAACTACATTCGTTCACTTCTTTATCTCTGTTTTTTAATTCTGAAGATTTATCTCTTTCATTAATAATTTCAAATCCTTAATTCAATTTACTTTTCAATTTTCAAAGTTAATATTTCCTTATATTTTTTAAAAAAAATTATAGTCTCTAATTTCTTAGTGAGGAATTATTTCTTTTTTTCAAATTTCTTTCGATGTGCTATATGTTTTTTTGTTTTTTTTCAATTTTTTTTTATTAATTATATAAATAAGATAATGAACATTTGAATAAGCTTGTGCATTGCACGGACTAAAACACTAGTTAATAACAATTTGGGTAAAAAAATAGATTAATAACCATGGAAATGATTAAAAAAACATGAAAGAGGCTCGGAGTCAGAATAACGTGTACAGCAAGGCATTAATAATCATGGATCCCAATTTGAAATCAGCATTGCACTTGGGGGAAAAAAATGACCTTGAACGTATTTCATCAGAAAATAATAGGATTTGTTATATATAATTATAAAAATAAAAATAAAAGACACATACATACATATCTCTTCTTATAAGATGGGTCTTCAATTGACAAATATTTCACCCAATTTTTTTTCCCTCAAGTTGTGTGTATGTTTTTCATTTTAACGAGTTGAGATGATGGTACCTTTGTGATCAAATACAACATATAGACTTAGAAAATGATATGTCCTTGTCAAATAATAATGCTAACCGTGAATTTACTCAGTTGAACATTTTCTTATCTTTTGTTGCACTATCATTCTTATTTAGCAATGGCTGATTAAAAAAAAAAATCTTATTTGGCACATTTGAATGTTGGTGCACCTTTTGAGTAAACAATAAGTAAAATTATTCTTAAAAGGATATCATAAAAAATGTAGGTAATATATTAACTTTTATATTCTAAAATTGGTATTAATGTTGTTAATTATTACACTCCAATCTCCGCATCGTCTAAAAACAACCAATTAATTTTTGAGGTTTTTGTTAAGTGAATGTAGCCACTGTTTTGCTCTACTTCAACACATCATCTCCAAGTTGTATCAATTAGAATTTATTTGAGCCCAGCATTTTGGATGCAATACACATTTTGTTCTATAGCCAAAACTAAAACAAGCCTTGAACAACTCATTAGAATGCTTCAAAATGTGAAATGGTACTCATTCAAATTTGTGAGATCAGGCACGTGATTTAGCCTTACTACGCTGTGACCGGGTTAAAGGTTCGAAAATAAAATACTGGTTTATAAACCAAACAGCAGACTTCAAAGTTCAAACATTGAACTTGCTTTCGTGCATGTTTGGGACGTTTACGAAGTCTTGCTCAATATACAGAAACACTCCCAAGCTATTATTTGCTATTTAGAATCATAAACTTTAGTAGTTCAAGAACTTTTCAAAAGTCTCGTCTCGAAACAAATCAGCGTCGTACATATAAAACTTCAAGTGCAATTCTATTGGGACAAGTTAACAGATTATAGTTTTTTTTTTTTTTTTTAATTCTCCTCTTGAACAAGTGGATGGTATGTGGATGTCACAATTTTTTTTATCAGTAGGAGAAAGCTTACAAAATTATCAACTCTATAATCGAAGCCTGAACTATTCAATTTTTCCAGCAAATAAATAAAATATGCTATACAAATGTGAAACATTAAAAATTCAACATCAAGTATTTTATTTTATATATGTTAATTGTAAATATTAAGTGTGAAGTTTTATGGAAGTGATCAACAAAGGAATGCTTGATAACTTGTTATGAGAGGTTTTATTTGATTTAAAATTTAATTCCCAAAGTATATATTATGTTTGAGTTGGAATTCTTCTCATCATCTCATGTCTTATTTGGTAAAGAGGGGATAAATAGGGTGAATGAAAATAAAAATGATAAATTTAAAAAGGATAAATGAAAATATGTAAGAAATAAAGTTGAAATTAAAGGTTTTTAGGTGAAGAGAAATTTGAGAAATAGAGAAGAGATGAGGAGGTGTTTGTTTTTGGAACTCAAAATTTAAAACTTAAGAGGGAGTTTGTTTCACGGACAATTTCTTTATTCTTGAAAATACGAGGTTGGAAAAATTAGTCCCACGTTTTTAGGAGATCATGCAATAATTATTGTCAGGTATATTTTATTTCTAGAAAGTCACATTCCCATGTTCACCCATTATTTATTTCCGGAGAAGGCGATTGGGAAAGTTTATTTCCATGTAATAGGAAGTCATCTTTGTGAGTAGAAGTTAATTCTCAACCATTTTTAAAAGTTAATCAAACACCTTTTTTTTTTAAATACCCGAAAATAGCATCCATATGTTACATTTCTATGTTATATTCCCAAGAATAATATTATGGGGAATAAACAAATAGTCTGTGAAATAAACGCCCCTAAGTTCTTTATTTTATTTTATTAAAGGGTTAAATATAATTTTGGTCATCCAAATATTGACTCATATTGGTTTTAGTTTTCTAAAAATAAGTTCATTGTATTTGGTCCTTGAAAATTTTAAATTTTCTCTTTTTAGTACTTTATTTAACTCTATTAAAAAAAATTGTTAAATATAAGCTAATTCCACCTATTAGACAATGTGGCTGAGACTCAAACAGTTAATGTCAATGCACCTATTGATGTATGTTTGTTTACAGAATTAGGTTCCACTAACAATAGATGTAATATATGAGTTTAATTGTATGCACTTGTTTGGGATAATAGAGTTGTAATGTGATTTTTTTTTTTATTCTTGCATGACACACTGAATACTAATGCTGGAAATTAAAAAGCTAATGTTGGAACAACTATTACTATCCGTAAACTTTTAATTGAAAAAATTAATAAAGTTAAATAAATTAATAAAGGACTTAAAATGATAATTTTAAAAAATTTAAGTACCAAATACAATAAAATTATTCTTTGATGATTAAAACCAATATGAATCAATATTTAGAGGACCCAAATTATATTTAACCATTTATTAAATAAATTCATTTTGTCACCCTTAGAGTGGGAAGAGTAAGAGTTTTATTCTACTAATTATGTACTTTAATTTGTAATATAAATAAATAATAAAAAAGGAGAAATTTACTTATTTCAAGAGTAAGTCTAATAGAATTATTTCACATCCTCACCATTAGATTCCAAGAAAGTGAATGATGAATAATTCTATTAAAGTTATTCTTGAAGTAAGGGGATATCTCTTTATAATAAAAAAAAAGTATTATATAATTTTATTATACTACAAATTACAAATTTCTAAATAGATAACTGATGTGTAACGAAAAAGCTACGAGCCCACCGACTCCGGAAGTCGCGCGGTTTCTCCTTTTGAAGTTTGAAAGATCAATGGGGGCCACGTTCACGCGCTTACTCGTGTTATGTGGAGCCTACCAAACCTTTATATGTTGATTATTTTCAAATGGCTCTTTTTCCATTAATCTTTCCCTCTCATTTGTTAAAGTGTTTTCCGTTATCAGTTCACACTTCACATTCTGTCACTTTCATCTGATTTTTTATTCTCCCACGCGCCTCCACTAATCCATTATCCATGCAGTTTACAATGAAGATGAAAATACATTTCCTACAAAAAAAAAAAAAGTGAAAATACATTTTGACGTGAGAGTAGCGTGTTGCGAGCGGAGTTTACCTCCAAAAAATAATATAGAGAATTTTTATTTTACTTCTTTAAATTTTTTTATTTTAATTTTAGTCACTGTTTTTTTTTAGTTTTAGTCTTTGATTTTAGTTTCTATAATTTTTTTAAAGGACTAAAATAAAAAAATACCCTATTTTATAGAAACCAAAATGTTATTTAAGTCATCTTATTAGTAGAGAAAATTTTTTAATACTGTTATTCAAATGCATTTGATAATTCAGATTATAATCTTAATAGAAATAACAAAAATTTATTTATAAGTAATATCATAAAATTTATTATTGAAATTAACAATTTTTAGATCATTTTTTATTAATTTTTATCAATAATTAATTTAAATACAAAGTTAATCATTCCAAATTATCATATATCTTTTTATAAGTACCCCAAAAAATATATATCTTTTTATAATTTTATTTGTTCACTGTAGAGGCAATGATAAAAAAAAAAAAAAATTACGTTAGTCTTACAAATTGGGATGAGCAATGAGAATGGAAGTGACGCGTGAATCTTATATATTGTTAGTAAGAGAAGCGCCAACACACACACATGTTGCAATTTGAATTATATTTCATAAAATTGAATTTAACTTTCATCTTTCATATTCATTATAAGGTACATAATAAAATGTGCATAATGTATGTTCATAGTACTAATTAATTAAACATGATAAAGTACGTGTTTGGATTGTCATTTCAGCAACTCCAACATCCTTTTGTATAAGCATGCTCTTTGTTATTTCTGCAGTGGAGGCAGTATTATTAGATCCGACTCGGACAGGTCGGGTCGACCCATTGACCTAAGATCCGGTCTGGATCATCAATTGGATCGCCCATGCAACAAAGTCGGTGTGACTCGGTGGGTTTAGATGTTGAACCGGTGACTCGGCGACCTGGTTGACTCGATGGGTCATGCATTTTTGTTTTTTGTTTTTTTTACAAGATAACAACAACACTCATATGAAAAAAAATCAATTTATATCTTACACTTATGTTATTTATAGGTTTGCTTACTTTTTTACCAAGCATAATCGCATCTTAGGATTTGAGATGATAAAGTTATTGTCACTTCTAATTTGGTTTTTTCTTTTATTGTTATCTACGAGTAAAACTTATATTTATCTTATCTCAACCAATATACTTACTGGGTATGAAAAATGATTATTCTTTATCAGAGTAATAATGAGATGAATGAAAAAATTGTATTGTCTAAATAAAATAGGTTTTATATATATAACTTAAAATTGTATTATAACTTAAGGTTGTGTATGTTGAATTCTAAAAAAAATATGCTACTCAAAATTTTTAAACAAGTTCATAACTATGCTTCTAAATATGTTGAATTTTGTTAAACTTTAAATCTTTAAGTGTATAAGTTTACCAACTACCTTTTATGCACATAAAAAAAGAGTGTACAAGTTTACAGGTTATGAAATTATTTAGAATTTTTTAATATAGACCGGGTCATGCGGGTCAATTAGTGACTCACTGGATCGACCCGTGACTCAGTATCTCGACCAAGTCGATGACCGATCCGAGTATGATAACATTGAGTGGAGTGCATCGGGTTTCATGCTGCCACAATTTCAACAACAATGCAAACACGCTGAAAGTCATGATAAAACGTTGGTGTGTAGAAAGATAACACTGTGAAGGATAGGCAAAAATTCATGAGATCACAGATAAACAAAAGGCAAAAAGACTATTCTTTTAAAATGACAATATCCAATGAATAATTGAGTTAAAGTGAATAATAGTCAAACAGAAAATGGATTTGAGTCTTGTGGATGAAAAAAAATATTATTAAGAGGAAAAACTTTATTAAAGGTGGTCAGCTAGATTCTTCGACGGAAAGATTAGTCATTAATAAAGTCGATGAATATTTCATATCAATATCATAATAAAAAAAAATCACATATTTAATTATCTATGCCAAAGCATAAATAAATTCATTTCCTTAGATACACTACACCAATGTTAAAAAAAAAAAAAGAGTTTCTATGATACTCCCAATAATTTTGGAGATTTTGATACTGTTGATTTTTTAACCAATTAAATTGCATGTCATCTTTCTTTTTGTTTTGTTTTTTGTTTTTTTCAAATTAGTCCTTGATTAATTATTTAAAAAAAATTAAAATTACAACTATTTTAAATTAGAAAATCTGATTAAACATAAGTTTAGAAGCCTGAACCCTAATTTCCTTCACCTCCTTTATCGTTAAAGCACGATGAGTCTGAATCCTAATCTCCTTCAGCTTCTTTACTAGTAAAATTTTTACACCCAATTAACAACGTATTTTATGACTAATTATTTTAAGAATAACAATTAGACCCAAATCCAATTATCAATATGAATTGGTTCAAGTACATCAAACACGTATTATGGAAAGCTAAGTGGAATTGTCTTCATAAGTAGGGATGACAATGGGTAAGGTCTGGGTAGGGTCCTATAGTACCCGTCCCCATACCCGCGTTTAAAAAAAATACCCGTACCCGGCCCCATACCCGCGCGGGTAGCAACTTTAATCCCCATCTCCGTACCCGCTGGATACCTATATACCCATACCCGCACCCGCTACCCGCACTTTATTTATGTATGAAGTTAATAAATCAATAAAAAATATACTTAAATGTAATTTTGGTCCCCCTATTTTGCACAATCCACAATTTTAGTCATCCTATTTTAAAATAGAGACATTTAGTCATCCTATTTTGCACAATCAGCAATCTTGGTCCCTCTATAGAGACATTTAGTCCCTCAATTTTGTAAAATCCGTAATTTTGGTCATTTCATCAAATTGAAAGCATTGACAGTTAAGAAATTAACGTTGACATTGACGTGACCCAAATATAGTGATGTGATATGAGATTATTTATTTATTTTTTAATTATTTTAAATACTGAAAAATAATTATTTGTTTATCTATGTCACTAAAGCACATATTACGTTGATTTTAATGGTTGGGGTAGTCGTGAGTCTTAAAATAAAAATCACAAGTCTTAATCATTTATTTTAAACTAGTTCTACATTGTTGAAGTACATGGCACATCGTAGTCAAATAAATGATATTACTTTTTTTTTAAAAATATATTTTCATCAATTATTCTACTCAATATTTAAAATAATTAAAAACTAAATAAATAATCTCATATCACGTCACTATATTTGGACCACGTTAAGGTTAATGTTAATCTCTTAACAGTCAACGCTTTCAATTTGATGGAAGGACCAAAATTACATATTTTACAAAATTGGGAGACTAAACGTCTCTATTTTAAAATAGGGAGACCAAAATTGTAGATTGTGCAAAATAGATGAACTAAAATTGCATTTAAGCTATAAAAATATTAATTAAAAAAATTATTACAAATAAATTGAAAATTCACGCTTAAATAATTCAAACTTAACATTAAAAGCATCCACACATAATATTAAAAATATAAAATTATTGTAAGTTATAACATAAATCTTTTACTATTAGTGTTAGTTTATGGAAAATATAAAATTATTTTTTTTTACAGAAAAAGTATATATATAACATAATTATTTATTTAAGTTATTTTATATATGTATATATATGGTAGGTGCGGGGCGGGACGGGTACTATAGTACCCGTACCCGTACTCGCAAAAAATTACGGGTAAATACCCGGTCCCGGCCCCAGCCCCAATAAACGAGTATTTACCCGACCCGCTTGCAGATATTTTTGCGGGTACCCGTAGGATCTGGGTACACTTTGCCATCCCTATTCATAAGGGTTTGTGGGACATTTCAAGGTGAGGCTTGGATGCTAGTGTCAGGTAGCTCATTCTCATCGTATAAGCCTACTGTTAGGGGGTTTTGATCATTGGTTGTCAAGGTGGGTATTGGTTACAATTGCATATATTCCACGTGTTTATATTCTCAGGTGTGGGTGGGTTTTAGTATGTGTGGTATTTAGGGTTTATGTTTCCATGGTTAATTTTTTTTATATTCAGGAGGTGGGTATAAATAGATAGTAACCAGAGTGACACAAGTTTGGATGTATTAGATCCTTTTGTAAATGGGTTTTTGTTACCTTGTACCAATTATCAATATTATATTTATTTTGGTGATAAAAAAAAAAAAAACCAAACCCAATAGATGTCTAAAAAGAATTTTTAAGATGATTAAGAGAATTACCTATGGGTTTGATTCAAAATAAGATTAGGATTCAAATTCAACATGGTTTACCGATAAAGAAGGTGGGAGAGATTAGGGTTTAGACTTCTAAACTTATGTTTAATCAGATTTTATAATTTAAAATAGTTGTAATTTTAAATTTAAAAAAAAAATTAATCAAGGACTAATTTGAAAAAAACATAAGTTTTTTTAATTAATGAGAAAAAATATAACATACAATTTGATTGGTTAAAAAATCAACAGTATCAAAACCCCCATTATTGAGGGTACCATAGAAACTCTTGCATAATTTTCCCCACCTTGAGATGCAGAAAAATTAAACTTAAATGTACTTTTAATTCTTAAAAATGTGTCAATGTTTATTCTTATTTAATTTTTATTTGTTTATAATCTTTATACATACTAAAATATTACATTTGTAGTCGATTATCGGAAGAAAAAAAAACATGTTTCTTTAACAGTTTTTAAAGAAATAAAAATTAAAACATAGATTAATTTTAAAAAGTAATATTTTAAGAAATTGAAAACATATTTAAACTAAAACTTTATAAATTTATATTCTCTCTTACCAACATAAAGTAAATTTGTTTGGTTACAACTAGAACTGGACAAATGGGTTAGCCTTGTCATTTAGCCCGTAAACCGTTTAATCTGCAAACCGTTTAGCCCGTCCGTTAAGTTCGCAAAATAAACAGGTTCTGTTTTAGCGAGTCCGCACCCGTCCCATTTAGCCCGCGGGCTAAACGGACCAGCCCGCAAATGCCAAAAAAAAATAAAAAATTAAAAAATAAATTTTAAAAACTAAAATTTAATAATTTTTTAAACTTTTTTTAAAAAAAAGGCATTTAATTTATATATATATACTTATGCAACATAACACCTATCACAAAAAACAAAGTCTTGGGAGGAATTTCAATTTATTGATGGTATTAAAATATTTATTTTATTTTATTTTAAATTTTATTAAGGTATTCAAATATTATAATTTTTTTAATTAAAATACAAAAATCCCGCGAGCTACCCGTTTAACCCGCGGTTAAACGGACCGGACTAAAAAACCCGCATTTAAAATAGGCTCGAAAAAACACAGTCAGTATATCGTACAGGCTGTGGATAAACAAGTAAGTCCCCGGATTCAAACTCAAATGTCCAGCTTTAGTTACAACCAACATAAAGTAACTGCAAGTAATTCTTGCGTCAAAAAAAAATAAACTGCAAGAAATTATTTTTATTTTTATAGCGTGACTGGTAAATTGATGTGTCCTTTTATTTTCTTAATATATGCCTAATAATTAATATCAACGGATCCTTGGTGAAATCAAAATTCACGTTAACTCTTCACTGTCATAGGGAATCAAAATCAAAATAACTATATTTTAAGATCTCCATGTGTTGCAACTTTTTTTTTGGTTCACAAAAAAAAAAAAAAAAAAAAAGTTGCAACTTGCAAGTAAACTGTTGTGAGTTGTGACTCGTTCTTACCTAACTTTTAATTTTCATAGTAACTTTAATTCAAAGAAAAATCAAAACAGTTTGTTGAAAATGACAAAACCCGTTAATTAATTTTCTATTTTTAACTTGCAGCCATACGGACGTGTATCTTAAGACTGTTACATTCTTTCTGTAGTTGCCTTACATTAGGTCTCAGGTCAGCCTCTTAACCAACCTCGGTTCTGTATTCATACTTCATCATGGTTGAATACATAAAGTAAAAAAAAAAAGTAAAATCAAAATTATATAAAGTAAAAAAGTAAAATACAAAAATACACTGAATTTTTTTTTAAAAAAAAAATGCTTAGGTACAGCACTAATAAAGAAGAGAATGAAGAAAACTACAACAAAAACATGTTGCAGCCACCACCTTAGATTCATTATCTTTTTCACACATAAAACATACCACTCCTGTCATAATCTTTTTTTTTTCTTTTTTTTCTAAACACTCACATTCATTGTATTCATGTTCACGCAACACACTCATTCGACAAAACTCAATACTCCAACACACTAAAAGCTCTCCCATTTTCACGTATTCTCACTACCACATTTTCTATAAATATACACATTCACTCGGAAGAATACACAATGACACACACTCTTCACTCACAAAATCCCCTTCCACTCTCACTTTTTTCACTTTTTTATTTCTATTATTTATTTTAGTGTGTTTATATAATATTAGGAGAAAAGAGGCACTTCGTGCCTCTCTATAATTTTTGAAAAATAAAAATAATGAAAAAGATAATAAAAGTTAAATAATAGTGAGTAGTTTTCAGGATATAAGTAGAGTGTGGGTTGATTGAAGAAAGTAGTTATATGGATAAAAAAAATTTAAAAAGGTAGTTATTGTTGTATATTTTGTTGATATTTCAAAAGGTTAACATTTCTATTTAATTAAATATAGAAAATATTTTTTAAATTATTTTATTATTTATTAAAAAGAGTTTCTTTTGTTTGACTTGGTCTTATTGACTTAGTCTTGAGTGATTTTAGAAACATACAAGGTCTTACCTTATCTTTGACTTGGTTTTGGGTGGTTTGAGAAATCCTATCTTTTCTTTATAAATATCTATATGTTTCAGATGGTTAGATAGAGTTCTCTCACACACATCTTTTTCTCTCTATTGTTTCACTGTAAATCCTGGGTTATTTTCATGAGAGAGCTTGCTAGTTCTGATGCCCCAATTTATTGGGAAGAGTCTGTTAAATCCTGGGGGATTTGCGCTTTACGCGGATAAATCCTTGAGGACAGTGTGTCTAACACACGTCTCAGACTTTTAGATTGTAATTTTACACGCCATGATCAATAATCTCAAGGATTTATTTGTTGCCCATGGCAATTTTATCTCCTATCAAATCCCTATTTTTTCATACCCAAATGCACAACATAGAGTGCAGCAGAACATATCTTTGATAACTTCACCCGCTGTGGGCTAACAGAGCGTTATGCTTGGGCCACATAAGCACATAACATAGGTTTCTTCAGGAACGTTCTACGAGCAGCATTGGCACAAAGTGGTGGCCATGCGCCAAACCTGAAAAATAGGAAATGCTGTAATATCCCAAAACAACGGGACAGAGATAGTTCTTCTTCGATGGCTTCCAAGGCGATGGGCGTTGTAGCGGAGAAGATAGCACGGCAGCGCGCCGCCAAGCCGTGACGCTAAGGGACTCCGCCGCCTCGCGAATACGGCAGCGGCTACAGCAGCGTCAGAGGCCCTTCTTGAAGCTCAGAGTCAAGGCTCGCGGTTGTAACGGCTTATCCTACACCCTCAATTACGCAGGTGCAATTTGAAAATTGTGTTATTAACCGTGAAACAAAGGTCGCATCGTCTCCACTGCACATGTTCTACCCTCCAATCCAACGGATCGCAAGTTCATCTGAATCAAAGTTTCTCAGTTCCAATGCGAACGTGAACGCGGGGTTGTGGCCTCGTGGGGTAGTGATCGCTGTGTTGCTGTGGTGGTGCCACGCTGAAGACGTGGAACCGTTTGGACAGAATCGTGCGTGGATGAGTTACGAGCAAGGTTATATCAAACGTGGAAGAGAAATTCACGAATTTGTGTGTTGTGGTCCGCTGTCAACGTATGGATGAGGTGTACCAGCGGTGGAAATTGTGCGGAAGACAAATGAATTCATTCATATCCGAGAGTGTTGAACTCAAGTTCAATTCCAGAAACAACATTGTTGATGAGATGTTGCTGCAATAAACGTAGTTTACTTCCTTGATCATGTGAGGTACGCATATATTATATACTTAATATTCATTTGTCTTGAGAGACTTTTTATAAGTGATGAGTTAAAAGGCTTTATAGAGAATTAATAATTATTATAATGTTGAGATCACAAGTTCCGGTGAATAAGATGAGACTCACGTTTGGACCAATATATGATTTTATAATATGATCTTAATATGTATCATTTAATGAGATATTGTGCATGTTTGCTTTATGTGTTGAAGATATTGGTTCCAAACTCCCTGCACTGTTTTGTCACTTTTACTTGAGTTAGTAGTTTGAATATTTTTTTTAGAGGTGCTTATGTTTTTTTTTTAAGGAATGTATGGCACTGATTTTGTGAATTTGATTTTGTGATTTATTTATTTATTTTGAGAATCTATTGAAATGATTTAATTATTCAGGATTGATCAATGTGGGGGTATGCCAACAATTATTTTGGGTTTTATGGAGTTTTAAAAGTGATATTTCTTTGACTCTTCTGTGACTAAACTTGTTTTTTTTTAATATATATATATATATATATATATATATATATATATATATATATATATATATATATATATATATATATATATATATGATAGAAGTATTTATAATTTGTATGCTTTTGTCAGTCTCTCAGGAGAGTAAATTTTGATGTTTATTATGAGACAATACCTTTGGAATATTTGTGATGTAAGTTCTCCGAGTTTAGCTTTTTAAAAGCAATTGTCATTTGTGACATAAGTTAGCAGGAACTGTGTGAACTATCAGCAATATTCTAAGTAATTAATTTTGATTGGATGTAGTGTCAAGTGTGAGTTCTCTATACTATTTGCATAATATGAGATACTTGAGAGGTACCACAAGTTATGGTATTGAATATGGTGGATTTTCCACTGTAAAATTACAGTGCTGTTAAATGGATCTTTGATCTAGATGAGACAAAATCCACTAGAGGTGTGTCAGTACACTTGGATGTGGTACATTACTTAGAGATCAACCAAACAAAAATAATTGAGTCAGAGTTATTACTCTTAAGATGGTTGATTACGAGGCTTAGTGGTTGAAAAATCACTTAAACAAATATTCCTTTGGAATATAAATTGAGAAATAATGTGATAAAGCAATTGCTTAAGAGATAAAAATCTTTGATTATGAGAAGTCATTAATTGATTCGGCCGATCCTCAGACTTAAACCCCTAAGGAAAAGATTATTGCATGAAACATCGAGGGGAATGGGACTTTATTAAGCCACTTGAAAACAAACAAGTGATGGTAACCCAACCTTTGTGATTGGATATCCCATGAAGAAGGTTCATATGGGTAAGAACAAGTCACTTGTCAGTTCTGCTAGCACTAAATTGATTTTAATAAAAAAAAAAAAAAATTTGTCTCTTCCTATGGTGTGAGAAAGTGCTAGATACTGCATTAATGAGAGGTTAAACTTTATACTTAAGTTTTATGTGGTTATGAGAAAGCTTGACAACTTATAAAGTTTTTAATGAATTTCATATCCCTTATGGGTGGTGTATGATTTGCAGCATACACTTGATGAAATCACCTATATAAGTGTCAAGTGGGGCCGCTTGTATGAGATCTTGGCGAGATCTCTAGAGCACTCATGAATACCGGGCGCGCGCATGGCCTAGTAGCGCAAAACAGCGATAACAGCAAGGATTGTGGGGGTGTAGTGTGTTTGGTAGACCTCTAACATACACCAAGTGTCTTTGGTTCATATAGCTTGCTACACCAATTACACTGTGTGTTAAGTCTTATCAGTCTAGGTCTAGTTCATATAGTTTGCTACACCAGGTCCGATGCATTACATCCAAGAGAAAGAGAACCCAGGAATTTTTTATATTTTCTGAAAACTTTTTATTTAACCTTTTGAAATATGTGGGGGATTGTTGTATATTTTGTTGATATTTCAAAAGGTTAACATTTCTATTTAATTAAATATAGAAAATCTTTTTTAAATTATTTTATTATTTATTAAAAAGAGTTTCTTTTGTTTGACTTGGTCTTATTGACTTAGTCTTGGGTGGTTTTAGAAACAGACTAGGTCTTACCTTATCTTTGACTTGGTCTTGGGTGGTTTGAGAAATCCTATCTTTTCTTTATAAATATCTATATGTTTCAGATGGTTAGATAGAGTTCTCTCACACACATCTTTTTCTTTCTATTGTTTCACTGTAAATCCTGGGTTATTTTCATGAGAGAGCTTGCTAGTTTTGATGCCCCAATTTATTGGGAAGAGTCTGTTAAATCCTAGGGGATTTGCGCTTTACGCGGATAAATCCTTGAGGACAGTGTGTCTAACACACGTCTCAGACTTTTTGATTGTAATTTTACACGCCATGATCAACAGTTATAACATCTTATTCCTCTTATATATAAATTTGTCTAATTAAAATAAAAATATTTAATATATAATTTTGATGGATGACAAAATATGCGGGAGAAAAAATTGGGTGGCAAAATGCACAAAATTTTTAAAAGTATCACTGTAAATCCTGGGTTATTTTCATGAGAGAGCTTGCTAGTTCTGATGCCCCAATTTATTGGGAAGAGTCTGTTAAATCCTGGGGGATTTGCGCTTTACGCGGATAAATCCTTGAGGACAGTGTGTCTAACACACGTCTCAGACTTTTTGATTGTAATTTTACACGCCATGATCAACAGTTATAACATCTTATTCCTCTTATATATAAATTTGTCTAATTAAAATAAAAATATTTAATATATAATTTTGATGGATGACAAAATATGCGGGAGAAAAAATTGGGTGGCAAAATGCACAAAATTTTTAAAAGTAAGAGACAAGAAATTTAATTTAATCCTTTTGTCATGTTCCTTGCCATGTAAGTAGTTCATTTTAAGTCTTGTACATTGTCACTGTTATCATCAAATTGTCACATTAATAATCTACATAGTATTATCTCTCACATCAACTATCAAATTGTCACATCAACTATCAATTAATCACAATAAATGATCAATTAATGTCAATGCAAATATGAGGGGAAAAAAGAGTTAGATGACAAATTTGTGAAATCTTAAAAGATTTTTTTTTTAATGGTGAAATCTTGAAAGATAAAGGACAAAAATACTATAAAATTAAACTTTTAATTTAATGATTACATTATTAAAATTATATTTGTATATATAATTATAAAACGAAATAATTTTACTGGAATAACTTGATTCGACAGACATATGACACAATGTTGCAATCATATGACTAACCTCTCTATCATTATGCCAAATCAAAAAAGTGAAAAAATACACAAGATATCAGAAATATATATAGCAATCATGATCCTATAGCAGATTTATTTCTTAAACTACAACTGATCCCAACAATCAATGGCTAATTTGCACATTTACTTAAGGTGACGAATGCATTCGTTTCAGGCAATAATTTTTAGGAAATCGAGTTAAAGGAGACGATACTTTGTAATTTATGGCTAAGTTAAAGATTTTATTTTTATTTTTTAAATATAAGTTATATAAAAAAATGATTAATATGGTGTTTCCTCTTTTTATTCTTTTCTGGTTATTTAGTAATTTTTGCTCCATCTTCATCGGATTTATGGGTTCTCCTTCTCGTGTTCTAATTGATTGGTTGCGATTAAAATGAGATTGATGCATGGCTATTCAACAATAATTAGCCTCAATTGAGCCAGACTTAACCCTATGTTTGGTAGGAGGAAAGAAAATAAAGAGGAAATAAAACATGAATATCGAAGTATTTTCTTTTGTTTGGTTAGAGAGAAAGTGAAAGGAAAAATAAAAGAAACGTTGACTTTTAGAAACAAAATTTAAAATTTTTCTTTCCTTTCATTTTCTTTTCAATTCAAGTTTTAAATTTTTTCTTCATTCTTTATTTTCCTTCCTTTCAACCAAATGAAGGGTAAGGGCAAAGAGTAAGAGATCATAGCAAGTTATATATATATATATAAAAAAAAGATCATAACAGGTAGTAAAAGTTCAGATTTTTTTTGTTTTATCGTAACTACTTGTCGGTGCCAATAGTGGTTGGATACTTATTTACACTTGCTTTCCGCATACTATTTATCTTTTGAATTGCGAAGAAAAGAAAATAACCAATAACATTTATGTCTAGAGATAGGATAAAGAAGATTCATGATCGTAAAATCTCTTTTCTTAATGTAAGTCACTGGATTGCACTAATTCAATAAATTGTTAGTATAATTAAGAAACTTAGGTTATTTCACTTGAGGAATTAAGGCTTGAATAATTTTGTGGGTTGATGTTAACATAATCTTAATTGAATAGGAATAAGAAATTATTGCATGTTAGGAACGTCTAGTGAAATTAAACCCTGATGACTTCATCAATATGTGACAATCCATTTTTAATTTGCACATACTAAGTGTTTGACAAAATTCCACAACTAGTTTTCTTACCTTTAACCCTTTTAATTTTTGCACTTGTTTTTATTTTCAATACTTTAATCATTATTGTCTACTTAATTTATTGTAATTATCCAATTTTCACCATGTGGAAATGATACTTCACTCGTCACTTTGTTACTTAAATGATTTGGTACTATTGCTAAAATCCCAATAGTCTCCCAAACTAAAAACTAGTCAACTATACTTACTTTCTTTACACTTTAGTTTTTATTTATTTTTGGTACAAAAAAATAAAATAAAGGAAACAAAACTAAAGAACTACATGTAGGTGAATGACACCCTAGCTAAATCCGCAAGCAAAAGGGCACTGATGCTCATTAGAGGAGTTATAAGCTCAACAAATGAAAGATCAGCTGAAGCTCGAGGTTTGGCCAAATGATTTGCACACTGATTTCCTTTGCGATACTTTAGCATATGTTTGGTACACATGAAATGTAGAGGAAATAAAGTTGCAGAACGGGAAAACACATGATTTCTTTCTCTTCTTTCGTTTGGAGAACTACAGGATAAAAAAGAAGCATGGCTTTTCATGTGGGACTCCAAAACCGTAGCAATCAACCCAAATTGGACGAAAAATAAGAGAATGAAGCTTTGTTTTACAATGACAAAAATATCCTTGTTTTTTATATCTAATTGTTTATTTTTTTACTTAAGGTATTTATGTTATTTC
Organism: Pueraria montana var. lobata; assembly: GCA_026413185.1. Lineage (NCBI taxonomy): Eukaryota > Viridiplantae > Streptophyta > Magnoliopsida > Fabales > Fabaceae > Pueraria > Pueraria montana. The sequence goes on along the minus strand of CM048647.1, from coordinate 64,614,269 downwards.
ATACACATATTGTTTTCTTTCCTTTCCCTCTTCTTAAACAAACAATCTAAAAATCACCTAACTTTCTATTATTTTTCCACTCATTTTCTTTCCTTCTCCTTTTGTTTTCTTTCACTCTTTTTCCTAACACACGCCTTTGATTTCTTTAAAGCGTGTTAAATAATTATTCCGATACAAAAATGCACATCGCTAATGATTACGGAAAACAAGCAAATGATTACGAACAATTATTGGTTTTGATTGACCTAGTGAATTTTAGAAAAAAAAACTAAATTAAATAAATTAACATATATTCAGGATGATTGTGAGTTTTTAGTCTTTAAATTTTAAATGTGAATTTTTAAACAAAACTAGTGTAATAACTCGTGACTTGCTCATGTGTTAAGTTTACAATATTAATATACAAGTGTGTGTGTGTATATATATATATATATATATTGCATGTATTTTTCAATCATTTTTAAATTTTATATACTAGAATATATGCATATAAATTTTTAAAGGATATATTAACATAATTAAAAATAAATATATATCTGGTTTAATTTCTATGTTGGGACAGACTATTCAATCAACTATTTATTTTTAATCATTATCTCTAAATTGCATTTATTTTTTTAAATGTCAATAGTTAAAAATAATATTATATCATAATTTAAACTGTTTATTGTACATTCTAAATATAATTTATATATTCAATTTTTAATTATGACTTATAGTTACAATATAGGTTATATATTAAAAATATTTATTTATTGTGAATTTCAATTATGTAAAACTAAATATTTATCTTGTGTACCAATAAGTCATTGGTCCGAGTAGTATTGGGCTCGATTTTCTTGAGCAAAATCTCGAGTTCGTGCCTCATGGATTAAAAAAGCTGATGAATATTTCGTATCAATAATGTGATAATAAAAAAAAATATTTATCTTGTGCGTTAAACCAAGTTAAATAAAAACTACTCCCTAAAAGAAGATCCCTTAAGATAATCACAATTTATTAAATACTAATGTATAGAATTGTCTGGATCTACTTGCAACTTAATCTACATTTTTATCAAAATTAAAGTAAATAATAATAAAAAGTAATAAATTGTTTTTTAAGTACATACTAGAAAGCTGCGAAACACTTAAAAACACTGTATTTGCATGGCAAAAATATTTATGATTTTGTTATTTTTTACCTTTATTTAAATTTTCAATGAATGAAAAATATATAATTTTTTTCATATCTGTGTTTAATAATGAAATAAGTAACTGATAATATATATTTTTTAAAATAATTAAATACTAGATACATATCAAAGTGAAAATATCCTTTACATCAGTGATGGATAATAGATAAATATCTTGTTTTTTAATTTTATTTAATAATGTGGTAATTTTAACATTGGTTATTTATTAAAAAGGTTAAATTATTCTCTTTTTTTTTCTTTCTCTTTTTCGTGTGGCATGCATTCAATGTTTAAATATATATATACAATACATTTAATAAACAACCAAACTATAATGTGTTACTCATGACAACTTTCATTGTACATCCAAATGGCATGGGGATATTTCATGAGAGAAAAAAAACAAACAACTTTTGATCGTGTATACAAAATTTAAATATAAATACAAAATCAGGACTCACAGCTAATTGTCGTTCCAACTACAAGTAATTCAAGTTTGATAGAACATAGAACTTTCATTTTGAAAAATACAAAAGAAGAAACACAGAACATACGTTCTCTCTCTCTCTCTCTCTCTCTTTTATATAATGCAACAGGATTGTTTTACTTGGCTGAGTTACAAGTTACAACTAAAGGGAAAAACAAAAACAATAAAAATGTAATCGGGCAACAACTCTTTCATTGTAAATTGGCATTTCTCCAACGCTAAGGAACCTAGGCTACGTGATATATATTTGGCTTTGTCATTAAGAAATGTAACGCAATAATACCTGAACGTGAAATGCCTCTCAAATATTCTTAAGATCCATTTTTATTATATATAATATATATGTTTATTTTTGTCGAAGATCCATTTGATTATATTATACGATACGATATGGGAGGAAAACGAACCAAAAATAAGAAACACCGAAATCAAATAAAATAAAAAGATTAACGAATTGATTAATTAGTGAATTAATTAATTACCAACATGTCCCATGTCGCAACCAAATGTCAAAAGAAGCATATCTAAAAGGGGGTTTGATTAAATTCAATTCAACCCCATTCAGCAGACCAAACCGCATGAAGAAGACGGTGGAGAGAGAGAGAGAGAGAGAGAGAGAGAGAGAGTGGGAGGGACGAGGCTTTCACGTATTGCCCTTCAATCACGGCATTCCACGTGGCACGTTCCCATTCGTGGACCCCACGCTGACGTGGTCGAGGTGTGTGCGCGAAAACTCAAAACCCAGAGATTAGACTATATATTACCAACACACAGAGCAAGAGAGAGAAAGAAGAAAGACTTGTTTGTTGATCGAACAACGCGGTGCGAGTGGCCGTCCCAAACAGGCACACACAAACACAGATAGAGAGAGAAACACAGAAACGCGATTTCCAAATTTTCCTCTTTTTTTTTTTTTTTTAAAAAAAAAAATTATTTTATTTTTATTTTCTCACTTTGCGACCTAAGCTGGCATTTATTTTTCTTTCTCTCCAAAACACTCTCACCGTTTTGTTCTTGTTTCGTTAGCTCCCTCCGCTTTCTAGGGCTGCGAACCACCGAAACATTGTCCGAAAAATTAGAAAAAATTAGATTGATCGAACGAAACTTTAAAAAAAAAAAAAGTTAGGAAAAGGAAACGCGGAGAAGAAGAAGAACTGAATTGACAAATCCAAAACCTACGAATCGCAATCTGGTAGATCTTGCTGCCATTTTTGATCGGCACGGTGGAACGCATTTGCTCGTTGCAGCTGGAATCGCAGATTGTTTGGTTTTTCGGTTTGAATGGTGTTTTGGTTTTTCCCTTTTCGGAGGGAAATCGTAGGTAGGTAGTTGGTGGATCTGGTGAATGGTCATCGGATGAGAGAGGTGTTCATATGTTTCAAGGATCGAAAGGGAAAACGATGAAATGGGTTACATTGCTTAAGGACTTCAAAGAGAAGGTTGGCCTCACTCAATCGCCACCCTCTGCTGCTCTTTCTGCTTCTCCTCCTTCCTCTTCTTCCCGCGACAACAATGTCTTTTCAGCTTCGCAATCCTCTGCTTCGTCCCCTACCAGGTTTCTTATATTTCTATTTTTTTTTCTTTCTTTTCTAGCTTGTTTTATTGTTTGGGTTTATATAACACCTAGTTCTGTGGTTAAGTTTGAGCAAAATCAAAAATTAATGTTCCAGTGGGATGATTTGAGTGTTGTGTTGCATTGGCTTTGATTTGCTTGTTTAAAAAAGAAATAGAAGATAGAGAGAGGTGGTTGTAGTTTTTGTCTTTTCAACTGTTGAAGGATGGGATAGATTTTGGTTAATGCAAAGTGTAGAGTTGGGTGGAGTTGCAAGATCCTATTAGTTTCTGTTTGCTGCTATTCCTTTCTCTTTTTTGAGGTGCTGTTTTATTTGACTTGTCAATGCTAAGTTGTAAGGAGCTAAGGGTTGTTCTGAGATCAGTTTTTGGTGTATGAAAGGCACAGTGCTGGGCAGAAAAAAACTTGGTTCTTAAAGTGCGATGCGGTGCTCAATCTCTGTGTGTGCTTTTTGTACATTATCAATTACCATGTAGACTTCGCGGTCGGGATAGTTGTATTTTGGTTGCAAATGAGATTGCCATTTTTTTTATGATAGGTTTTAAATTGTCTGGACGGTTACTTAATTTGTTATCCTCTGTGGGAGCGTGCAACCAGCTTCATGTTGTTGACCCTTTTCCCCCATCACTAAAATACTTTATACATTATACTACTAACTTACCACTTTTATACTGATGCATGGTGCAAATAGAGTGGTTTGTTTGCTAGTTATTGAATCATAGCTGCATGATAGGTCATCTCTGCATCATGGGTAGCTCAATTACGGAATGGGGGTTTGAATTTTCGGCATGCTGGCTTTTCTGCTTATTTATTTGCAGCTGCCAAAACGGTCGTGTTCATTGATTGGAAGATTTAAGACTAGCAAATTGTTTAAAATGATTAAAACACAACAGTTCTTAATTTCACACATCCATTCATCGGTGAACATGTAAGCTGATGCATGATTTTGTTGCCACATGGCAGCATTGACAGATTTCAGAACATTTCTCGCATTGGATTACTGTTTGGTCTAATCTTAATTATACTGCCTAATCTTAGTTATACTGCATATTAAAATCCTTTTATTTAATGCATCTAATTTCAAGTTCTAACGTGTTTCATAATTGGTGATAACTGATTTTCATGGATTGTTTTATATTATGACATGCTCTCGTTATGATGTAACTTGTAAGATGGGATTATGACCTTTTATATCTTTAAATCAGGGACAAGCATGAACTGGAATTGGACTTCAAGAGATTCTGGGAAGAGTTTCGGTCATCCAGCTCTGAGAAGGTTCTTGTCATTGCTTAGTTTCTTTTGATGGTCTTATGCACATTTGACATGTTGCGGTTGATGATGGTAAATCAGGAGTTGCTTATGCTTTCTCATTTCCTTGCAGGAAAAAGAAGCGGCCTTGAATTTGAGTATAGACGCCTTTTGTAGATTAGTGAAGCAGAATGCTAATGTAGCTCAGTTAGTTACCATGTAAAGAAACGCTTTCTCCTTAGCTTCACTGCACTGCTACCCATAACTTAATTTATATGAACATTATTGTTGTGATTGAGTGGTAGGAGGAAATGTTTTGTTCTCAAGTAATAGAATTATTGGTTTTGTAGAATGATAACCCTAACCTACATTACACTGTCAGTTAGAAGCTTTTGTAGAATGCTACTCGTGTGCTTAACTGTTGTGTTCTAGTGCTTTTGTATAAATAAGCATTGATGGAGGTGAAAATGATGATATGTCAGTGCTCTTGGTGATCAATTGAACTTTCAATATTTGGTTGATGCACTTTATGGTTCAAAAAACTAAAAGCATTTTATAAAAATATGGATGTTTTTTTTTTGGTTGAAAGTGAAAAATTGTCTCATTCTGCGATGAGTAGATTTATAGATACTATTATCATAAAATTAACTTGAGAGTTGAGAGCTGGTTCATGCCTTTCCATTTTCATTCTGAAGATTTTGAGAAATATAGATTGCATCTTTCCTGCTTACATATATGCTATTCTTAAAAATGCTAAAATATGTTATTCATCTTGGTGATTGGAGTTTATTAACTGACTTTCGGTAATGTTGATGGGGAACAGGTTAGTTGAAACCCATATATTCTCTTTTGTTGTGGGAAGAGCATTTGTAACAGATATAGAGAAGTTAAAAATCAGCAGCAAAACAAGATCTTTGGATGTTGCTCAAGTTTTAAAGTTTTTCTCGGAAGTCACAAAGGTTTGTCACTTTGTCTTAGTCATTTCTTTATGAGTTTTTTTTTCCTGCTTTTCTATTTGTTTTTAATATTTCCAGAGATTTCCTTCTATGCAGGATGGAATCAGTCCAGGAGCAAATTTATTAACTTCAGTGGAAATCCTTGTCTCTGGGGTATGCTTCTTAAAAAGTTTTTGTGCCAAGTCACTATATTAGGAGCTATATAATACATGTTACTTTATTTACAGAAAAATACACAGTTGTGTTCCCATCTAACATGTGTTCTTTGCGTTGATGGAAATATTAGTGTAATTAATATTGGTGATCTTGGTCTGTCATGGTATTAGTCATTAGTGTTTAATTGTGTTAAGTTTGTTGTTTAGTGTGGTAAGCTGGTTGGTGTTACTTTAAAACCTGTTGTATTTGTATAATTGTATATTCCTAAATTTTCTCATGAGCTTTAAGCAGTAGTTTTTATGTGTATATTTTTTTGCAGCCTATTGACAAGCAATCTCTACTTGACTCTGGGATATTTTGTTGTCTCATTCAAGTTCTCAATGCCCTTCTCGATCCTGATATAACCATTCAAAGGCCAAATAGTACTATTGATCATGAAGATAAACTCGTTTTACAAAAAGATTTTGATGGCGAAGTCGGGCAAAACCGCCGGCTTGAGGTTCTGTTCTCTGCATGATATACATGCCTTGAATATCTATTTTTATATTTGTATGTTTTAACACATGATTGACAAACAATTTTGTTTTAAAGAGACCCCCCTGTTTATGACAACCTAAAGCTTAGCATGTAGGTTTTTGATAAATTGAATATATTAGTATTTAGTTGTAGACTTCAATTCTAATTGTTGTTTTTGTAAGTTCTATATTTACTTAGTCAAAACCCTTTCTATAGAGCATAAACCATAAAAAAAATGACTTGGTAATGAGTAAATACTTGGGATAATCTAGGATCACTTTTGTGCACTTTCTTAATTTGCATTTTAAACTATTTTGCTTATGCAGGTAGAGGGAAGTGTTGTGCATATCATGAAAGCTCTAGGAAGTCATCCATCAGCAGCACAGAGTTTGATAGAGGATGATTCACTTCAGTTGCTTTTTCAAATGGTTGCCAAGGGATCTTTGATTGTTTTCTCTAGATATAAGGAAGGACTTGTTCCATTGCACAGCATACAACTTCACAGACATGCTATGCAGGTAAACTGTGGTACATTTGTCTGCAGTGAAATTAGTATTGAAAACGATGTAAATATTGCACATGATAAATAGCTTGAGCTGATATTGTTATTCTGATGGTTTAATATTTATATTTTTGCTGCTTATAATTCTAGATACTTGGTCTACTTTTGGTAAATGACAATGGAAGCACAGCCAAATACATCCGCAAGCATCATTTGGTATGTCCTTCAACTTTCAAATCTAAATACTTTTTGTATGTCAAAGAAGTTGTCTCACAGAACTGCTGTTGTATTTCTTGTTCATATATCATAATCATGTAGTTTATGTTCATCTTTACCACTTTGATAGCATATGTCAATGTTCAATAGCATCTGTGGGCTAGTTTGAAATGATACGTTATTATGTTATGTTTCCTAGAATTGAAGCTTAAATTATATTATTATTATTATTTTGCTTTTGGGCTTTGGCTCAAGGGGTGGGTTGGTGTAGTTTTAGGATTTATTGTGACAAAAGGATCTCCTTTTGGTCTCTTCTCTTACAATCTCATGTAAAATGAAGAGAAAACTGGTTTTGCTATGCTATCAGATGTTTTACTCTTGACAAGAAAAAATGCGTTCTTTAATGGAAATGCAGATCTGTTATTCAATGGCAAAATATTCATAAGGTCACGTCAGGCTCTTCCTTGCAAAGCTTTGGGGAAGTGCAAGGGAAGAAAATCTTATAAACATGAGGCAGGGGTGCTAAGAATTTAGCTTGGGGGAGAAACTATAAACAAATATAGAGTAGTTGGATTATAGGGACTGTCCATTACTGTTCTTGAATGGTTGATTTGGTTTTCTTGATCAGTTTGAATATTCATAAAAAAAGACAATGCAATTGGATTAGTTCTGCATTTGCTGTGAAATATGGAACTAACCAGTTTAGAACTTGTAGAAACATATCTTCAGCAATCAACTGTCCAACACTATATATGTCAACATAAATCTAGCAATCTTAAGTCTTAACATAATCATCATAAAGTCATAAGACATTAAATCAGTCATTTCCGAAGAACAATAAATGGGTTATATATTTCATAGTGAATTGGCAAATTTTTGGGCTGAGCTGGATTTGAACCATTGTAGACATATTACCAATGAATTTACAGTCCGTCTCCATTAACTGCTCGTACTGAAATTTTCTTTTGTTTTAACAAAAGACAGTTCTGAAAGTTGTCATTTAGTTCATGAAATTGTTGTAAACCAACCTATAACTCTGGTGTGCTCAAGTCACATCTTAATAAAATAGATACATTTATTAAACAATCATGTCTTATTGTTTTAAATTTGAAAGTATCTGTGTCCTCTGACTGTTGTTGGATGATGCTTGAGGTCACTTATCAATTATGAAATTAGTATATGTGGCTTTGATGCAGTATCATTTTTGTAGAGTATTGCACTAATGTTAATCCATATTGTTCATATTTTGAAATTAATCCTGTGATTATTTTTCCTCCATGCAGATAAAAGTTCTTTTATTGTCTGTGAAAGATTTTGATCTTGATTGTGGAGATGCTGCCTATACCGTAGGCATTGTTGACTTGTTACTGAAGTGTGTAGAACTGTCATATAGAGCTGGTAATTTTCTAATGTTTTATCCGAAGAGGCATTAATGGGGTTCCCATAAATTTAACAGTATCATTGGCTAAAATCTGGTTGAATATATTTCTTTTACTGTGGGTGCAGCTAGTTATTTTTTAAAGGCTTCTAGTGTTGGATTGTTCTGATTTCTCATATTGATTCTGCAGAGGCTGCTGGTGTCAGACTTCGAGAGGATATACATAATGCCCATGGATATCAATTCCTAGTTCAATTTACACTAACTCTGTCCAATATGACAAAAAATCAGGGCTTTCAATCTACTCATTCTGATACGTTTGATGACCAAGATATTGCTTCAGATGAATCCCAATATAGCAGAGGACAAAATTCCAATGAACAAGAACAGTCCTCCATTCAGTATCTTTCACCCACATTATCTAGGTTGCTAGATGTTCTTGTTAGTCTAGCTCAAACTGGACCAAATGAGTCTCCACGTACTTATGGAGGTAGGGGTTCTAAATCTACTCAGAACAAGGGTGGTGGTCATAGCAAAAGTCGTACCTTATCTTCCGATTGGCTTGGTGATGAATTATGGGAGAAGGAAAATGATAAAATTAAAGACCTTGAAGCAGTCCAGATGTTACAAGATATTCTCCTCAAAGCTAATAGCTGGAAGTTGCAGGCCGAAGTATTAAATAGACTGTTCAAAATTTTTTCAGGCCACATAGAGAACTATAGGTTGTGTCAGCAATTACGAACTGTTCCACTTTTAATCCTAAATATGGCTGGTTTTCCTTCTCATTTGCAAGAGATAATCTTGAAAATTCTTGAGTATGCTGTGACTGTTGTAAATTGTGTTCCTGAGCAAGAGCTACTTTCGCTTTGCTGTTTGTTGCAGCAACCAATAACCTCAGCATTGAAGCAGACAATACTTTCTTTCTTTGTAAAACTCTTGTCCTTTGACCAACAGTACAAGAAAGTTCTGCGAGAAGTTGGTGTTTTGGAAGTTATGTTAGATGATCTCAAGCAACACAGGATTTTGGCTCCTGATAAACAGACTGTTAACTCAGACCAGTTGGAGAGGAAAAATAGCTCAGGCAATTATAAGAAACATCTGGACAATAAGGATGTTATTATTACTTCACCCAAGCTTATGGAATCTGGTTCTGGGAAGTTCCCTATTTTTGATGTTGAAGCGACAATTGCTATTGCCTGGGACTGCATGGTATCTTTATTGAAGAAAGCTGAGGCTAATCAAGCTTCATTCCGCTCAGCTAGTGGTGTGACTGTGGTATTGCCTTTTCTTGTGTCTGATGTACATCGTTCAGGGGTCCTCAGGATATTGTCATGTCTTATAATTGAAGATACCTCACAGGTTTGTTGATATTCTCTCAAAACTTTTCTGTTTTAAATTTGGACTGGATTTGTGTATTTATTGGCTCGTAATAAGTGTGTTATTAGCCAGAAAACAATAATTCTTGAATGTCTAGGGATACATCCTGCCTACAAAATTACTCATGCTGTTGTTTGTTTCTCTTGAAATCATCATGATGACTATCTGATTGTAAATTTTACCAGGCTCATCCTGAAGAATTAGGCTTGTTGATTGAAATTTTGAAAAGTGGAATGGTTACCAGTGCTTCAGGATCCCAATACCGGCTTTCCCTTGATGCAAAATGTGACACTATGGGAGCACTGTGGCGGATCCTGGGAGTTAATAATTCTGCTCAGAAGGTTTTTGGTGAAGCCACTGGTTTTTCTCTTTTACTTACAACACTCCATGGGTTCCAAAGTGATGGTGGGGACTTGGATCAATCTTCATTGAATGCTTATATTAAGGTGTTTACATACTTGTTGCGTGTTGTAACTGCTGGAGTATCTGACAATGCTGTTAATAGAATGAAGTTGCATGCAATTATATCATCACAAACTTTCTTTGATCTTCTTAACGAGTCTGGCTTATTGTGTGTGGAGCATGAAAAACAAGTCATCCAGTTGATTTTGGAACTTGCCCTTGAAATAGTGATTCCGCCTTTCTTAGCATCAGAGGGTTTGACAAAATCAAATGCTATTGAGAATGAGTCATCTCATAATCTTTTATTGACTCCATCAGGTTCAATTAATCCTGATAAAGAGCGCGTTTACAATGCTGGTGCTGTTAGAGTTCTGATCCGTTCATTATTGCTGTTTACTCCTATGGTGCAGTTAAAACTTTTAGATTTGATTGAAAAGTTGGCCCGTGCTGGTCCCTTCAATCAGGAAAGCCTCACGTCTGTAGGTATGTACTACATTATTTGTTGTTATTTGCTATTCTTTAATGCTCACTTGTTTTTTTTCCCCCCTGCTATGTATAGGTTGTGTGGAACTTTTGCTGGAAACAATCCACCCTTTTCTTTTGGGTTCGTCTTCTTTACTTTCTCATGCATTGAAAATTGTGGAAGTCCTTGGTTCTTACAGGTATGGTGTATATTCTTACTGCGGTTGTGCAAGTTATTGCATTTGAATCTACTTGTCTATTAATATTTGAATAACATGTTTCTGTTGACTAGGCTATCGGCATCTGAACTTCGTATGCTCATTAGATATGTTCTGCAAATGAGGATGAAAAATTCAGGTCATATAATTGTTGAAATGATGGAAAAATTAATTCTGATGGGAGATATGGCCTCAGAAAATATTTCTGTGGCACCATTTGTGGAGATGGATATGAGCAAGATTGGGCATGCTGCAATTCAGGTTTCCTTGGGTGAAAGATCGTGGCCTCCAGCTGCTGGTTATTCATTTGTTTGCTGGTTCCAGTTTCGTAATTTTTTAAAAACACAATCAAAAGACACTGACATTTCAAAATTCACCTCTTGCAAGAAGCGCTCTGGTTCAAGTGGATTGCATGAGCGACATATCTTAAGGATTTTTTCTGTTGGTGCTACTAACAATGATAATGCAACCTATGCAGAACTTTATCTCCAGGAGGATGGTGTTCTAACCCTTGCAACCAGCAACTCTTCCTTCTTATCATTTTCTGGTTTAGAACTTGAAGAAGGAAGGTGGCATCACCTTGCAGTCATTCACAGCAAACCAAATGCTCTTGCTGGGCTGTTCCAAGCTAGTTTTGCATATGTTTATCTAAATGGAAAGCTAAGACACACTGGGAAATTAGGATATTCACCATGCCCACCTGGTAAAGCATTGCAGGTCACTGTTGGGACGTCAGTTGGAAATGCTAGAGTTAGTGACTTGACGTGGAAACTACGCTCTTGCTATCTTTTTGAGGAAGTGCTTACACCAGGCTGTATTTGTTTTATGTACATACTTGGTAGAGGATACAGGGGGCTCTTCCAGGACACAGATCTTCTGCAATTTGTACCTAACCAGGCCTGTGGTGGTGGTAGTATGGCCATATTAGATTCTTTAGATGCTGATTTGACTTTGGCTGCTAATGGTCAGAGACTGGATGCTACCAGCAAGCAGGGAGATCTAAAAGCAGATGGGAGTGGAATTGTCTGGGATTTGGAGAGACTTGGAAACCTTTCTTTACAGCTTTCAGGAAAGAAACTTATTTTTGCATTTGATGGAACTTCTACGGAATTCATTCGATCGTCAGGTAGCTTTTCAATGCTTAATCTGGTTGATCCTATGTCGGCTGCTGCCTCTCCTATTGGAGGTGTGTAACTAAATTTAGAAAGTTACATGTTTTGTTCCTTTCTCTTATTGGAGTTGTTTCTTCAATCTCAGTTTTATTTTCATTTTGGGGGTTGCAGGTATTCCACGTTTTGGACGTCTCTGTGGAGATATTTTTATCTGTAAGCAAGGTGTGATTGGAGAGACTATCCGCCCTATTGGTGGGATGGGACTTGTTCTTGCTCTTGTTGAAGCAGCAGAAACTAGGGATATGCTGCATATGGCTCTTACTCTACTTGCCTGTGCGCTTCATCAAAATCCTCAGAATCTCAAGGACATGCAAACTTATAGGGGCTACCATCTGCTTGCCCTTTTTCTGCGTTGTAGAATGTCATTATTTGACATGCAATCTCTTGAGATCTTCTTCCAGATTGCTGCTTGTGAAGCTTCTTTTTCTGAACCGAAGAAGTTGGAGACTAGTCAGACTACTTTGTCTCCTGCTTCATCTCTGCCAGAAACCAGTCTTGAGGATCATTTTTTGTCAAAGTTTCAAGATGAGAATTCTTCAGTTGGATCTCATGGGGACATGGATGATTTTTCTGTACAAAAAGATTCATTTAGTCACATTTCAGAGCTGGAAAATACTGATGTTGCTGCTGAAACTTCAAATTGCATTGTCTTGTCAAATGCAGACATGGTTGAACATGTTTTATTGGATTGGACATTGTGGGTAACTGCCCCAGTTTCAATCCAAATTGCATTACTTGGATTTCTTGAAAATTTAGTGTCCATGCATTGGTACAGAAATCATAATCTTACAATTTTGCGGCGAATTAACCTTGTTCAACATTTACTAGTGACATTGCAAAGGGGTGATGTTGAAGTTCCTGTCCTAGAAAAATTGGTTGTACTGCTTGGGGTCATTTTGGAAGATGGGTTTCTATCTTCTGAGCTTGAAAATGTGGTTAGATTTGTGATTATGACATTTGATCCCCCGGGGTTGGTTCCACAGCGTCCAATTATGAGAGAATCAATGGGTAAACATGTAATTGTCAGAAATATGTTACTGGAGATGTTTATTGATCTACAAGTCACTATTAAATCAGAAGAGTTGCTTGAGCAGTGGCACAAAGTTGTTTCCTCTAAGTTAATTACATATTTTCTTGATGAAGCAGTTCATCCCACAAGTATGAGATGGGTCATGACTCTACTTGGTGTGTGTCTTACTTCCTCTCCAACGTTTGCAGTTAAATTTCGCACAGGTGGAGGCTATCAAGGTTTAGTTCGGGTGCTACCCAGTTTCTATGATTCCCCAGACATCTATTATATTTTATTTTGTTTGATATTTGGCAAGCCAGTTTACCCAAGGTTACCAGAGGTCCGCATGTTGGACTTTCATGCCCTTATGCCAAGTGATGGGAGTTATACAGAACTGAAGTTTGTAGAGTTATTGGATTCTGTAATTGCTATGGCAAAAACTACTTTTGATAGAGTAAGCATGCAGGCAATGCTTGCCCACCAAACTGGTAATCTTTCCCAGGTTGGTGCAAGCCTCGTGGCTGAGCTTGTAGAGGGAAATTCAGACATGGCTGGTGAGCTTCAGGGGGAAGCTCTGATGCACAAGACATATGCTGCTCGCCTTATGGGTGGAGAGGCATCAGCCCCTGCTGCTGCAACTTCTGTTCTAAGATTTATGGTTGATCTGGCTAAGACGTGTCCCCCTTTTACTGCTGTTTGTAGACGTGCAGAATTTCTTGAAAGCTGCATTGACCTGTATTTTTCATGTGTGAGGTTTGTTATGAGATAACCTCTCTGTATCTTTTATACTTATTGCATTACTTTGTATTTTCTATTTTTCTTTCCTACCAATAATCATAGGTTGACTACTTACTTGATCATCAGTCCAACTGAAACGAGTCCTTTTTGTTGAAATTAACCTTTTGTGCTTGCAGGGCAGCACATGCTGTTAAAATGGCTAAAGATCTCTCTGCAGTGACGGAAGAGAAAACCTTGAATGATTGTGATGATACATGCAGTTCCCAAAATACATTTTCTAGCTTGCCTCTGGATCAGGATCAGTCGATCAAAACCTCCATCAGTGTTGGAAGCTTTCCTCAAGGGCAGGTAAGTACAAGTTCTGATGATATGGCTGCACCACCGAACTCTATGGTTGGTGAGAGACCACAGAATAATCTTACTGTATCTGAGCTGGAGTCAAATAAATCTGTCCGCGAAGATATACAAACTGTTCAGAGCTTGGATGGTGATAATGCTGATCAAGGTTCTGTTGCTTCCAGTTCACATGAATTCAGCTTTCGCAGTATCAAAGGCAATTTGGACATTCTCCCACCAACAGATTCCCAGAGTTCAGCATCTTTTGCTGCACTGGATTCTCCTGTATTTTCAGAAAAGTCCAGTTCTAGAATTCCCCTTACGCCTTCTTCGGCACCTGTTGTTGCATTGACATCTTGGCTGGGAAGTGCAAACCATAATGAAGCAAAGTCTCCCTTAACTGCCACTCCTTCTTTTGATTCTTCCATGTCTGCTGCGGAGTTTGATACATCTTCAAATCTAAAGTCTAGTTCTCAAGGGCCATCTTCTACAAATGCTTACTTTGCTGTAACCTCAAAGCTGCTTTTGGACGCAGATGATTCTGGATATGGCGGTGGTCCATGTTCTGCTGGAGCTACTGCCGTGTTAGATTTCATTGCAGAAGTCCTTTCTGATTTTGTGACGGAGCAGGTTAAAGCATCACAGCTCATAGAGAACATCTTGGAAAGTGTTCATCTATATGTTGATGGTGAGTCTGTGTTAGTTTTCCAAGGTCTATGCCTCAGTAGATTTATAAACTTCCTTGAAAGGCGACTGCTACGTGATGATGAAGAAGATGAGAAAAAATTGGATAAGATTCGCTGGTCCACAAATTTGGATGCTTTGTGTTGGATGATAGTGGATCGGGTTTACATGGGTGCTTTTCCTCAGCCTTCAGGGGTACTGAAAACTCTTGAGTTTTTGTTATCAATGTTGCAATTGGCAAACAAAGATGGTAGAATTGAAGAAGCTGCTCCTGGTGGAAAGAGGCTCTTATCAATTTCAAGAGGAAATAAGCAGCTAGAGGCTTATATCCATTCGATTCTTAAAAACACTAATCGAATGATATTATATTGCTTCCTCCCATCATTCTTAGTCAGTATAGGGGAAGATGATCTTCTTTTGCGCTTGGGTTTGCTTAATGAACCTAAAAAGAAATTGTCCTCTACTTCCTCTCAAGATGATTCAGGGATTGACATAAGTACAGTTTTGCAATTGTTGGTTGCTCATAGAAGAATTATATTCTGTCCCAGCAACATTGATACAGATCTTAATTGCTGTCTATGTGTGAATCTGATATCTCTTCTTCGTGATAAAAGACAAAATGTACAAAATATTACCATTGATGTGTTCAAATATCTTCTGGTACATAGGAGAGCCGCATTGGAAGACTTGCTTGTTTCTAGACCTAATCAAGGGCAGCAACTTGATGTGCTTCATGGTGGTTTTGACAAGTTATTGACTAGAAGTTTATCTGAGTTTTTTGAATGGTATCAAAATATTGAACAGATTGTGAATAAGGTATTGGAGCAGTGTGCTGGCATTATGTGGGTGCAATATATTGCAGGATCGGCAAAATTTCCAGGAGTTAGAATCAAAGGCATGGAAGGCCGTCGGAAGAAAGAAATGGGAAGGAAATCTCGAGAAGCTGCAAAATTGGATTTAAGACACTGGGAGCAGGTAAATGAGCGAAGATATGCACTGGATTTAGTTCGTGATGCAATGTCCACTGAGTTGAGAGTTGTTAGGCAAGATAAGTATGGGTGGATTCTACATGCTGAGAGTGAGTGGCAATGCCATCTACAGCAACTTGTGCATGAACGAGGGATATTCCCACTAAGTAAATCCTCTTTCACAGAAGAGCCAGAATGGCAGCTTTGCCCCATTGAAGGTCCGTATCGAATGCGGAAAAAACTTGAATGCTGCAAACTTAAAATTGATACCATACAGAATATTCTTGATGGACAGTTTGAATTAGAGAAACCAGAGTTGTCTAAAGGAAAAATTGAAAATGATCCTGATGCATCAGAGGCAAAACCTTATTTTCATCTTTTGACTGATGGTGGCAAGCAGAATAGTTCTGATGGTGAGCCGTTTGATGAACCTTTCTTTGATAAGTTGGATAGCATCAAAGATGCTGTTTCTGATAAGAATGAGTGGAATGATGACAAGGCAAGTAGCATAAATGAAGCAAGCCTCCATTCTGCACTTGAGCATGGTGCCAAGTCTAGTGCAATATCTGTCCCAATAGAAGAAAGCACACAAGGAAGATCTGATATGGGATCTCCAAGGCAATCTTCTTCAATGAAAATTGATGATGTTAAGATTGCCGATGATAAATCTGATAAAGAACTGCACGACAATGGTGAATATTTGATCAGACCTTTTCTGGAACCATTTGAGAAAATACGATTTAAATATAACTGTGAACGGGTTATGGGTCTTGACAAACATGATGGCATATTCCTGATAGGTGAATTCTCTTTGTATGTGATTGAAAACTTCTATATTGATGATTCCGGTTGCTTTTGTGAGAAGGAATGTGAAGATGAGCTTTCAGTTATTGATCAGGCTTTGGGTGTCAAGAAAGATGTTACTGGCAGTGTGGATTTTCAATCCAAATCAACTTTGTCATGGAGCTCACCAGCTAAATCATTGGTTGGGGGAAGGGCATGGGCCTATAGTGGTGGTGCATGGGGTAAGGAGAAAGTACATAGCAGTGGAAACTTACCCCATCCTTGGCGCATGTGGAAGCTTGATAGTGTTCATGAGATTTTGAAGCGTGATTATCAGCTTCGTCCTGTTGCTGTTGAAATATTTAGCATGGATGGATGTAACGATCTCTTGGTTTTCCACAAAAAAGAGAGAGAAGAAGTTTTTAAAAATCTTGTTGCCATAAATCTTCCTCGGAATAGCATGTAAGAATTATCTCCTTGGCTTTAATAATTTGTTTGGTACTGGATTTTTTGTCACTTATCTTTTTGTTTTTCATATTTTTAACGTATCTAGCAATTGCAAGTAGCATATCTTTTGATATTGTTGCTAGTTTTTGACCTTAGCATTTATGCTGCAATATTGATGATGAGTTGTAGCATAAAAAACCAAAAGACTTGAAATATGTACAGTCACTCTGGTGCTTTTCTTTTTAAGTTGTTTAGTGTTGCACCATAGATTTGAGCTTTGCTTTTATATTTTCCAAATTTGGTTCTCATACCACTTTTTTTTTGGTCTGTGCCTCTGTGGGCCCATGTCTTCCCCTGTTTCATATGTTTTTGAATGTAATTTGTCTGCTTTGTATCAGGTTGGACACAACTATTTCAGGATCATCAAAACAAGAAAGCAACGAGGGTAGCCGTCTTTTCAAGATAATGGCAAAATCCTTTTCAAAAAGGTGGCAGAATGGAGAAATAAGCAACTTCCAGTACCTCATGCATCTAAACACCTTGGCAGGACGTGGATATAGTGATCTCACCCAATATCCAGTATTTCCATGGGTCCTTGCAGATTATGAGAGTGAAAATCTTGATTTGTCCAACCCAAAAACATTTCGCAGGCTTGGTAAACCAATGGGCTGCCAGACACCTGAAGGTGAAGATGAGTTTAGAAAAAGGTTGGTCTCTTTTAGTGCTATATGATTTTGTCTTGGCAATTTTTCTTTGATTATATATGACGTGTTGTTTTCAGTCATGCATTACCTGGGGATTATTTGCTAAATGTTTTGCTGGGTTTCAAGAAGCACGCAGACAAATTTATTCCCATTCAAAAAGAACTAGAAATATGGGGCTTATGCTAGAATTGTGTAATATCCAGGAAGGAATCATAAGAACAATCTTTGCATTTGCAAGGAATTTATTTATAATTTATACACTTATATCTAAACTCAGATATTATAATAATTAAATCATAGAAAAACAGAGAATTGCAACCATGGAACCTGATCATGGAAGTTAGTTTCTTCTCCTTCTGATGCACATTAACTTTATCATTCTCTATTAGATACGAGAGCTGGGATGATCCGGAGGTCCCAAAGTTTCACTATGGATCTCATTATTCTAGTGCTGGAATTGTCCTATTCTATCTTCTCCGCCTGCCCCCATTCAGTACAGAGAATCAAAAACTTCAGGGTGGCCAGTTTGACCATGCTGATCGCCTTTTCAATAGCATAAGGGATACTTGGCTAAGTGCTGCAGGGAAGGGAAACACATCTGATGTGAAGGAATTGATTCCAGAATTTTTCTACATGCCCGAGTTCTTGGAGAATCGATTCAATCTTGACTTGGGAGAGAAACAGTCTGGCGAGAAGGTTATCATATTGCAAATATATACTTTGCTATTTTTAAATTCTCCGAGAACCAAATATGCAGGTGAAGTGACTAGTAAATTTAATTATTATGGTGTTTCCTCAGGTTGGGGATGTTGTCCTACCTCCATGGGCCAAAGGTAGTGCTCGAGAGTTCATCAATAAGCATAGGGAAGCTCTTGAATCAGATTATGTCTCAGAAAATTTGCATCACTGGATAGACCTCATTTTTGGATATAAGCAAAGAGGGAAGGTGGGTGTCATGTTTTGCTGTATAGATACTTGTCCCTCCATGATTATTTGGCTGCTCTTGTAATTTTTAATTCTATTGTTGAAGGTTTAGCTCTACAATCTAATGTCACTTTCTTTAATTGTTTACATGCATTTATTTATGTGGAAAGGTCTGATCTGGTTAGTCATAGGACATGGTCATTATAGACTCCCATGATGAAATATGTCTTTGTGCTTTGTTTTATTATGAAATGTAGGGGGAAATAATGTTTTTATGTCTAGCACTGCACAACCTTCTGTATAATTCCGAGTCCTATTTGCATCCATTCTGTTGATTGTTTTAATGTGCAATATTAGAATAGTGAGTTGCATTAATTTCTGGCATTTAATTTTGTGCAATCTTATGCATTTGACACTTGATTTGACAACCATGATTTTGTAGTGATCACCAATCTTTTATTACTTGTTGATAAATTAAAATCCTTAGCCAAAACTTGGGGAAATTTCATCGTGTGCCTTTTGACATAGATTGACGACAATTAAACTGTGATGTCTCTTGATGATTAGGTCAATAAATATATTCTCAACAAATGTCCTAAATACACCTTCATTTTCTATCAAGGAATATTTATTCTCTTTTGTTCCTGATATCATTTTTTTCCTGTACAATGGACAGGCTGCTGAGGAATCAGTTAATGTGTTCTATCATTATACATATGAAGGGAGTGTAGACATAGACTCGGTTACAGATCCTGCAATGAAAGCATCCATTTTAGCACAAATTAATCATTTTGGGCAGACACCTAAGCAACTGTTCCTCAAGCCCCATGTGAAAAGACGAACTGACAGAAAACTTCCTCCCCATCCCCTAAAACATTCCAGTCATCTTGCTGCACATGAGATTCGCAAAAGCTCTTCACCTATCACTCAAATTGTCACTGTTAATGATAAAATTCTCATAGCTGGAACCAACAATTTGCTTAAACCAAGAACATATACCAAATATGTTGCTTGGGGTTTTCCTGATCGTAGCTTGAGATTTATTAGCTATGAACAAGATAAGCTTCTTTCAACACATGAAAATTTACATGGAGGTAATCAAATTCAGTGCGCTGGTGTTAGCCATGATGGTCAGATTCTAGTTACCGGGGCTGATGATGGGCTAGTTAATGTATGGAGAGTTAGCAAGTTTGGGCCCCGTGCCTTACGACGCTTGAAGTTGGAGAAGCCACTTTGTGGTCACACAGCCAAAATTACATGCCTTCAAGTTAGCCAGCCTTACATGCTTATTGTGAGTGGATCAGATGATTGCACAGTTATTGTATGGGATCTCAGCTCCATGGCATTTGTACGGCAGCTCCCAGA
Source organism: Pueraria montana var. lobata (assembly GCA_026413185.1). Taxonomy (NCBI): domain Eukaryota; kingdom Viridiplantae; phylum Streptophyta; class Magnoliopsida; order Fabales; family Fabaceae; genus Pueraria; species Pueraria montana. Next base: position 64,594,474 of record CM048647.1, on the reverse strand, counting down.
ATTTCCAGCACCAGTTTCAGCAATTTTTGTTAATGACTTGACCGGAGAGATTGTTACAGCAGCTGGTATTCTTCTGGCTGTTTGGAGTATAAATGGGGATTGCCTGGCAATGATCAAAACATCACAACTGCCATCTGATTCCATTCTCTCAGTGACAAGCAGTACATTTTCTGATTGGTTGGACACAAAGTGGTATGCAACAGGTCATCAGAGTGGAGCTGTCAAGGTGTGGCAGATGGTACACTGCTCCAACCCAGACAGCTCCCTTAGCAAACCAGGTTTTGGTGGGTCGGGAGGGTTAAATCTCGGTACAACAGAACCAGAATACAGGTTGATCCTACGCAAAGTACTCAAGTTCCATAAGCATCCAGTTACTGCCCTTCATCTTACAACTGACCTGAAACAGTTATTGAGTGGGGATTCAGGCGGGCATTTGCTTTCCTGGACATTGCCTGAAGAGAGTCTGCGAGGTTCATTAAATCAGGGGTGAAACTGGTAAATGATGGTTCATTCTGCTGACTTGAGCTTTTGGCCAGCCTTTAATTGTTGAATCCTAACATTGGCTTGAGTGGATCTCAATCGTTGAAAGATGGATTCATGTTCATAATTGGAGAGAATTGCAAAAGAATGCTGGCCAGATTGAAACAGAGCAAGCAAGGTTGTAAAAGAAAAGACGAGATCACAGCGTATAGAGGGCTAAGAAACTATATGCGTGTAAGAGTACAATGTATTCACTAGGTGGGTGAAGTGAAGCATCTGTGAAGAAAGATGGATTGTAGGTGGAAGAGGAGAAAGCAAATGTTGCCCGCGGTCTTTGTATTTTGGGAGACTGGCGGAGAATATTTTGATTTTGCCAGAGAAGTCTACTGTTTTTTCTTTGATGTAAATATGTGATTGTAGTGTGTAATTAAGTTGTATAGTAAAAGGATAGTCGTGAAATGGATTGTGATTACCCAATGTGAGGTATGATCGTGGGATGAGTGCAATCCTTTATCGGGAATTCTTTTTCCATGTTGATATTGGGGCATTTCTTTTATTGAGCCCCTCAAAGAAAACAAGGAAACTAAGAAGGTCATTGCCTGTGATTTGTACATTTTTTTCTTCCTGAATATTCCTCCCATTTAGTTATTTACTTGGCTCGCCTTTCTTGTTTGCAGCTGCGTAGTTTGTAGTCTAATGCGTTTGTGATTGTAATTTCAAGAGTTGCACACTTTCTCAGTTGCTGCTCTGATCTCCTTCATGTTAGAATAGAGGCATTGGACGCACATGCCGATACACGGACATTTCATCAGTCAACAATAATAATTTGAAGGAATAATCATTTTCTTTTATTAGTTTTTTCAAAGAGTTATTTATTTATTTTTTTTGAAAAAAAAAAAAAGTTAACAAACAACACTTAGGCTACAAAGGTATTCAGTAGTATTGATTTGACTCTTCTAAATTGAGTAAGGTTAAAGTCAATAATCTTAGTAGGAAAATTAAATGTTAATATTTCAATTCTTTCATAATTTATTATGCATATGCATGTATTATGGACTATTGCTTTCTTATCAACTATTAATACTTTACCAATAAGCTTTTTATTTTTTTAAATAAGTTTAACATTTAACAAAATTATTATGTTTTTTACAATCAATGTATTATAGTAACGTACAATTAATAAATTGTGTATCTGTTATAAGTTCTTAACTACTATACATTGAAATAATAAATGTATAAATTCATCCGGTGGACTAACTATACATGTGAAAGTTTAGACATGACATGAGCCTTTTTTTTTTTTTTGAGAAAAACATGACATGAGAAAGTTTAGACATGACATGAACCTACTCAATTAAGTATGAGGAATTTTTGTGTAGACTATTTGATTTATCTACACAGAAATTTAGTTTATAATACAGAGGAATAAAATATAATTCAATAAAATTTAGTTTTAATTACACTTACAAATTTTATTTCCTATAGTTTGAATTACGTTCGTTCTCAACTCTATTATCCAAACGAAGATACTGATTTGCAATTTTGCATGGCACAACGTATAAAAAAAAAAGACTTAAATAACTTCAAAGTAAAATTTGAACATTGATCAGGTATAAGGCTATTTAAGCAAAAAAAACTATTTATTTATCCCTTCAATTTGGTGTTCCCTGTTCCGCGTCTTACGTTGTTGGATTGCATGAGATCTTTGTTTAGGTGCGGCACAGTGCACCTTTACCCATGCACCATCACCATGCCCACTTCAATCCGACACTCTTCCCTCACCTCTCTTCCTCTCAAACCCATCTCCGTCAACACCCTTTCCCTCAACCAAGGAACACTCAAACCCGCTTTTCAATCCTTAACCCTCCTTTCCACTCACCCACTCGCAACCCCCTCGCGTCTTGAACACGCGCATTCTCTCCTCCTCGACCTCTGCGCCGCCGAGAGAGCCCTCCCGCAAGGCAAACAGTTGCATGCCCGTTTGATAAAATTTAACTTTTCGGCGTTTCTGGCCACCAAGCTCGTGCACATGTACGGAAAGTGTGGCTCTTTGTTCGATGCAGTGAAGGTGTTCGATGAAATGACTGAAAGAACTATTTTCACCTGGAATGCCATGATGGGCGCGTTTGTGTCAAGTGGCAAATACCTCGAAGCAATTGAGTTGTATAAAGAGATGAGAGACCTTGGGGTGACGTTAGATGCTTGTACTTTTCCCTCTGTGCTTAAAGCATGTGGTGCTCTTGGTGAAAGCCGCTTGGGGGCTGAAATCCATGGTGTGGCTGTTAAGTGTGGATATGGTGAGTTTGTGTTTGTGTGCAATGCGCTCATTGCTATGTATGCGAAGTGTGGTGATCTTGGTGGGGCTAGGGTGGTGTTTGATGGGATTATGATGGAGAAAGAGGACACTGTGTCTTGGAATTCTATTATTTCGGCACATGTAGCAGAAGGGAAGTGTTTGGAGGCGTTTTCGCTTTTTAGAAGGATGCAGGAGGTTGGTGTTGCTAGTAATACATATACTTTTGTTGCAGCACTTCAAGGTTGCAAGGATCCCTCGTTTGTTAAACTGGGTATGGAGATACATTGTGTGATATTGAAGTCTAACCATTTTGCTGATGTCTATGTTGCCAATGCTTTGATTGCTATGTATGTCAAATGTGGTCAAATGAAGGATGCTGAAAGAGTTTTTGAAAGTATCCTTTGCAGGGATTATGTGTCGTGGAATACACTGCTTTCTGGTTTGGTTCAAAATGAACTATATAGTGATGCTCTAAATTACTTCCGGGATATGCTGGATTCTGGCCAAAAGCCTGACCAGGTGTCGGTGTTAAACTTGATTGCGGCGTCTGGGCGATCAGGACATTTATTGAAAGGGAAGGAAGTTCATGCCTATGCAATAAGAAATGGAATAGATTCTAATGTGCAGATTGGGAACACTTTGGTAGATATGTATGCTAAGTGTTGTTGTGTGAAATATATGGGTCATGCTTTTGAATGTTTGCCTGAAAAGGACTTGATTTCGTGGACAACTATTATTGCTGGCTATGCACAGAATGAATGCCATCTGGAAGCAATAAATTTATTCCGGAAGGTTCAGGTAGAAGGGATGGATGTTGATCCCATGATGATTGGAAGCGTTTTGCGGGCTTGTAGTGGGTTGAAATCTAAAAACTTTGTCAAAGAAATTCATGGTTATGTTTTTAAAAGAGATTTAGCTGATATAATGCTACAAAATGCCATTGTCAATGTATACGGAGAGGTTGGGCATGTAGATTATGCAAGACGTGCATTTGAATCAATGAAATTGAAAGATATTGTGTCTTGGACAAGTATGATTACCTGTTGTGTTCATAATGGACTTCCAGTTGAGGCTCTTGAACTTTTCTTCTCTCTAAAGCAAACTAATATTCTACCTGATTCTATAGCTATCATTAGTGCACTCTCTGCTACTGCTAGTTTATCTTCATTGAAGAAAGGGAAGGAGATTCACGGATTTCTGATTAGGAAGGGTTTCTTCTTGGAGGGACCAATTGCTAGCTCTTTAGTGGACATGTATGCTCGCTGTGGAACTGTGGAGAACTCAAGAAAGATATTTAATTCTGTAAAACAGAGAGATCTAATTTTATGGACTTCTATGATTAATGCAAATGGAATGCATGGATGTGGAAATGAGGCCATTGCTTTATTCAAGAAAATGACCGATGTAAATGTTATTCCTGATCACATAACCTTTTTGGCTTTATTATATGCATGCAGCCATTCAGGGTTGATGGTTGAAGGTAAGAGGTTTTTTGAAATTATGAAATATGAATATCAATTGGAACCCTGGCCAGAGCACTATGCCTGTATGGTTGATCTCCTCAGCCGTTCCAATTCCCTGGAAGAGGCTTACCATTTTGTGAGAAACATGCCTATCAAACCTTCTTCTGAAGTCTGGTGTGCTCTTCTTGGGGCATGCCACATTCATTCTAATAAAGAATTGGGAGAGCTTGCAGCAAAGGAGCTCTTACAATCGGATACAGAGAATTCAGGAAAATATGTGCTGATATCAAACATCTTTGCAGCAGATGGAAGATGGAATGATGTTGAAGAAGTGAGGTGGAGAATGAAGGGAAATGGGATGAAGAAGAAACCAGGATGCAGTTGGATTGAGGTTGAGAATAAGATTCACACCTTCATGGCAAGGGACAAGTCTCATCCACAGTCTGATGACATTTATCTAAAATTAGCTCAATTTACAAAACTTTTGGAAGAAAAAGGAGGCTATAGGGCTCAAGCTAAGTTTGTATTCCACAATGTTAGTGAAGAAGAGAAAACGCAGATGCTATATGGACATAGTGAAAGGTTGGCACTTGGTTATGGTCTGCTTGTTAAGCCAAAGGGTACTTCTATTCGAATCACAAAGAACCTTAGAATTTGTGATGATTGTCATACATTCTTTAAGATAGCATCAGAAGTCTCCCAACGGGCCCTTGTTGTAAGGGATGCCAGTAGGTTCCATCATTTTGAAAGAGGACTCTGTTCATGTGGAGATTTCTGGTGAATACCTTGATTATTATGTGAAAATAGATTATAGCAGCACACTTCTCTGGTTCCTTCCTGTTGCTGGCGGTCACTAAAATTTCTCCTTCAAAGTTTTACTGTCTCTTTATGTTGTCTCAATCAACAGAAATTGGGAACTGGTACCGAATAAGGTCAACGTTTACAGGCTAGTCTGCAAGAATCAACAGAGATGTTCAAATAATAACTTTATTTCTAAGAAATTGGCTGTTCATGCTTCTAATAGGCCATAGGAGCGCAGAAAAAAATGTACAAAGATGTAAATCTATCTCTATGTTAAATTACATTTCCCCATGTCCATTATATTTGTTTGAAATGTTTCCATGAATCTCTAATTGTAAGTATTGTTTGCACTGAAGTACTTCTGTCTAGAACTAATATAACCCCAAAAATGATTTTATTATGAAATCAAACAAACTACTAATAAAATAATATTATAAAAGATAAAAATAACAATGTAAAAAATAAAAACAGTAAATTAATATTAAAAGGTATAAAAATTAAAAACTACTGAGAGCGTGAACCAAAGGTCTCGAGTTTGAGTAAGATTGTTTCTAGTAAAGAACACTTGTAATCAAAAGTAAATCGTGCACACACGTGAATCTCATTCTCATGTATTTTTACTCTTTGTCAATCTCACTCTTCATTGTTATTATTTTTGTCTATCGTTGTCCCAATATATTTATAGGGAATGTATAAGATGGGGAAGTGAATAACTTTCTCTACAACGATCAAAATTCTTATTAATCATACATATATTAATTTAATAATCAAAGATTGATAACTAGAAACTTGTTATAAAGGTTTTAAATAGTATTTTTTTTTTATTTTATAATTACACAAGGTCTGCATCAATTTTATATTTTAAATTTTTTTTTGGTAAATTATGTATAGAATATAGAAATATTTATATATTTCAATTATATTATATTTTTTTAATTAATGATAAACATACAAATATAACTGTATTTCCATTTAAATTAAAGATTAAAGATTAGATGTGAATTTTAAAATAAAAAACCCTAGGAGTTCAAATAATGAAATTGTTAGTAAGAGTTGCTGCAGAGCGCGAGTCCCAGGCTGGGCATGGAGTGATAAAGGCGTCGTCACGGTGGAACATTCAGAAGAGAAGAATGGAAGTCTCAGAAGAATGGAAGTCATTGTTCCCAATAGGAGCATCCACTGTATCCCCTCTTCTTCTTTCTCATTCTCTCCCTCTTGGTCCCCTTCTCTTCAACCCTAACCCTAATTCTCTTTCCCTTCTCTTCTCTTCCTCACCACCCTTTCTCCATCTCCCTCCCCCTCTCTTACCCTCCCGCTTCCTCCTCTCTTCCCACCCTCATTCCATTCTCCCCTCCACCGCCTCCTCCGTCGCCTCCCTCTTCTCCTCCCCTCACCAAAACGACACCGCTTCCCTCTTCCTCCGCAACCGCCTCCACCTCCTCAATTACCCTAACCTTCCATACGCCGTCGTTTTCTTCCCCACCGGCCCCAACGACGACAAGCTCGGCTTCTTCATTCTCCGCGTCAAGGATTCGCTCTTGGACCTTCAGCTCGACGCCAACGGTGACGTTTTTCGCGCTTCCACCGGCTCCGCGCACCGTATATTGAGCATTTCGGTGAACCCGGTCGCTGATCCTTGTAATGTTATCGGTTATTTGCTGGCTTCCACTCTCTATTCCGTTCACTGGTTCGCGGTCAAGCACGCTTCCATTTTGGATAGACCTAGTGTGTTCTATTTGGGTGGTAAAACGTTCAAGACTTTCCCTGTCGCCCATGCTTGTTGGAGTCCTCATATATTGGAAGAGAGCTTAGTTTTGTTAGAGAGTGGACACTTGTACTTGTTTGATTTGGAATCTCATGACACAGGTGCAGGTGCTGCTGCTTTCAAGGGGACTAGGTTGAAAGTACCCTGGAATAATGATTCGGGTTTTTCAGAAAACAACAACTTGGTGTGGTTGAGTTGTGAATTTAGTTGGCACCCCAGGGTTTTGGTCGTTGCGCGTTCTGATGCTGTTTTCTTGGTTGATTTGAGGCTTAAAGAGTGTAGTGTGAGTTGCTTAATGAAGATTGAGACCCTGCGAATGTATGCTCCGGATGGGAATGAGCGGTTTCTTGCACTGTCAAGGGCTGGTCCTGACAACTTTTACTTTGCTGTGGCTTCTACCACCATGTTGCTTCTCTGTGATGTGAGGAAGCCTTTGGTGCCGGTGTTGCAGTGGATGCATGGTGTTGATGGACCGTGCTTCATGTCTGTATTAAGCTTGTCTAATTTGAGGTCCCACTCGAGGGATGATGCTTTTAAGTTGGCTTCTGAATCTGGGTTTTGTATTATGTTGGGATCATTTTGGAATTGTGAGTTCAATATCTTCTGCTATGGGTCTATATTGCCCTTTCGTAAAGGATCTGTTACTTCGAAGATTAACCCAAACATCTGTGCTTGGGAGCTTCCATTTGAGATCAATTTATCTGGTCATGAGTGTCATTGTGGGAGTTGTCTCTTAAGGAAAGAGTTCTCAAAGGATGCTCTTCCTGAGTGGGTTGATTGGCAGCTAAAGAAAGAAATAGTTATGGGATTTGGGGTTTTAAGCAATGACCTTGCTGCATTACTGTGTGAACCAGATGAAAATGGGGGTTTTACACTCATAAGGCTAATGTCATCAGGAAGGTTTGAATTGCAGAGATATCATGCCTCTTGGGCACAGGCTAGAAACATGGAAGATTGCCATGATCAAGTATTTTGTTTGGACAGACACTTGCTATATCTTGAGGGTGATGAGAAATACAAATTTCCGAAAAATTTTCACTACTTAAAATTGGATAACCTTTATGCATATGCAAGGGGTAATCTTTATCGATTTCTGGTTAAAAAACTAGAAAAGAACTGTATGGATGCTCAAGACAAGGAACCTTTTTGTGCAGAAGTGCACGAGTTATTGTGTGAGAAATTAAATGCTTGTGGGTTTGGCCAATCAAGATCATCTCCAGCAGTTACTTCTGTTTTTAATGATGTCAAGCTACCAGCAAGCTTACATGAGGTTGCTTTGAGAAGATTGTGGGCTGACTTACCTATGGAACTATTACAGTTGGCGTTTTTGAGTTATGCTGAATGTCATAAAGTTGTTGGAGATCTGGACCAAGATAAGGTAGGTTTGGAATTTTTAGCTGTTCCAGATCTTCCTCAATTGCCTCCATTCTTTTTAAGGAAATCATCACCCCACAGCAATGATGACATTGTGGGTCCAGTTATTCCTTTTCCTGTTCTACTTGTGCTTAATGAATTTCTCAATGGGTACTCAAATTTGGAAGGAGGCAAATTTTCAGTAGAAGCAGAGCTTGGCCTCATATACAAAGAAGTTATGCAGGTGGCTGGTGAGATTGCTGTTTCAGATTATGGCCCTACACACCTTGATGATCATGCAGTCTCCCTTGCTAAGGATGGAGAGGAAACCTGGGTTGGTTCTTCGAAACCAAAATCTTTTTTGTTATACCGTCCAGTTGCATTCAATTCATTTGCCACAGACCTTGCACAGGAAAAGTCTGTTTATAGTGATACAATTTACGATACGTTCATTTCTCATGTTCCAGAGAAGAAGTCCAATGAGCAGACTGAATCTGTTGGACAAGAGATATTTGATGATCTTTCCCCTGTTGAGTTGAGGTTTGATTCTCCTGTGAAGAAGCTTGAACCTCAAGGTTTAAAGGCATACAATCTATTGAAGAGACAGATGTCTAAATGGCAAAAAAGTTTTGATTCATATAAGGAATTTTGTATTCAATCTAGATTTGAAAAAAGTAGTTAACCGCTGATCTCTCCTTTATTGAAGAAAGTAGTTATGGAATCTGGTTCTGGGAAGCTCCCTATTTTTGAAGTTGAAGCTACAATTGCTATTGCCTTGGACTGCATGGTATCTTTAATGAAGAAAGCTGAGGCTAATCAAGCTTCATTCCGCGCAGCTAATGGTGTGACTATGATATTCCCCTTTCTGGTGTCTGATTTACATCGTTCAGGGTTCCTCAGTATTTTGTCACGTCTTATAATTGAAGATACCTCACAGGTTTGTTGACATTCTCTCCATTTTTCTGATTTTTAAATTTTGACCGAGTGTGTGCATTAATTGGCTCATAATATGTGTGTTATTAATCAGAAAATGATAATTCTTTAATGCCCTGAATTTCTTGGGATGCATCCTGCCTACAAAATTACTCATGCTGTTGTTTAACTTAAAATCATCATGATGATTTTCTGATTGTAACTTTTACCAGGCTCATCCTGAAGAATTAGGCGTGTTGGTTGAAATTTTGAAAGTGGAATGGTTACCAGTGCTTCAGGATCCCAATATCGACTTTCCCTTGATGCAAAATGTGACATTATGGGAGCACTGGCAGATCCTGGGAGTTAATAATTCTGCTCAGAAGGTTTTTGGTGAAGCCATCAGTTTCTCTTTTTGGCAGATCCTTGGACCAATGTTCATTGAATGTTTAAATTAAGGTGTTTACGTACTTGATGATGTTGTAACTGCTGGAGTATCTGACAATGCTATTAATACAATGAAGTTGCATGCAATTATATCATCACAGACTTTCTTTGATCTTCTTAGCGAGTCGGGCTTATTGTGTGTGGAGCATGAAAAACAAGTCATGCAGTTGATGTTGGAAGTTGGAACATGCTCTTGAAATAGTCATTCCGCCTTTCTTAGCATCAGAGGGTTTGACAAAATCAAATTCAATTGAGAATGAGTTATCTCATAATCTTTTATTGACTCCATCAAGTCCAATTAATCCTGATAAAGAGCTGGTTTACAATTCTGGTGCTGTTAGAGTTCTGATTCATTCATTATTGCTGTTTACTTGTATAGTGCAGTTAAAACTTTTAGAATTGATTGAAAAGTTGGCTCGTGCTGTGGTCCATTCAATCAGGAAAGCTGTCCGTAGGTATGTATAAAATTGTTTGTTGTTATTTGCTATTCTTTAATGCTCACTTGATTTTTTCTGCTATCTATAGGTTGTGTGGAACTTTTGCTGGAAAAAATCCACCCTTTTTTTTCTGGCTTCGTCTTTACTTTCTTATGCATTGAAAATTGTGGAAGTCCTTGGTTCTTACAGGTAGGGTGCAATTTGCATATTGTTATTGCAATTGTGCAAAAGTTATTGCATTTAATCTGGTTGAATATATTTCTTTTTACCATGGGTGCAGCTAGTTAATTTTTAATGGTTGCCATTGTTGGATAGTTCTGATTTCTTAATATTGATTATGCAGAGGCTGCTAGTGTCAGACTTTGAGAGGATACACATAATGCCCATGGATATCAATTCATAATAGTTCAATTTGCACTAACTCTGTCCAATATGACAAAATGTCTGGGCTTTCAATCTACTCATTCTGATATGTTTGATGACCAAGATATTTCTTCAGATGGATCCCAAAATAGCAGAGGACAAAATTCCAATGAACAAGAACAGTCTTCCATTCAGTATCTTTCACCCACATTATCTAGGTTGCTAGAAGTTCGTTAGTCTAGCTCAAACTGGACCCAATGTGTCTCCACATGCTTATGGAGGTAAGGTTTCTAAATCTATTCAGAATAAGGGTGGTGGTCATAGCAAAAGTTGTACCTTATCTTCCGATTGGCTTGTTCACCTTTCTTCACAATATGAGTTACAATTTTAGTCATGTCCTCCTTTATATTAAGTGCATCATTGTTATGATTCTGTCCTGGAAATAACAGGAGTTATTATTTTGTCGGCCTTATTTTTTCAGCTGAAGTTGCACGTAAACTCTATGAGCATATGGGGAGGGAAGCAGCTTCTATCCGGATACAGAAACAAGTGCGTGCACACAGAGCAAGAATGTATTATACATCGTTACAAGCATCAGCTATAGTTATTCAATGAGAGTTGAGAGCATTAGCAGCACGAAATGAATATAGGTACAGAAGAAGAAACAAAGGCTTCAACGAATATTCAGGTAAATGCATCATTAGAAGGAATATCTAACACCAACATATAGATCATGACACGCACAATGAAAAAAATTGGAATCCAAAATATGTTTTCTCATTGAAAAATTCTTCTAGGTTTTCACAATAAAAACTTATACTCTTGAAGATACCTAAGATACAAGTATGCATAATATGAAATTACATTGCTTCTCTTTATTTTTATAATTGTAGTTATTTTATTTCATTTCTTCTCACAGACTCAAATGATTATGAGTTCTGCTGCCTGAGGATTAGCATATAAGTTTGTATTTGTTTTCTAAAATGGTGTTATTTATTTGTATGCAGCACTAGCGAAAGCCCAACAATTGTTGTTTGATCAAACTGAAAAGGATCATGATGGGAGAGATCAAATCTTTACCCGAACCCGAGAGTGTGCCTGGACTTTTCTATGCTGTTTATAAAAAGGATGCCAAAAGGGTTTTTTTTTTGGGGGGGGGGGGGGGGGGGGGGAAAGGGTCTTGATGGATCATTTAAGTTTAGAACAATTACTAAGAAATCACAATCTGATGTCTTGGTAAGCTATTTTGAAAAGTGTTTAAAGAATATCCAATTTTTTTAATTAAATTTGACTAAATTTAATTAGAATTCAGTATTTTAAACGTTTACTTAGAATTAAATTTAATTGGTAAGAATTGGATGAAACATTTCATTCTAATTCAATGAAATTAATTAGATTACTAAATTCATTTCATAGAATGGAACATGGTCTAACTAATTTTTAAAAAAGTGCCATTTTATTTGTATATTTTGGAATCAAACTTTTGAAAGTCTAATTGTATATCTTGGGAGTTATACTTATGGAAATCTATTTGTTACACATTTCGGAATTAAACTTCAAGATATTTATTTGTTACAAAATTAAACGTAAGACTTCTGAAAGTTTAATTTCAAAATACAATTTTTTTTTTTTTTTTGTATAATGATCGCATACTATTTTAACTCCCATCACTAGGTCGACGTAGTGGTTGAAAATTTAATTCTAAAATATGTAATAAGTAGATTTTGGAATTCAAATTTCGAAACAATGAAACCAAACTTGCGTGCGAGGATATTATTGAAATAAAAATTCATTAAAATAACTGGGCAGGGAATGTGGATAGCAAAAAAGGTAGTACAAAAAAGAATATCCTTGTATTCATTGTTTTTTTATAGAAGTATGGGCTGAGATCCTAGGCAAAAATACCAAATTATGTGGAGACCAATCTTGGGAAAAAGGTCCATTCTGTCATGATAAGGGCTTAACGTTGCAACGCAGTGTTATGCGTGATATCAATTAACCATCTCTCTGCAGCAGAACCTTACAAGTTATAATTCCAGAAGGAGCATGATTTACAGTAGCATCCCCGTTGATAAATATGAAACAATGCAATGGATAATCATTTTATATATTTGACTTTGCACGTAAAAAAATATATATTAGAATTTCCTCTAGTTGTGTTATTTTTGGTGTGACAACATTGGCCAGTCGGATTATTTAGCTGTAGCTTTCATATTGTGTGAACACCACAGTTGAAGGATTTGTCTTCTCTTCAATGTGAATATGTAATATAATATGGATATAAATTGGGATCTCGAACGCAACCAAGTGGATAATTAATTGGATTGTCCATATGTTACAGGTCTATGAACCTATACCCAGAGCTTGATCAGAGTTCACAGAACTTAGCTGTCACAAAAACCACACCCCTTTACCTTTATAACGCATGCAATGGCCCTCCCCTCACCAATTCGCGCAAGGATTCATATCTTAATTCCTATACGCTTATAGCCTCTTTCTTTTAATAGAAAAAAGCATTAAATAAATACAATAATTATCATTATCATGATTAAATGTTTTTTTCTTCTTTTTTTCTTACAGGTATGAGGTATCTTTATCTTTCCTAGCAGATATCTGAACCGTGATTCACCGTATTTTATTTTGAAGGAGTAGAGGCGTGTTTGAATTAGCATTAGGTTCAGTTGAAGGCTAATCCTTTGTGAGTGTAATATTTAGTTAAGTGTATATTGAAAAGTGTAATTTAAGTAAAGAAAAAACACACTAACTCCTGTAACTAAATCCAACGCTCTTTGCTACTCTTTGCATGATAAAATGTTATTCTTTCTATTTCAAATTAATTGATTTTTAGAATTAAAAATTTAATATTAATTGATATTTTCAGTTTTTAACGAAACATTAAAACTTTTATTTCAATTTTACTCTCAAATAAATAGTATTGTCTTGCGAGGTACTTAATAATGTATCTATAGAAATTAAAAAAGATAGTAAGAATATTTTAATAAAATCATTTCAATAACTAAGTTACTTATTATTATTTTTCTTAATTTATATGAAAAACATTAAATATCAATTTAAAATGAAGAGAATAACTTTACGGTAATCTTTCAGTGCTTTTATGCCTTGTTGAATAACTATACAGAATGAAATTCTATATTGTCGTTTCAAACAATAAAATTTTAGCCTTGTTGAAAATGATGGTTAGATTTTACAGCAATCTATATTTTGAAACATAACGTGACTATAATATTTCGTGTGGTCTTTTTTTTTTGTTGAAAATTTTGTCTTCATTTATTTATAAGATTCCCTTCAAAATATTTATTATATTAAAATTTTTTAATATACAAATTATTGATAAATTTAATATCATTAATCATTTTTTAATTATTGTAGAATTATTAAAACATTCTCACGTATACTATATGTAAGGCAAGAGGCAATAATAAAATTTAGTATAATTTATTTATTTATTTAATATAAAACTTATCTAAAATTATTTTAATTTAACATTAATTTTAAATTAAAAATCAATTCATCAAGATTAAACACATGAATGGTCAGCCAAAAAAAAAAAAGATTAATCACATTTACTAATATTTTAACATAAAAATATGAACAAAGTTACTTACTAGAATATCAAAATGAATAGATGCATGTATTATTTATGTATGGTGTGATAATGGATCGTTGTTGTGTGGTTGACCAGGAGCAACAGATTGAAATCAAACGGTGGAGTGAGGAGTCAGCACTGTGTTGATCGTACCAAAGGGAAAGGGATGTGTATTAATTTGTTGCTTTTCTCGATTGCTGGGAAGTGGAAACTGAAAAACAACATTGAATTGAAGTAACCCGAAACATGAATTGACAACTGAGGTTGATCACACTACACTTGTGCAATAAGCAGCGGGAGAGAGAAAAGAAAGGAACAACCACATCCCAAACCCAGCCAAATTTTGCATAGAAATTCTAAACCCACACCTCTTCTTTTGTTCCGGAACCCAATAATTGTAGTAGTGTAGGGGCTCTGCCTTTTTGTCTCCAGCCACAGCCATCAACACTCAATTTATTATTACTCTCAATGAATGCGACCCTATTTATTTATATATGTGTATCTTCTCTTCTCTTCTCTTCTCATTTAACTCATTTAATGTCTATATGCATAATTGGTCATGCCATGCATTGCATACCTCTTCCTCATAATATTATAAGGTGCTTAGGTTAGCAGCACACATGATATGTTGTGACATTTTTGATATATAGTGAGATGACTAATTACATTTTTATTTTATACATGAAAATATAAGATTTTAAATTATTCACACATTAAATTAAATATTTTTAAAAAAAAATACTTATATTATAATATAATATGTGGCACACATAGAGGAAGAAAAGGCTGAGAGAGTCAGGATCCCTCCACTGGCATGCCGCCCTAGTAGCTAAGTAGTAGCTAGGGCTCTATCATTTTTCTGACCCCAATAGCTAATCAAGACAACTCATCATGCATGTTCCCTTTCAAAGCTTTCTTAGCTGTGCTGTGCTCTTCAATTTTCCCTTCTTCACTTTACTGTGCATCTTTCATACCCTTCTTTAATTCACTGTTACACAAGATGGGTTATGTCTCTCTCTCAACACCTTCCCCCTCTCCTTCTTACATCTTTCATTTCTATATATATTCTACTACATCAACAGTCTATTTTGATTGTTTGTAGTATTACTTACCCAGTTAAGTTTTCTCCTTTCTAGCCCTTAGTTTATGTCCTTTTGTGTATCTTTCCACCTATTCATCTCGTTGTTTTCTGCCAATGAAACCAATCTTGTCCTTTCACCCTCTCTGAGTAGTTTTCCTCCTTCCCCTCCTCTCCTCTTAATTCTCCTTCATAGCTTATTTTTAATTGCATGGTGTGTCTACTTGCTTTTACAGTGTATTACAGTACATTTTCACCTCGAGCATGTTCTACATTCCACCATTTGGCTTTTGTGGTTCCATGTGTTTGTTTTCTGTATAAGATAACCATATATAACTGGTGAAGTCGGAGATTACAACGTGTAGTTGTGGTGAAAAAGGTCACAAGGGAAAAAGTGAAGCTGCCAGCATGATCTAGCTTTGGTTAGTGGGAGCCAGAGAGTGCTAACCCTCACTAGGTCATGCTGTGCTAGCCTCACTCCTTCCTATTTGGAGACCAATATATTCCTAACAATCTTCTACCTCTCAAAGACACAATTACACAAACCTAGCTCTATCTAGCTAAAAAGTAAAAGGTGAGTATATCTGTAAAGCACTTAATTTACTGTGTTAGTAATTTAGTATATTCTTTCTGCGTTTCTATTATGTCAGGCACGCCCCCATACCTTTTCTCTTTCACTTGCTTCTTTTTTCCTTTGTTTATGTCTTCTAATCTTTCCCTTGATTTCAATGATGATTGGTTTGCCCCGCCATCACTAGCTACTACCAAAATTGGTGTGGGAAGTCTTTGTTTGGATTTAGGGTTCCAACCAGCAAATGAAATGTGTGTTATTAATTTGAAGTACCCAAAACATGGAGCTGGGGATGGATCTGCACATTGTTTTGCTTGCGACTTGACACTAGAAGATGTGGTCTTAACGGTTTTGTTGTGCTTTTAGACGATGTCAACTGCGTTTAGCAGTTACATTACATGACATCCTTAATGTATAACTGCATATATAGTTTTGATTTGGAAATAGAGTTTAATATCCTTGTGTCGGAAATAGATAATAGAACTTGCAATTTAGTTTTGCATTAATATTTTTATTTTTTTAATGCATTGTTACTGCTTCCATAAGCTCTTCTATAACACGCGTTGTTCAATACTAGTAAAAAAAACATAAGTTTCCTGTAGGAAAAACGTTATCGTTGTTACATCACTTCGAACATAACCGTTCAATCTTAATGCTGCAACTATCTGATGTGATTAAATTGTGCAGATTTTGTGTATAATAATGCGTGACAAGTTAAGCGATTTGAGCCGTGCATGGCATAAACAATTTTTGTTCTTTCTGTTTGGTGGGGGTTCTGTCGGTGCATGTTTGCAAGTACAATTTCCACTGTAGAATCCGCGTTATTTTACTGAATAATATTAATTGTATTCTATTCACATTACGCATAGTTTTCTCTCTCGGAATAAGTTATATATTGTTGGCTTAATTATCAAATTTGTTTTTAAATTATTTAAAATATTTTAATTTGGTCCTTAAATTTTACAAAATGTTAATTTAATCTTCAAATTTTTAAAATTAATCAATTTGATCCTTTCCATCCAATTGGAGTTGATGTCGTTAATAATTTGATATCAAATTGGTAGTGTTAATTTGGTCTTAAATTATTAACGACGTCAACTTTAATTGGATGAAAATAATCAAATTGATACATTTTTAAAAATCTGAAGATCAAATTAATGCTTTTAAAAATTTGATGATCAAATTAAAATATTTTAAATGATTTAGAGATCAATTTGATAATTAAGCCTATATTGTTAGAAATACTCTGGTCACAATGTCATTTTATTTTTATTTTAATTCAGTTCTTTTATTCATCTGCGGCCAGTGGCTACGATGTCTAAGATCGTGACAAACCAACCAGTAATATTAACATTGACTTAAAATTTAACAGTTTGCTACTATATTCACTCAGTTAATAATTAGGCAATGTAAATTCAGTATTTGGGGAATACCACTTGAGCTATATACATTAAAAGTATCAAACCTTATAAATTCTATTATTATTATGGATACAAAGAGGTGAAAAAAAAAGGACGAGATTTAAACAATAAAAAAGGGTGAGATTTAAGACGATTAATATTTTTTAAACAAATCGTGAATTTTTTTCTCTAATTTTTTTCTTATAGTTCAAATTTTGGTTTCTATTATTGTCAATGTCATTGTCACATAACATTCGTATTTGACTGTCAAGTTATTCATCACATCAACATATTAGTACCATGTCATTACCAAAATGCCATATCATAATTTTTGTTAAAAAATTGACAGTAAATTAAGGTAGACTAAAATTGCTAATTTTTAAAACCATGAAGAACCAAATGTACAATAAAAATTGTTGAGGTCTAATATTGCACAATCCTAAAGCTATAGGAACTAACTCTGTTTGGTTGTGATAACAGAAATAGAGTAAATAAAAATAAAAAAGAGATAATTTGAAGAAAAAAAAATAGAATAGAATGTGGATTGTTCGATTTAAAAGAAGTAAAATAAATGAAAAATAGAGTAAAAATAATATTTTAAAGTTATTTGGTTTTACTAAAATGGTAAGAGAGAATTTAAATAAGTTTTAAAAAAAACTTATACCCTTGTAATTATTTGATGCACATATGACGCATGTGAGCTTATATAATCGATTAAATATAAATTATGAATCTATTATATAATTCCATTTAATTGATTATAGCTGCCGAATGATCGATTTTAGAAGGAAAAAGCAAAAAAATCGCATGTGATTTCCCGTGCCAAAAACCACTTGGTGATTAGCAAGGACCTCGGGCTCAATTTCCCAACTTTCACTTCTTCCCTCACTTGAGTGCCTTGCTTCACCCAAAACTGAATCAATTTCAGATGTATTATTCTGCTCCGGATATCCTAGCCAATTTCTTCAATATTCCGACGCAGTTTATGTGGATGACTCAAATGAGCATTCACATGAAAGCAAAGAGTAAAATAAAGATAAACCAGATTTTTTATCTTAACATTCATTACCCCCATCATTTGAGGAGAAAAATTGGTGATGAGTCCCATTCAATTCAAAATTAACTCTCCTGCACCAGTTATATCAAACACACTCAGGTTATTTCCGTCTTTTAAAACAGAGCGTAAAAAGTGAATTTAAGCCTAATAAAAATAAACTCTCCCGAACGCGTGATGTGAATGTGAGCAGTGACCAAAAAAATTCAACTTTCAACTTTACTGGTGATAAGAGAAATTTGAATCCGTAAAAGTCCGTTGACCCCAAATAATCCAGTCTGTCTAAACGTGTATTGATTCATATAACGAGTATCCTCGTCCTGGTCTTCGTTACTGCCATCATGGGCATGAATATTATGTTTCTACGGGACTATTAAAATTAAGCGTAAAATATATTTTTATTTTCTTATTTTATCTTGATTTTTATTTTGTCTTTTATAATTTTTTTTTTATTATTTTTAGTCTCTCATAAATTGTTCTGTTCTGTTAAGTGGTGATATGTCAGACATAAATTGTGTGTGTGAAAATTTCTTAATTAGGTTTCTAGTGACTTTTAACCGCTACAAATTTTTTGACAGTAAGAAATGTTTACTTTTGTAACATTTCTTGTGATTTCAGAAAATCTGGTGTTCGAGGTTTTGATTTTTTAAATTATTTTTTTAACATTTTGACAATTTTAGTTTGCTAGAAAATTTAGAGTAGTTAAAAACCGTTAGAAACTTAAACAGAAATTTTTCAAGTACAAATTATGCTTGTTACGACATCACTTAACAGTTAAAATTAATGTCAGGGACTAAAAACAAAATAAAACAATTTTTGAGGGACTAAAAACACAGAAAAAATTTATGAGGCACTAAAAACAGAAATTTAGATAAAATGATAGACCAAAAATATATTTTACCCTAAAATCAATGTCCTCTTAATGTTTTCACTTTGAGTTAAATAATTTGTTTTTTTGTCATTGAGAATCAAGATGTAACAACACGTTCATGTCAATATTATTGTTACTGAATCAAAATAAATGACAAAAAAGAAGGTAATGAAATCTATTTACAATCATTTATCAGTGCTACATAATTTTTCGATCTTTCCATCTCATTATGTCATAGGTAAAAAGAAATTCAACTATTAACACAAAAAATATGACAGTATATTTAGGTACTCAACTTCCACAAATATCTGAATTTGTATAGAGAATGGCTATTGCGCGTGCCTACTAGGGCCGGCCTAGTAGTTAGAGATCTGGATAGAATACATGAAGTTATAAGTTTGAATTTCATTGCAATCATTGTACAAAAAAAAAAATGATTATTACGCAATTAAAATCACACAATTATGATACTTAAAAAGATCAAAAGTATAATTAAGTCTAAATTAAAATTCTGCCTCCATCCCTTGTTAGCTCAAAGATATTTACATTCATTGACCCTTCTTCTTATATAATTAATTAATGTTAATTGATGTTTACATTTTCAAGGAAGCTTCAAATTTCATTTTCTAGGTTGAATATGAAATCTCAAGATTAAAGATTAAATTATGAGATTTTATAATGTTCTTTTCCATTTTTTCATGCATTGAAATTATGATGTTCCACTTTCATCAATCGGATGAAAATTTTGAATAGTGGTTAATATTTTAAATGATTAATATTAGTGTACTTTATTCTTTAAGCAATTATATTTAGACATCCTATTTTTTCAAACACCTAATCAACACCTATCATTTCTTTTTATCTTTATCTTTCTATTACATCATATTATCTATAATACTTATATTTTTTTTTCTCTTTTTTGTCTTTTTTCACTAGCTGTCTACTAGCATTTGAGTGTCCAAATATTATTTTTCAAACTTAAATAATGCAGTAGTTGGAACGCCTGGTTGTGACAATACCCAATTAATGAACTGGATTCGATCATACTAATAATTCCTACGAAGACACCCTAATAAAAGAACAAAGAAAATGCCATGGCATAAACTTTATTTTTTTGTTCCCGTAAATTTTTGGTGAAAAATGATAAACCAATAAGAAAACTGAAAACATTTTGGTCAAAGAAATAAGTAATTTTACTAATCAATCCACGTATCCAATATTATCGTATTTTACCTACCTTAAGAAGTTACCTTACTTTATATTCATGGGCTATGTATACGAAAAAAAAATTACACGTGCATCACATTTTATTTAACAATTAACATACAAAATACAAAAGGCACGTGCTTAGATGACGGGGTCAAGGCTGCAAGAGGGAGGGAATCAACATTTCCACAGTATTGTCATAATAATACAAAAGAAGAGAATAGTTTAAAGAAGTCAATGGATTAATTAATTAATCAAAAAAAGAAAAGTCAATGTGTCACTTTGTCCTCAGAAACTTCCAAATTAAAATGAGATGGATCAATTTAGGGTCATAAATCTTGCAAATTCTTCGTAGCTAACTCGACCATCCCCATCCAAATCTGCTTCTCTAATCATCTGTTCAACTTCTTCCTCTGTTAGCCTCTCTCCCAATTTCATCATTACTTGTCTCAACTATAAAAAAACAAAACTGTCTCATTTTAGTCATAGAGTAGAGTTATGTTAATGTGAGGATATATGCATGCATGGAATGGAAGGTGCAGAAATATTGGAAATTGAGCTGCATGGTAGTTATTTACCTCAGTAGCTGATATATATCCATCATTATCCCTGTCAAATACTTTGAAGGCGTCTTTTAGCTCCTCAGTCAGATTTTCCTAACAAAATTGACAAATAATATATATCATGACCTTTACTTAAGCAGTCATATTATTAATATTAAACTAATGGCAGATTTTCCTCATTCACATTTTTAATAATGGCAATTAAATTGACACTCAATATCAAGACTTTTTCTATCAAATTAACAACTAATAATAATGACAGATTTTGGAGATATAAGGTTAACTTGGTGGTTGGAAAGGAAGATTTAAAGGTGAAAGGAGAAGGAGGGAGAAGAGAGGTCGCGGATTCGAATTCTCTGCTAACATTTCTAACATAAACTAACAAAATTAACATTTTCCAATAACAAAAAAAAAAAAAATTAATCTGTTTGTTACCTTCATTGTCCTTCCCATAATTTTCAAGAAGTCTTCAAAATTTACACTCCCATTTCCTTCAATGTCGACTTCACTAACCATTTCTTGAATTTCTTCTTTTGTTGAGTTTCCTTCTAATGATCGAACAATGGATATCAGTTCGTCCACAGTAATGAAACCTAAACATGATCACAAACACTTTCAATCAAAGTTAACTAAATTAAAATGCCCTATATATATAAATCACCAAAGGGAGCCAATGCCAATGGCAGGCACCAACAAATGATTAATATTAAACTATCAACATTTTATGTTAGAACTGAGACAGCATATATAATATAGGTTAAGGTGCAAAAACCACACCATCAGAGTCCTTGTCAACAACATCAAAGGCTTCATGGAATATAGCTATATGATCTTCTGTCCATGCATTTGCCATTATATATTTTGCTGCAGCAGGCTAGCTAGGCTCAACTGAAGTGGAAATTAACCAGGAAACTCTAATAATAGTGTAAATTTGCTTATTGCCAAAGGAGAGCAATTTTAATTTTGTCTTATAATGCAATGTTCCTTGAGTTTCACTTTGCTTTTATAGATGTGTTGTGGGCCAACTTTTCTTTTTAGTTGAAATAGTCAAAGCACGTTCGCTAGAATTCCCAATTACATTCAAACTGGAGAAGGTTGCACAGGATTCGACTATTGAATCTAAGAATTTTTCAATGGCCTTTCTAATTAACGTTCTTTCTTGTCCCAATTCCCAACTAGAAAAGTAATCATATGTCTGGTCTGCGCACACATGCAAGTATTGGTGACAATTAGATTTGGGCAATTACCCAAGAAAAAAGTATTAATCTCCGGTGCACGCACGTGGATACACATAATTTCATATGTATATAAGATTTTGGGCAATTACGCAATTTTCTTATAATTTTATAAATTTAAAAGATTTTTAAATATTTTTTAAGTAAGAACTAATTAATGCTTTTTATTTTATTTTATTGGTTAATCATAATTAGAATTAATATTAAAATAACAATCTTGTTTTATTATATATTAAAGAGGTAAGCATACTATTCTATGGAAAATGCTGTTTAGTACGAAATTTCATTCGTACTAAACACACGAATGACGTGTACCTTTTTTTGCGCAATTTTAATTCCAAACATAATCCATTTAAGTCTTCTGAATGGACGATGGTTAATATCAAAACATTGAAGGTGCTGCCATCCAAATCGAATATAATCACATTTTGTTCGGTGCTTCGTGAACCCTTCTTGTCCAACCCATAAACAATAGCAGCAGTTGTCAATTGCTGATGAGTAATACATAGCACTTTAAACTTGTAAGCAACACGTCCATGGTTAGAATTTGCGGGAGTAATTATTATTTGGATTACGTTTAATTTGTTTTGATTTTGATGGGATAACTTCCGGGATCAACGGGATTTGATTATAAATCATTTATTCATTTTAGTTTTATTTATTTATCTTTTAACGTTTTAATTTATTATTTTATAAAAATAATTACAGGTAATCCATTTTCAATGTTTCGTGCATTTCGTATTTTAAATTTTCGTAACATATAGCAGTGCTCTTATTCTATTTAATTAAATGTAAGTAAAGAGTTAGTACATATGTTATGGGAGACATGATGATGATGTAATCTTTTTCAAACATTTAAGAGATTTAGAGTAATATAGGGTGTTAATATAATATTTTTCAAATAGGTTAGTCTAGGGATGAAAAAAATAAGGAGCTTTATACAATTTCACGGAACTTCTAGAATGTCAATAATTTACTCAAATAGTTTAATTAGTCTTGAATCTTTTTTTCTTTTTTTTTTTGTGCGTGGGTATAAAATCAAATAACTTAATTTAAAACCACAGAAACTAGACATAGCTGACTACAATCTAGTCAAATATATTCATTTTCTATTATTTAATAAATTTTTTTTTATCTTTATCAGGATATTTCCAAACATTAGGTGTGTGTATATATATATGTTGGAAAATATTTTCCTCATAATTTAAAATTTAAAGTTATATTATTATTTTTAATTAGTTTTGTTTTCTTAAATAAATAAATAATAAAATATGTTTTTCAGAATTAGTTTTTTTCTGTAAAACTAACTGCAGCCCATGACCTTTTTCAATTCCTATTTTTAAGGAATCTTTTTACTTAGTCAATTATTTTCCTAACGTTATAAGCCTAGCATTTTGGCACGTTAAGGAGATTTTTATTGTACCAGAATTATTTCTTAACGTTGCTTATGCAGGTCAAGGAGATTCTTTTTATCCGTTAAAAAAATCTTTACTGCACGTTGAGGTAGTTTTGATTTTTTTTTTTAACGTTAATTGTTGTTGCACGTTGGGTTATTTTCGTGGGCAGCACTCCTTCTCTTTTCCTATAGATATTGCTGCTACCTATTGAGAAACTCACTCACTGATACATGTAACACAGCATAGCAGTAAGGATTTTCTCTCTAAGGATAACGCATAGCGTTCTTCAACCCGCACTCTTTCTAAACTGTTTTTGTTATATTTATTTTTTATACCAATTGATTGCTATAAGAATTATTGTGTATTTTGATTTTATATAAAATGCTATTGTTCATGTTTGCTGTTATGGATTTACTAAATTCTTATCTAACAATATATATATATATATATATATATATATATATATATATATATATATATATATATATATATATATATATATAGGGAATGTATCATATGAGAATGGATCTCTTATGTGAGAATAAAAATGATCAATCTCATCCGTTGGATTAAATTAGACGACTAAGATTAAAACACTCACTTAAAATTTACTTAAACCCTCACGTGACCTCTAATCCCAATTTGCCTAAGAAATTTGAGAAAGACACGGTTTTGTTCTTCAAACCCACGGTTCTTCTCAGAAGCATAGCACGAAATTCAACAACATTAATCAATTATTCTTCAAAAATGTGATGTATTTAAAAAACGTTTAAAAATGCTTTAAACCTTTAGCCATGCTTGTCACTTATGAAGCATTTTCTTCCGTCAATTATTAATTTACCAAACAATATTTGAACGGGTTTGCCAACGAAATATTAAAAACCAGAATTATGAATATTATGTTTTTTTTTTTAATGAAACTTAATGTTGAACCTTGAATGAAAATGACTTTCACCAGTTTGAAAACCAAAATTGTGTAACTTCAAATTAATACCAGTCTTTCTCTGTCTTGGACCCTCTTCCTAAATTTTTTAGCACAAATAAATACGAGTCTTTTTCTTAAATATGGATACAAGTACAAAAATCCCTAATATATTCACACCTTCCACATTATCTTCTCTACATTCTAGCTTTATAATGAATTTGTTTATACTTGTCCAAACTTAATTGCTTGTTTTTTTAGATTTGTTTATACTTTTATATAATATGAATATTATATTTTTCCTTTAATACAGCTTAATAAATTATATTACAATTCAAATAACATTGTTTAATTATTACAATTTCAATACAATTAAACTACTTAATCTAAGATCAATACTTTTAGCAGTAAAAAAAAAAAAGAACGATGCTTTTACCGACTCAATAGCTTATTCGATTTTAAAAACTTTAGTATATACAGATACCCATTAATACAAGTATGGATACTAAAATTATTAACCACGAAAGTTTTGAAACAGTCTTTTTCTTCTTCTTTTTTGAGTTGACAGCAAAAACAGTCTTTTTCTTAAATATAGGTACAGTTGTACAAATACTCTAATATCTTTGTTCAAACCTTTCACATATCACCCCTGCATGCTAGGTTTACAATGAGTGTGTATACAACGGGTTTGGATCTCCTCCAGTAACTGGAATTTTCCAGTTGGAGAGAGAAAGACTCAAAGGGCATGTGGGACCCACATGAACATGTGGGTCCCACATGCCCTTTGAGTCTTTCTCTCTCCAACTGGAAAATTCCAGTTACTGGAGTTTTTCCCGTATACAACTTGTCCAAACATAATTGCTTGCTTTTTGTCCATATTTATCATAAAGTTCTTAAATCAATTAGTGACGAATTCTTTTTTAACATGAAGTAATATTTATTAAGAATGGTTGTGTAATTTACAAAAAGTATCCATATGACACGATCTAAATTTCTAACTTGATGACAAAGATAATAAATTTGACTTTAGTTTTTTTTTTCCTTAAATAAAACAGGCCATTACTTTTTGCCAACTTTTTTTTTTCTAAGCAATTTTTTAATAAATTTATCGTCAAATTTTATTAACATTTTTATATACATAGTTGGATTCATCATTCTAAAATTGAATTACATAATTTTTTTTTACATAATTCTGAAAAATGTTGGTTACACTTTCTTTGACACTCTCTTTCTAACCTCTATCTATAGTTGACTGAAATTAATTAATAATTATCAATTTTGATATTTCTCATTTCTCATTAATGATTCTATCTCCTAATTTAAAAGTGGGAATCACATACCAATTATTTTCTAAACGTGTGAACTCTGAAACTTATTTTCATATGAACACCAAATTGCATGTGCTCATGGATTTGTACTTGCAGAAGGATTTGAATTGGCATCTATGTATTTCCTTTTCGTGTTTAAGTTTTGTCCACGTGGTTTGCAATACTACCTCGGGTGTTGTTCTTACATATCCTTGTTATAATGTCGTTACAATAACTTTTTGAAATTTAATTCTTGTTAAAAGTGATTTTTTCTTTCTACGGTGGAAAGGAAAACATTTTTCCCACCGTGCGAAAGGTATCTTCTGCCGTTAGATTTTGGTTGATTTTCAATCAACGGTTTAAACTTGTCTTTCTTTCCGTGCGCGGCAGATTCATCAAGTGCCACCACGAAGAGGAGTTTCTTATTTTGACAGTTTTCAGTGAGCGGCATCTGTGAAGGGGTGCGATTAGTGGTGGTGGCATAACTTTTGAAAGGTGTGTGAATTGCCCTGCTCTCTGTTTTATCTCACTCAGCTGGAGAAGCATAACTAATGTCAAACTATCAGGCTCTCAGATTCTATTATTAGAGCATCTTTCCTTAATATATTCTCCTTCAAAAGGTTAACAACATAAACAGGCATATTGGATTAATATCAGATGGAAAAAAGAAAGGGATGTTAACCCCTAAACAACCATCGCAATTAATCTGAGACTGCTGATGGACAGAACAAAATGACAAGTGGACTTTTAAAATACGGTTGCATTAGGCCCTCGCCCAGAATTATCATATAGCTTGCAAGAGCACCCAGAAAATTTGAGCTCTCAATTATGTAATAAAATGTCTCTTAATTGCACGTACATTTGATGAAACTTTGAAGAAGACACTAGTAAGTATAAATGGTTTACTAACTACCAATATATCTCTTATTAGATTGGCTGACCTTTGGGAACAACTTGATCTTTGAGCCACATGTAAATAGGAACCAACACAAACCATGTAGCTGCCAAGGCACCCAAAACGAAGCGCAGTAAGAAGACAAAAGGATTAACGGGCTTTTCAACATCTTCTTCCTTTGGACCAAGCTGCAGCAAATTGTAGAAAGTAGAAACCAAAGTCAATCAGCATATTTTATATGTTACTCCCTCTACGATAAGGAAATATATTGATGCACTGCCATTAATAAGGTGAACCTTTTGAAGACAATTCACATATTCAATAAAACCTTAAATCCTATGACATTATTATGATGAATAGAGACATTTTGCAGTGAAGCAAGAAAACAGTGTTGGCTTAGGCAATGGTAAAAATGTTGGTGCTTTATTGGAAATCCAGACTCAACCAAAGTATTCATAGCATTCACTCAAAGAACCTAAAAGATAACATTCAGTTGAAGCAACCCAGTAAATTTACCTGCCTATGTACAATAATTTTGTACAAAATAAGTATTGTATGATTGGAACTTCAATTAATTCAAAGAATGAGAACATTTACGAGTTGAAATGAAAGTGTGAAACTTGACCAAACCGAGCATGTAAATCAAAACTGAAAGTAACCAATAAAATCAACCTCGTTAGTTTGTTCATCATACTGTGTACAGTTTTTTTTTTTTTTTCTTTTTACTTTTCATTTTGGTTTATTGACACTTCTAAACAGTCAATTGTTTCCATGTTATACATTCTTTCCTTATTAACAGTATATGAGTGGTCATCTTCATGCACAAGTGCACAACAACCTAAGCAAATACTCATTCTTTATGTACATCTTCATGGTATGAATTTTTATCTTCAATGTTCAACATACAGTATTCATTTGGTAGAAATGTTAAAAAAATACTCATTCTAGCTACAAATTGCAGTGCTTTGCTCATAAGCCCTTGTTGCATATACTTTCAAGACCATCAAAATATAGTTGGAATGACTCTGCAAGATTAACCTACACATAATCAAATTTGGATCCTTTATTTTCCTTTAGAGACATGAAAGTTTCATTTAGGAAGACAAACAATTTTGTGCCAGTGTCCAAAAATAAACTTGTAGGTAAAGGGATCTAACTCATAAGGAATGGGATATATACTCAAATGTGCTCGGGAAAAAGGGGGGTGGGGGGGTAACAAAGAATATCTCAAGTTCCTAATATCATTGGTTGCCACATCTCACAAGATGCAAATTCTAGTGTTAAATGTGTAATAGTAGTCAGTATGAGGTGTCCACACTGCTGTTAAGTGTTAACTATCCAAGTTAAGTGTCTACTTTGTTTATGTTCTGTAAATCATAAAATGGTAGTATGTATCATTACAAAAACAGACCCACACCATCAAGGAGAGAGATAAGGCCACATACAACCTGCCTGCGATTCAAGTGAAAATAAAACAATAACAAATCGCCCAAATAATAAAACAATGGCAAACCTACAAGAAAAACATAGATTGAGAAGCTATGATGACAAATACCTGCAAAGGAGAATCTCCAGATGCAGGCTTAACACCGGTCACTGAACAGCCCATAATCAAGCCATGACGGCGAACCCCACGATACCATTTTGGGCCAATCCTTTTTAGTTGAACATCCTTAAACCCTGCCTTTTGAAACCACTCAATATACTCTTCCTCCTTGGGGAAAAGCATCCAAACATCTGCAAAGAAACGTGACAACCAAAACGTTGGGTAGACCGGACCAATTAAACAGGCTTTGCCTCCAAGTTTCAAAACCCTGTATGCTTCCTTAATCCCACGCTGTGGATCCGGCCAGTATTCAATACTGAAAAACAAAAGCACATCACAATCACTTCTTTTACAGCAAACGACTACTAGTGTGTTGGGAAACCCATTGAGAAGCAAAGAATCATGTTTGGGATGTGGAAGCTACAACTATAAGCTTCTTAAAATCACGTCCGAAACATGAAAAATCACATCTGAAATGTGCAACCAAACACCAAACACTCTATACATCTACATACACATAAATGCCCAAAATGTAAAGTAACTTCAAATCTATGTCACCGAATAAATTGAACACTTCAATAACAACAATGCAACTAAAGCACGGCAATGCAAACTTGCCATCTATCACCATCACACAATATCATCATGTAAGGACAAATGAAACAGCACAGAGCTGTACCTTCCCGCGGATACATATCTATCGGCATAATCGGTTGGAAAGGGGAGATCCTCGGCATCCCCTTCGATTATTTTGCATTCCTTGAGTGGCTCCTTCTGCTTGGCCTTGGCCAGCTGGTGGGGTGACTGGTCAAGAATGGTGACATTCTTGGCATCCACGTGCTTGACAATACCCAAAGTGGTGAAACCCGTGCCACCACCAACATCCACCACAACCATGTTCCTGTTATTGAGATCAGCGGGTTCAAGGGCCTCATCCCTCATGTCCTCGGTCCAATGGCCAGGGTTAATGACATGGTCGTACACAATTGAGAGAAACCTATAGAACCAAAACGCCTCTTTTTTGTGCTGAATGAACCTTGGCTGCGAGCTTGGCCTCGAAGCCGAGACACTACACTTGGGAACTACTATGCTCCTAAAGTTGGGAACTTTAGTACTAGTGGTGGCAGCAAAACTCACTCTTGGAAAGTTCTTACCGTGCAAATCCGAACCAGTGAAACCCAAGCCGTTTCCGGTTAGGGTTCTGAGAGTAAGCTTTTCAGTTCCACTGAGCATTACTGAAGTCATTGAATTGAATCAATCTACAAAAAGCACAGATAAGTTAGTTCAATTGAAGTGAAGTGAAGTGAAGTGAAGTTCACCCTACAAGGAGAGTTGTTATCCTGAAAATTAAAAAGGAAAATTGGGAAATTAGGCTTAGGTTAGGGAAAGGACGAAAGAGATGGAGGAACCACAACCTTAATTGATTGAATGCCGTGGCGGTTGAATTTGGTGTCGTTCACAAAAATATATTAATTGCGATTCATTTCTAACCACTCGCTACTTACGGAAACGTACGCCTATTTTGAATGTAGGATGACAAAACGGACTTATCCGACCGCCTGTGGCCGCCGAAAATGGGTCCGGCCGGGCTGGCCTACCAATATGGAAACGGATTAGAAAGTTTGGTCTGCTCCGTCTAAGAGCGGGTTGGCGGGTTGATCCGTCAAATTTTTTTTAATTTATTGTAAATAAGATATAAATAAAATAATATTACATCACTTGTATCATAAAAGAATAATAGAGAGTATTTTTGTTACTGTAAAGTGTAAACACAATTAAAAATAATTGTAACATTATTTCATTTTCTTCAATAAATTATAAACTAATAGTCTTTTAACACCAAAAGTTCAACATTATCATGAATAACGTCTTAAAAAGGCTTATCACAAACTAATAGTTTTTCAAAAGTACACCACAAAATATTAATAGTCCCTAATAACTTATGTTAATTTAGATATATTAATTAAAAAAAACAGTACTGACAGGCCGGCCTCCCCTCCCCGTCTGTGGCCCGATGGGTTGGCGGGCTAGACGAGACGGGCCAAAGCGGGCTACAAACCCCACCCCGCCCCTCCAAATTAGTGGCGGGCCGGCCCGCCTGGCCCGACCCGCTTTGCCATCCCTATTTAAATGATTACGAAAGTGTGCTGCAGACTTGCAATTTGTCTTTTTTTTATTCCATTTTTTCCTGCTCTAATCAGGCAGAATTGTCGAAAAATTACACCAAGAACAAATTAGGAAGAATTTAAAAAAAAAAATGATTAAAAAAAATGCTTAAATATGCTTTACTGAATTTTAGGATTTAAAATCCTCACATAACATATTTTAAAAGGTTATTTGTTATTTTAAATTTTTTTATTAAATATTTGTTATTTGTTATCTTAAATTTTGAAAGTTTAAAATTATCATAAATTTTATTTGTTATTTGTTATCATAAATTTTATTTTTAAACTGTTGAAAAATATATCATTAGTCATGTCAATAGATTTTTTTAACAATGTCGACTTTTTTTTTTTTATAGCTAACAATGTCAACTTTAAGGACCAAATGGGTTATTTTTAAATTATAGGACTAAAAAAATCATTTTTAAATTTGGGAACTAAAAAATTATTTTTAAATTTAAGAGACTAAATTTTGGGAGACCAAAATTTTTTTTGAAAAAAATTCATGTCATTTAATTAATTACATGTTGCATATGTTGACGTGGACATCATTAGCCATGTCAACAATGTCTCTAACAGCGTCAATGCTAAGGGACTAAAACTAGCATTTTACGAAATTTGGCAAAAAATACAATTTTCAATTTTGAGGGAAAAAAATTGACCTAAATTTGAGGAATTAAAAATATATTTAAGTCAAGAAAATTTAATGTGTTTTTATAACAAATATGTGTGTCGTGGTACTTTTTAACTTTATTTTGTCAGTAAGGGCGAATCTACGGCTACCGTTGGGAGGCCTTAGCCCCCCTGCCTCCCCCCCCCCCCCCCGGCCTTTTTTCAAATTAGTTTTTTTATATTAGGTAATGTTAAAAAAATTAATATTAGGTTATTATTTTGCTTAGAGAATTTAAGTATGTAAATAATATTATTTGAGTATTATTTATCATTTTTATATTTTAGTAAAATATTATATTTTTTTAATATTTATTGTAGAGATAATTGCATTTTTTGCTTTTTCTAGATAAAATATTTGAGTATTATTTATTTTTCTTTCAAATAGTTTTTCTTTTATAATATGTTATTATTATTATTTTAAAAGTTATAAATAATTGTAGTTTGTAATTAAATGATTTTATTAACCTTTGTCAATGGGTCAAACTTTACAAACACTATATATATAAGATTGACAACTTAAATTTTGAAACACATTAACAAACATTCTATGTTTCTATCACCATTTTCCTAATCTTTTTATTTTTCTTGTCTCGTCTTTGTTCTTAATTTTTACCATTTTAAGGTTCCATCGTGCTTTTGATCTTAGTGCACAGATCCAAACCTAGGTGCTATGTAAATCTTAGAAAAGTAAATTAGATATCAAGTTGCACTAAAGTTTTGTCATAATTTGCTTTCAAAGTTGTAGCCTTTGTCACAACAAATATTTTTCTTCTTCAATTTTCCAACTTTCTGAAATTAAATTATTCTTCAATGGTTGTTGGCTATTATTGTCCTAAAAGATAATTTAGTGAGTAAAATAATTTATTCAAATTTAGTAAATTTTTGAAATATGATTAATAGGAATTTTTTTGTAAGAAAGACATATTTAACATAAATACCAATTTTTGTTATAAATTCATTACAGTTCTCGGTGACATATGAAATTGATTATTGTCATTTGTAATTTAGGATCTTTGAAAATATGTTTAATATCTTCTATATAAATGTATTTTGTATTATATGTTTTTAAATCATTTTAGAAAATATATAATTATTTTGTATGAATTTTAATACTTACATATTTATTTGATTTTGGCCCCCCAGTCATTGAATCCTGGGTCTGCCCCTGTTTGTCAGCATGAGAAAAATGGTAAGAGGGCTTATCTATTGTTAATAGTATGAGAAAAACAGTATGATACATCTTTTTTATATTTATTAAAATTATTTATTTTCTTAATTAATGTAATAAAACATGTCATTTTTTTTTTATAAAATTAGGTTTATTTTTTATGTAATATATATTTACATCTTAAATACTTGTATATAAGAGGGCTTATTTATTGTTAGACCTCGTACCAAAAATATTAGAACTAACTTGAGTGTTTTTCTCCGTGTGTGTGTGAGAGGAAGAGAAAGAGCATAGACAATTTAGGCTTGGCTCTCCCCATTTTTATCCTCACAAAACACAAGGCAAGTTTAGGGTTTAGTGAGAAGTAAGGATGAAAAAACTTAAACCCAATCATATTCTCATCGAGTCTTTTTAAGTTTGGAAAAATCCTTGAACTTGTCTCATATTTTTTAAAGTTTAATTTATTTGTATGTTTTTAAATAAATCATATATTAAGCTATTATATATGTATTAATTCAAATAATATATAAAAATTAATAAATAAAATATTTAAAATAAAAAAATAAAAAATAAAATCATTTTTTAGTTAAATATGTAAATTCAAATTTGTTATTTAATTATTATTATCTTTTAAATTATTTAAGTATTAAAATAATTAATTTGCATTTTTAACCATTATAAAAAGTGAAAATACGAAAATAAAATTCTACTATATATAGGGAGAGAGAGAATAGGGTGAGGGTTACATCTCCTCCCCCGCCCTTGCCCCACCTCCGCTTTTACCAATCGAGAAAAATGCAAACCAAACTGTGTCCCGGTTAAAGTTGATTTTCCCTTAGTTGAGGTCAAATTGAATGGTATCTACCAATTTCAGATTTAATCATGGTATCTACCAATTTAAAAGTGACATACCATAAAAAAAAATATTTATTAGGTTGGTTGGATACTGTTCTTATGGGACAAAATTTTATTCTTTTTGCTGAATATGGGACAAAGTTTTTTTTTGCTGAATGATGGGAAAGTTAATAATATTCAATTAAAAAATGCTTATATCTTTTGCATATATTGTTACAATTCATTATCTAACGTTAAAAATCTGACATAAAAGGTGGCATCATCATATATAATTAACTCTATTTTTTATTTTCCTTTAATTTTTATATACACATTTCAAAATTATATCTTAAGATTAAATAAATACATCTGCAATATCTCAATTTTTAACGTTAGATATGTTAAAAATTGGGATACTACCATTTTTTTTTTTTATATTGTCAGTAGTGTCACTCTCTTGCTCCTTGTTTAGCATTTAAAAAATACGTGATTGATGTTAATGTACACTACTTTGTGATCCCCTCATAATTGTCTATTGGTTAGATAAGTCCAACTCATGATCAGAATATTATAGCTGAAATTATAAGGGTTTTTTTTTTTTTGATAGGCTAGTTAAAATTATAAGTACAATAATGTTTCCATCAATGGCCAAACTCCTTGTTTAAATTTAAATATATATTCTCAATATATATTCATGGCTAAGAAGGGTGCTGCATCTCAAGTTAGTTTTATGTTGGTAGATATTTGCCCCCGAGAGTTACGGAATCATTTGTTAGCTGATGCCATGGGCATCTCCTCTACCAGACATTAGTTTGTTGTTTTGTTTGTTTCTGTAATTTTCATACTCATAATATATATATATATATATATATATATATATATATATATATATATATATATATATATATATATATATATTCTCAATATGTACAAGGAAGCAAGTACAACTCATGATCAGATTATTATAGTTTAAAAATGTTACAACCAATGGCCAAACTCCTTGGCTTGGTTAAAGATTCACATTACAAGAATCGACGACGGGCTTTTCAGTGCTTTGACAAGTTTAGGCCTTGGATTCTCCGTTCTCAAAAAGAACGTATGAAAAGACACAATACGCAACCGGTTCACCTTGTCAATCTCAAATTCCAATCATACACTTGATACAATATAGAATATGGAGCTAACGACACAAAATACATATCAAAATGAGACATGCTACATACACTGGTGTTTGCCAAATACTATATAATCGCTCTCTGTTGTTTATTCTCGATCCTTATACCTCCACTTCAAGCTACGTGGTTATTCTGGAAATACATGCATAGATAGAACAGTAAAGTTAATTTGTTGAAAAAGAATATATATCAGAAATTATGAGTCACCTACCATCAAACCTGTTGCCCATTGATGGAAGCCCGGAATGGATGAACAGGGGTGACAACACGTGGCAGCTGACGTCAGCTACTCTGGTGGGCCTGCAAAGTGTTCCGGGCCTGGTGATCCTCTACGGCAGCATAGTGAAGAAGAAATGGGCTTTGAACTCTGCGTTCATGGCCCTGTACGCTTTTCCGGCGGTTCTGGTTTGTTGGGTGGGGTGGTGCTACCAAATGTCATTCGGCGAGAAGTTCCTTCCATTTCTGGGACAGCCAAACGTGGCCTTGGACCGGGAATTCCTTTTTCAACCAGCTTTTGCAGGGCAATTTCCCAACGCCACCATGGTGTACTTTCAGTTGGTTTTTGCTGCCATCACGTTGATTCTCATAGCGGGGGCGTTGCTTGGGAGAATGAACTTTTACGCATGGATGTTGTTTGTTCCACTATGGGTCACATTCTCTTACACCATTTGTGCCTTCAGC
The DNA here is from genome assembly GCA_026413185.1 of Pueraria montana var. lobata. Classification (NCBI taxonomy): domain Eukaryota; kingdom Viridiplantae; phylum Streptophyta; class Magnoliopsida; order Fabales; family Fabaceae; genus Pueraria; species Pueraria montana. Next base: position 64,559,813 of record CM048647.1, on the reverse strand, counting down.
ATATGGAGCACTGATGGATGGTTGTTCAAGATGGGCCTCATTGATTACTCCGGTGGTTTTGTTATTCACCTTTCTTCTGGGGTTGCTGGTTTCGTCGCAGCATGTTGGGTATGTAGTTTCTAATTATTTTGCATCATCTTTTATGCATGATCTCCCTAATCACCATAATTTACCGTGGAGCTGTTCCAGCTTAACTAACGTTTAAGTTCAATGAAAAAATTTTTTTTTGTCACTCATAATAATCTTACTTATTCGAGTAGGATTACCTCCCATAGAAGATACCTATGATGTATAAAAAGAAGAGTGTTTGGTAGGGGTGTTCACGGGTTGGGTTGGGTCGGATTTGTGCAATTTTATTGTGAAATCCGAACCAAACCAACCCATTCACAAACGGATTGGGTCGGATTGGGTTAATCGGGTCTGAACTTTTTAAAATATTTTTTTTGTAAAAAATAGAATTTTTTAGAGCAATAATTTGTTTTTGCCTAAAGCTTTGCAAATATATAATGACTACATACCTCCAAAGAGATCAAATTGTGACAATATTTGATTAATAAAATGAATGATTTCAATGTTAATACAATATTTTATTTTAGATAGAAATAAACTATTATATTAGTGTGAGAAAACATAAACAAAATTAAGATAAAAAATAAAAACAACAATTAAAAAAAGAAATATAATTCATGTGTAGTTAAAAATTAGCAAAAATTATGATTTTATGTATTTCTTAATTTAATAATATATATATTAAATTTAATTTCATGCTATGGGTCGAGTCGGGTCATGGGTTCAAAATGCAGAACCCGTTATCCAACCCGTACACTGACGGGGTTTGAACGGGTTGGGTCGGATTTGACCTACACCCTAAAAAAATCAAAATCGAACTAATTGGGTCGGATTGAGTTCACAGGTTATCATTACCTGTGAACACCCCTAGTGTTTGGAAGAGTTCATACCAAATTTATATAAGTTTGTTATGAAAATATATTATAATTCTTTGTTTTAGCTTACTTTTATAATTTTTTTGATAAATAAGTTTATTCGTGATAAAATTTATTACATAAGTTTGATGATAACACATGGTGAATGAAGTGGGGGATATGATTTTGTTTGCAGGTAGGACCAAGGGCAGTGAAGGATAGAGAGAGGTTCCCTCCAAACAACATACTTCTGATGCTGGCTGGGGCTGGGCTACTATGGATGGGATGGACAGGATTCAACGGTGGAGATCCATACGCAGCCAGCATAGATGCATCTTTGGCCGTCCTTAACACCCACGTGTGCACAGCAATGAGCTTGCTGACTTGGCTCTTCCTTGACATCCTCTTCTTTGGAAAACCTTCAGTCATTGGTGCCACTCAAGGCATGATCACTGGCCTGGTTTGCATCACCCCTGCTGCCGGTAGGTACCATGCCTTCATAACCATATTTCACATATTTTATGAAACATTCATAGGGTTAATAGTATTTTTTAGTACACCGAGATGGTATGTCGACATAGTTAGCAGATAACTATATTTTTTAAACATATGTCTATATTATAGAAAAATACTTACTAGAAAGGTCAACTCTTTAAATGAATGAATTCACTAGCTTGAAGAACTAAAACTTATAATTTTAAAAATTGGTGACTAGAACAAAAAAATGACCTATTTTTCAGGTACTAAAACTACAATTAACCAAACATTATAAAATATATGCTTCTAGTGCTGTGACTAAAGTGGATTTCTTAGGAAATCTGAAACTTGATTTATTTATTTGAGTTTAGGTGTGGTGCAAGGTTGGGCAGCAATCATAATGGGAATGATGTCTGGAAGCATCCCATGGTACACAATGATGGTTCTGCACAAAGAAATTAAGCTCCTCAAACAAGTGGATGATACTTTAGCAGTTTTTCACACCCATGCTGTGGCTGGTAGCTTAGGTGGCATTCTGGCTGGCTTCTTTGCTGACCCTAATCTTTGTCGCCTCTTCTATGGAGTACAAGATTCTCTGCACTATACGGGTCTTGCTTATGGCATATTCACGGGGAGGCCCAAGGCAGGGTTCAGGCAAATGGGGGTTCAGTTCCTTGGCATTGTGTTTGTGATACTTCTCAATGTCACCACAACTAGCATTGTGTGTTTGTTGGTTAGGGTCATAGTTCCACTTAGGTTGCATGAAGATGACTTGCAAGTTGGGGATGATGCAGTCCATGGCGAGGTTGCATATGCATTGTGGGGTGATGGAGAGAAGCTTGAGACTGCGAGTGAGGCTTTGACTTTTGAAATGAATCATGAATGGCCAACTGTGGAACTAAAAACTTCCAGTGATGCTCAATTGGAATGAAGGATCAGAGATTCTAGGTCTTTTGTAATAAGGATCAGTAGTCTAGTAAGAAGAGAATTTGGTTCCTCTGTGACTGTTGTTGCAATGCCAGCACGTCAATTGCAAGATGATCTTGTTGAACATTTGCTTGATGAAATAATGTGGTTTATTTAAGTAAGCTTATTGTTGTAAGCTTATATGCCTTACACAAACAATGACAAGAAAGATGCTTTATTTAGACCAGAGTAGCTATATCAATTTTTACAGTTCTTTATTATGATCAGTAGTTTCTAAGAATTGATTGTAAACGTTTACTAATGGTAAAAAATATTTATTGTATTTAAAATACAAAAGTATAATAAATTATTTTATTCTTTATTGAAAATTTATTATTTTTAGATACTTAAAAATAACTTTAAGGATTAATATTAAAAAAATTATTTTTTTATTTTTTCATATTAACTTTTTTAATTATAAGAGAAGAACAATAAATTTTATTACTTAATGACACCATGTGTATCACTGCACTTTCCTTCTTCCTTCTTGTGTTCACAGAGATTTTTGTGTTGTGTAATACTACTAACTAATTAATGTGTACATTAAGACACAAATAAAAATGAAAAAGGAGAGCAACTTACTACAATTTACATCAGTCTTACTATTATTTATGGAGTAGATATTTCTCTATGTTCAAGAAAATCACGTGTAGAAATATTTTAGGGGGGATTTAATGCTCTCTACCTACTTTACTTAAGAAAGAAAGATTAGCAGAGATTACATTTACAATCTCTTGTACAAGCACAAACCTAACTTACTAAATTTAGTTAGGACAATCACAAACCTAATTTTAACGTAATTTCTAATGTACTTTTATTGTGATTTTTAATAAAAACTTTTTATTTATTGTTTTCTTAATTAACGTTTTTAACACACTAATTAATATAACTCTAGGTTTATATATAATTTACTAACTTTGATTATGAACAAAGGGATAAAAGCCCAAAAAGGAGAAAATCACATCGAAAAGAAACAAGATTAATAGTGCGTTTAGGTTTAGCTTTGTAGTGCAGTGAAAAAAGTAAATTATTTTTTTCATTTTGAAAGCACCACAACTCTTTATAATTTCAAGATTTCCACAGTGAAAAATTGATTTATGTAGTATTATTGCATAACCAAGGATATACTAAGAGACTCCCAACTCATCAAAAAAAAAAAAAAAAAAAAGACTAAGAGACTCCCATTACATCATATAGAAAAATCTTAATTAAATAACTAGACCTGGGTGATGGCAACAACTTAAATTATCAAGAGTGCCTAGACACATATACTATTATGCTTCAATTTAAATATGAATTTAGTTTTTGTAAATTCGTGTTTTTTTAATTTTAATTTCTGTAAGTTTTTTTTTTCTTCATTTAATTTTAGTTCTTGTAAGTTTGCATTTTTTTTAAATTTTGGTCCTTGTAAGATTTTTTCTTCACTTTTAGTCCTTGTAAATTTACAATTTTAGTCCCTAAAACACAAACTTATAAGGTCTAAAGATAAAAATAAAATAGAATCTTAAAGAGATTAAAATTGAAAAAACACAAATTTAAAAAGATTAAAAATGAAAAAAAAATTACAAGAAACAAAATTAGAAAAACGCAAACTTACATAAATTAAAAATAAAGGAAAAAAAAACTTACAGAGACCAAAATTGGAAAAAAAAAAAAAAAAGAAGAAGCAAAGTTACATAAACTAAATTCATATTTAAGCCTCCATGAAATTGTGCATAATCTTCACTTGAAATTCCCCACATTGGCAAGCATTGTCCTATTTTTTTCCTATAAAGGTTTGCATTTGAAATTCCCCACATTGGCAACAAAAATGCTTTGAAATTGTGTTTGATAGAGTGGAATGAAAGTGTGAGGAATGAAAATGAATGAAAAAAAGACGAAAGAGACTGAAAAGTAAGATTGTTTAGTACAGATGAAATAGAGTGAAGAAGTGATGAAATATTTGAATTAAAATGATTAGGTAGATAATAAAAGAAAAAAAAACTAAAATTAAGTATTTATGAAATCCCAAATTTACCCCTAATTGGAAAAATATTCCTCATTTTTAATTGTACAATTCTTTTTTAAATTAATGGGCACATAATTGATTATGCCAAAAAGGACAATATTGAAACATCACAAAGTTGTCCATTTTTCATTGTGGATTGCACCGGCTTTCACATGTTTTTATACAATTTCATCTCTATTTCATGCAATCCAAACAACATCGGCTTACCACTTTTAACTCATTTTAGTGTTGTACTACTTTCAGTGATTTCAAACACAATATAAATCATATAGTAGAGTCAAGAAGTAACTTCTATACCTCCCCTAATGCTGAATAACTCGGTCATGCCTTCTTGAGGACTCGGATACTGTTGTTTGGACAATATGATTCCGAATTTGCCCATTGCCTACACCCAAGCAAACATTTTCCATTTGTATTGAGTTTTTAATCGGGTGTAACAAAACGTGTATTGCAAAACAGCTGTAAAGTTGTACTTATTTCAACTAATGTTAAATCTACCAAGTAATTAATTGAGATTAATTATTAAATTCTAAAAATATATATATATGTATTGCAAATATCAAATTAAATATTTTATTAAATAATATTATTATTAATCGATTTTAATATGATATTTTAATTTGTAACTAAAATTTTAATATTCACATATTTTGGTAATTTATTTTTGTTTTTAAAATTTAATTTGGATCTCTCGGTGTTTTAATCTGTTTGTATTTTTTAATATTTGGAGATATTGTGATTGTTATAATGGATTTTTTATAATCGCTTTACAACATAAAATGACGGTAATCCCGTTAATGTTGTATGTTATAAATTTTATTTTTACTTATAGAGAAATTTGAATATTCACATATTTTGGTAATTTATTTTTGTTTTTAAAATTGAATTTGGATCTCTTGGTGTTTTAATATGTTTTTATTTTGTAATATTTGGAGATATTGTGATTGGTATAATGGTTTTTTTATAATCGCTTTACAACATAAAATGACGGTAATCCCATTAATGTTGTATGTTTTATATTTTCTTTTTACTTATAAAATTAAATTTGTAATAGATACGTTACACATCCTATTAATTGAATGTAAATTTTTTAAATTATAAACATCCAAACATGTGGTTACTTTGTTTTGTTTACAACATTAAATAATCAGTAAATTACATATAAAAAAAATATAAAATCATAATCACAATGTTAGAAATGAAAATGAATTAAAGCTATTAAAATATTGTTATGCAATTTCTTTAATTAAAATGTTTGCAACACCTGAGAAAATGAATTGGCGAAAATTATCGTATTAATTAAAAACTAATATTAAGAATATTTCATCCGATTGATGGATATTTTTTTGGCTCCAACATTAGATAAACATTAAACTATTTTGAACATCAAAATTTTCAAACTTATCACAATTTAAATTTACAATAATTATTATGAAACATCAAAGACAATGGAGCCAAATATTTTTGGCTCCAACATCAAATAAACAGTAAAATGTTTTGAATGTTTGAACATTTAAAATGTGGTGGGAAAGATTTTATTGCTCACTAGAACTTAAAATGGCAATAATCATAAATACAATATTAATAATAAATAGTTTTGCATTGTGGAACAAACTTATAAATAAACAAGAAATAAGTTTTAACAACAATTATTTTAATTTAAAAGAAGTTAAAAATTATAAAATAATTTTAAATTTTTTAATTAATACTAATTTATATATTTAAAATGTCAGTAATCATACTTGTATTTGGTGTTTTAAGTCATGAAAGAATAAAATGACAATAACCATGTTCCTTTAATATTTATTTTAATATGTAAATTTAAAAATACATGTAAATATTAAATGATTCAATATTATCAATTAATGTGAAATTTCTTTTTATTAAAATTAGTCAACAGATGAGAAAACGAAATGAATATAATCATATTATCATTGATCATATTTACATAATAAAAGTTAATATCGAGGAGTTTTTCATGAAATTTATAATTATTATAATTATAATGACATGTTTATTTTCTTTTTCCATTAAATAAATAATTTTTACATAGTTGTTTTCATTTTCATATAGTTACATTAAGGTAATAATTTTTATCTTTATATTTTACAATTTTTATATTATATTATTTTTATTTTTAAATTTTAATATATTTAAATTAAATAGTTTTTAATTAAAACCCTGTTGTCTTTTTTTAAAATCCCGTTTCCCTCTCTTTATCAACATAGTTCGTCTATATATAACATCCCTAGCTGCCTGTTTGTTTCACAACTTGCTTCAAAATATCCTTATCAAAATAGTTTGCATTTTGTTCTATTGAGTAGTATGTCAGCATCAATTGACAAACTTGAGAATGTCAACTCTGAAAAACAGAGTTGTAGACTTAAAGTTCGGGTTATCCGAATGTGGGAGATGTCTCCTATCATGAAGCCCAATGATCCTTATGCAATTGAGATGCTTTTGATTGACACGGATGTAAGTGTTGTTTTCACAAAATTTAAATTTGTTAACTTATTTTATTATTTAATGATTATGTTTACTAAGGTTGTCATTTTATTTATCTGTATCATAGGGTAACAAAATACAAGCAACTGTAAGGAAAGCTATTATGCGTCAATTTAAAAATGCCATTCAAGAAGGTCACATGTATATGATGAATTTTTTTGGTGTGGTACCTAATAGTGGGTCTTATAAAGCAACCAACCATATGTATAAACTGTTATTCCATCAAAAAACTACGACATCGAGTTGTTGACTCCAACACTGATAAGTTTTCAGTAATGTTCTCGCTCATGCTAAACCAGTATTTTGTGTTTTCAATGGTGTTTTGTGCAGATGTATTGGGTATACTAATTGGGGCTTCTGCTGAGAGAGTTTCTGTTAAATGTGGCAAGACTACAAGGAAGATATTGTTGGAGTTGGAGGATGACCTGTATATGTCCTGAATAATTTAATTAACTTTATAGTTACTTGTGTTTATTACTTTGCTAATGTTTTTTATTTTTTTTAAAGGGGAAAGATTTAGTGTGCTTTGTTTGGAAGGTATGTGGATGAAATCAATGAAGTTGTTGGTGCTGGTGGAAATGAACTACCTGTTTTGATTCTGCAGTTTGCTAAAATTAAGTCTTACAATGGTAACCAACTTTTCCATGATTACTATAGGTACAATATTTAGTTATTTATGAGGACTTTGAAACAAAAAACAATACAGTCAAACATATATTTACACACACACACACACACACACACACACACACACACACACACATATATATATATATATATATATATATATATATATATATATACATACATACATACATACATACATACATATATATATATATATATATATATGCAAATGTATATTTATATCTATACATATAAAACTTATAATCGTAACAGTTTAATTTCACATTTTAATGTATTTTTAATTTTTAGTTGCTAATATATTTAATTGTTTTATATCTTCTGTTAATATTTTTATTAGGAGCAACTGTGGTTCAGAATGTTATGAATACCACACGTGTATTGTCGGATCCTCAAAATGTTGAGGCAGTTGACCTTAAGAATCGGTAAAATATATTTTATTATATTTCATTTAACAGCATAATTTGTATCGTTTATAAATTGCTATAATTTTGTGGTTATTGGTTATATTTTAACATTTTAGCTGGATTTGGATTTGGATTGTAGGATGATAAGTAATGGTTTTGTGATAAATGTTCCTATTGGTATGATTGAAGACGTCAATCGTAATGTTCCTGTTCACGATGATTTCCTTGTGAACTATCCACAGAAATCGGTTTTGGAGCTTCATTTAACCAAAGAAGTAAAAGTTTGTTATATTTTATTAGAATGTTGTTGCTGACTATATTAAACTTTTTTTAGTATAAGTTATGATAAAATTGTATCATATTATCCTAATACCCATATAAATGTTTACCAGGAAGGACTATTTATTGTGTTGGCTAGAATTGTTTCTCTAATTAATGTGGACCAATGGTGGTATAATGCATGTAAATGTCACAAGGCTATTACCAAACAGAATTATATGTATTTCTGCCCCTCATGTCAGACTAATGTGGTTAATGTAACACCTAGGTTTGCAACTTTTTTTTATTAATATCTTTAATTTTTTATACCATATAAAAAGAAAAAATCTTAATATATTTTTTCAATTGTTAATTGTTATGGTTGAAAACTAATAAAGATTTGTTGAAATACGTAGGTACAAACTCAAGTTGGAGGTTTATGATGGGGTTGATACTGCTGCTTTTACACTATTTGATACTGATGCAACTAAATTGATAAATGAACCATGCTCATCCATACTCAAGACAAATAAGGCAACTATAATTAATAATTTTTTAAGAATAAGCGAATTCGAAAATTAATATTAATATTCAATATTAATTAATATTAATATTAATTAAACGATCATCATAATTATTATAAGTATGATTTATTAATTATATATTTCTTAATTTACTTATAATAAAATTGAAACCAAATTATCTAGTATTTGTTGATCTCAAAAATAATTGGGAGGGAAGTACTTTTTAAAGTCAAGAAAGACGCCCAATATGATTTTCAGTTTGATGATTCCTTCAAGGTGAAGAGAATTTGTGATGATATATCAATAATTGATAAATTCAAAACTGAAAAAGATATTGTTACACCTGAAAAGGTAAAAAATTATATTAACATTTAATCATATAGAATATCAATTTATATTTTTCTATATTAAGTGCTTAAGTAATACAATATAATATTTATGTAGCTGAAATTTACAAATGGCTTTGTTGAGTCCTGCATTAACCCTCATGGTGATAATTCTGCTAACATTGAGGAAAATAATGATGGGGGTAAATTGTTTTAATTATTATATTATTTCCTGAATCCGAAATCAAATCAATTGTGTTATCCATAAATAGAAAGTATTTTCATTTTAATAACTATAATGTAGTAAATAAATGAATTTTATATTCCTATGAGTTGCTTATTTTAAAATGTATAATCTTATTTTATTTTTTAATTGTTGACCTCACTATTTGAGTATTATTATTGGTAAATAAATTAAATATATAATGTACAATTATTAAATATTAATTATGCAATTACAATTTTATTTAATAAAATAAATTATATTTACCCTTAATTCAAAATGAATTTATAATAGGTTTGTGTTGTAACCGAACAAGGGTTAGCCAATGGAAAAGAAGCTGTTGGGTCCCTTACCCTTCATAACAAAGACACTGTTGATTTAACCATTGTATAACTCTCTTCTGCAACGTTTGAGAATGTTGAGAATTCCACTACTAAAAATAATAAGGACAAGGATAAGCATATTACTTCAATTTCGTGCAAGAAAAAGCTGAGTTTCAAGAAGGTGAAGATCAAGAAGATTTAATGGTTGAAGATCATAAATAATGACCACTATATGAGCAGTTACTTATGAATAAATTTGTAATAGATTTGACATGGTTTTATTTAGTTACTTTGTCTTCGTGTGTGCAATTTCCATATATATTTGCATAAATAAATAAAAAAGGTGTAATTAGGTATGTTTATGTAAGCTAATTTTTGCGATGCATTTATTAGCTAAGTTGTGTTTATGTAAGATAAATCTAACCACTTTAATAATAAGTTATCATGTATTACTTATTCATAATATTTAATGTGATATATTTTATATTACTAAATTTAATGTGGTGCATATGTTGTTTTAAGATGTTGTTATTAGCAACAATTTATAAATTACACTCTGAGGTTCCGTAAGTTATATTGGGTTGAAGTATCGATAATTGGACTATGAAGTGTTTGGGATTGTAGTGAGTCATTAATAATCAATGTTTTTTTTTCCACAATGTCTATGAAACATCACTTGCATCACATTTTATTTTTCACATAAAATATGCAATTTTGAACTTCCAACCAAATCAAACATGTGTTTAGTGGTATTAGGTCAGTATATTGGTTTTGTTCATTTACGTGGACTAAATGCTATGGACAGAATAAAAAACAAATAGCAAAAATAATAATAATATTGTGTTAGATTTTACTGTTTTTTATGAGATATTTCTTGTCGTGATAGTAATTATTTCTCTTTTAAAATTTATTTAATTTTTTATAATTGTTTATTATTAAAAAAATATCACTCACATAATAAATACTATATTTAATGAGTTTTATTTGAATTTAAGTCAAATTGTAAAAGTTTTCTTAATAACAATAAAATTATGTAAGATTGTGATATATGTGGGTTTGAGATTATGTTTGGATAATTTTTTTTTTTATAAAAAGACTATGTTTGGATATTTGTTTAAACAAAAACAAATGCACGTATATTACATGTCAAAGTGTTTGTATAATAGTGTACATGACTAAGATTAGTATTGATCACATTCAATACATTGAATTTATTGTATGATCTTAAAAAAATTATTAAAAAAACTGTTAATATATAAAAGTATAATTATTTTTATTCTAAATTATATATATATATTATATTAAATTTAGATATATTATTAAGTGTTAAAATTGTAATAACCTATATTTATAAATTTTATAATGAAAATATCAATTAGGAAATGCTATTTCGTATACATTAATTGGTATTTATATTCTATTATAACATGACGTTTTCAAAATTAACATTTACTTTTATATTTTGATCAAGTTAAATGGTTACATTAAACTAGTAAATAAAATTTGTTTCGAAGCAAATATTTGACAGATGTGCGATACACGAAAAAATAAGGTTTATTAATATCTCAAATTTGGATTTCATTTATATCTAATATTTTATTCAATTTTAACACAAAACATCATCAATTAAGAGTAATTTAGTTACTTAATGCAATATTAGTAATTACATTTGGTATGTTAGATTAATATCAAATAATAGTAACAATATAAATTGTAATCTAAGTATTTATTTAAAATATTTTAAGTTTTGTTTATTTTAAAAACAAATAAAAGTTGTTATATGACCAATGTTTGCCAATAAAAATTAATTATTTTTCATAAATAATCTTATATATAATATGATAAGAAATTCTAATTTTATAGGTGGTTTTCTTGGCAAAATTTGTTGTCACAATTTAGATAATCTACTAATCTTCTAATTAAATTTAAATTTGTAACTTTTGTCATATTTTTTTTTACCTATACATACACTGATAATTTTTCATTTTTTGTCAAATAATATCTATCTAATAATGACATTCTTCATAATCAATGACTGATCATGTAGGTGTGCCTCAAGAAAATAGATTTCTATTTTATAGGATATTGATATTGATTCATTTGAATATATAAAATCCCAAGAAGATTTTGTTTTCCAATACTTGAACACTTGATTTGACGTTAAAAATATAAAATTCGAAGAAGTTTCCAATTCCAATACTAATTTGACGTTCGGCTACTTGATTACTCTATAGTACATGATAGTCTATGACTTTGTAGGTACCATTTTGTAATAATTACACTACTTTTTATAAAACTCACATGTATTTTTTAACACTCACGTGAATGATATACTAAGTTTACCCTTGTCGTTGAAGAGGTATTATCATTGTCATGACTTAACAATGTAAATAAAGTTTTGCTGTGATCATATTTAAAATATGAAATTTAATTTTTACTTAAAATGCCACCAAGTATTAAAGTTATTGCATTATCATATAATAATTTAAAATATATTATTAAAAATGAAAATGAAATTAAAATAATATTTAATAATCATCTTTACCTTTACATGGCTTGAGATAATAATAAATAGAATAACAATTACAGAACAATTAATTAAGAAATATAAAAATCCAGTATCAAAATCATAATTTTTTAAATAATTAATATATATTAAGTAATCTTTATTAACTTTTCAATTCTAATTAATATATATATAGTATGATTGTTTTAACATGATTGAATGTTTAAGATTAATTTAATATAGTATATTTTTGTTATTTTAAATGAATTTTTTTAGGATAAATATTAATATCTTTTTTTTATTGTATTAACATAAAAATATTTTTGAAAAAATATTTTACAGATGTAATATATATATAGAAAAAAGGCAATTAAATATCATATCATTATCATTGTATCATATCATGTAATCATGTAATATCTCATATCATATAATCATGCTATCATCCAATCATGCATTATATTTGTGCATCAAGTCATGGTAAGTTTTTGATATAAAGTGGTTATTTTCAAACTCAATATATATATATACACACACCAAAAGGCATTCATACTCATATGCCAGAGAATACACTAATCTTAATTGAAAAGTTATAAAAAAATGAGTTCTTCGTCCTCGACCTTTCATTCTTCATCTTTGTCTTCAGGTTATATTTTTGAAACTTTATAATTGATATATGGTTTCTATTTCATGATTTATTTTATTTATAAATTAAAATTAATTACGTTATTGTTTTATTTGTATCACATTTATCTTTTCAAGACATGATTACATATGGAGTTAATGAACTGCTCGTCAAAGAAATTTCTCCAAAAATAAGATCATGGTTTTATTGAGTGCAAGATTATTCGGTTATGGAATCGTCAGCATTGTTTCAATCCTATTGTTAAAAATGACAAGTATACTGTGGAGATGGTTGTTGTTGACGAAGAGGTAAATATGTTTGTATTTTATTTTATTTTTCCTATTTATTGTGATTAATTTTTAATTAATAAAGATAACATTCGTTCAATTTCTTTCTATCTTTGAATTAAAGTTATAGAAATTCTTATTTTAAACATGTTGTTGAATCTTTATTCGAATGCCATCATGTATCTATTTAATTCTAAATTCTTTAAAAATTTTGGATAATAATAATCAGGTAATTATGAGTATATTTTGTATGAGATATGTAACACCCTCAATTTTATTTTACTACTTCTACATATTTTATTTATATAAATATTATGAGAAATTATGTACTGTATTTTATAGAAACTTTCTGTACATATTTTCATAATAAAATTAATATAGTTCTATTCAGTAAAATTTTCTGAGTCTTTTAATACTTTTGTTTCTGCCTAAAATTCTTGTTGACCGGACAGTTGTATCAGACAGCTGTCTAGGATAAAATTTTCCAATATAACATTTTGGATTAAACTGTACTCTAATAAATAAATAATTTAATGTAGATTTAAAATATATACAGTTGAGAGATGAATTACTTATTGACTGGACCTTTGTGTCAGACAGCTGTCCAGGATAAATTTTTTAGTGTAAAATTTTGGAGTAAACTGTAATCTAATAAATAGATAATTGAATATAGATTTAAAATATATACAGTTGCATAAGTAAAATGCTAATTTCGAATTGTTAGGATTTTCTGAAAGTTAAAACTCTGAGAAATTTTTACTATAAAATTCTAAGGTAGAAAATTAAGATAAAATTTGTATGAGACATATGGAATTTTTTATTAATTATAATATATTTAGAATAATTATTAAAATTGTTTAACTAAGAAAAATAAAAATAAAAATATTAGCCAATCAAAATTTGACAACTCAAAGTTTCTAATGTGATTAAATTAAGCTAATTAGACTTTGATTAAGAGATACTTAAGACACTACCCTAAGGTTTTTGATAGTGAGGAATCTAATGGTGGTGTTAGTTTCTTAAAATTCTAATTAGTTTGTAAGATAATTAAAAACCCTAATTACCTTCTAGAACCCTCCCACTTTTATACATTTTGACTAATTGACCAAGTAGTTATTCAATCACGTAAGCAAGCTCAATTGGGACGTCCAAATGGCTGGAGATTTTGACCAAAGGGACTGCCTTGTAGCTGCAGCTGGACGTGTAAAATAAATTAAATTGGGTGTAGAATTTTTTTTTTAACATATAAGAAACCAAGTTAAAGAAACAAAGCTCACATAACTTATTTTCTCTCCAACCCAAAACCGTGAGCTTCCCACACAGCAGCCCCTCTATTTCACTTCATATTTTCTTCTACAATTAAGAAAGAAACCAATCTAAACCTCCCCCTCATCCAATAATATTCGGCCAAAAGGAAGGAAATTGGGAGAAAATCCTAAAATTTCAAGAAGACCAAGGAGGAAGGAAAGAAAAGATTCAAGGGTTCCTTCATCAAATTAAGGATTCAAGGTAAGGATCTTGGCATTTAATTTCAATTTAGACAACTTGGAATTAAGAAAAACATGTTTTGAGTTTTAATTCCAAAAGTTTAATTAATAACCATGATGAGATGAAATTAATTTAGGGCTTTTGTATGCTTGATGTTATAAGTTTGAAATATGTGTTTGAATCAATGTTTTGTTGATTTCATGATGTGTTTTGATGGATTGAAATTTGATGTGGCTTGTTCTTGATTGAAAATGGCTTGGTTGTGTTGGATTTGATGTTGAAAATTTGAGAAATGATGTTGGCAATTGAAGAGGGCCATTCGGCCATGAGGAGAATGAAGGGATACTATGTGCAAATTTTTCAAATAACCAAGGGCAAAATGGTCCTTTCACATGTAGGGACACATTGGAAATTTTATAAAAAGTTTAAGAGCAATTTAGTAATTTATAAAATATTCAAGGGTAAAATAGTAATTACACATGTTCTAGAAAGTTTAGGGATAATCTTGGAATTTGATAAAAAGTTTAAGGGCAAAATTGTAAATTATAAAAATATTAAGGAGTAAAATGGTAATTTTATTAGTTCTAGAAAGTTTAGGGGTAAAATGGGAATTTTATAAAAAGATCAAGGGCAATTTTGGAAATAATAGAAAAATATAAGGGCAAAATGGTAATTTTACATGTTCTAGAAAGTTTAGGGATAATTTTGGAATTTTGAGAAAAGATCAAGGGCAAAATTGGAAATAATGGAAAAGAGTAAGGGTAATTTGGTAATTTTACACTTGAGGGTAAAATTGGAATTTTAGAAAAAGAGCAAGGGTAGTTTAGTAAAAATTTTATAATAGTGACCTAATTGATATTTTAGTAAAATACTAATGTTAATTGTTGAATGTTTATATTTCCTTATTTGATTGTTTAATGTTCATTATTTACTTATGATCATTATCATATGGCATAAAAGTATGCATGAGTATTTTTGGGGGTTTTACAAAGATTCAAGTGAAAAATGATTGATATTGGCTAACCGGGACTGTGGTAGCCACAAATAAAAAGGAAAAGAAAAGAAAAGAAAGAATAAATGTTGACTAACCGGGAATGCGGTAGTCATGAGAATTGAATCTTTGGGGTGAGCAGAGTAAGTTAGACATGACTGTATGGTCTGTGATCATGTAGTCTGTGGGGTGAAGGATATTGAAAATTCTACATGTGGCTGTAATCTGGACAGAGATGCTGCCGTGCTGGCCTTCCTGGGTATCCTGATCTCCTAATTCTGTTTAGTTTATTCGCGTTTAGTAGGGGCTGATAGCTGAATTACAGTGCGTAATGGTAGGCCAGTTTCTTACTAAACACTCAAGGGGGAAGTCTCCATGGAGCAAGGTCAAAATGATTTTGAGTCAAAACTACATTTGCATAAATCATATTGCATTTAATTATTTATGTGACTGATTAATTATTATATGATATGTATATGTTTGAAATTGTTCTAAATTGTATGAGAAATTAAATGTCTGATCCTGTAAAATTTTGTCCCTAGATTCTAGGGAAGTGTAAATGCAGGTGAATGAAGAGTAATGAGAAGTAGAAGATGCAGAGGTCACTAGAGCTATAGGATTGGGAAATTTTGGGCTAACAATAGTTAAAAAAATATTTAGATCATTTTGTAGTATGATATTTTGGGTATATAATAATTGTAGTACTTAAAATTATTTTTGTAACATCGTATTAGAAAATTTTAGTAATGTAAAAGTTTAAATATAATGTATTTTTATAGATTGTATTGAAAATTTTTAATAGTTAAATTAAATATTTATATTAGAAGAGGGGTTACAAGATAGATGTAAAACATTTATGTTTATATTATTGTAATTAATAATCAATTAATAATTAATATCTGCTTATCTTCATTAGGGTTCAAAGGTTCAGGTTACGTTGCCTGGTTTTGTAAGGTCTTCATTTTATGTTGATCTGGTAGAAGATCAAGCATATGTGTTTGGAGATATGTATGTAAGAAACAATGATGAGAAAGATAGAGTAACCAGTCATGCCTATAGATTGGTAGTTCATGATGATTCGGTTATATCCAAGAGTACATATCAAGGGGTAACTCATAAGGGTTTGGATCCAATGTTTGTTAATCATATTACATGTGGCAAGAAAGATATTGACTTTTTAGTAGGTATATGTTATTCGTATTATGCCATATATAATATTTAATTCATTCACCCCATCCCATACCTATTTTTCTTTATCATTTTTCCCAAATCAATTAACTTTGTTTTATCATTATATTTTAAATCATGTTGGCATTTTGACATCCATCTCTTCTAAACGATATTACATAAAAAATGGAGAATTGATTGAATGTGTCTACCTTGAAGTAACCGATGAAACGTGAGTATAGCTAATTGAATAATACAATTATATGTCGTCTTGATTTTTATTATCAATTTATTTTATTTTACAATGTTAAACATTATGTTTACTTAATTTATTGTCATTAAACTTTATAACAAAATGTATCATTGCCATTCACAATTTATCAATTGAGAATTGTGTTGAAATTGCGTGTTGTTCATTGTCAGTGGGAAAATGGAAGTTATTTTGACTGATGTGAATTTAGATACTCTTAATTAGGGATGGCAAAGTGTACCCGGACCCTACGGGTACCCGCAAAAATATCTGCAAGCGGGTCGGGTAAATACCCGCTTATTGGGGCCGGGGCCGGGTATTTACCCGCAATTTTTTGCGGGTACGGGTACGGGTACTATAGTACCCGCCCCGCCCCGCCCCTACCATATATATATATATATATATATAATTAAAATAACTTAAATAAATAATTATGTTATATATACACTTTTCTGTAAAAAAAATAATTTTATATTTTTCATAAACTAACACTAATAGTAAAAGATTTATGTTATAACTTACAATAATTTTATATTTTATATTTTTAATATTATGTGTGGATGTTTTTAATGTTAAGTGTGAATTATTTAAGTGTGAATTTTCAATTTATTTGTAATAATTTTTTTAATTAATATTTTTATAGCTTAAATGCAATTTTGGTTCATCTATTTTGCACAATCCGTAATTTTGGTCCCCCTATTTTAAAATAGAGACATTTAGTCTCTCAATTTTGTAAAATATGTAATTTTGTCCTTCCATCAAATTGAAAGCGTTGACGGTTAAGAGATTAACGTTAACCTTAACGTGGTCCAAATATAGTGACGTGACACAAGATTATTTATTTAGTTTTTAATTATTTTAAATACTGAGTAGAATAATTGATGAAAAATATATTTTAAAAAAAGGTAATATCATTTATTTGACTACGACGTGCCATATACTTCAACAATGTAGAACTAGTTTAAAATAAATGATTAAGACTTGTGATTTCTATTTTAGAACTCACGACTACCCCAACCATTAAAATCGACCTGACATATGCTTTAGTGATGTAGATAAATAAATAATTATTACTCAGTATTTAAAATAATTAAAAAATAAATAAATAATCTCTTGTCACATCACTATATTTGGGTCACATCATGGTCAACGTTAATCTCTTAACTGTTAATGCTTTCAATTTGATGAAATGACCAAAATTACAGATTTTACAAAATTAGGGGACTAAATGTCTTTATAGAGGACCAAGATTGCTGATTGTGCAAAATAGGAGGACTAAATGTCTCTATTTTAAAATAGGATGACTAAAATTGCGGATTGTGCAAAATAGGGGGACCAAAATTACATTTAAGCCTATTTTTTTATTGATTTATTAACTTCATACATAAGTAAAGTACGGGTAGCGGGTGCGGGTATGGCCCGTATGGGTATATAGGTACCCAGCGGGTACGGGGATGGGGATTAAAGTTGCTACCCGCGCGGGTATGGGGCCGGGTACGAGTATTTTTTTTAAACGCGGGTATGGGGACGGGTACTATAGGACCCTACCCAGACCCTACCCATTGTCATCCCTACTCTTAATGGCTTCTTTAATGGACATATAACATGTTGCCCTATTGTTGCTATTCAATTCGCCGGAGCAGTATTTTTTGGTTAGTTAAAATTGATTATTTATCTTCTATTATTTATTAACGTTCATTAAATTTTTTCTATTATTTTATTCTGACTAGAATTTCAAATGTAGGTGGAATAGCAATCGAAAATATCAAATGTGTCACTAAGGTTAAATTTGATCCTAATGCTGAAGTAGTTTCTTCAATAAAATCACGGTAAAAATTTATTATTTATTTATCATTAATATTGAGTATTGTAAACAATTATTTATTATTTATTATTCCATTGATTATATTTATATTTATATCATAACTATTTAATATAATCTTGAAAATATTTTCAGTTTAATGGAAGTTCGGTTTAACTTTGATGCAAAGCTTAAACGTATTCCAATTTGAACGATCGATAATGAAATCATTGAGGATTTCTTGATAGTTAGAGCAAGGAAAACACTTATTCAAATATGTCAAAAGGGAATGGTAATTTTTAATTTGTTAATATTTATTTTAACACAATTTTTGTTTTTGTCATAATTGAAACTATCAGCATTATATCAATTATTTTAATAGGATCGTAAATGTGTTGTTTGGGCAAAAATGGTTGATATTGTTAGAGATTCTTCCTGGTTTCAATTATCCTGTGAATTGAGGACGCAGCAAGTTCAACATTCACAATCTGGAATAAATGAGTCTGCATGGGACATTGTTCCTCGGTGAATAAATATCTATCCTTGTAATTTATTCTATTATGTTTCTTTCCTATTTTGAATAATTTAATAGAACGTAATTTAATATATACTTTTGTGTAATAGTTAATCTATACAAGTTGAAGTATATGATGGTTCCCAAGTTGTGTACTTCACATTGAAAGATCGTGATGTTGAGAGAATGCTATCCATATCTTGCAAACAGCTCTACTCGACTATCAAGGTTTTTATTTAAATAAAAATTCTTAATTATTTTTTAGTTAGTAATTATATTATAAAATTATAAATTGCAATGCCATATAATTATAAAAATAATTATTAATGTAATATTTCTCAGGAGTCTGACAAAAGCAAATATCCAATTGAGTTATTTAATCTAATTGGGATGGAAAAATTATTTTTGGTTCATGAAAGACCCTCACATATCCTACGTAATCGTGGTTGCTTCGATGTGAAAGAAATTTGTTATGAACATGAGGTTATTAGATTCTTTCATACTCGAATGTACAGATCAATTGATGATGAGGTTAGCATGTTTTATTTGATGTATAATGTTAAATTTATAATTTGTAATTTTTTTAAAGTATTTTATTTGTATATCTGGCATTTGGATCTAAACAACATTTCAATATTTTTTGTGGAAGATCAAGGCTCGAAAATATGAAGAATTCAACCATTCAGAAGACTACATTGCAGCCTCTATTTAACATTTGACAGATTTTGATTATAGTTTATCTTTTATGCTTTATATTTGCAACATGTTTGTTGTTATATGTCTGGACTAGATATGTGATGTAAGATATATGAATGTTTTATTTAGAAGTATGTTAAGGTTCAATCCTTATATTGTATTTTTCAGATCATTTTATATGTATTTTGAAATTAATGTTACAAATGTGTTTGTCATTATTCTTGAAAGTTTAAGTTAAACATAATCGTAATCGTGTAATTTAACCAATGAATTTTATTTCACCGAGATGTTTTTTTTCAATGGAATACAAAACTATATTCATGAAATTTTTAATAGTAAATAATCCTCATTATTATTAGTTATTATTTTCCATTAATTAAAATATTAAAGTATTAGTAAAGTTATTTTGTTTTATATAAATCATATTGGAACATTTCTATAAATTATGAAATAATTTTTCATCAAATTCTTTTTTGTTGAACATTATATTAATTTTGAAATTATATTGTTTCCATACCCAAATATAGTATTAAAAAGTGCAATAAAGAAATTCCAATACGTAAATAGTAATAGACATCATTATTAGTTTTGTCAATTTGACATTGAAAAAAACAAATTTGCTAATTTCCAAATTTATTTTGTTGCTCTAACATGATATGCTGAGAGAGTATGTGTTTAAAGTGTAACAGCCTAAAAATTACAATTCAATAAGTATATACTTGTGTGATTCAATTATGATTAAATTGGAATTTATTTCTTTTAAATAAGAAAAGATATGTTTGAGTAATTAAAATATAGTTAGTAATTAATTGAGTGATGAAGAAAAATGAAGGAAAGTAAATAATATAAGTGTTTCTTTATAATGGTCAAATATGAAAAGATTGATAAAGTCAAGAGATATAAAATTCTCTGTAATTAAAAATCTAAGTGAATTAATTGAATGAAATTAATTACTTGTGATAAAAGTTTCTCTGTGGATAACTCTTTGTAATTAATTCTCTAGAATTAATTATCTGTAGTTACCTTTCTATACCACTGTCTATGATTAAAATTTCTTGTAACTGAATTGTCTGTGAGATTTCCTGTGGTTAAATTGTCTGTATTATCTTATTTAATTATTAAATGTTTAAAAGTTTGGTTTTAAAATTAAAATCACGTTTCATTTCAATTACTCAGTGCATTCCTACACTGTGTAAATTAAACTCAGTACCTAAAACTATCAACTCACACCCCTTAACCAATCAAAATTTATTTTCTCCCTTTCTCTTTTCTCTTCTACCACCCTAAGCACCTCAAACCCTCTCCTCTTCCCTCATGCTCAGCGTCACTCTCTCCCTCTGTCCCAAACTCAATTTTGCTTCTTCTAAGCTTTGGGGAAGCCATTGGAGGCCATTTCTCAAGGTCCCAAGGCACATTGAAGTCATTTCCACTTGATTCAAGGTGAGGGGAACCTTCCATCAACCATTTCTCACCCTCTTCTTTTTGTTTTCTTCCATGGGTCTCTCTCTCTTACTCTTTTCTTTCCATTTTTGGGGAAATATGAAGGTAGTGGTGAGAACCACACTCTAAAGGCTTGATTTCTCAATTTCCAACTCAATCTTCAAGAGAACCACACTAGGTATGGGGAGTTTCTATTTCAACGTCATGAATCATGGTGTTTTGGGGCTGTTCATGGATTGTGTGCGTGTTGGGGAAGACGAAATAGGCATTGGAATGAATGTTTGATGCATAATTTGTGAAATTTCTTGTTGTTGATTTTTGGGCTGCAACATGCACGAATTTTTAATTAATTTTTGGGACATGATTTTTGAGATGTAAGACCCATTCTATAGTTTTTGGGGTTTTTGAAGCATGTGATAAATTTTAAAAATTATTTTAAACACTCCTTCTATTTATTTTCGAATTTCCTTTGAAATTGCTCAAATCGGTCAGGTTGTGTTTTTTTTTAATTTTTAATTATTTTTGTATATTTTTGTTGGTGAAACTGTTTTAAAAGAAGTGTTCAATGACCATGGAGAGTGTGCATAAAAATTGGCTAAGCCTACAAAAATACGAAAGTATTTGTTTGAAATTAAAAGTCCAAAATAGGGCATTTTTTCAAAACTGTCCTTTTAAATGGGGAAAATTATATATATCAGTGAAATTATCATGTGGTGAATTTTTATCTTATTACCTGGGTCATTTAGATTGTGTGGTATTTTTTCTATATTTTTATAAACATCAATTACTATTTTTCTACATTTAAATAGTGAAACCTGTATTTTCTGGCAGCTGTGAAAGATATTTGATGGAGAAATAGAAATACATGTTTTTGAGCTTTGTGAAAAATATATGTGATAGCCAACATGCTAAGGATGATATCTGAAAAGTTTGAATAAAAAAAAAGTTGATCTTCTATTTTAATAAATAGAAAACAGTAACTTTTTTGTGTATTGGCAGAAATGGAAGTTAAATAAAAATAAACCTTAAATGTTTGAGATTTGATGTACTGAATTTTTATGTCATAATATGTCATATGAAGAGTGTTGTTACCAATTTTCATGATATTCGGAGTTGATTCGGTATTTTTAGAAAATTGGAAACCGATAATTCAATATACTTGAATTTAGCTTTAATTGAGATATTTGTGTTATTGATGTGATATGATGTATTTAAGCTTGAGAGATGATATTCTACCTCTAAAGGTGAATATTCATCAATATGCTTGTGACTTGATTCATTATGCAAATTAACTGTTAATAATTGCTATCTTTACCTACATTTTGTAGTAGTTTAGGGGCAATTATGTGATATCTCTTATGCTTTTGAGCTTTGTTTGTGTTCATTTTAGGTAAATTTTGAATAAAAGTTTAGTTTGTTTAGGATTTTCTAGTTTGTACCTTTTACGCTTGATCTTTGGGTAGTTTGTTTGTGTTTCGTAGGAACTTTGTTGAAGCTCGGATCAAGCAAAGGAGAGTCCATGAGTAGCTACATTGGAAGAAAAATGAAGAAAAATGTCAAATTCCACAACCAGAGTACACCATGGGCTGCCTGTGGTAGTTACCATGGGCGTGGCAGATTTCAGGAAGTCAATTATAAAAATCAGCCTCAACCACGGGCAGACCATGGTAGACACCATGGCCATGGTGCGTTCAGCGAAAATACAGTAGAAAGTTGCATTTTTTCTTATATATATAGACTTTCTAGGATAGGAAAAGGTGTTCACAACTTTGGGATTTTCATTGACAAAGAGATTAGAGACATTGGGGAACCATTTCCATGCTTAGGGATTCATCTTTCGTTGTCTCTTCTTCGGTCTCTTGTTCCCCCATGGCTATAAGTAGCTAATTCCATCCTTTGTTAGGGTTTGATGTAATTGAATCTTCTTTCATGTAATTACTACATTATTTCTATTTAATTAAGCATTGTTATTGTTTCTTTTCTATACTTATTGCTTGCTCTTAGCCTGATCACCTGAATGCATGATTCTTTTTATTTGATTGTAATTGGGAAATTCAATTGAATTGCAAACTGAAGGGAGCACCCAATAATTTTTATGCCTAGGTATAGGGTAAAAAGGATTGGGCATCGTTAAAACTCTCATTCTTAATGACCATGATCATGACCGTTCATCTTAGTGACCCTTGAGGTCACTCATCCGTCAAGCTAGTGACGTTAAAGAAGTGCTTACTGGGAGGCAACCCGGCTTTCTATCTCTTCTTTGCATTTGTTTTCATATTATTTGTGTTATTGTTTCAAAAAAAAAAAAAACTCCCTCTCTTTATTTTTATTCTTCCCTTGTTGCATACTTGGCATCCCTTTAAGTTTGGGGTGTTGAAGTGGAGTTTGCGGCCCATGTTGATTGGCCAATGAGAGCTGGGGACCAGCACAATCTTGGCCAAGGGGGTGATGTTGGGCCTCTAATGGGAGATGGGGGAGGACTATAATCACTAGTCCTCCCAAGGTTGGTATTTCTTTTCCTTTACTTTTCTTATTTTTATTGCTTTCTATTTTGAATAATTGTTAATTGTTGCTTATTATGTTGTGTGACTTTGCCTGTAATAGTTGCCTGTTTGTTTTCATTAAAGCATGAGAAAAGTTGTTATTTTAGTCTAATGCATGATTGTGGTTGCATTCCTGGATTCTTGTGAATTTCTTATTGTGGTTAAAGTGTGTGGCATGTTTGTTTGGATACCTTTGTTTCCTTGATGAGACCTACCTTGGTGAGGAATTTATTGTGATATATGCTGAGTGGCACCAATGATTTTTGCACATATGATTTTGCTTGAGTCTCTTAAGTCCTTTTGTTTTGCATGCTAGCTTGAAAAGGATCAAGGCCTTGTTTGTTGTTTTAAGCCACTAACCAAAAAGCCTTTTCCCTTTCAATTAATCCCTTGCACCCTCTTTGAGCCAAATAGAAAATTTTCTTAATGTATGACCCTTAGCCTTAACAAAAAAACAAATGTTTTCCATTCCTAGGAATAGGAGAATAAAGATAGAAATAGGGTTTTACATTAAGTTTGGGGTGTCTTGCTAGACACCCAAAAGTGGTAAATGAAGGGTACCACAAGGGAATTCTAGTGTCACAGTTAGTAAAACTAAAAGAAAATATATATATACAAAAAAGATGAAAATGTGTATGGCTCATCTTTGTCCCACAATGTTAAAGTTGTAAAAAAAAAGAAAATAAATAATTTTGCAGTGGGACATAGGTGAAGTTGAATAAAATGGTCATGGGTTGTTGAAGGAACTTAGGGTCCAAATTGTGATTATTGTTCTTGAGATCAAGTAGGGAATTATTTCTCTTTTTGCTCTCATATTCTTAGATGCTTTGAATCCCAGAAAAACCAATATTTTGTTGTAGCCCGGCCACGTTACAAGCCAAGAAAGTCCTTAGTGATCCTTGCTTGCATGCTTGATAATTGTGATTTGTTGAGAGATGAAAAGCAAAATTAATATGTGTTGTTTCAATGTGTTGCTTAAGAGATACACTCACCCGTTGTTATGTGATTGAGTGATACACTTTGTGAGGACCAAGGAACTTTGGTGGTTCATTGTAATTTTTGCCATCCATATTAATCTCTTGATGAATTGACACTGGAATTTTTGTTTGGGCACCATATTATGTTTGGACTGTGTTGTTCTAAAACTTGTTTTGATGTTGATGAGTTGGGAATTTATTGCAGACCATGTCTTTGTGTTTTCAATATTTCTTAGGATTGTCATTAAGTAGTGCTTGTTTTGTTGCTCGAGGACTGGCAAAGTTCTAAGTTTGGGGTGTTGATAATTGCCATCTTTACCTACATTTTGTAGTAGTTTAGGGGCAATTATGTGATATCTCTTATGCTTTTGAGCTTTGTTTGTGTTCATTTTAGGTAAATTTTGAATAAAAGTTTAGTTTATTTAGGATTTTCTAGTTTATACCTTTTATGCTTGATCTTTGGGTAGTTTGTTTGTGTTTCGTAGGAACTTTGTTGAAGCTTGGATCAAGCAAAAGAAGAGTCCATGAGTAGCTACATTGGAAGAAAAATGTCAAATTCCGCAACCAGAGTACACCATGGGCTGCCTGTGGTAGCTACCATGGGCGTGGCAAATTTCAGGAAGTCAATTATAAAAATCAGCCTCAACCACGGGCAGACCATGGTAGACACCATGGCCATGGTGCGTTCAGTGAAAATAAAGTAGAAAGTTGCATTTTTTCTTATATATATAGACTTTCTAGGATAGGAAAAGGTGTTCACAACTTTGGGGTTTTCATTGGCAAAGAGATTAGAGACACTGGGGAACCGTTTCCATGCTCAGGGATTCATCTTCCGTTGTCTCTTCTTCGGTCTCTTGTTCCCCCATGGCTATGAGTAGTTAATTCCATCCTTTGTTGGGGTTTGATGTAATTGAATCTTTTTTCATGTAATTACTACATTATTTCTATTTAATTAAGCATTGTTATTGTTTCTCTTCTATACTTATTGATTGCTCTTAGCCTGATCACCTGAATGCATGATTCTTTTTATTTGATTGTAATTGGGAAATTCAATTGAATTGCGAACTGAAGGGAGCACCCAATAATTTTTATGCCTAGGGATAGGGTAAAAAGGATTGGGCATTGTTAAAACCCTCATTCTTAATGCAAATACTTTGATTACACTAATTCAAGGGATTGATAGTGGAATCAAAGGACTTATGTTCTTTCGCTTAAGGGATTAACGATAGAATAAATTGTGGGTTGATGATAACATAAGTTTAATTGAATAGGAATGATTAGTAATGCATGACAGGTTGATTTAATGAAGTCAAACCCCGACAATTTTCACCATTGATATAAACCCCATTTTCTGTGTATACCAACTATTCGACAAAATTCCCGAATCAAGTTTCCTTCCTTTTTACTTTTTATTTTTATGCATTTGCTTTTAATGTTGGTTACTTTAATTTTCTCAATATTCGTAGTCTACAAATTATATTAATAATTACCCATTTTTCGCACAAGTTCCTATGGAAACGATACTCTACTTATCACTGTGTTACTTGAGCGGTTTGGTACACTTGCCAAAATTGCCAACAACTGTGTTATGTATATTGTGGACTGAGACCTGGGGGGTGTGAACCCTGGGCATTGCAGAAACGTTGTGTGCGCATGATTTTGATGTGTTTTGGATGTTGAATGTGGGGACGAGGATTTATAATCTTCGTGGGAACAGATGAACTCCATGTGGAGCACATTTGTAGAAAACGGTGATTTTGTGATAAAAATGTTCATTACAGAAAGTAATGAATTAATCCATAAAAAGAATGTGAACTTAGTAATTGATGGTTGGCATAAGTAATTTTGTGAACAATGTGGATTTTGATATTGGACTTAGAAAGATAATTAGACCCTTTGTTTTGGGAGTTATATCATAATGGACCTAATTAAGCATAAGTTGTTGAGTGTAGTAAGATTTATCATAAGACTTAATAAAAATTAATAAAAAAATAAAAATGGGAAAGTCATGACTTGAGGTTCATGACAAGATGTGTGCATAAGGCACGTGTTTGCGACATATGATCCTTGTTTTGTGTTGGTGAGAATCAAATGAGAAGGGAAACCTTTCTGTTGGGGGTCAAGTGTGACTGGTGCAATGGATAAATGCTACACGTCGATTTAGAAGGATAATCTTACGTGACCGGAAGCCAAATGGGCAAGTGTTTGGAGGTCATGTGGAGGCTTTATCTACGGTGAGCATTGTGCTTGTGAGATGATGGGATCGTAATGTTTAACCACTGTGATAGTGGGGGAGTTGAATCTCTATGTTGTATGTCTGGGAAATATGTTAATTGAGGACCGCCGTTGAGTACCTTTTTGGTAGAAAAGCCCACACGAACCTGTAAAAGACGAATCCTGATAAGGAGAGTGGTTGAGGAGTCAGTCCTCAGAGATTGGATGACCACACATAGTGGTACCTGAGGTATGCTCGTTGACTTGCTGTTTCTTGGGGATCTGGCGCTGAGTTTGTGATCGTGTTTCCACAGTGCCGACTTGGCAATCCCGACAAATGCGAGGCATAACCGTGTTGGTGAGAGCCCTACCATTGTACCGTGGTTAAGGGTGTACTCCCAGCAAGTCATCCGACTTAAAATAATGTAAGTCCACTGAGTTCCAGGGGTTCCAATGGCAGTGGGCCCGTGTATGAAAAGAGATAAGTGTTGAGCTGAAATGCTTTTAGGGTGACGAGTGAGATCGTGAGAGTGCCTCTAGTGATTGTGTGTGTGTTGTTTGTGACTTACGGGTCGTTTTGATTGTTGGTTTATGTGGAGGATAGAAGCTCACCCATATGCCCAACATTTTTTAGATGGAAATCAATGATGCGGTTTGATTGTTGAGGGGGAATGGATTGGCTACGACAAGCCCTGCCAGTGGAGGCGGACTTGTTCGTGGGAAGAAGGACCTTTTGAGGATACCTCATGAGTTCAAGTGGGTATTTGAGGGGTTGTATTTTGTGGGTCACTGCTCTGAGTCTTAGTGTTTTCTTGTATATAAGAGAGGGTAGACTAGGCCTTCATTTATGATGTATTAAACTTTTGGATGTGACTCGATTGTTATATATACTCAATTTCATAGATGTGAACATGTAATTATATTTGGAAAGGATAAATGTTTCATGATGTAAAAATGTACTTATATTTGTTGAATATCATTGTCTAATGAAGGGTTTTGGGAAATGTATATCTAATGTTTTACTAAGTCGTAATGTTTTCGTTGAAATCGAAGGTTTGATTAAGTAAACGGTTTTGAATAAAGTGTCAGTTCATTAATAGATATTTTAGTTAAAAGGATTTGGATGAATTATTGAAAATAAGTCTTTTGGACATTGTGATGCCATGGGTTTTGTGTACAAGTTTTTGGAAAGGGAAACAAATTTTCACGTATATTGAAGGGCATTTTAATAGTCAAAGTTTTAATCTACTCAAGAAATTTTAAATAATATAAGAAAGTCTCCTTTAGAAATTGGGGTGTTACATAAAGCACCTATAAACTAAAAATTAAGGTTTGTAAATCACAAGTTGCATGCGACAAAATGATGCATGTCACGGTTTAAAGATAGAGATGAGGGTCTTACAAACCTTGTTGCCAAACACAGGGTAACAAAGTGATGCCCAGACTCCACGGTTACACCCTGCCTTCCTCTATTAATGAATGTCATACGCATTTAGATTGTTTTACTCTTCATTCATTCATCTGCTCCATTTGTGGTAATATTTCAAGTTCTATCAACTTTCTAATTTATTGTAATATTTCAAGTATTATCAATTATCAATATCAATATGAATTATCCTCATTAATATTTTTATAGGCATTTGTTTTTATCTTTGCTTCGTTATATAAATCGCATTTGTAAGTGTATTTGTAGAAATGCAAAACCATTTTCTATAAATTAATTATGGAAATACAAGTATTTATAACTTAATATAACTGCTTGAAATTTTCTAATTGATCTAAAACTGATCAAATATATTTAACAATAAAATATAATAAAAAAATATATTTTCTTTATTATAGTTCGATTTGGTACTAATTGTATTAAAACAAATCAAGAATGCACTTTTAATATGTTATATTTATTGTCATATTATGTAATATTAATTACAAATTTCACAGTAATGATAGAATGTTATTCCATATGGCTTAAATATTTTTTTATGTTAAATTACAATTTTAATAATTCCCAGTATTTTATTATTTATAGCAACTATAGTCATTTTTTATAGTAAGTAATGCCTATGACAATATCTATAGTTGAATGTTTTTTATAATTATTTTAATAAGTAGCATTTTTTAAATTTAATAATAACTATATAACTATACAAGTAATATATAATATTCTAATTAATATGTATTAAGAAGTTTTATTCACTCACAGTGATAAAATTATAAATTTTATTTATAAAAGTTGTATGAATTTAATGGTAAAAGTTTTATTTATAAAATTTTATACAGTCATCTAATCATAAATCACCGTTTGCATGACTTTTAATGTAATTTTGTAAAAGTCAACAAACTTACCATAAATGGTGATTTGTGATTGGATAACTGTGTACAATAATTTTACACTGTCAGTGCATATCCTTTTTTTCTCATGTTGTATTAGTTGACATATTAGTATTTTTTATAGCTCAATTTAATTAAAAATTTATTTATATTCTCATTTATAACTAATTTATTTATTTATTTGTACCCTCATTTATAACTAATATCTAAATATAAATATGTAATCTAATATCTAATACCTAAAATGTAATATCCATTATTTGTATCTATATCTTTATCTATATATACGAATATATATATATATATATATATATATATGTATGTATGTATTTAATTTAATGATGTATAGTATAGTAACATATTTTCCAAAGATATTAAAAGTACATAATAATATAATAGTATAATGAAGTAAAATTACAAATTTATTGATACAGATCAACATAAAAAGAATAAAAAAGTGTTATATTTCTAAGTCTTCTTTAATACGTGAAGTATATTTACGATATATTATTGAATATTTATTATTAATTTTGAATATAATATATTCTATTATATTATATTTATTTGATTATCTGGTTGATAGTATTTTTTTAATGTAGTACAAATTAAAATAGGATGACTTATACATTAAGATCACAGTACACGTTTATCTTTCACTTTTCCTCTATAAATGGATGCCATCTAAGTTCCTGTTTGTACTATACTCTCTCTCCTCTTCTAATTTTAAGTCTTTCTACTTTTCCTTCTCGTCTTTCTTCTTCAGAACTCCCATTTCTCCTTCTCTGATGTCCTCTATGTCTTCTATGCTTTCTTCATTGATTTATTCTCCTTGTATGCTCAAGCATTTATGTCGTGGAGCTTAACTATGGCTTCTTAAGTGCAGAGTATTAAGAGTTTGGAGAAATCAATCATCAAACCAACGACACTGTGGCTCAACCGAGTACGTTTTGGTTGATTAAGAGGTCTGATTATTGGTTGTTACGGTTATGTTTTATGTTGGATTAGTAGTTATTCTATTTTGTCATTGTTGGTTTATTGCATATTTCGATATTTATGTTTCTTTGATTTTCATGGTTAATGTTCTAATGTTGTCAGATAGCGTAAAAAAAATTCCTTTATAAAAAATTTTAGTTTAAACTTTGGTTAATTACTTTCAATTGATATTTTATTATCATCATTTTTTTGTCTATTAATTTTTTGAAATTAATTCAATGTGAGACTTTGTGTATATTCAAATATTAAGTAGATTTTTTTAAAATACCTTTGTCTTTAATATATTAGGGTTGTAAAATACAAGAAACACTCCCTGATGAGTTCTTGCCCTGTTTCAATTTTGAGATGATTGAATATGGAGTCTACTATATCAGAAACTTTTGCATTATGGAAATCTCTGATAACGTAAGAGTCACAACTCATCCTTTTCGTTTGAGTTTTCATCAATAAACTGAGATTACACCAACTGAAGATGATATCCCTTTTGATATTGGTATTAATACCATGACTGGTTTTGACATATTGGCAAAATGAGGAAATTATGATCATTTAGTTGGTAAGTTTATCTTATACATTTCTAAGTTATTATCTTTTAAAATAATAATTTAATCATTTAGTTGGGATTGCAATAATCACTTTGTTGCATTTTTTTTTACTTTAATAGGATAAAATTTAAATTATATATGAATGAATTTGCTTATATATATATTTTTTAATTTTCACTAATTAACCATTTTTTAAAAAAACATAGAATGAGTCTAAATATTAAATAGTATATTTGATTCGTAAATAGATTTTTTTTGTTTTTAGACGTCATATAAATTATTAAGTTGTCATCATTTTTATATTTTTTGTAGATTTGTTTAATGTAAATTTAAATATTAGATGACTTATTTTACATTAATTATTTGCTAACGATATTTGAACAATACTATGATAATCCTTAAATCTTTATTATTTCAGATATTATGGGTGTTGTTTCTGGAATATCCTCTGTGAGAGAATACGTCAAGGATTCTGCAGTCAGAAAATTTATCTCCATGGAAGTTATGGATTTAACGTAAGTTTTTATTTGTTGTTAGTATTTATTACAAAATATAAAAAATCCATCTTTATTTTTTTAGTAATTTGATTTGATTTAATGTAGTTCAATATATTTAAATAAATAAAATTTTATTGTATGACTTACTATTCCAAATTATCTTATGCAGCGGCAAATTGGAGATTGTTTTGTTTGGAGATTACGTTGATAATGTGCAACGGTTTTTTGCTACTCATGGTGATTGCAAACCAATCATAGTTGCATTTTTTCTCAAGCTCACTTCAACACCAACATTCATACTTGGTTAGATTTTTTATTTTAGCAGTATAAATATTTAATAAAATTAATAATTTTCTAAATTCACATCCCAATATAAAAGTTGATTGTACATCATGTAAATGTTAGATATGAATATATTTGGCCAAAATTAATATTCTGTTAACATTGAGAACACTTATATTGAAAAATGAATATTTCAAATTATTTAATAAATAAATAATAATTAAAGATTTATTTTAATATCAGGTAAATAATTATATGGAAATTGAATTAATTTGTCTAAAATAATGTGATTATAATTTTTCTTTTATGTTTTTACAAAATTCAAAGGATTAAATATTCATTTGTAGTTATAAATTAATGCGGGAATATTGACTAAGGTGACTACACATTTACAAATTTTTTATAAAAATTATATTTTATATTCATTTGTAAATTTAGATCAGTTTTATTTACCTTAGGAAATCATATTGATACGTATAATGTAATTAATAAATGATAAATTAATTATTATTTTATTACATTTGTTAAAATCAAATTATGTATAGTTTAATAATGATTATTCTAATATTATCAATATTGTTTGTAGGTGATTGTGTTTTGCATAATTTTTCTTATGCTACAAAGGTTTTGTTAAACCCTTTGTTTTGTGATGTCGTTGACCTTCAAAACTGGTATAATTTAAATTTACGGGTTACATGATTGTGCTGTATATAATATTTATGAAAATTATCAATTATTATGCCAATACGAATACTGATACTTATAATGTGTTGTATTAATAATTAAAAATCTTACATTAATGTTTTGTTATTATATTATTTTGTAGCTTGGGTATTAGTTGTCATGATTTAAGTTCTAATGTAAGAATACTCACTGGACCATGGGTGTACTTCTCATTTAAAGCTGAGTTTGTTACCTTCTCTATAAGGAAATTAATTAGTGATTTGCGCAATATTGAAGAGGTAATATATTTTTTGGAATTTTCGATTATAAAATATATCTCATTTATCTTCAATGAATTACCATTTGTTATTATATTAATAAGATACATTTGTGTGGTATTTGCAAGTAGCCTGGATGTTATGTAATTTGGGGTAAAATAGTAAACTTTGTTCGAACCGATAGATGGTGGCACTATTATTGTTCATGTTCGAGTCGTCTAAAATATGAGCATGATGTTTTATTATGTGATAATTGCAAAGGAGTAGGAGCTGATGCCAGTGCCCAGTATGAAATACTTTTCTAATATTAATTAATTTTATTTCAATTCATTATTTGTCATTCAGTTTAATTATGATAATTGTAGCATTTCAATTGGTAATTGTAGGTAATTATTCTGTTTAATTATGGTAATTGTAGGTTTTCAATTGACATTGAAATATCTGATGTTGATTATTCAGTTATATATAATTTGAGTGATTCTGATGTTCAATTTCTGGTTAGGAAGTCATGTTCACAATTGCTCAGGGAAATTTGGGTAAAGTGATTAAAATAGCTACGTTATTCACCACAATTTTTATAACCTTATTTTATTTTTTAAGATTATTTATGTATATGATGATAATATTTTTAATATATTAATCATTCTTATTGATTAGTGTTTTAGTCTTTTTTATTTCTTTTTGCAGGGCCCGATAACGAATGAGTTGCCATCAATTTTTAAAAATGTACTGGGAAGGAGTGTTTTGGTTAAAGTTGAAAGACTTCCTGTTAGTCAGGGAAGATTGTGTGATGTATTTAAAGTGCGTAAAATTTGTGATGATCAAAGCATAGTAGAAATGTTTCTTTCTAAAGTGAGTTTTATGCCAAATAAAGTAAGTTGAATCGTATATTTCATTGTAGTAATTATTAACTTTTTCTTTAACAATTTTTTTAATATATTTTTATATTAATGCCCTTTTTTTTTGGATCCCAAGTTGTAGATTAGTGAAGCTTTGGAACACATGCAAATTGTTGGTACGTCCCAGAGGAACAGTGAGAGGATTGAGCCAATAAGAAATTTTTTCAATGGGGGAGGTTTA
Organism: Pueraria montana var. lobata; assembly: GCA_026413185.1. Taxonomy (NCBI): domain Eukaryota; kingdom Viridiplantae; phylum Streptophyta; class Magnoliopsida; order Fabales; family Fabaceae; genus Pueraria; species Pueraria montana. The sequence goes on along the minus strand of CM048647.1, from coordinate 64,526,060 downwards.
TTGTCTGAATCTATTCCGCCACTGGGAACATTATCAATCAACTTTGACTCAAACAATCCTCTTCGTAGGAAGCATGGTATTGAGTTAGATGGCAAAAATAAGCGTGGCAAGAACAAAAAATGAATGTCAAAGCTGGATACCAGGAAATCTTCATATTTGTAATGTATTTTATATATTAAGGTTTGAACTCTAAGTTTGTTTTATGTGAGTTGGTTATGGTGACATGTTACCTTTAGGTAACATAAACTATCTCTATATTAATGATATGTGTTTATTAGTATTATTATGTGTTTTGTTTTTGGATGAATCATAACTCTATTTTCATTATTATGTGTTATGTATTAATTTGATAAACTAAAAGTTATATTTTTTTCATTATAAAACTTTAATTTTTTAATTAAACCAATGATTTTTATATTGTATTCAAAAACAGCTTTAAAATTCGACATATTTTTTATTTTTTATGTTAATAATTTGTCAAAATAAAATCTGAAAATTTAAGTACTTGCAGTCGTTATCTAATTCAATTTTAATTTTTTTTAGAACAATTTAATAATGTGTTTATCCATTTTAGGCAATACCTATTCCAATGTAGAATTTGTTTTTTTTTATTTTAATATTTTTTATCTTAATATGAGGGCAAAATACTTTGTATTGTATTTATAAGTTGTTAATTAATTTTAAAAAATTACTATTATTACCTTTTAGACAATTCTTTTATATATTATAAAATTGATATTCTAGATGATTAATATTAATATTAATATATTTAACTATTTAATTAAAATAAATCAGATTATATGTTTCAAAGACAACATTGATATTCTTAATCCATTTTTTTCTGATAAGTCAAATAACTAAGTAGATATACATTCTAAATGACTTTAATAGATAATTTTGTGGTCATATTATCAAAAGATAATTATTAGAATACCTTTTTGTATCTATCTATATATATATATATATATATATATATATATATATATATATATATATTAAGAGTATTTACACACACACACACACACACACACACACACACACACATATATATATATATATATATATATATATATAATTTATATTTACATATTAAATTTATTTTAAACGCTTAATTAATTTTTTAAGATACAGATAAAATATATTTTGGTTGCTAATTGTAATGAAAAACAATTCCAGTCATACTTCTGACGCTAGATAAACTTGTTGTCATATTAATGTAAAGAAAATTTTGTTAGTAAATATTTATTAAAATATATATATATATATATATATATATATATATATATATATAGTTAAATTTGGACACATCGGTTGTTTTTTTAATATTTAATGTATTATCGTTTTGTTAATTTTTTTAAATTATAAACATATACTATTATATATTTAATGTGTTTTAGATCATTTTTAGTGGTATGCCAATATGTGTATTAATTATGGTTGTATTAAATTATTTTCTAAAATAAAGAAACAATTTGATGTGCATGTTTGTGTTCTTCTATTGCGTTCAATACCGAAAGTGTTTAAAAGTCAGAACAAGTTATTTTGAAGTTAACATGTTATTAATTGTCTAACCAGTTATTATGTAAATTGCATCCAACTTTCTTTTTCATGTTGATAAGTACGCTTCAATACACTGTTGATGTCAAATCATATTAATTGTTGTGTTTGTTTGGTGAACTCAGAGCACCAAAATGTTGATATTTCCAGTTTTCTATGTTATGATAGCTTTCGTTGTTATATGGAAATAGGTACAACGTAGATGTTTATAGCTTAAAATATTATCATTGCATTATATTTGACGTTGTCAGCGTAGCTACTTTATGTAAAGTTGAAAATATCTATAGTTTTTGAGTTTATTCCTCAGGAAAGTTGATACTTGTCTCTTTACGTGACATTTTATATTTTGGTTAATTTTATGACTATGTTATTGTGTTTCGATATTGTACATATGGTGACAATTAAATTTAAAATTGTTGATTTTGCTTGGAATTTGATTTTTCTTTTTTATTTTAATATTGATAATTTAATGAAAATTATAACATATAGTAAAGATATAATAAAAATGAATTTTCATACATGATAGTTAATTTTTATAAAATAACAGTCTAATTTTAAATCCAAATTAAGCAAAAAATGTGAATTTTAAAAAAATTAAAAGCAATAATTAAATTAAAATTTCATTTATTATTTACTCACTTATTTTTACTCCCGACGTTGATCAAAATTTAATATGTCAGATATAATTAAATATTGCATTATGTCGTTAATAAATATTCAATATAAATTATATTTATTTAATATTTAATATTAATATATATTGTTTTGGATAAAAAAATGTTTTATATTGTTTAATAGTATTTAGATACAACTAATAAAATTAATAAGATACCAGTAAACTTAGTATTTAGTATAGTAGTATTAAAAATAAACGTTTGAAGTAAAAATTTTAACTTATAAACGTGCTATATACTGTTTCTATAAAATTCTTTTGTTTAACTTCATATTTTTTATTAGTAAGATATTAATCATTTTTTGTATTATTCCAACGTTAAAATTGTTGCATACATCACGAAAGATCGTTCGAATTGTAAACCAAAAAAAGTAATAAACTTAGAATGGCGAAGATTTTTAAATCATCCTTTGTTATTTTGATTTGACATAAATAGTGGAGGTGACGATTGTAATTTTCAATAAGCCAGAAGTCATGAGTGAGTCTCCATTCGGTGTACTGGTTTATTTGACAGATGGATTATCTACTATGTCCTTCATGACTTAGCTATGATGAAAAGCTTGTGGTTGAAATTCTTTGGAATATTTATTATTTTTGTTATTGAAGGTTTAAAATAACTAAGGTATTTTCAATTAAATATTTTCTTATGGTGCATTTTGGTATTGTATCGTCCGATAAATAATTAAATTAATATATTAATATATTAAACTATATATTCTTATTATAATTTTTTCTACTAATTATTAACATAATTATAATTATTAAGTAGTACCATTTAATATAAATGTATTTTAAATTAATACTCAATATATTAAATTGTAATATTATAAGCGGTTAATATGGTATAAAACCAAAGGTCAAATTTTTGGTTTTGAAGTTGATTTGAAGTTAATCGTAGCTTTCGAGACATTGTTACATTTCAAAACAAGGTAACCTTTTTAAAGATTTCAAAGTATATCACTCCATTAGAATATTTTTATGTTACTGGTTTTTTTTTTTTTTAAATTCTTAAAGGACAATGTTAAATAAAACAATATTATTTGCATAATTTTATTTCTAAATTTCAATATCACAACTAAAATAAAAATTTATATATTTAATTTAATTAATATTAGATTATTAATTTGTTAATTTGTTTTATGAATTTTCAATTATAAATATCTATATTTTATTTTATCGACTACGTTGTATGTATAAAATTCATATATCAAATTATTTTAATGGCCTTCCATCAGGTATTAATTTAGTTAATATGTATTATAATATTAGTTAATATTGTTTAACAAATAATATTAAGCTGAACAAAAAAATATTATTAGTAATTAAAATATTAGTATCAGTATGACAAGTAACTCTAACCTCAACAGTTTCTATTGCGCACCCATATAAAAGGTCTTTCGTTAGTCACCTTTTATTCTACTCCTTTAACTTCCTACCAATTTCAGCTACTACGATGTCTTCTCTACTCTCCTCTTTCTATCCCGCTCATATTACGTTAAGACAGATGGGTCCTGAATGTGAAAGATGCACAATTAGATGCAAAGTCTTGAAACTATGGAAATCTTCGTCGATAGGAAATCCAACTGAAATGGATACCAATGAGATGATTCTTACTGATATTGAGGTTTATAAACTATACATAGTTTTTTCTATTTTTTTTAGCATTTATTTATATTATGTCTACCACTTTTTTGGTCCGAATATTCTTATTTTAACACATATAGATTGTTATTAATTTTTTTTATTTCGTTAGTAAATTTGTTTCCTGAAAAGATCATTTTTAAATGAAGCATATGGTACTGATAATTTTGTTTTTTTTTTACATCTTTATCTAAGCATGTAAGCTTAATTCATTTTGATATTGAACTATTACTACGTCTAGGGCACCCTTATACAAGCCTCATTTTCTAAGGATTACAACAAGATATTCATTTATGGCATCGTTGAAGATGGTGTATACCAGATCACTAACTTTGCAGTCGAAAGAAATGTTGGAAATCTAAGAGCTACTCGACATGATTATAGATTAGTTTTCCAGGGAAGAACAAATGTTTCAGCATCTGAGAAAAATCTACCATATAATTTTCCACCTATTATTACACCATGTTATGATTTGTTGTGGAATAGGGCATCGTTCAATCATCTAATTGGTAAGCATTTTGTTGAATGTAATAAACAATGAAAATATTCCATTAGTTTTTCCATTGTGTTTATATAATAATAATGGAGGTTTCACTCAATTTTTTTTATAGATATAATGGGTGTTGTTACAAATGTGTCCACTGAGAAGGAATATGGTAAACTTGGATATGGCAGGAGGTTTATCACCATGGAAATCACAGACATGACGTATTTTTTTATTCGTGTTGTCATTCGAGTTGAATTACAAATATAATTAATATTTATTGTGGTAAAAATTATCTCCTTTTGTATAATGTTTGTAGTGGAAAGGTTGAAGTTGTCCTATTTGGAGACTACGTCGACATTGTTCGAACACATTTCAAAGACAATGGATTCTGTTTTCCTGTTGTTCTGGCTAGATTTGTTAAAGTCACAGATGACACATCATTTTTATTCGATTTGTTTCCATTTATGTTATGCAATTTATTAATCTATCTATCTATATTTAAACATGTATATTTTGAAAGGGATCCGTAGTCGAAGAGATATAATTATTATCTAATAGTTTGTGCTTTGGTTTTATATTAATAAATAGAGTAAATTACAATGACTCCCCTTGAGGTTTGCTTTGATTACACATGATACCCCTCCCTTTTAGAACATTACTTTAAGCCCCCTTGTCCCAGACGGCGTCACCTTTCGTTAAAGTTATTTTCAAAAAATATTTTTTTAATAATCCAAAATTGCCCCTCATTCAGGGTTGAGGATGACTTTCGTTCAACTCTCACTCAAGCTTCTCCTTTGCCTTCATCGCCGATATGAAAAAACCCAAATCTCTAACAAAAGAATCCAGATATGAGAAAAGATCTGACAATGAAGGGAGTACGGAGGAGAAGAAGAGGTCGCGAGCGAAGCCAAAGAAGAAGACTTACTAGTGGGTCTGCGTGCTGATGTGAAGACGGCATCGCGGTGGTGGCCGAAGGACTTGGTCGCGGTTCGAAGTCGCAGCGGTGGTGTTGCTGGTGCGATGACGGTCGAATCATTGTCAGCACCAACTCTAATTGTTGCCCTTCCTGCAAGCACGCACCAGTTGCGCTTAGTGCCTCCACACTGTCACCGTTATTGATTCCACAATGATTTCAATCTCCTCCATTATTGCGGTTTGTAAGCTATCGGTGCATTATGAGATTAACTAGGAGGTCTCCGTTAATTTCAATCTTTGTTTTCAATCTTCATCATTTTGGAAGATTAAATTTTCTGTAATTTTCATTGAACCAAATTAGTGAGTTTGTGGAACGGCTTTTGTAATTTTCATGTATTGAATTTTTTGTAATTTTTATTGAACCAAATTTCCAATTGGGATTCCCGATTTGTGGGATATTGTTCTGTGTTTTCAATTCTTTGGTATTGTTCTTTGTTTAGGATTATTTGGTGATGTGCCCTTTGAAAGCAAATTGAAGGGTATTGATTTTTTTGATATTCCTGCTATACCACCACCCATATTCCGAGTCCCTATTTCATCCAATTCTTTTCACGTTCTCAAATTTTCTACCCATCAATTTTTTGCTACTTTTTTATTTTTCGATGTTAGTATTACTTCGTAACAAGATTCGTGGTCATGGCTGGGCTCTTATGGATTTGTGTTTGACATATTAAAGTTTTTTGTTTTTGTCTATTTGTTTGGTTGCACTAGCTAGCTCTCTCGTTTTTGGTTTGTGCGTGGGAAGTTGCAAAGAGTGCAAAAGGAAGGTGATGAGGGTATTTTTGGAAAAAAAATCATTAACAAGCATGTGCCGCTCACATGACACTTTCTTGTTAACATCATTAACGTCCAAGACGTGCAGGGGGGTAAGTGTAATAGGAGTCCAAAAATTAGGGGGTTTTTTGTAGGGATCAACAAGGGAGGGGTGCTAAGTGTAATTAAGACAAACCTTAGGGGGGTCATTGTAATTTACTCTAATAAATATGAAAATTTTAATATTGTAAATTCATTCACAATTAATTAGCTCAACATTATTCATTTAAGGTTATCATGTTGTTAAGAGCTTTATGGTGGCCATAAAGATTGATTTTGATCCATTACTTCCGGTTGCTAAATTCCTAAAAAAAGGCAACATTTTTGTTTAATGCTCACAAAGTTATATCATTGTTATGTGATATTGTTAAAATTTATATTTAGACCAATTTATAAATTCACTAAAAAGATTTTATTAAGTTAAATATTGTACCTCTGTATTCATTTTTCTTTAATTTTTATAGTTTTCATAATATCACTGGTGATTTGAGGTTTGACATGCAAGCATTCCATCCATTTTGGAGAGTTAAGTCTTCAAAAGATGAATTTGTCCAAAAAGATTTCATGAGGAGAATTATTCAATTGAAAGATGTTAATCAGGTATAATTTGTATTATTATTTATGTTTTATTGAATTTATTTAATTTATTTATTTAAATTTAATTTATTATAATAAATAATTAAATATAAACAATAATAGTTTTCAATTTTCTTTAATGTATACAGGGTGATATGGTTGTTGTTTCGGTTAAGGTATTGAAAGTGGTTTTTGATGGGAATTTGTGGACATATTCATGTTCATGTTTGAATAAAGTTAAATGTCAAGCTGGTATTTTCATGTGCAGTGGTTGTGGAAGAATTGCTAATCGGCTTACTACTCGGTATTACAGTATTATCTATTATATGTTATGATGTGTATATTTTAAGTATTTATAATTGTTTGTTGTAGATATCGAATTGCAATTAAAGTATCTGATGGGTATAACTACACATACTTCTATTTGGATGATGAGAATGCTAAAATTCTATTTAACAAATCATCCTCTGAACTCGTCAAGAAGTTATCAGTATGTTTCTCTCTTTGTCACCCTTCTTTATAGATAGATATAATATATATATATATATATATATATATATATATATACATATTAACTTTAAATTATTTAGATTATTAATTTGATACTTACACGTGGTAAGTATGTGTTTGTTTAGTGTATAGACTTAATCTAATAGAAACTTATTAATTATTATGTAGGGACCTCAATCGAATGAAATTTCATCTGTCTTTACCAATGTTGAAGGAAAATTTGTTCTCCTCAAGATAGAAAGGATTTCTATTGATAATCGAGCTATAGTTGAAGACTTTAAAGTTCGGAAATTATGTGTTGATAAAGATGTTATTGACATTTATGTCAAAAATGATTCTTTTATGATGTACAAACAGGTTTGTATTTTGTAAGCACTTATGTTTATTTTACATTTTCTATTTATATAATTCTAACATGTTTACAGGTCACTATTGATGACAAGGTGTCTTATGAATTTGTTCCACTTATTGGACCTTCGAATACATCATTTGAAAACTCAGGACAAGAACACAATGATGCATGGGTTAACTCTCAGGAGAATGATGTGGTTCAACATGTTCCTGTTGTTTGAGAATGAGTTCCTCAACCATCTCCATACCAATTCACCATGAAGAACTTGTTTTTTCATATTAAACTAGAAGTATTTTTTGAGCAATTTCGTTGATGATATATATTAATGTATATTTTAGAAAGTACCACTTATGTCATATTTTTTGTGTTTTATAGATGCTCAATGAATGTAATGTAAGCTTATCATGCTAAACGTGTTTTCATTGTTTTAACTACATATTATTCAATAGATGATTACTTAGTATAATTATCGATCTTAAAAGTTAATGATATAAATATAAATTAAAATTCTTTATTATATTTAGTGGGAATATTTGATCTATATAAGAATTATTTGTATATAATATTAATAAAGCCTTTTTCTGTTGTAATTATTAGAATTTGGTTAATTTCGTCAATTGTGTGATATTTGTAATTGTTTTAAAATATTATGATTGTTTGTGAACTAATTTATTTGTATTTTCAGCATTATTATACTTGATATTGTCAATTAAATTATTCAATGAAATAATTAATAATTCAATAAAAACATATGACGATGCCATTAAAAGTAATTACCATTTATGACTTCTTGAAGGAGATGTATTTTAATTTATTTTAAGAGTCGCTAAACCATTTACTAGACTTTCTTAAAGTGATGATGTTTACATCAGTTTATTATTGTCAATAATTTTAATCATCAATGTTACATTTGTATCGTAATTAAGTAAATATTAAATTTTTTTGTTGCTGGATATAATAAATTAAATCCTTTTTTAGCGTTAAATTGTTTTTAATTATCAAATTAAAATTTGAAAGTAAAAAACATGTATCACATTTTCTATTATGCTTGTTAATGTAGTAATCATGAAAATTTTATATAGTATTTTTCAGAAACCATTGCTTATTAAAATATTTTCCTCTGTGCTATATATTTTTTTTTTAACAAAGGCTATTCTGAGTTAAGTGGAGCATTTTATTGGTAAATATATTTGACCATTAATAGTTATTTGTTTTAGTCTTTCAATGCAAATGCATGTGATGCTATTCAGATAGCTAGATAATCAATTTGGTGCGTGTACCATCCTCAACGATCGCATTTCATATATAAAGAATTTATACCTGAATTATTTTGATTTAATTATGGTGTTCAATATATAGTCTATCAAAATATAAATATAAAAATTTTAAAAATTGATGAATGGTAGGAAGTTGCTTAGTATATTAATGTACGAAGTCCCGTGCAGTGTAGCATTGTCCACAAAATTTAATTTATCATTCCATTAAAATGTTTAATATTGTTTAATTTTGAAAATCCGGTATAATAGCAATCTCCATTAAATATATATATGTTATTCTATTAACTTATTTATGTAGGTTTTAATATTATTGTATTTTGATTAACCACTAATAATTTTAAATTGTTACTTCAACTTTTATTTTTATTTTTGCATTTAGAGAATATCACCAAATAGTGCCTAGGTTTAAATAATTGTTTAAACAAATAAATTCATGATTGATTAATACCAAGATACTAATTAGTGTTGAACATAAAATGTACTATATTGTACATATAATGATAATTAAATTTAATATTCAATATGGAATCAAATATTAGTTAGTTGTGATGATTAAAAAAATTGTCAATCTTACTTAAGCAATTAAAAGAAGACAAAAAAGTGACAACTGTATTCACGTTACTTACATTTTTACTTTTTAGATATTTTGATTTTGATATATACATAATGATTACTTGTACTTACTTTTACAATTATTACAATTTTATTGGGTTAATTTTATCACTTTTTTACATTATATATATGCCTGCATCGTTTCGTTTCATCCATTAACTGATAGCTGGGTTCATATTGCGAGGAGCTTTTGTAGTCTATTTGTCTTATATTTACAGTTATGGTTTTTCCTTGAGTTATTGTTTATAGATAACTTTTATAGATAACTATTTTAAGTTTTTAATTATCATTTTCATTCTTTATTATTTGAATCAATATATCATAGAATACAATCACGATACCTAGATCAAGTTCAAAATATTATAATTCTTCATTTCTTATTATGTTAATGCTTTATCTCATTATTATATATATTATTAAATATTTGTTTATTGTTTCAGTTGAGTAAATGGGAAAATGTAAAAAGCTTATTAGGGGAGAGTCTTCCCAATCATCATCAACGACAGAAGATACTGGTTTTCAGAATCTGGTTATTCCTAGAAGAAGTCGAACTATGAACAGTTAGTTTAAAATTCATAATTTATCTTTTTTTAGTATATGTATGATGTTTACATGATTTGCTATACATGTTTTTAAATACGTTAAATCTCATTGCAATTGTTTAGTGATATTCTATGTTATCAATGAAGAAGATACTGTTGGTTTATCCAAAATGAATAATAATGTTTCAACTCAAGGTTAGTTTATTTTAATTTCGTATTAAATTTAAAAAATTTATATAATTTGTTAAAAAAATGATTTTTTTTTGTTATGTGTATAAATGTTTAATTATATATTAATGATTAATATGGTTTTTTCATTAAATTATTTAATAAATTTATTATTAATTTTAGTCTAACTTTTTATCCATTTTTAAGTAAGATTTAAACTTAAATTTTTAATTAGATTTGAGGTTTCAGTTTTTTCTTTAAGAATTAAATTTTAAATTCTTTATTTAAATTTTAAAATATAAATGTATATATATATATATAGGAATTGGCGTAATTGTTTTTTAATTTTTTGAATGGATTGTTCCGTACTTTATATTATATTATTTTGTTGAAAATAAAATTTTATCTTTCAAATAATTTATCTTTTTTGCTTGATTTTAATACAAATGGTTCTAATTTTGTGTTATTATTAAAAAAACAATTTGGAACCTCATTTGACTCAATCATTTAATATTGGAAAAATTATTCAAATTAAGATTCCCATGTGGAGTGTCCTTTTGAAGAGCTTGAGGAACATCAATTATTTTTAAAAAGTGAAAATGAAGGTGAGTTAGATATTTTCTATTTAAAAACATGTAATATTAAAAGATTTAGTTTTTGTTATTCTTATAATATTATAATATTCTTATTTTTAAATAGGTTATGTTGCACATGGTGATATGTCAATTCAATTCAAATTTTGCCAAGCTAATTACTGGTTTGCAGAATGTTCTCAAAAGATGATGAATTTATCTAATGTTGAATGTTCTCTATGTTGCATGAGGGGGAAAATTATGTTGCCCTATATGAACAAACCACCGCTACTCATAAGTAATCTATTCAATGGTGATGATAGCCGAAGTTCCAATTTTCTCAAGCATATTTGGGCATACAATTCTATGTTTGCATTTACATCTTTAGGTGGGAAGATTGAAACAGATAGAAATGAAGGTGGTGGTCCACCACAATTTATGATTACTGGGCAGAATTACCATAGAATTGGAAGTTTGTTGCCACGCGAAGGAGATATACCCTGTAACATCCCCAATTCCCCAATTTATGAACCTTAGAAATAAATAATAAAGAGACATCTTTTATGGAATAGCCTTTATATTTAATGGTTAAAGGATACCCTTAAGTATTATTAATAATAGTTACTTTATAATAAGATACAATAGAAATAAGATAATAGGACCTTGATGGAGAGCCAAGACCCAAGGAGGGCCAAGGCTTACTAAGCCGCACACATACACCACAGTTTAAATAGAAAGGAGGAGGGAGAGTTAGAGAGAGAAAGAAGAAAGAAAGGGAAAGGTAGAGAGAAGGAGGAGAAGAGGAGAAGAAGAGGAAGGAGGAGATGGAGCAGAGATCTGAAGACCCAGTGTCGGGAACTCATCTCTACGTGTCTCAGGAGGTGAGTGCTTTCCTCTAGTCCTTCCCTATTCCCTTGATTTGCATGTTTTCCCCTTTTTCTCTTTTGAACCTTAGGTTTGGAGATTTTGGATTTTTGCTGATATTGTTTGATTAAGGGGTTTTTCAGGTAAATCAATCGGTTATAAATGTAATAGAAGTGTTTAGGGTTTGATTCTATGCTTGGGTGAGTCTTTGCATATGGTTAGGATGAGTGGGTAAGCCATTAATGGCCATGGAGCTCGCAGGTCGCAGCCCCTGTTTCGCTCATGCTCAGCATGAATTTTTGGTGATGCCGAGCATAAAAGGGTCAGTAGCAATTTTTAGCTCTAGGGGTGCTCATGCTCAGCATGAAAGTTTGGGATGTCGGGCATGAGAGTGTCAGTATGTGTTTTTAGCTCCAGGGGTTCTCATGCTCAGCATGAAAGTTGGGGATGCCGAGCATGAGAGAGTCAGTAGCGATTTTTAGTTCCAGGAGAGCTCATGCTCAGCATGAAAGTTGGGGATGCCGGGCATGAGAGGTTCAGTAGCGATTTGCATTTCTAGGAGAGCTCATGCTCAGCATGAGAGCTTGCGCGGCCAAGCATGGGGGCTCTGGCTCAGTATGAAAATTTGTGCGGCCTGGCTAGAATTTGGTTAATTGATATTCTTTTGAATCTTTTCCCTTTCTATTTATATGATTTTAAAATGTTTGTATAAATGTAGTATGTTTAATTATAAGATGATTATGTTGTTTTTGAGGTATTTAGATTAATGTGTGGTATTGTATTTGTGTGGTTATGCCTTATTCTTAGGATTGATTGTATGTACGATAAACCCTTTTAATAAAAGACACCTAAAATACTTAAACTATACCTATGCCTCTTAGTAAAAAGGTGGGGAGTTTCCCCTAAGTTTCAGAAAAAGGTTTTTAAGTAATGTTTATAGTTTCATGAAAGAATTTTAGTAAAAGATATCCCCTCAATGACATAGGGTGGAACCTTCCTCGATACAAGTCACATCCGAGGGTCGCACGCTCGGCGTACAACGGTGTGCAAAGGGCAAAGGATCCTATATGTAACCAAGGAGTGATGAGTTTTAGAAAGGTTATGAAAAGAATTCTTTATGAAAAGGTTTTATGAAAGAGTTTTCAAAGGAAAGTTATGATCCCAATAAAGGGAATAAGTCATGTTAAAGGGCTAAGAGGCCCCCTAGTAGTGAGCGAAGGGACCGTCACCTAGACACCTATGGGGGAAAACCAACCTTCTTCATAGGGAGAAGGGGTTCTTCATAGAGAAGAACAAGTTAGAGAGGAGACTCCTCCGTATAACGGAGTTGTAGTTAACCCACTTGGACCGGTGGGGATTAATTAAAGGTTGTAAGCAAGAGGAACGCCTCTTGATGGCTAGAGCTCAGCCAATTGAGGTAATGATGGAACTCAAGATATAACTTAAATAAAAGAATATTACCAACCACACAGTTGTAGAAACAATCTATGATATGTTGATGTGCTTGATGTATGTATGTTTTATGTTAGAACATGAGAGGAGTCATGAGCTTAGTGCTAGATGAGTGATGTAAGATAAGTCTATACATTAGATGAGAACGTGTGTAATTGTATACTACCAGTAGAGGTAGGAAAGGGGTTACAGTTAAACCCTAGAAAGCATGGGTAAGCTACCCAGAGAGGTATGCTAAATTTTATGCCTCGCAGATAGAGGTGATGTAAGCCCAAGTTGGGCAAGTCAGAGGAAATGAAGGTTACACATGTCCCATCCAATGTTATAGAAAAATGAGACCCTAGTGAGTGGTCAATAGTAAAAGAATGATGTCTAAGTGCCTTAGTGCACTGGTGGCCTTAGATTTGGCATAGGAGACCAACTCTAAGTGCCAAAGTAACATGCATGATAAGGAAATAGTTGTGAGTGTGAGCATATATAAAAGAAAAAGAGAAGCTAAGAGAGTTAAGAAAATGATCTCTAGAATAGAGAGTCAGTCTAGAGTCCTTGGAACACTCACTGAGACATTATGTCTCATCCCGTTTAGTTTTCATGTTTTTACAGGTTAGCAGGTGGACACCTTGTGGGAAGAGCTTGGAGCTTGGAGTTTCTTTCCAGGAGGAAGATGTTGTTAGTATAGTTTTTGTATAATTTCCAATGGACGGGAATTTAGTTTATGTTTTATGTATATTGCTTATGACTTGTACAACACATAAGTGTTAAGAGCTTTGTACTATATTTATTTCATGTAATATAAGTTTAAGTTTTAATCTCCGCATAATTAACTCTGATATTCTTATATGCTAATTTCTATTAATTTAGCAATATAAGGAGAAAAAGGTAATATCCTCTAGGGTGTTACATTTTGGTATCAGAGCAGTTCGATTCAAATCGGACTGTGGTTAGTATCCTTAAATTAGATTGTATGTTATGACAGTATAGTCATATTTGTTTGAGTGTGTTGGTTGTCTGCCATGCTATAAGTCCTGATTTGCTTTGACGTGGGATATTGAGACTGATCACCTCAATACTTTGTGCACTGCAGGTAGGAATTATGGCAGGTAGAAACCGAGGCCTAGGATAGTCATTCTTGAATCCCTTAGAATTGGTCCCACCAAACCAAGCAAACCTTAGATGGGAAACCTTTGGGAGAGCAGAGAGTACCCATAGTGGGCCAACTGTAGGAAACCAGAGTTCAGGATTTGTGGAATTCCAAAGTAGGAGACCACCATCCTTTAAGGGCTATAGTTTCGCAGAGGCAAGACTATGGTTGAGGGAGATAGAGAGGATCCTTGAGGGAGTATCTTGCTCATCTGAGCAAAGGGTGGCTTACGCCTCTTTCATGTTAGAGGATGAGGCTGAGCTTTAGTGGAGAAGAATAAAGGATAAGATGACTTTTTTTGGAATACCCTTGGAGTGGGAGAACTTCAAGGCAATATTTTTGGAAAAGTACATCATGGGTAGTAAGAGACCACAAGAGGAAGTTCAGAGTACGCAGTGAAAGCGTACTTCTGATGAAAGAGAGGGTTTAGGACCCAACCAACCTGAGAGACCAAAGAAAAATAAGTTTAAGGGTAAGGAAGCGTAACCTTCGAGAAATCCAAGAGTTGAGGGATGTCCCAAATGTGGTAAACGCCATAGGGGAGTTTGTTGGATGGGACATAATGTGTGCTACAAGTGTCAGATGTCGGGACACTACATAAAGGAGTGCCCCAATGGTAAAAAGAAAGAGCCAAATGAGCCAACACCCTTAGCCACAGTTTGGCCTTCTACCCTATGTGTTAGGAGGACAAACCAAGATAATGGACCTACCCTAGGTATGTGTTCCCAAACCAATTTTTATTTACCTTATGTTTTCATAATAGCATGTTTCCTCTAGTTGTTTGAACATCCTATGAAAACAGTGTTTGTGTTTCCTTGGATGTGTAGCATGCTTTTCTATGCTTTGCAATGTATGTTTTACTGTGCTTGATGTGATGTTGTTGTACTTGGTGTGGCTTGTTCCAAGACCAACCAAGTTAGGTTTAAGATGTTATAAATAGTTTTGTTGTTTTGCCTGCCTGATGAGTTTTCTGAGTTTCAGGTGAGCTTATCAGGGAGAGGACATATAGTTAGCTACACGTTTACCTTTGGAATGGGAAGTAGAATATAGTTGACCTAAGATGAGTTAGTAGCAACCTAGTTTTTTAGGTAGCCAAACCTCATAAGGTAAAAGTATCGTCCTAGATAGTTCAGTGTAATAGCAAGCCTTATAGACTAGAGATCCCTACCAACATCTCAAGATAAGGATAGTAAGATAGATAGAATATCCAACCTAAGTGGTGTTTGGAATAGAAAAGAGGTGGAGCTGCTTCGAAGAGGTTAACCTTAGGAAGTTGCGTAGAGTAGAAATCAATAGAAGACGAAGTTCCCTAGTAACACCTATCTCGTAGATAGACACCTAAACTAAGAGAATCACGTTAACCGAGAGTTATGTTTAAGGGTTAAACCTAGAATAGAGGAAGGAATTTGTGATGGATACCTAGTACATAGAACAAACCTATCTTTATGGTTAGCTCTAGTCTAAGAATTTGAGGAGTCCTTAGACACCTTAAAAGTAGAATTAACCAGAGTGGAGTTAAGAGGAAGTTACCTAAACCCTATATAGTTGAGGTTAAGCTATAGAACCATAGTTTAAGGTAAGATTAGAGAAACCAAGAGAATTAGAATGGAATGGAAAATCCTTTTAGCAAGGAGGAGATAGTTTTACCTGTTAAGGTTGAACCTAGTTCTAGAAGATTTTAGTAAGGTGAAACTAAGATGAGAGAAGTGAAATAGTAAAGGAACTTTTAGGAGACTTCAAGAATAGGATTTTCTTGAGTTATTGAGAGATAGACCACCTAAGAGTTGAGATAAGGACAAAAGACATAGGATAAGAATATGAGAACGAAGAATTGTCAATGGACAAGTAGTTTGGAAGAAGCCTACTCAATGCTTTAGAGAAATATATTGGTTACAATCACAGGAGAGTAGAACTCTAAGTTTGGATATCGCATCAGATGGACCTTAGGTTGAGAACTTTCTTAATAAAAGTTAAAATAAAATTTATAACCTTTTGAGGAGTAGAGACCTAGAATGGATTAGTGGAGGAAAAATAGTTGTCTAGAAGTGTTATAAGAGGATTAGACATAGAAAGCCTGATGCCTAAGAGAGGATAGTAGGTTTTTCTTAAGATAGAACCTAAACTAGTATGGTGCTAGATCATAAGGAACCTATAGTGATCCTAGGAATGTGAATTTCTAGGAAATATTAGAATTAAAAATGGATGGTTAGTTTGACAATGCTCTTAGTTAGAATAGCCCTAAGAGCAAGACTCCTTAGGATGTTGGAAGTAGAGATATATGGGGATATGAGGATATAGTGGAGTTTCGATTTTCGAGGACGAAAATCTTTTAAGGTGGGGAGAAATGTAACATCCCCAATTTACGAACCTTAGAAATAAATAATAGACATCTTTTATGGAATAGCCTTTTATATTTAATGGTTAAAGGATACCCTTAAGTATTATTAATAATAGTTACCTTATAATAAGATACAATAGGAATAAGATAATAGGACCTTGATGGAGAGCCAAGACCCAAGGAGGGCCAAGGCTCACTAAGCCGCACACATACACCACGGTTTAAATAGAAAGGAGGAGGGAGAGTTAGAGAGAGAAAGAAGAAAGAAAGGGAAAGATAGAGAGAAGGAAGAGAAGAGGAAGGAGGAGATGGAGCAGAGATCTGAAGACCCAATGCCGGGAACTCATCTCTACGTGTCTCAGGAGGTGAGTGCTTTCCTCTAGTCCTTTCCTATTCCCTTGATTTGCATGTTTTCCCTTTTTTCTCTTTTGAACCTTAGGTTTGGAGATTTTGGATTTTTGCTGATATTGTTTGATTAAGGGGTTTTTCAGGTAAATCAATCGGTTATAAATGTAATAGAAGTGTTTAGGGTTTGATTCTATGCTTGGGTGAGTCTTTGCATATGGTTAGGATGAGTGGGTAAGCCATTAATGGCCATGGAGCTCGCAGGTCGCAGCCCCTGTTTCGCTCATGCTCAGCATGAATTTTTGGTGATGCCGGGCATAAAAGGGTCAGTAGCGATTTTTAGCTCCAGGGGTGCTCATGCTCAGCATGAAAGTTTGGGATGTCGGGCATGAGAGTGTCAGTATGTGTTTTTAGCTCCAGGGGTTCTCATGCTCAGCATGAAAGTTGGGGATGCCGAGCACGAGAGAGTCAGTAGCGATTTTTAGTTCCAGGAGAGCTCATGCTCAGCATGAAAGTTGGGGATGCCGGGCATGAGAGGTTCAGTAGCGATTTGCATTTCTAGGAGAGCTCATGCTCAGCATGAGAGCTTGCGCGGCCAGGCATGGAGGCTCTGGCTCAGTATGAAAGTTTGTGCGGCCTGGCTAGAATTTGGTTAATTGATATTCTTTTGAATCTTTTCCCTTTCTATTTATATGATTTTAAAATGTTTGTATAAATGTAGTATGTTTAATTATAAGATGATTATGTTGTTTTTGAGGTATTTAGATTAATGTGTGGTATTGTATTTGTGTGGTTATGCCTTATTCTTAGGATTGATTGTATGTACGATAAACCCTTTTAATAAAAGACACCTAAAATACTTAAGACTATACCTATGCCTCTTAGTAAAAAGGTGGGGAGTTTCCCCTAAGTTTCAGAAAAAGGTTTTTAAGTAATGTTTATAGTTTCATGAAAGAATTTTAGTAAAAGATATCCCCTCAATGACATAGGGTGGAACCTTCCTCGATACAAGTCACGTCCGAGGGTCGCACGCTCGGCGTACAACGGTGTGCAAAGGGCTAAGGATCCTATATATCACCAAGGAGTGATGAGTTTTAGAAAGGTTATGAAAAGAATTCTTTATGAAAAGGTTTTATGAAAGAGTTTTCAAAGGAAAGTTATGATCCCAATAAAGGGAATAAGTCATGTTAAAGGGCTAAGAGGCCCCCTAGTAGTGAGCGAAGGGACCGTCACCCAGACACCTATGGGGGAAAACCAACCTTCTTCATAGGGAGAAGGGGTTCTTCATAGAGAAGAACAAGTTAGAGAGGAGACTCCTCCTTATAATGGAGTTGTAGTCAACACACTTGGACCGATGGGGATTAATTAAAGGTTGTGAGCAAGAGGGACGCCTCTTGATGGCTAGAGCTCAGCCAATTGAGGTAATAATGGAACTCAATATATAACTTAAATAAAAGAATATTACCAACCACACAGTTGTAGAAACAATCTATGATATATTGATGTGCTTGATGTATGTATGTTCTATGTTAGAACATGAGAGGAGTCATGAGCCTAGTGCTAGATGAGTGATGTAAGATAAGTCTATACATTAGATGAGAAAGTGTGTAACTGTATACTACCAGTAGAGGTGGGAAAGGGGTTACAGTTAAACCCTAGAAAGCAAGGGTAAGCTACCCAGAGAGGTATGCTAAATGTTATGCCTCGCAGAGAGAGGTGATGTAAACCCAAGTTGGGCAAGTCAGAGGAAATGAAGGTTACACATGTTCTCATCCAATGTTATAGAAAAATGAGACCCTAGTGAGTGGTCAATAGTAACAGAATGATGTCTAAGTGCCTTAGTGCACTAGTGGCCTTAGATTTGGCATAGGAGACCAACTCTAAGTGCCAAAGTAACATGCATGATGAGGAAATAGTTGTGAGTGTGAGCATCTATAAAAGAAAAAGAGAAGCCAAGAGAGTTAAGAAAAGAATCTCTAGAATAGAGAGTCAGCCTAGAGTCCTTGGAACACTCATTGAGACATTATGTCTCATCCCGTTTAGTTTCCATGGTTTTACAGGTTAGTAGGTGGACACCTTATGGGAAGAGCTTGGAACTTGGAGCTGCTTTCCAGGAGGAAGATGTTGTTAGTATAGTTTTTGTATAATTCCCAATGGATGGGAATTTAGTTTATGTTTTATGTATGTTGCTTATGACTTGTACGACACATAAGTACCAAGAGCTTCGTACTAGATTTATTTCATGTAATATAAGTTTAAGTTTTAATCTCCGCATAGTTAACTCTGATATTATATGCTAATTTCTATTAATTTAGCAATATAAGGAGAAAAAGGTAATATCCTCTAGGGTGTTACATACCCAAATTTGCTCAATTATATATATATGACACACAAAATGAGGTGAACAATAGAATGAACTCATTCAGGTAGTTTTATTTAAAATACATTATTTTCTTCTATAGTTTGTTTATGTAGACATATTTGTCAAGATGAGGGATCCACTTACTCCAAAAGCATAAAAGATTTACTCTTCATCCTCACCATTCATTTTCTAGAAATCAAATGGTTAAGATTAGTTAGTAATTACAACCATCAGATTTCAAGAAAATGAATTGTGATGATGCAGAGTAAGTCTCTTATGCTTACTCTTAGAGTAAATGGATCCCTCCTCATTTATTAAAGTGTATATATATATATATATATATGTATATATATATATATATATATGTATATATATATATATATGTGTGTGTGTGTGTGTGTGTGAATATCGATATAATAGAGATTATAATAAAAATAGAAACATATATATTTTAAAATTTAATTTGATCCATAATTATTTTATAGGAATAGAAGTATTCAAGAGGAACTTGATCCTACATTGGTTGCTGATTTAATTCAAATGTCTAATGAGAATAATGTATTGGCTAAGTCATTTGGTAATGTTCGTTCATTTGTTCAAGATGGTTCATTTCAAAATCTTTCCCTAAGATTGTTTAGAAGGCGATCAAAAGATCTGTGAACTTATAATCTTCCATGTGTTGATGAGGTAGTTGCTTTAATAATTGGTGATTTTGAATCTTCTTATTATGGATGTGATATTGTTGTTAAAGGATGTGATGGTCTTTTGCAAAGAATACATGAAACACACCTAGCTTATATACCATTGCAATATCCTTTGTTGTTTCCATATGGTGAAGATGGTTATCAAGAGAATGTTCCTTTTTCCTCTGTTTATGGTAGTAGTCGTGCTGTTAACCGAAAACGTATTTCTTTTCGTGAATTTATAGCTTTCAGAATTCAAGATAGACTTCATGAAGAAAGTGTTATACTTAGAAGTCGAAGATTATTTCAATAATTTGTTGTTGATTCATATTCAATGATTGAATCTCAGAGGTTATCCTTTATAAGACAAAACCAAGGAAATATAAGAAGGAATTCTTGGCTGGTATTGAAGAAGTTGTTAATCGTGGTGACATTGACCCTGCATATATTGGATCTAGAGTTGTACTGCCTTCTTCATTTGTTGGAGGATATCGATACATGTTTAATAACTGTCAAGATGCAATGTATATATGTGCTAAATTTGGTTATCCAGATTTATTTCTGATAGTTACATGTAATCCAAAATGGCCTGAAATCCAATCTTACCTGCATGAGAAGAGATTACAAGCATATGATAGGCCTGACATTCTATGTAGAATGTTTAACATCAAGCTACGTGAAATGATGGATGATTTCAAACATGGTGACTTTTTTGGGAAAGCAATAACAGGTATTATTAGCTAGCAATTCATTCATTAAAATAAAGTAATATATATATATATATATATATATATATATATTAATCTAAAATATATTATTTATAGGTATGTACACCATTGAGTTTTAAAAAAGAGGATTATCGCATGCACATATATTACTTTGGTTGGATTCAACAAACAAGAATATTAATACGTCTATGATTGATTCAATTATATGTGCTGAGTTTCCTGATGCTAAAAAATATCCAAAATTATTTGAAGTTGTTTCAACTTATATGGTACATGGTCCTTGTGGATTTGATCGGCACAATTCCCCATGTATGAAAGAAGGAAAATGTTATAAATTCTTTCCTAAGAAATATGTTGAAGCTACTTCCATAGACAATGATGGATTTGCTATTTATAGACGTACAAATAGTGGTATCTACATGGTACGAAAAGGTGTCCAGCTTGACAATAGTTATATTGTTCCATATAATCCTTTGTTATTGATGAAGTATAAAGCTCATATTAATATTGAGTATTGCAATAAAAGTAACTCAATAAAGTACCTTTTTAAGTACATAAATAAAGGTGTTGATCGCATAACCTTAGCTGTTTCAAGTGACCAAAATGTCAAAGATGACTTTCAAGTTGTTGATGAGATCAAACAATATTATGATTGTAGGTACTTATCTCCATGTGAATCTTTATTGCGCATATTTTGTTTTGATATTCATGTTCATTGGCCATCAATTCAAAGATTAACTTACCATCTTCCTAAACAAGAGCTTGTTCATTTTAATGATTCTGAGCGAATTGATAATGTTCTTAATCGAAGTATAAATAAAAAGTCAATGTTTGTGACATGGATGGAGTCTAATGTAAGGTATCCTGAAGGAAGTTCTTTGACATTTGGTCAGTATCCTAAATTTTTTGTTTATGATTCTGATATGCAAGAATGGCATCCTCGGAAAAAAAGGATTAGCTATTGGTAGATTGAGTTATTTTCCTCCTAGATCTGGTGAAATGTATTATTTGAGATTACTATTGAACATCCAGACTGGTTGTGTTTCATTTGACGATTTGAAGATAGTTAATGGTGTCATTTGTGAAACTTTTCATGAAGCATGTAATGTTCTTGGCTTGCTTGCTAATGATAAAGAATTTATAAATGCCATCAAGGAAGCATCACATTTTTCATCTGGTTCTTATCTTAGAAGATTGTTTGTTACATTATTAATGTCCAACTCAATGTCGGATCCGAGGAAAGTTTGGAATCAGACGTCAGATTTGTTAATTGAAGGTATATTGTTGCAAAAGAGGAAAATGTGTAACTCACCAGGTATATTTAATTTTGATCATTTTATATTATTCCTTTTACAGTTTTAATTCATCTTTTTAGTTATATTGATTAAGCAATTCTTATACTTGTTGTAGATCTACATCTTGATGATGATGTGTTAAAAAGGATTTGTTTATTAGAAATAGATAATTTATTATCAATGAATGGCAAATTGCTAAAAGAATTTGATTCATTGCCTTTTCTTGATGTTGATCAAGTTAATGAGTTTGGAAATATGTTAATTTTCAATGAACTGAATTATGATCATCAAAAAATGCAAAAATTGTTGGAAGAAAATGTTATGTTGCTAAATGAAGATCAAAGACTTGTCTATGATGAGATTTGTCAAGCATGTGATAATGAAATGGGTGGATTTTTCTTTGTTTATGGATATGGTGGCACAAGCAAAACTTTTTTATGGAAGACATTGTCTTACAAAATGCGTTCTGAAAAAAAATTATATTAAATGTGGCCTCAAGTGGTATAGCTTCTCTTTTACTTCCTGGTGGTAGAACTACTCATTCCCAATTTTCAATACCACTAAATTTAGATGAGTATTCATGTTGCTCTATTAAACAAGGTAGTTTAAAAGCTGAGTTACTTCAGAGTTCCTCATTAATAATTTGGGATAAGGCTCCAATGGTTAATAGGTGGGCATTTGAAGCGCTTGATCAAACTTTTCGTGATATAATGCTTTTTCAAGTTAACAATAGTTTCGATAAGCCATTCGGTGGTAAAGTTATTGTTCTTGGTGGTGACTTTAGGCAAATTTTACCTATTATCCCGAATGCCACTCGTGTTGAAATTGTCATGGCCACCATTAACTCTTCAAGGTTGTGGAAGTATTACAAGGTATTAAGATTGACTAAGAATATGTGACTTGCAGATTGTGACAATAATGAATATTCAGATGATATAAAGGAGTTTGCTGATTGGATTCTGTCATTAGGTGATGGCAAGGTCGGTGACTATAATGATGGTGAATCAGATATCGAAATCCCAAATTGTTTCTTAGTGCCACAGAATGGGGATCCTATTGAAGATATTGTTTGGACCATTTATCCTCAATTGTTAAATCATGTTGGTGACATTGAATACTTCAAGGATAGAGCTACACTAACTCCAACATTGGATGTTGTTACTTCTGTTAATGAATATGTCATGACATTATTGCCTAGTGAAGAAAAGGTTTATTTAAGTTTAGATTCAATATTAAAGGTTGATCACGATATTGGAATTGAATCTAATTGGTTAACTGTTGAATTTCTCAATCAGGTCAAATGTTTTGGTATTCCTGATCATCGGTTGGTTCTCAAAAAAGGAGTTATTGTGATGCTTATGCGTAACTTGGATTTATCACTTGGCTTATGTAATGGGTCTAGATTGATTGTTGATGAGTTGGGCACAAATATAATAACTGCTATTTTAATAACTGGGGACAACATTGGTTATAAAGTTTGTATTCCAAGGATGAATTTAATTCTGTCTGATTGATTGTCACCATTCAAGTTTCAAAGACGACAATTTCCAATAATTGTTTGTTTTGCAATGACTATTAATAAAAGTCAAGGACAAACATTGTCTCATGGTGTTTACTTGCCTAGACCAGTGTTTACCCATGGATAGCTATATGTTGCGGTTTCACATGTTAAGAATAAATATGGTTTGAAAATATTAATATGTGATGCTGAATACAATAGACTATCATGTACTAAGAATATTGTTTACCAAGAAGTATTTCAAAAGATTTAAGTGTATGAAATGCATTTAAGAATATTTAAATGGGTTCACATATTTGTATAAATAATTAGATTTCAATTTTATATTTTGTGAAGCATTTTGTAGTTTAAATTTAAAGCAAATTTTATAATTTTAAATAACATTATAATCCTAATTTAAAAAAAATTAGGTTGATATCTTTGGTTTACTTTTTAAATGTAATGACCACACATATATAGTTTTTTAATGCATTTAAAGCTACTGTTTTTGAAAGGTGTCAATTTAAGAGCATGAAGCTTTTTTACTTTTCAAGAACAACTATTCTCACTCATCCCTCTCCCTTTTGTCTTGTAGCTATTTAATGAGAGACACTATTTTAATGTAGGAAAAAAATAGTTTATAGTGTAAAAGGATGTTAAACAATTGACTCTTATTTTATTTTACAATTAATTTTATTAATAAAAAATATTTTAGACATGAATTAAGTAATAATTTTTTGTGGTGGTAGTTACTCATATTTAAAGATGTTTAATATTTTTATTTTTATTTTAAAAAGTACGAATTTTTTCAAAGAAATAATATTTAAATATTAATTTTTATCAAATTTAGTACTCATTTTTATCGTTACATTTATTTTTATAAATTGTAAATATAAATTAAGATATATTTTGATATTCAATGGCAGTGTTGTAAAAAAAGATAAATTATCAAAAATTAAGATATTAAAATTTTTAGTTTTAAAAATATGTAATTATTTGTCTGATAAAAAAATTTATGATAATTTGTATAATAATTTTAGTTATGAAAATTTAAAATTTAATTTAATTAAGTCAATTCCTATTTTTGTTTCAGTTTTTAATTTAATTTTATAATAAATATGATGTCCTGTCCTATATGATAATTCTATAAAATAGAAAATATTAAATTAATAATATTTTAAAAATTAATGAAAACATACAACTTCAATTTGTTGATAATGAAAATAAATTATAACATCACATTATATATTTGAATTTTTATATTTGAGACATTAAAATTGAATTTTAAAAAACTATTTTATGATACTTTGTACCATGTATTTGTTTTACCTTCAATTAAAATTTTAATTTCTCTTTCAATTTTTTTTAAAAACTATCAATAAAATTGATTGAATGAATATTTTCGTAACATATTTTTATAAGTTAATTTATGAAAATAATTTATTTTAAATGAAAAGAAACTAAGACGTAATGATATTTTCATTTTTAAAAAAATTATAAAACTCATTAAATTAATATATGTTACCAGCTACTGTTTCTTTTATATTTATTATATATTTCCCTAAACAATAAAATTTGGTTCAAGGATAAATTGAACAGTTTTTTTTTATATTTTCTTTTGATATAGAGTTATTTGAATTTTTAAAATACGAAAAATTCATTTATTTATTATATGACGATTTTAATATTAATTTGAATGACATTTTATTTATTTTATATTCATTTTCTATATTCGTTTTGCATGAACATTGACATAAAATTGATAAATTTTCATTGTTACAATGTTATTTTTATGAAAAATAAATTAATTAAAATATCAAATATTACAAAATTTGAATTCATTTATCCTTAAAATTGTGAAATTTATTTTAACAAATATTATTTGCATTGAAATTGTAATTTTGGGAAATATAAAAATTATGAATAAAAACTTAGAAAACTGGATTAATTAATAACAAGATATTTTGACCATTTTTAATATAATCAAAATATATAAACAATGATATGTTGTGTAAAAAAAAATGATATATGAAACATTTCTTTTTAAATTATAAGTATTGGTTTAATTGATCCAAAAGTTTTAACTCTGATTTGTGTCATATTTGTTAAACTATTTGTTTTATGACTTTTTAAAATTTTAAACTTTTAAACATCACTAATGATGTTGCTTTGAAGGAAATCTTTTGGAATTTATAATAAGTAAGCATCTCAAAATTCCAATATTATCAATATAATTATCAATTATTTAACTAAAATTTAATTTATCTGTTACATTGTTCTTAGAATTTTCTTAACATTTGGTAATAGTAAAAAAAATAGTATCAAATTAGTTATCAATATGTTAAATTGTATAAATATAATACATTATAAATCAACCAATATTTCTATTAAAACTTATCAATAACAAACATAATTTAATTAAATTAAAATTTAAAATAAATCTTACAAATTCCATGCATTGCATGGGTAAGAAACTAGTTACTTTACAAAATCCAAAGACTTTTTGACTAAACTGGATGGAAAAAACAAAAAGTAAATACCCAAATAGTAATGTTTTAAAATTATTTACATGATGGGTGATTTTTGTCATGTTGGATTCAGGAAGCACCACTCCGATAGTAGTTTCATGGTCTTTGTTTGGACGTATGCAGGAGGCGCCAGGTGGATTGTCTCCACCAATATAACAGGAGGCATCATCCTGTCATTTTCCTCCTATTAATAATTATTATTAAATTGTCTCGTGGGACTCATGGTGAATTGGTTGCATAGGAGGCGCCAATTAGAGTGACGCCTCCTGAATTCAACGTGGCAAAAATCATTCTTACCATGTAAATAGTTTTAAAACATTACTATTTGGATATTTACTTCTTTTTTTTCACCAAGTTTGATCGAAAAGTCAAACCAAAAGATCAAGCAAGATTATACAAGCAATCCAATGCACCCCAAAGTTTAGCAACAAAAGTTGAGGTGAATTCCCCGTTTTATTTTGATGTAATCTTTTTTTGGGCCTTTGGCCCAGTGTTTTAAAAACCGGACCGGACCGGCCGGTCCGACCGGAATCCGGTGGTATAACCGGTTCGGTTCAATGATAGAATCGGATATGTATCTGACCCGGTACGACCCGGGTTGAACCGGCCGGTTTTTACAAAAAACCGGTGACCCGGCGGGTCTCTGGTTGAACCGGATTGTAGTGTAATTTATTTTTTTTTGAAAAAAAAGTGCTAAAATGATGTGTTTTTATTTTTTTTTGTGTATGAAACTTATTTATGGACTTTTATTGTCATAATTATTGGTTGTTATTTCTTATTTGGAATATTAGGTACTTTATAATGACAATAATTTTAAATTTGGAGTGTTGAATGATTAAATTATGTTAGTTATATTATATTTTTTAAAAATTTTAATATATACCAAGTCAAACCGGTTCGACCAGTGACCCACCGATCTGACCAATGATCCATTAACCCAGTACCTCGGTCGGTTCGATGACCGGTCCGGTTCTTAAAACATTGCTTTGGCCCCGTTCAATTCCAAAAAAAAAAAAAAAAAGTTGAGGTGAATTCCTAGTAGACCAAGTTTCTTGAGAAGAACCTATGACCCATTCTCCATCAGAACCCCGCACCAAGCCTCCAAATTTTTGTTTGGACTTTTCTTTTAACCAAAAGAAGACAAAAAAAAAAAGTATCCTTTTATGTGTTACACCTATTAATAGATAAGGATGAAAAATTGCGTACGGGTAGAAAATAATAAAAACTTAGAGAGAAAATAAAATAAGATGTAAAATAATGGGTATAAAAAAATGGAACCTAAAAAAAAAAGGTATCCTTTGATGTATGCATTTTCATGGAAGAGAAATTGTCTACTCATGAACTAGTTTGGGTTGAATTAATTCCAAATCCAAATTCTAATAATAAACATATTTGATAATCTCAGCTTGAGAACAATTGCATAATTTTAAAACGAATAAGAAATATAATTAGGAATAAAAAAACCGACATGGAGAAAGAAATTAAAAAAAAAGAATAAATTGAATTACTACTAATTACTAATAGATAAACCACTTGTGTGGTCTCATTATCCAAGTTGTTGGTATTGTCTGCCAAACTGGAATGATATGAAGAAAAGAAAAGAAAAGAAAACACCTTCGCAACAGTGCCTCCTTAATGGTTAGCACTTAAGCAGAGTTTAAATGCATGAAAAGGACAGCAAGAGAGAAGAAAAAAGGCTCGCTTTTTGATGCCTATATAATTTCCATTTCGATGAGTGCGCATAGCACATGTAGAAAGAGAAAGGGCTTTTTTGAGGAATAGGATTAGTGAAAAGAAACAAAGCACTTAAGAGCTCCTTTTTTTTTTCTCTGTAAAATAAAATGTGTGTTATTATTATTATTGCATAGTGTTTGTTTCAGATCTGTGTCGTATTAAGCACTAGCAAGGCTGCAAGGTGCGGTGTTTTGCTGGATGAGTGGTACTTGACACACACTTATGGCGTCTGAAACGGCGTCGTCGGCGGATGAAGAAACCGTTGTTGTTTCAGCTGCGGGTGCAGGAGGGACTGATAAGAGAGGCAAGCACCGGATTCTTGCCGAATTGAAGCGTCTCGACCAAGACTCCAAGTTTCTTCAGGTTACTTAACTCTTTATTTCTTTCTGTTTTTAAAATGTTGCTTTCTGTTTTTAAATTTCTTCAATTTTGGCAATGTAGTTAATTCTATAAATGTTGTAGAGTTAGCAATTTGTGTATAGTGTGCATGCGGGTTTACTGGTGAAAAATTGAAACGAACAGCCAAGTAATGGTTAATTCAGAAGTTAAGTGATTACTTCTCATAGGGCCATAGATGGGTGTCTAATTAGTCGCAATTCCCTCCCTAGTTTGTTAGTTTTGAAATTTCAAGTCATCTGTGGACTCAATAGGACCAGTCCTTTAGAAGTTTTCGTGTTTAGATATTTTTAAGCACATATAAGGAATTCTCCTGTTGGTTTTTCTGTTCAATGTCATGCTTGATAAATTATTGCAGAGGACTCTCAATATTTGATGATCCTCTCTTGGTGATTCTAGTGTTTCATAGCCATTCTCATTAATTTTTTGATGTTAAGAGAGAGAAATTTGGATCCTCTGTAATGACAGCTATCCAGTTCCTTTGTTAAACTTTTCATAAATAACAATAATACATTTGTTATTTACATGGGAAAATTACAGGTATAGATGTTATCAAATTAGTTTCACAAATCAACCAGTTCCAGAGCTTTTATATGCTGTTCCTTATTCCTAAGGAGTATTTTTCTTCTTAGTATATAACATATTTTGATGCTATAAAAATTTGTTGCCCTATTTGAAACTATCTTCAATTGTCCATGGTATGCAGACCACTAATTGCATTGCAAATTGACAAAACAATTTGTGAGAGAGATTGAGAGAGAAATTTGCATCCTCTGTGATGGTAGCAATCCATTTCCTTTGTTAAACTGCTTGTAAATAACAATACATTTGTTATTTACAAGGGAAAGATTACGGAATAGACATTATCAAATTAGTTTCACAAATCAACCAGTTCCAGAGATTTTATATGTTGTGCCTTATTCCTAAGGTGTGTATTTTTTTACTTAGTATATAGCATACTTTGATGTCACAAAAATTTGTTGCCCTATATGAAATTATCTTCAATTGTCCACAGACCACTAATTGCATTGCATATTGACAAAACAGCATATGCTTCTAAGTTGAGTAGCACCCAATTTTGATGCATAATGCATTTATCTTCTGATAGATATGACATGGACAGTTCATTCCAAGACATGTCTTGAAAGTTCAAAAATATCTAGAACCATATGAATTGTTTTTCTTCTGAGAAATCTGAGCAGTTAATTGAAATTTCAGCTTCCTTCTTTTTGTTTCCTTCAAAATTATAAGATGAGAAAAATTGAAATGGAATAACTTATATTGGACGAAAAATTATTTGTCATGTGTCAAACTTTATGACTTCGTAGCAAACGACAAGGGCGGCTTCTACAGTGAATAAGTTGATTAAATTGTTCATGGGTGCACCACCAATATCAGCCCTCAGATTTATTATTAAAATATTTCAATGGCTGAGATTAAAGTTAAATATTTTTTAAACAATTAAAATAAAAAAGCAAAATGACAACTTTATCCCTATCTTCTTCCTCCCACCCCACCCCACCATTCAGGAAATCTTTCACCGGAAACGGACATTACACAAGTTTTCTCCGGCAATGGCAAGCCCTTCCTCGCCGCTCAGCCTCTCACGGTGGTCCGCGCCACCCTCAGCACCAGCAGTGCACGCGTTTTTGCAGCATCGACGACGCACGCATTCTCACCACATCGGCGACGCACGCATTCTCACCACATCGGCGACGCACCGTTCTCGCCATGCCAGCGAACTCAAACAAGAACGACCCACCACAGAAGCAAAAGGTGAAACCGGCCTCGACTCCACCAACCACCGTCATTCAAGTTACAAATCCAGAATCAAAGCACAATTTCTCACCAATTTCAAATTTGAAAAAAGAAAAACTCAAATCCATGAAGGATTTCGTTGTCGTCATGCTCGAAAACCATGAAGGTGTGACGCGCACTAACTTGAGATGCGCTTCAAACAACAGAGCGCCCATAGGAGACCCATGAACCCAACCACAAAAGCAAGCGCAAGCACCAACGCATGAAACAAGTTGTAGATCTGAATCGGTGGTTGGGTGCTATCGGAAATCTAAATTGGTCGGTGGTTGTTTCCGTTAGTTGGTTGTATATAATAGTACTATAAAACTCCCCTTTGAGTTTGGTTACTACTTTGCAAATTTCAATTACAAATAACCCCTAATGCTTTTTTTCATCGTAACAACCTAACTTGCATCTTGTGTGTGACATCTTCATTAATTTCCACATCGTTTTGTACTTAGAAACCTGTTGTATGACATCTCCTATTTTCACCTTCAAAGCATTTTCCTTTTGTTTCTTGGTAAAATTGCAATGCTATACTTCGTCTTACTCTTACTAAAGCGAAAACCCTTTGATTCCAAAGTATGTCTCCAAAGCTTAAGTTTAGAGTTAACATCTTTTGATTCTAAAATTTGAATTATATCATCTGCAAGTAGCATGCATTTAGCGATAATCTTTTGTATGGCTCTGGTAAACACATCCCAGATTAAATTAAATAAATAAGTACAAAAGCCTAAACTTACCCTTGTAGGAAAGTCCTTAGTCTCTTCTAGTAGTTATCTCATCATACATGTTTTGTATAGTTTGGATATAAGGCACAAGAACACCCTTCTTTTTCATAGCCTTTTACAATACTTCTCTTAGCACTCAATCATATACTTTTTTCAAGTTAATAAAAATCATACGTAAGTCTCTTTTACTTTAGTACCTTTCCATCAGCCCTCATAGAAGATAAATAGTTTCTATTGTAGACCTTCCTGGCATAAAACTAAATTGAATCTTTGTAATCCCAATCTTTCCCTTTATCTATGCTTAATCATCTTTTCTCTTAATTTCATATTGTTCCTATGACATCCTAGCAAAAATGCTTATAATTTAGACATTTAGGGTCTGTTTGGTTTAAGAAAACATTTTTTTTCCATTTCTTATTTTCACAAATAATTACAAAAAAAATCACTTTATTTTTACTTTGTTTCCTATTTTCAAATGTTTGTACAAAAAATAATAAAAGAAAAAAAAAATCATGTTTTTACTGTTTCCTATGAAAATCTTTGAAGACGGGAAACAAAGTCAAAATAAAGTAGCAGTTTTGTAATTATTTGTGAAAACAACAAATGTTTTCTTAAACCAAACAAGCTCTTGGTTCCAACAAATTTGTTGTTCTTGTCATATGCATGAATGTTTAATAAAGGGTTATATTGCTTTGTCTTTCTAATTGCTTAAATCAATGCTAGGCCATTTTACAAAGTTGAGTGTTTTCTTTTAGTGTAAGCCAATAGTTAGCTGCTTTGAAAAATCAGTTATCTCCCTTGCTGTATTTCCTGCATTTGTCATTTCATTTGTATTCATTCTCTTTCCAGGAAGAATTGGAAGAGCTTGAGAAAACAGAAAATGTGTCGACCATATGCACAGAGTAAGTACTGTTTCCTTAGTTGTTTGTCTTCTCTTTGAAAGAAGAAATAAGAATATCCTGACAAATAGCTCATGGTAGATTTTACATTTTATAAATCTGAAAGACTTGTTGGATTGGCCCATTCAGCAAGATGTATATTGGTGTTTCTCTGTTGATGGACCCTTTTGTCAACTTGGGGGCTGAATAAACCCTGCATGGTTTTTTGGTAGCTTTGCTAAAAAGTTTATCTTATTAGTTGTGTGCTACAATATGCTGTGGTCTAAACAAATTCACTTGACGTAGTGCAGATTGCTACAAAACATGGAAAGTAGGCCTGATCCACTACTCCCAGAGTAAATGGCTATTACCTACATCTTTACTTTGAATTTCATTTTGCTTGTAGACTTTGTTAGTGAAGTGAGTACTCATCTGTTTTCTCTACTAACAGAGTCCATGGACCTGTAAACCTCTTATGGGATAGATGGTTTGAAGGGCCTCAAGATCCACAAGCATGTAGATGTTGGATACTTTGATCTGAAGCTGTGTCAATTGCCTTGCGTTGCAAATAGGATGTGCCACATATAACTGCATTAAAGTGACTCTGGAGCTGAAGAAAAGTTTGATGACATCTTATACCACGCACACTAATTCTTTAATGGATCCTTGCTTTTATTACATTAGATTCTGATCTGAATACTGTTTATGTGTAATCACATTCATTTTACTGCATTCAATTGAGAAGTATCAGTATTTGTGCTTGTAATCCCAATCCAACTGTTAATACACCTTGGTGGTAACTTTTGTGTGCATGAGACAACCTAGAGACATATTTTAGCATCATTCAGCCTTGAAGGTGGTGGCTTTTGGAAAGCCCTAGCAATGGTTTGACGAGTCATCAACTAGACCTGAATGATAAGGAGATTTTCTTGGCAGACCTCTTGGGGGTTGGGAAAGCAAAGAAAGCTCGTAATCCCTCATTTGAGTCATTTCACAATTAAATGTTATGATAAGATTTTGTAATCATGTTACTTCTAAGCCTTCTTAAGTTTTGATGTTCTATTTAACATGCCATTACTTTCTCTGTGCCCTTTTTTTTTGCTGTCCCTCTCTTTGCCGTCGTTCCACAAGATTGCTTTCAGCTGGTATTATATTTGAATTGTTAACCTTTTAATTCCTTTCATGTACAACACAAATGCTTTTAGTTGCAACTATTCTATTCATAATGATTAGGTTTAAATATCTTTTTAATTCTTGCAATTTACTATTTTTCTTGTAATTTACTGTTTTTTTGTTTTTTGTTCTTGCAAAATTTTTGTTTTTGTTTTAGTCTTTGTAAATTATGTTTGTTTTGTTTTTCGTCGTTATAGCAGTATAGATAGTGTTTTTTTCACTATTTAAAGTATTATCTAAATCACTTTAAGGACAAAAAGTAAAAAAGTGTTAAAGTGTAAAGACTAAAAATGTATTTAAGCCAAATAATTATGAATGTCCACTTCTCGTTTCGGCTGAAACCTGGTTCATTGCTCATGGATGGTAAAAGAGTAAATGCAATTAAGGAAGGTAAATGAAAACAAGTAAACAAATTCAATGGGCCTAGTGGCCTACTACATATCAGCCTTTTTAACTAAAGAACTGAAGAGGGCCTTGGTCTAAGCAGAAATTGTCTGTGTTCAACCTTGGGATACACTCTATTGCTATCATGCCAAATTGCCAATGGCAGATAATGACATACACATCCACATCACGTGATCGGGCAATAGAAGCGATGTGGATGTTGCAGCAGCAAGAAGCTGAGGCATGGTGACATCATGTGATGGACATGGGTTCTAAGACAAATAGTAGCCACTGAATTGGACATATAGTCAGTGGATAGTGCGAGTAATAGTGCTTATGCCTGTGAAGGTAGTAACAGTGGACACATAATTTTGTTAGATAGGAAAAAGACATTTTGTTTGTTCTCCATTGTTAAATTGTTGCATACTTGTGTTGTCTAAAACCAGCAATAAGATTTTGATCGCAAAGTAATCTAAAAAGGGATTCATTCCACTTTATTGTCTGCGGGACAAAATGTACATGTTTGGGGAAAGCTTGTGCATGTGATGGTTCCAAAATCTCTCATCTACTATTTTCTTATAAAATAGTTTTTAAGCATTCTCAAATGTAAATTTTATTATTACGGTAACAATTAATGTCGAGCTTTAGGCACTGAGTCAATTCTAAAATTTGATACTGTCAAATCCATTTTTGTGTTTTGTTTTTTTCCAGTAAGAGTTTATATATAAGAGAATGTCATTAATCGAGTGATACATACTAAAAGTTAATTGACAATGTCATGAATTCATTGAAACATATTAAGTGTTAATTGGAAATGTTGTTAATTTAGTAAGGGATTTTTATACCTAATGTGTGGCCAATTAGTTCTTAACTTGTAGCGTAACGTGATCAATGCCTATGAGTTTGATACATGATAATTATGAATTCTGACCAAGTATTCGACCTAAAATCTAAGATGGTCTAATTTCGAAATACATTTTAGAAAAAATAATATTTAGCTAATCATTTAAAATAAGTTCCTATTACCACCAAGTGACAAAGGATGTTTGAACTTAATTAGAAGTTTCTAGTTCAGAGTCCCTAAAATACAATCTGGGTTGAAAAATCAAAAGAATTTTAGTATCTATAGCAGTCCTACTTGCCTCAATCCAAATTAGTGTTATACTCAATGAGTCAATGCAATGTTTGGACAGCAGTGGTCCTAAATAAAAAAATAAGATATAGTTACTTCAAGTGGTTAATCTGCTACATTTAACGTACTAAAATTCAGCATTTAGGCAGTATCTAGAAGCAGATAGAAGTTTGATATTTGTGAACAAAAAGGTAAGGCTAAGCGAGCAATAATTGTAGGGTGCAGATTCTGCAAAGAGAAAGAACAGGAGTCAATGTTTTGTGGCGGCATCACCACTCGTTGTTGTCCTTGGAGCTAAGCTAAACTAAAACTATTGCTTGTTGTTCTCTCGATTCTCAATTATCTATAGACAGTGCGCCTCGCCTGCATGCAAGACTAACAGACAAATAAATAAAGTTGTAGTGGCCGGCATGCCCGCCACCTAATTAGCATTCAAATAGCTCATATAAATCCAAACCTTTTACTCCATTTTCTACAAGGATTAGTTGGAACTCTCTTGTTTAAAAATCACTATTAATTTAACTCTCAAGGCAATGCCAGCTAATTATACTTCTTTTTATGAGTCACTTTTTAGGAAAAAAATATTTTTCTATTTGTGATTTTAAAAATTTAAAATAATATGAATTGTTATTTTGTCAATTATATCCTTAATCTTACCTTATTTTAAGTATTTTACATATTTAGCATGAAATTAAAGAAAGAGAAATGAAGAACAATAAATGACAGAGTTTCTAAAAAATTCTTTTTATTTGTCTTTTTAAATGTTTAAAACAATATTAATTATTATTTTATCAATTATATTCTTAACTTTACTTAATTTTTAATTATTTTACACATTTATCATAAAATTAATGAAAAATAATAAATGACAAAGAAATTAATTAATAATATGGATAAAAGATATGATATAAAATCACATAATATTTTTAATAAAAATTAAATTAATTTAATTTTTATTAAAAATTAATAAATTATTAATTATATATTTTAATTCTTGTACAACAATATTAAACTACACATAAAAACAGAACGAAGGTAATATTAATTTCTGATTTTAAATGATGAAAATAAAATAAATATGATTCGAGTCGTAACTATATTTTAATATATCATTATTCAAAATATGGATGTGTAACTTAATAAGTGATTTTGAGTTTAAATATGAATATGTAAATGCATTAGTGTAACTCATGTCACTAACTTATGTGCCACTAGCAAATATTTTCAACAGTGAAGCTCGGCCATTAGGGTCTGCAAATGGCACTTGCAGGTGATCATACCATTTTTGTCAGACAATAGTTTGTTTGCATTTCTTTGTATTTTGTTTATTGAATAAAAAAAACAGATGAGAATTAATATCCCATTTGGTACAACATACATGGCCCATAAAAAGACCGTTGCATCATCGTCGTCAGCATCTACATTGAAAGTAAAAAATTGCCATTCCGAACTCACAATAATTTAGAATAAAATTCATAGAAAACTTCAATTGATGATTATAGTAAGAGGGGGGAGTCCTTGACCACAATCACGAGTCTTTGTATGAGCATGGACTATGGAGTGTGCATGAAGCATGTAGCCATGTTTAATTTGAATCCTCCAATGAAGTGCCCCAATAACTAAGTTAGCAAAGAGAGAATGGTGTGGCATGTGAGAATGGCTATTATCGATGAGAAAGAGCACTGCATTTGGCAAATGGGTACGAGTCCCAAGCAAATTAAGATGATGATGGAGACATCCCCCCCTCCCATTATAACCATATTTTGTGAGCACATCAATCTTAATTATCTCATATCATATATTGTACTCACAAAAAGGACCGTTATACATCATTTTCTTTTCCCTTTCCCCCAATCGCTTTCACTTTGTCCTCCCCCATTTGCTTAATAAATTAATACAAGTTCAGAGTGTTTCTATATCTACATATTTTTAATGCACCAACTACTTGGAACAACGAGCCAAGCATATATAACAACCCTCCCCTAGTATTAAATCCTTCATGTTATTGGCTAGTTGCCTTTCGTTCAAGGAAAACTAGAACAAACACATGTCGAGGTGTCCAGACTTGTTTAGATTATTATATCATATCATATAGTATATAGTAATTAAATCAAATTCTATTCCATTACTATCTTATACCTAAACCCTATAATATATGTGACCTCATTCGCAGCATAGTAGGACTGTCCTCTGTTCTCCTAGCTAGCTGCATTTTCTTTTTTCTTCTTGATGAATGAATCACTGGTCTACTACCCAACTAGACTAATCATAACATTGTTTATAGCTATCTATGTTATTAAAAAACACAACAATTATTGATTTAAACAAGTTATACGGTTTTATTATATAGTGTATCATTTTTATAAACATTTTTTAATGGAACTTTTTATCATTTCCTTAACTGTAGGAATTTTTCTAACTTGGTAAAGTGTAATATGGCCATGCATACTGTTAGGAAATTATATGTAAGAACAAGATCTAGCAGAAGGCACTAAACTGTTCCCCCCCGCATATCATGTGCATAGATTCATCTTTTCTTCTTTTTCAGATTTCATCACTCATCATCTTCTTTTGGACTTGGGATCTTTAATTTCCCGTTTTTAGGTAAGAAATAAACAGAAAAGCAAATGCATGTGAATGTTAGGAGACTGCTCTCTTTTTGGGATATAAAAAATAAAAAATTTGACCCTTGTTTTAGATTAGGTTGTGCTTATATTCCTATGTATGTCTTATAGCAGTCAGAACATATGTAGGGTAATTATAGAATCAAATTCCACGCGGAAAAGATAACTAATCTTCCCCACTAGATGACAAGGGTGCCATGTACTCTTGCACATGAAAACCTTCAAAAGCTTTCTTTTCCACTCTTACATTGTAACATGGTTAGAGATATACATAATCTTTCACCTTAATTATTACACACAATAATTCCCGTTATGTTGTGGATTCTCTGATCTGACTTTATACATACATGCATACTAGTACTTGATTTGAATATGAAAAGACTTATCAAAATTAAAATAATTTTAATGTGAGTAGAGTGAAATTATATAATTTAAAATATTTTATGATCTTAACGAATTAAAAAATAAAGGGTGAAAATATCTCTGTTAATTCACTTTAAAACACGTTCATTCTTGTCCAATTGGATAATAAAGAAAGATATAATGGACATTAATTTCATACAATGAAGTACAATTAATATAATTAAACTGCTTAAAGTTATCTCATAATAATATAAAATAAAATAAATTGCTATTAAAATATAAAATAAATAATTTATATCTTAGTATATCAAATTAGTCCTTTTTTTTTTAAATTATGTTATGGGTACGAAGTATTCATCGATTTTGTTAATGATTAATCTACGCCGGAAACTTTGAAATTTTTAGTAGATTCTTCTTTCTCAATCACGTTTTTTCCATCCATAAGGTTTGAACTCAAAATCTTAATTAAGATATCTTAATCCAGTTCTATTCAGACCAACAATATAGTGACTTAGTATAAAATTAGTTTATTAATTAGCATGGGTTGAATTCATATATCATTTGTAGATTGTGTAGAATTATTATTTAAGAAAGTGTACATAAAAAATTCTGCTATAATATTAATACCCCTCACAGTCACAGTCACAGTCACAGTCAAAGGCAGGGTTGTAGGTTGGTTGCAATTGAGGTGAGAGTGTCTTGATTAAGTAAGATGGGTAATGGAATTGGATAGGAAGAGGCAAAAAGCAAATGGTGCAGTGGGTGTTGTACCCGAATAAAAATGAATACAAGGAACAAATATGGCGAAGCAAATATAGATAAATAAAAGAAACAGAGAATCCATGTGGGTGGGGAGGGAATAGCAGTCATCGAAGTGGTCCAACTACTGAGCCCAAGATAGAGGAATCAGAATCCCATCTCCCCTTCATCATTGATTCGCTATTCCTATATCCGTTTCTGCCAATCACCTTTTTTCTACAATAATAATATAATACTCCCAACTGAAATATAAGTAAAAAAAATTATGTGTGTTGGACTAAAATATAAGCAAATTTTAACTAACTCTCTCCTATTTAATGATATCATCTCTAAAATACCCTTCATTTAATTAAAGTTTTATTTCCAACCACCTTCTTTTTTTTGTCCTATGCAATTAAATGTAAGGGGTATTTTAGAAAATGAGTTAATCTTTTTATTGAGACTATCAAAATTAAATGATGCTAACTAACTCTCTTAAAGGGTCTGATTCAATTTTTTTTTTGCTTATATTTCAGTCCAGAGGAAGTATATCAATACATACACAACACCTGTCTACACCATATAAACTTTCATCACCAACCATGCTCCTTCAAATATCATATTATTATGTATTCATAAAATACACGTACACACGCTACCTCTTAAATGCATGTTTCTTAACTTTTTTTGTTTGTGTGTTTAAAATTTTGGAAAAATAAGATATGGTGTACCAGTTCAAAGTAGGAAAAATCCAAGCATGTTTCTTAACATTTGACTGATATATGCAAATATAAAAATTATTTTATATAATTGATTGTAATATTAAAGATTATATCTATAATAAATTGTTAAAATAATATATTTTTCACAACTAATCTAACATACACTTATTTGACTAAATTTAAAACTTGTTTAATATATCATAATGAAATTGTTTGTAAAGGAATTTATATAAAGTTTGTTAAAAAAAAAAAAAAAAAGGTTATATGTTTAACCAAAATAGTGTAAGTGTGAGTCATATGTTTATAGAGAGCTTGTCAAATAATAGGTCCTTCTAAAATGAGCTCAAGTGATAGAATAAAAAAGAATTAAATTATGTTAATCCAATCGCAAATAATACAGAAGGGAGAAAGGGGAGGAAGAGGAAAGAGAGACAAATTATAATTTAAAGGGTTATTTAAATTGAAAAACTATTTTCTATTTTTATTCTTGTTTCACTTTGTTTCCTTATTTCATAAATTTATATAGGAAATGCTTATAATTTTTTTTTTATTTTCTGTTTTATTTTTCTTATATAAACTTAAATCTAGAAAATAAATGAAAATAAAAAGAACAGAAAAAAATTCTGAAATCAAATAGCCACTTATAGTCATAAATTAAAATGTTATTTAGTTTGAAAAATATTTTTATTTTTTGTTTTACTTTATTTTCTGATTTCATAAATTTTTTTGTTTTCACTTTTTTTTATATAAACTTAAAAAAATAGGAAATAAAGTGAAAAAAAACAAGAAAAAAGAAAATATTTTCTGAAATCAAATAACCCCTTATAATCTACTATATTGAGTGATTTATAATAAGATAAAATGTTTGATAAAATAAATTGATAGAATAAGAAGACCCACTCAAAACTCTCAACAACTTAAAAATGCATGGTTGCAAAATTTGTAAGAAACTAAGTTAATATCATATCACAAATAAAGTTTATATAAGAATAACTTTTGATTCAAAATAATTTTTTTTTCTTCATTTAGTCAATGTAAAACTTGTTTCTTTTAAAACCTTGGAAATATTTACAAAAAAAAAAAAAAGTCACTATTTGTTTTAACTCAAAACATGATTTACAAATTATAATCCAAATACAACACTTTTACAAGTCAATTTTGTTGCCCAAAAAAAAGTGGCATGGGATGAAGAGGAAAGTGAAATGCAGGGAAATTAAAGCCATGTTAGGATATTAAGAAATGTGTGCGGTGCAGTGGAAGAGGGTGTGTGAAATTAGAACATGGGAGTTTCAGGATTGGGAACTGAGCTCTCTTATCAGTTACCACATTCATATAACCACGACATGGGAAATTGAGGATGATGGGGACCGCTCATGTATTTTTCTCTCTTCTTTTTAATCTTTTTGCCCTTTCTGTGTTAAGTAGTGTAATACTCCAGTAGCAGATATTTTTTACCAGCACGCGAGGGCATCACTTTAGCTAAAACAGAGTTATGTTAGAGAGTCATTTGCACTTTGCAGTGTAACTGTGAGTCTGTGACTCCTCCAATTTTGCATATCAAGTCAGATAAAATGGTCTTCGAATGAGATTTCTGTTATTGTGAAGATTTGAAATGAATGTGC
Organism: Pueraria montana var. lobata; assembly: GCA_026413185.1. Taxonomy (NCBI): domain Eukaryota; kingdom Viridiplantae; phylum Streptophyta; class Magnoliopsida; order Fabales; family Fabaceae; genus Pueraria; species Pueraria montana. The sequence goes on along the minus strand of CM048647.1, from coordinate 64,485,777 downwards.
TTTTGAAAAGGCCAAAAGTGAAGGAAAAGAGATTGCTGCCTTTATTTCATCTTTTAATTAATAATAGATGTTTAAAATTAGCTGTTAGTCATGTTGAGAATCACCGCAAGAGGAAAATTTTTCTAAATTCTAAATTACTCATTTACCATAAAATAGATTCAAATGTAACACATACCAACAAGTTGTTGATCTGAGTGATACTGGACTTGGTTCTCTTAAGCAAGATCTCGGAAGATCCTAACAATGGTGGTCAGTCAAGTTTTTCGATAAAAATTAGTCATTAACAAAGTCGATTAATACTTCGTACCAATAACATGGTATTAATAAAAAAAATTCAAATGTAACACATATTTAGTTTTCAAGAGAAAAAAAAAATATGTTTTAAAATAATAAAAAAGGAAAGATGATGTAACCGTCTTTGGAAAAACGAAAATGTAATTTAGTGTTTTGTTACTGTGAACCATAAATGTAACCAATAAGGATTCAGCTGCGAAAGATAGGCGGAACTTATATAGAGTCACATGGATCAATCAGAAAAGAGCTAACAGGACAAACCACATGGGATGGCAGCTTGACCGCATTTGTGATCAGAAATCACTACGTATAGCATACTATATTATTATACTTATACACCACTTTCAGTTATCTTTATGAATATTTTAAGACCCTCTATAAGTATAACTGAATAAAGGATCTTGTTCTTCCTCTCATGGAATTAATATCTATGTGCACAATGTTTGCTTATTCCACTAACTGCGAGTACGGGTTTGGTGTTAAAGACATCTACACTACACTGACCTATGCCGATTACCATTTATCTCCTTAAATATATTCTTCACAAAACAAAATTCCTTGATTATATTGATAGTATCTATCTAGTACTCTTGGGGACGCATAGGTTCAGAATTTTGAATATATATTTATTCCCTTTTGTGCAAACAACGACCAACATCTCTAAATTTGAATTGCTATATATAAAAACTGGAGTGAATATATGCAGATCTAATGATCTATCCTAGTTTTGCTTTCCTCAATCAACTCAAATACAACCTTACGACTGCAAGCAAAAATCATAGGTGCTCAAATTGATGAGGACTTAGTATCTCGTGCTTTGTTATAGGTTTGCCAAATATTATTATTGATGTGCGGAATTTGCCCGTTCCGAAACAAGAATCCTATTTCCATACCAAGTTGCAATAGTAGCATTTTGCTCATAAGTTAATGTCACTGACCAATTTCTCTTGGATTAACTAATTGTAGCAGAATAGATAAATTGCATTATTAATTAGAGATATAAAATGTTTTGTAAATTCCGATCCACATCTTCATGGATTGCATGCATATTTTCTAATTGACCTTGTATAAAATAAAATTTTATTGGCATCGATACACCCGCAAATAAATTTGAGAATTGTTTAGATAACGTAATCATGTTATTGATTGGAGAAGCAAGCATGTATATCATGTATAAATTTAAACAGTAGACATAGCTTCTATTCTTAGTGCTGGTAGATGCAAGATATTAATTAAGGAAATCCCCCAACAAGATATTAATTAAGGGAAAGCTGAAACCCTCCAAAAATGGATGCTTAGTAGATGTGAACTTAAATCCCTGCTCTAAAATCATAACAAACAAATTAAAAACTCATTACTTATTCAACTAAGTAGAATTTGAGCTTGCTGTCTAGGAATTAATGCAAGTTAGGCCATTATTGAATTTATTTTCTTCAAAATGTTGGACTTGGGTACAAGACTACTCAATTGATCAGTCTCTCCACTCTTCAGTTCAGATCATAATTTTGTTTCAGAAATAAAAATGAATTTAAGGAGCAGCATGAGGACTTGAACTATCACTTTCTAGTTGTAGCTGGATTAATTGTTATGAATAGGCCACAGGTCATAATTGTGACGAGGACAGCAGTGAATTAACTCATCCGACTTCGACACTTGTTTTTAATTGGATCTCTCCCCCGTTTCCTAACTTCATTCAATGGCGTGTCCCAGCCTCACCATCTGAACCCATCCATTTCATTTATAATCAATTATTCTCTTCTTTTTTTTTTTTTTTTGTTCCCTCCATCGATCGATCTTTAAGTTGAAATTAGTATGAAAACTAGTCCCACGTTTCCATATGTAAGAGATTTTTGTTATTTTTCTTTTAATAAATATATGAATTGATACCGCTAATTTTTATTTTAATTAGATTTTAATATTATAGTTAAAATGATATACATTTATAATAATACAGATGAAGAGAATAAAAGAATATATATAAGAATCTCTTAAATACTACAAGTTAAACAAATTTTCGCAGTGTCTTCATTATTTGCAACTAGACATCTGCATCCTATCACGGTCTAGGCTTCCAAAAAAGCCACGTTTAATTTAATTCGTTATTATTTTCTTCAAAAATTTTGTCTTGAGTTCGGGGAGCATCATCTCTATTGTGCAAAATGAGGTGTCAAGTTTCAGGCGGCTTCTACGGTGCACCAGTGCGTGCACGGGTGCACCACGTACGGAAAGTGTGAACAGTGTTTTTAAAAAAATACTATTCACTTAATATTGCTATTCATACCTTCCAAATTACTATTTACATCCCCCACGTGTTTATTTTTTTTTATCAAAAATACCCTTTCCACATAATCAGGATTCCATTTTATAAAATGTACAACGAAATCATGATCCAGTTGTGTACCTGGGGGTGCAAAAAAAATACGAAACATACTATTCACATTCCCACGTGCTTAATTTTTTTTAATTATAGGTGTTTTTATTGTAGCAATATACATACATATATATATATATAGATAATTTAACAAGTTACTTTTTTTATTTTAAAGTAGTGAAATTTCGTCCAAGTCCAAGTCCCAATAGTGCTCTGAATTATTTTTATTTTTGAAAATACTCTTTCAACGAAATCTTGATTCCATGGCAAAATACACTACGGAATCATGATCCCATTGTGTACCTGGATGTGCAAAAAAAATATATAAAGCAATCATGATTCCAATCATGATTTCGTTGTGTATTTTATCAACTAAATGATGATTCCGTTTTGTATTTTGCCCACGAAATCATGATTTTGTTTCATTTTTTTTTTTTGCACCCCCAGGTACACAACTGGATCATGATTTCGTTGTATATTTTATAAAATGGAATCCTGATTATGTGGAAAGGGTATTTTCGATAAAAAAAAATAAACACGTGGGGGATGTAAATAGTAATTTGGAAGGTATGAATAGCAATATTAAGTGAATAGTATTTTTTTTAAAAACTGTTCACACTTTCCGTACGTGGTGCACCCCGTGCACCATTTTATGCACTGGTGCACCGTAGAAGCCGCCCAAGTTTCAATCTTACTCCTATCGTTTTGTAGAAGAGGTAAAGCTGTCCCTTTCGTTCAATGCTTTAGATGGGAGAGTTAGGGAGCCTGTAATTAAATTTGGTGGAATTATTGACCTGGCATTTATAAGCATGGTTGAGAATATGGCAAGTGTACAAATTGTACGCATAAGGTAACTAGAGTATTATCTCTACGAAATTGTGATTTGACAACTACGCGATCAACTAATTATATCTTTGTTCAAGAAATTGGGAAAAGTGATTACTTATTTTGTTTTTGATTTTTAATTAACGTAAAAGAAAAATAGACACAAGTACTTAGCTAAGAGAAATTCCAATGGACAAGAATGGGTACGTATCAAAATTCTTTTAATTCTTTCCTAGTATAACTAGTGTTTTAGATTTTCACTACTTTATTTATATAGTTAATAGAAATAAATTTAAAAAAAATAAAGAATTATATAGCACATTAATTTTTTTTTAAAAAAATAATTATAAAAGAAATTAGAAACTATAAAATTAAAATAAAAAAAAGACAAGGGAAGATATAACAATATAACTTTAATTTTTTTAATATTAACTTTGAAAATTGAAAAGTAAATTGAATTAAAGATTTAGAATTATTGACTAAAGAGAGAAATCTTCATAATTAAAAAATAGAGTTAGAAAATTTGATAAAAGAAATATTAAAAAAAATAATAGATTAGAGAGTATAAAATTTGAAAAAAAATTATATGGTACATCGAAAGAAATTTTGAAAAAGATATAATTACAAAAGAAATTAGAAACTATAATTTTTTTAAAAGAAAAAAAATTAAAGGAATATGTAACGATGTAACTTTAATTTTTTAATATTAAATTTGAAAATTGAAAAGTAAATTGAATCAATGATTTGAAATTATTGATGAAAGAGAGAAATCTTCGAAATTAAAAAATAAAGTTAAAAAACTGATAAAAAAATATTTTAAAAAATATAGCACCAGATAAAATTAGTGAATGAAGGTGGTTATAGAATTATTATGAATGTGAGGTAGTTACAAAAATTTATAAGAGAAATTTTAGGAAAAGTAGAAGAACCAGATGCATGTTAGGAGAGTGAACTTAACCACTCCATGAGAGGAAAGTATTCAAATAAAAGTGAATGTGAGAGAGAGTGGGGAGAGTGAAGCAAGGAAAAAAGAGAATCTCTTAGTCATTTATATATATAAGGAGATGTCTTTCTCTTCTAAATCTCTTCTCATTAATGTAACTGACATATAATTTCTCTAATAGAGTTTATCCCTAATTCCTTTGCATGTAAACTCTTTATCCCCAATTTATGGACCCTAATTCATTAGACGAACACAATTAATTATAAGCATTAAGATTAAAAAATTCTACGACATGCATATAATCTAACCTTATTTATAGGCACAAGAATTATATGATTATTTGATCAGAATGATTTAAATCCAATTTTCCAATTGCAAAAATCAAGGCAAGATTTTTCGACATACATTATTCTTACTCATACACTTTTTGAGAATTGAAAACTTCTCAAGAAGTTATCCAACCCAAAATTTCTCTAAGTCATGCACGTTTAACTATAGAATTCTTAAGTTATGCACTAATAAAAAATATATGCATCTTATTTGGGTAGGTAGTACTAAACTATTCTTTTAAGTTATCTTTATTGTATGAGATCTCATACTTGCAAAATCTTTGGATTCTTCCATTCCAATATATATTTGATTCAAGGCTTAAATACATTTCTAGTCATTGCAATTTAACACTTTTTTGTTTTTTGTCCTTGCAAAAAAAAAAAATTGACTTTAGTCCTTGCAAATTATGTTTGTTTTATTTTTTGTCCTTCAAGCGGTTTAGATAACACTTTTAACAGTGAAAAAAAACGTTATCTAAACAGCTTGAAGGACGAAAAATAAAACAAATATAATTTGCAAAGACTAAAATCAATTTTTTTTTACAAGGACAAAAAACAAAAAAATGCTAAATTATAAGGACTAAAAATGTATTTAAACCTTGATTCAATCATGTATTCCTCCCACTAAAAGCCTGCTAAGAGCCACTTCTTGTCCATGCATCTTCCCTTTTGCACTAACATTCACTTTTCACCCTCATCAACGTTCGAGATATCACAAAAGACACATGTTTATGCATATCGTAAAAGATTTGCCTATGTTTTAATAATAATAATACACATTTTGAATCAAAACAAGCATTACTAAATTTAAAAGACAAGTACTCTTTAAATTAGAGTAAACATAACCAACAAATTCATGGAAACATAGAAACAAAATTAAAAGGGCAGAAATTCGTGCAAACATAATAATACACAACAAACATTTAAGTAATTTTAGAAGTATCAAAATCATATTAAGTAGTTCTTCAAATATTAAAAAAAAACCTTTTAAATTAGTTTCTAAAGTCTAAATTTTACTAAAATATATTAATCTAAAGACAAAAATAATGAATATTTAATATTTTATGAATTACTTATATATTTTATGAATTACTAAAATATATTAATCTAAATTCTTAAAATTTTTAAGAGTTCCAAGAACACCTTTTTAAAGTTCATGCACTGAGTTACACGTATCCAAAATCATAAAATGCTAATCCACAATTTTTCCCGATAAAATATGAAGAAATTCTGAAATTGCGCTAACTTTTTTCGAAACTGTTCCGTTTCTCTTTTAAAAAAAAAAAAAAAGAAAGAAAAAAAGGAAACGGAATGGAGAAATACTTAAAAAAAAAAATCATAAAATTGCGTACTCGTGAAATTGTTATACTTCTTGCATACGTGCAAGGATCACTGCTCTAACAAAAAGGCTCAGCCACGAGCGTGGCTCCTCTGCAGTTTTCCAAGTATGCTCTTGTTGGTTGAGTATTAGTGAAGCTATGATCGCTTCACCGCTTTTCTTTCTTGAAGTTTGGAAAAGAGATTTACAACAACAATTATCAAAGGAAAAAGAAAAATTAAAGAAAGAAGAAGCGGTGGGATGAGAATATGCTACCGAACAGAACAGAACAATTTGCCATAACATGATGTTAGGTTCAAAACAGAGCACTATTGTGGCCATTAATTTATGGCCTACAAACAGTACACCATGGCCATTTTATGTTGGAACCGAGTGAACCCTTGCTATTGTCTCACTCTCACCTCAACATGCACCCACTGCATCTCTATCTTTCTTTGCAATTGGCATTGCCATTTGTCATGCTCTCTCTATAACACTAATTTCAACAAATTCTCAGTAGCCAGTTGTCCCACTTCTACACATTTCAAGTAAATGGCTTGAAATTACTTGCTTGTAAAAAAAAATGGGTTGAAATTGCTTTTAATCATTGTGTTATGGCTCTTTTACTTTTGAATTGGGGTGAAGGAATGATTCAGATCATGCCCTGAACATGACTTAGTATAAGTATTTACTAAGAAGTTTAAAAAAAAACTCATTAGGAGATCATTATAAACTAATTTGAACCGAGGCCAATGAGCCATGCAATTATTATTATTATTATAAATGGAAAGCAAAGAACTTCTAAGTGTTTGCCATGTGTGGCTTTGATGCTTCCGCGCCGTCTGACCTGATTAGTAAGGTCTACCCGATGAACGGCTGTGATGCTTTGGAATGGATGGAGAATAAAATTTTGAGAAATACTATACACTTTACGGCATGTATTAAAAAAAATTAAAGTTTACTCATAAAATTATGGCTAAGACTAGTTAAATACAAAAAGAGATTACAGAATATGTTATTTTATTAATTAAAATCTTCTCATAAAATTATGAGTGACACAACGCATTATTTTGAACATTAGCAAAAATTTACGAAGCTTAACATAAGTTACGTGTTTATAAGAGTATGGTATAACTTACATAATCCCTTTATTAAAAAAAGAAAGAAAAAACTTACATAATCCCTTACTATCATTAAATAATAAATGCCTTATCTATGTATATCATCCCGCCACGTAATCGGAGCAAAATTGTTTTAATTTTCCCTCCTCGAATCCGTGGAGGACAGTTTTTCCACGTTCAGAGGGCATAAAATTATGAGGCCACAGTAATAAATCATTATCGACTGTTGCAATGACTCTTATCTATGAAGAAGGGTTTGCATTGTTCAAGCTTTGTTATTGAACAGAGACCTCTTGTTCCGGCATTCCCTCTCTTGTACAAGACTATGCCAACGGAGCACTTCGTGTGAGGAAGAGTACGTGTGCATGATTTGTACAAAAACTTTTCTAGCTTTTAGTACTTAAATTAATTACGGATTGAAAGTTAGAAATTAAGAAGGTCACATAGTAACATGGTGGTGGTTTGATTGGAAGAATGAAGAATCCAATGGGTGAAAAGTGGTTGTTGGGGGCATAGCATATAGCATAGGGAAAAGAAACATGAGATGAGATGAGGTTCCAACTTCCAATTGAAATAGAGTCTTGGTTGAAAAGGCGCAAAAAACAAGGCACTTGGCACCTGACACGCAGGCAGAGAGCATTGCCCACGGTGGCTATGCTGCAGGTCCTCACAGTAAAAGGCCTCGACTACCTAAGTGTAAAGTAAAGTGGGCGCGCAGTTTTCTGTGCTAACCTTATTAGTGCAACAGGGTTTAAATCCTCAAACATCCACCCATAGCATCAAAAAATGAAAAATGTTCAGATCAATTTTTTATTTTAATGATTGATTTGGAGTTCAATTATGAACGAAATTAAGCTCAAAATAAATTCATATAAAACTTAAAGAAAAGTAGTAGTATATACTATATCATAACTGAATTATAATTATATGAATCAAATCTATGTATGTTGCAAAATCGATGTAAACAACATAATAGGACGAACAAAATAATAATTCTCTCATTCAGTATAAATGTTATGTTTGGTATAAGAAAAAATGCACAAAAACTGCATCAAATTGAGATTAACAATTGCTAAAGATTGATTTCACTTCATCCAACAATAAGTATTGATAAATTTGCTCAGTTTTGATACTCATATCAAGTTTCATTAATCTATGATCTTATAAAGTAGAATGAGTGTTTCAAACTTATGGAGTGAATTATTTGTCATTATTAAAGGGTGGTTGATTTAAAAGAAGTATAAGAAATTAATTTTAAAATTGAGAAAGAACATGCTTTAGCATAATTTTAAAAGTTATCTTAATATTCTTAATTGATGTGCAATGGCGACTCTTTGAAAATATCATACTAACTATTTCTAGTAAATTATTCAGCATATCCTCTTATCATAATATTCTTGCAACCTATTGACTCCTTGACTAGCACACTAAAGACTTTGATTTTACTTTTTTTTTTAGGTTTAATTGCAAATTTTACTACCCAACTTTCATAATTTTGCGAATTTTAGCACCCAAGTTTTAATTTTGCAAAATTTACCATCCAAGTTTTCAATTTTTGCACATTTTACCACTATGATATTTTACCAAAAAAAAAGTTAAAGAATTCAAAAAAAAAAAAAATTGTGAAACATCAGGGTGGTAAAATGCGCAAAAATTGAAAACTTAGGTGATAAAATTCGCAAAATGATGAAAGTTGAGTGGTAAAATTCGTAAAAAAAAAACTTGGGTGGTAAAATTCACAAAATTATGAAAGTTGAGTGGTAAAATTCGCAAAAAAAAACTTGGGTGGTAAAATGTGCAAAATTATGAAAGTTGAGTGGTAAAATCTGTAATTAAGCCTTTTTTTTACTAGGGCACCAAAGGCATTGGTTAGCTAAATCCTATATATAAATTAAACTTATTTTTTTAAAAAAACTAATATAAAAGAGTTTTGATAAATTAATTGATGCATAAGATAATTTTAACCTATAAAATTTTTATTTTATATTTTCTTCCATAAATACTTATAAAAATATTTATTCAAACAAGTTTTTTAAGTCTTAAAGGAAATAAATGTTTTACATTTTATTATATTATCTTATATATATATATATATATATATATATATATATATATATATATATATATATATCACTAGTTATCATTTATTTTTATAGTCTTAAAAATTAGTCTTAAAAAGTATGTAGTTATTTTTCTTCAAATCTAATTTCTTTTATTTTATATTAACATTTCTTCTTGCTCTAATCTCATATACTTATATTTTAAACTATTTGTTTTCAAGTTTTCGTTAATAATTTTTAAAAAATTATACTTTTTTACTTATTTAAATTAATTAGGCATATTTACTTATACTTTAAAATTTCATATATATTTTTTAAAAAAATTACTAAAATTAAAAACTCCCATCCAATGCAAAGTATTTTTATTATTCTAAGTAAATAAGCTTAACATTTTATACTGCAGTAAAAAAAAAAAAGAATAACATTTTATACTGTACACAATTCATGGACAACATAAAATACTTTGAGATAATACAGCAAATCAATAACTGATCTAAAATTAATGTGAATAGTAGAAATTTCTTTCAGGTTACAGAAGCCATCAACAGCCTTTATCCAATACATAAACCATTTTAAGAACAATAATTACATTCAGCTTTCTATAGTTTTTTCATTAAATTTTTAAATTAAATAATAATATGTGAAATTCAAACATTAAATATTTTTAATAAAAAAATTATTACAGAATTTAAAACTATTATTTAATGTGAGGAATAAAATTACTACTCCCTCCGGACTGAAATATAAGCAAAAAAAATTATATGTGTATTGGATTAAAATATAAGCAAATTTTAACTAACTATCTCCTATTTAATGATACAATCTCTAAAATACCTTTCATTTAATTAAAGTTTTCTTTCCAACCACCTCTTTTTTTGTCATATGCAATTAAATGTAAGGGGTATTTTAGGAAATGAGTGAATCTTTTTATTGAGACTATCAAAATTAAATGATGCTAAATAACTTTTTTAAAGAATATGATTTAATTTTTTTTTTCTAATATTTCGGTACGGAGGAAGTATAATTTTGTTATCTAAATTTTGTTTTCAATTAAGTTGATCAATTTTAATGAGGGTGAGGCGGAGCGGATGTCCGAATGTTAAAATATAAGGCGAAGGACACGTTAGTCATTTTGAATAAAAGTGTAAGGACAAAAATAGCCTCGGGCCCTGTTCGTTGGCGTTTAATTGTGGCGACCCCGTTTTATAGAGCAGAAAAGCGGGAGAGTGTGTTTGATAAAGCGAGGAGAGAGTAGACTAGTCGTGTCGAGTGTGTAGTGTAGTAGTGAAAAAATGAAAAATGGAAGAGGTTTCAGTTTCACAATCAACACAAAGCCAAAGAAACAGAGAGTGACATAGCAGAGCCACCCAGCCCAAACAGAGAACAAAGTAGTAGTAAAAGAGAAAGAAAAGAAAATGACGACGGGTATCGTACGCGACCAGAATCTGGAGAAACACATTCACAAACAGATGGGGTGCATGGCTGGGTTCCTTCAGATCTTCGATCGCCACCAGATACTCACCGGAAAACGCATCTACTCCCCCAAACGCCTCCCTCCGGTAACGCCTCACCCTTCACACAACACCACTTCCCTCTCCCACGCTCCCAATGTAACCGTATTTCTCTTCTGTTTTCACAGGCCTCGCCGGAGCCGGACAAACCCAGCGCCTCCCCGGCGCGTTCGACGTCGACGCCGTCGCCGGCGAGAGAGGTCGTCAGTTCGGAACCCAAGGCGAGCGTCCCCACGCTCCCGGTTCTGGAATTCAAAGAAGGCACGCGGTCCTCGTGGAAGTTCTCTCGAGAGGCTCCGAGGTTGTCCCTGGACAGCAGAGCCATCGTGGACGCGAAAGGAACGCTCCACCTTCACCCGCGCGAGATCCCTCCTCCTCCCGAAAACGACGGCGACAAGCAGCGCCGTTCCACCAGCGTCATTGCCAAGCTCATGGGACTCGAGCCCTTACCAACGGATTCGGATCCTGGGCCCGTCGTGAAGCTCCAGAGATCCGCGTCCGAGTCCAGAGTCTCCAGAGATCTGCCCCTGCCACTAACGCAATGTCGTTTCTACGACCCCAACAATTTCTCTGCTCAGGTCACCACCAATGTGGTCCACGAGAATAATAACAACGCTGCCATCGATTCCCGATTCGTTAATACCAGACCCGCAGATCCACCCAAACAGAGGGTAAAGAAGAGTTTCTACGACTCCGCGGATTTCTTCCCCGAGCCGAAACACACCGTTTCGGTGTACGGAGAGATTGAGCGGAGGCTGCGGATGCGAGGGATTAACGAGCCTTCCAAGGATCTCCACACTCTTAAGCATATCCTTGAAGCCTTGCAGCTCAAGGGGCTCTTGCATTCCAACAACAATATCAACCAATCCCCCATTGTCGTTATGAAACCGGTTCGATCTGTGAACCGGACCGGGAACGATTCTCCCCGGTCCAGTCCTCGCCGGAGCCCCAGAGTTAGCAACGAGGCCCGGAGGAGTGAGCAAAATGTAAGGAGTCAAGGTAGAGCACTGAGCTCGAGCCCGAACCGGAGGAAGCAAGAACCGCAGAGGAAAATGGGTGTTGATTCGAGGAGGGTGTCTGTTTCTGTGTCTCCGGTTCATTCGCCCAAGGTGAGTCCCAGGAGGAATGCAAATGCAACGGGTCAGCACGTGCCAAGTGGATCGCCCAGGATGAGAAAAAATATTGAGCGTAAGGAGAAGGTGGTGTTGTTGGGTGGGGCAGAGGATGAATCGTCCACCGTTTCAGACAACAGCTTCAGCACTTGTTCATATCCCGATACAGAGGTAGTATACTATTACTACTCCACTGGTAATAGTAACTGTTACTGCGGGTCATTTAATTTCTCTAATCTGTTCTTAATTAATTAATTAATTGGTAGTACTAGTATCTATGGGAATGGTGCTGATTGAATTGTCCATGTGGTGCAGAGGTACAGGTTGGAAGAGTACAAGGAAGGGAAAGATCGGCTGGATAGGTGCTATAAGCTTCTCAACAGCATAAAAGAAATTACAGCAGCCAGCGAGTTGCAACCGAGTCCAGTATCGGTTCTTGACTCGTCCTTTTACAAGGACGACTGGTCTTCACCATCCCCGATAACCAAACGCTGCATTGATTACAAAGGTGAGTGGGGACTGCTCATTGAGGGAGACCCTTTTATTTTTCACCAAACTTGTATATATATATATTACTTAGCTTATGTGTTATAATTGGTTACAAATGGAATTGGATTTTGTGGTGACGTATTATTTGTGCATAGCCAAAGTTGGTGTATGTCATCATGTAGTGTGTCTATTGTCTTAGACTCTAATTTTATGCAAGTAAATGCGTAGGCGTTTTATTTTTAAGCTGTTGTTTTTGGTTTGGTTTGTTTTGTTTCCAACTACAAGTACGAGAACAGTGGATGGTTTGTCCTCTCCCTCTCCGAAAATCCCAACCAATGTGGACCAATCATTTGATCCCAGGGATGTTGACATGGCTTGACTCTGTTGGCTCATTCACTTACCTCAAAACTGCACTGCGGCATGGGGTGCGGTGCGGTGCGGTGCCTGTTTTTCAATCGTACAATCACGTGGGACTGACTCACCTCGCTTCCTGAACACTCACCGTCCCAAAGAATCTTCCCAATTTTTAATTCACATTCACATACTATATATACTATGTACAGTTATTTAATTCAATTCTTTTAATATAAATTAATTAATTAATCTTGTGTGTGTTAGTTAATGATAAAATGATAATTAATAATAATGAATGTGGTGAAATTACATTACAGATCAAGCGGCGGAGTCAGAAGATGATATGTGGAGTGCAGCTTTGTGCAGCAGCGAGGAGGCAGCGTCGGAGGATTGTGATTTCGCTTACGTGTCGGAGATTCTGCGAGCTTGCACATACTTGCCGGAAGAGAGCGACATTTTCCTGTTACTGGAGAAGCAGCAATGTCTGAAGGGGAAAGACACCTCAAAGGCTTCGACGCTGCAGAGGCGGTTGATTTTCGACACTCTCCAGGAGATCCTGAACCGGAACCAACAATTACCGCCATGGAAGGCGGTTTCGTGCGGCGAGCCGAGGCAGCAGATCTGGTCGGAGTTTCGGAGGATCCGAGAGAGGGAGGAGTCGGAGTCGGAGGACTTGTTTAAGGTTATATGCGGCGTGTTGAAGAAGGACATGGCGGATGAGATGCGTGGGTGGGGAGAGTGGCCGGTGGAGATGGGAGATGTGGTGTTAGACATTGAACGGCTCGTGTTTAAGGATCTCGTTGGCGAAACCATTCGAGAACTCGCTTCGTTTTCCCCTCAATGTAACATCAAGCTACCCGCGCTTCGTAGGAAACTCGTCTTTTGAATTCCAATCACAAACATCAAACAAAATGAGAAAAAAAAAAAAAAAAAAAAGAGTCGCACGCTTTGTTTAAATTTTCGCGCGCTTGCCTTTTTATTTTTTCTTTTTTGGCTTGCTTTCTTATGATTTTTACTTTTACTTTCTCTGTCAATGACGAAATCAGGAATTTTAAATCTGAAAATCTAGGCAAATCTGACCTTGGCTTTCTTCAATATAGAGATGAATGAAGTGTTTGACTTATTTTTTATTATTATTATTATATGTGGTGGGGGTGGTGTCTCAGGTGTGGTTGATTAGAACTTGGATGGATAGAAATGTTGCTTTGAGGATGATGTCAAAACATAATGAACCAGGAGAGAAAAACAAACTTTTTTTTTAATCGCTTGTGTAACCCGCAAACGCCAATAGGCAAACTACCACGGAACACAAATGTCAAAACGTTAGCAATGATTGAATTTTAGTTAGGGCAAAATAAGACGTGTGCATGAGGTTTTGCTTATTGAGGAGGTTGTGTTACTATAAACTTAATGATTAGAGGTTTTTTACCCTTAATTCTGGCAAACAAGAAGTCCTAAAACTACAAGGCCACCAAACGGTAGTGGAGCGGCTTCGCCGCAATTTAAAACTAACGTGCAAGACTTTTGGACCTTGAGGTACCCACTTGGACCGAACAATTGGTTTTCATTTTTTGGTACAACTTGAAAAATGCACGCATCTCATGCGACAACCCAACTTTTTTCAGTTTTCACGTTTTCATTTATGAAGTCTTGTTGTATAAGACAGGTTAATATTTTGTAAGCTTCTATCTAATACTTTCTGTTTTTCTTTTGACATCTAATACTCTCTGTTGTTGCTCACACCACATTTGCAAGCATTAGCATATAATTACAATTATGTATTGGGATTATTTCAAATAAATAGATTATAGAAAAGGAAAAATGAAAAACATAAAAATATCTCATTATATGGAATTCATCCTATTCCATTCATACACAAAATCTTGTTAAGTCATGTCGTAACCCCATCTATTATACCCGCCAGTTTTGAACAAAAGATATGTGGTTTAATTTTGTTTTTAAAATATTTAAATTTGATGTGAAAATCATTCATCCGTAGTTCAGAGACAACTGACCTAGTAACTCAATGATATGATAAGCATCCAATCATCCAGTGACTAACCCCGTCAGTTTTGAACGTTGTATGTCAGTACCCCCTTTGCTCTTTTTTTTTTCCCTGACAAGCGGATAACGTTAATTGAAAAAGAGTAAATTACTCATATCCGTTGAGATTTACTTTTATTACATCTAACATTTTTTTATTTTTTTATATTATTTTGAATATCCTTAAAAGAGGATAAATGTAATATTTTTTAAATAAGAAGTTAGTGTAATGATTTATGTCTATGAGGGAGGATCAGTGTAACAAAAATTCAAAAATTAATTTTTTTTTTATAGGATTAAAAAAAAAATGAATACTTTGTTGCCTTGATGGACATCACTCTTGTTTTGAAATCATTGAAGTAACCCAGAGACACACCTAGTAAGTTGGTTTTGTCCAGTTTCGGGACTGCTATGAAAATGGTTTGATGCCGATATTTCCGATTGGGAAATGCCATGACAAACCTGGATATGGAGTTATCAAGACTCTGGGTCCTCTGTGTCAGTATCAATAGTGCCTACTCTCCCTATCTTCGTTAACTAAAATCAGCCACGTGTCCCAATAAATGGTGTGTATCACAAGCAGCCTTTGAAATGAGATAGACATAATTGAAATTGCACATGGTTACATATTTATATCACTTTGTCATCATCAATGAAAATGTAGCATCCGCAAATGAATAATTTTTGTATCAATATACATAATATCTTGCATCATGCATACTTGATTATTTATGTGCTGCTTTCTCCTATAGTTCTATTTTTAATCACATTTCCATCCTTAAGACGTGATAATTAATCCAAATGTTCGGTCCATTTAAGAAAACGTGACGAGAGAACAGTTGAATGGAGCAAGTACCAACTGGCCCACATTTGCTTAATCGGTTCCTTAATTAGTTACAGGATAGTTACATTAACTACTTGATGGCAACGCTTCATCCAACGTAACTCGTTGGATCTCAGGTGTAGCATGACAACAAGGACATGATACAGATCCAATAATTCATACTCTCATGCTGCTATGCCGTGATCCCCCGTCGCTCCTTTTCTTTTTTTTTCTTTCCTCAATTATAGGGCGATGGGAGAGGTACAACTTTATGAATGTATACGTCTCTGCAATAAGTCATGTGCATTGCAAGCCCTTGACCATGGATTGTCCATAATATTGTTAGAGCTAAATTTTTATGCATTGTGAATATAAAATGTTTTACACCGTTGAATGTCAATCAATAAGAAATCATAATTAACATAACTTATAATTATGGTAAAAGTTAACAAATTTATCGAATGAGCATACATGATGGATAGTGTAAAAATCATTTATATTGTCTTTTTTTTATGAAAAAAGGTAATAAAACAGAGAGACACCTCTAATATTACTGGACGGGACGCCAATGACACGTTAGGACTATCAGCAGATACCTACCTAGAAGATTACTATATAGGCCCGAAGTGCAAATACTTTCATACAATTGTAATTACTAAACTAGTCCTAGGTTTTAGGGGATCTTCCTGGAGAGGGTTGTCCATCGAATAGGAAAAATGACGTCAAAAAAATTCAAATTTACATCCATAAAAACGATGAGAGTTCATATTAGATCTTTAACCACTAGTGTCAACTAATATCGGCAAAAATCATATACACTATTTTCTCATATTATCATGCACCAAAGGTTCGGTCTTGGTGGGCCGGGTTGTGAGAACAAGTAGGGAGCTATCTAAGCAGCATATGTTACCAGAGTACCAGACTTTCCAGCCTTTTTTTAATTTTCATTTTGTTTTTCTTTAATAAGCCTCTTGACCCATATCTTATTCACAGGTCTTCATATTCCACACGCTCATTGGTCTTAATTGGCCAACCCCCTCCCCCAACCAAATCCAAGGATTAAGGTTCTGTGTCTCCTATCTCAACTTTCATTTCTCAGTTTCATCTTATCCATCTTTAGCACTGAAAGAAACTGAAGCTTTAAGCAAGAGGAAGATGGGGGCGCGTTTGTTATCCCAAATGGGCACAAAACTAACCACGTACGCTTGAATGGATGAGGCGTGAAGTGGCAGTCGCAGAGGCACATGCCTCTGCTCAAGAACTCATTAAAAGTGTGTCCATTCCTTGTCTTCGTTGGCTACTGGCTACTGTTGTCTCCTCAGGCTTTGTCTCCTTCAAATGAACTTGCCAATGTGAACTCCTTGTTAATGGGCAGCACTTGCGGGCTTTGCTTTGTTATTTCTAGTTTGTACGCATCCATGGTTAAGATCATGTTTGATACCATTCATGTGTGCAAATGGAAATTTTTTTGGTTTGGATGGACTTGGGACATGGGAGGTTGGCCACAGCGTCAGAAAAATATGGGACAATAATTGAAAAACAAGGACGGGGGTCCTTGTTTACTGAGTAAGACAGATTCTAATTTTCTTTTTTTTTTTAATTGTGTTTGGATAATGCAGAGAGACCAATTGGACGATCTTTCATATTAGAAATTATGGTTTATAGAATAGAAAATGTTGAGGGTACACCTTATTTTTGGGTGTATATAGGTGACAAGAAGAGAGATAGAAAAAAAAAAAGATAAAAAAGAGAAAGTAATAAATATAATAAATTATATATATAACAAAAAAAATATGAAAAGATAAGAAGAAAAATGAGATGAAAAAAACTAATTATATGAATATAATTACTCTCATAAAAATAAGAGAAGTAAGTCGTGAGGCTCCTTTATTTTTAATAAATATTTGAGTTATGTTATGATGATTAATTTCATAACTTCTAGTGTGACTGGCAAGTGATTTCAAACAGTTTATAGTTTCATTTGATTAATTTATAACTATGAGGTGCC
Source organism: Pueraria montana var. lobata (assembly GCA_026413185.1). NCBI lineage: Eukaryota > Viridiplantae > Streptophyta > Magnoliopsida > Fabales > Fabaceae > Pueraria > Pueraria montana. Next base: position 64,468,176 of record CM048647.1, on the reverse strand, counting down.
TGTGGAATGAGATGAAATGAATTTATCATTGTTCCTATTCGATTTAAATTTTTTAAGGAATTATTTATTTGAATTCAAATTCAACCCTATTAAGACATGCAAATATATCATTCTTGAAATTATATATAATTAAATTATAATATTAAAAAAGTATAAAATTACAATTAAGATATGTTTTATTATATATTTCAAGATAAATAATATTTTATTATAATATTGTATTATATAAAATATTATTCATTATGTTGAGAAGTTTTATTATTGATATATAGTTACTTTAAAAAATAAATTTTATTAAAGAATATACATCACCCAGATGAGTTGAGATAACTCGAAGTATAACTCAAATTCAACCTCAAAATATATCGAGTTTAAATTCTAAAATTCGGATTTATTGAAAAATAACTTTGAGTCAAGTCAAGATAGTGAGACAAGACAAATATTTTTTTTTATCCGTAGGAATTGAAGATAATCACCAAAAAGTTTACAACAACTTACGTATTCTGCTCAACCAACTGAGTCAAACCTACAAGTCAAATTATGAAGACTACTCCTATTTATACAATTAGATTCTTTATGAAGTCACCCATTTAAATCTAGGTTGTGTAGCTTTAGTCTTTTTAAGTTTTGAGTGGAATTATGGAGTTATTACATTCTTTAAATAATCTATTCTTATTATTATCATCATAGAATAATGGTCATTATCAAGAGATGTTTGCATTTTTTTTAAAGTCGAAACTTTGGTACAGTATTTTAAATATTTTTTGTATTATGCTCTAATTAAAATAAAAGTTATCTTGATAATAGACACAATACAAGTCAACATGAAATATAGACGTTGTATTAAAATAAAAATTTATTTTAATTGGAGAATACTTTCTGCATCAAACTTTAATACTGTTTAGGAGTTATAAAGTTGGCTTGGTAGTGAAGGGAGAAGGGAGGGAGGGATAAGTTGTGGGTTCAAATCCCCTACTAACAAAAATCAACATATTAATAACTAATATTTGGCCGGTAAAAAAAAAAACTTTAATACTATTTAAATTCTCGCTGTCATGAGAAGGGTTCTTAATCAAGTACTCTAAACCTCTTAAAAAAAAAATAAAGTACTCTAAAGAACTACTATAGACAATACTGGGCCGAATTATCTGCTAAACACCTCACCGAAAGGGTATGTGGGCCTTGATTGAACTAAATGCATGTTGGGTTCAATTGAAGCGGCATCGGCCCGTTGACAATTAGCGGTTCCTCTTCCGATTCCAAGTTTTCTTACCTGTTAAAGATATATTGAGAATTTGAGACCCACAAGCACTCATGTGATACTCTTTATTTTTCCTTATCTTTCTCTTGGAACTGAATCCTCTACCGTTCAAATCGAAAAGCACAAGATGCAATTTTTTTAACCAATGGTGATTAATTTTTTAAATGAAAATATATGCTTTATTTTAATTTAAATATAGAACAAAATACTTTGAAGGATTGATATTTGTGCAGTTAAAAAATAACTGTACCAAAGGTATAACTCAGTTGGTTGAACATGTGTGTGAGTGTTGTAAACCTCTTAGTACTATCTTCTATTTCTATAAATAAAAAAAATTAAAAAATAACTGTAAAAACTGATCAAGATTCCTTTTTCTTTATGTTACATATTATTTATCATATCTAATTTTTTTCTCTCTCAATGTCAAATAAGATGGGCTGATGATGAGGTATCTATTGCATTTTTCCCCTCCTCTTTTTATTCTCTCTCCCTCCCTTCCAAGTTTCCGTTTTATCAGGTATCTTTGATTTGATCTTTGATGCGCATTTCTCTGAGACTTGTCAATTTGATGAGACGGGAACTAGGAAGGAACGTGAGAGTTGAGACGGAAAAGCAACCCCGTATGCACTTTTTTTCATATATATATAATTGTAGTTGTATAATTTTTTTTACATATTTTTATATAACAAAAGAAAAAGATAAGAAGAGAAAAAAAAACAATGTAAAATAAAATAATCCATATGATTAAAATATATATATATATATATATATATATATATATATATATTATGAATAATATACTACCCCTCCCTTATTTTTAGGAAATTAATTAATCATAAAAACATAGGAGACAAGTTTATTACTACTTTTCGTAGACTTAGGAGAACTGGTGAACTAGTTCGGTAATTCATGAAATTATTAGAGGGTCTTGTCTTGTGGCTTGCTTTGTCAGTTAGGTCACGGACTCTCTCACTTTGCATATGGGACGGTCTATCATATTAGAGATGCGAATTCCATCACTCTGATCTGATGCAAGACACTTGTTAGACAGACACTACATTAGTATTCAACAAGGTGCACCTCACCAAGGCGTTTCTGGTATGTTGTGCTTTTCAGGAATGTGCCCACTACCCAGCATAGTAAACAACAATCTCACTCTTGATTGTTTTGCATGTTGTTTGGTAACCGATCAAACATATTTTGATCAAATTCTCTTGTTTCATTTACATTATGTTTAGTTTTAATTGTAGAAAATTAATGGAAAATGAACCGGAAAAAGTGTGTTTTTAGAGAAATAGAAAGAAAAAAAAAATGACTAAAATTTATTTTCTTTAATTTTTTTTTTCTTTCGTTAAATGAAATACGTCATGAGAAAGAAAAGAAGATAGGATAATTTAAATAATGAAGTTTTAGAGTGTCCTTTACCCCTTATTTGGTAGGATGGAAATAAAGAGAGAGAAAGGAAGAGAGTGAAAGTGGAGGAATATAAGTTATTTGATGGAGTGAAAGTACAAAGAAATTGTTTCTATCTCGACAATATCTCTAGTTAATGTGAAATTCCAACATGTTCTTTTTCTGTCCACGATTATTCATGGAATTTCAACACATCCCACGACTACCCGCCATAAATAAAGTGGGCCTAGAAATGACCACAATTAAGATGACTTTCTAACAGAAATTTTCAACATAAAAATAGTGGGGCTCAAAAAAACTTCCCACTTAACTGTGCGGAAATATTCGTTGCCCATCCCCTGCCATAATTGATTATGGAGTACGATAATCGATTATTCCAGTGCCCCTCTCCCATTTTCTTATTCCCTCAACTTATTATATAATAATTAAAAAAAGAAATAATAATAGTAATATATTTATTCAAATTGATTGGTTGATGCATAATAAAGTTAGAAACTAAAATAATTCATGTGCATTAAAAATTAAAATTAAAGACTAAAATAATTTTAAGTAAATTTGAAAATTACAATAATCAATATTAATCATTTATTTATTGTAACTATCATTCTATACTATAACAATATACTAGTATGAATAAGAATAAAAAAGGGAGGAGGAAAGTGGCACCGGACAGAACACTATACCATATTAATATTCCAGTTTCCACTTACTCTACTTGTACACAGTTGAGCGCCAATTAATAGCTTTCAAACTATTGAAATGACGGAAATCCACTGGCAGATGAGACGTTATTGGCTTAAAGTGCATTGAACCACTTGGCTGTTTTCCTAATAATGAGATAAAAACGATGGCTGATGAGTCTCAGCTTTGTCAGCATATGAAATGTGGGGCACTCTTTGCTGACCTGAAACCCTACAACAAATCTTCAGTCAAAACTCAAAACACTTCTCACCCAAAAATGAAATTTAGTTTGCTTTTGCATCACAAGTATGATGTCATTCCCTATTCAATCCTAATATGCACATAGCCAGCCAAGAATATTCCTAGCCTCAGTTGCTCCTAAGAATTCATACTGGAATTTGTTTCTCACTTTTCTACTAGAATTGCAGATATATGAACAAGTTAATGTGACCATAAAAGAAACAAATTAAATTCATTTAACTACTAGTGTTTAGTATTGAATTCGATGTTTTCTGAAATTATTTCCTCACCTGCTGGCTGCTGCATTAATTAACGAGGCAATTCGTTCCATGGCTTCTTTTTACCTTGCCTGCATGCATACATGAACAGACAATGTTAGTTACATTCTATTTTCTGAAGTTATAATTAATTACCTTTTACATTATTTTGAGTTTCTTAATTAAATTAACAAATCTATTTTTGGCCTGCCAATTCAATAAGTTGGAGGCGTTTTCTTTCTCCATTTTTTAATTTTTGCTATCTTTTGAAGACTTAAGAGTTGGCAAGTAAATTAATGTAAGAAATATATTACATAGTTTAAAACACGGTTGCTTGAGTGCTGGATCATCAGTTGATTCTGGAGGATCCTGGCCAAATATCATCTCACAACTCATGTCATCAAAATCTGTAAATCAAAAGACACAATTAAGTTACAATCAAAACTCTCTCTCTATATATATCCATTTAATTTGATTAATGAGAGTTAGTCAATCGTGTATTCATGTACTTGTAGGAATTTTGCTCATTTACTGTGGTCCATATCGAGGTCCTGTTATCTGCGATTAAAATGAACTTATTCTGCGAAATGACTGATGCATAATGTTGATTCTGTCCTCATGATGTGATTTTCAATGCTTTTGGTGAATTTAACTCATTTTTGTGGTGGGTTCATGAGAAATATGATTAATATGTCTGGGGGCTACATTACCATGTTTATAAAGTTTTTTTCTTTTTTCTTTTCTGATAGCAGGTGTTCTCACATTCGAAAATCACGAGACAAATCTCCCAGAAAAAAAAAGAAAAAAGAAATCAATTAAGGGACAATTTCTATCCTTACATATACTATTTAATTATTCGTGTAATCAGAGATTAAATCATTATCATATGTTTAAAGAATTTAAACTACTAGCCACTTTAGCCACAATCCTTGTGGGTCTATTCTTAGTGACATGTATGTCTAGGTGCCAATTTGTAAAGAAAACATGCAATGAGTGTATGATGTATTATCTGTATTCTGGAATTCTCGGGAGGCTCAGTTTGGACGGTTCTACTTGCAATATGGCTCAGTTAGTGACATGTACATGGGGCCCTCCGTTGAAATTGATTAGGGCCTTTTCCACTTAGTTCTAGTTTTTGGGCCGAATGCGTCACACTCTGTCCACGAGAAGAGAAAGTTCTTTTTTTTGGTTACATATGAGAAACGAGAAAGTTCTTTTATTTTCAATTTTTAGCGGCTCTCCTTAAAACCAAAAAAGAAACTCGTGGCATAAAAAAGTAAAAAAAAAAAAAAACTTAAATGGAAAAGAATGGAGTTTTTTTTTTTTTTTTTACTGACCATGGTATTGGTACAGATTATTCATCGTCAGAAATAATAACTAAACTCCATCGGAGATCGTGAACGCACACCAAGGTGGGTATTTCCCTCCCAACATGATTTATTCCATACCCAAAGTGAGAAACACAAGCCGTTACCACTTATGCCAACCAATATTGGTATCGGAAAAGAATGGAGTAATACTTAGCTTTATAGTTTGAATTGTATATAAAATAATATAATATATCTAATACTCTATTTCTCCCCAGTGTCCCCATTACAATTTAGAGTATGAAATCAAACCAGTCTTTTTTTTTTCTAATTATATCATAAAATTATTCAAACAATAAAATAACTTTATTTTATTATTTTTTTTATCACATTCTATTCTATTACATTTACCATTAGATATTTAAATATAACTTAGAGACCAACTTGATTCGATATTCATTGTATCTTTCAATGATTAATTTGAGTATTTGCTCTTAAAATGCAAATTAATATCGTCTAAGTAAAAATAGCTCTGTCTTTGACCATGGACGTGCTCATAAAAATAGTTGTTGAGGATACTTACTAGGGACCATGTTGACTGACATACCCAGAGAATCCTTTAAAAACGACTGAGATGGGAGTTTGCAAAGATTGATACACATTCCTACACAATTTGTCTCTTCTAAGAACCTGCACATTTTTTTGTCAATTTTAAAAATAATATATCTTTAATTATTCTTGTATGATAAAATAATAAAATGGAATTATAATGTTTGTTTAGTAGTGAAGGAAGAAGCGAGGGAGAGATAGGTCGTGGGTTTGAATCCTCCCGCTAACAAAAACTAACATATTAACAACTAACATTTGGCTGATAAAAAAAATTCTTGTATAATAAAATAAAATATTTATTATTAGAGTAAATTACACGGATCCCTCTTGAGTTTTACATATATTACACCGACACCTTCTGTCTTTTTAAACATTATTTTTGACCGCTTGTAATTCAAAAATGTAGGAGTGTCAGTGTAATATAAGTAAAACTCAGGGGAGTCCGTGTAATATAAATAAAACTCAAGGGGAGTCCGTGTAATTTAGAACCAACAAATAGGGAGTTTTTTGTATGGTTTAAAAAGGCAGGGGATGTCGGTATAATATATGTAAAACTCAGGAGGAGTCCGTGTAATTTACTCTTATTATTAATAATAAAATATCTCCTATATACCTATTTAAGATATGTAAGTTTGGTATTATTTAATGAGGTTAATTTCTATGCATATTATATATATATATATATATATATATATATAATTTGTAATTGATTGATAATATAAAAACTTATTACATATATTTGTTTACTCTTATTTAATAGTGATTATATTTTTATATATTTTTTATTTTTTGAAAATTTGACTTACATTAAAAAAAATGTACAAAGGCATGAAAAACTTGCTAATTGTTGTTTAAAAATATTTAGAGCAGGGAATAAGGGGGAGATGTTAGATTGCTTGGATGAAATCATTAGAATGATGGGAATGATAGTCATTATTTTGGGACTGGCATTACCTTGGATAGTGATCATGATAGTCATAGTCTCAATGGAGCATAATAATTGGAGGCCAGAGGGTGTCTTTAGGTTGGTGAATTGACGACAGTTCTTTGTTAAAGATAAAAAGTTCAAATAGAAATGAAAGCTAAACTGAACTGACCTGCATTTTTTTATGTGGACTACATTTCTTTCTCTTCTCCCCTCGACCTCCGATTCTCTCACCTTCACATGGTGAAACTAATGGGGTTAATCTTTTTAGATTTATGAACAAAATATAGGTTATTACTTATTAGAAAGTAAAAGTATACCTGCATATGCTTGTCCATTATGTTATTTATGTATGCAAAAATTGGGAAATGATTGCTTTACTACGCGTATTGCATGATGTCTACTGTATTAATCAGTGCAACACATTATACATCGTCCTTTTCTTAAATTTTATTTAATCTGTTCTGTTCCCCATAGGACCCCAAGGTTGTTTGAGTTTCATGCCTGATGAAAGTGCTCCAACTGAACCCTCCTCAAATAGTTAATAATTGGAATGAAATTTAATATTTATTTATCACCTCATTACTCTTCAAAAAAAAAAAATAGTGATCAAATAAAATAAGTACTCGTTTGGAAACGCTTAGTTTTGACAAAATAATTTATCTTTTTTAAAAAAATACTTCAAGAAATTAAACAAAAGTTGAACATTCTTTGAAAATAAATTGAATTAGACACATTCACAAATTTTGTTTTCAAATTAACATTTTAAATATTTAAAATGTCATTATATATATTTGTTTTTATAGTGACATAAAAGAATATTTTAAGAGTTTAATGGTTATGCATTGACAGTGTTAAACAATTTTACATTATCATTAAATCACAGATCATTGTTAGTATGACTTTTAAAGCAATTATTGTAAAAATTAACAAACTTATGATACATTTTAGTTTGTGATTAAATGATAGTGTAAAATTATTTTACACTATTAATGCATAGTCTTTTTTCTCATATTTTAAATACTAGTTTGATAACAAATTTCATTATTAAAAGACTAATTTAATAATAATAAGTTGATATTTTAAACTTTTAAAAGATTAGTTTAATAATCAAAAATTTTAAAAGACTTATATAATGACCAACAATAACAATAATTAGTATAATTTAATTTTAATTTTTAAATAAAATAGACTTTAAAAATTTGTTCTAACTTAAAATAAAATAGACTTCAATTTGAATTTGAAAAAAAAAATACTTATAATAATAACAATAATTAATTTAATTTAATTTTAATTCTAAAACAATAATAATCATTATAATTTAAAATAAAATAGAATTTAATTTTAATTTAAATATAATAATATATTCATAATAGCAATAATTTAATTTTAAAAAAAATATATAAAATCTTTAAAAACCAATGTCAGTGTCATAAGTTTGTAAAGATTATATAATGAGAGACGAAAAAAAAATAAAATAAAAATTAATTGAAAGAGTGAAAGAAAGTAAGAATCTCATTCTCAAAAATAAATACAATGTGCAAAACTATAAATATGTTATTGTTATTAATTATTTGAAAAATGAGACGTCTTAGTATTAGTCGTGGATCAACACTCAGCGTGCCCGAATAAGATCTCGATTTTTTTTGGGTCCACAACAACATGGGTGTGGTTTAGCTTATCCCAACTTCTATTGGGCCATCACCCTTCGGGATCTCAAATTGTACGTTTCAATTCTGAAATCAAATTATTTATCTTTTTTATTTCGGTACAGGAATTATTTATCTTTCAGTATCATTTTTGTGTCAATAATTAAAACTAGTTTTCCTAAAGAGAACAGTTTAAGAAATTAAAAATATAATATTTAATATTTTAAAGAGTTTAATTTTAATATACTGTCAGTGTAAACACTGTCAATCAATTAAAATAATCTTAAAAATGACATTTAAATTAATTATTTTCATCTTTTATTTAAATGAGTTTAGACTTTAGAGTATTTTATATAACATGTAGCATGTACTCATCATAAAACTATAAATAGTCTGGGTTGCTTACCTCAGAGGGCCCGACTAACCAAGCAAAGAACAAAGTGGTGAAGACGGCAAACAATTTCCTTGCGAATTGAGATGGTGGTAGCAGTGTCCTTATCTGCCATTGGTTATGCATAACAAATCACAATTATTAATATATTATCCTCAACCATTCCAAATCCGAATAAAGTTTCAGAGAGGCAAAACAACTCAATTTAGTAAAAAAAAAAATTGCAAAGAAGAGAGTAAGTAACTCTGGATTTATTTTCCACTGTATGAGATTAAACATTAACTAGGTAAATAGCTGACAACGTAGTTTAAATTCCAACAGATTGAAAATAGCACAAGTGGACCTGAAAGACCTTAAACTTAAACTAGTGAATTCACTGAATTGTCAAATTGGAATTAAGAAGGAAAAGTGAAGTACGGTTCGAGGAATGTACGCTATATTTCATTTTTCTCCACTTGTATGATGTCAAAATGGAAGTAGTGGGAAGTAGTCAATGTGAAAGACACAAAACATGGGAGAAAGAAAAGACAAGATATAGGAGAAGATCAAATCACAACAACACTAATGCACAACTCACCAATGAAAGCATTGGCTTCGGGAAGGCTCTGTCAAGTGTTTGAATGACAACTTGATGCTGTTCAGTTGGACTAAATCTCTGTGAAGCCACGGTAGCTGCCTCTACCAGGCTCTCATACCCACTCTTACTATTTCTCAGTCCTGCATATATATATATATATAAGACTCAAAATGATGAAGAAGTTTAACTCAATTGATTAAGCAGTGTGTGTAAGTTGTTGCAATTTGTAAACCCCTTATACAGGAATTCGAGTGTTCGACTCCTCCCTTTGAACCAAAAAAAATTATGAAAATTGAAAAATATTACAGAACTCATTGAAGGGTATTATGAATTAAAAGGGAAGGATTCAGGAACCTGTTGCCTCTTGAACGCATTTTGATAAATGGTTTATGGCTATGCGATCAAACAAGCCATCTTTGTACACATGATTAGTTTTTCTTGCTTCTCCTGAAATGTCATCAGCAGCAGGCCTTGCCAGCACTCCAACCACACAAGGGTGCTTTGGTTTCCAATGAGCTGAAGTTAGTGTTGGACTCTTGCACTGTGCAACCAATTTTGCTTCCATTTGTGAGAGAGAATCAGGGAATGGAGGGATGAGAGGGCTTAATTATATAGAAAGAAAGAAAGAAAAAATCAAATAGTGCATGGAAAGCATCTTCACACAAAGCTTATGCTCCTGATTCGGAGATAGTGGTATCGGGTGTGTTACATGCTTTTTATTTTGTAGGCTTATACGGAATTAGCTGAAGGCGCAACGTGGCGATTTACTATTCTCAATTTTTTATTGAGAGAGGTAAACATTCTCCAAAGAAAATTGCATCCACAGAAAAATACCATTTAGAAAGAAAAAAAAATCTTGTTGGCTTATACGTTCTCCCAAGACGATGCAAATATGTAATGAATTAATAATTCTATTGTTATTTATTTCTTTTTTTAAGGAAATTGTTATTTATTTCTATATACATCGCCCTTTGGTTTTAAATGAAATACTTGTATATGTTACGTCAATATAATTCGTAAGTATCATTTTAAGTCTTTGTTAAAACTTAATCATGTATAGGATAGTTTTATCTTAACTTAAATTTTTTAACCTACAAAAAATTGTATGCTCTAACACGTAACTTCACATAACAAACTTCATATATTTCATATAGTTGCCATGTCAAATTTGCTTATTCAGTCCCTTCAAAATCAGCTTACTTATTTAAATTACGGAATATGAATTGTGAATATATAAAATCATATAATGTACTCCATTTTTTTTTTTTATCGTATACGGTATTCGATCTTTTTTTTTTATTTTTAAATTCTATTATTTATCCTCCCCCGCCCCCAGTCCCTACCTCCTATCAATAAGACCTCCCCTAACCGGAAAAAAAAAAAAAAGACACTTTTTTATAGGCCAAAAAAAGACAATTGATTACACGTTGAAATAAATTATAAGATTAACCACACCAAAAAAGTTTAATCCGCACAAAAAAAAATTATAAAATTAAATTACACCTTTCAAAGTTTCATACATAATATAATACATAATGAAATTTTGTGTACATCAAAGGTGCTTCTTATCCAACAGTTCAAGACTAATTCTATAGAGATTATCAAAGTAAAGTTTATCCCTCCCAACAACATATTTTCCATAAACATAATTTAAAATATAAATATATAACCCTGAACCTTATACTTAAAAAACTCAATCATTTTCTGACTGTCTACTATATATTAGGAATAAAATAAAATTATATTTCTCCTTTTTTATAATTTGCCCTAGAGGACACAACTTTCCTTACTACATTAGTTACTCAGTTTGTCTTATTAATGTAAGAAAATACAAATGTTAAATGTTACATATATTGAATTTAATTGGAATACATAACATCATTGTAAAATATTTACATTATTATTATTATCTAATTATAGATTATTATATAATTAAAATCGTTAATTTTTACAATAATTATTTTAAATGTTATATTAAAGTAATTTCAAATTAGTTGACGGTTTAAAATCATTACATTAACATAATATATTAAAAGTAAACTGTACTTGTATTTTGATAATTAGCAAGAGGTCTTTTAATAATATCTTGTATGTTAATTAGGAGAAATGTAGCGAGAGGTCTTTTAATAATATCATGCCAGAAAACTATTAAAAAATGTTTTCTCGTATTTGACCAACGTTTAATAACGTCATTTAATTTAGTGGAGGGCCTTCACTAGAAGTACAGTTTTACGGACAAGATTTAATTCTCAACATGTTTGGCAATATTTTTTGGCAAATGTGCTGTTCATGATTTTTATTGGGCATTGCTTAAGCAACTAAAGGGAGAAAAGTTTTTATTAGGAGATGTAAAATTGTGCTGTTCATGATTTTTTTGCACTCTTCTATAATTTTCACAATAAATATTTTTTCTTTTTAATTTCTTAACCAATGTCCTAAGGACATTGATTAGCCAGATCCATATTTTTTTTAATTAATAGTCAATATTTTAGTAAATCGTGACTCACCTTTGGAGGACAATATTTAATCCTCAACATGTTGGCAATTTGTTTTAATTAATAATCATTCTTTGAGTAAGTCATTAGTCATGACTCACCTTGTAAGTTCAGTGGAAGGGTTTCCAAGTGGGATCTTTCAATGGCCCTAATAGGGTCCAGGAAAGGAATGAGGTATAGAGAAAGAAATTGGAAAGAAACGTATTAGCAAGAATTGAATCCCGCCATTCTTATTGAGTGTCTCTTAGTTCTCACTTCTCATTAACTGAAGTACCAATAACACGAACTTTATTTAGTCCTTAAACCTTCCCCACGAGTTTTTATTTTTGGGAGATCATGACCTATTCTTAAAAGGCTTGAAAATATTGATCGTAAAAGAGATTGTATTAATTTGATAGTATTAATTTTGAAGTGAGATAAACAAGTATGCGATTCAATAGAGTGCAGATTAGACGTTGCACTTGTCAATCAGTTTACAATATTTTACTCAAGAATACCATCATTTTATTACTGTATTTGATTTTCTAGTATTTCAAGAACTGGAGATCTTGACCCAAATAAAAGTGAGAACAATTTACGTATGTAGGTAGAACAGCGTGGGAGGTGGAAACTAATTTCGTTTAGTAAACGCCGTAGCAATACTTTTTATAATCAGCATCTTATCCGCGTTGCATTGTAGAATTGCATGAATTTTAAGTTCAAATCCATCATTTGTTAAAGTATTAATAATAGTTCTTTAACATTTTAAATAACAATGTCATCAACAAAACAACCATATATGAAGGGGTCAATGGCCAACAAAGACAACAAATAACAGATCACAGATTGTATCTAGAAGCAAGCATTGTCAAGCAATCCAACATGGTTAAAGCTCTAACACAGACCAATTAAAACAGTTAAAGAAAGCATTGTCAAGCAATCCAACATGGTTAAAGCTCTAACACAGACCAATTAAAACAGTTAAAGAAAGCATTGTCAAGCAATCCAACATGGTTAAAGCTCTAACACAGACCAATTAAAACAGTTAAAGAAAGCATTGTCAAGCAATCCAACATGGTTAAAGCTCTAACACAGACCAATTAAAACAGTTAAAGAAAGCATTGTCAAGCAAGCCATGTACACACTACCACCTCAGTTCTAAAACTGTTAAAGAAAATCATCATACTAAACTACTGTGATCATCAATTCACAATAAACACAACTTAGTTTCAGTAAAGGGCAATATGGAATCAGTAGCCAGAAGGCTCAATCCTTGGCAGTTTTGTTGATCAAGGACTTGTGAATGTGAGGAATGACACCACCACCAGCAATGGTCCCTTTGATAAGGGTGTCCAGCTCCTCGTCTCCCCTGATAGCTAGCTGCAAATGCCTTGGTGTTATCCTCTTCACCTTCAAATCCTTGCTTGCATTCCCAGCAAGTTCAAGAACTTCAGCAGTCAGATACTCAAGAATTGAAGCCAAGTACACAGCAGCTGTTGCCCCAACACGTCCATTGGCCTGGACCCTTTGTTTCAGCTGTCGGTGGATACGGCCCACAGGAAACTATATTTCCAATACAATAATACAGTTATATAATATATAATGTATATTAAAAAAAAGAGAAAATAATGCATACAAATCTATATTAAATAAGAAGTAAGACCACCAAAGTTTGTATTTTGAAAAAAAAAATCAGTAAATAGTAAAGCGTATATTGAGAAAAGTGTGTTAAAGAATATATTGATAATATTTCTCCATTTACATTGCCATTGATCACAATTAACATATTCACATATATGATAAATTTATTAGTTTTTATAATAATACTTTAAAGGGCATATCAATCTAGTAGATTAAAAACATAAAAATAGATAGAAATTAAACTAAAAAGAAAACGGTCGTACTCATACAAAGGGCAAATTCCTACAACAATTGAAGAACATAAAACCATATCCACTCATACAAAGTACAAATACCAAGCAACTACAACAAAATCAATAGTCCGACAAGAACAAGTTTTATTTTTGTATGAAAATTTCCGTACGCCAAACCAAAAAAGATCCCTACTTTATAGTTAAAAATCTTGGAATTTCCTATCTATTGCCCCACGCAATGTTCCTTAAATCCCAGAACAAATAATAGAGTTGCGGAAATCTTCGAGAATAATGTAGGACAGAGAGAGAGAAAGAAAAAATGTTACCTGGATTCCTGCACGGGATGAGCGAGAAATAGGTCTCTTCTTATCCTTGTCTTTGTCCTTGTTGGCCGCAGTGGTTTTCGCTGCAAGAAGCCCCTTCCCTCCTTTTCCCGCCATTGCTTACCTACACATTTCAGTGCTAATGTTTCAGGAAAAAGAACGCAGAGAAATAGAAGAAACAAGACAAAGAAAAAAAGAACTTGGGAACGAAAAAAAAATGAGATTTTTGGTTGTGGAACGATACCTGTGGCCTGTGGGTGAGAGGGTGAGAGTGGGAGAGAGAGGCTGAAGGCGGAGAAAAGAGGAATCTGAGGATTAGATCCAAGTGAACAGAATGAGACGGCTATTCATAAGACGTCATTAAATGTGGTATGCGTTTTGTTTGAACTTTCGAATTCTCATTTCTCAAATCAAGAGGGGCGCAACCTTGCGTGGGAAAACACTTTTCAATGCCAATTTCAAAAACATTTCCCACTTTTCACTTTTTCCTCCTTGGGCCTCATTTTAAGTCCAATGGCCCAAAGCCTTATAACGGCCCAGTTTTTTATCGTGTATGATTCTTTTCTTCCACCGTCCTCTTCTCATATTCTTTCTCCCCACTTTCCCATATCTGCAAGTTTTCTTCTTCTGCATTAAAGTTCAAGCCAACGCTTTGAATTTGCTATCCAAAAGTTGGAAGAGAATTATTATCCAGGGTGCTAAAATAAAGAAAAAGCATACCATCATTAAACGAGTAATGCATTAAATCAATTCTAAAAATATGAACGTCAGTTAATTTAATACTCAAAATTACGAAAATGTCGTTTTAATTCTTAGGATTACGAAAAATAAGCATTAAAATCATTTATTTTTACTAATTTTAAGAATTAAAACAATTTTTTTATAATTTCAATAATAACTAAATTCTTTTACTTAATATATTTCTGAGTTTTATTAAGACACGTGTTAATGCATTAGGAAATTTTCTTCCGCCAAATATATTTTTTTTATTGTGTTGTTTTGCTTTATATTTGTATATTTCGTTTATTTTTCCTATCACAACAATTTACTTTGGGTTTATTTTGTTGAACTTATTTGGGTTGGTCTAATTAGTTAATAAGCTCTTTATCAAAAAAAGAAAAAGTTAATAAGTTAATTTAGCCGCTGATTTTTTGGGTTGGGATTAATTAGATTAAATGGGTTCTGCAACAAATTGGGCTGCTTCTTCACTCTTTTGGTCCAGATAAATTTGTTCACAAAAAATATTAAAATAAAGGCTTTTGTTAAACATACCTCCCTTTTTTACATATATACCTCCCTTTCATTTTATTTTTCCAAATATACCCTTTCTTTTTATTTCTAAAATCCAGTGCGCCCTTTCATTCTTCTCTCATCTCTCTTTTTATTGTTCCCACTCATATTAGTTAAGCTGAAATAATCACATATCAATTAATTTCTATATATGTATATAATGCACAAATTAAAACCTTACATAAATACAATTATAATGTTTAAAAAATGCAAGGAAATAATTACATTACACATGATAATTAAAATTCTACTTATAGTATTAGTATTTAAACCATAAAGATAATACTGTATGTTAGATTATATGTAAGTTAAAATCAATATACTAATTTCTATAAGTTAACTACACAAAAAAAAAAAAAAAAATCTAACCATGCATTGAATGAACCTGGTAAAATCATTAGTTAACATAATTAAGTCAAAGCTTTGACTACATAAAAGAACCTGGAGAACAGGAATAGGGTATTACTCAGTTCAGTTCCTACTTACTACTCCCTCCGTTCCAAATTATATGACGTTTAAGGTTTTAGCACAGGTATTAAGAAATGTAATTAATTTGTTGAATTTCCTAGAAAATATTAGGTAACTTCCTAATATACCATTTATCTCTCTAATTAATTACTCATAGTACACTACTCCCACTGAGTATTAATTAAGGGTAATCCTGGAAAAAGATATTTAATGCAGCATTGATTTTGTAAAACGACATCTATTTTGAAACAAATTTTTTTTTCTAAAACGTCATATAATTTCGAACGGAGAGAGTAGTAACATTTACAGGAAAAAGAAGTAATCAAATACTATCGTGCCGACAATTCGACAATGTTCTGATGCTTCGAATGTGGTGTTATTGGGAGAATGATCAAAACCGGAGGTTTCGCAGGTTTGGAATGAATGAGGATTGTATCTAAGGATTTTGTTGTCTGCCACAATGCACAACTAGCTACAATCGGTGTAGAATACGCCAATTCGCAAAATGCCGGAAGTCTACACTAACACCACCGCTAAGGCGCAACGCTCAAAGCAAACATTTGAAGAGGATTTCAGTGTAATTTTACCAAACTCTTTCTTATCCTCTGTTTGGATTATAAATATAATAGTGAAAATAGAAATAAAAATGAAAGGTTTTGTTTAAAAATATTAAAAGAATGTGTTGTTAATATAAATAAATAGAGAAACATGGAAAAATAGGCAAATAGATTTCGAGCAAGTGATACCTTATACTTTGTTTAGCAGAGCTGAAAGGCTACAAATTGATAATAAGGGATAAAAAAGAGTCTATATATTGCATGCCTTCTTTTGTTTGGAAGAGTGTAAGATAGGAATGAAGGGAGAGCTTTTTAGTGTGTCCAAAGCACTTTAGTCATTTATTCATATTGAATAGAAAAGAGAAGAAAAAAACATTTCTTTTATGTAATGACAAAAATATTTCTGTTTATCTTATTTTTTTCTAAAGTATTTATATTATTTTATATATTTTTTCTTTCTTTTTTATTAGATAATCTAAAATACCACCTCATTTTATATTTTTTTTCTTCTCTAGTTTCTTTCTTGAATTTATATTAAGTTGTTAGTTCGAATGGAACTGTGTTCGGTATTTCTAAATAAGATCTCGAATTCGAACATTGTGAATGAAAAAAAAATGTAGTTGGATTCTTGGAAATCCTACCAACACTATGTTATGTTTAGATGAAAGCTAAGAGATGAAAGTAAAAATGTGTTAAAAAGGAATGAAAGTAAAATTGAATAGGTGTTCAATTGAGCTGAAAGTGAATAAATTTATATAGGACCCATCATATAACTTTCACCTAAAAAATGAGGCGAAAGGTGTTGAAAGAGTACAGTGAAAGTGACAATGTTTTTAACTTTACGAAACTCTCCCTTCCAAGACTCATGGTGTTGTGTACCCATGAGAGCCTTCATTTTTTTACTTCAAACGTTATCTCCTCTACATATGTTGACATACCGTGAGTGCCTTCAACCTATGAGCTTCTTCTTCATCTCGTGAGCTCTCCCTTCCTGGTTTAGGAGCTGGATGTGTTGACTGATGAAGCTGGATTGTTCGTTTTTAACCTTGCATGGTTAACAATGGCATGCGAAACCGATTTGCATGCACTAGAGAAAAGGAAAATCGATTATGTTGCGAGTGATTATGCTCACAGCATAATCAATTTATTTTTTTTAAAAGTTTTCATAGCAAAATAAAAAGAAACAAACGTGGGGTAAAATGGAATTGTTTAAATGATTTTTTTATTTTTTATTTTTTTATCTATCAAATTACTTTAATTCAAATCTTTTGTCTCTTTATACTTTTTTTCGCTTCAAATAAATGATCTTATTTTTTACTTTCTTTCATCTATTTTTATTTATTTTTTTACCTCTCTATGAAACACAGTGTAAAATTAGTTAATTAAATTTTTCGACAGAGATTAATCATCAATAAAATTAATAAATATTTAGAGTAATATCACGATAAAAAAAAAAAATCAACTATACCAATTTAGATGACGCAAAGGATGGGGCATGGCATGATGTCCCATCAGGCATCAGGTAAGCTAGGGCATAGGGAAGTATATTCATGGGCCTCACTTGTTAGCAGGTAGCAGCTGGGTTCCTTCCCGACATGATCTTCATCAGTGTGACTGTGAGTGAGGTCCACACCACAAACGTTAACGCTACCATGGACCATTATCTTTCCTTTTTTACTGGGCCCCACTTTCAAATTTCAACTTCTTCATTACGGACCACCATTTATTACCTCCTCCCACAGCTTCAAATGTCCTCCTCTACCAGATAAGGTCATAATAATAATAATTAATAAAACCCCTTTTATTTATTTAGTAAAAATTATTTATATAATTTGTTTGGACATCATCCATTATTAACTAACTAATACGTTTAACCAAAAATATTAAAAATATCTTAATTTTTATATATTATTACTACCTCTTCTTTTAACTACTCCATAAAATTATAAATTTTAATTGGTAATATTAAATTTGTTAATACTTTATACACTTTTTTAACATTTCCTTTAAAATTTTTGCAATTTCACTTTCCTGTTTTTTTACTTAATTAATTATTATATTTTTACTTAAGAAATTATAAAAATAATTAATGTAATAAACAATTTAAAAAGTCTTTTACAACAACAAAAATGTTATAAGAAACTAAAGATTATATTATTCTTATGCAATCCTTATCAGTCATTTGTCCTCGTCTGAAAACAATTTCTGCCTATTTTCTACTTTATAAAAATCATTGTCTAGAAATTTCCCCTGTCATTCCCTCGTCGAAAAAGACACTTATCTTTGTTTCACCGAAAGAGAGGAACACGATTACACGAACAACAGTTTATAATATTTTAACCTTTTTATTAATTATGCGTGCTTAAAATAATGACTTGGGTGATTTTCATTTCGCAACAAACAATCCAACGGCTTAAAACTACAATGTTACCGTGGCGTCATTTAGAAGGACATGTCAACGTCGTGTTCAAAGAAGGGCCACATTCCCTGCTAAAAATAAAACTGCACTATTATCGGCTTTAAATTTTTTTCCTAAAAAAAATCCAACTGTACTTTTCCAAAATAGCCCTCTCTCTCAAATACCAGAGAAGTGTCCCCTAACTAAAATTAACTATGGAGTTTGGAGTCTTTGGACGTTTGTTATTTTTTTTTTTTATACATTTGGACATTTATTTTGCAACTTAGAATATAGATCCCGCTAATCCCTTTCCCTTCCGTCGGTACCCCTTCACTCTCAAGATTTTCAATTTTGATTAATATGTATCTAATGTTTAAAAACAATACTTATTTCCAAGTTATTATTTATATATAGGGTGAAAAATAAGTTGTTTTTAAAATAAATTTTAGTAAAATTATTTAGACATAATTATTTCTATATAAACAAATTTAATGATCCAACCATAAAATAATTTGTTATATATTATTTTAATAATTATATATACCAAATTTTAGATAAATTAGACCCGTGTAATTAGGCAATTCTACAAATAATATTTACTTATAATTATAAATAAATATTGTTAGATGTTATAGTTTTTATGTTTTTTTGTTATTTATTCTTATGTGTGTAAGTGTGTTGACAGGTCTAACTAGTAAATGTCTTGAGTTTTTTTTTAATGTGTACATAGGATCGTCAGATCGATGAATATAAAAAGAGGATTCTTTCAGTCTTCTTTTAGTTAAATCAACTTATAATTTTACAGTATCTGATGTTGTTAAGGAGTTCGCTTTCTTCTTATTTTCAAAAAACATTTGGAAGAGTTTTGCATCACTCAAAGTGATTGTGTGTCATTTTGGCAAGATATTTTGAATAGTTGATAAATCAAATTAATTTGTGTAAAAGAGGAATTTTTTTCAGGTGCAGGGCATGTGTTGTGTGTTATGCTTTTCCATTGAGAAAAAATTCATCATCTTTTCCTATCTTGTCTGATGATAAACCAAATTTGAAATACATTTTATGCATGACTAGGTAATTTTGCGGTCTTGACTAATAATATTTCTACCCACTAAGTCTAGTTTAATTATCTCTTAAGAAGGAAAAAAGTTACATCTCATCCATCATCTCTTTTAACATGTTGTGGTTTTGTTTATTTGGATCATGTATAACAAAATCGTATTTTGAAGTGTTTATTTCAACTTCACCAATGTTTAGGACTTGATATAAATATCATATCGTGGACTTTATTTAGGGCCAAAATAGTGATAGTTCAATGCTCCTTTTTCTTACGAGGATCGTTAATAACACACTATCTAACCCACCTTTTTGAATACTCCTTCTTATTAGCTGATATTTATTGTAAATCATAAAATCATGAGAGAGAATCATCAAATAAAATGTGAGACCTGCAAAATTTTGTGATTTTCAATAAAATTCAACTAATAAGAAAGAGTGTGTAAGAGAATATATTACTAACATTTTTCTTTTCTTATTAGTGTATTAATCTTATACGTTGTCTTTATTTATTCCTTTAATATGACTTGTTCTTACCAAATTTGGTGAGTTTTCAGGTGCGGTGGCTCCGCCGGGATCTCCTTGATGAACGGTGGGGGTGAACCTGCAAAGACACTCCGACGCTCAAAAGTTAGAGGCGCAGAAGTAGGAGGCAAATATCACAACTGTGTATGGAATTTCGCACCTTGATTGGAATAAATGCTATTGTATTTATAGAATGTAAAGAGATAGATTTGATAAGGTTATTTTCCTATCAAATCTTATCGAATATCGTTAATTATGATAGAGATAGGTTTATCTTCTATCATGATCTTGTGCCTTAATCTTCGTATATCTTATCTTTTAGCAAAATATACTTTTCGTTATAACTACTTTGGTCCAAGTAAGCTTATACTACTCGGCCAAGTCATCTACTCAGTGGAGTGCCGAGTCCGAGTAGTACATATGCCCTCCAAGCTTTGAAGCTATGTAAAAGCTTAAGCAGTGATCTTGCCGATTTCGAATTTTCATGTGGCCGAGTTGGCATTGTGTTTTACTCGTCTCGTTCAGTTGGATTCGGCTCCGAAAGGTCGCGTCACTTCATTTTCGAGTGGTCGCATCACTTCATACCTATTTAACTTGTAATGTTTCCCGAGGGTGGCAGCAATGAATATTTTTTAATTTCAAAATGTCATCGGGATACCCAAAGGTCTCAAGCCTCCCTAGCCATTGATTCGTTTGGTGAAGAGTCTTGATCCAACGGTCCGAGTCGCTTCGCCCTTTCGCGTTCTAGACGTTTGGGACCCTATATAAGGGTCACTGTGCACATCCTTCGCTCACTTCTCCTCTTCTGAGTTTTTCTTCTCTAGTGACCTTTGTTCCTCCGCCGTTTCTTCCTCCTTCTCCTTGCCTTTTTCTTCTTTTTTCTCAGTCCAGGTATGCCCTCTTTTCCCCTTGTTCTGTTCTGTTTTTGCGATGTCTTCTCTTTCCGGGGGTTCGGGGCGTTTCGGCGGTGACAAAATGTTGTCGTCGGAAGTGCATTTGATCAGAGAGGATTCCGATGGTGGGGACCCGCCGCAACATCGTAACTCCGGTGGATTTAGCGATGGTGCGTCGGCGTCAAATGCTATTCCTGTGGGAGTGGTTCGCCCTTCCATTACTTCTGAACAGGCGGAAGTGCCTTTGGCCGCTCCCGCTGAGAGGGTTGTGGTCATTGATGATTCGGAGGCTACCGAGGAGGCTTATCTGGTTTATCTCCGTGTTCGGCCTATTCCTCCTTCTCCTCCACCCGAGCCTAGTGATTCAAAGCTTCCTAAAAAAGGTTTACCTTCATGTTGCTCTTCTAGGTTATTTCTGGGTTCATGGGGAGGTAGAGAGTTACCCTTCTCGGTATCAGACTCGAGAGTCTCTTCTCTCTTTTCTAGAGGAGATTGAATTATGTCACTTAGACTTACCGGATATTGTTCATGTCGAGCCTTGCAGTCTGAGTGAGCATGTCTTCTTTCGGGCTCTTCCATGTAAGTCTTACTATACTTACATGTACGATACCCTGTTCTCTTCTCTTGGCGACACTGTTCCTTTCGATAAGTTTTAGTGTGACGTCCTTCGAGAGTTGAACGTTGCTCCTACCCAGTTGCATCTAAATGTCTAGGCATCATGTGTGCTTTTAGAGTTTTGTGTAATGAATTTTTTATCACCCCTACCGCTCCTAAGTTTCTTTTCCACTATTCGGTGAAAGAGAGTAAAAAGGGCGGTTGGGTTTCTTTAACTGGCATCCCGGGCAAGTCTCTACTCGGTCCTTACACCTCATATTGGAAAAAACTTCAAGGGAGGGTTTTTCCGAGTTCGACTGGGGGAAGATGGGATGTCCAAATTTTTTGATAGGCGGGGAAGGGCCAGGTTTCCTTTGTACTGGACTCGGTCTTCGAATAAGAAGCTATCATGTAAGATAGTGGATATGTCTTCTAGGAACCAAGATGATATGGTCGATCTCTGTAAACTTCCCCGTCAACTTAGAGCTGATTGGGATCATGAGTACTTTTTGCTTATTCGGTTTTCTTCTCTTTTACACTTGTTTTATTTTTGTTGACCATTTTTCTTCTTCTTTTGCAGTTGTGATGGGGAAGTACGATTATATGAATGCTAAGAATCTTCAGCTTGAGAAGCTGAAGAGCAAGGAGGCTGCCGCCGAGGGGGTCAAAGTTGCTTCTCCAGTTCCATCTCCTCCTCCTCCTCCTCCCTCTCCGAAGAAGAGGAATCCCAATATGGTTTAAGGGGAGCATGGCCCTTCCAAGAAGGCTAAGTCGAGTCCGCCTTCTACTCAACCTATGGCTTCCTAGGTCGAGAGGCATCCGGCTTTTCTTTCCATGAAGGATGGGCAGGCTTCTTTATGAGGTAAAGACTTCAACCCCCAAGCCCTCATCAATGCCGAGTGAAACACACCGTTTCAATAAAAGGAAAAAATGTTATAATAATAATAACAAAACAAACGACCCCCCCCCCCAATTTCTTTTCTTCAAAGCTCTCGAAACCCCTCCCCCCCTCTGTTCTTCGTTCTTCTTCTTCTTTTTTCTTTTCAAATTATAACATTTCTCCTCATCTCTTCTTCTCATTCTTCCCATTCTCCTTTCCTTCCTTGTTCCAAAACCCATCAAGTTTCCTACACTTTTGTGGTGCTCAAGCATAAGAAGGTGATTGGAGTTAATGGGAACAATATCCATCTCCTAAAAATTCCCTATTTGAAGCTTTTGAGGTAAACCCATGAACAAAAAAGCTAGATAATTATTTATAGCATAGATGAGTAATGGGTTGTGTGTGAGAGGTGTTGGAAATTTAAATATTAGGATTATTGTGGTTTCCTCAAAATCCTATGCATGTTAAATTGGGGATTTTATCTAATCTTTCATTCCCTTGCTATTAATGTCTAGATTCCTTGGAAAATACGGTGGTTGCTCCTCCCTACGATATTGGAAGGCATTGATTGGGTTCTATTTGGTAGTGAGTAGCTAAATTTACCTAGTGGATTTTTCATTGATATTTTTAGGAGAAGCAAGTATATTTCAAAATACATTTTCTTAGTGATCTTAGTTCCTATGAGTACTTGAGAAGGAAAAATAAGTATACTATTTATTTTACTTGGTTGGAATTGATTCTCTGTGATTTTTGATAGTTTGAATAATTTAATTTAAATGTGAAAATTGAGTTCTCATTGTGAGTTTTGATAAGTAATGACCGTTTACTACAACAAAGAGATAATGTAGCCGTAGCCTATGGGTTGAATACCCATAGTTTAGATAGTTCCCATTTGCTACAACGAAAAGATAATGTAGCCTATGGGTTGAATACCCATAGTTTAGATAGTTTTTCGTTTGCTACAACGAAGAGATAATGTAGCCTATGGGTCGAATATGCATAGTTCTTATAGTTACCGTTTGCTGCAACGAAGAGATAATGCAGCCTATGAGTTAAGTGTCGTAGTTCTAGAATTACCGTTTACCACAACGAAGAGATAATGTGGTCTATGTGCACATAGTGTGATGAGATAGGAGTAAGGCAAGTCTTCTAATGTATGGTATGTATGACATTCAAAGTATTGGATTGAGATTTTGTTCGTCTCTTGGTATTGATAGATTTCTTCATGTGTATACCGCTGTGAGTATGTGTTGTGAAGTTTCATAGAAAAGTTCTATTCTTGATTTCGATTTTATTTATATTCTATGAATTTCCAAGAGAATAAATATTAGCTTTACTAAGTAAATTATGTTGTGTTTCACTTTTATTTTATTGTTAACATAAGCTTATATTTGAATGTAAAAGCTCGTGCTAAGTTTGTTTTCTCCTTCCTGTCCACTTTGTTTATTATGCTCTCACTAAGTCTTTATGACTTACCCTATTATTTTTCCTTTCCCCCTCAGATTTCACAGGCGGTTGAGTAGCAGACTTCTTGGGATTTGTTGATTTATCCATTGCATGTAATGGGGAGTATTTTTGGTGACCCCAGTATAATGCAATTATAGGTATAAGGATAGAGATAGGGAAAGCCTCTTTATTGTGAGTTGTAGGTTATCCTACTATATGAACATGATAGTTATGTAATTATGATGTTTTGAAAAGTTATGATAATTACTATATATGATTTCACAGGTGGTTCTATATATTTGGTTTGTCCTATTTTTAGGGGAGACTCTGCTGGATTTTTGGTAGCCCCATTTATTTGTCTTTATTTATGTCTTAGTGTTCAGGCTAGCCAGGCTAAAGAACATGTAGCCTGTGCGCCAGTCACGATCCTAGGATGGGTTGTGACACCGAGAATCTCGGTCAAGCTGACCGGGACATGTTGCGAGTTGCTGGTCCCCGAATCTCCATGGAGGCGATATCGCGCTTCCAGGCTCGTTCTTGGGCTATTGCCTAATTTTGGGCTGAAGAGTTTGATCGCGGCCATCGTAAGCTCGTTTTGGCTCAGAAGACCGCTTCGAAGGCCGAGCAAGCCTTAGTGGATGCTACTCGGGCTAACGAGAGACTCTACTTCATTCAACTAAGGAGTATCGTAAGTCTCTTGAGTTAGTAGAAGCAAAGTTGAGGGAAGCTGAGGTCCGAGAGGATGCTTTGAAGCTTTCCTTGACTCATGCCGAGAAGTCATCTGAGGATCTCCAGGCCAAGGTGGAGCGTCTCAACCAGGAGCTGGAATGGGTCAAGCTGGATGCTGCTAACTCTGAAGCCCGGTTGAGGGCTGATTTGGACAAGACGGTGGCCGAAGTTATCATCACTCGTGAAGGTGGGTTTAAGAAGGTGGTCCGCCAGCCTGGGTTTTTCTTCAAGGATGTCGACCTCTCCCTCTTTGATGTTGGTAAAGACATCAATAAGCAGGGGGAGTTGGTCGATGAGTTAGACATTCCAGATGTGAAGGCTCCCGATGACTCGGCTCAGGCTTAGCTCTTTAGGCTTTCTATTTTTTATAAAAGGCTCGCACCCGGCCCATCTAATAGGGTGCCTTTATCCTAATGAAATTTCATTTTCTCTTAAGTATGGTGCCTTGCTTTTCGGGTGTATGACATCAATGATTCGTATCCGATTAGGGTCTACATTATTAGTTCAACTCATTTTTTGTATCCTGTTGACGGTGTACACGATTTTTAACTTATTCTTTCATATCTTGTTAAAGGTCTACTCATTTTTTCATATCCTATGAAAGGTCTACGTGGTTTTTAGCTTATTCTTTCGTATCTTGCTAAAGGTCTACTTGTTTTTTCGTATCCTGTGAAGGGTCTACATGCTTTTTAGCTTAACCCATTTTTTCGTATCCTGTAAAGGTCTACACAGTTAGCTTATTTTCGTAACTTAGTCTTTCAAGAGCTAGTTATCGAAGTTTAGTCATTCTACTTTCGGGATGCCGAATGTCGCTCACTTTGAGTGGCTTTTTGTGCCGAGTATCTGGTTGGTCTACTCGATCTTATGTGAATTATTGATAAGATAATGTAATGGAAAAAAGGAACTTTATTAATAATGAAAGAAAAGTGTGTCTTATTAAAACCTCTTGGGAAAAAATGTCGAAGTAGGAAAAAGAGTACATCACCATTTACAATGTTCTCACTGTAGTAAAATTTCATATGAGTAGCGTTCCAAGTGCGAGGGATGACTTTGCCGGATGGGTGCTCTAGTCGGTAGACTCCATTTCCCAGCGTTTTGACTACTCTAAAGGGGCCTTCCCAAATAGCTGCTAACTTGCCCTCTCCGGTTACTTTTCTTACTTCTCCGCACTTTCTCCAAACCAGATCTCCAACTTCGAAGCTTCTTGACTTGATCTTGCTATTGTAACTATTCTCAGCTCTTCTTTTACAGGCCTCTGCTCTAATTTGGACTTCGCTCAGGGTTTCTTTGGTCATGTCGAGTGCATGCCTTAGCGACTGGTCATTGTTCCCTTGAACAAAGTTCGTTCTTCGCAAAAAGGGTTCTTCAACTTCTACTGGTATCATGGCATCTGATTCGTATGAGAGTCGGAAGGGTGTTTCCCCGGTTGTGGATTGTGGTGTGCAGCGATATGCCCACAGGATTGTTGGAAGCTCCTCGACCCATCTTCCTTTGGCGTCGTCAATTCACTTTTTTAGTTCTCTGAGTATGACCTTGTTAGCTGCTTCAGTTTGCCTATTGGTTTGATGGTGTTATACTGAAGTCACTCGGTGCCGAATCCTAAGGTTCTTAAAGAACTCTTCCAGGTTCTTTTCAACGAACTGTTTTCCATTGTCGGAGACTATTGAGTGTGGGATGCCGAATCGGTAAATGATATTTTTCCATACGAATTTTTGTACGTTGTTGGTCGTGATGGTGGCCAAGGGTTCGGCTTCGATCCACTTCGTGAAGTAGTCTATTCCGACCAAGATAAATTTGACCTATCCTTTGGCAAGCAAGAATGGTCCCAAGATATCTACTCCCCACATGGTAAAGGGCCATGGTGTTGTGATGTTGTGCAGTTTTTTACGCTTGTAGGTGAGATATGTTGTCATATTTTTGGCATTCTTCACATTTTTTTATGTACTCGGTGCAGTCTTAATGCATTGTCTGCCAGTAGTATCCGGCTCATAATATTCAGGCGGCCATGGCTTTTCCCACTGAGTGCATTCCACATATTCCTCTATGCATCTCATTTACCACGTACTCAACTTGTGTCTTCTTAATGCACTTTAGTAATGGTGCAGTGAAGCCTCTTCTGTAAAGGTATTTTCCATCTATCACATAGTAACTTGCCCTTCTCCTGATCTTCCTAGCTTCCTCTCGATTATCGGGGAGGATTCCTTTTTTCAAGAAGTTCCACACTTCGGTCATCCACTCTCGGTCTGTCGGGTTGACATTGGAAACTTCTTTGTTGATACTCGGAGCGAATACCATCTCCTGTATGACAGTTCTGTGTTTGTCTTTCTTCTTTGTACTTGCCAGTTTTGATAGCAGGTCGGGCCTTTCGTTCTGCTCTCTTAGGATGTAGTTGAGTTCGAATTCCGTGAATTCGTTCTTCAACTAGGAAGCTAGGTGGTAGTATCTTGTCATCTGGGGGTCCTTTGTTTGATAGGATCTATTCATGTGCCCCGTGACCAGTTTTGAGTCGCTCCAGCACCTGAGGTGCTTTGCTCCAACTTCTTTAGCAAGTTTCAGCTCGACTAACAGGGATTCATACTCGGCTTGGTTGTTAGATGCTTCGAAATCGAACCTGAGTGATTGTCCTAAAATAATCCCTTTAGGACTTTCAATTATGACGCCAGCTCCGCTACCTTTGGTGTTTTAGGAGCCATCCACATAGAGGGTCCACCATGGAGAGGGTGCCTCTTCTACTGGTGCTAGCTCTGCTACGAAGTCAGCTAAGCATTGGGCCCCGATAGGTCCTCTCGGTTCATACATGATGTCGAACTCTGATAGTTCTACTGACCAGGATATCATTCTTCCGACGAGTTCTGGCTTCCTCAACACTTGTCGTATTGGGTGGTCAGTTCGTACCAACACTTGGTGGCTCTGAAAGTACGATCATAGTTGTAACGACCCGCCTACGTTACATAACTACTAAAGCTAGGGTTCCTTGATCTCCTTTTCAGTTTAGAAATTCTTTCATTAGTTTACTTATGAAAGTATTGCATGAACTTTTCGCACTTCCAAAAGTAATAAATAAAGTTCAAAACTCAAGATACAATTCATGCATTTATAAAACATAACTAAATCAAAACTAAAAGAAAATATATTTTTAACTACAAACAACTCTTGGAGCTTATACATAAGATAAACCTAAGCTGGTCATCCCTATACATATAACTATATAGACCAAACAAAGAAAAGAGAGAACACAACATCAATCTCGTGCTCGCTCCATCTACCACGCCTCCAATAGGAGTCCACCTAGAAAACCATCTGCTCCCCCAAACACGATGTCCGAGATCATCACAGGCACGAACCACACGTGCAAACATTGCAAGGTAAGCTTACCAAACAAGACTATACATAATAACTGAAAATGTTATACAAAACTTAGTTCATAAACTCAAAACTCAGTTCATCAATAAACAACACTATCATGGCTTAACCATCTCAAATAGTTCATACAACATAGTTATATCACCAATTATTAACATGAATCATCAAATCTCATGGATTACATCCAATCAACAAATGTCACAATATCATATAATACAACCACCAACATCCCCCATCACAAAGTGATGTACAACACAACATAAACTACTAGACAACCTTAGTCAACAAGACTGACTCTACTCCATGGAGTTTCGACACCATATGAGCGGTCCCTCATAGGCCCCATCCCCTACCATAGTCTGTACATTCTAACCATTCAGGGAGTCCCTTGAGCTGGCCCTACGAGGAAAGTATGGTTTTATCGAAAATAGACAAGTGCTATAGTGGCTTACCTCTGTAAGTTTGCAAGACCTTACATCAATAGGGATTCGCCCACTCGTCTATTCTATAGGTCTGCCGTTAGCCACCATGAAAACCCCCAGCACTAGGTTGAGAGCCTACCTAGCACCTTCAACTTATGTGCCTACTCATATGTCTGTGCACCAACTGTGCACCCATCGTATTTCAGTGGCAAAAAATATTTGGAGTCCTTTACAGTCTTAGATACAACACCTCTGTACCCGCCATCTTCTATGGCCTGACTTAAGGGTCTATATACATCTCATCAATCAATAATTCATATACATCCCAATAATAATACATCCACCTCATCAAAACATGATTATTACAACAATAATATAAACACCTAAAAAACAACATAATCATCTTATAATTAAACATACTACCTTTATATAAACATTTTAAAATCATATAAATCAAAAGGGGAAAAGTGTCAAAAGAATTTCAATTAACCAAATTCTAGCCCAGCCACACAAACTCTCATGCTGAGCCAGAACCCCCATGCCCGGCCGCGCAAGCTCTCGTGCTAAGCCAGAGCACCCATGCCCGGCCGCGCAAGCTCTCGTACTGAGCCAGGGCCTCTCTGGAGCTAAATACACATTCTGACACTCTCATGCCCTGCAACACAAACTTTCATGTTGAGCCAGAGCCCCCCCTGGAATGAATATTCGCTATTGACTCTCTCTGGCCCGGCCACGCAAACTTTCATGCTGGGCTAGAGCTCTCTCCCGACAGCACAAGCTCTGTCCTGCTGGGCCAGAAAGTCCCTGGAACTGAAAGTTCCATTCTGACTCCTTCTCGCCCAGCAGCACCAAAATTCGTGCTGGGCCTGAGCGAAATTGGTTACAACCTACGAGATTCATGGCCATCAATGGCATACCCACTCATCCTAACTTTATGCAAAGACTCACCCAAGCTCATAAACATCAACAAACATCAATTACATCATCAATCCAGACATAAAATACCACGAAATCATTCAAATAATTTAAAGCTTCCCTTACCCAAAATTGACCCAAAACCTTGAAGAATAAGCTATGGAGGAGACTTGGTGATCCAAAAATGATCTCTACTCAACTTTTACTATGAAATCAACTAGGAGAAACTTAAACTAACATCAAAACAAGCTTGAATCGAGATTTCATCCACCCATCAAAATTTTAACCAAAACCCATTTGAGAACTCCTTGAGAGGAAAGAAAATGAACTTCAAGAAGCCAAAGGAGAAGAGAAGTGTTGCTTACCCACTAGGAATCAATCAAGGAAGCTCTAGGAACACCAAAAATCAAAGCTTTCTTATAGAGAATTCCCACAAACTCAAGCTCTTGTGAAGATGAGAAGGAGAAGCTTATGAAGAAAGAAAGAAAGAAATGAACAAGATAAGGGAGAAGGAGTTTCCAACGTATAAGACTTTGGGAGTATTTGAAATTTTGCTATTAACACCTATTTTTCCTCTAAGGACACCCCATTCTCTTATATATTTTTTTCTTTCCTATAACTCAAGGAATTTACGTAAAAGTCCTAACAATTCATTAAAATCTATCAATAACACTATGACACATAACAAAATCAATCTATTTATTAATTCTTTTATAATTTTTAATTTCCTCTTACGGTATTTATCAAGCACTTAAGATAGTTACGAAAAACCACAATGTTACAGTAGTCATCGTGATGAAGTGACCAGGGCTAACACCAACTTTTTGATAATCTAGTACCTTGTTCCGGCCTCTTTCAGCACTCAGCTTACGTAGTAGACTGGTGTTTATGTCTATTTTTCTTCTTGGATGACGACCGAGCTGATTGCGTTTCCCGAGACCGCTAGGTATAATATCAAGTCCTTGCTGGGTTTGGGTCGAGTTAGGACTGGTGGTGAGGTGAGTAGCATTTTCAACTTTAGGAAGTTCGCTTCGCACTCTTCATTCAAGTCAAATGTTTATTGCTTCTTGAGGAGTTGGAAAAAGGGTTTGGCCACCTCTGTCGCTTTTGGTAGAAAACGGGATAGGGACGCCAGCTTTCCAGTTAGTCTTTGTACTTCCTTCATGTTACTCGAGCTTCTCATGTTTATGATAGCTGCGCACTTCTCTGGGTTGGCCTCTATGCCTCTGTGTGCGAGCATGAAGCCTAAGAACTTTCTGCCTTGTACTCCGAATATGCACTTCTCCGGATTTAGCCTCATATGGTGTTTTCTGATCTCATCAAATATTTTGGCTAAATCCCCTGAATGTGAGTCCGAGTTTCGGCTTTTGACCACCATGTCATCTACATAGACTTCTAGATTTCGTCCAAGTTGTTTCACGAATATCTTGTCCATCAGACACTGGTATGTGGCTCCCGCGTTCTTTAGACCGAATGACATTATCGTGTAGCAGTAGTTAGCCGTATCAGTTATGAATGTCGTTTTCTCCTCATCAGGTAGGAACATGGGTATCTGGTTGTAACAGGAGTAAGCATCCAGGAAACTCAAGATGGGGTAGCTAGATGTTCCGTCCACCAGTTTGTCAATACTCAGCAGTGGGTATGAGTTGGGGCACTCCTTGTTGAGATTTGTGTAGTCAGTACACATCCTCCATTTGTTGTTTGCCTTTTTTACCATCACAACGTTTGCATGCCATGTGGTGTAATACACTTCACTTATGAAACCGGTGTTGAGTAACTTTTTAGTTTCCTCTCCGACCGTTTTTCCTCTTTCGGCCCCCAATTTTCTCTTCTTTTGGGAGATTAGTTTGGCCTCTGGGCAGATAGCGAGGTTGTGACAATGAAAGCTTAGGTCAATTTCGGGCATGTCGACTACTGACCATGCGAATAGGTCGGTGTTCTTTGATAGGACTTGAGTGATTGCATTCTCGATTTTGCTGGTTAGCTGAGTCCCGAGCTTTGTGCATTAACCTGATTCTCTTCCTAGCTGGAAGGATTTTACCTCCTCGGTGGGTTTTGCTCTCGGCTCACCCTCCCTGGGGTCCAGTTCGGGTTCGTCTGTTGGTTGTACCATGAACGAGGTGCATGCTACATGCTTCACTCTCGGTTCCGGGATCTTTTTGCCGCTGGCTATCTTTAAACTTGCCAAGTAGCACTCGCGGGCTATTTCCTGATATGCTTTTACTGTTACTATTTCCCCTTTTGAGTTGGGAAACTTCATTGCTAGGTGAGGGGTTGAGATCACTGCTTCTAACTCGTTGAGAGCAGGTCTGCCTATAAGAATATTATATAAAGTGAGGGCTTTGACTAAGAGGTACCTGACTGTGATGGTCTTGGACCCCTTGTTCTTGTCATCTCCGAAAGTGGTGAGGAGGTCTATATAGCCTCTGGTATCCACTTTTTTGCCTGAAAATCCTACTAGCTGTTCGGTGTGCGGTTGTATCTTGCTCTCGGGGATGTCCAGTTGTTTGAAGGTGGACCAGTACAGGATATCAGCTGAGCTGCCCTGATCTACACTGACCTTGCATACTAGGAAGTTGGCGACCTCAACCTTGACCATCACTGGGTCATCGTGGTTGGGTTCTATCCCTTTGAAGTTCGCGTCAGTGAATGTTATGGGTGGTAGGCTTCTCGATGCTCTCGGTCTTGTGGAAGCCGAGTTGATTAATCGGATGTCTCATAAGTGTCTCTTCCTTGCTAAGCTCGAGCTCCCTCCTCCTATGAATCCACCTGCTATTGTATTGATAACGCCTTGGAGCCGAGTCTCAGGGGGATTACTTCGTCCCTCTTGTCCGTTCTCTTCTGTTCGTTGAGATTTGCTGTCGCGATCTTCCTCCTTATCTCGGGTTCGTTCTCGCTCAGATTTGTGGTTGTCTTCTCAGACGAAGCGTTGCAACTTGCCTTCTTTGATAAGTTTTTCAATCTTATCCTTTAGTGTAGTGCAGTCTTCGGTGGCGTGTCCGTGCACTCGGTGGTATATGCAATACTTGGACCTGTCCGCTTTTTCCGGGGATCGGTTCTGAGTAGGGCGATTGATCAGTTCGGTGCTGCAGGCTTCTTCTAAGACTCGACTTCTACTTTCTATCAAGGGAGTGTAGTGAGTGAATCTTTCTTAAGGTGGCTTCTTGGCCCTGGATCTACTGTTAAAAGTCCGCTCTCGACTTGTTCCTGTTTTCTCGCGCTCCTTATGCTTCTTACGGGATTTCCCTCTGATGCGTTCTCGAAACTTGGTCATCTCTTCCATCTGAATGTACCATACTGCTCTTGCTCTGAGCTCATCCATATCGTGTGGTGGCTTCTTGCAGAGGCTATCCGAGAATGGTCCATACTTCAGGGCCATTAGCATGGCGGTCAGTGCAACTTGAGGATTTCAGGTCTCGGATTTTAATTAAGACTTCGACGAATCTCTCCATGAAGTCCCTAAGGGATTCGTTGTCCTCTTGCCGAATGTTGGCCAGGGCCACTGCTGTCAAGTGATAAGGCCGACTCATGGCGTATTGGGCACCGAAACGAGCGACCAAGGTGGCAAAATAGTCAATCGAATGCAGTGGAAGGCGTGTGCACTAGTTCAGTGATGCCCCTTTCAACGTGGTTGGAAAAACGAGACCCATAATGGCATCGTCGTTCGTGTAGAGGTTGACTTGTGTGACGAATGCATTAATGTGCTCGTCTAGGTCTATCATGTCGTCCTAACAGTCCATGTACAGGGGTTTCCACCCGCCCGATAGTGGTGTTTCCATGATGCCATCTACGAACAGGTGTCGTCTTGTTGTTTCCAGCATTGCATTTCATCTTGGGGCTGTGTGCGTAGCGGACATGGGTCTGGATTCCATTTGAGTTATCGTTCGGTCTGCCTTGCTCCAGGTAGTATCGTCTCGTTTAGTTCGGTCGGGCTGTTCGTGACCGATTGCGTGGGCAGCCTAGTGCGCGTTTCGGTCCTTTTACTATTTTTGGTATTGCTCTCAGAGATTAGCGTTCTCCCTGCAGGGATCCTCTATCTCCTTCGTGCTGTTTTGCTTCAACGTGTTCACCTCCCTTTGCAGGGCTTGGATCAACGGCTGATTCTCAAGAGCTTGACGCAAGATGGGTGCCAAATTGTGTGGATTACCCTGACGGGCATCCCTGTGTTACAGGTTCCAGCATTTGTGGTCGCTTTTCAAGAGTCATTGTTTTGTTTTGGTTTGCTGCATCACGATCCTTTCGCGTTGATTGGTGTGGCTGGAAAAAGTTTCACCGAGCCCCCATGGTGGGCGCCAAATATTCTTACCATATTTGGTGAGCTTTCCAGTGCGGTGGCTCCGCCAGGATCTCCTTGATGAACGGTGGGGGTGTACCTGCAAAGACACTCCGATGCTTAAGTTAGAGGCGCAGAGGTAGGAGGCAGATATCACAATTGGGTATGGAATTTCGTACCTTGATTGGAATGAATATTGTTGTATTTATGAAGTGTAAATAGATAGATTTGATAGGGTTATTTTCCTATCAAATCTTATCGAATCTCGTTAATTATGATAGAGATAGGCTTATCTTCTATCATGATCTTGTGCCTTAATCTTCGTATATCTTATCTTTTAGCAAGATATACTTTCCGTTATAACTGTCGTGGTCCGAGTAAACTTATACTACTCGGCCAAGTCTTCTACTCGATGGAGTGCCGAGTCCAAGTAGTACATGACTTGTAAGATATTTGTATTTGGACTTGAGTACCCTTCTACTATATTTCTTAATAAACTTGTGCCTATAGCCTTTCAAAAAAAAATTGTGCCAATAAAAAATAACTATTATTTAAGGGTAGTTTAGTCTTTTGCTTTATACACACACACACACACACATATATATATATATATATATATATATATATATATATATATATATATAGACACACACACACACATACATACTCTTTTGTTCTTGTAATTGTATTAGGTGATGCAATAGAAAACCTAGCCATCATTGTTTCCAATTCTCTTTTCTCCTTGGCTCTCTTGTCTTCTTCCTCTTTATTTTCTTATATTGAATTGCAAATTTTAACATAGTATCAAGAGCGAGTACCTCCCTAATTTCTTATATTGCATTGTAATTTTTGGTGACTCATTGGCAACAATCGAGCGATTCCCTTATTCTCAGCAAAGCACACGTTCAGGTTGGAGTATAGCTGTCAAAATTGGCCTAGCCCAACGGACTGGCCCGATGGCCCGTCAGGCCAATAAGGCTAAAAAAAATGGCCTAAAAAGAATCAGGCTAATTTGGCCCAGCCTAACGGGCCAGGCCGAGCCTATAAATTCTTAGCTCGAACACCTTCGGGCCTATTTGGCCCGACATTATTTTTTTTTCCTTTTAAAATTAGTATAAATTTAAACAAAAAAATTAATAGGCCAATTTGATCCGACCTAACGGGGCCAAACGGGCCAAGCTGGGCCGGCCCATTTTACACCTCTAGGTTGGAGCTATCAAATTCCGTTGTTATTACTATTTGATATCTTTCTTTTTCACTATTTTTTGTCTATACTAGCCGTAAGGCTAGTGTACAAGAAGACACTCTTAAAGTAATTAGTGTGCAATTGAATGGGCAAATAATTCATGGTAGAATTACGTACGTGTTAAAGAATTTTTTGAAATATAATCATTTAAAATATCCATTATTTAATTCGGATTTTATTTTTATAATAACTCATTTGCTTCTCTTGATATAAACCACATAACCTTCAAAATTGAGAGTATTTCCATTTAAAACAAGTTTCCATAAAATCAAAGAGTTTTATCCATTAGTGTAGAAGATAATTTAAGTAATAAAATTTATTTTTAAAATGAAATTAAAAAATAATTAAACAAGATTAACTACTCCAACAATTAACCGTTCTTAATTTATTCATGTAAAAAAAATAAAAATGAACTCATGTACCCAAAAAAATCATTCTTAATTCATCAATTAATCATTTTTTTCTTATATTCAAATCCAATACTCCAACATATAGTAGTAGTAATATTTTTGACATGCAATTGTTATTTATTACTCATAACTCTTGTGAATGCAAACCAACCACTATTTTTGTAATTTTCCATAAATACACCTTGGTTATGGGATAGTCTGGCCTAATATTGATTATAATAAATTATTAACCAATATCATAAATGAGAAATTAATACTACCTCCGGTTCTTTATATAAGAAACAAATAACTAAATCGTCAACACCAATAAAAATTGTTAAGTTAGTTAGTTATAATTAATAATGTTATAAATTTTAATTTTATTTCAAAAGTACCCATTAAATTGATTGGTTTAAGTAGTTGTTACATTAATGACACTACACCTCCACCAATAAGTTCAACTTGTATGGTTAATAGACCAATAAATGTATGAGAAATGAGTAGGTATCTTATTAATGGATTTCACAAGATGAAGGGTAAAAAAAATTAACAATTAATACAGCTTAAAGTGGATATATGTTTCTTATAATGAGAATAAAAAAAGAACACTCTTTTATTTTTTATAAAAAGGACCGGAGGAAGTATTTCTAAAAAATTGATAAACGCAATATTAAAAATATATTCTATTATTTATTTAAGATAAAATAGAATAAAAAATTATATTTCATTAAAAACTGAAAATGTCACTTAATCTAATTTTTTAAATGCTGAAACATCAATCATCTTGAAATGTTTTCTCTATAAAACATTACTACTAAACAGGGACGGAGGCAAGGGGTGACTTGGGGATGCCGTGGTCACTCCCAAAATTTGTAATCTCCTTTAAAATTCTTATATAAAAATATATTATGACAGTCCTAAATAAAAAGAAAAAAAATGAGAAATTTAATCTTGGATTCCCTTAATCCAAAAGCTGCCTCCTCCACTGCTACTAAGAAAGATTGTAAAAAAATAAATTCTGAGAATATATTCTGATTGCTGAAACAATAAACACACCCACGAAACCGAAAATGGTTTTGGAATTGCCCCAGGGCCATGCCAGTGTCGTGAGCCTGCTTCCGAAAGCATCCGCATCACGAGGCTTTCGCAAAGGACGAGCACATTTTCGGCAATTCCCACCCTCACT
This sequence comes from Pueraria montana var. lobata, assembly GCA_026413185.1. Classification (NCBI taxonomy): domain Eukaryota; kingdom Viridiplantae; phylum Streptophyta; class Magnoliopsida; order Fabales; family Fabaceae; genus Pueraria; species Pueraria montana. The sequence goes on along the minus strand of CM048647.1, from coordinate 64,431,568 downwards.
GCCGTAACGTGGCTCCGTGGGCCGAGATCACGAAACCAAAACCCGGTTCAAACCTCGACACGAAACACACTTCACCATGACACTTCTCGAACTTCGCCACGTAGGATCACACGTGGCACTATCCTCCCACGTCATCCCATTTTTGTCTTCGTTCCCTTTAAATAGTCTACGCTTTCTGATCTGCTCTTTATCCTCTCCTCTCGCCGTCTCCTGCACGAAACCCAAACCTCACGCAACCAAACACGCCCTTAGCCCCAACCTACCCTCCGGTGACACATTCGTCGGAAAATTCAATCGTCACACCGCAAAATATGGAGGCTCCGGCGGTGGCTGGCGATCTTGGGATCCAATTGACGTTGTCGTGCCGCTACTTGTTTGGGAACTCTAAGCGTATCTGGTAGTACAAATACAATTACAAACCCTAAGCAAAAGCGACTTTACTTGGCATAGTTTTCAAGTTATTCCATGCTTCATCTCATAAGCCCGAGGCAGATTATTATCACTATATAATAATACGAGGGGGGAAAAATAATCGAAGAGACTTGCTCTGATTTCAGCGTCTACAGTTTTGGCAGAACATTAATTTTTTTTTAATTTTCACTTTTTCCTTTTTCTGGAATTTTCTGACTTTCTTCCGTCCTCAAATTTTAAAAACGAAGGCGGAGAATCGAGAAAGGTGATTGCGCAGAACTTCAGAGGTTTAATTGCTTTTTACACAGTTCTGTCTTCTGAGTTCTGAGTTCTGACTCTGATTAAAAATTAAGCTCAAGAATCGGTAATGGAAAAGCCGAACAAGTGAGAGCGTGAGATTCCGTTCTGAGCGATCATCGTCGTCATCGTGATGCCTTTTCCGATGAAAATTCAGCCAATCGATTCTCAGGTGCCGTCCGAGGGGACTCGGCTTGAGCTCGCCAAGCCGGTTGTGAAGTCGCGGCTGAAGCGGCTCCTCGAGCGCCAGTTCTCCGGCGTTCTCAGAAATTCGGCGCCGGAAAGGATCGCCGGAGGCGAGGAACCCCTTAACGGCTCCAATGAATTCGAGCCGAGCTCGGCGTGTTTGGCGAAAATGGTGCAGAGCTTCATCGAGGAGAGTCACGAGAAGCAGTCCGCTTCACACCGCAACCGATGCAACTGCTTCAACAGGAACTACGACGATAGCTCTGACGAAGAGTCAAATTCGCTCAGCGGTTCCGGCGACTCCAGTTTCTCCTCCGGCGAGGCATGTGAAACTCTCAAGGTAAACGGTAGTTCAAGCAGGTGTTGTAATTGAAAGCGTTCTAAACAGAGGACGATTCTGAAACACGTTTTTTCCGTTTTTGACAGGGTTTGGTAGCGTGTGTGAGCGTTCGCGAGAGGAATTTGCTTGCAGATACTGCGAAGATCGTTGAGAAGAACAAGATCTGCAAGCGCAAAGACACTTTCTGCAGAAAGATTGTCACGGACGGATTGTTAGCGCTCGGATACGATGCTTCAATTTGCAAATCTCGCTGGGAAAAATCTCCTTCATATCCCGCTGGTACTTTATTTATCTAATTTAGGTTTAGAGGTTAATTAATTAATTGTTTGAAAATTGAAATCAGCGTAAAATTTTGTTGTATTTAGGGATTTAATTAATGTATATGATGATTCGATGCAGGGGAATATGAATACATAGATGTGATGATGGGGAAAGAGCGAGTTCTAATTGACATTGACTTCAGGTCAGAATTCGAGATTGCTCGATCCACCAAAGCGTACAAGACGATTCTCCAGAACCTTCCCTACATATTCGTTGGCACGTGCGATCGGTTGCAGAGCATCGTGGCGATCGTGTCGGAGGCAGCGAAGCAGAGTCTGAAGAAGAAGGGAATGCACGTGCCGCCATGGAGGAGAACCGAATATGTGAAAGCGAAGTGGCTCTCTCCTTACACGCGCACTACTACTGATCCCGCGAGCAAAGAGGAGGAGAAGAAGGAAGAACAACGACAGCTTTTGAAGGAAAATTTATTCACTGCTGAATCGGAGAGTTCCGGCCAAGAGAAGACGGCGGTGATCGAATGGAAGCCGCCGGAGCTGAAGCCCAAGGGTTCGATTTCCGGCGTGAAGGTCGTGACTGGTTTGGCAGTGGTCTTTCATGATGACAATAACCCATAAAAATTTTGAATTTTTTTTCGGCTTTTTTTTTTTTTTTTTTTCTCAGTGAGGATTAAAATCTATATGACTATATAACTGTAACAGTTCTGTGACTTCTATCCCCCTCTGTTTTTTTTCTTACATACGGGATGGATTTTACTAATATCAATAAAATAAAGCTGAAATATAGTAGTGATACATTACGGTGAATTGTTCTATGCTTGGTTATAGTTATTTATTATTTTAATATCTGTTTGGAGACAAGTTGTTTGATTCTGTTTGTATTGGCTTGAATTCTGGTTCGGCTTCTTTCCTTCAAGAAGAAAAAAAAGTTAGTTGATGAAGAAATTTGTTGGTGGCTTGGTGCAGTTTTAGGTGCCTTCGCGAAGAAATAAAGAAAAAAAGAATTATGTGTTGCCATGGTTTACGTTCCCCAAATCCATAGTTTACGCAATGCAATTTTGGATCATTCAGCATTTCAGCTATCTTAGTTGGGTTTTTCTTTGTTCTCTTGTGTTGTTGCCGTTTGGCAGCCTTGTTTAGAAAGAAATTAAAAAACTATACAGCCGCGAAAAGTATAAAGTAATATTTATATTAATATTAATCGTCCGTCAATTTTTGTGGCGATGTGGATCATCCTTCAAGTTTAACATGATTAACATACATGCATGAAATCATGTCTTTTTTGGTGTAAAAATGTTGCATGAAATCATTTTAACATCAACAACATGTTGCACACAATCACTTTTTCATGATGAAAAGAAAATTACACGTTACAACCATCCCACCTGTTTCAAATTTCGTCATTATCATGTTTAGACTTTATTTTAAATCATTTAAAATAATTTTATGTCTCACCGTGAGTTTAAATTTCACTTATGGGAAATTTGAAAGTAATTTTGCAAATACTTTTTGAATCACGATACATGTCTTGAGTTTGGTGAGTCTTCGAAACTTGGCTCATCTAAATTTTTTAACTACTAAAAAAAATTATTTTAAAAAGAAATATGGATAGAAAAGGGAATGGAGCCTTTAATATGAGATTTTCACTTGAATTTTTTCATGTAAAAATCTTCACCTTCCAAACCTCACAATTTTCTTTTTTTACTATTTAAATTTTCTTTCTTTTACTTTTAATTAAAGACTAAGATTTCATATAACAATAGAAAAACACTCAAAACAGTGATATTCATAATTCTTTTCCTTTTTAATTATATTATTCATTCACGATTTTGTATATAATAAAAATTTACTAGTATATAATGTCACTTTTCTTTATTTTATATCATATTAATTATTTTGTATTTTTTTTATATATACGAAATTATTAATTATAAAATACTTTCCCTTTTTTCAGGCCTGGATATCGTAATCATACTTCTTGTTTGTTGAATAGTAAATGATTTTAGTCTCAGGAGACTACAGTTCCCACCGTTTACTGCACCTTATTCTTTTCCCTGTGCTTTTCTTTTCAGTTCTTATAGTAATTTTTTAACAGAGGCTGTTTTACCTTTTAAACTTTATTTTGTCGTTTGTGCGCCTCGTACCGAATCGAGAAGATCCACGTATTTATTTAATTATTATTTATTACGTTATTATTTGACTTCAGTTCTGTACAATAGCAGACAATTCTGTGCTTTGTATTTTAGCCGCGTAATAATTAATCTACTTATAGTAATTAATTCCAGATCGAGCAGATAAACTTTTATTTTTCATAAAATGAATAAAAAACTGTGTATATTTTTTTTTTCTTTTAAAATACTCTCTCTGTTTTTTTTTAAGTGTCAAATTTTTGAAAAAAAATTATTTCTATTTATATGTCATTTACAAAGTTCAAAATCATATTAATTACATTTTTTTATCAATTATATCCTTATTTCTCTCCTAATCTTTAATGAATTTATACATGCATTTATTGTAGGGTAGAAATGAAAAGAGGATAAAATAGAAAATCTTTTGTTTCTATAAATAAACCTTAAACGACAGATAAAAAAACGGAGGGAGTAATAGGTAGGTTCGTGGGTGTGCTAACTCTCTGTCTCTGACACACCAAAAAATATACTGTACTCCCTCCGTTCCAAAATAATAGTCTTTTAAAGTTGTAACACACTGTTTAAGAAACATTCAATTGATACAAGTTTAGACAAAAATATCCTTACTTTTTCAACTACCCTTGTCATAAATTATCCCACTACCCACCAATAACAAATATATCATGCTATCCACTAACTTATTTTTATGACAGATGTCTCTTTTCAATGCAAGTATTAATGGATCTTCTTAATTATGTCTAAGAGCATTGTTGGAAAAAATAGCTTAAAAAAGTTAAAAAGACTATTATTTTGGAAAAAAATAAAAAATTAAAAAAATTATTATTTTGCAACGGAGGGACTAATATTTACAATTCACAATTCGGTATTTGGTAGTTGGTACTGTCCATCTCTCTCGCGTTATTTTCATATCAATATCACCTATTGAAGTTTTAAAAGTGAAATTATTTTATAAGGAAAAATGATATTTGTATAGTCCATCGTACATTTATATCTTGAGAGGTGTAAGAAAAGAGGAAAGAGTGAAATAATAAAATAGGTAGTGTAATTAAAAAAGTAAAAATAGAAATAGTAATAATTTTGAAATGTATAAATATCATTCTTAGATAAAATTTTAAACGAGTCGTAAGTACAATTATAGAGTTTGTTGGAGGTGACTGTCATCTACTATTTTAAGAATCATTAATTACTTTCGGAAAGAAACATCTCACCTACTCAATTTAATCCATATAACTATTTTTTTAATGAGGCTTTCAAATATAAGATAATAGAAACAATAATTTGCTTATACGATCTCTGAAGAGATAATTAAATACTATATTCCTATAAATTCATAATTATAAGTAAGTGTTAATTTGTTATTTCAATAATATAGAATTTATCTATCTTATATCAGACAAAATTTATGATATGATCTTAATTTCATTATTAACTATTCTCTAGCAATTGTCATTTTTTTTTGGATACAGTAGCAACTGTCATATTAATCTTGTTACAAATAAGTTTTTTTTTTTATTTTTACAATAACCACGATGAAAATCGAATTTAAGTCCCCATGCATCTATTCCAACCTAAACTATTTAGTGGGTACAAATATTTAATTTTTGCTCATAGTAAATGTTTTTCCTATACTCGCTTAATAAAAAAAAACTAACATTTTAAAACATAACAAGTGACAAAAATAGAAATTTATTTCAATAATTTTCTACGTACATAAATTTCAAAATTAAATCCAACACTTCATATGTAACATCCTGAAAATTGCAACTCACTTATATAAGTATATACGTATATATATTTATAATTATGTATATATTTATATATTTTTCTGTAAGTAATTCTCTGGAATCAATTTTCTACAATTAATTCTCTGTAGTTACTTTCCTGTGTTTTGTTTGTAAGTTGCTATAGAATTCTGTATGATTAAATTGTCTATGTTGTTTATTTATTTGTGCAGTGTAATATGTACTTAATGATCAAGTACGTATATTATCTGTGTATGCTTATCTGTTATGCCTGCTAGTAATTAATTGAACTGAGATTAATTACTAGTAGTAAAATATTTATAATATCTATTGCTATGTACTAATTAATCTATTGTTTACAAATTGGTTTTAAGTATTTTAATTATATTAAATTCTAGTAACTTGCACACCAAGTTGTCTCTTATAAAGTTTATCTGTAAATAATTTCTTTACAGAGAAAATTTTATTTAAGCTACTAGAAAAAAATTTATTACTAGAAGTTTTATAAAATTAATTAGATGTTTGAAATTAAGTTTTAAAATTTTAAAACACACCTCTTTACGATTACACAGTATAAAATTACACTGTGTAAATTAAAATGAGTAACCAAATTCCTTAATCCTAAGCTAGTGACACAACATTACATGCAAAGCCTAAATTAATGACACCTAGCCTACCTAACTATCCCAAACCCAACAACACAACACTAATCTCATTTTTCTCACTCACTAAACTACAGCCACACTTAGTGAGAAGTTTTTCCCCAACTTCTCTCTTCCTTGCACCTGTTGGCCGAGAGCTTGAAGGAGAAAGGAGAAGCCATTTTTGTGCCTTGGTGGTTGCATGCAAGCTTGGAGGACATCTCACCACTACACCAAGCTTGTGTCTTCACCACTTCACCATCATCTCTTCTTCATTTTCTTTGAGCTTTTGGAGCTAGGTAAGGGGAACTCTCTTATGGATTATTTGCTTTCTTTTTCTGTTGAGAATATGGTTAAGGGCTGGGGGCCTTAACCATAGCATCCATTGATAAGAATTGTGATATGTTTGAATTGTTTGTCGAATTGAAATTGGATGGGTAGTGTTGAATTCTCTTTGACAGTAGTTGTGAGCCTTTGTATGTGGGGAGTAAATTCATTTTCACCTTGTAATTGGAATGAAAATGGCCCTGGAAACAAGTGAGGTCATGTACCATTTTCTCAAAATGGTTTTGATCAAGTTTTCTTTAAAAATGTTAACTAAAATTCGTTGGCAGTGGCTGTATTTTCGTTTAGCATGGAACAGCCCTCACTGTTTTGCCATTTTTGAAAGATCTAACCGTTGGTTTTTCGTGAAATTTGTTTTGAATGAAAATAGACACAAAATTAAACAACTTTTGTGTTGACATCTTTGAAAAATAATTTCATATTAGTATTCATCCATGGCTCGAGATTAGACTGTCCTGTTTTGGGGTTTCACTGGAACAGGGCTCGGTTTTTGTTAAAATTCTCCCTGTGTACTTATTGTTTTTGAAATGTAATTAAACATTTAAACACTAGACATAATAATATTTTTAACCATGTATATTACAAAAATTACCAAGCATAATTTCTAAATTAAATTTTCAAAAAGAAACAGAACAATGGTTATGTTTTGAGTCAAAATTGCAGGCTGTTAGGAATATTTTTACTGGGAACAATAGAAAATTAATTTGGAAGCAAGAAATACCTTTTTGGAAAGATAAAGATGTTACCTTTAAACTTTAAAAAGTTTCATTTAATTTAGCTTTGGGAAGTGGGAGAAATTTACATTTTTTTGAGCTATGTTCAGTGAGCACTCAAAATCCAGGGCTGCTGATTTATAAAATTTTTATAAAATTTTCTAGATGTTGATTTTATAAGTGGGATACCTTTCTATAAACTAGATTTCAAGAGCTTCGATTTCATATAAAAAAGTTTCAATTCCGAGGTCATTTGCTACAATCAGTGAGAGCTCACATTCAGTATTGCCAAAGAGAAATCTGCATTTCTAGTCAATTTTGTTTCCATATGCGTGTTATTTTGAATTGTGGCAATTATAATTATTAATGGTGATTTTGTACGGCAGTGGATATGTAATATCCATTGACCTATTCTGTTTTGGGTTTAAGTCCCAGAGATGTGAATATTGGGTACTTAATATTTGAAAGTGTAGTTTTGTGTGCTTTTATGATACAGTCCTTTTGACTGTGGGTTGAACTTTGTGATAAAATTGTTTGTCTGTGTTATGTGTTCACAAGACTCGGGAACGAGTACTTGTGAGGACTAGAACTCTGTTCTAGTGTCTGTGGCAAGATTGCCATTTAAAGATAAATAAAACTTGAACAGTGAGCACCATTAATTAAGATGTAAGATTTTATTTTATTAAATAGAAATTAATTAATCAACTCTTTATTTTTATGCATTGGACATAGAAATAAACATAGGACCTTTGCATGGAGGAATAAACGGTAAGTATAAAATTGTAAAGTTTTGAGAGAGTAAGGAAATACATAAAACATAATAAAATTGTCAACGCGTGATGAATCATGTTGATTTCTAAGAGTCGTGCAATGGAACTGCGTGTGCGCAGCGATTCGTGGGAACTGCAAGATGAAAAGAAAGTCGTGTGGAGTGTTCCTACTGTGAGAATAACAAAGAGAGGGGGTGGAGTTCGAAAGGCGTGTCACGACGTAATGTGACGGTCACCCATAGAAAGGTGATGGAGGCAAATGTCCTCATACATATGATTTTTGAGTAGAGACGGGGTCTCAGGCTCGGTGTCTATTCGACCGTCCAGTATCATGTGCAGCGGAACCCCACTGTGACGAGAAAGAATAATCCTTGTGAGGAGAGTTGTGGAGGAGTCAATCCTCCGAGTATTGGATGATCACAGTTAGTACCTGGGAGGTGATCGTAAGGCATTGCGACCTTGGAGGTGCACTGAGTTGTGACGATAGATCACATAGCTGATTTGGCCACCCTGACAAAAATACGAGACATCATCGATTGGTGAGAGCCCACCATAGTACCATGGTGAGAGGTGTGCTCCCAACAGTCATCCAATTCAATTGTGTAAGACCATTGAGTTCTGGGAGTTTCAGTGACAGCTGGCCAGTAAGAAAGGATTTACAGAATTAGTGAAAGGAAACGATTAGGACTGCGAGTGTGAACGTTAGACAATCACATGGCGATGGTGGATAGGATTTTGTTTGTGACTTGTAAAGTCGTTGTTTGTATGCTGCTTGATGAAGCAGAGAGTTTACCCTTCTGTTTATTTTCTTTTAGGGGCAGATGGCAGCGGAGGACTCAACCCTCCATTGGAGGATTGAGAGCATATTCGGGAGATGGATAGTAGTTGTGGTCCAGGGCGTAGATCACATCTTGGGCTACATCCAGTTCGCACGAACGCCCACGTATGACCCTTGGGGCTTAGGATCTCTGCATAGGGTGGGAGTTAGAAGATAACTATTATGAGTCCTAGGACTTTCTTTTCTTTGTCATGTATCTCGTTGGGGTAGACCTAGGCACTCAGATTTCTTTTGTTATGTGTATATGCCAGTCATCATGTCATATGACTATGTTCTAGTTTTCCCGTACTTTGCCTTTCTACGTGTTTACTGTTATGTTCCGGGTGTACATTATGTTAAACACTTTCAGATATGCATATGTTATGTTTCAGCTATAATTATCAGTTGTATTTACTTATTTCTACTCATTCAAAAACTTAAAATCGCTCTTTTACAATCAAAATAACGCCACAATCTTTTCTACCAAATTATATTAACGCATTATAAATATTAAAACGAAGTGCGACTTTCGAAATTAAAATTGAGGAAAAAGTTTTATTTTTATTTTATATATATATCCCAATCAAGTTTTCTTAATTTCACTAGATTTTAGTAAGTAAATTAATAAAAATACATTATGAAATAATTAATTGAATTAAACCTCACATATTTCCATAATAGAAATTAGGGTGTTACATCCTACAAATAAAAAAATCCAACACTACATAATCTACATTATCATACTTTTTGGTAGTTTTTATCATACTTTTTTAATTTAGATGATCTACCTCGTGCCACAAGGACGGTGATATACATTATAACATACATAACTGTAAGATTATTCCCTTAATTCAGGAATGATGGTTAACTAAATTAAGTCTTCGTTGAATTGGGTAGCTTATAAATGCGTTATGTGACCCGAGATAATTGAAATTGACTAATTTTTTCGCCAAAAAGAGAAATTGACTACTATTATTTTTTGTACAAGGTTTTATAAAATTATATTCTTTAACCTATGATCAAAAAAATATTCTTTAACCTCCAGTTAGCTCCTTCAGTCCTTCTCACCACTAAGCGCTAAGATATTTATCACTTGGAAACAAATCATTTCAACCAAACAAATTTGTGTATTATCAAGGTGTCTAGCTTATGGTTAAACAATATACACGAGTTGTTGTAAACCTCTTTATACTTGAGTTCAAAACAAATAAAAAAAAAAAACTCTTGTATTGCAATGAATGCAAGTAATTTGACATGGTTAATTAAATAATTTAATATTAAAAAATACTAGTATAAGTAAAAATGATGTTCCTTTTTGTTTTTTCAAATATTAATCTAAAAATCATAAGACGTTAGGTTGATGACTCTAATCACACAACAGTCTTTCTCTTTTAGTTTTAACCACTTAGATTTTTCAACTTCTCCGAGCATAATTAATACTAGTATAGTAATTAAGTTTATTCTTGTTAATACTAGTACTAACTATTCAGGAGTTATAAAGTTGACTTGATGGTGAAGAGAGAAGGGAGGGAGAAATAGGTCATGGTTCGAATTCCCGCTAACAAAAACTAACATTTGAGCAATAAAAAAACTAGTACTAACAATTCAAATGTCATTATTATATGTTAGTGCTACAATATTATCGAATTAAATTAATGGAGTATTTCGAGAACAACGAGGCTGAAGGTAGAATAAAACAACTTGGGGTATGAAAGGTTGCTTTTTATAGAATCTCCTACTAATAACTAAGATTGTTAATTTGCATAGAGATTTGAGAAGCCGGAGGAGGCTATGACTATGAGATAGAAAGACGAGCCAAAAGGAATAACGTGCAATACAATCAATTGACACCATCAATTTTGATAAAATAATATATATTTTTATTATTTTTTATCAATTTAATTATTAAATCCCGAGACTTTATATATATATACATATATATATATATATAATTTAAAATATCAAAACATTTGTATATACAAGAAAATAGAATAATGTCTCAAAATAATAATAATTTTTTATTTAAAACATTATATATAACTTTATGTGAGTCATATAATCATGTATAATGTTCTCTCATGATATGTTGTCGATAGTAATACTTTTTTTTAGTAGTAATGTGACTTTAAATAACTTTACTGTCTATCTATCTATATATATATCGGCAAATATTTAATTTATTTTAATTAATAACATTACATGAAGTGAAGAGAGAACAATAAAAAATAGTAGTAGCATAGAAACGTGATTTAATTAAAGAAAGCTAGATGGTATGCATGTATTTTGTTAAGGATCATCAATCATGTGTTAGAATGCAAGATGGCTTTCCTCAAAGTTGTCAGGTTCTTTCTCTACCAGCTAAAAGAGATGCAATTTGAACTTGCCGTGTTTAAGGCCTTGATAGTTCGTTCACCTTTTCTGAAGGCCGAAATATTAAGGTGCTTGCCGCACAAGTCAATCATTTTTTCAAACTTGTTACTTTAATACGATTTTCTTTTTCACTTTTTTTTTTTGTATTATTTTCTTTTCTTTTCTTTTTCACTTTAGATATAGACTATAAAGTGAAAATGCGTTCGTTCCCATCCCACAAATACTATCAGTATGTTTGGGTTACTATCAAGGAAAACGCAACCAACATTTTTCTTAAAGCAACACATATGTTGCTTTTGCATTTGGTACCTAGGAACACGTAAAATCTCAATTTGAAACATTTTTAACTATAAACCAAACACACACTATAAAGTACAAAATGCGTCGACTATTGAGTATGGACATTGTAAACATGTCTAAAACCCAAATTCTTTTTCAACAGAGTAAACAAGTAAAGAATCAACTTGGGGGAAGAATGTTAACATGATAACGTCAATTGTTTAACATGTTAGCGCGACAATATAATAGGCAAAGAAGACAATTTTGTTCGAGTTGAGTAGGATAATTATGGACGGCAAAATTCTCCCTCTAAGTATTTAACGTAATTGCATATTTAAAATTCAAATCCAAAATCACTAGTTAAAGCACACAATCTACACACTTAGTAGTACTAGTATATTACTTCCAGTCTTTTATATAGTAAAAAATGAAATAATATATTTTTTAATTAATAGTCAGTGTTTATTTGTGTGTTAACTTCACATAATTATATCTGAACCTGTGCATGCATAATGATACCGTTGAATGGGGACCAGTGGACCACAGTAGACAAACAGACCTAACCTATTCTAAACCAGGATGAGATCAGTACTTCACTACTCTTTGTTTCAATCCATAAGTTAATTTTTGAAGGAGAGGAAAAAAAAAAAGTAAAAAAAAGCAGCAAATGCAAGAAAAACATAAAAGAGGAAAAAAGGGGAAGGATTCTTTCCCGTGAGTTGAGAGTTTCAAAACTCTGTGACGAGTGTGCGTAAGCAATATTGCAATTATAAGTTTTGTGTCGGTGCAAAAGACACACGAGAGTAGCGTTTGATGTTTGATGATGACGATGATTGATCAACACTTGAACACCACACACCATGTTTTGTGGTTCCTCCGCTCCTGTTCTGCCACCCCCACTCTTCTGTTCAACCCCTTCCATCTTGCTCACGTTTTCATTTTTTTCCTCTATTGAAAGATCAATTGTGTCACATCCTCAAAGACAAGAGATAAATCCGGAGCAAAGTGAGAAAAAAGAGAACAATTGTTGTGATAAAAAAAAGAAGTGTAATTAATATTTACTGTAATATTAAGATATGTGAATAAATCACATCATATTATTAATAGAGAAAAATAACTACGCGCTAATAATGTAAAATAATTTTACACTGTCATTCAATCATAACTCATCATGTATGGTAAGTTTGTTGACTTTTTAAAAATTATTTTTAAAGTCATACCAATAATAATTTGTATTTGAATGATAATATAAAATTATTTTACACAATCAGTATATCATCATCAAACTTTTATTGATATATTAAAAACAAAAAAAGGATGATAGAGATACTTTATTTTAGGAGTACTTGGTGACCACTGGCGTTGGATAAACCATAAAGCCACGCCTGCCTCTAAGCAGACACACTTGTAAGTACGTTCGGATTGAAATATTTATAAATATCATTATTGATAACAAATAATATTCTTGTTTTTACCACTGGTCAGATGTATCTAGCAATTTGCGTACTTAGGTGCAGAACTATAATACAATTTTTTAGGGTGAAATACGGATTTTAACGGGACTGTACTGGTATTTTTTAAACATAATTTAACAGGTACTTTTAAATTTTCAACGAGTTTGGAGGACCACCATCTCCTTCAAATCTTCAATGTCATTATGGCGAGGTAGTTCAGTCCTGAATTTGCATTTAAACATGACAGAAGAAATTATATATAGTTTTATTTTTATAATACATTTAAAAATAAGAGTATACTATATTCTATTAACAATTAATGATTAATTTCTAAAAATAATACTAGAAATAAAAAACAAAGAAAATTTTACCATTACATGTTAATGTAAAAAATCCGACCCAGTTTGATGCCCTTGTGCGCGGACGGGTCAGTTTTTATTCAAGTTCAAGTCGTGGATTCGGACAATTGTTTAAGGCACCTCATTTTTTTCTTGGGGCTCCCCGTTGAAAATAAAAAATCCCTTGTAGAGACTATTTTGCCATTTTCCTCCCTTTATTTCCTATATGCAGTGCACCCCAATTTTTTTTTTTAGGATTGACGGATTATACAATCCGTAGTTGTACTATAACATTCCATAACATAACATATATTACGGAATGAGTAATCCATAATATATGTTGTTATGTTACGGAATGCCTATTCTGTAATACAACTTAATATTATGGATTATACAATTCGGAATGTTTAGGGTATTCTGGAAATGTATTACGGAATACCCATTCCGTAATATAACAATATATTACGGAATGGATATTCCGTAATACATTTCTGGAATACCCTAAACATTCCGGATTTGATAATCCGTAAGAAATAAAAATTGTATAATTTAATTTCTAATTGTATAACATGATACTTAACATAATTTAATTTGTAATATGATATTTAACATAATTTAATTTGTAATTTTACAGGAGAAAATTAAAGAGGGGTCTGATGCGTTCTTAAAAATAAATAAATTAGCTAAGGTTTAATTCAAGTGAACAGCGAAAATAACCCCCCCCCCCCCTCGAAGGCTTACGGATTAGACAATCCGTAACTTTATAATACACCACCCCCGCGGAAGGCTTACGGATTAGACAATCCGTACCTTTATAATATAGTTATTAAATTGCTAGCTTTATAATAGACGGATCAAGCAATCCATAGCTTACAATCAATATTCATTTACGGATTATACAATCCGTAATTGTATTAATACGGATTGTATAATCCGTAATTGTTATAATACAATTACAGATTAAACATTCTGTAATACAATATACATTACGGATTGCTCAATCCGTAATTCTATTACAATAATTACGGATTAGTCATTCCGTAATAATTCTTATACAATTACGGATTGAACATTCCGTAATGTATATTCTATTATCCGTGACATTGTTCAATGAATTACATTATGGATTGCTTGATCCGAATGGGGTGCGAAGGAGAGACAATGACATAGAGAAGTCTTTATAATAAATAGGGGTATAATAGGAATATATAGATTTATGGGGTGTGCCGGGAAAAAAATGAGGTGCCTTAAGAAATTGCCGTCGATTCGTGGTGGGAGAAGTGTTAGCCCAAACGAATAAGGGTTTTTTGGAGCCTATGAAAAGCCATGACTATTAAAACATGGGGGATTGCTATTCTCACCTTCATTTTTCTAAGTTTACCTCCAACTTTTTCAACAATGCATTTTTTAACAAAATCACCAATGTTTGCTACATCATGCTTGTGAAATCTGCACACTGCATTAACTTCCCACCCTTCACTATTTTTCAAAGGTATCTCTTTTAGTTTGAAGGGATATCTACACTTTTTTTTTTAATACTTCCAATCACTTTGCAAGCTAGCTCATTCTTGTATGATTTATACTTTTCCCTCGTTTCACACCGCAAGGTTAATACTATCTTCCTTCTTATACCTCGTGCAACTAGCCTCACAATTACATTATCAAATCCATGTTTTTTCCTGACAATTAGAGCCTAAATCAATAATTATCCCAAGTAGCAAAGACCTAAAATTTTAAAAAAATTCTTGATATTATAACACTCACATACTAATAACTTAACAATAATAATTGACCATTCAATTATCTTTGTAGTGGTTAATGCTCACTATAATCAACATTATTGTTTAGTGGACGATCCACATCCAACATCTCTATAAACAAAGGATTCTAAAATACAAGCATAGCAAGACATTAGTGAATATCAAGGTTAATACAAATAAATGGTACAAAATTATTTCTTAATTCTCCACCGTTCTTCTAATTACTTGGCAGGCACTGACTACCGTGGGGAAGTAGAATAAATTGTCCACCGTGAGCAAGGTTTTTATAACCGCTAGATTTGAAAACTTTTAAATCAATGGCTAATTTTTTCTTTTGTTTTTATTTTTTTTTCTTTTTTTTCTCCTCTCTTGCCCAGTTTACCCCTCTATTTTTATTTTTTTTCTCTTTCCTCTTCTTCCCTTCTCTGCCGCCGATCATAATCAACTCTCAGTGGTACCCTTCCGGTGGTGATATACCCACCACCAACCTCAACATACCAGCCACCGCACTTGCCCAATTGATGCCATAAAATTGGGACTTTGCTTAGATGTGCTTGGAGGATGGGTGCATGTGGGAATAGGAGGATGCCCAATCGAAAACGTGTGCTTCTTGAAATATCTTTGTATAACAGGTTTTGAAACTGCATCTCATTTTTTCTGGGACACAAAGCAATCAAACCCCAACCACGTTTTTGTTCCTTTTTCTTGATTTAGCACTATCCACCAACCTCTGAAACGATGTTGTCCACCTCCAATTCTGTTCCACCGTTTCTCTTTATTTCTTGAAGTTTCATATCTGAAACCTACATGTAGAGGCAACCCATAGATGCGACTCCGTGGCCAAAATGTTCCTTTGGAAAAGCCAAATCTAAGTCTTTTAGAGACGGTGCATCCTCAAATTGGAAGTGAAAACATTTTTTTTTTTGGTGTGCTAGTGATTTTTCGAACTGGATTTGTGCAAGGTTGAATGAGAATGGTGGTTGAATGGGTTATTGTTTGTTACAACAAAAAGGTGAAGCGGTGGTGGTGGTTGTGGCTGGAGAGAAGACGAGGAAAGAGAAAAAAAGAAAGGGGTAAATCAGGGAAGGAAGGGAAAAAAGAGGGGAAAAAAAAGAAAAAAAGAAAGTAAAAGCTTAATCATTGATCTCAAAATTTCCAAATCTAACGGTTATAAAAAACTTGTCCACAGTGGACAATTTATTCTACTTTCCCACGGTAGTCAGCGCCTTACTTGGCATTTCTACTTTGTCAGACATCTTAGTAATCCAAGTTAGGTATTTTTTTTTCCATGTGCTCTACTAATGAAAATACCCTACAAATATCCAACATACTTAAATAATTCATTTTTTCATTGACAAAAAATGAGGATTGGACCAAAATTTTAGTAGCTTAAAAATTATAAACTAATTGAAATAACTTTAAAAAACAAATTACTAAAATAAGTTCAATTACCAAACAACCTTAAATAACTAGTACTAGAGTAAGTTCCTAACATTAATATTATTCTTATTCTTATAAACTACTACGTAACGTATGTTTGATTTTTGGGCCTTGGTCTGTCTTTCTTCTTGATGTTGGGCCTTTCCTTTTCAGGGTCTTCCTTTTACCGCTGACAGAGAAAACGTATCCCAATCTCGAGGACTTGTTCAGATCCCAGTTTTTCTTACACACATTCTTCCCTTCGTCATGAATAATACCATTGCTTCCACCCTGCAACTTCAATCCCCTTCACCTTCCTTTCGATTCCGCAGATAGACACAGACACCTCTCTCTCTGCATTATGGACTCTCCGTTTCTGCTTCTTCTTCTTCTCTTCCTCTGCCTCTCTCCTACTCCCTCCTTCTCCATTGACAATTTCCACCAAGCGTGAGTATTTACTAATTATTCCATTTCTTTACCTTTCTTCCTCTGCTCAACTTGCATTGAAGTTTGTCTCGTATAATTTTCGAGATCTCGTAACTGGTAACCGTTGGAACCTCCCAAACTCTGCTTTTTGTTGACATTTTAGATCCTCGCTATGCTTTCATTGTTTTCCTAATTCGTTACACGGCGTGAATTTCACTCAGTGGTGTCAATGGTAACACGGTTTCACACACACCGAAAGAGGTGATAGGATGAGTTTTTGTCAGGGGAGATATGTTGTTGATTGTACTTTGACTTGTAGGCTTGTTGAATAGTAATTCAAAATACGAATAGAGGAAAAAGAGATACACTATATAGACTTATGGCCTCAGCGAGAGAGCATTTTCAAATGAGTACTTTACCTCAGATGTTGTGCTGATATGTGTAGATTTAGTGCGGTGTTGTCTTTACATTAGAGTGGTGCCAACGATAATATTGTACTGTGTATATATTTCTATTTGTTTGAAGGTCGAACCCGGTATTTTGCGGCCGGGACTCGTTTGTTGTTGTTGTTAGTGGTTTGTGCGAATAGTGAGCAACTTTTCTGTGTTGCTTCTTTTATACTACTGCATATTCTGTTCCTAAGCATGGTTTTAGGACCTCCTCTAGGGTGTTGTATTGCGGAGTTCCTTTGGTTTTCTGTAAAGTGCTTTTTACTTTGAGTTGGGGTGAGCTTCGCTTATTCTTGCTTGCCCAATTTCTGTATGTACAGCTTTCCCATTGTGGAACCTGATCCTGGTCACACAAAACTTCGTCTTTCAAGAGAAGGCTTGGAGGCTATTGAGAGAATAACCAACCCCATTGCAGCAGTGGCAGTATGTTTGACTGAAACTTTAAAGCATGCTTTATCTGTGTTTTTGGATTCCACCTGATGTTTTTAATATGAATTTTCATGAACTATGGGATGGTCTGATCGATTCATGATGGAGGGATTAGCTAATATTATGTTGATTAACGTTATCCATGTTGACAATTCCTCTTTTTCTGTGTTTGTCACTGAATGCTGATTGCTCTGCGAACACTTGCTCTCATTTGTTTGTTCTAACTTCTAACACAGTAACACTAGATAGGCAGCATCAGGCTAGCAGTTGATTCAACTTCAAACATGAATGTAAAGTTAAAGGCAGTTGACCTCTTGCACTTGATACAAAGTGTGGCTATATAAACATATTTGAATGAATTGGTCTTTTATGAATTATTACAATGCAAGTGTTTTCCAAACTGCGTAACTTTCGATATTTCATAATTTAAGAGAATCATTTTCTTCCCCAAAAGATGAGACGAAAAACTTTTAGAGAGTTAAATTTACGGAAGGTTAAAAAAACTACATAAGTTGACGATCCAATCTCTACCCACCTCCACATAATGTGAATCTTGATATTTGTTCTCTCAACTGATTTCAGTTTTACACTTCCTCTTCGAATCAGGATCATCAGGGCATTTTATAAGAAAAAAGTACACAAAAACAATTATATGAAAACCCACAGTCATTTATGTAGGGGGCCATTAATTTTGCTTTTGTGTTTCTCCCTCTTATAACATGAGTACATTACATGACCCTTCCATCTTAGTAAGTAGCATGAGAGAATGCTGGTCATTTCTCTTTTCAAGAGTGTCTAAATAGAGTACATGTTAGATAAGTGTAAATCTATTAGTTCAGGACTGAAGCCTTATTTTGAAGATAAGTTCAATTTCTTTTTTTTTGCCCCCCTCCCCCTTTTGTATTCTTTTGTCCTTTCTTGAATTGTTTCTTTGTGCTGTGGTTTTACTATATATGTGACTGCTTTTGTAATTGATTATTTTTTAATATTATTGGTAACACACTATCATTAATTTATTACTTTGATTAGTGATTCATATTGAAGTAAACTTGTGCAGTATTGAAGAAATGTTGTTAGTTCACTGTTTACCTGTTTATGGGCTCAGCTTTTGTCATTTTATGGTTGTTTTTATCAGGTGATTGGCCCGTATCGTTCTGGAAAATCTTTTTTGCTTAATCAACTTCTCTCTCTTTCTTGTTACGAAGGTGTATCTTTTATAGCTACTAGATTTTACCCTTATTGCCCAAATTTTAGGATTGTTTTGGTGTAAATGTTTGGTTGAAAGGTTTAACGTGATATGTTTTTTTGTTAGGGTTTGGTGTTGGTCACATGCGTGACACCAAGACAAAAGGTAGATAGAGATCGCCATTTTTCTCATGGATATGCTTAATTGGATATAACATTTTACAATATATTTTTTAATCTTTTGGTTCACATCTTCAGGAATATGGGTTTGGGGAACTCCTATAGATTTGGATATTAATGGAGTAAGAACTTCTGTCTTTTACCTTGATACTGAAGGATTTGAAAGTGTTGGGAAGTCCAATGTATATGATGATCGGTAATTGCTTTCTGATCATGCATTCTGTGTTCTGTGTTGAAGCATATATGATTTTTTAGTTGGCTTTTTCTTGTGTTTGCTTTTGCAGGATATTTGCTCTGGCAACTGTCTTGAGTTCTGTGCTTATATATAATTTGCCTGAGACGGTTAGTTATTGTTGTCATCTCCCAATTTCTTGTTTATTGCTGTTGTTTATCTTGTTGTAATGTTAAATGGACAAGAAAATTAGTATTAGGGATGATTTCAAAGCAAGGATACTGAGTATGGATTGGAGAAAGGATTTGGGAATCCATGAAGTTAAAGCATGTTCAGTTCAGTCATTAAATAATTTGTGAAAAAATAGAATAGTGGACAAAACTTCCCTCACTATCAATAATTTGGTGACTAATTCTAATATTGTAAGTAGTCCTATGATGTGCAACATTGGATATTGTTAGGGCTGTACGCTGTTTAGACTGCAGTAGATTTGCTAGGGTTTCTAGACACCCGAGAAAACTAATGTTAAAAACTTTCCCCAACGCCCAAATATCAGCAGTTGTTTTGAATATACTCAATAAGTTGACAACTGTATTGATAGTTAGTTAGAACAGTGGACAATGTACATTAAGAATAAGAGGAAAACAATAGAGGGTAGGTTTTAAACTTGGAATGGAGAGAACGAGGTCTCTCAAATACCTGAGACTCTGAGAGAGAGAGAAAGTATCATTGTTGACTTCTGGTTCTGTGTGACTGCAAACTGGGAGAAGAGATAAAATCTATCTATTCACCCTATTTTTGGTCCACTTTATCAACAAATTACCTTGGTCTGATGTGGACAGAAGAAATCTACCTTGGACTTACAATTCTAAATTTGTAACAAATGTTGGATTACCTTTTGGCTTTGAACCATTGAGCACAGATCAGTTTTCTTATCAAGAAACTTTTCTTATATCAAGTTTCAATTTACTTGGTAGAGACTGAATAATCTTGAACTCTTCAACCAGCATATTCCATTTTAATTGTTTTTTTAGGTCAGACTGAAATGTTATCTGTGTTTTCAGATACGTGAAGCTGACATCTCTCGACTCTCTTTTGCGGTTGAGCTTGCTGAAGAATTTTATGGGAGGTTTGTATCTTGATGAACCTTTTATTTGTTAATAATATTATTATCTTGAATTATCAATGTTGCTCTCCCTATCCTGTTAATATTGCTTTGTAAAACCCCTCTTCTTTTGGGGGATAAGTTATAGTTACTAACTTGTTTGTTTGATTTGCAAATTTTGGACATCCTAAATTTGCAACTACGATGTGTTGAACAGAGTGAAGGTAAGCCAACACCTTAGTGTTGTTACCATTTTTCTAATCTTCCTTTCTTTCTATTTATTTTTATTTTTTATGTAAACTTAGTAATTGATAATTTGATTTTTGTTTGAATGTTCGGATATTTTATAGGGTCAAGATGTTGCATTTGAACCTGCTAAGCTCTTATGGCTCATCCAACGTGATTTTTTGCGTAAGTTAACTTGAGACAGAAATTATAGACTTAGAATTGAGGGAAAAACTTGCTTGAGAGTCAGCCCTTCAGCCTTTCAATTATATAGATACACTGCACAAGAGAGATCCTCCAAAATATGTAAAGAATCATACATAATCAGGAATATATTCTAGCCTAATTACCTATATTATGTACAAATAATAAAAGGAGATATTTACAGCAACCGACAAATATTCTAACATCATCTCAGCCTATATCAATCAAATTCACAATGAAATCTCGGCCCCAATCTCACATAATCTGGATAGAATCTCAACATGCCCCTTTAAGTTGGTGCGTATAAGTCGTATACAGCAAGTTTGGTGGCGGTGTTTCAGGGAGAGGCTGATTTAGGGTTTCTGAACCTAGGGCCAATGTTCAGGCCGAATGAAGGGACAATTAGGTGATGACTGGGGTTCTCTTTGGCAAACGAAGATTTTATCTGGCCCACTGAACATGGGCTACGATACCAACTTGAGACAAAAATTAGAGACTTAGGATTGAGGGAACAACTTCCTTAAGAGTCAGCCCCTCAACCTTTCAATTATATAGATACATTGTACAAGAAAGATCCCAAAAAAAATATAGAAGGAATCATACATAATCATGGAAACATTCTAGCCTAATTACCAATATTATATACAGATAATAAAAGGGAGTATTAACAGCAATCGACAATAATCTAACATAATCTCAGCCTATATCAATCATATCCACAGCGAAATCTCTGCCCCAATCTCATAATTTAGATAGAATCTGAACAAGTTAATTAAGAAATTTGTTGCTTGCATTCTAGCATATTTTCTATGCCATGTCTTTTGTCCCCCTTCTTCCTGCCTCCCACTTACCATTCCATTAAATGCTTTGGTTAGAAATGAATTCTAGGCATTGCATCTCTTTTTGCTGCACTTGTCCATTACTAGAGACATAATAAAACCATTAATGAGTTTTCACCTAACAGATTAAGCTTTAGGAGGATTGGTCCTTGACATGACATTAGAGCCTCTGTGATTAAGTGGTTAAACTTAAAAGTTTGATCCTTGCAATCCATTCTTCTAAATAAAAGTTGAATTTCAACATATGGTAAAATAGGCTTGTGCATTGACTGTGCTAGTGTGCTTCAAGCTCAAAGTGCTCTTGCATGAGCAGGCCAGTTAGTTGACCTTGACATCTATCATGTGCACTTTATTGGATGCTGATATCTTCCTTAATTGTCTACAGAAGGGAAATCGGTGCAAGAAATGGTGAATGAAGCTCTTAGACATGTCCCCAATACTGATGGTTTGTTCCACTTTTTGCAGCTTTGCATAAAATTTACATTTTCCACAGCATGGTTTTCCGTTTGTTTTAAAGCAAATGATCTGATGGAAGGCTTTGTTTACTATTTAATTGCAGGGAACAAAAACATTGACGTGGTATTTTATCTTCTTAAATTCAATTTTCCGATTATCAGTAAAATAGTATTAGTCTGGAACTGAATATTTTTTATAACACTAAAAGTCAACTTCATCAGGTCAATCAAATCCGGGATTCATTGGCTGTTATGGGTGACAACAGCACTGCCTTTAGCCTACCGCAAGTATGTCTGGTCCCTTAGTTCAAATTTTCTTTAATTCCTTATCCTCTCAACCCTAATTTGGGTTTCTTTATCTGGATTTGTTATATGAAGCTTTGAGTGTAAATAAAATGATATGAAGATGGAACTTATCTTGGTTATCTATTGATTTCCACAGAAGAGTGAATGATTTTTAACTGCCATTGTAGCAAACCCTATTGTCAGTCATATATGTGGCAAAGAAAAATAACAATGTTTCTAAGTTAGCTGACATTCACATGTTGCCTGGGTGGTTTTCTTCATGCCATCACAACAAAAATCTTGTCTTCTGCTGGAGGACACACTATTGACTTCTCATTCCACTGTGAAAATTTGGGATTAGAAGATAGACTTATAAATGGTGTTAGTGCCCAAACTTGGCTTGCATTGAATGCTACAATTCAGCACAAATTACAATTAACCAGTTTTCATTCATATTTATAGAAATGCTAGTATTAGGTACAGAACTATTTTTCTTCTCCATTGTGTTGCTTCTTGTCTGCTACTTAGTTCTGAAAACACTGATGGCAGGTTAAACCGATAAGGCATATAAGACTAGGAGTTATTTATTTGTATGGTTATTTAACTATCTTTATTTAAGGTTATGTGTCATTGGGAAAGACCTTTTACTTTTTTGGTCATCAAGAATGACTTTGTAGTATTGGAAGTAGTTTATTTCTGACACATGAATTCAGGTGTTATTTTTCAATTAATAAATAATAATTAATAATTATCTATAGTTTTCTTTGCATCTTTAATCCACCGGCCTAGCATAGTAGCTGCCATGTATGTATTCATATTTCTTGATGGAAAGTTTTGCAATATTAAATGTAGTCTTATTTTTTGTTAAAACCATTGTGTTAGTTGATCTAACTATTGTTGAAATTTGACCTTAACAGCCACATCTCCAGCGGACAAAGCTTTGTGATATGAAGGATGTGGAGCTTGATCAATTATATGTCAAGAGAAGGGAGCAATTGAAGGAGCTTGTTGCTAGCATAATCTCTCCAAAGATTGTACAGGGAAAGACTCTAAATGGGAAGGAGTTTGTCTCCTTTCTGGAGCAGGTACTTAATTTTGGGTGTTCCTATTAGAGGAGAAAATAATAAAATTAATCATAGTTGGGTATGGAGTAAGTATCAAAACAGTTCTCAAGAGAGTGATACACGTTTCTTTAAATAATAATCTATGGAGAACCTTTACAGAAGACTTTGCATGTTCTCTGATCTCATAATTATTGTACAATAGAATCAACAGATCAATTAAGTATGACAAATTATGGCTGAATCTACTTTACTTCTCTTCATGTCCTTTATCTAATTGTTGGTTTTCTTTGAAAAAAAATTAGAACAGCTTGTGAAGCAGTTCTACTTTTGTATTTAAGTTTTTGTGGGGACAATTTAATGATGAATAATTTAAACGATTGGAACCAAATTTTTGAATTTGTCTTCTGCAATTTTTTTCGTAGGTGAGAATAAAAATTATTTGTTCCTAGTAATACTTTTAACCTTGACACACAACAAGGTGCTCATAATTTTACCTTTTTTCACTTATAAGAATTTTCTTTTGTGAATATTTCACTCTTGTCAGTTCTAAATATGGTCAGATTTAGACTAATGATTGAAATAAAATAATGCTTTTGATGTGGCTTCATTCTGTGCATCTCCATTACACCACTTTGATTTTGACCTTTCAAATTTAGATACTTGAAGCCTTGAACAAAGGAGAGATTCCATCAACAGGCTCTCTTGTGGAGGTTTTCAACAAGAATATTCTTGAGAAATGTCTGAAGTTATATAGTGAAAAGATGGCAATATTAGTTCTACCTCTTCCTGAGGAATCTTTGCAAGGTGCCCATGATAGGTCTAGAGATGAAGTCATGAAAGTCTTTGATCAGCAGCATTTTGGTCGTCACCATGCTAAGAAATCAGTTATGCAGCTGGATGAAGAAATACAACAGGTATTGTTTGAATTATTATAGTAGACTGAAAGCTCACAATATCATTGGTTTATTGTGAATTCAGTTAGCCAGTAAAGTTATATTAGCAGAAGCTAGTTCAGTGATTTTCTATATTAAATATATTTTAATGTTTTTAGTTTTAAACTCTAAAGGTTCTTTGCAAAATTAAATGAATTAAGTTAATAAATAAATTCTCTTTCCTGGTATTTGATATGTTTGGAAGATCCTGTATATGATTTTTCATCTTGATGGAGTTTTCAACCAATTAGATAGAGCAGCATGTCTGTCTAGAAAATAACAAAGACCTTGTGGCTAATTGAATCTTACCATGAGGTGCACAGTGGGATTGTGAGAATTTTTGAAGAATCATGTACCTCTTAAGCTTCTCAACTTCAATTTCTGATAATATTATATCAGGATTAAATTTGTTGATTTGGTGATCTTTGGACCTTTGCCCTGCCGGGCTTTGGTCCTGGAATTTGAATCTGATGATTTAAACTTAAAATTTATTGGGGAAAATTATGCAGGCGTATAAGAATGTTATTTTGCAAAACGAGTATCGATCTTCCAAGATCTGTGAGGCATTGTACACCAGATGTGAGGACAAAATGGATCAGCTTCAAGTTCTCAAACTTCCTTCCTTGGCAAAATTTAATGCAGGTTTCCTGCAATGCAATCGTAGTTTTGAACATGAATGTGTTGGACCTTCAAAAACAAATTATGAGCAACGCATGATGAAGGTCTGATACAATTAACACTATTTTATCTTTTTGTAATTTATTACTTGTGGGGCTTATTCTTTGTTTTTATTACTTTTTGTATTTATTTGAACAATGGAGCTCACGGGGCCTCATCTCAGTACATAGAAATAATTGATTTCATATTTCATGTCTGTCTGTATCTCTATTCTTAGTGGAGGTGACAGTATTCCTGACATATTCCAAGTTGACCTTTTTTTTACCATATAAATAGTAGGCTTAGTTATCATTAAAAGTGGAATTGTTTCAATTCTTCATGAAGTAAATAAATTATGCATTTATGCTAATTCATAATTTTTCTGATTTGAAAATGGTTCAAATTCTTAATTTTGTATAACTAATGGATATGCAGATGTTGGGGAAGTCTCGGTCTCTGTTTATAAAGGAGTACAATCACAGGCTCTTCAATTGGTTGGTGGCCTTCTCCCTTGTTATGGTAGTGATTGGCCGCTTTTTTATAAAATTCATTTTGATTGAAATTGGAGCATGGGCACTCTTTATATTTCTGGAGACATACACAAGAATGTTTTGGACGGCAGAGTCACTTTACTATAACCCAGTTTGGCATTTTATAGTTGCAACTTGGGAAACTGTTGTTTACAGCCCAGTCCTGGATCTTGACAGGTAATTTGAACTTTTTTTTTCCTTCGGCACTTCGAATTGAATTTATGTTAAAACCTTTGCATCAGTTGCTTTTAAAATCCATTTTAGATATGATTAATTGGTTGGTATTATAACAGTTGGTGTTAAACTTCTGCATTTTGATTGATGTATCTCACATAATGGCTTGTTGAAAGCGTCAATGGCCAAGTAAAACCAAGGGGTGATGAAAAACATGTGAATGCATTGGTTTTCCCTTTTTCTTTTGTCTAAATTCCACCTTTGTTGTACTTTTTGGTGATAAAAACAGATGGGCTATTCCCCTGGGTGTCTTGCTGTCATTGTTTATTCTTTATTGGCGGTGTTATGGGAGAAGAAAACATGGATCCCAGTGGCTATTACCTTTATACAGAAGCAATAAGAATGGTCCTAATCGACCACGAACAGACTAAATCTATGATCATGGTTGCAGTTGCCGGCATGTTTCAAGAATTTGGCATGCTGCTCAGCAATTCGTCATATACGGCGAGCTTTTTATTTTAATTTTTTTTAAACAGAGCTCGCCGGCCCCTTCATCTTAACAAGGTTCTTCTGCAGAGTGTAAAAAAAGGTGAACAGAGGGTGATTGACCTCTTCGGTAGCTTCTACAACTTAAGCGCTTCAAAAATGTTCTTTGTTGCCACAATGGCACTATATTTGATTTTACTTGTGTATTAGTATTTAACAATTACTTATATAGAATTTTAGAGTAAATTAAATATTATATACTGTACTTTACTGTGCCACAATCATGTATGAACGTGTAAACTGGTAAATTTAAAGAAAGGGAAAGATGATTCTTTGTTCTTGTTCCAGTTGGTGAGTTAGGTTTACAAGTGGAAATAGAATGGATGGCATATGTTCAAGTTGCGGGACAGGGAAAATATCTGCACACTTAATTTGCACTCCTTTTTTTAATAACTCCAGGCCTGTAGTTTTATTATTTTATAATTTTTTTTGTGTTAGTAATTTAATATTGTAATTTTTGTAAGAGAAGTGTTAGGAATACACTTTTAACGCACTTTTTCTAATGTATCCTCTCTTGTTAGTTCAAATTTACTAGAAACTATAAAATTACAAGTGAGATTCATTGAATATAAGATGTGATGTGAGACTTACAAAATTTTGTAATTTTCAATAAATTTCAATTAAAGAATATAATTAGAGATGTCAAAATTGGTCTAGTCCAATAGTTTGACAGGTTGGGTCAGGTCAAACTTGTAAAATAGAGGCTCCAAAAGAATTGGGCCAATTGTACCTGATCAAATAGGCAAAATGGGCTAGGCCAAGGCTGCAAAATGCTAGTTTGAAAACCATCAAGCCTATTTGACCCAATTTATTATATTTTTTTAAACAATATTTGAAAATTTTGGCCCTTGGTTCGACCACACTTTTTTTTTTTTAAAAAAGAAGAAGTATATTTGGCCTATTTGGCCCAATTTGTTTTTTATTTTTTAAACTAGCATTTGTTGTTTTTTATTTAAAAAAATAAGGTATTTATTTTTTATTTTTTAAAAATAAAAAATAGTTTGAAAGCCTGCAGAATTGACCCTTGGCCCAATTTATTTTTTATTTTTTAAAAAGTTTGCAAAATGCTAGTTTGAAAACCATCAAGCCTATTTGGCCCAATATTGTTATAATTTATTTAAACAAACTCATTTTTATCAAATAATACATTTAGATTAAAAAAAATAAATGGGTTAATTTTGGTTTGACCTGGTGGGCCAATTGGTCAGGTTATACCTTAATTGATAAGCGTATACCTCCTACCGTATTTTCTTTTCAAACTTACCCTTTCTAAAAATTAATGTTTGCAATACGCTAGTTTGAAAACCATCAAGCCTATTTGGCCCAATATTATTATAATTTATTTAAACAAACTCATTTTTACCAAATAATACATTTAGATTAAAAAAAGGGTTAACTAAGTTTTTAGTCTCTAAACTTTTTCAAAATTTGATTTTTAGTCCCTAAACTTTAGTTTGACTGGTCAAGGTTCATAAACTTTTTAAAAATTTGATTTTTAGTCCCTAAACTTTAGTTTGACCAGTCAAGGTCCCTAAACTTTTTAAATATTCGGTTTTTAGTCCCTAAACTTTTTAAAAATTCGGTTTTTAGTTCCTGAAATCTCATTAATTCAAGAACTAAAAACTGAATTTTTAAAAAGTTTAGGGACTAAAAACCAAATTTTTAAAAAGTTTAGGGACTTTGATTAGTCAAAATTTTGTTCAGGGAATAAAAACTGAATTTTTAAAAAGTTTAGGGACTTTGACCAGTCAAACTAAAGTTTAGGGACTAAAAATCGAATTTTGAAAAAGTTTAGAGACTAAAAACTTAGTTAATCCTTAAAAAAAAATGGGTTAATTTTGGTTCGACCTGGTGGGCCAATTGGTCAGGTTATACCTTAATTGATAAACGTATACCTCCCACCATATTTTCTTTCCAAACTTACCCTTTGTAAAAATTAATGTTTGCAATACGGTGCACTGGTGAGTAAGATTCATGCTGACTGTTGAGGCCTTTTTAGTAGATATATATCCTAATAAGTATATGCTAAAGAGTGAACTGAAACAATATATATACACTGAAAGTTTAGAACAAAACCAGTCTCTCTCTCAATGTAATTTTTTAAAAAGTAAACATGCAATTCTTCAAGGGCCTAAGGCAAGTGCCTTAATGGCCTTGCATGTTACACGACCCTGGTAGCAGTGTTGACACTGTACAGAACGAATGAGAAAAGTAATGGACATGTATTAGGCGGGAAAATACAGTGCGTAGATACTGCACCACTGTTACTTTTTAAATTATAAAGATAAAGATTTTAATCGTTAACTTTTACTTGCCATAGTTGACTCACACAATGCTATAGCAAAATCTTCCATTGTTGACTTTCAATTACCTTTGTCGCTTTCATTATCTTCTTTTATTTGGACCCATATACCTATCTACAACTTCCCATATATATAAAAATAAACAATTAGATGCTACTTGAATGATCAAAGTTAAAGAAAAAATTAAATACACATGATTTTTTTAAGTGATTATATAACCACTAAATAACTTTTAATTTTGACTATTGATATATGGTTACATGACTTAAATTTAAAGTTCTCATATTCTTAAAATGAGAATTATTCTGCTGTACCAAAAAAGTTTAAGTCAGGAGTTGACTTTGACTTTCAAAATAGTATTTGAGAAGATAAAAATTTATAGGTTTATAATAAACTATTTAAGTGCTAATATTATAAAATAAATTAATATGAATATGAAAAAAAAGAAAATTTAAATTTATACAAAATAAGTTAAAAAATATAAAATTTAAAATATACAATATTTAAAAATATTCTTTAAAAATTTAAAGGATATTCTTATTATTAATTTATTTGAATTCAAATATATATTAAAATTAATTAACAGTTTAAAATAATGTATATAAAATGTTATATAATATAATTAAAATATATTTTTAACTATTGATAATATTTTTCACCTTCTCTTTAAGACATGCATTTTTTTTTTCAATCTATCATATATGATATTATAAATAACAATATGATCATGTCATAAAACTTTTAAGCAAAAATATATTTTATAATTAAAAAGAGGACCTAGAGATGGAATTATGTTGTCTCTAATATATTAGAATTTTCACTCACATCAAATTGATCAACTAGAGATGAATTTTGTCGATTAGACAAATTTCTGTCTCAAACATCAATGTCAAAAATTATTACTAAGCTAGGTTGACATAATTTTTCTTATTGGATGTAAGCACACAACCGAAAATACCCTACTAATTAGTAAATAAGTTCAATATGAAATTAAAGGATAATTTATTCTAAATTCTACAACATAAATAGTAAAATTTTAATTACATTATTTTTTTTTGAAGAGTTTAATTACGTAAATTATTTAAATTGGATAGATGTTTTTACCAGAAACATATATAAGTTGGTGGCACATAAGGTGATAGACATAAGTATTTTACCAAAAACATAGATTGGTGCATATAAGGTGAAATTCCATTAGCATAGACATAAATGCATTTGTTCAGACTTTTGGTTAAATTATTCAATGATTGACTTTCTTTTAAAGGGAAATTTTTTCTAAATAGTACAAATTTTAATTACATTGTTCAAATTGGATTTTTTGTACTAAAAAATTGATTATTGGATTGGTTTGATTTAATTATATTCTTTTTATTAAATTATTCAATTCATTGACCTTCTTTTGCTGTGAAAGTCAAAAGCAAAATAAATTAAAAATAAGATATCATATTAATCTATTACCTTTTTAATTTATGAAAACTTTTATTTTTTCCTTTTCAATAATAAACTAGCCGTTACACCACATCAACTTATAAGGTGCCTTTGGGAAATAGTTTTGAGAGCCAAACTGATCCATCTCATCTCAGAAGATACTGCCATATTCCATACCAGGAGCCTCGAGTGTTTTCCGTGACTATGGCAAAAGAATCTGTCCACCACCTGAAGAGAAGTGATCATGTTCCAATTCAATCAGCTTTTTCTAAGCGGTTGATGAAAAGAAAGAGCTTTGATGAACTAAACAATATGAGTTTGAGGCAACTTAGGAGGCTGCTGAAGTTATTGCTAGCTGATAAAAAATTAAATGGCAAGACTAGTGTTGTTAAGAAGGTTGAGAAGAAGAAAACTGCCCTGCCAAAGAATCGGATGAAGCTGGTGAAGCGCAGATTGATGGCTGAATAATTATAGTCATAGACAATTGAATAAAGTTGGAATTTGGCACTCTCTAAATAAATCCTTTGGTTGTTACTGTAGATGTAGGTTTAAGATCCAAATCTTTGGTTTGGCGCTCCTATATTTGCTTTGATGTTCTCAGTCATTTTGCAGTTTTTATTGTAATTTTACTTGTTGCAAGAAACTCTTTATTTTATGGAATTTATTTTGATGCATAAAAAATCAACAAAAAGCAATCCTAATCTTAAATTTTGAGATTTTCTAATTTGCTTGTAGATCACGGATAGCTGTCCAAGCAACGATGATTTGTATTTGTGATCTTGTGTTGATTTTGTCCAGGGCTTTCTAGAGCATCTTTGAAAATGAGTATCAACAATGACATTACTCATCAGTCGTACATTACTCATCTTTGGAAACTTATCCTCTGTTATGTAACTACTAACTTGAATTATATATAACTTTTCTTATAAAGATTTTCTATCAAAAACAAAAAAATAGGACTAACATTCTGAATATCAAATTGATATTGATCATATGGTGAGAAATTATCTGCTAATACATATTAAAAAATAGTACAGGAAAAGAAGGAAATTTGATAGTTGTTTTTGTATGTTTTATTAAAAAATTCTAGTTCTAGTTCTAGTTCATATTCATATTCAAAAAAAAAAAGTTCATATTCATTGAAAATAATTTTTCACCCGATGTTTGATATGAATCTCTTGTTCTAAGTTTTCATGTATCGTCACGTTACTTATCACTTTTCAATAGCAATAGTTGAATAACTTTTCATCCAAAAAACTTATTGTCTTATACGTAACTACATATATATTAAAAGTTAGATTATGATAAATGTAAAATTATGCAAGTGCTTGTATTTTATCAGTAGAATTATAGGTTCCCCTATTTTTTATCTTTTTCATCTACATTTACGTTACGACTAGTTCTAGTGTTTTTTTTTTAAATATTGTTACAGTATAATATCATTACAAATATAAAGATGTTTTGAAGTTTATTTATAAATGGAGTGCTTTAACTTTTTAAAATATTTATCTACTGTTTCATAATGAACGTTTAAACGCATTACGATCCAAAATGTCCAACAAATTAATAAATAAATTTGAAAAGGTTAATATGAAATTAAAGAGAATGTTATTCTAAATTTTATAACATTGATAGTTAAATTCTAATTAAATTATTTTCTCTGAAGAGTTTAATTACACTTTTTAAATTTGAAAGATTTTTTACTGAAAAAATAGATAGGTTGAACGGGAGGTGAAATTATATTAGCATAGACAAAAATGTATTACTTATAATTAAATTATTCAATCATTAACTTTCTTTTGATGTCAAACTCAATTGGATACATTGAACTTAAATAAATTTAGGCGTAATTGAGACATTTAAGTAACATGTGAGTAAAAAGCTCATATACTAATAAAAAAAAAACTTAAGTGTATATTGAGGTTTCACATTCAGGTGTATCAAGTGGTTTTGGGGCATCAATTTTAGATTCAGAAATGAGGAAGTGTAACAGAGATCATCCTGGAAATGGAAGGGGAAATGGCCGAAAAGGTTCGAGCATATTTGCTAAGGATTTAGGGGTTACTGAGTCAATGGAGGATGCAGATTACATGGAAGTGTTTAAACAAATGGAAGATGCAGCAAAAAAATGTAGAAATCAAACAGGGGGTTAAGAATAGTGTGCCATGAAGATTTTCACTTACAATGTGAGTGAGCTAGGGGATCAAATCAAGCGTTTTATGAGAAGACATGCGGAAGAAGCTCTCGAGAATAATGTGTGGGGAGGAGAAAACATATCTAGATGAGGTGCTTCTTTTGACTCCAACAGTATTTTAGATCTGTTAAAAGTTAGATCATGTACTTTTTTTTGGTAAAGAGTTAGATCATGTACTTGTTCTAAGGCTAAAATGGATGGAGCTGATATTGTCTGGTTGATTTATTGATTCTGTAGTGTGTAGTTAGGTCTATAAATGTTTTAATTTGTGTATTGTATGGTGTACATTATGGTCTCTATTTTACTCTTGTCAATTTTCTTTTCCTATGTACGTGAGGCCAATATGATGCCATTTTATCCTTTATTTTTTTATTATTTATTCATTTTCATTTTATTTCAGTATGATTTAAATGTTAAGTTTAATTTGTCTTTAGAATTGTATGTTTTCAAGTGTATAGAATTAATCTACCAACGGGAAGTGAGCAAAAATAAAAATAATTAAAAACTATCTATCAAATAAAAATATTTTAAAATGTATACGTGTCTTTATGCTAATTTGGATATATCAAATAATAATAATAATAACTTTAAGAACATTAATAAAATGAAGTTTTAGCAGTGACTACTTTAGATGCACTTCCAATTTAGTTATTACAGAAGTTATAAAAGCTTAATGGTGATCATCTTGGATGCACTTCTGATTTGGTTCAAAAACCTTTGAAGTTAAAAAATTAATTAAAAAAGATAAAAATTGTTACACAAACAATTTTCTATAAAAGAACTACGTAATTCTAATTCATTCTCCATTATACCTAGAGATATATAAGAGCAGGAAACTACTTTTGTGTTGAGCTAAAAAGATAAAATATATATATATATAAATTGAAAAGATAAAAAATACAGTAATAATATTCTTTTTTCATAATAATAAACTTCTTTTTAACAATAAAAATTCTCATGTTAAAAAAATATACTAATAACCATAATTAAAATATCAAAATGTTTATATGTAAAGTTTTTACTGGAGTTTGAGTGTAAACAGTAACACCAACAGATCTCGTGTTATTGCTTTTGTAGTCATAAATAATAATTTTTAATTAAAATTATTTTAATGTTAACTTATAAATATTTTCATCCTTAGTATTATTTGATAAAAATGAGTTTGTTTAAATAAATTAAAAATACAAGTATATTTTAATTAAATAATTACTTAGGGAAAATTAATATTATTTGAATTATAATAATAATTTTTTTGGCTGTAGAGTTATAATAATATTAACATTATCACTCGTGTCATGTGTTAAATTATCTTAACAATTTAGTCATTAAATTTTTATTTATTTTATTTTTAGTACAAAGTTTTAAAATAATGTCATTTGATATATGTATATTAAAAGTATACATTTATATAAAAAAATAAAATATATCAAGTTGTTTTTAAATTGTACATATATCAAATAAAATCCATATATATGTGTCTATGCTAACTGAATTGCACCCTTTGTTAAAAAAAAAAAAAAAAACTGAATTTCACCTTGGATGCAAAGTCCAAACAATCTAATCATTTTTGGTACAAAATAAATCGAATCTAAATAATGTAATTAAAATTTGTAGAATTTATAATGATTTCCCCTTTGCTTAAAGGTGCGGTTACTTATAGATTGCATATCACACACACATAGCATATTAGTGGATTTGCGTATGCAAATTGAGCTACGTCCTAACCTCTCGAAGATAGAAAATCCATGTATGGGATGTGTGTGTTTATTACTAACTCTTTTATCTCATGCTCTTCAAGAAGCAATTTGTTGCAAGGTCTGGTGCAGAATCCAATTATAGAGCCTAGGCCAACTTAGATAATAACTACTATAGTAATTTGCACCATCAAATCTATTCTGAGAAATTGGGCTACCAATTCATCATAAGTCAGTCCTATCATGTGACAATCAAATTGCAGCTGCATTGGCATGCATATAATATAATTCAGTGTTTGATGCTCATATCAAGCACATTGAAATTGAAAATAGATAAATAACATCATGTCCTTATGCAACATAAGACAATGGCGTTGCTGTGTAGTTAACTTAAATAACTTTCATTGTCTTCTTCTATTAGGACCCTTGTACCTACAACTTCTGTGTCTGTTCACTAGTACTACTCTTCTTCTCCCATCACACAAGATCGACGCTTCATGTGTGTTAAACCCTAACCCAATTCAAAGGCCTACTACACCTTTTCTTATTATTTTTTATTTTGTCTATAGGTTCTATTATGAATATATGAAGTTACAGTAATTTACAAGGGAGGAGGGGACTGTGAACAAAGAGAGTGATAGTACCTTGATAAGTATACTGGGTCATTACAGGTACAATTTCAAAACAATGAGAATTGAGTATGTTCTCAGGTAAAGTTATAAATTTTAGTATTCTTTATTAAAACTTAAACTACTTTAATTAAAACTAAAATACTTTAAATTAAAATTCAGCTTATAAAAGTATGATTTTATCCTTTTAAAATTACTGATATTTGAGATTAAGATACTCAAAAATTAATTTTCAATACTAAAATTTGTTTGAAAACCTAAAATAGATATTAGAGTTACAAAAATGAAGTATTTCGATTATAACTAAAACTGATTTAACTTTAATGTGAGCCTAATTATAAATTTTCATTGTTTATAACCATTTTAAACATTGCATACACGAAAATCTTTATAATTTGGGCCACATGATAGATTTTCCTGATTTATAACCATCTTAACCATTTGATACACGAAATTATATTACAATAAATCATGTTTATGACTTATAATTATTTTAAACATTTTATCAGGCCTGTTAATCTAGAAACCATCTTTTGGTAATGTAGAAACCATGTTCTGCTACCATACACTACTCTTTTAAGCTAAAAATGAATAAACGTCATTTGAAAATAAAACTGCATCAAATTATATAAACAGATTAAACCTTTCAGAGCAGCGCTTCTAATTGTTCGCTTAATGTATATCATAAGGAAAATGATTTACCAACAATATATTTCAACTAACCATTGTTTGACGACCATCCGTCAGAGATTTTGTTACCAAACGGGTCCAACGAAATCCATGGTTGAGTTCTTTCAAATGTAAAACATCCTCCACAAATTCTTCAACTTCCACATTTGATTATGAATCTTCAATTGGAACGGGATAATTTATTTCATCCCCATCAACAGAGAATATCCTCATCTCAAAATGGCTATTACCCACATAATAAAGCCATATTTCACGATTCACATTCAGATTATAGAAATTAGTCATGTTTACTACACCTGCATACAAAAACAACAAACCCTTTTTATCATCCTCGGTGCACTGTAAAGAGTGCACATTTCTCTCAGGATCCTTCAGAAACACATCACCAAGAATGGATGCCTTTTTGTGGAATAGAGTAAAACCACGACCAAGGGGTATCATATCCTACATAAATATTTGCAAAATGTGACATATTAAGAAACGTCTAAATTTCAAACACACATTGAGGAAACAATAAAACACAAAATGAAAACTATTATGGTATTGAAATCTAACCTTTTCTCCTCCAATGTTAGATTTTATGCTTTTGTAGAAATTGTCAGAAGCCAACTCTCGTGGTGGTTTCAATGAAACATCCAACGGGGGATAACTTACCTCCTCCATATCCATGTCAAAGATCTTTATGTCAAATCAAAACAATTCTCACCCATATAATGTAGAACTAAAACATGATCCTTATTCAAATTATAAAATTGCGCAAGTCTAACAGCACCACTTTCGAATTTTGGACTCCCGTTCCTTGTCGAAACCTCCAACTAAGACACATTGCCTTCAGGGTCCATTAAATACGCAGTTCCTCTTCCAAATTTTCCTCTCCAGAAATGACTAAAATGATTATCAATCTTAATATCATCCTGAAACAAAAAAAAAAAAGATTAATATATAATATTAAAATCTTTATAATTAAAAAAAAAAAAAAAGAAACAAACCTTCAATGGGGACAACTGCATTGCCAATGTCCTGAACCACTTGTTGAATCCTTCATTGTCTGTTGTGGCCATCCTGATTTTTTTTTCAAAAATTTAACAACAACAAATAATTAAAATGTAGATGTTGAGAACGAAGGCAACAAATCTGGAAGAAGAATTTACAGAAATAAAAACCAATATAAAGATTCAAAGCATGAAATAAGTAAAATTTAGATGTTTAGAATGAAGGCAAACAATTTACCTTAATGTAGCAGTGTTGACACTCACAGAACAAATGAGAAAAGTAATGGATTGTAAGATCAAAATGTTTCATTCAGAAATGCAGAGTATTAATAAGCAAATGAAGCCTTTCAAAATTCCTCTCTTAATTAACCTCGTTAAATGCTGCAT
This sequence comes from Pueraria montana var. lobata, assembly GCA_026413185.1. NCBI lineage: Eukaryota > Viridiplantae > Streptophyta > Magnoliopsida > Fabales > Fabaceae > Pueraria > Pueraria montana. The sequence continues at coordinate 64,395,084 of CM048647.1, read as the reverse complement.
AAGTGCATATGGAAGCCAAGCGACATATTTAATTCATTATTTCCTGCATGCATTAGGCGGGAAGTCGGAGTCTTATTAAGATACTGATTAAGCAAATAATGCATAGGCGGGAAAATTATTCAATGATTGACTTTTTTTAAAAGGGAATTTTTTTCTAAATCATACAAATTTTAATTACATTGTTCAAATTGGATTTTTTGTACTAAAATGATTATTAGATCGGTTTCATTTAATTCCATTTCTTATTAAAACTAGATTTTGACATGTGCGTTGCACAGGGTAAATAGGATGTTTAAAATTTTTTATTTAGATTCTGTAATTTGTTATATTTTTCTCTTCATACTTTTTATAAAAAAATATAATTTCATCGTAATAATTTAGATATTAATGTGATTTCAGTGAAATTATTCATTCCCATAAATTAAGTGAAAATTTTCTACTTGCTTTTATAAATAAAAATAAAATTCATCCGTGTGTTATACTTTATATATAATTTTTATTTTAACATATTGGCATATAAATATCAATGTATAAAAAAAAATTAAAATTTGTCATGGCAGAAGAAAATCATGAATAATTTATTTAAGTGGGAAGATGATAAATAAATGAATAATTATTTGCTTAAAAATTAATTTTAGACACTAATTTTGTGTGGAGAAAATAATAGTAATTATGTTGATTTAATTTTATTTTTGTTATGTAATTAAATATATATTGATTATGTAAAAAAAATTAACTCTAATTGGACAAATCTTTTAGTAAAAAAGTTTATCCTGTGAATTCAGTGTAAATTTTTCTACTTTTTTTATAAAAAAACTTATTCTCGTGTGTTATATTTTATATGATAAGTTAAGTCTAAATTTTTCTTCATACTTTTATGAAAAATATTCATTCCCATTTCTTATACTTTTTTCATACTTTCTATGATCGTAAAAGAAAACATTCAATAAAATATTTAAATCAGAAAAGAGATAGCCATAAAAAAATATACTCAAATTAAAATTATTATAAAAAATATAATTTTACCACAATAATTTAGATATTATTATGACTTCAGATAAATTGTTCATCCCCGTGAATTAAGTGAAAATTTTCTATTTGCTTATATTAATAAAAAAATTCATCCCTATGTGTTATATTTTATATATAATTTTTATTTTAATATATTGGCATATACATATCAATGTATACAAGAAAAGTAAAATTTGTCTAGGTAGAAAAAAATAGAAGATAATAAATAAAAAATGACTAACTATTTGCTTACAAATTAATTTTAGACACTAATTTTGTGTGGATAAAATAATAGTAATTATGTTGATTTAAGTTGATTTTTTTATGTAATTAAATGTATATTAATTATGTAAAAGAAATTTTAATTTTGATTTAAAAAATCTTTAGTAAAATAATTTATCCCGTGAATTCAGTGTAAATTTTGCTACTTATTTTTATAGAACATTTCATCCTCGTGTGTTATATTTTATATATTTTATAAGGTAAGTTAAGTCTAAATTTCTCTTCATACTTTTATGAAAAATATCCATCCCTATTTGTTATATTTTTTTCACACTTTCTATGATTGTAAAATAAAACATTCAATAAATTATTTAAATTAGGAAAGAGACAACCATAAAAGAATACATTAAAATTAAAATTAATATAAATAAATATAATTTAACTATAATAATTTAGATATTAATGTGACATCAGGTAAGTTGTTCATCCCATAAATTAAGTAGAAATTTCTACTTGCATTTATAAAAATAAAAATAAAATATCCTTATGTGTTATATTTTATATATAATTTTTTTTATATATTGGCATATACATATCAATGTCTAAAAGAAAATTAAAATTTGTCCAAATAGAAGAAAATTATGAATAATTTATTTAAGTGAGAAGTTAATAAATAAACGAATGATTATTTACTTAAAAATTAATTTTAGACACTAATTTTGCGTGGAGAAAATAATAGTGATTATGTTGATTTAATTTAATTTTTGTTATGTAATTTAATTGATTGCATGGAGAAATTTTAACTTTGATTGGACAAAAATCTTTACTAAAAAAGTTTATCCATGTGAATTCAGTGTAAATTCTCCTGCTTGTTTTTATATAAAAAAATATTCATCCCTGTGCGTTATATTTTATGTATTTTATATGGTACGTCAAGTCTAAATTTCTCTTGATACTTTCATGAAGAATATTCATCAACATTTGTTATATTTTTTTTCATACTTTTCATGTTTGTAAAATAAAACATTCAATAAATTATTTAAATCAGGAAAGAGACAGCAATACAAAAAATTAAAATTAAAATTATTATAATAAAAAATATAATTTCACCATAATAAATTAGATATTAATGTGACTTCAGGTAAATTATTTATCCTCGTGAATTAAGTAGAAATTTCTACTTGCTTTTATAAGAAAAAAATATTCATCCATGTGTTATACTTTATATATAAATTTTATTTTAATATATTGGCATATACATATCAATGTATAAAAGAAAATTAAAATTTATCCAGGTAGAAGAAAATCATTGATAATTCATTTAAGTGAGAAGATAATAAATAAAAAATGAATAATTATTTGCTCAACAATTAATTTTAGACACTAATTTTGCATGGAGAAAATAATAGTGATTATGTTGATTTAATTTTATTTTTTATGTAATTAAATATATAGTAATTATGTAAAAGAAATTTTAATTTCCATTGAAAAAAATCTATAATAAAAAAGTTTATCCCGTAAATTCAGTGTAAATTTTTCTACTTATTTTTATAAAAAATTTCATCCCGTGTGTTATATTTTATATGGTAAGTTAAGTCTAAATTTTTTTTCATACTTTTATGAAAAATGTTCATTCCTATTTCTTATACTTTTTTCATACTTTTTATGATCGTAAAATAAAATATTCAATAAATTATTTAAATCAACAAAGAGATAACCATAAAAAAATATGCTCAAAATTATTATAAAAAATATAATTTCACCACAATAATTTAGATATTATTGTGACTTTAGGTAAATTGTTCATCCCCGTGAATTAAGTGAAAACTTTCTATTTACTTTTATTAATAAAAAATTCTTCCCTATGTGTTATATTTTATATATAATTTTTATTTTAATATATGGGCATATACATATTAATGTATAAAAGAAAAATAAAATTTGTCTAGGTTTAATATATTGACTAACTATTTGCTTACAAATTAATTTTAGACACTAATTTTGCATTGATAAAAATAATAGTAACTATGTTGATCTAATTTGATTTTTATGTAATTAAATATATATTAATTATATAAAAGAAATTTTAATTTTGATTTAAAAATCTTTAGTAAAATAGTTTATCCCGTGAATTCAGTATAAATTTTCCTACTTATTTTTATAGAACATTTCATCTCCGTGTGTTATATTTTTTTCACACTTTCTATGATCGTAAAATAAAACATTCAATAAATTATTTAAATCAAGAAAGAGACAGCCATAAAAATATATATTAAAATTATTATAAATAAATATAATTTAACTATAATAATTTAGATATTAATGTGACTTCAAGTAAATTGTTCATCCCGTGAATTAAGTAAAAATTTCTACTTGCATTTATAAAAAAAAACATCCTTATGTGTTATATTTTACATATAATTTTTTTTAATATATTGGCATATAGATATCGATGTCTGAAAGAAAATTAAAATTTTTCCAGATAGAAGAAAATCATGAATAATTTATTTAAGGGAGAAGATTAATAAACGAATAATTATTTGCTAAAAAATTAATTTTAGACACTAATTTTAAATTTTAATATTTTTATCATGAAAAATATCTACTAAAACTAAATTGATATGTAATTATTCCATTTAAAGAATAACTAAAATACAACTAAATTTATATTCTATTTAAAAATAATTAAAATACAACTAATTTTCTAAATAAATAACATATTCCCAATACATACATCATGTGAATGTAGATAGAATACAAACAGGCTTGAAAATGAAAAGAGTAACAACAAATATATAAGCAAACAACCTTTTAAATACACTAATTAAAATCTTTTAGTGGACACCTCTTTTTTCCATGCATAATAATTCATTTTAAACCCATTTATTTTATAATTTATCTCAATTATAAACTATTTAAAATACAATAAAGTGATTTTGTTGGACTATTTTACTTTCCAAACTTATATATCATTTTAAAAGATTATAGTCTAACCGTGTCTTATGATGGATTTTAAGAAATAATATTTTGTTCAACCTCTTCATATATATAATTTTTATTTTACTATGCTTTAATTTATATGAGCTGGATATTAAAAAGACAACTTAATGCAAAATGGATTTTGTTTTAAAATTGACTTTTTAAATTAAGTTGTACTTGACCTAAATAGATTTCTTTCAAAATTAGATTGATAAAAAATAAAATAAAATAATTTGTTATACTTAATTCCAAATTCGTACTATTTTATGAGGTTCAAATCATATTACTTTTAATCATATTACTTTCGTCAAACTGTGTTTAATAATATAAATTAAGTAAAATAAGTTTTACATAAAAGCCTTCTTTGTACTAATTTAAAATCAGTGAAGAATTTTTTTTCCAGAAAATTTATTCCGATAAAAATTAATGTTTCATATAAAAGTATTTATTATAAAATTTATATATGATAGTTAATATTCACGTTAGTTACTCAACATATACGAATTAAATAAATTAAAAAACATGAAAAATAATTGTTAAAAAGTTAAAATAAATGTTACTCAAGACATATAACTTTTTGAAAATTTTAACTTTTTGACAATTATTTTTCATGTTTTTTAATTTCTTTGTCAAACGTATTGTCTAAGTATTTTAACATGTTTTTTTGGTATCAAATAAATATAACTATCAAAGATAATTTTGATATAAAGATATTTTCAATTTCAAATAAAAATAAGTTTGGTCACTAAATATAAATTTAAATTTAATTTTTTTTTCTAACAACTTTTATTAAATAGTTACTGAAATTAAGTTAATTTTTGTTTTATCCAAATTGAACGGTCAATCCAAATTAATTTCAAAATATTATCAAATTTAAATTTAAATTTAAAATAAATATTTATGAAGAATATTCTAATTTAATGTCATCCAATTTAATGAAGTCCACTAATTTAATTTAATGAATTAAGTTATTGCATTAATGTCATTTAATTTAATGAAATCCACTAATTTAGCCTCAAAGAAAAATTAAATAATGTTAATTACAAATTGATAGAAAATAAAATTACACGAATGCCCTTCTTTTGGGCGAAAAAAATAAAATTACATAAATGTCCATGACAGCTACTTTTATATATATAAAGATAAAGATATTCAATCATTGACCTTCTTATATAGTCAAAAGAAAAATGAATTAAAAATAGGAAATCATATTAATTTATTATACCTTTTTAATTTATGGAAACTTTTATTTTTTTTCCTTTTCAATAATAAACTAGTTGTTACACTACATCGACTTAAAAGGTGTCTTTGGGAAATAGTTTTGAGAGCCAAACTGATCCATCACACCTCAAAAGATACTGCCATTCCATACCAGGAGCTACAATAAGAATTTAAAGGATATTCTTATTATTAATTTATTTGAATTCAAATATATATATATATATATATATATATATATATTAAATTTAATTAACAATTTAAAATAATTTATATACAATCTTATATAATATAATAAAAATATATTTTTAACTATTGATAATATTTATCACCTTCTCTTTCAGACATGCATATATATTTTTTCAATCTATCATATGATATTATAAATAATAATATCATGTCATTATACTTTTAAGCAAAAATATATTATAATTAAAAAGAAGACCTAGAGATGGAATTATGTTGTCTCTAATATATTAGAATTTTCACCCACATCAAATTGATCAATTAGAGACGAATTTTATCAATATTAGACAAATTCCTGTCTCAAACATCCATGTCAGAAATTATTACTAAGCTAGGTTGACATAATTTTTCTTATTGGATGTAAATACACAACCGAAAATACCCTACTAATTAGTAAATAAGTTCAATATGAAACTAAAGCAGAATTTATTCCAAATTCTACAACATAAATACTAAAATTCTAATTACATTATTTTTTTGAATAGTTTAAAATTATTTAAATTGGATAGATATTTTACCATAAACATAAGTTGGTTGCACATAAGGTGATAGACATATGTATTTTACCAAAAACATAGCTTGGTGCACATAAGGTGAAATTCCATTGGCATAGACATAAATGCATTCGTTCAGACTTTTGATTAAATTCAATGATTGAGATTTTTTTAAAGGGAAAATTTTCCTAAATCGTACAAATTGTAATTAGGTTGTTCAAATTGGATTTTTTGTACTAAAAATGATTATTAGATTGGTTTGATTTAATTACATTCTTCTTATTAAATTATTCAATCATCGACCTTCTTCTGCTGTGAAAGTCAAAAGAAAAATGAATTAAAAATAGGAAATCATATTAATTTATTATACCTTTCTAATTTATGGAAACTTTTATTTTTTTATTTTTCAATAATAAACTAGACGTTACACTACAACTCAAAAGGTGCCTTTGGGAAATAGTTTTGAGAGCCAAATTGATCCATCACACCTTAGAATATACTGGCATTCCATACCAGGAGCTTCAAGTGTTTTCTGATACTATGGCAAAAGACTCTGTCCATCAGCGGAAGAGTACTGATCGTGTTTCGGTTCAATCAGTTGTTTTTGACCAATTGATGGAAAAAAATCAGCTTTGATGAACTGAAAAATATGAGTATGGGGCAACTTAAGAGGATGCTGAAGTTAATGCTAGCTGATCAAAAATCAAAATGCAAGACTAATGTTGTTAAGCAGGTGGATAAGAAAAAAACTGCACTGCCAAAGAATTAGATGACAGCTGGTGAAGCTCAGATTAATGGCTAAGTAATTATAGTCATAGACAACTGGATAAAGTTGGAATTTGGCACTCTCTAAATAAATCCTTTGGTTATTACTATAGATGTAGGTTTACGTTGTGTTTGGTTTTAGTGAAAGTGAGAGGAGTGAAAGTTGTTGGCTATGAAATGCAATGAAAGTGAAAAAGTGAGAGTGTTTGTTAAGCATGAAAGAGCGGTGCAAGTGGGAGACTTCTGGTGGGTCCCATGCTGTTAAACTTTCATCTCGACTTGAGATAAAACACGGTGAAATGAACAGGAACGACACAATGTTGCTTTCTTTTTCTTTTTTTAATGCACCAGCACACTTCGCATTTAGCACACTTCTTTCTTCTACTTTTTTTTTATAGCACCTTGATTGGTTATCCTATCCCCCCTCCCCCAATATTAGATAATATATAATATTTAATAATAAAAATAGAATAAATAATACTAATAAATATTATTAATAATAAAAGATAATAAAAGTAAACAATATTAATAATAAAATAATTATAATATAAAATAATATTTTTTAATTTAATGTTAAATTTTTTTATTTTTTTCTTACCTACCTAATAACTTTAATTCAAATATTTCATCTCTTCTACACTTTCTTTCATCTCAAACTTTTCACTCTCTTTCATCCCTTTTTACTCATTTTCATTCTTCACACTTTCATTTCTTTTTCACATCTCTCTACCAAATACATTATTAAGGTCCAAATCTTTGGTTCGACGCCCCTATATTTGCTTAGTTTTTATTGTAATAAACTCATCATTTTATGGAATTTATTTTGATACATAAAAAAAAAAAATCCTAATCTACTATCATAGTCAGAGTGTACAATGCTAATGAATGATGTACTATTGGAGAATATATATATATAGTTTGTTATCATAGATCCACTTAAAAATTAGAAGATATATGTTAACATTTAACAGCTTTTCAATTGGACAAAAAAATCACTCTTTATTTAGATTAACATAAATTAAAAGATAATTATGTAATTTTATTCAATTTTTTCTTGTTGTGTCGTGGAGCAATTCAATTTCTGTAAGGAGACTAGAATGGTACTAGAATCAATTAAAAAATAAAAAATAAAAAATAAAAAATAAAATACCAACTTGGGTTGGCACGAGTGACGAGGGATTCATGTCGCTTAACTAAGTGGCTCTGATTCTAATCCCGACTCTTAAAAATGCAAAAAACTCAAGCTGAGAGGAGATGCCCACCTATTCGGTGTCTGTTAAACTCTCGAGCACTAGTACAGAAAAGACTTTTTAAATCGGTTAAAAATGACTTTTTAAATCGGTTGTACGGCCGATGTCTATGCAGGCGATATAGAAAGTCAAATTTTTTAGATCGGACAAAAACCGATCTAAAAAGTTAACTTTTTAGATCGGTTCTTTTTGTAACCGATCTAAAAAGTAACTTTTTAAATCGGTTCTTTTGCATAACTGATCTAAAAGGTTAACTTTTTAGATCGGTTATAAAAAGAACTGATCTAAAAAGTTAACTTGTTAGATCGATTCTTTTTATAACCGATCTAAAAAGTTAATCTTTTAAATCAGTTATAAAAAAAGAACCGATCTAAAAAGTTATTGTAAAAAAAAAATACACGATACATTTTATTTATTTTTCTCCCTATAATTTGTAAAATAGACACAACAATCACATTACACAACACAAACAAGTTGATCACAACTAATATTTTTTCTTAACACATAAAAATAAATATACTCATTGAGACTTAATAAACATTCTAAATAAATTGTAAAAAAAAACAACAACATTGTAAACAAATAAGTTTAGAAATTACTAATCCTTGAGTTCATTCTTGAGATCCTCCAAAATGCTTTTGCTGGAAATTAGGTTGCTCAGTTGATGTGAAACCACTGCTGCTACTTTCATGTTTTGAAACAATGTGCCAATTGATCTTCCTTTCCCTTATGTGTTGTTTTGGTTGCTGCAAAGGAGTTGATATAAGTTTAGTTTAGGATAGGATTATATATATCACTCATGCTTACACAAAATATATTAAGATCAGAACATTACATAAAAATGAATACACAAGGAAAAGTAAAATAAAATGTGCCAGTAATCATAAGCAAAAGTACCAAGAAGCATATAAAACTTTTCCCATTAAATTGATAACATCATATGTGACATGGTTCAAACAATGGTCTTTGATATACGCTTGGGACAAGTATCATTTAATAAAATTTCAATACTTCAACAAATTACCTTCCTTATTTGAGAAACATGAATGTCGGTATAATACAATGTTGCATCTGTTGCAACCTTGGCCTTTTTGAGGGTGCTGAAACTTCTTTAGCACCAGAAACTGCATCGGATGAAAAAAAAAGGTTATAATATTCATAGCCTATAGAAATATAATAAAAAAAAATTGTATTGTTATGACAAAATTAGAACAGACTTACAAAAATCCAATTAAATATACATGTAAATCATATATAAAAGCAGAGAAAGATACCTTACCTTTTTAAAATGAAGAAACAAAATGAGAGAAGAGAGAAGCACGATTGTAACTCACCAAGGCAAACTGCGCAAGTTGGAATTTGTGTACAACTTGGAGGAATCCTAGTAACTTCTGCATTATTATGAATACTCAACGAATTACAAAATAAAATATGGCATACCTCTGCCTAAATTTTTATCATCATTTGAAAAGTTGAAAAAGAAGAGAAATATTAAGCAAAACAAAGCAAATTGAAAACTGAAAAGGTATTGAAGAAATGTAGATATAAATTTACCTTGCCAGGAGAAAACTTATGGCCGTTGAAATTTATATAAAATTGATCAGCAGCAAACTGATCAACAAACTTGATCAACACACTATAGCGATCTTATGTCCTGTTGTTCCTGCTTGGCACATCAAAATGACCAAGATCATGAGGAACATACTGTTTTGGTCCATTGGCAGCTCTTTGCAAACATAATTTTTTTTCATTAATCAGCAAATAAATTAAATAACAATTATTTAAAGTAGGTAAATTGGAAAGAAATGGAAAATAAAATATATTATAAGATAATGATGATGCCAACTAAGAGTCCTTCGATGACTCTTTCATAGAAGTATAATTTGATATGTGGGGGAAGTTGAGGCGTGCACACGGACCACACATGGACCTAGTAGTTTCATCATACTCAACATCAGCTTCTTGAGCAGTAGAAAAGTACACATTTTCCCTCATGTCCTCTGCCTAACAAAAACATGCACCAGAAATTAATTGTACAGTTTAAACTAATAAGACTAACTTATTCAACTATCTTCAACCATAAAAAATGACCTGCAAGTGGAATTGCCAGCAAGTTACAATTGGAGTAAACACTAACCTGCAATCAAATAATCACTAACAAACAATCATTAAATTAGAAGGAACTTCACAGAGAATTACAACAAGCCATGCAAACAAAAAAGAAAGATAATCACATAGTTGTTAGTGCCACAAATAGTTGTAACAGACCCAACCTGCCAAGGTGAAAAGTTAGGCACCAACTACTTTTGCCAAAGTTTAAGTCCTCATACAATTTTTACCTCACAATTGGAATAAAGTCTGAATTTGATATTTAAGGATATACTTCTTCTCTAAGGTTTAAAAACAAAAAGCAACTTATACTTTAGATACAAGCCTCAGAAAGTTTCTTTTGACAGCCTATGGATTCAATGGGGAAACGCCTCGACAAGAAAAAAACAACCTACATCATTCTGAGCAGGTTAGTGTTCAACTACATAACAGGGATTGTGCCATTTGAAAGACAACAACTTCCACCATACAACAAAAATCCAAGAGCAGCAAAGAATGAACTAACTACAAAACAATATTAAAGCAAAGTGCACAAAACTTAATTACAAGAAGAGCATTATGTCCAGGTTCAAGAAAACAAACGCACCTGAGTTGCATAGGTCCATTGAAAAGGATCTTATCTGCATTGAGCTGGAAACAACATAAACATTGTGCTTAGAAAGAACTCTCAAAGCAGCACATCATCATGCTTCAATTTATAAAAACTAGGCAACATGCTTGATTAATTCATTGCTAGGATAATCATTTCCCCCAATCTGTTCCACAGAGTCCTTTTTTAACTCGATTAAATACATATACAAACCACAATTACATATATAAATAAAAATTGGAATAAAAATTAAGCAATAAAGAACCAAACTAATGAAAATACCAAGCCTCGCCGTCTCAGATCTGATACTCTCGTAAAATCCCAAGCCTCGCCGTCTCAAAAGCACAATACGGCGTTAGTGATGGCAATTATAACGGCGTCGAGGAGCAGCTGAATGGTGAGAACCAGTGACGAATGGCTGACAAATGTTGCGAATGTCGCGGCGCCGCTGAGAACCATGGTTGACGTGCAGCGATGAATGATGTTCAGATTCGCAGATTCACGGTGGCGGAAACCTCTAATAAACAAGACAATGACTTTAGCGCAGTGAGGGGGATGAGTGACTGATGGCTCTGCGAACGTGGTTGACACGGTGAGCTGCAGCGTAGTGAGGGGGAACGAGAAAAGGAACGCTCGAGGGTTTTGGAGCTTTGCTTCGATAAAGGGAAGAACAAGCAAGAACAAAATAGGAGCAATTGGGGTTTCGGAGGGATGAACGAAAATAGGAGCGGGAATGAGTTTTTAGATCAGTTCTATCTGCATGTGATCTAAAAGTAACTTTTTAAATCGTTTAAAATTTGAACCGATCTAAAAAGATATTGTTTAGATCGGTTCAACTTTTAACCGATTTAAAAAGTTGTTTCTAGATCAGTTATACGAGAATTGATCTAAAAGCTTTTCTTATAATTACAAAAATGCCACCGCGCTTTTTTTAAATCAGTGCTTGTATAACCGATTTAAAAAGCTGTTATAAAATCTATTTTTTGTACTAGTGGAGGGAGATTAGTCCTCATGATCGATGAGAATACTCCTGGGTAATGCAAAAAAAAAGAAAAGAATCAATTAAAAAAAATGAGAGAATCAATTAAAATTGGTAGTTTGGTGCCTGCTATGAATGTTCAGACTAGGCTTGTTCAAAAAAACTATTAACTATAAACTTAACTATAACTAAACTGAACTTAGCTCAATAAAACTAAACTTTTTTATTTAAAAACCTGAACTGAACTATCATAAAAGTTCAGTTTATAAAACTAAACTGTTCTCTAACAGTTCAGTTCATGTGATAATCAAACTGTAGCTTTTGATAATAAAGAAAAATGATGCAACGAAGGTGTGTTTTACTTTCACGAGTCTCTTTTCAAAATGATGAAAGTGCAAAGTTCCTTAGCCAGGCACTGCGAGAGTGAACTGTGAACTCGTGAGTCTCTCTCAGTCTCTCTATGGTTGTTTTGGTTTAGTTGTAACAGTTCAATACATATGACTATAGAACATTTTCATTTATGTGTAGTCTGTGGCTCTGTGCTAACTGTTCACTGATAAATTTCACAATTTTCATTCAAGTACCACAGATTACGTTTTTATACTCCACGATGTATGTGTGGAAGATGAAACAACAGTAACTAGCAGTAATTGTTTGTCTGCTCTTATAATTTTACATTGATATGTCATAATTTTTTGCAACTAGTCATAATTATGCTTGCAGAATTTTTTGCACAATATCCATTTTCTTTTCCATTTATTTTTTAATTTACTTTGAATTTTTTTAATTCATCAAAACAATTAAAAAAAAAAAGTTCATTAAACAGTTCAGTTCAATTTCTACTATAAAACTAGTTAATTGAATTGTTAAAACAGTCCAGTTCACTTCAATACAAAATGCAAATAGTTTAGTTCAATTTTTAAGAACTATTTTATAGTTTAGTTTAATTCGGTTCAGTTTTCATTGTCGAACTGAATTATGAACAGCCCTAGTTCAGACCTCCGTTGACGAGCGGCGAATATGTGGAAGCACCTGAGTTATAGCCTCGAATATTGACTCAGCGGAGGCTATCAAATGTTCTCATTTCTCAACACAAACTCGCTGCCGACGAGTTGACTCGGAATCGTCGACTCAGACGCCGAAAACTTCTTCTTGTGCCGCGTCGCAGCGCCAACGATCTCCACCAACGTTGGCTGAGTTCATGACTCCTCTTGTCGTGCTTTTCCGTCCGTTTTGGCAAAGAGAAGAACCGAGTCAAGGTCTCATCAATGGAGATCTCGAACAATTGCATCAAGCCCCGCCGTTAGACACTGTAGCACCAACATCGATCTGCCATGGGCAACGGAACAACAAGAAAGACGACGTGGAAAGAGAAAATAAAATTTTATTTATTTGGTAACCAAGTAACAAGAATCAAATTTTGCACTCACTTAAAATTCACTTATACCTCACGTGACCTGTTTTTCTTAAAAATAAAAACTCCAATTTACCGCACCGTCATCCGCACTTTACTGCTCCTGATTGCTGAAAATAACCAAGAAACCCTCGTACCTACCGCACCTGTCATCAGGTTTGTGAGAATAGCTAATTGGGATTCATATTTCACCGAGCTGGCAACAACACCCTTATGATTAATTTTCATGATCGATCTCAACATCCTTGAATTCTGGTGTAAAATTCTATTCTTATAATTAATCGTATGAATTACTTTAAAAATAACTTCTGGTTTTAATAATATTTCATGGGCAAACCCGTTCAAATATTGCATTAGTTTGGTAAATTAGTAAATTACTGAAGAAAATGCTTCATAAGTGACAGGCATTATTTGAGTCATACATCTTTTCTCTAACCTCAAACATCTGCTATCTAGTTTTGTATGCAACATTTCAGAAATCACAATTATGAAATGGAAGGTGTTGATAGAAATAATAAGAATATGCCAAGGCCTTTTAAAAGCTACTGGCAAGCATTGCTAAATGTTTAAAGCATTTTTAAACCTTTTTTAAATACATCACATTTTTGAATAATTGGTTGACGTTGCTGAATTTCATGCTACCTTCTGGGCACAACCGTGGGTTTGAAGAATAGAACCGTGTCTTTCTCAAGTTTTACAGGCGAATTGGGTTTAAGTAAATTTTGAGTGAGTGTTTTATTCCTGGCCATCTAATTTAATTAATCCAATCCAATGGATGAGATTGACCATTCTCATTTTCATATAAGAGATCATTCTCGTGTGATATGTCCCCTATACAGGGACGGAGCCAGCATTTAATGTTAGGAGGGACCGACTATGTAAACTCAAATTTTTTATTTCAATTATTTTATTTATTAAGTCTCTTATAACTACTCAACTCAAATTCAAATATTAAACTTTTGACTCAAATGCAACTACTAACACTTCAAGATCTATTAAAATTATAAAAATAATAGAAAAGATAAATTGTGAAAACTTACTTGTGGTAGAACAAAGACCGGTGAGTGGTGACAATATTTGAATACTTATTTTGATTTGTAACAAACAACTGTCAACATTAAAAATTAAAATAATTAATTTTACATATATAGATAATTAAATTAATTATGCTTTTTTACATACACAATACAAATCTACAATAAAAAATGTAAATTAATTAAAGACATAATAAAAATAAAATAAAAAACTATTAATTTTATGATATAAGAAACAAGCAAAACATAAACATACTTATTAATATTATAAATTTATAATTACATGTAAGTGTATAAGGTTACTTAATTGAGTACAAATGTACGATAACAACTTACACTTTTTTTCCTTTTATTGAATAATCAATAAATTAAATGAAATAATATGAAATAATTATACATACCTTTGTTGCTTTGCCTAATCATGTGTGATTCAGTTATTGATTTCTTGAACTGCAATGTGCGTTTCCACTTTCAGAGTTGCTAATACGTAATGCAGTGAGTGATGACAAAAAGTGGAGCGGGAGGTTTGAAAGCAAATTAAGTATATTTTGTTACAATTAACTCAAAAAAAAAGAGAGACACAACAAAGGTCTACTACCCAATCCAGTATTTAAAGTATAAAAAAAGATCAAATTTTATATTTTGTTAATATAGGATAAAATCTTATCTATTAGGTAAACTTTGATAAAAAATACATATTTGGTATTTAAAATATAAAAGTAGATAAAGTCTTTTTTAATAAGAAAAAAATTATTATTAATATTTATCAAGAAGGGGATAGGATTGCTCTGTTGCTTACTGCGTAATTTCCGTATTTAAAACTTTCCATATTTAAAGTGGATAAAATTGATCTTAATCTTCTTCTTCTTTAAAGAAGATAATTGTTTTACCACTTCTAATTTGATAATTGTTTTACCCTATCCACTAAATAAAATTTGATAATTGGTTGAAGGAAATGGAACCAGAAAAAAAAAAAAAAGATCAGAACCTCCTCCTTCATGAAATTTCTGCACGGGGTGAATGAATAAATAAAATTTTATTTAATAACTAAAAAAATTAAATTAATTAATATAATATAATTATATAAGTTATAAAATTTTGAAAAAAATCAGGGGGGGCCAGGGCCCCCCACCCTATAACACAGCTCCGTCCCTGCCCCTATATATATATATATATATATATATATATATATATATATATATAGAGGTGACATATCTTATGAGAGGAAGACATTTTAGATAATATAACCATACATGGAAGGTCAATATTTAATATCATGTGACTATTTAAAAAAGTCATGTGACTTTTTAAAAAAACTCACATGACTTACAGTGTGTTTGGTTGCAACAAAAGTTAACGATGAAAGTGATCCTGCAATGAAAGGCGATGAAAGAGAATTTGCTGTCGAGTTTGGAACGAATGAAAGGATAAGTTGAAAGTGAAAAAAACATGCGGGTCCCACGGCGTAAACTTTCACCGCAAAATGTGAAGAAAAGAGTTGAAAGTGATATTTAAAACCACATAATATTATTTTGGCAAAATTACAATTTTGGTCCCCCTAGTTTCCTAAATTCATGATTTTAGTCCCCCTAGTTTTTAATTGTAACATTTGGTCCCCCTATTTTTACAAATTGGTGATTTTGGTCTCCTGTTAGATTATTAACTCATAATTGTGATTAGTAGAGTTATTAATTTAATTATAAATTAATTAAATATCATTAATTATAAATTAATTAAATATCATTAATTATTAAAAAACTTTATAATTAAAGTTTATGTTGAGGAAGAGGGGTTGGGGAAGAGAGGTTGAGGAGAAGAGGAAGGGTTAATAATCTTTGATTAAAGTTTTTTTTAATAATTTATGATTTTTAATTAATTTATAATTAAATTAATAACTCTACTAATCACAATTATGAGTTAATAATATAACAAGGGGACCAAAATCGTCAATTTGTAAAATTAGGGATCAAATGTTACAATTAAAATTAGGAGGACCAAAATCATGAATTTAAAAAATTAGGGAGATCAAAATTACAATTTAGCTTATTATTTTATTACATATCAACCAACATAATTGATTATGGAAACCACCATAATCGACTATGGTGGCTTGTCCCCACCACCGTCTGTTACATGTATCTTATAATAATAATAATAATAATAATAATAATAATAATAATAATAGCAATAAAACAACAACAGTAATAATAATAAATAGAAATAATAAAAATAAAATAATAATAAATAATAAAATAATCATAATAAACAATAATATTAATAATAATAATATATTTTTATTTAATATTATTTTTTATTACCTACCAAATTACTTTAATTCAAAACTTTCATTTCTTTCATCTATACCAAACAACTCTACTTTCATATTTATTTCATCTCTTTCCATCCTTTTTCATTCATCTCTATCAAACATAGGCTTATTGTGTTTTAATCTTGACCATTTAAATAAGATCTAGTGATTAATATTTATTTCTCTCACTCTCATATAAGATAAGTCTTCTCACTAGATATATTTCCTATATATATATATAGGATATATATAAAATATTTTATATTATTAATTAATGTCATATAATTAATTTTTTAATTAATTTCACATTAATTGTATTTTTTATAAAATAAGTATATAAATAAAGTATGTAATAACTAATTTTAAATCGAATCGAGCTGAATTGAGCTGTTCACAAGGTTGAATCGAGTCAAGTTCGAACTAAAATAAATGATTCATAAGGAAGCTGAGTCGTACTACTAGCCAAGTCAATTCTTATTGAGTCGAATCGAATTTGGTTCAACTTGACTCGGCTTGACTTATTTTTAGCCCTAGAGTAAACTATTATGTTAGTCCCTAAAAATGTATAGCATTATTATATTAATTTCTAAAATTAAAGAAATTTCAAATAAGTTCCTAAAAATACAATTCGTCAATCATATTACTTCAAAATTAAAAAAAATGTGTGCCTTAAATTAATAATAATATTAACATATATTTAGAGACTAAAATGACAGTAAGTGGTTAAATATGAGAATTTAATTGCTATAAACTCTTAGTGTAAAGTTTTTTACACTGTTAACCAATCACAATTTATGATACTGTGACTTTTAAAAAAGTTAGGACAAGATTTTTTTAAAGATGTGCCATTTTGTGACTGATTGAGACTATGTTTGGATTACAGTTTGGGGGTCTCAAACTTAGGTTTGAAGCTCCAAACTCAGTTTGACTTCATGTTTGGGAGTTCCGAAAATTAATTCTGCAACTTACGTTTGGGCCAAACCCGGGTTTGGATCAGAAGTAACAATTTTGATGCTTTTAAAGTAAAAGTACTTTTGATTTGTATATTTACAATAGAAACATAAAGTAAAAGTACTTTTCATTGGTATTATCCAAACAAGTTTCATTTTATCAACATACTTTTGAACAAAAAATACCCAAACATAAATCATGTTATAGTAAACTCATTTTTATCAAACTTAAGTTTGCAACATACTTTTAATTCAAACTTACGTTTGCAAACTTTAATCCAAACATGCACTGACAGTGTAAAGAAAAATCTTTACACTGTCAGTCCATACTAATTAAATTCTAAATATAAAGACTTAAATGAAAGAATTAAAAATTCAATTAGTTTTTTTAATTTTAGAGAATAATATGTCAGTGTCTTATTCATTCATGAATAAAATGATAGTTTACTCGTTGCAAACCTCTTACAAACAAAATAAATCAGCCATACATGTGGCAGTCAATCATTGGGTTGAGTGTGTGATGCATGAACGAAAGGTGTCATCAGGGAAAAGTCCCAAGGGCAAAACGTATATGATTGAAATCAACTACTCCTCTCATATATATTTCTGCTGAGAAGGTTACAAATATCTAGCCGCGGAGAGTCACTTTTCTGACCCTAAAACTTGCTTTCTCAACACTTAGGCAAGGTGGGTCTGTGGAGGCGTGCTTCTAGATAGAATTTTGAAAACATGTTCTCTTAATTCATATTCTGGGATTTTCTGTTCTGCTTGTTGACCATATCTCTATCTGTCAAACTAATCTATTTTAGTTTTCGTAATTGTTGGGTGGATTTGATCTAGGGTTTGAAAATGAGTGACAACAAGAATACTCAATGCTTGGACATTGGAGGTGAGTTAGTCCTTAGCCCTTAATATATAATTATGATGTTCAGTTTGTATAATTTAAATCTGCTGCTTGGATATAATTTGTGGATTTACTTAATTATTGTATGACATCTTCCCTCTTTTAATATGATTCTTGTGCATAATGCAAATCATGAATATGTATATGTGAAAGAAAAAGTGTTCCATTTTTATTTTTGGTGAGGGATGAAAAGCAGAGTAGAAAAAATAAATTTAATAAATAAAGAATAAAATTGATTTCGAGATTACACGATTAAAGATGTTTGGAAGTTCAGGGAGTACTTAAGAAAGATAATGAGCTAATAACAAGGACTGTTAAGAGAATCCTACACCACATCTCCACAAAAAAACCTTAAGACTATGACTCATATTTTTTTATTCAACAAGCAATGAGACTAATTAATCACTCACGTACGCTTGATTTTTCAACAATTTTCCCCTCAAGTATAAGTCTGCTATCCACATTGCTACTCTCCTTTGATATTGCTTGTTAGTACCGTCGATTCATGAATGTGACACACTAATTTTGTATACAAGGATCTCTATTCATTTATGCTCTTGCTCCCCCTTGAGGCCTAAAAAGTTAGGCTCTAATGCCACTTGTTAGGAAATTTGGGAGAGTACCTAGAAGAGTTAACGGGTTGATGACAACAATGATGTTGGCCAGGGTGGGAAACCCTATCAAGTCTTCCACCATGAAAAAGTAATTGTCCACCCTTAGATCTTCTTATTTTAGAACTATGGCTGAGATTTTATTTTATATATATATATATATATATATATTTTTTTTTTTTTCCTTTTTTTTTCCACTCTTTTTCCCAATCTACCCTTCCTTCTTCAACACAATTTCAATCAAAACTCATCCAACCACCACCACTTGACCTTGCTACGCACGACCACACATGGCCACGATGCCACAACACATGACCACAAGCAGTGGGCAACAATGGATTTTGCAGTGAGGATTATGGTGCGTTTACAGTGGGATACCTGTAGGAACAAAAAATAATATGCAACTTTTGAGTAATTTTTAAATTTGATCATATATTGTATGATTAAGATTTATTCTTTTCTTTTATAAAAATAATCTTCTCACATGAAACATCTCCTACCTACTAATTTCTGAAATTGATTTGCTTTTTGTTGAAGGTGGTGGTGCTTCATCAACTGGAGTTGCCAATAGAAATAATGAAAAGCCTAAAACCAGAAGCAGATCGGTAGGTGCTTGCATGCTTTTGATGAAATCTGATTGGCTATATACAAGTTCACCTATTAACTGGATGTTACGTTTTTTCTATTTTCACTTTTGGTTTAATATATTGAAACTATAGTTCAAGGAATCCTATATTTTGGGTGTTTATTTTTTTCATAATAAAAAAAAAGGTCCGCACAAATAACAATATCATAGCCTGCAAAAATTCCTAGATTACAATATAGAGAGGCTTGTAAGGAGGAGTTCCTTCTCCTTATCTTACTTAAATATATTAGCAAATTTTGCATTAGGTGCGTATTAAATTTTTGTTTTATGTTGGGTCTCCAATAAATTTTTTATTTTATTTTTGTTCCTAAAATGCTATCTAAACCACTTTTTAAAGCAATTTAAAGCATTATCTAAAACGCTTTAGGGACCAAAAACAAAATAAAAAATTTATGGGGAACCCAACAGAAAACAAAAATTTAATAGGGATCCAACGCAAAATTCGCTAATATATCAGGGATTCAAAACATATTTAAACCTATTTGAAATATACTAAAGCTAAATTTAAAATCTACTAAAGCTAAATCTCTAGAAATTGTTATTTTCTAGAATCTCAAGAGGAAATTGTTTAAAGGTGTGAATTTTTTTAATTCATTCAACTAATCAACATGTACTGATTAATTATATAGGCTTAAATATATTGAAATTCCTCTATAATATAGAGGTTTTTATTTTGTCTGTGTAGTTTTTTTATCCTGGCTATAGTAATATTTGAGGTTACTGTTTTAGTCTCTGTCATAAATTTGCTATTAATTGCAATATTATGTTTTACCTTCTAGCAAATATAATAGTTTTAGTTTTATGTCTCTATAAAATATAGCAACTCTTTATTTATTTAGTTCCTACAGATATGGCGATTTTTGTTTTTATAGTACCTACTTTTTAGTTAGGACCATATAACATATATAGTGTGGTTTTTGTTTTTATAGTAGCTACTTTTTAGCTAGGACCATATAATATATATAGTGGTTTTTGTTTTTAGTCCTAACTATCATAGAGATCAAAACAACTGACAAAATATTGTAGGAATAAAATAAAAAAATTACAAAGACAAAAAACAAAAAGTAATATATTTGCATAAATTTAAAATATATTTAAATTATGTATATATTTATTTATATTTGCTTATTTTATTTTCAACAAGTCAGTTAATTAAGATCACTTCCAACATTCTTATTATATTGTTTTATGTTGAATATTGCTCCTTTTTTATAAATAAATTCTAATATATGACAACTTCAGTTAATATTAGACTACAACTAACTATTCTCTTATAAAACTTTTTATAATGTTGACTTTACTGTATTGTTAGAATTAATTAAGTTGTTTATTGATAATTGTTATGGGACGGATTATTTGGAGCAGAAAGAGGTTTCGAAGATTGTGGGAAAAAATGAAGACATTAATGAAGCTCAACAAGCACCACCGCCAAGGTAAAATAAAAGTAATTTACCTCAATATTTTCAGGCAAACAGATAAAGTATTTAGGTTGAAATTGGAAATCTTAATTTCAATATATTATTAATAATAGTTTTACCCTTTTTTTCTCTTTTATTAATGTGTATATTAATTTGTGATAAATTGTGTTCACTATAGCAATAGCTCTAGGAAAACTGCTGAAGGGAAAAAGAGAAAGGACACACCGAGAAAGGTATCAACTTCAACAAGGAAGAGAAGAAAAACTTCTAGCGAGAAGAGAGAAGGTTCTTATGTTACTTTTGCCTGTAGGATTTCTAATTAATGTTAAGTTCATTAAAAAATCACCTTTAATAATTAATATTGTTTAGCAAAAAAAAAAAAATAGCCTTGGTCATGTTTGGATTTCATTATTTTTTAAGATTTTTTTAAAGTACTCTGTAATGAAATTATTAAACTAAGTAACTTTTCTTCAAATTAAGTTCAACTAAATACACAAATAATTGAATTGATATTATAATTGTCATGAAAATATTGAAAAATGAAAGATTCTAAGAAATTGCATTAATTAAACAAGAACTTTGTGGTTTTGTGGGGTGTACCGGGTAGTATAGCTTGTTTGTAAAATTTGCTTGCAATTTGGTTATGTTGTGCACCGAGGGGGGTTAAATATTGGGGAGATTTTCACCAATAGGCCACGAGTACACGACATAAGTGAACCTGACACCACTTTCAATTCAAAACCTTAAGGCATTAGGTTTGTGGGTCTTCCTCACTTAGTTACTCAACTTTTCCATTCCTATCCAATGTGGGACTTCACCTTCACACTTGTACTCCAACAATCATTTTCACCACGAGTATCCAATGATGGTGCCTTTAGAGCTTAACCATGGCTACCACCATGCTCTCCGCCGTTAGGCCCTTAGAGCTTAGCCAACATGCTCTAGTATCTTGGACCGTCGTTCCACCTTTCCACGATGTGGGACACGCCGCCTGGCCTCCATGTATGGAGCCACCGCCAAGAAGACTTTCAATACAAGGGATCCCCATGTCCATGTCTGGATCCATCGCCAATCCATCTTATTCGTCTGAGCCGGTCACTTGGTCGAACCATCGGCTCTGATACCAATTGTTGTGCACCGAGAGGGGTTAAATACCGGGGAGATTTTCATCAATGGGCCACGAGTACACCACATAAGTGAACTTGACACCACCTTCAACCAAAAACCTTAAGGCATTAGGTTTGAGGGTCTTCCTCACTTATATGTTACTCAACTTTCCCATTCCTACCCAATGTGGGACTTCACCTTCACACTTGTACTCCAAAAATCTCCCCTTAAGTGTGAGTCTCTTCCACATGGTAGCTCCCCCTCAAGCGGAAGCCATTTTCATCACGAGTATCCAATGATGGCGCCTTTAGAGCTTAACCATGGCTACCACCACGCTTTCCGTCGTTAGGCCCTTAGAGCTTAGCCAACATGCTCTAGTACCTTGGACTGCTGTTCCATGGTGCGGGACACACCGCTTGGCCTCTTTGTATGGACCCACCGCCAGGAAGACTTTCGATACAAGGGATCCCCATGTCCATGCCTGGATCCATCGCCAATCCATCTTACTCGTCTGAGCTGGTCATCTGGTTGAACCATCGGCTCTGATACCAATTGTTGTGCACCAAGGGGGGTTAAATACCGGGAAGATTTTCACCAATAGGCCACGAGCACACCACATAAGTGAACCTGACACCACCTTCAACCCAAAACCTTAAGGCATTAGGTTTGTGGGTCTTCCTCACTTATATGTTACTTAACTTTTCCATTCCTACCCAATGTGAGACTTCACCTTCACACTTGTACTCTAACAAAACCATAAAGTTCTTAGTTTTATTTGGTGGGTGTTGTTGTTTGATTTTATTTGGGGTTGTTGTACGCTTGTATATATAGAGTTTACACTCATATTAGTTAACATTAAGTAATTTTTGTGTACTTAATATTAGATTTTGTGTTTTAAAATATAAATCATTTTGCTGATAAAAAAATAAATAAAAACACTGTAATTACAACATTCTTAACAACTTTTTTCAATAAGCCAAACATGTTAAAGGGGTACAATTAAGAAGTACTCCAATTCATGTATATATTATTAACCTAAAAAAAATTTGAGTTAAAAAGTTTTAATTCATGCATGCCTTTAAATTTTAAATAAATCTAAGCATTTGATTGATAGCTAAGATAGGATTAAAAAATGGATAGAAAATGAGGGTTAGATAGGAGTAAGAAAATGTATAAGTAAAATAAGCTTTAATATAAAAGTTTTTAATGTGTATTGCATAACTTAGTAGATAATAAATAGTGTCATGAGAGGTAAAGTTAATTGTTAACAATCGAGGAGTGGAAGGAAGAGGTCAGAAGGAAGGTACGTCATCCATCATCAAGTGTTGCAAAGGCTACTCAGCGTTCAAGATCTAATATTAATTATTTAACTAGAGTGAGTGTTAATGGGAATGTATATGATATGGAATATGAAGACTGTTCTACACGCGTGTTGTGCTAGAATAGAAGGGATAGGGAAAATTGTTCTTTGCTCTCTGTCTGGTAAATGGAAACTCTAGCACAATCTGACTTTGTCCAAAAGGGGCTTTGGTGGAAGAATGTGGTGCGTGACTGTGGATTAATTTCAATACCAAAAGGTGAGAAGCGTAATAATAATCACACTGAGCAAAGAGGAATTTCAAGCCTTCATGGAAGAGAGGCAACAACCAATGCTGATAGTAGTGGCAATGATCGATGGTAACAATGATAGTGATGATGGATGAAGTTAACAGTGACAATAAAGGCAATGATAGTAGTGGTGGTTAACTTATAGTTGACCCCTTAAGATAACTTTTGAAATAATGAACAAGATAGGATAAACTTATCTTATTAAGCTCACCAAAAAATATATTAAAATAGGACAAAATAACTTATCCCTATCTTATAATTTTTATCCTAATAACCAAAGGGCTCTTAAGATGTGTTCAAATTCCAAAGAAGGGAATGGTGTTTAGTATAAGCTACCATTCCCTGTATGTTGTAAAATAAGACAAAGAGAGTGAACTATTATAATTTGATCTTACATATCCATTCCTTATTCATTATATTAGGAGCATATTAAAGATCCTCAAATTTAGATTCATGGTATTGATAAACATTTAAGTAAACGGAATATGTCTAATAATTCATGAAAATTAAAATTTAGATCGTGGGTTAAGATATTGAAATGTAAACATATAAAGTAAACATTGTAGGAAATATGTCTAATAATTATGATCATGGTATTGATAACAATATTGAAATTTTGTGTATAATAGTGGGTTAAGATCACGATATAAGGTCGTGGTTGTTATTTAAGTTTTTTATGCTTTTTAATTAGTGTATTATTAATTATTTATGTGTGTAATTTATAGTACATTATATATTTTTAATAATGTATAGAATTATTGGTTTCCTTTATTGTTGAAGGTTGTGCTTCTTCAAGTAGGGTTGCCAAGGACACTACTCCAAGTAATTTTGGACAAACTGAAGTTACTGCACTAGATGAGAACAAAATTAAAGAAAACCCCAAACCGAAACCCAAATCCGTATGTGCTCGAATGATTTTGATGAAAATTGAGCATTACAATATATTTTCATTACTTTAATGTTGTATATTTTCATTTCATATTTGGTTTACTGTATTATAGTTACATGCAAGGAATCTTATATTTTGTGTGCTCTATTTTCCTAGAATAAAAAAGCAGTCAATAAAAATAGCAAGCATAAACAAGGAGAGGCCACTCCAGCTTACCAGCCTCAACAATTCATAGGTCTCTATGTCTGCAAGGATAATAACGGGGCTAAAACTCTGGGAACTGTTGTTTCCTATGATGCGAAAATGAAATTGTTTAAAGTATGAGTTTCTTAATTTACGCAACTGATAAATTGTATTCCTAGTATATGCATAGATTAATATGTAGATTTATGTTTTTGTCCACATGTCATTACCTAAAGATCAGTTACAACACTGTTGTTATACAATTATGCTAAATATCCTTTGTCAAGATCAATAGAGTTCATTTACAACTTTAGTTAGTTAATTATAAAACTTTTTAAAATGTTGAGATGATTACATTTTTACAATTAATTGAATTGTTCACTGACAATTATTTGGGTGTAGATTTGGTATGACGATGAAAAGACGGAATATATGGAGCAGAATGAGGTTTTAAAAAGTAAGGCAAACGCGAAAGACATATTTGAGGCTCGACAACAACTACAATCAAGGTATAACAATAGATAAACTACCTTAACATTTTGTAGCAAATAGATAAAGTTCTTGATTGAACATGGATATCTTTAAGCGTACTGATAGTTTTGACCTATTTTTAATTTCTTCCTTCACGAGTGTGCATTTAATTTATGATGAATTATATGTAACTGCAGCAATAATGCAAAGGAGACCGCTGATAAAGAAAAGGAAAAGGATACATTAAGCGAAGAAGAATAGACTCCAATAGGAAAAAGTTTTTCTTCTAAGTAAGAAAGAAGGTCCTTATGTTGCCTGCCTCCAAGGCTTCAAATAACTATATTGGCCATGTTGGGATTAGCTTATGAATAGTTTAATTGAACTTATCTTATTTTATGTGCTACCCTTTTTTTGTTCTCTCTAGAAAACTCCTTGTTAAACTATATTTGCAATTGCATATTGAATGCTCTCAATGGCACAACTTTTTTCTTGGTCCTTTGAATAGCTCAAACTCTTCCTATATTCCTGTTCAACTAACCATGTAAATCTTTTCTGTGTTTTTTCTTGTTTACCAATGGTTTCTGCTTGTCTTTTAATTAATCTCTTAAATTTGTTTTTTTTTTTTGTTTATAACTTCTCTTCGCACTAAAATATGAACCTATTCACCCCTGCATCTACTGATACTTTGACTAATATACTAGGATTATTAGAAGATAAATAGAGAGGATCTAGACATAAAATTATGCCTATGTATATTTCTACTTGTATATAGTGAATCCTTTCCAAATTACCACTTTAATTCCTTTTAACTGCTAAGACTGCTGTAGTGGTAAATATATATTAAAATTAAAATGTTGCCCTTGCTAAAAAATGCACAACTTGTGATATTTCATGTTTTTTTTATTATTAAATATATTTTTTCAAAAAAAATCACATGCACTTTGATTAAGGTTATTATATATGATTTTAACACCTTAAGTTGTATTTTAATCATATTTTATTATTAAATATTTAAATCCTTAAAATTATTGATATGATATTTTTTTTTTACTTTTAATAGATCATGGTTTTATAATATTAATATATATATATATGTATATATATATCATTTTTAATCATATAAATGTATGTGTGTAAGTGATTTCTATTTTTATTTTTTAAATTTATGATTCTTAATTTTTTTACAAAGTAAAAAGAGATAAATGATGACTAGTGATTTTTATTTATATATATATATATATATATATATATATATATAATGTTATTCTTTTAATTATTTAGTTGCTTTTAAATTATTATTTTATTTTTAATTATATTTTGGTTCTTATTTTTTTTTTTAAAAAAACAAAATCTTATAACTTATAACTTATAAGTGCTTATGTAACAATGCATCCAAAATGTTTCAAAATTGTGAAAAGGACATTTCAACATGCATATCCAAATGCAAATAACTTATTGCATTTTAAGCACTTATGACACATAAGTTTTTACGTAATAAGAACTTATTGAATAAGATCTTAATTAAGTTGTTTATCCAAATGAACCCTAAATAAAGGATCATGATATGTTTTTTTTTTGTTATGATAAGTATACTTATAACTTTTACAATAATCATATTTGAAAACCTCAACGATACAAATATCCTATTGATATTTATCATTTCTTTCCATTTTTTTTCACATCATATCATAAACATACATCTTTGAGTGCCTAGAAGTATTTGGGTGTCAATGCATGTTTTACTAACTTTTAAGCTCAAAATTTATTGGTTGGCCTGACAAAATATCAAGTTGTAGTCGAAAAGATTTTATTTAATACTTTATCTCTCTCATAATAAGTGTCGTATTACACAAATAAAAAAAAAGTTAATAAATAGATATAAGAGGATGGTAGTTTTACAAAACTAACATTATTATTATTACTTTGAAAAGTTATTAGGAGTATTAGTAAAAAAGGTAATTAATGTTACATTGAAAAGTTATAATGACACGTATTTGATGATTTATTTTTTCTTCTTACACAATAATTATTTTGGGACAGAGAAAGTAATAGTTTTTGTCACATTTACTTAGGTTTGAATTATTAGATTCAGTAAGCATGCATGAATGTAAAGTATTAACTTGGCAAAAACCTAAGAGTGCCATTTGATGATGTTCTTATAAATTATATAATGTGTTGCAGTAAAAAAAATAATTATATAATGTGTTATTATTAAGGGAAGTGATCAAGTTTCTTCAAGATTAAATATCATTCATATCATTTTATCATTTTGTTTTAGTAGTTATCTCGGTAGACGAGTCAGGTTTGTGAATGATCATATCTTTTATAATTCTTTCAATTAGACATGAAACTTACAATTTTTTTAAGAGCATAATTTTAACTCTAGGGGAGAACTTAAATTCTATTATTTTTCTCTTGTGTTTTAAAAATTACATTAAGATATTAATATATTATATTTAAAGATATTAAGATATTAAAAATTACATTATTCTCTATATAACTCATAAGGTTATTAATAACTAATTTTAAACATCATATTATAAAATATATGACTTCAGCAGAAGTAGAAGTGTTATAAAAGATTTTTAAAAAAAATAGTTTCTACTAATGTCTTCAAACATAAAATACTGGCATAGATTTTATTGTTGAAAGTTTTTATCATTATTAAAATATGTTTCTCGAATGTGCTCGTAATTCTAATAATACTGTAGTAATATTTTCATGTTTATAGGGAAGTTAGTAGTTTAAATTACACAAATTTAACTTCGCTTGCACACTCTTTTGAAGTTATGAATATAAGTTATTACTTAAGAGTTTAACGGTGTTACATTGATAGTATAAAACAATTTTACACAGTCATCTAATCACAAATTATCGTTGGTATGATTTTTAAGATAATTTTATAAAAATCAACAAATTTACCATACATATGGATTGTGATGGAATAACTGCGTAAAATAATTTTATACTATCAGTAGTTCTTTTTCTCATTACGTAAAGTTGTAAACATTTTAATGTGTGTAAAAATCCTGTTATAACATTATACAGTAAATTTGTAAAAAGTTATAATATATTTATTTAATTAACTGAATTTAACTGAATTAGAAAAATTTCAAATTCTTAGAAAAAAAAAATAAAGAAATTAAAATTTTTCACTTCTCTTCATCGCTCTCGTATACGCTCTCTCTCTCCCGCTACGAATACGCTCACTCTCTGCACAACGCTCACTTTCTCTGTTCATCACAGCCCTCTCTCTCTCGTTGGTAGGTTCGTCTCTTTCTCTCCCTCATCTTTGTGCATTTCTTCTTCAGATAAGGGTTTGTTGATACAATTTGTGTTTCGTTTTTTATTTTATTGATTATTGTTTCAATTTTGATTTTATTGATTTGTGTTTCGTTTTCTATTTCATTGATTTTGATTTCGATTTTGAGATTGCCTCTATGTATTGCCTATATAAATACATACCTATGTGTTTTGCCTGAACAAGCACTTCTACATGGATTACATTTATACGTTTCTGAATTTGGTTGCAATGTTTAGTTAGAGTTTACTTGGTTTTTGGTTTGATGGGGTTGAAGGAGACTGAATTTGGTGAAATAGGTCGTGGCTTTTTCTTAACGGGTTTGAGGTTGAGCTAGGTGGTGAGCACCATGCGTTTGTGAATATTCATGAAAGAGAAAGAGAGAAATAATTGATAGATTGGTGGTGTGGTGGTCTTAGACTTCAGAGAGAAAAGGATGAAGGAGAGTGTGATATTGTCAATTCTGGTTTAGGAGAATGTGTATGAGGTTAAGACATAATTAGAAAGAGAGGGGTGAGAGTTGATTTATTGTCAATTCTTGTTAGGATTCAGTCGCTCCAAAAGCATGTAGAAGCTTCACTCATGATGAAGGTGTTTGCTTTGTGAAGGTGTTTAAGGTATGGAGAATGGGGGTTTATGCACTTTGGTTTGTAAATTTATTTAGCCTTTTGGGTTTAGAAAAGCTTCTAGCTGGTGTATTATTGATTTCTTAGTTGGTAAAAGAGACCCTTTCTGAATCATTTGTCATTTGAGCAAATATTTGCTTGAAATACTCAAAAGTGAGTTTTTCTCTATTAGACGTGACAGCTAATGGAGTATCATTTCCCATTGACTGAAGGGATTCTATGCCATCCTTGGCCATTGGAAGTAATAGTTTCCAATGATTCAACTGTATATCTGCATGAATAAAGCAAAAAAGTAAAAAAATAAAATAAAATAAAATAAAAAAAAGTTCCTTCATAAATACAGCAGATAAAATTGAGCAAATGTTAATGATCGATGTTGTGTACCCAAAATCTTCTTTAATAAAGGAGATTTAGATAAAATTGAGCAAATATTCTTGCTTGGTATACATCTATGATTAAGTCTCCCCATGTTTTAGAGGTCATAAAATTCTCATTATGATTGTTAGGATTGGTGGCAGTTTGGTTACTTGGTTGTTTTCCAGGGAACTTTGGCTTGTTCCTTCATGACCCATTTTTTTTTTTGCAAGCATGAAATGCTTGTTCCAACTTACAACCCTTTTGGCCTTGGCTTATTGGGGCAACATCTTTCATGGCTAGGGTCTCCTGAGAATACAGTTACTTAGTCTTGGTTGATGGTATCCACTGCTAGATAGTGCATGCTTATGCTAGGTCTTATTTTGTACTGCTGGATGTCGACAATAAAAAGCATGTTTTAGCTTCTGTCTCACATTTGCTATGATGTTGCTTAGACTTAAGCTTTAGTTCATGCCTTTTGAAGTCTTCTGTCTTTTTAGTTTATACCAATCAAGCATCTTAACCATGCCTTAAGTGTGGAAGAGGCTTTAGCTTGTTTTCCTTTGGTCTTGTCAGTGTGGTTATGTTGTGCAATTTTAAGGCTAGGTACCTCATATTCAAGGGCTTTGGTGGTGGCAGGGCATCCATTTGGTCTGCCCCATCTTTTGGGTTGCTTTTTCTCCCTCTTTTTTTTCTTCCCTTTTAAATCAAGTCCTTGATACTGATATCTATTGGTTTATGTTTATGGAATAAAAGATGTTTCTAGGTGATTTTGAATTAAATAAGTGAGATATCTCTGTTTGGTTAAATGCCTATGGCTACGGCTATGTTTTTCTGAATGTAAGTGTGCTGCATGTAAGAATGGTTCTTACTTCTTAGTTTGTGGCCCTGCAGGTACAGTGGATGTAGTATTAACTTCCATGACTGATAACAGAGAGAAAAAAATAAGAGACAAAAATTAAATGGTTTCTGTTTGAGGTCAGAAAGAAGTTGGGAAGCTTTTGTTATTTTCTAAGGAATTGTTTCTTTCTTTGTATTAGAAAATCTTCGAAGCTTTTGCACAATCTTTTACTCATGCTCTCTCTATAATAATTCCCTAATTATAGATTATCTACATTCTGCTTTGCTGAAACAAGAATGTATTTGTAGCATGTCTATGTCTTGTTTTTTGGAAAAAGAAACCAAAAAAGACAATTATGCTTTTGGCTGGCTGATCAGTCATTTTATATCTGCTATTGCTACAGTGGTCACTGGTCAACCAGTTCCACCACTAGTGACTTAGTGAGAGTGAAGCAAGGGAATGAGTTAGCTAGGGATTTTCCACAGGACTTCAAGAAGACAGTGGGCAATGTTGGGCTTTTCATATGGAGAAATATTTCTGTTGCTTGGAGCTACTGCTGCTCTGATAGGTTGGATCATGCTATTCTTACATCTGTTTATCATATGGAAAAATTATATTATATATAGTTCAAATGTAAATTGTTTATTTGGCAAATGGATTTGTAATAGGGCCAAAGGATTTACCAATCATATCCAGAACAGCAGGAAGGCTAGCTGGTCGAGCTATTGGATATGTACAATTGGCTCGTGGTCAGTTTGACACTGTTATGCAGCAATCTCAAGCTCGCCAGGTATTCTCTTTCTCCAACCAACATTTTAAATTTATAACTCACAGCAATTAGTTTCATTAGGATTTTTTAGACTGTTTTTTTTTTTTTTTTGGTTGGCATGAATTCCCATGCCTTCAAATGAAAAGGCAATTGTTTCCTGGTAAATATACATTAAGCACTTTCTCTACAGAAAACCAAACACACACTGAGTCATAATATTGATAGCATTTGTCTTATGTCAATTGGAAAAAAATGACAATTTGGCATTCTAGAATCTTAACAACATGTGGTTCACTTTGAATTTCTTGGACAATAATGTCAAATAGGAACATAAAAGTTAGGAAAATATTTGTGCTCTATCGAAGAATGCTTGTCCATGCTAGGACTTGGTAATGACATTCCATTATCAAAAACTACATTTTATTGTATTGACTTATTTTGTCTTAGGTTCATAAGGAACTGCAAGACACAATGGCTCAGCTAGATGCTATTCGTCATGAAATTCGAAGTATATCAATCATAAATCCTGGCCCTTTGACGCGGAGGCTTGTGGATAATCCTGACCAGACATCTATCTCAAATGGTATTATTTACATGATTTATTTTGGATTATAGTGTAGTTTTCTAAATTTTTACAGATGCAATTGCTGAGATGTTTTTAATCCTGTTATCTTCTGTTGATAATATAGACAATAGGAAACCAGAAGATTCTGGACGAGAGAATAACTCGATACCCACTATTATCAAGGTTTATGGACCAAACCCACAACTTGAGACAATTATATACTTGTATAGGAACTGAGTGTGCTTACTTGTTTATAAACATTTCCAGGATTCAACTTCAATGTCATCCAATTCATCCAACATGCAAAGTCAAGCAACCATTTATGCCAGATTGGCAGAGTCCCCTGCCATAAAAAATGAGTTGTCAGCAAGTAGTACCGAAGTGGAGAAGATAGAAGACAAACTACAGCTTACTGTCTTACCAATTTCTGCTGAAAACGCTGGACTATTACCAAACCGTGGGGGTATGATATTTTATGTTTTATTGGCTTTCCTTATCATGATTGTCTAATCTCTGTGTTGGATAATTATAGAACTTGGTATTTTTATGTTTACAGTTTGTGCACTATAAATTGTGGTCATATGATGTTTATGCTTCCTATATATGTATGCTAAATACATGCATAATTGCATATGTATAGGCTCTAAAATATATAGCATCTTGTTACTTCCATATCACACAGATGTTTTCAGATGTGATTTAGTTAATTTGTATACTTCTTCATTTGGACGATATTTGGTTAAGCTTGAAGACCGGAAGTAAAGATTGTTGGCTGAGCTTCATTCATTGTTAAAACTGTGGTCCATTTGGTATGGACTAGGATATTATAAAAATTTCTGTTAAAAAAAAGGATATTATAAAAATTGTTATTTATTTCATTGTGAAAACCGCAGATTCCTTATTTTCCTTTTTCTTCTTTATGAATGCATGGTAGCTTTTTGTCTTGTCTGTACATGATTGAGTGATTGATGGGATTCTGACATTCTGTTTTGTTTAAAACGATACCTGATATGAAACAAGTTTTGATTGTAGTAACAGCTGATGTGAAAGGATCCGACATAGTTCTAGAAGCAATTTTGGAGGCAGAGGTAGCTCATAATGCAAAGGAATTCTTTTCACAGCCCCAAAATCAAATATGATTGATATGGTAATCCTAGATAGTACCTTAAATTTCTAGATGTCAAAGTTTGTCGCATTTGTAAATACAAAATAATAGGGTGTATCTTATATTGAAGGTATTGATTCTTGATTTTTCTTTTCTAGTTGTTCAGGCTAGAAAATCTGTCGGAGTCTTTGGGTTCAAGAGATTATTCATTTTTTTTATTTGCACTGTTTCCTCTCTCAGCGCCCCCCTCCTCCCCTTTCCCCACGAAAATAAACTAAAATCCTCAAGCTAGTCTCCTTAACGAACAACAAAAATATGACAGGTTGAGCATGCATTAAACTTCTATACAAGGTGTGTTCAGAGGACTTGCATTCTGGCTTTGGGCAGGGTTTTACCTGGTTTTTTTTAGAGTTTAAAAACTATGTTACAGTTAAAAATAAGAATTTTAAATTTGAATTTTAAATATTTGATAATTTGATTTTTAAAAAAAAAACTTAAATTAGAAGTTAAAATTTTTGGGTAGTGAGTTCATAGATTTTGGAATTTGATATAAAGAAATCGAGAGAGAAGTAGAAATCGGAAGTTCTTAAAAGTTTCTCTCTTTTTTTGTTTTTTTTTTTGCAATCTAGTTAGTACATATTAACATATTTTTATTAATATTCAAATTATATATGCCTATCAAGTAAATAACAGTATTACTTTAATTAAATTAAAATTATTTATGTAAAAAATAATGGCATAAACATAGATATTAATATAATTTCATGAAAAATTTCTTCTTTTGAATATATATTAATAATTGACATAATAATCCCTCTTTAAAGGAAATTTTATACTCATCAATCATAATATGCATTTTTTTTATATTTGACCATCTTTTCTTTTTTAAATTTCTAAAATGAGATTTCAAGTAAATTTAATCTCATTGGTAGAGTGGAATAGAATGAAATTAAGAACAACTATTTGAATTAAAGTAGTGTGGTAAAAGTGTGAGACTCACTAATTTTTGAAAATTTTCCTTTTTTTTTTCATTTTTACCAAACACAAGCTTAAACTAAACATCTTTAAATTTATTTTATTTCTCATTTATTTTCATTCAGTTATTTCTCTTTTCGTCTGTTATTTCTTAGTGCATGTTTGACAATTTGTTGGGAAAGTCTCAAACAGAGGTTGTCCAAAGTATCTCCTCCCTTACTTTTAAATTCATCCGTTAGATCTCTCTTGGAATGTGCATCACAGCAAAAGTAACTGCAAAACAAACATAGACTTACTTATTTCTTTCTCTCTCCATACAAAATCATTAAGTTTTGGGGTGTGTCTAGGGTGAAGTAGCAAAAAACTGATGCACCCGTGCATCACATCTGGTGACCGTTGGATAAAACAATATTTTAATTAACGGCTCAGATTGATGACCGTTTACCGGATGTGTGTAAGTCATTAGGAAGGATATCGGTGCAAATAAAAAGTTTAAAATTGCAAATAAGTCCCTTTTGAACATTTTTTTTTGTTAAATTAGGTTTTCGTTAAACGTTGATGAAGACAAAGCAACATCGTGTGTGAATGGCGCGATGGAGTAAGCGTTGGCAATGGGGGAGTGTTGGAATAGAGAATTTCGTAGGCGAAGGTTGATATAATGAGTTGGGAGTTAAGAAGGACCAAGTTGTGTGATTGCGAACATGCATTGTGTCTGGAAAAATAGCGAGAAGAAAGTAATGAAATGTAGACATTGATTGCAAACATCGGAACAAATCTTTCCTCCAATAGGACACCTGCTACCCACAAAGACAAATAAGAGAGAGCTGAACTGAAGTTCATAGCGATTTAATTTTCTGTTTCCCAGTTATTTGTTGTGAAGTATTTTTTAATTTTCTGTTTCCTGGGTTTCAATTTATTTGAAGCTATTAGTCTGACAAAGAAAAACGAAAAATTAAAATCATTCCCTTTTTCTGGATTTTTTGGGCGTTGTGACTTGTGATAATGGGAGCTTTGAATGGTTTGGTTTTGTTTGTGCTTCTGGGTTTGTAGAATGGAAACGAGACAAAGATCCAAAATCAAGTGCGAGGCTTTCTTGAATCAACGTAATTTGGTAAAGGCAGGAGCGTTTTGCGGTGATAGCAGGACTTGCGGAGGAGAGAGAAGATTCAGGATTGATTTGCAAATTTTAAAAGATTTATAAAATATTAGTTCAGGTCATTAACCTTCTATAGCAGGTAATTTTTATTGTCTCATGGGTGAAACACTTTTCAACTACTTCACCGTAGACGAATCCTAAGTTTTGATATATAAAATTTGAAATCTTTATATTGTAAATTATAGATTTGTGCGTGTGTACGAAGCGTTGGTGCACTACGGAAAGTGTACGAAGCGTTGGTGCATTACGGAAAGACGCTACATGGCCTCGTGGAACGGAACAAGCACAAAACACAACAGTCTTTTGAGCAATCACTTTAAGCTGTTTGATTTGATTTGAGAAAACTGAAAGGAAAGCATTTTCTTATTTGTTTAAAGAAAAATATGAAGAAAAAAATTATAATATAAAAAGATACTTTCTCCAAAAAACATCTTCTTTTTGATAATTTTTTTTTTAGATGAAGACTTTTGGATAAAAATTTAAAGCAAGCTTTGAGGGCGGAAGATATTTTTCACTATTGTATTTTGTTTGCATGGGTTATGGCCATATGGGGGAGGAAAGTTATGTTTGGTTACATTTTAAGATTTGAATTTGACTACTACTTTTTTAAAGTTTGATTTGTTCATTTATATAATTTTTTAAGGTCTAAATTTTAAAATTTAAAAGTTTAACGTGATTTAAAAATAATTTAAAATTTTACTTTGTAGTAAAATTTTATAAATAAACTTATAGACCAACCTTTAAATAAATTAATAAGTATAAACTTATATATAGCCTAACAAGTTTTAATTTTTAAAAAAAACTACTAAATATATAATATTAAATTATTATAAAAATTTTAATACGACAAAAAATAATAATAATATAATATAATTTATGCTTATTTTAATAAGTTAGTAGTCTCTTAGACCTTTTTTTTAAAGACTTGATGCCGAAGATTTTTCATTAAACAATTTTTTTTAAAAAAAATTCTTAAATTAACTTATTTAGTGAATAAGTTTGAACTAATCTAGATCTAATGTAAGTTTGATCTCACTTCCAATACACAATGACTTTTTTTCATTTCTAATTAAAGGGAATAAAATTGATTTTTTTTCTCATTAACCAAACGAAAAAAGAAATCATGTACAATTTTTAGGTGTTTTTAATACTATTCTTAATTAAAATTACAATTTCATTTCAATAATTTACATAATAAAAGTGAATAATAAATGTCAATACTAATTATTAAAGTATAATTTCAATTTTAATTCAAGAATATCATTACAAAATAAAAGTATTAAAAAATCAACTAATTTTGCAAAAAAAAACTCATTTTATCTTATTTTCTTTGCTTTTCTCTTTTTCTTTTCAACAAGCTATATGGGGCCAAAAATTTATCTTTTTTTTTTTATAAAAAAAAGATAAAAAAAAAGCGGAAATGATAGTCTCCATTAATGAACAGAAGTAATGCTCTAATCAGTATTTTAAAAACCGGACCGGCCGGTCCGACCAGAACCTGGTGGCTTAACCGGTTCGGTTCGATAAAAGGATCGGTTATGCATCTGACCCGGGTTGGACCGGCCGGTTTTTGAAAAAAACCGGTGACTCGGGTTGAACCGGGTTGTGATATGATTTTTTTTTTTGAAAAAAAAGTGCTGAAATGACATGTTTTAATTTTTATTTTATTTTTTTTGTATATAAAACTTATTTATGGACTTGTATTGTCATGATTATTGGTTGTTATTTCTTATTTGAAATATTAGGTACTTTATAATGATAATAATTTAAAATTTGAAGTGTTAAATGATTAAATTATGTTAGCTATATTATATTTTTTTAATTTTTTAATATATATAGAGTCAAACCGATCCGACTAGTGACCCACCGGTTCGACCAGTGACCCATTAATCCAGTACCTCGACCGATTTGATGACCGGTTCGGTTATTAAAACACTGGCTCTAACATTAAAAATGTTTGCTAGAAAGATAAACACATTATTTTGACACACTTTTTAAAATACATTATTTATTATTAAATAAAATTCAATTAAAAAAAATATGAATTTATTTTTTACTTAATAAGTTTCACTCGTAATTTTATAATTTCTAATAAATTATAACTAGTTTATATTTTTAATTGAAATTTATGTTTCTAATATTTTTAATCAGAGTAATAAAGATATATGAAAAAAGCACTTTAATGCATAGTTTTAAAATCCGAATCGGAGTGGCTAGTCAGACGCCTGCACCTCAAGGAAGAGGCAAGCTAACTTATCCACCAAACCAAGTGAGTTAGTTATCGTAATCAGTAACAAATTCAATATATATAATATGTAAACTATATATATTTTTAAAAAAATCTGAAAACACTACTGACGGGACTCGAACCCAGCACCTCTATGAAGGAATAAGCAAAATTAACCACTAAACTAAGTCAGCTAAATCAAATTTAATATATATATATATATAATATGCATACTATATAAAATATAAATTTTTTAATAAAAACTAAGTAATACGATTCAATTAGTGATCCACTAATTCGACTATTGATCCAGTGATCAAGTATTTTTACCAGACCGATGATCGTTTATATTTTTAAAACTATGCTTTAAGGCGCCGGCTATTTTGGAACCTAAATAGTTTAAAGTTTAAACAGTGTATTAGTACTTGCTAGCTCTCCTTTTGCTAGAAAAGACAAGAGGATGGGTGGGAGCTGTAAATTATCGCAAAACTCGGTCCCTTTTATAAAAAACTGGAGCGTTATTTTTTTCTTCTTAACCAGCATAAAACCAAACCCCCTTCCTCTTCGCATCGTATCTCAGGTCTCAACTCAACTGACGACTGAGTAGAAAAAAAGCAGAGCCAAACCCCAAACTCAAAATTCTCTTCATGTAGACAGACACATCATCATTCTCTTCTATTTCTCCGCGTAAACCAATTACAACTCGTTTCCCCAACTCGGCCGAGTCCGCACCACCGAGTCATCATGGCGAATCACCCCTCCGAAGCTCCCACCGACGACTTCCTGGAGCAAATCCTGGGCCTCCCGACCTTCGCCTCCGCCGACCCCGCCTTGGCCGCCGCCGACGCCTCTCCGATGATGCTTCAGCTCAACTCCGGCGACGCCGCCACCCACCTCTCCGCCGGAGGCCCCTTCCACGCGCCGCCGTACCAGCTCGGCCTCAGCTTGGACCAAGGCAAGGGAGCCTTCCTCACGCCCGAGGATGCTTCTGGAAGCGGCAAGCGCTTCCGCGACGACGTCGTTGATACCAGACCTAAGAACGTAATTTAATCATCTTTATTTTCTCATCCTATTATCGTGAATTTTCCTAAATTATAATTTTACGAATTAATATTTTGTTTCCTTTCTTGCTCTTTTGGGATATGATCATGTGTTATTGAGCTGTTTGTTGAGTTCGATTTACGTGTTTTGTTCCGTGAGGGGGGAGGGTACGAAAAATGGAATTGGATTTTGTTTGGTGAAGAGTGGTTGTTTTATTTAATGAGAATTTGTTGGTGGAATGGAATGAGAGAAAATGGAAAGTTCTATTAGGCAAGGTTGTTCGCTTAGTCTTATTAGCCAATATAATACAAATAAATGAAAAAAATATTTTAGAATTTAATGGAATTAACGCACAAGCGGTGGAATGGTACTCTCTTTGCTAATAATTAAATCTAACAAGTATTAAGGGTCTAGCTCAGTCGGTTGAGTAGTGTGTATGTGAGTTGTTAAAAAAAATATCCCAAGATAGAAGAACTTGTGTTCTGTGTTTGGATAAACTTCTCCTATAAATGCTTACAGAGAAGTTTATCCAAACAAAGCTATTTTATCTTCCTTTTGTTGATGCTATAAGCATCAACAATTGCACTTATTGAAATTCTGTACTTCATGAGTGCATAATCGGAATCCTGATAATATTTGACTTGGAGTATAACTTGTAGATAGGGATTCAAGTTGAAGACTAATGAATTATGACTAGATATTATGGAATATGGACTGTTGTGAGATAGGGGCCTAATTAGGTCATATTGAAAATCTTTTCATGAATTTTTTTTTTTTTTAACATTTCAGATTATGATATACTGGAAATTAGGCTACTTAGGCCTTGGCATTGGTACTTAGGGTTATTTTTTCTGAATTTTTTTTAACTTCTTAAATCATATAGGATATTCTATATTTGGTTTCAACTAAACTATGAATAAATGCTAACCTTTTACAAATTTTGTTATTATTTCTTACTTTTTTTTTTCTTTTGGCAGCGCTTTGGGGAAAAATTGTTGATCAAGTACTTGTTCTTTTCTCTAGCTGATATATAACCATTTTGCAGGTTTTTCATGGGCAACCCATGCCTGCTACTGTTCCTACTGCTCCACATCCACCAGCAGTGCGACCTAGAGTGCGAGCTAGAAGAGGACAGGCTACAGATCCACATAGTATAGCTGAAAGGGTGGGCACTGGATATTTCCAATACAGACTTTCTTCTTGCTATGGTGCTTAATATTCAAAATTATGACACAATCACTTTATTTTTTTCATTAGCTAATTTATTTTTATTCTTCATGTTGCCGTTCAATGACAGTTACGCAGAGAGAGAATAGCAGAAAGAATCAGGGCTTTGCAAGAACTGGTTCCTAGTGTCAACAAGGTATTTGACTTCTTGGACATGCCATTTTATTACTACATGTAATTTGACACTTATCTATGGAACTTTTGAAATTTTGTCCTTGGATAAGTAAGGGGTTTTCTTTCATGTTTAACCTGACTCTATAATGACACACTTCATTAATTTATGGATAAATATATTTATATCACGTGAACAAAATTGATACTTATTGTCAATTACTACCAAAAATAAAGAGGGCTGAAAATGCATATTTTCCAGGTGTGTGTTTGACTGATTCAGTTATTTGTCTTGTTAGATTTCCATATTTTTATGGAACCTTGTAGATACTTAGATTTTAGAACTTGGAACATAACCATCTACAGTTCTACAACTCTTACAAAATAGGGTGTTTTTGCATGTAAAAATTTCTTGAAATATAATGCTTAAATTCATTAAAATGTGAATTCTTTTGGTTTATCTAGTAACTTTGTTTTCTCCCCTTCAAATGTGATTCCTAATGAGAGAATGAATTGCATTGAATCTGAAGTAACCACTGGACAGTGTATTATTCTGTGGTTTATGAATGCAATGACTGGAATGAGGTGTTAATTTTTGGACTACTCTTATTTGGCTTGTGTTTTTCTTCTTCCTTCTTTTGGGAAGAATAGCTAGAATATAGATTAAAAGATGGTTATTGAACAAGTCTACTGTATTTCATGATGTATAAAGATTTTATTACTGACTTGTGGTCTGCTGTATTTCTTTTGACCCTCTGCGGCATTATTTTTTTCCATTGTTTCTGACATTATTATTTGTTCAGACAGATAGAGCTGCCATGCTGGACGAAATTGTGGATTATGTCAAGTTCTTGAGGCTTCAAGTGAAGGTTAATGCTCTTGTGATCTGCATGGATTTCACATTTCATTTCATTTCATTTGATGTTTATCCTTATTAGGTCTCAATTTAGTCCTTGGATTTTATTCCTGAAGATTAGTGAATATATACAATCAAATGATGGAATTTTCACACTATTTTGTGCTATATATAGCTACTTTAACTATTCAATAACATCCAAGGGTCTCAACTGTAGACTGAATTGTTTTCCACCCATGGAAAGTCTGATTTTCAATATTTGTGATTGTGAATAGTAAAACCAATTTCTACAACCACAGAAACCAATTTCATTAATTTCTTTTGACATGTGTGGGAGTACATATTTCTCTTTGAATGTGAAAGTAACAGCAAGGCATTTCATAGGATCCAAATTTGTCAACAATATGAAACTAGAGTGCAAAAAGACTTTCAGTGATTGCTGAGTGCTGATTCATCTGCCTTTCAGGTTTTGAGCATGAGTAGATTGGGTGGAGCTGGTGCAGTGGCACCACTGGTAACTGACATCCCATTATCGTCAGTCGAGGTAATTATTCTAACTAACGTATAGTTGGCACAAATTTGTTTCTCTCCAATTTATCAAATTTAGTATCTATCAGGAAGAAGGCAGTGAGGGAAGAAACCAGCCAGCTTGGGAGAAGTGGTCAAATGATGGCACAGAAAGACAGGTAGCTAAGCTTATGGAAGAAAATGTTGGGGCTGCCATGCAGTTTCTTCAATCAAAAGCACTCTGCATCATGCCCATCTCACTAGCATCAGCAATATACCAGACACAACCATCAGACACTTCTAGTATAGTTAAGCCTGAAACTAATCCTCCTTCATAGACAGACCTCTGGCACAGATGCACCATCCAGTGGTCCCATCAAGGGCTCACCTAACACTGCTAGGACCCACGTGTTATTTGTCTGTTTCAAACCCACTTAATCTTAGTCATTGGTTCGTATCAAGTTGCATTCAAAGTAGGATGCCATAGTCTTTTCCTTTTTGCCGTTCTTTCAACTTTTGTCTAGACAGGGTTTGATGTCAATGCCCTTCAAAATACAAGCAAAACCCCATCTTGATAAATTTCATTTAAAGGGAAAGAAATTGTCGAAGTTCACTTGATATGCTCTTCCTTTTTGTATCAATTGGTGGGGGTTAGTGGAACGTGATGGAAGCGCTTTTATACTGGGGCTTGGTTTTTGTAGTGGGCAGTGGGACTTTCTAAAAGGTTAGGGTGGTGTGTATATTTTTATTAGTGATGTAACTCTTAGAGAATTTGAAATGCAGAGGTGAAATGGATAATGGTTGCTTTAAGAATGCTAGGTGTTGCTAGTCCAGCTGAAAATGATAGTGCTTTTGTTTATTTGGGGTGTGCCTGAATTATTTATTTAAAAGTAATTGGACTCCTTTTTCTAATGGAGGGAGAGATGGAATGGAAAGTATGGTGCTATCTTAATCCAAATTGTTTCAATCAGTAAGCTACTTTAAGTGATGGAAACTGTTGCTCTCAACTAAGTGCGTATGAATATGAATAGAAAAATGCTAGACTAAGGTTTTCTTGTGCGCGTGTTAAATTTTGTCAATGAATATGATGTGCTTAATGACTATTGATGCGAAGCGATTCTTATCAAACTTTTTTTAGGTCCAACAACCAATCTTCAATATTTTTGAAAACTGACTTCTTGCTCGTGTAGTTTTGCTTATTTTTTGTACAGTAGAAATGGTAACAACGAGATTAAAATTATGAAAATCATTTTTTGTACACTTCATTTTTTGGGTGTAAAATACGAAAGAGATAGAAAGAAAATAAAATAAAAAATAGGAAATATGATAAATGATGTTTTGGGACGGAAAAAAAAAATAAAGAGAAAAGTATATAACAGGATAAATATTTCTCATCCTGTTTAAAATTCTCAAGTAATTTTAGTGCTGACAATCTTGAGAATGCAAAATATATTTGTGCATCTGACAAAGTATATGCAATGTTATTAGTTCTTTTATGAATTTGTTTAAACTTTTATATTGTTTTGTCAGTCGAATCAACAATATAATTATTAATCTTATCAATGTCATTTATTAATGAGTGAGTTTTAATTGATTTTTCTATTAGATATTGTTATCTTGCATCTAATATTATTATTAAAAAAATTGGATGAGCTATGAACGATTTGTTTGAGCAAATAATCAATTAGCTTTAGTGGAAATTGATTTGATATCCAAATATCACTACTCAATAAATAAATAACTTCGGGGATTAAAATGAAAGTGTATTATAAAGTATAAAGGACTAAAACAATGTTTTCTTACTCAAAGGAAAAATAAGTGTCAAAATTAAGTTGACGATCGTGCATGATACCGGAAAAAGGACAAAGCAGCAATATTTCGTGGGAGTGA
This sequence comes from Pueraria montana var. lobata, assembly GCA_026413185.1. Lineage (NCBI taxonomy): Eukaryota > Viridiplantae > Streptophyta > Magnoliopsida > Fabales > Fabaceae > Pueraria > Pueraria montana. The sequence goes on along the minus strand of CM048647.1, from coordinate 64,352,128 downwards.
CCAAATTTGTCTGCTAAGGTCAATACTTTCCTCACAGTGACTCTCAACTTACCACTTACCAGACAACTCTAGTCCGAAAGTAGTACTAATGGGACATATGGAGTATTAGTGATGTGAAATCATTAATCTATGTTATGTTATGTGATCTCATTTAAACATAATCTCACACCTCCACAATTACATGTGTAACATCTGTGAAGTCAAGTCACTCCCCAAATCTCTGGCATCGCTAGTTTAGTTTTCTCGTGGTATTTTATATTTTTTACGTCAAATTACACAAATTGATACGTTCATGTTCTTCTAAAAAATAACATTATTTGTTTGAATTGTTTCCTGGTTTAAAAAATCATTTATGAAATAATAAATTTCAAAATGTGGCATTTATATGTTAATTACAAGCTTTAAAAAAAATTCCTAGTATAAATGATTTGTAGAAAAGTAATATTCCATAATTTATTCATTTTTTCAGGATGAGATATTAATATATTAGATTCACATAAAAAATATTAGATTCACAAAGATTTTTTTTTTGGGCTTTTTATTTGACAATAAACTAATCTCCTTCTTACCAAGTCGACCCATTTTAAATAAAATGGTACATCCAATTGTAACTTCATGTCCAAATCAAAATACTCAATATTCAATTATTTTTAATCACAGTTACAATACTCAAAATTAATACATGGGGGGTTCCGTCTACAAAACTGGGCTCCGAAGCCCAATCTGTTGTGTCTGAAACCGATTAAAAACTTCCAATAATTCCCTTATCTATCTGCGCCGTGGAACTGGAAAGGGCGAGCACAAATATGGCGTTAGAGCAAGCACTATCATCATCATCAAGCACCTTGCGGAAGAACGTGCTCTCCTTCCCCAAAACCCTCATTTCAAAACCCGAATTCCAAGTCGCCGCTTCTCCCTTATGGAAAACACAGCGCTGCTGGAAAGGCCTGCGAAACTTGAAGTGCTCCATGACAACGCCGCCGTACCCTAAGCCCTCGGAGATTCCGTGGCAGAAGGAGCTCTGCAACTCCGTCAACCTCATCGGCAATGTCGCCGCCCCCGTCGAAATCAAACACCTCCCCTCCGGCAAGGTCGTCGCCTGGACCCGCCTCTACGTCAAGAAAAGTGCCACACAAACATCATCCATAAACCTCACTTTCTGGGACGACCTCGCGCATGTCGCTTCCCAACATCTCCGGAAAGGACAGCAGATTCACGTTTCCGGTCGCCTCATAACCGACACTGTCGATACCGAGCAAGGCAAAACCCAAACTTACTACAAGGTTCTTGTAACTGTCAATTACTCCTTATATATATATATTGTGAATTCTGGATTTGGTCCTTACACTTATTAAATCAGTGTACCTATAGGGACTAAATTATATTTAACCTCAGAAATAAATGTACATTGTGGCGCTGAAAAAGCAGTTATGACTTGTTTTGTTATTCGTGTGTGGCCAGGTTGTTGCTCAACAGCTGAATTTCATTGAGAGGACTTTTTCTTCGGTGTCATCGCAGGATCAAGAGTCTGATTTTGGGATGGCTGGTAGTGGTAGTAAGTGATGTGTTGTTCTGTGGAATGTTGTGTCAGCTTGGCAGGGTTTTGTGTTTTGCTGAATATTTTTGCTTTTGTTTCAGGTAGGAAAGTGAGCAATGCTGCAAATACTACCGGTTCTGTGGTGGAATTATGGAACGCGTTCTTTGCTAACCCAGGGGAGTGGTGGGACAATAGAAACAAAAAGGTGAATTGTTTATTAGTTCTGTAGATAATTTGCATATCTAGCTGTAATGCTATCTTTTTTGTGTTGTGCTATTAAATGATTGTTTCAAATGTTTTTAAAAACTGTCCACAGCTAGAAACAACTGTGCCCGCTCAAGGTTTTCGGGTTATCCATGTCTTCAATTGTGTCTGCATTTGTCTGCAATTTTCCACAATATCAAAGATCATGGTCAAACCAGAACTGCAGCCATAATTTAAACTTTGGTTTCAAGTATTGTGTGCCTATTGATTATTGCTAATTTTCTGTTTTTGTATATGGAGTTACTTCTCTCTTTTAGATCAATATGACACCAACCATGCCATCTCAACTTGCCTTTCAATGATTTACCCCATTAAATTTTTTATGCACAAAAGTTTAGGAAAGGGTATGCTGCTTCACTCCAAGGTTGGGGCATGTCATGGGCCTTGGCAAGATCTTATAGTGGTACTTATAAATGACTTTAGTCAGTGCTGTTCAATCATCTACCAGTTAAGCCAACATCATTGGCATCCCCATTTCACTTTACTAAGAACAAAGAAAAGCCTTTTATCCTTAAGAGTTTAATTTCTACGCACTGTCAATGTATAATCGGTAGGTATGACTTTTAAGGCTATTATTGTTAAAGTCAACAAATTTATGATATATGGTAATTTGTAACTAGATGACAGTATAAAAATTCTTTACACTGTCGGTACATGTGTTATTTACTCTTATCCTAATAATAATAATAATAATAATAATACTAAACCTGACTAATGATTTTATGCATTCCGTATTAACATGACTATGCCACAATTTAACTGTACCCGTTGGTTTGTTTGCCATTTGTCTTTGCCTGCATGAAACATGTACCCAAAAGTGAAGGGAACAATCCCAAGACAATGCAGCTTGCATTATATTCAGTCAACAATTTGTGTTTATGGATCTTGATCAATGTCTAAGTAATAATTTAATTATTCAAATAAAATAATGTGATGATTAGTTCATATTCATTCAATGTTATTGTTACCTTAAGTTTCTTTACTTGAATTAACACAGAACTGTATAGCCATGTCTAACTGAGTTCATGATCACTGATGAATGAGATTTTTCACTCAAGTTGCATCCTCCGTGTTCTTTTAAAGCCCTTGTGAATTTCCCATTCCTTATATCTTCAAATATGTTTGGAAAATTTGCAGAGGAACCCAAAAGCTCCTGATTTCAAACACAAAGATACAGGGGAAGCTCTGTGGATTGAAAGCAGAAACAGTCCGCCATGGGTCAAGTCTCAACTGGAAATACTGGACGCAAGAATTGGATCTTTTCCTGGTCAAAACACTAGGATGCCTGTAGATACAGTAGCTGCAGATGAAATCTTTTCTTTCTAATCGCACATGCCAAATCTCGCCCATGTAATATTCAAGACGGGTTCTACGGTGGGAAAGATGAACAAATCTCCCACCGTGGGAAACAAACACAGTGCATATGATTAAGACATTTTTTGAGATAAGTGTCAGAGTATGGTGAAGATGCCTACACCTGAATAAATTTTTAAAAAAATATTGTAGAAGGGTTGCTGCGAGTGCGAGAAAGTGAACTAGGCATAACTTAGGCTTTTCTGAACCAAATTCTCTTGGCAAAGAAACTTATCGCTGAAAATCCTCTCCACCTCTTTCGAAATCGTGCACGAACACATGGGTCTTGCTGGCCTTCTTGCTCAAGGCGAACATCAAAGCAAAGTTCTCTCAACTTAGGCTTTGAGCTACACTTTTTTTTTCTTATTTTGTTGTGGTAAACGAAAGTGCACACTGTAGGCACTTCATCGGAGGAGAGGAAAGTTATAGATCAAGATCTGTTTGCTTCTTAATTCTTAAAATTTTTATTAAACGAGAAAAAAAAATATAAATTTCTTATTAAATGAATAAACGTAAAAACATAATGCAGGACTTATAAAAAAAATCAACTGAATTTCACTTCAGTCTTGAGTGTGGAGAGAGAGAGTGGCACTGTATGTTAAGAACGAAACAACACGGAGGAGAGAGAATGGTGTGCCCCAATCTCACTGTGCAGTGGGTCCGATGCAACACAGGATTATCTTTTAATATTTTTTGAATCTATTTCGATGCAGGTATTCTTACCATACTCTCACACTTATCTCGAGGAGCGTTTTAATCGTAGGTACAGTATTTGTTTCCTATGGTGGGGGATTTGTTCAACTTTCCCACCTTAGAATCCGTCAATATTCAATTTCAACTGTGAAACTTCTTTGTACAGTTTGCATTTTGCCCGTAATTTTAAATTTTAAATTCTATACATGGTAGTACTGATAATGGTTAAGTTTGCCCTTGAGCTATATTTAGTTAGTGATCAATTGATTGTATCGCATTCAGCATTCTCTATTCCTGTTGTCCATTTATAATTTATATGCCGGAATTAAGAAAACACTAAAAAGTAAAAACTATCCAATCTTAATGAGCCATAAGAAGGTCAACAATATTTTAAACAAATGTTAGTCTTGTTGTTCTTCTAAGTCTTGATAATAACTTGATTGTTTAGATAAATTAACAATATTCAACAAATGACACAACATTCAAGTGTAGATATAAAGGCATCAACAATGAAAGAGTGTGATTGATTTTCAATTCACATACTTCAAACCATGATTTGAATAAAAGCCATAAGAGACGAGTTTTATTTTTGAGCCCTCTAAAGAGGATCGAAAAGAAGTCGAATCAAACATGATTGGCTCAACTCATTTAATAAGAATTGGTTTATCTTGAAATTTGAATCAAGCCATTTTTTTAAGCTCAAATTTGGTTTTATTTAAGGTTGAGAACAGTTCAGTTAAACTTTTTAGCTCGAATTGCATAATCATAAAAAGAAATTGGAATGAGGTAGTATTATTTAGCATGAAAATGGTGTGATATAGTTAAAACATAACTTTGCCTCTTAAGTGTGTGGTTATAAATTTAATTCCCAAGTTCGTGTATATAACAGGGCATCTATTGAAAGATGTCTATTCCTTAAATGAATTTTAACACCTCGAATAATTAGTTTCTAAGTCTTGGCTAAGGGATATTTCAAGTTTACCAAGAAAAAAAAAATTTGCACAAAACACACAAATGCAAATGTTGAAAGAAATATTTTCTTCAAATAAATATTAATTAGAAAGTTAAACATTATAAAAATAAAAAAAAGCGTTTTTACAGAATTGAAAATCATCAATGCCTAGCTGAAAATGTCCACCAAGTGTTCACCCAACAAACCTAACCACTTTTAAGGCACAATTAATCATCATTACACATTTCCATAATCTCATGACACTAGTAATCACTTATGAGACATATTTAACCATTAGTGTCATAAGTACATATCGTTAATATGTAATCACATTCATTTACTTTTAACCACATGTGAAACAAAATTAATCACTATTAAACATTTGAATAATCTCATGACACTAATAACCACTATGAGACATATTTAATCATTGATGTCACAAATACAAATTGATAATTATATACAATCACATTCATTCACTCTTAAACACTCGTGAGACAAAGTTAACTACCATTTGACATTTTAATAACCTCATAACATTATTAATCATTAATGAAATATATTCCCTTCGTTCCAAAATGACTAATGTTATAGCATAAAAAAATTTCACTTTGACTGATGTTTACAGTTTTCAATGAAATATTAAAACTTTTATTCCAATCGTGGACAATCACCCTTGCAAGGCCCCCATCATCCGCCAAGTCACTTGGCACCCTCCTATCTATATGGTTGGGTCAAGAGCAACACTGACGGTGCAGCCATAGGTGCACCTGGTTGTGCTGGCAGTGGTGGTATTTTCAAGAATCACAAGGCTGAATTTCTTGGTTGCTTTGTTGTTAGCATTGGCTGTCAAAATGCCTTCTATGCAGAGATAATGGCAACATCTTTAGCAATTGAAATTGCCCACAGTAGAGGCTGGAGAAAGCTATGGCTTGAATGCGACTCATCTTTAGTCATTCAAGCTTTCAAGAATGTCAACATGGTCCCTTGGCGCATTAGAAACAAATGGAAGAATTGCATTCAACTTACCAAAGACATGAATTTTTTGATTAGGCACATTTTTCGTGAGGGAAATACTTGTATAGATAAATTAGCCGCTCACGGTATATCTACTACCTTTTGCTAGTGGGACTTTATTCCCCGCTTCATCACTAGATTTTTGTATATGATAAGCAAGCTTTACCAAACTATAGGTTTAGGTAGGTTTTTTGCTTTTGTCTCTTGCTTGGGTTTGGTTGATGTCCCCCCCCCCCCCCCCCCCCCCCAAAGTTGTTTGTTGATTCCTTTTTCTATAATTTATTATATTTAGGGGATGTTGCATCTGACTCGAGGTTGAGAGGGTGTCAATCTAATTGGGATTGTTTCAATCTTGGGGTAGCAGTCACTTTCCCTTCTTTTGTTTTAAAAAAAAAAATTACATCAATTTAATGATTGGTGAATATTATGCCTTTCAATTTTTCGACTACCTCCATTAATCACCCAATTGTTACAAGTAATTCATTTATGAAGTATAAGAATATTTTAGTAATAGTAAAATAATTTCAACAAGTAACTTATTTATTGTTGTTCTTAATCTATGTAAAAAAACCCTTAAACATAAATTATTTTGGAATGGAAGGAGTATTTAATCATAGTGCCACATGTACATATTGATAATTGTATACAATTACATAATGAAACACGTATTAGTAACAAAATATGGAATAAACATAATTGAAATTACCTCTAGTCATTGTAAATGTGAAGAGTTGCAAATCACAGTTTTTTTAAGCTCTCACTCTCCCACTATTGGTGTATCAGAAGTCTTAAGTTGTGTGGATGCTATTTATAAGTATATCTACCATCAAGAATGCATTAAGTAGCCATTATTGTCACAATGATGATCATTCAAAGCTTAACTTTACAAATCCAAAACGTTTGAACTACTAAATAGAATTAAAAACAACTTTTAATAATAAAATTGTTACATTAATTACTTGTGAGACAAAAAAGTTAATTATTGTTAGACATTTCAATGACCACACAATACTATTAATAATTTGAAAGACTTATTTAATCATTAGTACTATAAACAAGTACAAATCAATAATTTTATAAAATTATATTCATTTACTCGTAATGATTTATAAGACAAAATTAATCATATTTATACATGAATATAATTATGTGTCACAGATGAATATATACTGGGTGAAATAACTCAAGAGTATGTTAATCTATTACTCTCACGGAATACACAGTTTGTGCCAATGTCACAAAAACAGTTTCTTACAAATTAGCATTTCTGTTGTAATTATTATTTGTTGAAACCCTTTCTACTTATTATAAAGCAGAAGAAATTAAGACGTGTATCAGAAGAGAAGATTTGACTAATTGCTACTGCATTTGTTGGCTAATGGAGCTGATATATATAAGAGTATTGGAATTGTGAAGGTAATCGGTGATAGTTAGGCAAGCCAAACTCTCAATTCGTATACAGTGTCTCACACACCAACTTGCTGCATAAAAATAAGATTCTTAGAGGAAGATGCTAATTGATGAAATTAAATCAAGCGTCTACGTCATGGAACTGGCGAAAATGGCAGAATCCTATGGCACCACACAAGCAAGCTAGCAATTAATTAAAGCAAGTTTTATCGGATAAGGATTCCTGTATCTTCTTTACTTTTTATATAGAGATTGATGAGTTCATGACGTAACCATGCCTGCCAACTACGAAAGATCCTATATATGCTCCTGTTAATATTGCAATGCCACAGGTATGGACACTGCCCCCACCACAACACTACTCAGTGAGTTTTGAACTCAATCATCTCTTCAGCAATAATTTGATGTCACAGTACACACCCAAACTCTCTATATATGATCATGTCTTTAAAGAAAACCTGCTTTCTTTGTTTCCCCAACTTTTTTATTTACCACTTCACGTGCTATAACACTGTAAATTCAATCGTTATCGATTCTAAGTTCTAACACTACTGTAAATTCACGCGGATCTTGATTTAGTTCATCTTAATTAGGTCGAAATTACATGTTCTAGTAAAAAACAAAGACGTTTTAACTTGACAGCTTCATCAAATGAATTATTGTAAGTACCATATTTGATGACAGTTGTGTTATATATATATATATATATGAAGTCGACAGTTGTGTTATATTGGAAGTTTGGAATAAAGCTATATTAATTTGGTTTCTTAGTATTATTCTCTATTGTAAGTAATTTCTAAAGTAATAAAGCTATATAAATAATTTTTCAAGATATTGAATATTTATTAGTTCAGTTTTTAAGTTGATATATTTTATTATTTTTTAGAGACCAACTTAAAATATATTTTTAATATTTAGGTACCTCCTCATAATTTATAATATTTGGGAGATTATATATATATATATATATATATATATATATATATATATATATAGTTTAGAAAATAGGAACTATTTAGAAGAGAAGATAATAATTCAAGGATGGAGTTGATGGTTTATTATGTTATATATGTTTTCCGATCCATTGAAGTTGGAAGAGATTGAAAAATACTTGTGCATGTTAAAAAAACCAGTGGAGACATTTTCTTAATCACTTAGGTGGCATTTACTTATAATTTTGTTTTCTGTTTTCATTTTCTGTTTTTAGTTTTTAATTTCAAAACTGTCACTTTTTTCATTTTGTTTTCTATCTTCTAAGATTTGTAAAAAAAAAAAAAAAAGTTGTTTTCAGTGTTTCCTGTACAAATCTTAGAAAACAGAAAATAAGATGACAATTTTGTAATTAAAAACTGAAAACATAAAACAGAATCGTAAGTAAATGCTCTCTTATATTTTTTCTTCTCATGTTGAATAAAATTTTCACATTAAAAATGATTGATGCCCATATTTGCTCTCTTAATCTTTATCTATTTCAATACTCTTTACAAAATCTCAGTAGGGAAATTGATCTGTTATTTCCCTTACAAATACTAAGTACTACTAATTATAACAGACAATTCTATTGGAACAAGAATTTGATACACATTATTAAAACATCATAATATTAATATGATGTATTCTACTATATATTACTACAAATTCACAATTTTCATACTCATACTCTAATAGTAAAACTTCTGTTAAACAAAGTATATACTCACACAGTCACACTACTAAGATTTTCATCTGTTAGTACATGACATTTATTTTTGCAGTGTATTAAAATACTTCAATTTATCAGTTTATCTTATCAAAATAAGTTTCGTGTAAATAGCATTGTTTTCAAAACCGGATCGGACCGACCGGTTCGACCGGAAACCGGTCTGGTGACCGGTCCGGATGCTCTATAAAACCGGAGGAGTTCGGAACCGGTGGGAACCGGTCAAGAACCGGTACCCAAAACCGGTTTGAACCGGTATTTTTTTATTTTTCATTTTATTTTTTATTTTTTTATTTAAAATTTTAAATTTAATATAAAATATTTTAAAAATAAATAAAAATACATATTTAATAAATATCTCAAATAGTTATAAATTATTTTATCAATTATTATTATTATTTTCTTGTAAAACATATAATTTGCTCATTTATATTAATTTATAATTTTTTTATATCTTGATTTTTGATAATTTTATATTATATTAATTTGTCATTTTCTTTCTTTATTTTAAATGTAAATTTGTTATTGTTGATGGACATTATTTTATTTTATTAAAATTTGAACTTAAGTATTATGATATATTTAATTAAACTTTTATGTATTTTTTGAATGTTAAAATCTTGTAAAGTGATGTTTTAAGTTTTATTATAGTTTTTAATGTTATAATGTTATGTGATATTATATTTATTTAATATTATTTTATAAATTATTTTATTATTATTATTTTATTAATACCGGTTCAACCGCGGTTCAATCACGGTTGAACCATTGAACCTTGAACCAGTGCCTTGACTGGTTCAATGACCGATCCGATTTTAAAAACATTGGTAAATAGTGAACATCCGTGATTCCGTGAACGAAAGAATATAAATCCAACTATAAGATGAAAGGGGTCGATGTAGATGTTTGGAAAGGTTACCCTACCGACAGGATCCCCATAATAAATTTGAGATCTAGTTTTGCGTGGATATCTTCCAATTCAAGAAGAATTTATTCATCTCATGATGACTCCAGAAATATGCTAAGACTTTTGTGCATTGGCACAATAATTTTATGTTTTTTACGCATTAAACTATGTATGGATCCATAATCAGTTGTTTAATATAGAACACTAACACTAAATTTATTATTCATCCTCAAAATTCTTTAAAATATGGATACACTTTCGGAAACTGAATTAGAAGAAATTCCAAATCTTACAGAACATAAAATCCTGAAAATGAATTTAAAATTTGGTTGAAAATTTACGAGGACGTTAAATAAACGCGGACAAGGCATGAGTTACTATTTTTTTTTTTTGGTAACATCATGAGTTACTATTTAGTTCTTCTGAAATAAAGTGCGTCCTTTAAAAAAATAAAAAAATAAAAATAAAGTGCTTAAATTAAGTGGGAAAAAAAGGGATTTATACTTGCTTTGCTTATATTTTAAATGAATTAATTAAGTTTGCAACTTTCAGTAAAAAAAAGAAAAAAGTTTGCAACTTATTTTAATTTAAATCAAGAGTTATTACAGTTGTTTGTACTTTTTCTCTTCATACCTTCTTTGACTTTATAGGAATTAAATTCAGAATTTTCATTCTTACGAGACGACCCTTTTGTTCAAAAACGGGTGGCCTTACCCTATTTGATGTATGGTTTAAGTGGTTAATCAAAGATCGTCCTGAAATAGAATATTTGGCATCAAAATTACGAAACATGCATCAAATAAAATTTGCCGTAATCAACACTTGAAATCAAGTAGAAAGATAGATTAGATCAAATCAAATGCAAAAGAAGAAGAAAGAAAGAAACAAAGAATGAAAGTTCCACCTTCTTGATCCCTTTGTATATATAATATTTTGTACGTAAACAACATGACAAAGTGATTTATATATTTATATCTTTTTCCTCTATAGTCTATACAATTAAAATAGCAATATTTTTGCTTTGCTTTTATTCTCTTCTCGATCATTTCATTACAGTTTTCAAATTCTGGTTTTGGCTTTGAGAATTTGGAATAGTGTACTTAATTAAGCAGGTCTAAAAGTCACCTAGCTTTTGAAATATACAAATAATAAAGGAAAAATAAAATCGTGTATGTGCATCTCTCTTTTTAATCAGCTAAATATGACCATTCACAGAGGCCATGTGCTAGCTTGCATATTCCAAACAGAAAAAACTCCCTTGGATGACGTCACTGTAAATTGCTTTGCTCCATGTTTTGGATATGGATCTGCATGGTCCTGCTTTGTTTTTTGGGTCAAAAACAACCCAACCCCTTAGCTTCTGATCCTTTCATAATTCTCAGCCTCTTGCATGATGACACAAACATGCTGCAATAATTAACATAAGCTAATTAGCAAAAACACAACCTTTTAAGATGGACATAAAATAACGACAAATAGTTACTACTTCAAAGAACATATTTATAAGGTGAAGAAACTTACTGCCATGGAACATCTCCAACCAGCATCCAGTCCCCATCCTTGTCTTCATAAGTTGGAGCATATTCAGATCCATTGTACCCTTCCCTTTCTGAATATTCACCTAGATCACAAGCAATTACAACTTTATTCCTCTTTTCTACATACACATGCTAAATCTTAACAGGCCAAAAAAGAAAAGATTATTTTAAACTTGTTCTATGTTCTTACCAAAAGTGCACTTGAACATATTTTCCAAGGCCTTGAGGAGTTCTGGGTAGCTCTTGTAAACCTTTAGATCTATCTTCCTCAAGTATGGTGCACCTGCCATGCTAACTTTCACGTACATCCCAGCCCCTTCACCTTGTTCTTCTTTCTTTTGTTGTAGACTACTCTTCCTATATGATCGAACCGGTGGCCATCCCACTACTTGTGCCCTACACATACATGCCAATATTTTCCATTATTCGTTATTCCAAAGTTTATTCAACATTCATATCAAACTCATGCATATATTTCCATATTTCCAAACGTATAATTAACACTTATTATTTCTCTTTTTCTTTCTATTTCTATTAGATTATCATATCTATATTTTTCTCTCTACCTGTCTCATGAGGTATCAAATAAATTTTTAAGTGTCCAAAAATCATTTTTGAAAACTAAAAGGAAATTATATCACTTACTTTGCAGGTGGCACAACGTTGTCTTGGTCATCCTCACTTGTGATATCAGAGCCATTAGAATTCATGTTGCCCTTGCTTATGCACTCTTCCTCACTTGCTTCTGGTGAAGATCTCTTGTTGCTTCTAACAACAGAACGTTTCTCAGGCTCATCGCTACCGGGCAACCCCAATCTCAACTCTGTGGCCTCGAGATTAAGCTCTTTTTCGTACTTTCCCATCGAATTCTCCATTTCTTGATAAATATATATATGTATATGATGATCACTTGAACAATTTCAAATTAATCAAAACTCTGTTGAATCTGGTTTAATTTCTTGGGAGAGAGAGATGTGAATGAATGTGAGAATTGAGAATTGAGATGAGAAATGAGATGCAAGTTGTGTTGTGGTGCAAGGGTAGTGGGTGGCTCATTAATTTTATAGCAACAATAGTGTGGGACAATATCTAGGTGATTTATTCTCATGGGTGCATGAATTTTACACACACAATCATGAAGCGCGAACCGACCTTCGCCTATGACACGCGCCTTTCACGGACCAATCAGAATCTGACAGGGGCAACGTTGCGGTCTTTATTGTGGGGCCCGCGGCACACGGTTGAAGGACCGCGTGACGTGGGGGTTGGGAAGGACAGATATGATTGCCGGTGACACAAGGGACATGAAAGAACAGGTGGTGAGGGTGAGAGGGGGACAAGGGAGGAACAACGGAGGGGCAGCGGTACTCAACAGCGGGGACCACGGTGGGGCTGCGTTGATTGGGGAAATGGGATATGAGGGAGCGAATCGTGGAGCGTTGGATCGCGAGGCGTTGGTACATGTGATAATGATAGGGGTCCCACGTGGATGCTGTTCATTGGATGGTCATAACCATGATACATTATTATTACTATTATTATCGGGGAGAAAACTGAAAACCCCGTTGGAATTGTCATCGGATTCAAATCCCGTGGGTGCAGTGCATGGACTCAGACTCACCCACCTCTTTAATTTCTACTACTTTTCTCTCTGCTTAGCTTCTAAGTAACAAAATAATGATAAACTTTCCCCATTTGCTGTTCTTAATTTCCACCTTTCGTACTGAAGATTTATCAAAGATGTGAAACGTGTTCTACATTGGACATAGCCGTTGATTTGGATCAATTTTTGGATAAAAATAATAATATCTAATTTTTTGTCTAGACAACCGGTATTCTTCATTAAAGACAATCTTGTTTGAACAGTATATGATTATTAATTTGATCATAAAAATAAAATATAATACGATCAATTCAAATAAAAATGTAATTCTCTCAAAAAAAATAAAATAAAAATGTAATTAATTAATATTCAATAAATCTAAAAATGTATAGTAATTATAGCAAAAATTAACTTGGAGTATCAACAATGATCACGTCTAAATTATAAATATTAGTCTAAATAATCTTAAAATATCTTCAACAAATAATAAAATGGATACGTATCATAATAAGACATAATTGCGATGATGAAAATAATTGGTATAGTAACTTCATAATCTTCTATTAAACTAACACTAGTACAAAAAAAATTACGATAGAAAATCAAATTAGTTTTCTAAAAATCAATATAGTATGTGAGTTGTGAGACAACAACATTTTGTAATATTAGGATGAACATTCTAGACGGTTACTATAGAATGATCTAAGAAATATTTTCTAAATCGGTTGTACTAATGTAGAAAACATTTTCTAGATTGATAATTTATTAATTGATTTATAATATGTGGACGTCGTTTGCAACTTTTAAGATTTTTTACAAGACATTCCAGATATTTATATAGATCAATTCTTAGTACAATTAATTTAGAATGTTGATGTCTTTTGCAACGACTTTTGAAACTTCTTATAGGACGTTCTTGATCAATTGTACTAAAAACCAATCTAAAAAGTGCTTTCTAGAATCAAATTTTAGTACAATCGATATAGAAAGTCCATTATAAGTTTTCTAATTTTTAGTAACACTCTCATTTAATTTTCATTCTTACTCAAATTTTCAAACCCTTACTCTCCAATTTGATGAATCCAAGATGTATTGAGAAAATTATTTTCAAGACATTAAAGGCAACTTGATGACATTGATTTTCCTCTTATGTAAGTATGACTATGATTTTCGTTTTCTCTTTACACATCTTCATTTTCATTTTTCTAAAAAAAATTTGTTCTTGAGGTAATTTTCTCTCTCTACTTATGAATTATTTTTTAAACCCTAGCCTCCTTGTTTGTTTCAAATCCCAACCTTATTATCTCACTTCATGTAGATGACATGTGTTTTGTTTGAAAACTTCAAATAGTGTGTTTGAAAGCTCTATACATTATCATTGACTAACTTAAAGTGTCATGGTTTGTTACAACAACAAAGAGATAATGAACCTTCTCTATTCTAGTTACATAGTTCAAATGCAAGAAATTTGATTTCACTTTCTCTTTGTATTCATTTATCCAATAAGAATTCAATTCCCTCTAAGTTAGTTCTTATTCCCTCTTTTTTGTTTCACGTTTCTTGTATTATAAACCTGAGTTATAATCCAAGTGAGAGTTTATAAGGACATAAATGTGAGACAAAGAGAGAAGGAGAGTTACCATGGAGGAAGAAATTAAATTCTTGTTGGGATCCAACGAAAATAATAAAGAAGTAATCAAATTTCTCGCATTTGACTCCCGTGTAACCAGTCAAATTGCACTTGTAATAATAGGGAAATTGTAGACATGCATATTTTTTCAATTTATAAATAAATAATAACATTAAAAAAAATTACAGTAGCATATTTTGATTAAATTGTTTAACTTTTACTTTGTATAACACTTGAATTCAATATAAGTGATAATTTATATTTCAAATCTCTATTGTAAGTGACACTCATATTTGGCATCCGGTGATGGATCATGTCATTGCCTCCTATGAAAAATTAAAAACAGCAAAACACAAACAATTATCAAAAGACCAAAAACCGTGTGAGACCGTCACCTTGAGTCTCCACAAACTCAAGGATGTTTATATTAGCAGTCATAATCCAACACCCGAAACCAACGACCGCCGCCGACCCTACACTGGAAAATGGAAACCTTCAAAGGCAGCACCATTTCCACGACACCGCACCTAAGGCTTCACCCTCGCTTCCATTATTGCCGACAACCAATGTTACCCTCACACCTCTGTTACAACCACTATGACCACACCCGTTGACCTCCCACCACAAACAATCACCGCCACCCCTTGTGTAGTGAGCCATCATCGTGTTCATCGTGTTTCGTTTCCTTCGAGATAGATAGCTCACTGTTTTTGTTCTTTTTTCCCCCTCTATTTAGAATTTTTCTTATGCATGGAGAAGTGGATAACATGTTATTGATGAGAAGTATCTACGGACTTTTTTTTTAATAAGCCAAATTTTTTTTATTAAAACCTAAGTTAAATCCATTAATGACTAATCTATGTCGAAGAATCTGGCCGGACACCTTTAGTGAAATCTTTTCTCTCAATTATATTTTTTTCATTCACAAGGTTCAAATCCAAAGTTATATAAGAAAATCAAACTCAGTTTCACTAAGACCAAAATGACTTGTTGGTTTGAAGAAGTTGTTTAAAGAATAAAATGTAATGAATTGCTAATAAGTTAATACTAATTTAAGGAATGTTCTATTGATATATTATGTGAAATTTAAGTATCAATTGAGGCAAAATGATTGTTCAAGATGTTTATATATAGAATTAGTAAAGTTTAAGGGGTTTGAAATAAGTTAATTTGGTTTAGTTAGATATGTCTCAGGTTTAAATTCTTAAAAAATTAGAGGATTCTTTTGTTGTGATTTATACTTTTTTTTTTTAATTGTTGTGATTTATACTAATCTTACTCAACTTGACCTAAGTTATTTAAAGTATGTTTGGCAAACATTTTAAGTTAGTTTTTAGCATTTTTTTATTAGTTAGTAAAAAAAAATTGGTTTAGTTATATTAGTAGTGTTTGATAAATAAGTTTATTTTAATAGTTTGTAACATTTTATAAGATGTTACTTAAAATAAAAAATAAAAATTGAAACTAAAAAAATGAAATTAAAAGTTGATCTTTAAGTAAAAAATTATAAGAGTTCAAAATTAATTAAAAACTAATATTATAATTACCCAAAAATATAATTTTATACATAAAATAAAATTAAAAATTATATAAGAATATTATATAAATAAATTTTATTTATACCATTTTATATTTATTAACTATTTTAACAAGTAATTTTAATAAATACTTATAATTTAATAAGCTAACTTAATAACTTTTAACTAATTAATAAACTTTTAATTATTAGTTAGTTTTTCAACTTTCAATTAACCTTTTAATTACGAACTAGCTTATCAACTTCTTTTACCAAATCAACATAGTCTGACTGTATTATATATAAATACCGATGAAATGTAGAAATTAAATAAGTGAATTCAAACACACCCTATCTTGTTTAGTTTGTCCTTTCTCAAACTCAAACTCGATCACAGAATAGTTTGCAAATCTTATTTAACTACTTTATATATTTGAATCAAGTTAATTTGGTTATAATAATTTGGTTATAAATGGGTTTGTTGAATATAAACATTTACTTGCTTTTATGTTGAGGTTTAGAATATATAAACAAAATAATACTTATTTTCCACAAAATATTCTTTTCGTAAAGATTTCTGAACATAATTTATTTTATACATATTCCCACTATTTTCATTTTACATATCTTTCTATAACTTTGTTAATTGATCATGAGATAAGTGGATAGCTAGGTACAGGTACAGTAGGTATGAAGTCAAATTATATACATTATTTGGGGTTAAATTATGAAACAAAATCTTTGAAAATGCATTAACTCCGAAATGGATGGCTTTCCTTTGACTTGACTTGAGAAAATATTATCGGAGGCATGAAAAAAGCTAATCCAACATCAAAGCAGAAGGGCCAAAAACAAACACATTATTAATCATATACATATATTTCTGCTTAAATTAAAAGCATCTGTCTAACACACGAAATACTTGTTAGCATATATAGTTGGCAAGTTAGGAGAAACTATAATAACGGACATTACACATTGATCTAAAATTTTAAGGCATTAATTAATCGGGTATGTGTATGTGTCTTCCAACTTTAAAATTTATCTAGCCCTTTTTTGAGTAAAATTTATTAAGTCCTTTTTTTTTTTTACTAATTTAGAATTTTATCACTTTAATTCAAATTTCAACTCCTTATTTAGTGGAAAAACACTTTTGAAATTAAACATGCATGGTAACGATATAAAACTGCTCTTTAATCAATCACCAAAATGCAAGACACAGAGACTCAAATAAGCTAGCCATGCATTCAGGTATATGTAATGTTTTGGACCACATAACAAACCAAAACCACATGACTCTAAAAGAACAACTCATAAACAAAGAAAGATGTCAGGTATGTTCACTTAAAAGAGAAAGAATGGCCAACGGAGCATACACAGTGTCACGTTAACTGAAGCACCATCTCTCAATAAAAGTAAAACCAAGGGCATTCTTCATTTGTCGATCCAACTCAACTTCTCTTTGATATGCTTGAAATTGAACCCCAGAGAGATCGACAAAGGGCCATCAATTTTTCTTCCAGCCAATTGAATTGAATAAAAAAAATTAATATTTGTTGGTTTCGTTGATACCTCTCTTAGTTCTGTCACTTAAATTATAGTGTGTGTGATGGATTTGAATCCTTAGCAGTTTGTGCGTGGGACAAGTAATTGCTGTAGAGGGGTCAAAATGAAACTGAACAGCTTCCTAGCAAGAGCATAAAATTTGTTCTTGTGGGATTTATGCTTAAATCAAGATTAGAACATTGTTCTGTTTTTTGTGCTAGCTCCTCCATTTTTAATTAAAAAGATTCGAAAATATGTGCAGCACAAAGTATAGGCAGTTGGTATATATGGTTTAGAACTTTATGCATAAAATATATCGAGAATCCGAATAGAAGAAGATTACTATATATATATATTATTAGGTAATGTAAATATGTAATACTATTTGAAACCATAGTAGGCACTTGGCAGGTAGCTAGGTAGCTAGCTAGCATCTTGACATTTTCTTATCAAAGCATGCACACACGTGTGGGGTGCATAATGTGGATGGTGATATATTGTGGACTTTGAGCCACACGTGGAAGATAGAATCGGAACCTTTTAGATACTAAAGTAGGTAGGGAATGAAGGCCCAAAATTAATTATGTAGGTTAAAAGAATTAGTCCCCACTCCCACGCCCTAATTGCTTCCTTGTTTGCCTTTATGCCCTAGTACTCCATGTGATGTGAGTGATTGTTTTGGCCATGCATTGGGGCCATCATGAAATGCCATTGCTATGAATGCGCCTTCCTTTAAGATGTCATGATCATTCATCAATAGTAGTGTCCAGCAGATACAATAAAGCTAGCAAGTCTAAATACATGATGCAAGTTCATCTTTGACTACTGGACCTGATCAACTGTTACGTACAGCTAATAACTTAATTGGTTGCTTTGCCCTCAACTCAACTTATTTTGATTTCACAGCTGGGCTATAGCTATAACCTCCCTGGACAAAAATTTCATAAGGCTACTTTACGTTAATACCCCTAAAACAAAAATTTAAAACAACTTGCATGTTGCAATTTAAGTAATAAATAACTTTGAATTATGTGGTTGAGAGTGAGAGGTCCCTTTGATACGCAGGAAAAATGTATTATTGGGAGTTATAATATCAAAAATCAATAATTTAAAAAGGTTTTGAAATACCTAAACAAGGACAAGACTCCCAAAACAGTAAGAAGAAGGACAAAGCATAAAAAGAAATGGGATGAACCTGACAGTAATGGATGTCACTATTTTACCTATAAGGAATAAATAATTACTTAGTAAGTTTTTTAACCTAAGATTAGGGTAAATTTTTAACCTTTCCAAAAACACGGGATTATATATACGTTCATTTAATTATATAAATTAAAATAATTTTATTATATTGTATTCTTTAAGTCAACTAAATTAATATAAAAATAACATTTAATTTGTTTGAAATCTGAAGATAATTTTAATTAACCATAATATTTAAAAATAAAATAAAAATATGTTAGAAATTAAAATAAAATAGGATTTAATTTGAATTTGAAGATAATAACATATTGATAATAACAATAATTAATATAATGTAATTTAAATTTAAAAACAATAGTAATCGTTATAATTTAAATTTAATTTAATTTAATTTAAATTTGAAGATAATAACGTACTTATAATTAATAACAATAATTTAAATTTGATAAATTTTATAAAATTTTAAAAAATCAATCTCATAATTTGTGAGTGATCAGACAGTGAGCATTTCATTCTCCAAAATGAATACTCGAGTAGATATATATGTGAAGAAATTATATTAGTTCTATCTGAAATTCCCGAATTAAGAGAAACAAAGAAAAAAAAAACTCTCCAATATAAAAAAATTCGTATTATAATGGTGAAGTTTACAATGTAAAGAGAGCCACATGCATGTGTTTTAACTCGGAAATATTATCACTTGACTCTATTAAAATAAGATAAGGGAAACTAGTGTTGGAAATTGAGACTTTCTGAAGTCAATTAGTAATGGTTAGTATTACTTTGGGTTAAATATATTTTTAGTTTCTCAAATTTAAAAAAATTTAGTTTTGATTCTTAATTAAAAATTTATTCTTTTTAGTCTCTTAAATTTATAAAATATTGTTTTTAGTTCCTAAAGTGATTTTTGAGGGACTAAAAAGAACATATATTTTAGTCCTCCAAAGTGAAGTTGAGGGCCCGAAAATAACATTTTGCTAATTTGAGAGATTCAAAAGAATAAATTTTTAATTGGGAGACTAAAATCAAAAGTGCTCTAAATTTAAGAGATTAAAAACATATTCAAGTGGTTAGTTTTGTGTGTTACTTTACTTTAAACCTGACTTTATGTATGCTTTTTGTATTAATGCAGATTTTGTACGAAGTTTTGGACAAATCAACTTTAGTTTAGTCCGTAATTCTAATTATTTTGTGGGAAAGATATTGTTGGTATTGAAGAAATATATAGAATGAAGAAAATAATTTCATTATAGTGAATTAAGTTGTTGTACATTATGAATTCAAAAGAAAGCAAAAAGATAAGAAAAGCTCATAAATTAAAGATAAGATAGTAACAAAAGGATCAGATTAGCTAAAATATATTTTTGTTCTTTTATCTTATTGCAAAAATTTGTTTTTAGTCTTTTATTTTTTAAAATATTTATTTTGGTCCTTTAATTTTCAAATTTAAGTTAATGTTATCCTTCTAAAACATTAATTATTTTTTATTTTGGAATACAATTTTGATTTTTTTTTTTACTGATATAAGATGTGAAACTTGTTCCATTAAATTCATCTATATAAAAAATATGGAACCCAACTAATGTTCTAACAAAAAAAGGGACCATAATTAAACATGATAAATATCATCTGAAAAGTATAACGCCATGGTTTTGAAGAAAACCAAGTTTGATATGTTCGCCACTATTATTAGAGTATAGAGTTTTAAGTTTTGTGTTTAATTTATTCTTAACAAGTGACTAAAACACTGCAAAAAAGACTTTAAGACATCATGTTAAAATTTAATAGGATAAAGCCAAACATATCTAGAGTAATGATCAATGAAGAGGACATTATAAGAAAATTGAAGTTGTGGATTGCCTATTTACATAGCCTTCAACTGTTTGGCAATGGCCTCCAATTAAGTTCATATAAGCTTATTTTGTGCTAATATAGAACTCTGTGTATCAAGCTCCAAGACTCCTTTTCTTGAAATGGCTCCCCTATCATATTGAACACTATACTCATTAAAAGTCATGGAGTCAATTATCATCTTAGCCTCCTTATAGCAGTCTTCGTGTTCATAGAGCCTCTAGTTGAGGCATCATGAATTATCTTTATGTTTGGTCTCAACCCAGTGACAAAAATATGTATCTATTCAAGGTCATCAAAATAATAGTTAAGACATTTTTTAAGTAAAGACTTGTACCTTTCTCATTTCATACAAATTTTCGCCCTCCTTTTGCTAGAAATTGGTGATATAACCTCTCCTCTAGATGAATAACGAATGAGGGAAGTAGTGGGATATGAATTTGCCAGACAAGTCTGTTAGAGGGTTTCGGACTCAAAGCTACAAAATCGGCTTATAAGGTGAGGATCGCTCCCCAATTATATACTCTATCTCGGCACTATCTCTAGCCAATATAGGACTTCAACATGTCCCTTTTTTTGCCCACGGCTACGCGCCACACAATGTGGGATTTTCAACACACCCCTCTTCTGTCCATGGCTACCTATCACAACTAAGGTGGGCTAGGGGTGACCACCATCAAGGTGGCTTTCCAACACTCCCACTCACGCTCAAGGCTACCCGCCTAGAGCGTGACAAACACAGGGGGCCCACCTATGGATCTAGAATAGACTTTGATACCATGTCAGAAAGTGGGTTTCGAGCCTAACTCAACCCTACAAAACCGGCTTATAAGGTGAGAATTGCTCCTCACTTATATACTCTATCTCGACACTATCTCTAATCAATGTGAGACTTTCAACACACCCCTTTTCTGTCCATGGCTACTTGCCACAACTAAGGTGGGCTAGGGGTGACCACCATCAAGGTGGCTTTCCAACAAAGTCTTCCCAAGTAGTGATGTTCCCTTTAGGTAAGTGTGAGCATTGACCGAGTTGGGCCAAATTTATCCTTTCATTTACCCAACTCGAAATTTTGATCAGGACCTTTATTTAAAACAGAACTCAACCTAATCAAGACCCAAAATATATGGGACAAGATCGGGTCAACCCGACTTTTTAATACAGTATACTAATTTTAACATTATGTATAGTTAAATTGTAGAATAAAATAATAAGTACGTACAAAACTTAAATTAAGGTATATTTTACAATATATGTTTTAAAATAAACAATTTTGTTATAAATTTAATATCATGTTATAGAAAATATTAACTATTAAATAAAAAAGTTTTATTATTGATACATAATTGTTCAAAAAACGTATTTTTTTAAGGGTGAAGGGAGAAGGGGGAAGAAGAGGTTGTGGGTTCAAATCCTTCCTACTAACATTTCTAACAAAATTAACAAACTAACATTTGCCAATAAATATTTGCCGATAAAAAGACATTTTTTAAGATAATA